>OX458984.1:9571034-11066779 GCA_949774945.1 Hoplodrina ambigua
ATATACATTATCATAATTATGTATTCAAGCATTTTTTCCGTTGTCTTCCTCATAAAAGATTTTAGCACATATGACTAGTATAAGATGTAAATTAAGTTGCAAATAAGTTACAAGTTTAGTGCCTACAACGTAGGTTGGTTAAAATTATGTTTCGTAAACATAATCTGATAATTGGGTGAAATCATTCCTATATTTTTATTGAAGTGCGTGCAGAGGTGAGGGGGGGGAGTAGTCGGTGTTGCCTTAGTTAGTTGTATGTAAAAACCTTAATTTTAAAAGTAAGTTTAGTTCTGCCAGTATGTACCAGCCCAGGTGAAAATTTCAAAATTTTTGGGTACCTTGACACTATTAGAATACCAAGACACAACTTATCTAATAAAAATAAAAAACTTTAGTTTTGCCCTGTAAACTAGCGATGGGCGTTGAATGAACGAACTAGTTAATTCGACCGTCGACGTACTGTGAACGAATCGACGGTTCACCGTTACTGGATGGACTAGTTGAATCCGTAGACGGCTCAGACGCATAAACTGAAACTCGGAACGCGACGACCGACGACGCGAGAACATAGTCGATACATTCGTCCGATGAAATAAAATAATTGAGCAAACCAATTTGAACTTTAAGTGTTAGCCTAATTAAAGTTCAAATTTGTTTGCTCGAGGGAGTACATATTTGTACTAATCGAAAAAAAAATTGTTGTGTTACGTGAAGAAAAGGATACATAAATCGTAGTTTCGCAATGCAAAACCTATTAATATTATTAATAGGTACCTACCTATTAATATTATTAATAGGTACCTACAGCACACGGGAGACTAGTCTACAGCGTACGTCACCGGTCCGTCGTGCCGTCGCCGTAGACTTCGTCACAACGTTTACCAAGTTAACTAGTCGACGAATTCAACTAGTTGATCGACTAGTCGATAAACGAAATTCAACGGTCTAGTTTCGTTGACGCAAAATACGTCGACGACCCATCTCTACTGTAAACCCGATTATATTCCTCACGAACTAGGATGGTGCCGGTGACATTTGTCAAACTGTTGCTTTTCCCTCTTGAACGTTACGGCGATTTACAATCATGATTGAATATTTTAACTGCGCTCTATTAGCATAGTCGTAAAATACTGAATCAGTAATAAGGAAGTAAATAACTAGTAAATTAAATACTGTCACTGACTTAGTTATGCGGTTCTGACATCCATAGATGAAATTGCTGACATGTGTCACCCGCACCATCATAAAACGTACCTATGGAATATAATTTTTTTAGTTGCTTCGAAATCAATAATAATTAAATCATTTGAATTAGAGAAAAACTACGTCACAGTTTACTATTGTTATACAAAAAATCTATGGGAAATTTCGTTTTTATAGCTCATAAAAAGTATCAAAATTGTTTCGTAGTGTCTAGTACCGGATTGTGATGATTTTATCAAAACTACGCTCAAATGATACAGTTTTTATATCGTTGTGCAAAATACAGCATCTAAATCAATCTATAGTAACAGTTATTATTAGCAGTTAAGCAGGTTTTATACAAAACGTAAGAAATGTTGAGATCGGGTCCAAATGGCCAAATCACGCATGATAAATTATTGTCGTTTTAGGTTTAGTACGTACCTTGTTTTCATAATTGTTTTGGCATCGTTTAATAAGTTGTAAATATTGTAAAATATGCCTAATAAAATAATTTCAATTATTTGAAATCATCATTTTGATATTTTATTTTCTATGATGGGTTCATTGCGGGAACAATCAAACTAATTTATTATAAATAAATTTATTTATTACTAATTAATTACAATTACAATAAATACATTCAGAGTGAAAGTTCTAATAACTACCAAGCTTCAAATCCAGATTGTTTTCATTTATATACTTGTGGACATCCGCCATTTCCTCTGAAAAGTCTACAGTGAACATTTTAAGCCTTTCGCACATTTGTATTATCCGTTTTACCACATCCTTCGATACCTCCAAGGTACAATCCAACCACAGATAATTAACATTTCTCAAATGTCCTTTGTCTAATAAATGCAATAATGTTTCGTCTATATTTGTCTTTGTTTGATATTTCAAAACAAGTTTTTGCAAATTATTCGTGCACTCGACGAAAAAAGTCAGCAGCTGATCTATAGAAAAATTCTCATTACCTATTGTTAAATTCCTGAGATGGCTGAATATTTTATCTGGTTTCCGAAAATACCTGGGTATTATCAACCATTTGGACTGAGTCATTATACAGAGTGTGATCAAGTTTGGACAGCAACTACCTAGTGACAGAACCGCGTCCAAAGTTAATGAATGGTCAATTTCCCACAGGGAGAAGTGTGTGAGATAACTGCCTTTGACTGTCAAAAGCTGCTTCATTGATTCCGAGTAGGAAAAGAAAGAAAGATCCAGCCTATTCAATCTCAACTCGCTCATAGAAATCTGTTCTAAAATGGCGTCTTTGTTGTGTTCCGATAAGTGCGTTACCGATAATTCTCTGAGGAATGGACATATTTTGATTAACTTCCTAATACCATCCGCTGAGGCGAAATGACAGTTGATTTTTCTGAGACTCAAAGGTCCTATGTCCAAAACACTACCTATTAACGTAGACCCTATGTCGCAGGACTCAATGCGCAGCTCCTCCAGGTAGGGTAGTTCGCTGATCAACATGAGGATGCCGGCTTGAGAGACGCACCGCCCGATACGATTCGCCCGTTCGTTCCTTGGGGGATCCATTGCCAAAATCCTCAACTGTTTTAAATTCGTGATGTAGCAAAGACCTGTATCTGAGACGTTCCTAATCAAAACGGACGCATTAAAAAGGGATTTGCAGATGTCTACTCTAGAGACAATATTGACTTCTTCGAGTAAGGGACAGTTGTCGGCGATGACCTCGAGAATCTCGTCAGTGCAAATGAATTTGAGATCGAGAACAACTAAGCGGCTGAAGCTCGCGAGTGTCTCTAGCCAGAAGGGCAGGGGTACGCTGTTATCGAGGTCGCATTTGCGAAAGACTGTCATGTTGGGGTGTGTCAGTACTTGTAGCTGAATGCGAGGGTCACCGCGATACTGGCAGCATGTTCTTTCTGAACAGAGGACATCAAATAACCTGAAAAATATAAAAAAAAACAAGTCAATATTTTAATTTATTAGTGCCATCTGAATGCTAAAGTTTGACCTTGACATTCAGATTGCTTTAACAGTGACTTAAATGTAGGGAACTTCTTTCTCTATTCTGAATCTGTCTCCTGGAACTTGCTTGGCATGATTATTATAATTTTAAGTAGGTTTGTGACTTAAAACGGTAATATAAAATATGTACATAACTGGCGAAATGTGGGTGTACTAATACGTACACCTCTGCCTCACCCTTTGGGGATTACAGGCGTAATGATATGTTATAAAATATGTGTAGTTAGCAACTATGGATGCTTTGTTAATAGAAAATATGAAGTTGATAACTTTATTTACGACAGTGATTACAATGCTTGAGTGTCTACTTGAAACTTGTATAAAGTCGATTGCAGTAAAAATTTGTCTGTCTTATCAGAAGATAAAACCAACTGATAATATAATATTTTCTTATTCAAACAAAATATTTAAATGAAGCAGAGGAACAAATCACAGACAATGACTCAGCCATCTACTAAAAACTTCTCTACACATGAAAAGAAATTATGGTCATCCATATTTTTTTTTTTTGTTACAACAAGCTATTTGGTTCACAGATAACAATAATTATGTATCTGCTACATTGCTATTCATTGTTATTTTGTGTTCACTTTTTAAGCTTGGTGTGTAATAATGAATGAAACCTTTTTAGTGATTTAAAAGAATTGACACACTTTAAAACTGTTTAAAAATGGTTGTAAGTTAGCCTGTATACTAACTGGATTGTTCAACTGTACCCAGGAACGGGACAGCCAATCAATACAGGTATTTTGGTGAAATGTTGCACAATTATTTTATTTTATCCCAGCATCAACACAGTCATAAACTATTTATGGAACTGAGCCAGTTTTTAAACGCTTTATACTCAGGAGACAGATTGCGTTGACAAGAATGTGTTTACAATTTCTTTTATTCTAGTATGATTTGTTGAGTTGTTTTGAAATGTAGGGCAAAAAATTAGGAAATTCATGAATTTAAAATTCGGTACTTAGGTTTGCATTTACTTATTAAAACACTGGATGGCAGTTAAAAATATCACTTATTTATATAAATAATATGCATAAATCAAGTTTTGAAGTGACACAAATGAGCAACATAATTTCCCTAATTTTATTTTACGGTTTACTGACAAGAACTCTGATTATACATTAACAAAAGTTAATGTACACATACATACATAACATAAACTCATGCCTTTTACCCATGGGGGTTGGCAGTAACTACAGAATGCCACCTTCTATGATCCTTGCAATATACTCCTTTCGCCTCCTCTATGTTCATACATCTCGTCATACAAGCACGCCAGTTATGAGTACTCCGCACCTGACCTTTTTGAAGAACCTCACCAATAAGGTCAGTCAAAAGTTAATGTATAAAATTCATCAGAGTAAAAACTCTACAATAATTTAATCATATATTTATGCTTTTGGCTCCTAATTAAAAATCGCTCCAGAGGTAGATTTTACCAAATTTTTGTCTAGTAATAGTATAAAAAAAAAGGTTTTCTGTAATGTGCATGTCGGCTGTATTTTAAACATTGGTTGGCATTTTAAAAATTTTATTATTAAGGCCTTGTGCAGACACTGGAGCACTTGAGTACAAAACTGCAATGAGGCATTGTACTTTTATTTTTAATAACAATGGCATAAAATTGAAATTCTTATTTCATACCATTTGTGGGGGAAAAATCTAATCTATGTAATCTTTAAATTAGGAGATCAAAATTATAAAAAAAAAATAGTGTCAAGACAAAGAGGTAGTATACCTGGCTGGCAGCGTCATCATCAGGTTGCATTTTAATTCAATAGCCTCTCTCTCACACTCGTGGAACTGATTTTCGGGATACGCCTTTTCAATAACATAACAAGCTGAATTAATAACACTAATAGAACTTTTAACACACAACTGAAACAGACTACAGGGCTGCTTACGAGGCGACATCGCCCTAAGCAATTAATCGCAATAAAACTCGTTTCGTAGTGTGTGAATGATAACTGAGGTTATTAATACCGAACAGTAGAGTAATTTAATAATATCCAGTAAAACTAATTTGCAACTTTACTTTGTTATTGTATGCGATATTTTGCAATCTATTGATTTCTTAATTTTTGACAGATATTCCGTTTGACACAAATGACAGAACCTATTAGTGAGTTTAACTCAACTGTCAGATCAAGTCGTTCCTTTTCGTTCAATAACTCTACTTTTACCACAGATTAAACGAAAAACCCGTTACCTATAACTGGTTTTTCGTTTAACCTGTGGTGAAGGATGGGTAAAATTTGAAAAGCGGTATTTTTATTTACAAGGTATGTAGAGATAAACTACAGTAACATGATGCGCCCTTCCACAATTCAAAACGTTTGAAAGTGTTTGTATTAAAACGGCTCACAACTCATGTGTGCGTATTGAGACGGCTCTCGAAACAAAACCATATCAGCGATTTGTTGTTCGACTAGCGGCGTCAAAAATTACTCTTTAATATTACTAAGGGGCTGCACTGACATTCTCTTTGAAAACGACAGGTGTTGATTAGTTGACAAACAAAAATATGCGCCTGCTACTGAAGACGATTACATACTTGCAATGTGTGTAGTAACATGCGTATGAAAGAGTTTGTATGTAGTTATAAAAACTCATTCATACGCATGTTACTACACACATTGAAATGGTAATATAGAGGGGAGCGTCAAGTAATAGTAGTTTATCTCTACCTTATTTTTTTATGACACAGGTGGGCTTTAATTTGTTAAGAACTTATCTACATACTTACTTCTAACTTCAATTATTAATTCTTCAATAATCATCAATATTTTGATCCGAGCATCGCATAAGTCGGTCGCTTTTTGTGTCTGGCTTAGATTAGTCTATGTTAGATATTTATTTGTTTTTTTTTAAGTAAGTCCCATGTAATAGGGGGCGAGCCTATTGCCTACAACCGGGCATACATCCAGACTCCGAGGTTTTACTGAGAAATTCCTGATGGAAAACCTAATAATACTTTACCCGACTTTGGAATCGAACCCAAGACCTCATCAACGAGGCATTTCATTTAGAATCCTAATATGAATAAAATAAGTAGGTCCCTACCATAAATAACTACCTTCTTTCATAAACTTATACCTACAAAGTGTGTATTTAATACCTACGTACAGTAGCGGTCGTAAATGCAGTAGCATGCTAAGGTTTGAATTGCTGTGAACACGCGGTACAGGCTTTATCTGTGTGTTTATGTGATGTATTCAAAGTTACAGCCAAGTCAAATCATAAGGGGAAGCCGACCTATTATAACATTACCATTAACACGAATTTCCACATATTTAGGAAAAACGAAAATTTTATCAGCCTTGGGTATTTCAGGAACACAGTAGCTACGTACACTTTAAAATTCGCACACGACGTCGAAAGGTCATAAGGTTAACCTAAGTGTCAATCGATTCGCTTTATAGATTGCTACTCCACTTATGACCGCTACTGTACATAAATCTTGATGTTTGAACAACATTAGTCTCATTACAATAGCTTGCGGGTCTGTTGGAGGCGCGATCCGCGGAAACAGTCCTCAAGAATATGTGGCCAACTGCGAGTTGGACTCACGTAACACATCGCATCTATGATCTAAATTACTGAACCGATTTTAATGAAACGTTTACAGTTTGAAATCATATCAGACTTAATTAAAAGCTGGTAAAAAATTCTCACTGAAGAATTTTATTTTACATAAAATAACAAATTCAAAGTTAAGGTTTTTTCGTTCTTTTAAATTAATGGGACGTAGGCATGCCCACGCGCTTGGGTCTGTTAGAAACAAGGGCGGGTGGGTCGGTTTAAGGTAAATAGACATCTATTTATAGTAAATTAAAAGCCAGGTTTAATTTTATATATTTTATTTTCATTTTTTCGTATGAGTTTACACCTAAAACTAATAATTTTATTATTAATTAAAAATATACATTCGTCTTAATAGATATCGATCTCATTAAATAAAATTGTGTTCACTAAAATAAAATACATAGGTAAATACATTTCATGCGAATAGTAGCGACGTGTTTAAGTAAAGAAAATGTTTATGTTAATAAAACTTGAACATTTTTTTTACCACGTCAACGTAGTAGGTATATAGATACCTATCTCATTAATATCATATAATTATATTCTTTAGATACATACCTAAATACCTACCTACTTACAATTTTATAAGTACTTTCGTAATCGTTACAAAATGTACTTCATTCATATTCATATTAATCATCTATATAAATAATAATAAAATGGTGATCAATTGATAAATACAGTAAATTATTGGGCATTAAATAATTATAATATTATTTTTACATCGAACTCATGAAAGCTTGTGCTACGAGTATGTAAATAAAAACAATGATATTGGTACAACGTCCTACTTTATAAAGTGTAAAATTGTACCCAGTTGTTAAATGTTGTTTTATTTTAGATTATATTGTTATCTAATATTGAAATTCGGATTTCTTATTTTGGTGCGAATATTGGATAATGTATTTTTAAGCTGCATTAAATAATCTTAAATTGTGTTACTATTTTTGTATTTTCTTTATATAAAAAAAAAGAATAGTAAAAGATTTAAATTATTTAAATAGAAATTATTTTCATTGAATGATGACACTTGTTGATTCAATGACATTTCTTAAAAAAAAAGTTTTTCAGAGTTTCTAATAATTCTATGTAACGATGAGTCAACATTACCACCCTTGAATTTAAAACAAAATAAAATCCTACCTACATTTTATACTTATAGATCTCTTTCCGAGAAAAACAAAATTAAATTATTCTAGCCAATTTTGGCTGAAAACTGAATTTTTGAAAAATTTATTGAAAAAAGGGAATGAAATACAGAATAATTTTACAGCAGGCAGATAAATGTATGACTGGTGCGTTTTAAATTAATTTGTTTAAATATTTAATTATGTATTTATCGTTATTAAATGTTCAATATTTCGCTCTTTTTGCATCGTCGTAATTTATGGTGTGGTAGATATTCTATTTATTATCTATTTGAGTCGGATTTCAATGCTGACGAACTTACACGTACCGATATAGTTATCAATCTCTCTAGTTTCTTAAACATTTACGGGATAAAAATTATAATTTATTTATTATCATTATCTAATTTATCTTTTTCAGTATAACATAATTGATACCTATAATATCTAAGTTTAGTAATAATCTAAAATCTCTGTTGTTATATAATAACACTCTAATTTACAATATTTTTTGAATAAATGGTTTATTTAATAGTTACATTATTTACAATAATAATAACGTCTACATAAATTACTCAATTTGAAAAGATTCTAGGTATAAATAGTTATTTGGCACTAATATTAAAACAAACGGACTTTGTTGAAATTAAATATTTCATACGACTACCTACCTATCTACTTAATATCAAGAGTTCATAAATTAATAGGATTTTTTTGATTAAATGTTTTAATATTAATAATTTAATGTTGTGCTAATTTTTGTATGGAAAGGTAATATTATTACGGCTTTGTTATATGTATACTTATTTTATTTCAATAGATAACATTAACAAATTTAAAATAAATGTGTGTAAATAATTTATCATTGATTTATGCAGTGACAATATTATAATCAAGCAGGTACTTACGCGAGAATAAAATCAGTAGATCCTTAATATATCTGTCGCATTATGCAAACATAAATAAATCAATGAGCATTTTGATATTTTCGCGATTTTGAGGGTTTTTCAATATTATGAGTACAATGGCTTTTCAGGTTTTAGGTAATTTATATTTTCACACATCAGAATAGCAAAATAATTCCAACCATCAGACCTATTTTATTTTACCAAATTTCATATCATTTCTTCATTTATTTCAATTTAATTAACATTTTAATGCTTGAAATAATTATGTAACACTCTACTAATATGTTATAACCAAATAAACATTTACAAGTATTTGAAATATGACAAGATAATAAATATTATACTTAAAAAATTATATAACAGTATAGGTATATGAAGATATATTTTCTGTATAATTATAATACATAATATAATATAATTTACAAAAAATAAAGACTAGATTTTTTTAAAGTTTCAATTAGCTCCAGCTAAGCTAAGCTTATTAAGCTTAAATCAGTAATTAGGATAATTAAATCAGGAGGAACATTTTTATAGTACGTTTTTTAAAACACACTTCAAATAGATTAATTGAATGATTTTATTTGTGCACCATAAAACAACAAGACTAGAATATAAATATAATTATAAATTATTAATTCCTCTAAATAAATTTTAGACTCTATACTCTATGCTAGAGGCTAAAGTATCTACAATAGATTTCTATATAGGACAGAACTACAATAAGAGTAGACGAAGTAGAAATAGTATCTAGAACACATACCTACTCGGCGATGGATGTTTTTGAAGCCATATTTTTTCTAATTTAGTTTTTCATAAAGCCTTACAATTTTTATGTATTGATAGTGATACGTCGTGGTGTAAATTTTGTTATTATTCTGCCTCTAAAAGTGACTACCATTTTTTTTAAATTTCAAACTTGTATATTTCAAACCACTAATAATTTCTCTTTATCGTGGGTGGGTTTACAAACATATAAACTTAGACTATGCAAACAGTACCTACCAGATCCAGAACTACGTGTAGGACATACGAATATTTTGTTGTATGCGGGAATCGAGTTTGCGACACGCAGCGCAGCACCTAATCATTTGGCCACTGCGCCAATCGTGTCGTCAAAATGTAGAGGTAGAGTCAACTTTATTCCAATTTTTAGACTTAAATCATTTTTTCAAAATTATCCAACGCCGAGTATAAAAACAGTCATACAATATTTCACCCATAACGCAACACAGTTCACTTATTGTAGTACTAAGAAAATTACATAGTCATATTCATCGTCAAAGAAAATTATGACGATCAGTAATTGACCGCTGACTGACAGCTGATCGAATATGTTCGGATTCGCATTCTCTCTTTCGTTAACACCTTTATTCCTAGTCTCTCTATCGCTTTGGCCTCCATTCCCCGCAGTCGTTCCTTGATCCATATCATTCTTACCTAAACTACGTTCATTTTCATCACATTTACCCTTACTTTGATCATGTTTACCCCCGTTTTGATCACCTTTCCCCTCATTCCGATCATTATGACCCTTTTCTAAATCATTCTGTTTTACATCATTATTTACCAGAGAACTTTGAGCCGTATCTCGTATCACATTTCTTTCATTTGGACCTCTTTGGAAGGCGTCGGACTGGGCGCGTCCGCTCGGCCAAGCGGATCAGAGTCTCTTGTGCGAGTCGGTGCTGGAACTCTTGAGGGAGCCGAAGCGTCGCGTGGCTGCGGAGGTGGTGGGCGTGGTCTCGCGGTCCAGACTCGCGGCGCGGAGGATCAGGCCTCGGGACTGAGGGAGGGAGGACTCTGGTCGCACCTGGAGATTAAAGACGGTGTATAGAAATTAGTTATATCCAATACGCAATCTAATAGTCGGAGACGGAATCTGGTTTTGTGCTCGGTTGATGGCCATAGACTAATGCCTAAACGTAACTGGCGAAATGTAGGTGTACTAATGGGTACACCTCTGCCTAACTCTTCGAGGATTACAGGCTTGATGTTTATGCAATCTAATAGTGTTAGAAGATTCAGCTGATTGGTTAGAATATAGCTGTTGGAACATGGTTCCACAATAGTAGTAGAAGAATAGGGAAAGGTATAAATCTCATTTCGTACCGGTTCTCCCACGGATCCAACACGTCTCTGCCTCGGCTCCCTCCCAGTTCTGCTGGTCTGTTCAGTGAAGGAGGTCTCCAGTGACCGCTGTGAAGCATCGCTGATAGACTGGGAGAGAAGGTGGGTCGTAGACGAAGAGTTGGAGTCTTCAATGTTCGAGTACTCGTCGGGACTGTCATCTCGTTGAGGGGTGTCTGATTCCTGCAGATGACATAAAACTTTATAAATATTTTCAATACATCGAGAAACAGCGTCGTCGTGGTCAGCCTAAAAAAGGCGCTGCGATAATCTGGATGCGCAGTGCGAGAGCGCTGAGGTGCGGGTATTTGGGTTGGTGCAGAAAATGAGCATCTGAATAACTTTGGGGACAAATTAGTCCAGCAGTAACTAGGTAGATCTTTTGTTCATTCTAAAGATCTTGTATCTTTTTTTCTAGATATTTTTTTTTAACTCACCTCTTCCAAATCTCTCAGAGTGGTGGGATAGAGGTGTCTCCGGGCTTCTTCTCTCTCCTTTTCTCTCTCCCTCTTCTCGAGTTCATCTGCCAGCATCATAACCTCCCAGTCTCCTCCACTCCCGGCTAACGCTGTAATCGAAAGTGATTATGATTTAACTTCTCCCATAAAGTCAGCCAAACTTTATTCATCCATTACGGGAAAAACTTTTTGGAGTACAGTTAAGCATAGAAAGTGGTAAATAATTACGTTACCTCTAATTGGTGACGAACTGCCATGAGTGGAGCTGCTAGGTCGTCCTCTCCGGGAGCTGGTTTCCACAAACTCTTCGAACATCGGCGTGCGAGGCAATGATTCCGAGTCGCTACTGGATGATGTTGAAGCCCTAATGAAACATGTTTGAGAAAATTATTTCTTTCGACATGTTAGAATGTTTATGAATACTGTATGTACCTTCATAGAATTGGTTTTCATATTGATGATTACATATCAGAAGAATCATAGTTACTTACGCGTCACTCCAGCTATAGTCACTGCCCATATCTAGCACGATATCGTTGCAGTTATTCGTTGGCTTGTGGGATGATGTCCGATGGAAGAGCGAGCCTAAACTGAACTTGCGATGTTGTCGCGGGCGCCCTTCTGGGAAACAGATGCCTGAATATTTCAATAAAAGTGAGATCTTACGGGAAGGTATTTTACCGTGTAGCCTTTGTGATCGCAGTGAAATTTAAATTAAACAAAAATTAAGATAAGACAAGAATTGATGGTAAAAAGGCTATAATTTTCTATATCTAAAGCTTTTCCTGTCCTATGAAGAATATGCTCACTAAGCGTTGTTCTCGTTGTTTTCATTAAGTACTAATTTGAAGAGTCATATAATAATATGACACTAGTACATTACTCCTATTAAAAAAAACAGATCACGATACCAATGAACCTTAGACAGCTCAGCCAGAACAAAAGACTACACGGCAAAGTACTGGAAAATGTAATACAAAACTCACTCCTCTCATTTTTTCCCGTATGATGCATTCCTGTATCCACTGAAAGAGTCTTCTTGATCTTCGACTTGGTGGTGTCCAGGTGTGAGCCGAAGAAGTGGAAGTGTCTACGACTAGAGCGAAGACTGGACTGCTCGGGACTCAGAAGTGAGCGATCTTCCGATGTGGTGTGAGGAGACAAGGGTCTGAAAGAGGGAACGCTTCTTTGGTCTGTAGGTGTACTCTTTTCTTTTTCAAATAATGAAGAAAACGACAATTCAATATTTGTGATGATTTTTATAGAACTAGCTTAGCAAGCGTTACTTACAAATACATGTAAGTGTACTAATGTACTGAAACATGAAATAAAACCACTAATTCGGTATAGTAAAAATAATTAAACATTAAACAGATTACTAGACTAAATTAGATTATTAATCATGGCATTAAGTACAAGCTGTATTTAAAAAAATAACATTATCAGATTTACCTTATCGTATATTCAAATATTTTTACCTCGTTAAGTCTTGCATTTCCATACTCTCCTGGTCACTCTGGTCCTCCCACGATTTCCTTTGCCTCAACTTTGCCGCACGTTTTCTCGAATACGTTCCAGCTTTTCCATCTAAATTCAGATCCAATCTCTTCGATTTGATCACAGTCCACTGTTCTTTATTAGACGAAGTTTTATCAACTCTTGAAAGCGTTACGGCTAAGCTCTGTAGTTCTGCGTATGATAACTTTGATAGTTCAATTCCTTCAGTCAGTTCTCTAAGGTTTTCTTCTGTCAGATCTTCAGGTGATAAGGCTTCTCTTGCACCTGCATTTTCACTTTCTGGTGATTTGTCTTTGTCAGCTTCATCGGCGCTTGCTGTTGGTGGGGATGTTGCGAATACGGTATCTAGTGAGTCACCTCTCTGCAACATCAAATATATCGAATTATGCTATATTGTAAATAGTGTTTTCATTCTTATGGTGAATGGAATATTGCTAGTACGAATAATTAGTCTAAGTTACACATTCAATTAGCTTACCATGAATCCTTCTTCTGCACCTGATACATCATCACTGCCTGAGCTGCCATTTTTAGATACGGGTAGACTAGCCGCAGTGCCTTCCATCGCTTGAGCTGCTATCGTGGGATCCTCTCCAGGTTGTTGTGCGGTCGGACTCATTCCTGCCATCCCTAATCTTTCTAACTCTTGGATACGCTTCTGTAGCTGACTTATTATTTCATCCCGTTTCCGAACTTCATTTTCTAAACTGTTGAACCTTAAATGTTGCAAAGAAACATTTCAAAAATTCTTAAATGATGTGTTGATGTAAAATATAGACCCTGATAAAGCAGATCAGAAGAATAAAAGTAATGCATATTTATCTGTGCCTGAAAGTAATTAATAACACTTACAACTAAATGAAATAATATAGAAGGTGAATTATTGTGGTACCTTTCCTGAAATTTCCCTTGAACATCGTGTAGATGCCCTTGAATAACTTGTTTGATACCTAGTAGCACTTCTCCAAAATATTCCTGTTCTTCAATCGAGCCTGTCAATGAATATAAACCTTAGTCAATTATTGATTAAATAATGCTTGCGACCTAGTATATGCCTATTCAAAGATAGTTATAAAATAATTACCTCGTAATAGTTTTCTTTGATTAGCAACAGCCGATATTAAAGTAAGTTTAGGTTTCTCTGAAGGCACTTTGATTTCTTCAGGTCTTAGTGATTTTAAATCTAACATTGGATCAATGTTTTGCTGTAGTTCATATTCGGCTCTTATATTCAACCCATAGTCTTGAGTCACATTTTCATCTGCTGGTCTTGCAATTTGATTGGTGGGACATTCAGGTGCTGTCACTTCGACTTCAGGAGGGGGTGGTGGGGAAATTTGTGGTGTAAAATCGACACTAACTTCTGGCATTTCGAAAACGTCATCATTTTGGTAATCGGCTGGTGCACTTCCAGGAGGTGAAGGTAATGTGTGGCGATGGAAGGTAACGCTCTTAGCGAACTTCGAATGTCTTGCTGCGTATCCTTCTAAAGTTGGTGCACGAATTAATCTTTTCAGCTCATTACTACGCTCAGGACTTTCAGCAGGTGTCACATCTTCAGAGAGTTTTTTCAAAATAGATTTTAGTTCTCTTCTTTCTAGGGTTTCGTTAGATTCATGACTTCTGCAGGAATCGATAGATTTCCGTTTGAATTTTCTTTTATCCATAGTGCTACCTTCTGAATGACTCCTAGTTAACGTATCACTAAGCAAATCTTCTGATGAACTCGTACAATCTAAGCTGGAACTGCGAATTTTCACAACTTTTTCTAGTTCTGCTAATTTCTGACGTTCATTCAAAATTTTCAGTTTTTTGACAAATGGTAGTCCACCATATTCGGGCGATAAATCGTCTATGGACCTATACTTTTTCACTTTTGGCAATAACATGCCCGGTGTCATATGTATCTTAGTTTCTGCTGGTTTTGATGCGTTATTAACATTTTTCTTCGGAGATAAAGTTAATAAATCTAATGATTTCTCTTGGACGGGTTCCAAAGGGCCTGTTAAGCAAAGCTTAGATTTATCATTATCACTAGCAACTTCAACATTATTATTGTCTATTTTAACAAGCTCCGCCGTGGTAACTATAGGCACACATATATTTACAACTGCCTCCGCTATACCTTCGTCTTTTTTCTCACTACTTGTACCTATACTTTCATCTTTCTTTTCATCTAAACTAGTTTTGCTTTGGCTTTTTGAGTCCCCTAATATAGCTGCTTTTTTAAGTTTTGTCCAAGGCTTTTTACTTTTCGGTTCTTCTTTTATTTCTGTTGGTGGCATGGGACTTACTTCTATGGGAGGTTTTTCTATTGTTACTGGTTTAGCTTTTTCTGCGGCCGGCGTTTCAGTATCCTTTGGTCCACTTTGAAGCATTTTAAGTTTATCCCTGAATGTTGAACCTACAGCTTTTGCTGGGGATTTAATTTTGCTAACAACAGAATGTGGTATAGAAATTAAGTTGCTTTCGGTTTTTGGTGTAGGTTCGACCACGGCTGCAGGTTTTTCACTCGTATCTTTATTAAGCGGTTGACATACTGCAGTTCCATCACTTTGAACTTGTAATATTTTATCTCTAAAACTAACTTTCGGCCGAGATGTTCCGTCACTTGAACCAGATGAATTTTTCCTAGATGTTTTTGTAGTTGGACTTTGAAGTTTACCTGGCGAGCTGGACTCGGAACCTTTTCTGATTGGACTTAGCGTCTTTATTGTAGGACTAAGAGGGCTTTTGATGGAAGTGGGGCTGATTGTGTCTGAACTGGATGGCTGATTGCTCATGGTCGGGGTGAGTTGATTTTTGTCCCTCTCTTCTTTTGCTTTTAGAAGGAGCAACCTTTGAATTAGTGGGAGACCAGCTCCTATGACTTCAGGTTCAACGTCTGGAGCCGAACTAGTTGAAGGAGTTGGTTGTGGTGTTAGGGATAGTACTGATGATGTTGAATGCCTTTGCTTGGCCACTTTTTCTTCGCGATCCTGAAACAAAAAGAACATTTGTGAAATCTAAAACTTTAAAACTTGATAAACGCCATTTGATGACAAGGCAAGGAATTTATAAGCACCTGTTTTTCTTTGAGCAGCTTTAATCGCGAAAGTAGCGGAAGGCCAGCTCCTATTGGCGATATGCATTTCTCACCGTCTTTGCTACCAGACGTTGTTTCACCATTATTATCCTAAAACACAAAGCGCTTCTGTATTATCTGCATTAAGAATAACATAAGTGAAAATTGGAACACTAATTACTTCATGAGTCTGTGGATGAGCCGAGTCATCGCTCTCGACTCTTGGCATTCTCCTCAACATTTTTCCTTCAGTAGTACCAGCTCTTTCAGCGCCAGCTAAAGCTTGCAGTTCTAAAGATTCCCCTGATCTACGCCCAGCACGAGATCTACTGCGGATGGCGTTGCGAATACCCTGGGAATTGTGAATGAACTATGTTATCGTATCAAAGCTTGCGTTCGTGCTGAGCAAAAAATAAAACCGTGTGCGTTAATTAACTACGAGATCGATAGTTATTAAAAAGCAGATTATGTTTTATTTATCCCAATAAAATTTTGCCAATGACAATAATTATTAATATCAATTCATAATTAAATGTTTAAATGGTGTATGATTAAATTAGACTATCACTCAATTATTAAACCATTAATTTTATGATTGTCACAGTAAATTAAACACTAACGAACTAGCACAAATCTACTGCTATCACAGTTGGGTTTTAGAGCCATTAATTACGCAACCATGTTTGTTCCCAAATAACAGCATTCAAATTCTAATGGCATGAAATTTAAATTGAGCTTTGGATAATTTCGCCGCAATTATTATTCTGTAACATACGCTAATACGTGGAACAGGGGAATTTATGCTTAAAATTGAAGGCAACAAAACGCAAATTAATATTCCTTCTACAGTTATTTTCATAGCTATGCTTACCTTAACGTCGCTCCGCAGTTTATGTACTATCCTTTTAGATGCACTGTCGTCTCCAGACATCTTGTCTGGACTTATTTCACCTAGAAAAGACAGTTAATTACCATTATGCTCCGAGAGTATCGGAAATTAGATTTCTTATAAGCAAATTGTAAGGCATAAATAAACATATACTTGGTATTATTTAGATATATTATTAGTTTGAGAGATATTTCAATCTGGGATGCCAATTATTCATATGTTATGTAATTGACCTTTTCGTCATGTGCTTTTATTTCGGCTTCCTCCCACTCGTAATTAGTTTTAGGGTCATCAGAAATGGGTTCGTTAATAATAACTTCCTGTTTACTTTTGCCTTTTTCCTGACGTATTTTAAGCGTTTTGGCCTTTTGGCTTTCGAGGTCATTTGGTAAAATAATCCTCTAATATTATTTGATTGATTCTCACCTTTAACTTTCTTCGAAACTGTTTTACTGACGTGACGCGGCTTCCTCCCTAAAGTTTTTAATATTTTCCTTATTTACAAACTCTACTACCAATTCAGTCTTAAAATTATTTAAATTTTGAGTATTTTTTTGGATTGAGCTTTAAATTTAGTTTCCTCCTACTGAGAATTAGTGTATGGGTCAAGAAATGGGATGTTTATAAATAAAATCATATTTACCTTTTCTTTGCTTGAGTTAATATTTACCCTGGTGTGGCCTTTAGGGCTGGAAGGCCATCGCAGGATACAAACTTTAAAATGTTAGTGTCACTGGTTTTACCTTTGCATTTCTTGGACATATTTTTAGCTTCTTGTAGGCGCTTCCTTCCAAGAGTCTGCAGAATTTCTTGGGCTTCTGGGTAGTCTTTCATTGCTGCTAGTACGTCTTCCCGAGATAACGAGAAAAGTTCAGAATACCCAACTGATCTAACGTCGGCTGTTCGTCTAAAATAATTATAAATTGTTTTTTTTTAAACAAGCTTTTGTATTACTTTGTTCTGCAATGGTAAATGGCTCGAATTTAACTTGTAAGATTTAATTAGCCACAGACATCAGGACAGGCAGGTAAATAAAAGTTTCTAAAATGAATGAAATTTTCGAAGTAGAACAGTAATTGAAATAGTGTTGAATATTTAAATGGGGTTTTCTATAAATTGAATACAAATGAAAACCCCTGAATATATTTGAAAGGACTAAAAGGTGCAATAGTACTACTTTAATTTATTTTGAATAAATATTGAAGAGGAGAGGAATGTAGTTACATATTCATAATGTTCTGAATTGCTGAGTGTACAAACTCAAACGGACGTGCTTTTTAAATAATTCTATCTATGAAATTATGCTCTCTCCATTTGGATTCAATGATGAACCTAAAAAACATGAATATAAAATATAAATAATATGGAATTGACTTACTTGTTAAGTCCATCTAGGTTTAAAATCCCGATCTCACCGAAGAAGTCCCCTGCTTTCATGGTAGTGAGCACTCGACCTTGTTCCGATATCACTTCTAGTATACCATCCGCTATAATGAACATTTCGCGAGCGACTTCACCTGAATCGAAGTGGAAAAAGAAGTATAGTATTTTAAGAATATTGTCATAAAGCCAAGATTTTATAACGTTGGGTTTATGTGGCGGTCATTTGCTATTATGTACAGACGCGGAAAAAATAGTTGCATATTATATTTCTAAATGCGTCTGCTTTTAAAGTTAATGAAAATGGTTTTTCAAAAAAGGTGACACTAAGTAGGTATGCAGAAAAGGTATTATAAAAAAATAACTTAATATTTTTATTCCACGAGTAAAACAAACAAGAGCCCTAAAATAAATAAACGTGTCGACAAAAAGCTTTTTATTAACAACAAACAGAAATTAGTAACAAACTTTAATGTAAATTGAATTTGAGGATAACCCTATTCCGAATCCAGTGTACGTGGATGACATTTTAACACCTTAAATTGTTTTCGACCAAGTAGATGGCGCTTTTAAACTACTGTATCCTGTGATGTCCATTATTCGTTTTCTACCCAAAGAAATACCTATGAATCATTCAAGCTTTCGTTCTGCACGTACCTAACCCGATTTTATGACTTACCCTTTCTACAAATGGAATCACCAGGAGTGAATATATATGCTTTCATTTTCAACACGAGGTCGTGCAAGAATTCCGGCTGGCACTCCTGGAATATCGTCACCTGTAACAGTGTTAATAAGTGTCAAGACAGTGTATCTATTCTAAGGGCGTACGCATAAGCGGGCAGTGTAGAAGTAACGTACCTAGTTTCGATTGATTTTTAAATGGATGTTGATTACAAATAAAGTTAACTCGACTATCAAAGTATTTATTTTATTGATTACTTACTGCTGCCCGCAATTTCGTTCACGGTGTATATTTTTGGGGCTAAAATTTTTCACAGACCTATGTAGTGAGCATAGCCACGAAAGTTTGATCGCATTCAGATCAATGGTTGAGGAACATATAAAGGACAAACATACAAATATATTCCTTTTACAGAATAAATCACCTAAATTAACCTGAATAAGTCTAAAAGCACGTTTAACATGAAAGAGGTAATCTAAATAATCAAGATCCAACTTGATATTAGTATATGACACTCAAGGTCACAAAAGACAAAATTATGGCTAAGTTAGGGAGCTTTTATGAGTCTTCCCATTACCATAGTGAACTGGAATTTATAGAACCGTGGAGTGTGTTCTGACCTTCAGCCGACATGGAGTCAAATGGGGTATATAGGTCATCCCTTGTTCAGAGACAGCTAACGACTTGTCTGTATAATTAGACAGTATAAAACAGACGACAGATTTGTAGTAGATTTGTGTGTCATTTTCGATGTAGTATAAAAAAATATGGCCGTTTTTTAGGAGATTTTTTAGGATAGCTAATGTTTTGTTTATGAATCTTTGTTGTGTTTAAAAACTGAAGATGTTTTTAAAAACTAAAGAAAACCAAGCGTTATGGTTGAAAATGAATATGGTGGATCAAATTGTATGTAACACAGAAGCTGACCTAAACGTTAATTATAACGTTACTGTTTACGAATTGGAGTAAAATTGACATTATTCTGTATTAATAATAATATATTGCCTCGTTGGTCTAGTGGTCGCAAGTGCGACTGCTGTGCATGAGGTCTTGGGTTCGATTCCCAGGTCGGGCAAAGTGTTTTTGGGTTTTTCCATCAGGGATTTCTCAGTAGCAGCCTCGGAGTCTGGATTTGTGCCCGGTTGATGGCAATAGGCTCGCCCCTTATTACATGGGACTAAAAACATATCTGGCGAAATGCGGGTGTACTAATAGGTACACCTCTGCCTAAACCTTCGGGGATTACAGGCGTGATGTTATGTGTTATGTGTGTGTAATAATATATTCTTCGAACCGGATTTCGGAGACGGTAGTCAGTCTCAATGGAGATCAAACCAGGAGGTATTCCCAAATTCTCATAGTCGACTGGGTCGGCAATTCCTACACCACCAGTGAGAGATTAGACACAGAACCACCGTTTTCATGTGTTTTCCGAGACACGGGAGTGTGGACCGTTGAGACAGAGCGTTATATTATGTACTATACCTTCTTCAAGACGCTTAAATTGACGTGCAAGGCGAGTTCGGTCTTCAGCTTATCAGGCAGTAGTCCCAGCGCCGTGTTGATGTCCCCTCCCCCCTGTATGCGCCCCCTCGACCAGGAGTAATCGTACCATCGCAGCACGCGCCTCTTCATGCCACCTGGCACCTGTTAAATATATCACGTCATTAATGTATTACGCGATATTTGGTTTAATGTCTTTGCCTTTGTGGAAGAGATCTCTTGGCGTACGAGACGATATTAGGGTGACGAAATTAATGGTCGCTATTAATTAAAAGTTTGGATCTAAAGTCGAATATCGTGAAACCATATACCTATATTCTGGTTATTATATTTGCATCCTGAATTTTACTAGGTACGATTTTGTTTATTTTTATTTTTATACTTACTGACAAACAGACATTTCTGTTCAAGGAATGTAACCTTATGTAAGTCTAGTGCGCGTGATGTGAAAAAAAATGATCCTATAGAAGATGTTAATAATATTTTTTTATTAATTGAAGAGAAGATATTTTATACTATTTTTATAATTTATGCGCCTTAAAATGTCCTAGATTTTCGGAATACCAGTTTTTTTTTTTTTTAATAATATCGGTTCGTGATTCATACTTATCATACCTTGGGTAGACACGAATATCCATTTCGTAATTCTTCTATCTGTGGCATTGATTGATTAAGGGGGGCAATTCTACCAATTTTTAGGAACGATTACAATCTAATCTCAGTCTCAATCTGACAAATGTTTCTAAAAGACTTAATTTTTTTTTAAAATTTAATGTTGCTGACATGAGATTGCGACTCGGTTTTAAACGGTTTTTAGCCTTCTGGGATATTGCTCGCTTTTTCGGTAAGAGCAAGATCACTTACCGATGTTAGGTACTTACCTTATGGTGTCTCATATAGGTTTTCGCGCCATCTAGAAGCCTCTCAAACTCCAGCCTGTTCGCATTCCTGTTGGTGATGACATTGCCGACCTGCCCCACTATAGTGGCGAATATGAACACGCCAATCAAATAGCTCACAATTGTGAAAATGTACCTGAGAAAACATTCTTTATTTATAGTTTTTCATACAATATTTCTGGTTATTTATTTACATAAGAAATCATTTTTTATTGGCAACGTGCTGCTGCGCGCTCCTTACAAATATATTTTAGTTAAAAATAATAGCATAAAGGATTTATTTAGAAATTCAAGTTATTTACTAATCTATGTTTTGTATGGAGTGCGCTATAAGTACAGCTCTCTCAATAAAGTATATTTTCAATGTTAACGGTTGCATTTAAAAAGGTGTTAAAATTAAAATTGAGGTGTCTAAATACAATTTTAAACCGTGTTGCTACAGTAAAATAATAATCAATATACGAAAATCAAATAGGTACTATTCATCAACAAACAACTACAATGAAGTTTAAAACTAAAACAACAAACAAAATATAGAACAGTGCAAAGTTTTCGAACAGTTGCGATAGTACAAAACACCCCAAAAGCAATAATAACGGACAAAATAAGCGACACGTTACACAAAATGGCGGACTCAGTGAAGGCTGTTCGAAAACTTTCTAAACCCGTTGTACGACATCGATGAGTGAATTAATAAATAAAATTAACAAATAAAAGAAATACAGTTAATGATGAAGAAACTAGTCACATTTATAGTCGTCTGAAGTTTGTCGCTGCGAAGCGAACAGCCTCCAAATTTCTGCCGCCGCCATTTTTACTTTTATTACGCTCCACACTCGCTGTTTTCCTCCAACAAAATGTTTGAGACAGTGTTTATGTCGAATTAATGAACGGAGAAATTTATATGTAGCGTCGTATAAAATACGACACAATTACAAACCATTGGGTCTGTTAATGCGTTGTTCAAATGTCTTGCTCGGTTGCCTCCATGTTTCTGAGACCGAGAAGTATCGCTAAGTGCTTAAATTCTTTGTTTGTTCTCGTAAAGCCCTAATAAATGCGTTAAACCTACTATAAATTTGGTGTGCTTTTCGATATAGGTAGGTAACTGTGTGCAAAATCTTCAGCGAAGTTTCTCCTACCGCAAAGACGTGAAGCTGTAAAATCCTTTCCGTGCAATAAAACGCGTTATTGCGTATGCTCAACTGTGCAATATAAGTCGCATTAATGTTTTTATTGCCGTCCGTATTGCCTTTGAAATATGGGCGTTATTCGCATGCAGTAAACACTGTCCACAAAACATATGTCGTAAGAAAACATTTTTAAAATAATCATTATATGAAAATGGTATAATTTATATAAAGTGTTTACGTTTTACGAAAGCCTACGATTGGTCAGATCATGTTTATTAAAAAGTGTTTGTTATTATAGAATTTTCATTACTGGTTTAGTAATAAGAGAAACAGAATTATGTAACTTTTCTTTCTTTATACCAGTTTCGAGGTTATGGAGTACCTACTGGAGTAAATACTTGAGTCTAAGATTAACTAAAGACATTACGACAAAATCTTGAGATGAAAATTAAAAAATTATTGACATGTTTACTTAATACAAATAACAATTTTCTGAGAAAGATTTCGATATATTTTTTTACGTAAATAAAAAGGAAGTAAATCCATCTTTTTCGATATTTTATATCAACCTAAATTGGTGTCTTTTATCTGTAATACTACACAGATTGAGAAAAGATATGGCTGTATTTCCCAAAGACAAAATTAATTGAAAGATTAATCTAAGTCGCGGCTCAGACGCACTTTGAAAAAGGATATTTCCCTTTAAAGGAAAATGAGTAAACATTATAAAGATGATGAACTTTATGAATTTTGATATTGAGGAGTTGTACGTTAAAAATATAATATTTTGGTACTTATATTTGAATGTCCTTACAAGGAATAACAGTAAAACTTTATTTGAAGGGAGAAAATTGGTTATAAGTTCCGGTAATTTTAACTTTATCAATTAAGAGGTTGTCTCAATTGTCTTTTCATAATGACATACTAAAATGCTTGTTTTTAGGTAAAATTACAATATTATCTTATGACATAGAGCAGGGATGGCGAACCTTTAATGGTGAAGGTGGCACTATTTTTTTTTGGAAAATAATAAAATAAAATGAGTTTGACGTGCCATCATAGATTGATGAAGTAGCTTGAATTGAGTTTCGAAATTCGTACAAATATCGTAATAATTACTGTTTGATATTTATGTAAATAAAAGAAAAGGTTAATATGATTTCTGCTGGCGCAAATTAGATTTCGAAATTCATCAAATCCATAGATTTGTCAATATTGGCGTGCCCGAATTATTTTGTCGCGCATGTTATTGGTTCGCCATCCCTGAAATAGAATAACAAAATATAATCTAAATGTGAATGGTTTAAATTGGAACACACCAGTCACATTTAAATTTGAAAACAAAACAACTTGACTAAATTCGAAATTCAAATCGGAACGGCAACGAACGAAAGTTAACAGAACGTTTGGGATTTGAATTTGACGTGAATACTCTATGGAAAATTAAACATGCCACAGGCTAACGATGTTTGGCGACTTTGAACCAACATTGGGACCAACGTCCAAAGTATTCAGGTATTCTAATGCGAAGAGTTTTTATCCAACTTTGGCCCCAAAGTGTGAGATAAATGTTGACTGTGGATTGTACCGTCGAGAGGTATCGCCGTAATTAAAGCTCGTTTTCTATCGAGACATATAGGGGAAATACTGGGCAGAGACAAGTTTTGTTTTTAGTCTTCTACTGTCTACGGAATTCCATTTTAGACGTTTCAAGAATTGTCTATGGTTGTCGGTTACGTAATCGGCTGTTGTTATCGATTTCGTAACTCACCTCGTGGAAGATTTTAGCTAGATTAATTTATTCTGCTTTAGCTGGCTCTAGTTTTATTGTTTTGTTTCAGAATTATTTTGTGTATTTTCCCTCAAAATGTTGTTCTTCATGGGAAGTAGTGGCAATGAGAATTGTTTACTTTGATTATAAGTGCCTAAAAATGTTGTAATTATTGTAGTTAGAAATGTAATTATTATCCTAAAATTTCTATAAATAAAAATAAATTGCCACATGTATGATAAGTAGATCATCACTTGAGAACAGCTCGGCCGAATAGAGAATCCCAATAAAACTTTTTCCCGACCTGGGAATCGAATCCAGGACCCCACGCTCAGCAGTCACGCTTGCGGCTACGAGACCAACTGAGCAGATAATTGAATTAGCGGGGCAACAGCGTATCGTGATTATTCCGATACCAACTAATCTTGCGTCCAGGGTCGTCCCGAGTCCAGTTACTACCTACCTACCATTCAATTAATACGCGAATTGGTACTTTAAATTCAAACAATTGAAATGTCAAGCTTTTAGGACAGAACCACTACATTTTCATTGGACAAAACAATTTTCCGAAACAATGACTCGTGAAATGGACTAATTCAAACTTGTACTGAATTCTGTATCAACTGCTAACTTAGTTGCGTCGTTAGGTTCAAGCGAACTTCCCAGTTCATTGAAATCTGTAGGTACCTGTATTCTATATAACTATATATAATACATAATGTGTGTTTTGATAGCTTTAATATGTCCAGAATCTAGACCAACGCCTTGGTAAAGGTCGCGAGAAACTGCTGGTTCATTGTGATTATCTTTGAGAGGCCTATTTCCAGCGGTGGACGTCTTTCGGTTGTTATGATGGAGAAGATAAATAGCTTTTGCCTGTGACTTCGTCTGCGTGAATTCTTAGCGTATAGTTTTCAGCAATAACGTAAAGAAACGATTTTCCGTATCGGACCAGATTTTCGGAGATTAGTACGTTCAAACAAATCTTTACCTTAAATATTTTTTTGAAACTGTGTGAAAAGTTGACATTAAATTAAGGTAAGGTTTTGTCATTGATGGTCGCTGAGATGAGATTAACTAGATTTTGAAACGAACACTCTTCTGACGAAATATTTTACCAGTTACTTAATTATAATACCAAAAACAAAACTATTATGATACTAAATTCAGAAGTCCCATTTATTCTAGGAAAATACCAATGAAGCCTTTCTAAAAAATACCTTTCTAAAAAAGGTGTTTTATAGCCAAATCTAAGAGATGCCTTGGGATGTCATAAATCAGACATGGAAGAACACTTGGGGCAGTTTGACCTCGGTTTATTTATTGAGCTCCTCTATTTGGACAGATTTATTGATGTCCTGCCGTATTAAACCCGCCAATTCTGGGTCGTGAGGTTAATTTCTTGCCCTTGTTTGAGGTTAAGTTTTTCAAGATCTGAGAAATTATAGCTTCTTCTAATGGACTGAGATTCTGGCGTCGCCAGAGTTACGTCTTTAAGTAAGGCTGTTTTGAGGGTAGATAGAAAACAATGTTGTTAAGAAGGTAGAAATTTTTGTTAACTTCAATACTAGACCCTTCTGGAGTCGCGGGACATTTTAACAGGATACCGTGGCCCCAGAATGGAAAGGGCGACAGAAGGAACAGGGTGGTTTATTAGTGGGTAAAAATCTGACAGTCCCTTCTGCCCCACCCAGGGCGGAAGGACTCATTTGTTAACACTGGACCTTTTTTAAGGTACCAGGTATAATAATAATACTCTCTCAACCGCATTTCAGGCTAATCTCAATGAAGACTAGCCAAATACACAGGACACCATATAGGTAGTGTATAAGCGCGTGCGCAAACTCAGGTACACTCCTTCTTTCCTCATTCTCATAGTCTGATAAGACGACAATCCGAAACAACCGAGGAGAGATCAATGTCAATATAGATCTAGGATTATAAACTTCTGTTTTGAACGAACAAGTGAATGATATTTTTATTTAAAAATAGAATAATAGAGTGTCAGATGTTTTCAAACACTTTTTTAAAGTTATTTAAAGCTATAGTTACAACAATAGATAAGACTGCCCTGCCATTAGCAATTTACTCGTAAAATTAAATTTAAAATAGATTAACAAACTTTGTGCTTAAGAAAACAAGTTAACTAATTACAAAAGAAACTGTCTAAGTGTCTGCATGGTAACAAAATGGCAAACAAAAGCATTTTGCTTGAAATAAAAACGTGGCGCTGGACAATTAAGTTCAAAGTTAGTGATGAGTAATGTCTTTGTTATTAATCACAGCATCTTATAACTTTATAGTTTGTTTGAACGTGCTTATCTCCGAAAGTACTGGTCCGATTCTGAATATGCCTTCTCTAATAAAGAAAGCCACGTTATTAATGTGTACTGTAGTTATATTTTATTTATAGAAAAATAGATCTATACGAAAGATCATGAGGACGAAGTCGCGGGTATAGCTAGTTTTTAAAGAATTATTTTATTAATGTTCTTCATTATCGATCCCCTTACGTCATAATTTGCTAATACAAGTTTATACGAGTTTGAATGACAAAATGTCATACATAATAGACCTGTGTTAGTAACAACTAACTCTGGGTTTAAAGAAAACCGTGGTTAAGATTATTTTTTACGACATTTAAACGCAACGCAACGCTTCTGATGCGGCAGTAAACGTAGCAACCTACTGGGCTCAAGTAATTTAACTTAGTATAGATGTTTCATCGATACGAGAAGAAGAAGAAGATGTATGGCTTTTTGTAATTTAACCTCGTGTTAGCAACTAACACTAAGTTTTTGGCGCAAGTGAGCTTTAGTGTCTGTTTCGCTTGAATTGCAAACTAATAAAGTCGTAGACACTCGTAGAGCTTCGTAGCGCTATTGCTACGAAAGCGTAGCAAAGTTTTTCTCGAATAAGATTTGTCATGGCCATCGAAAGTTGAGATATCATTTTCTAAATTGAGTTTCATATTGAATGTGAAGCCAATGCTGAACTGCAGCAGCATCTTTTCAGGTTTCTGGTATTTTTAAAATAACCCTGTATAATAACAACAGCCTATTAGTGTCCCTGAGGAGCAAAGGTCTCTTCTTACACAGAGAAGGCAAATAATATATGTCAATTAGAGGATTAAAAGGTACTTATAAATGTTTTAAACACATTAAAAAGAAACCGAGTAAGTTTTTTACAGAATAAACCTATATTATAATCTTCAAAAATGTAGGCAAATTAGTATCATATAATGATGAATATGAAACTGAGATTCGAATGTGTTCCTAAAAGTTTCTAGAATGGGTTCAGATTTTTACAAATCAGACCTGCTGGTAGGTATTCTCTATTAGCAGGCTGTACTCTTGAATAAACAGGACTGTCACCCGGTTTGGACGCAGACATGTGATTTAAATCGATTTCGTCTACCGACTGAGGAACCCAGTGTATTAGAAGCAATGATACCGAGATATTTTTCTCCAATACTTGAAAGTATTTTCGTGTTTTGACAATATTTTTACTTATTCTGGATATAAGAGAGTTTCGCTTTTAACTAAATGGAAGAGATGCATTTTGCAAGAAGAATTTTTAGTATATTTTGTTCAGGTAGCGAATGCTTTTGGTACGGGCAATACCCTGAATTACTTGGCCCGTCTCCTTTATAACTTCTTTCTAAGAGGGGATCGGAGGGGGGGGGGTTGATATGTTTTACATATAAAATGCTTGGCCTGAATAACTGACTGACTGACGAATTAACGCACAGCCTAAACCGCTGATCGTAGAGATCTGAAACTTAGTCTATCCTTTGTATGACGTGGCAATCAGTTACTAAAGGTTTTTTTAAATTCACCCCTAATGGGAATGAAACAGGGGTCAAAAGTTTGTATGGAGAAACCAACTTTGACACGGACGAAGTCATGGGCAGAAGCTAGTTTATAATATTTATTGACTGAAATCGCCATTACAGAAAAAAAGCACCGTTTGAATTCAAACTTCGAATAGCAAAAGTAACAAACAAAACAAAAGAAAAAGAAATAAACGTTCTAAAGAACGTTTATTAAAAAATATATTCGAATAAATTCGAATATATTTTTTATCTCATTCGGTTTACCGAAAGAAATGTAAACGAATCTATGCTTACTCCACTGTAAAAATTGGAGAGATGAAACTTCTGAAATAAACGTAAACGTTTTTGTGTTGCTACGCTACAACGCGTTGAAATAACTGTTATGGTAGAAAAAAAAACGTTCTGTAATTTATTTAGTAAACGTTTGAAAGTTAAACGATGAATTAGTCTTGGGAAGAGAAACAGGGGAACTTTGCCACGTTATTTAAATATTGCTCATTATGCACGTTATTAACGCGTACTTTGCACTACTAATCAACAAATACATTTAGTGCAAAACAATTCAAAACATAGTTCTGTCTCCGTTAATTTCAAACGAATGACGTAAATAAAACTATGTGGTTAATATGCCTAAATAGTTCGAGATTAGGGTTCTTCAAGGTAAGGTAGCGTAAACTTACATACATTTATCAAAATCACGTTAAAAGTATATTAGATCGTAGCGTTACGTTTAGTTTTGACAATTTCTAAATCGCCTAAAAGTTTAATAAACATCAAATTATGTAAACTAAATTTTATATTTCATAATTGTTATGTAGGCGGTGCAGGAGGCCTACCCCCATAGAGGTTGTAATTGTGTGTAAATAAATAAATCTCTTAAAACAGTATTACATTTTATTTTAATATTACTTTGCCTTGTGCACTAATAGATTTTCAACGCTCGGTTAAGCGCCAAGAGTTGAAAATTCAACAATTGAAATTACAAGGTAATATTAAAGTGGTACTGTTTTAAGATATGGTGGTAGGCCCCCAGATTCCAGTATTTTTTCTTCTTCAAATAAACTATGGAAGCTATATCGTCCCTGGTAAAAAAGATCTTCTATACAATAGGTATGTACTAGCTAGCTAATCGAATAAAAGTAACAATTTAACTCGCTTAATAGGTATATAGCACTTTCTAAACCAATTTCATCTCTTCCTTTTTCCGTAATAACTTTATTTTTGGTAAAAATATTGCCATAAACATGTATTCATGCTTAAGCTGATCGCATAAATTTCCTTCTCCTGAACACTCAATCACATTATTGAGTAATATTTACTAAAATTGGGTAATATTTAAGTGCCGAGCTTTTACAAGGTAATTTTATTTTATTATCAATCGTTGGTAAAGTTGACGTCATGATAAACATTTTTAATGTCATTTGTTTAATTTGTGTAGGCCTCAAATTGCGCCATAATAATAACAACATTAATTTGCATTAGTCTCATTTTGCGCCATAATTCGACAACAACTCCTCTTAATTATTCCTTCTTTATTTGCTAATGAATTTCGGTTAGGTTAATTTTGGAGATGAAGGATAAGAAACCATTGATACATTCAAGTTTGTTTTACGTCGAAAATGTTTTCTCCATTTTGTTATCTTCATCTCGCAACATCGTCGCCTCAAGTCTGACAGAAAAATAGCCATAATTAGTTAGTGTCATAAGAGTAAACTGTGTTGTTTATCTTATTTTCTTCTCTGGATTCAAGAAGCTGAATTTATGAGTATAAAAATATACATTTGGTCACAAGTCGAGTGCGGTCTAACTAAGAGATTGAAACATTTCATTAGAGGAAATATAATTTGAATTTATGATTAAAACGACTTTCCCTGCTTCAGGTTTATTCTCGTATAATATTCCTTATTCTAGAAAATCTAGATTAAAAAAATATTCAGCTGCTTACCATTAAAATGTCCTTTTTTATATCTTTCCGATTCATCAAATAGATCACACATTTTGTGGAAATAGAAAAGGCTTATATAGCTGGTGCGCAATGTGGAAGTGATGTGATGAGAGTGCGGAAATACGATATACACAGGGTACTTTTATTGGTAATGGGAGCCTGTCACGCAGTGAAGGTTTTGTGTGAAAACAAGATGGCGCTTATCGAGTTGAGTGTTGTTGTAGATTTAATATAGGGATTAATTTAAATGTTTTTTTTTGTGTTAAGCTTTACTAGTAAAAGTTTATGATAAAGTTTCTTCTTACCCGACTGCACAAAAAAGTTATGTTTATTCTGAGTCAGTAACTTGTTGTTTAAAATTAAATCCGTATAATTACTATAATTGTATTAATTTAAATTATTCTTAAAAATGTTTATTAAGTAGCTATAAGCAATAAGTAGCTGAAGATTTTACGTCAATTTATTCAAAGAAATTACCGCCATCTTATTAGCAAGATTTGTTAGCACTTAGTGTCTAACATTATAAAATTAAAAAAAATATTAAATTGTGTTTGTTTATCAAAGTTTCTACATTGTTATTATTTCTACTAAACACAGTACAAGTTACTAAAAGTAAGATCTAATCTTAACTTAGAACAAACTTTATTAACATCTACGAAAAAGTTTTGATTAACAAATCCGCGCTTAATTTTCAGACTCAATTTTGACATTTTGTTTTGAATCGTTGTTGTTAGAGCCCGAATGTGTGATAAACTTTAAATACGTTCCTTTAAAGGTGAGTTTACACTAATGCATTTACATACTTGTAACAAAACACCGAACTGCTCTAATGTGTCATTCTTACGAGCAGAACATTGAGCACGACGCTCGACGTTTTGTTACTATATGATTTTACAAAATGACTAGGGAATTTGTGTAACAATTCATCGAGCTCATAAACGCAGCACTAAAACCCTGCAGATTGGACAATTTAACAAAGACTAAATGCAAAATAGAAAGGAATGTTGCATTTAATGCTCACTGGCCTTTGCGTTACGTAGAACAGTGCGTCGAGCATTCGCAGGAACCTTACATTACATGGATATACATTTTTGAGTTTTTGTTTGTGTTGTATCATTCGTGTAAACGTTGCACTACATCAGGAGCTCCCAAACTTATTTTGTCTACTACTCAATTTGAGAATAAATTATTTTCTAGCGAATTTTCTTTGGGGGCCCAAAGAAAATCTGATAGCGCCCACAAGGGGGCTTTATCGCCCGCTTTGAGAAATGCTCACTACATCGAAATGCCCAAGAAAGTTCTCTACAGCAACAAATAATTTGTCACGGCCCGGGTTAACAATTAAATTACTTGAAAATTATATCAAGCTTCAGTATCTTGAAGTGTTAAAAAAATTATTGCATTATTATTCCCAGATGATTATCTACAAAATTATTTGAAAATATCGTCAGATAAATAAAATAAATTCAATTAAGAGTTACGTCAAAAGTTTAAAACAAAATTCAATTTGTGTGTCCCACTTCTTAGAACATTGTTCCGAACGAATCTTAAGTGATAAACAACATGTTTCTTCAGTGGCCTTGACTCAATTTGAGACAACTTAAACAAGCGGAAAATCAAACAACGCAAAACGGTCGCAGTTTGTTTTGTAAATGTCTCAAATTGGACGTTCTAAAATCAAAACTCGCATTTTGTTTTAAGAATCAAGTAGGTATAACCTCGTTTTAAATTTAAACACTGGCTGGAAAATTTAAAAATTGCTTTGAATGATCTGACCAATCGCGTGGCGTAATGAGACATACCCTCGATTGGACCTGAACTGCAGCAGGCGGGATTTGAGCCCGCGACGCGGCAGAAATTTGGGGCCTCCTTGCGTGCTACCACACATACAACCTCTGTTAATCCTGTTAGTCTTCAGCGACAAACATAATACAACCGTTGGCACGAAGGCGAAAATCTTTGCTTTGAAACAAGTGACATAAGAACCCCACAGGAATAACTAACATAGAGGAAACCGTAAAAAAAAATTGTGTAATATATCTGTCTCTTTCGTACTCATGAAACATCGTATGAGTTAGAATGAGATCTTTTTACTTTTCCCATTCTTACTTCTTTATCAACCGACTTCAAAAAGGAGGAGGTTCTCAATTCGACGCGTATGTTTTTTTTTTTGTTTTTTTTTTTTGTGTGTTTGTTCAACGATTTTTTGTAGACACTTTCATTAAGGAGAAAATTGCCTTTATTTTCGAGACGCTGGCAACCAATGTGTAGTAGCCATAAATTAAGAAATCCTCTATGCTAGTTTATAATCTGAGATATTCGATTTTAAAAACAACTGAAGTTTCTAAATTCAAATATCTATTGTTCTAATAAACAGCCGGTTACACAGCAAAGGATTATGAAAGCCCATGTGTCATTTCTAGCTTAATAATACATGCAAATCCGTTGACTCGACTGTCGCTTGTTTCAAAGCTCCGGTTTAACACTACAATGCCGCCCGCTCTTTACTGCGGGAAAGATTGGACGCGGAAACCCTCTCGGAAAGCAATCTCGGGTAATTGTATTTTTACAAGAGCGGTGTTCGCAACAAAAACCGGTACTTTCCCGAGGTAAAGTGCGTACGTGAAGGGAGGGTTAATCACGACAGTATCGCCTTTCCTAATTGGACTCGGTGTTGGTAGGTAGACGTTTCTTCTTCTGTTATTTATTGCTTTGTACGTTCCTATATAAGATCTAGAACTACGTTTTCTATACACCTGTTAGATTTTTTTTATATCAGAAAGTTACCTTACATGTAATAAAATAAATACAGAAAAAAAATGTTTGGATAAATAAATAGACGATGGAAAATTATCGTATAAAAAACTTAGTATTCTTGTTTGGAATTATTGATTAGGGAAAATAACTGGAAATAAATTGATGTGACTTTTTGTCTTAGCTTTCAGTTTTTTTTTAAGGAATTTGGTTTTCGTTTTCAAAATCAGTTAGGAAAATAAAACCAGTTTCAGATATTTGGTTAGATACACCAACAACTGTATGGAACATTTTTACCTTTACTAGTTACCTTCAAAAAAATAAAAGCAACTGGGTATTAGGTTCACCTAATCTAATATTCGAAGTATTAGGTTTTTTTAAGAATCAGGAATACTTTATATTTTTACGCAGCAACACTGTTAAAGTTGACTAAATGAATATTTCAAGGAGAGAATTTTCTTCAAAAATCAAACCTTTTCCAATAGTCACTGATTTATTTTCGATTTAGTCATTTTATTTGAGTCTTAATCTTGTTTGACCTCCCACTCGAGTTGGGATGTCCTAATCTGATGGAATATTTTATTTGATTCGCTTAACGTAGGTACTCTTTTTATCAGATAAATGGAAAAATCGAATATCCAACGTGTTTTCGTTAAACGTTAACTTTTTTAAAATTTTACTTGAAATTTTGAATAAATTTTGAATAAAATAATTTAAAATATTTTTAGTGTGAAAAATGAAAACAAAATTACAAGATACATTATGGTTTTTTTTTTGCTAAACAGTACTTTTATATTTAAAAGTCATCATCAAACATCGCTAAAAGACTAAATAGTATCCTCATAAATGTCAGATATTAGTTAAGATTTTTTAAAGTTGGCAACACACTTATCATTTAATATAAAGTCTTAAACTGATACGAAATAATACCAACCTACGCAATAACAATAAAAAAATAAATATTATGTCAGTCATGAAAATGTCTAGACTTGTTACAAGCACTAACGTATCCTATAAAATGAGAACTAAAGAATTTTCATTATTAAAAGGTGTCACACGTGAACCTATTCTTAGAATTTTATATAGAAAACTGGGAGTGTTCAAATTGATATTTTTATAGGCAATTCACACGGTCCAGTTGCGAACATTCTAGACATTTATTATTATTACTTTTCAATACATTAAAGAACATATTACACCATGTATAATGTCACTGTACCTATAACATTATTTTAGAAGTCGTTATTTTTTTTATGTCACCCATTTTGTTATTTGTGCCAGAGATTACAAACTTTTGGTAGGTACTTACTTAGGCGAGTGAATTAAAATTAGTGTTGTGTATTTTTTACATAAAGTATAACTTTTTTTTATAAAGTGTAAATTTTTTTACAAGCAACCATAAAGTATCTTTATAAAAAATAATAATTTAAAAAAAGAACTTTAATTTATAAATTGAAAAGAGAAATATAACTGTCGATTTTTTATTATTCGACGTAAATATTCCAATTTCTAATTACTTGTGTATATTATTAAAGAGTTCTGCTGATTCTTTAAGTACAAAATTCCGGTTTTAATGACTTAACCCTTACTAATGATAAGGGGAACCGAAATTAGAATTCAGCTCGGTTTAATGAGACCATTTTAAAGGACCCATTACAACAAACTCCTTATTTGGTCATTATTCCGGGTCTGGGGGTTTATATTTAAATATTAAAACGGTGTTGTAATTACAAAGTAATTTTACATTATTATTATTTTGAATGCAAATGTGGTGCTTTAATAAAGTATGCACCTGTTGAAATCATACAAATACAAAATATTTCTATTAAGTAAAAAAAAAAAAATGATTCAATACAAAATTATGAGTTTAATATTTTGAAGATAACATCTTTTGACTTTGTATAAGTATATTTTTTGCTTCCAACAACCGAAATAGGAACTATACATGAAAATTTTGATGTTATATGCAAGTATTTTTTTACTAATCTCACATCATTTTTAAAACAAACAAGGTTTTCGAAAATATTTCCATAATAATAATATGTTTCCTGCTTAATTTTTACGATTTTAGTGAAAAAAATCAGTAAAACAAAATGGCGTCTTTTTACCTTTAAAAAGTGTTCACAAAAAAAAACAATAGCGCACAAGGTTAATTGTAATTTTATAAACAAGGACGCCTGAACCTCTTTTGTTGACGACGGAAAAGAAAAAAGAACTTTTTAAACAACAATCATAAAGAATGTTTTTTTTATAAAGCGTCACCTCCTTGAGTCTTCGTAATGTTGGTACTTGTTCAGAGTTTTGAAGTTTGGTAGAATTGAAGTGACAATATCACAATGGTTTGAGAATTTAGGGGAATTGAATTTGAAATTTCGTTTTTGAGGTCAAATGAGGTTGTTTAATGGGGGCGAGCGAGATTGTATGTAAAATACTTGATTTTGAAAGTAAAATAGGTATTTCCTCAGTAGATATAGTAATAAGCAAAATATTTTTAAAAGATATAGTAATGCAGAATCGTGAGATATAGTTGAAGATTTCTTAGAATCCGGTGGATGTTTTCAAATGTAATTTAATGTAAAAAGTATATAATAAACAGTTCATTAATTAAGTTTAGTTTCAATCGAAGACATCGATCGGTTTCTAAGAAAACTTTAACTATATCTGGCGGCCTTGTAGTCCTATCTCTTGCGCCTATACTCCGATTTTTATAGTATTAGAAAAATAATGACAGTTATTGTTTTATAATCGAAATAACTGCGATTTGTTTTTTTTTTTTTGTAAACGGCATAAAGTCTACATTGCTATGACTTTATCGTGAAATAATAATAACGTTGTAACGTAATTTTTATGATTTTCTATTGTATGGAGTATAAACCAAAATCTTTCTTAAGTTAGACGCTATAAAAAGAATGCCACCTGAGAAAATAACAGACGAAAATAGAAATCAAAGTCTATGAAGTTTAAAACAGTACCTACCAAGTAAAACAAAAGGCTAAATAGTATAATAGATCTAATAACGCTAAAATTCCATCAATTAATGAAGTATAAAACAATGAACAAACAAACTCACGTTGTTAAGGAAACAAAACAGTTATTTATAGAAAATAATAACTTCCTTTCTATTGTCGGTTTTTTTTTAATATTACGGACCTATTAACTATCAAGATAGTAATTAGTGACCAATATCACACACATCACCAATAACTTAGTAGTTTTGTTAACCGCATGGCGCAGTGGCTAAGCGATTAGCTGCTGTGCTGAGTGACGCGCGTTCAATTCCCGCACGAAAAAAATATTTGTTTGACCTACACACAGTTAGTTAACCTACAGTTGTTCCGGGTCTGGCTGTTTGTGTATGTGAATTTATAACTGTGTTTGTAAACGCATTCACTATACATAAGAAATAACTAGTGTGTGTGTGGAGGGGGGGGGGGGGGGAATGATAAAAAACATAATTATTATAAAAAAAAATATTTGGTATTCATAACTTTCATTGTTTCTTTGGAAAGTTGTTCGTTATCATGAGTACAATCATTGAAATAAGTATCAGTCACTAAGTACCATTCACCTATATTTATTTACTTTTAAAACGAAACTGCCAAGTAAAGATCAGTACTCACTATAACAACACCGCCCTTCTACAGGCCGGCCGGCATCGCCACCGTAAAAAATCCAACCGCTAGAGGCCACCGTTATGCCCGCGAGCCGTCACCTATTTTTCTTGCCGTTATAAAAGTTACCTTAACATCTTAGATTTAAAGTCCTAACTTGAATGGCAATTTTTTTGCTTTAATAGCGGTGTTATAGTGATGACCTTAACCCTCCCTTTACGGTCCAAAGGACTAAGTCGAAGAAACATTAAAAATATTTATTGGAAAACTTAGGCTATTGCCTAGTTAAGCTTTCACGTTAGTATATTAACACGTCCTATGTATGTACAGTCAACAAATAAAATAGGCATGCAGTGTCGGCAGATATAGTTAAAGTTTTCTTGGAAACCGATGGATGTTTTCAAATGTAATTTAATTTAAAAAGTAGATAACAAACAGTTTATTAATTAAGTTACAATCGAAGACATCCAGCGGTTTCTAAAAAAACTTCAACTATATCTGACGACTCTGGATACCTATTTTTTTGGTTTACTGTACTTGTAGTCTTGTTTAAATCAGTGCGCTTTTCCGAGTGAAGCAATGTGTTGCCCAACTATGTATAAAGTTGGGTATAAACCAGGCCAACGAAGGTATTACATTTGCTGGACCTTATTTGCTTCAATGAAAAATAGGGTAGATGACACCATCAATCAATTGACGTACTTTTTATGACCTGTCAAAACGCTATTCTTCCGTATATTTTGTATGGCAAAATACAACAGTGACGTCACTTTTATGTCGCCTCAATTGACTTACTATTTATTAATTTGAAAGCAATTAAAAATCAAATTTTACAGTAAATTGAAAATTAATCAGTTTTTCAGTGCTAAAAATAAAGTGATTCTTTAGATAAGTTATGTCTTGAAATTATTGGTTAATGGTGTCTACTACGTAATTGAAAAATGGGAACTTTTTGAAAGCAGTTTGTTTAAATTGAGAACATATTTTTTTACTCTTAAGTCTCAATATCTACTAGCAAGACTCTTTGACAGTCACAAGTGATTGTACTCGCACCAAGTGATCTTACAGTGTTGACACAGTGCAAGCTAGATATTCTTGTACACGTAACATGTGCTAGTGGATATTGAGCTCTATTGTGAAAGGTGAAAGGACCATTATACACAATTAAATTAACATTTCTTTCACCTTTGTTACCCTGGTCGGTACCCAGCTTTAGAAGAACAGTACTGAAAAACATGCAGCGTACTTACTCCGCGTTGGTCTCAGGAGTTGGCAGGTCCCCGATGGTGGTGAGAGTGAGGGTCGACCAGTAGAGGGAGCCGAGGTACTTCCTCGTCAAGGTGGCGTAGTCTCCGGGACGGTGGGGGTACACCCAATCGCCCTGTTGAAAGAAGTTCAGGTGAATGGGCAGTTATGAAAGTACTTATAGTTCAAATTCAAATGTTTTATTCGAACATAAAAAAACGGTTATAAAATTGTAAGAGTAGGTAACAATCATTCATCCTTCGAATCTTTCGCGTTGATGTAGCAAAAGATCATTTCATGAAATACAAACTTTTGCCCGCGACTTTATTCGCGTAAATGTCAGCTGTCGTGGACACAGCCGAAGTAACGGAAAAAAGTAGCCTGTCTTAAGGTTCAAACTTACCCCATACCAAATTTCATCAAAATCGGTTCAGGGGTTTAGTCGTATAAGCGTAACAGACAGACAGAGTTACTTTTACATTTATAATATTAGTATGGATCACAGAATATATAAAATTAAACGTTCGTATACTCAAGTTTGTCGCGGGATTTTCTTAACATAACTTCCAGGAATCTTGTGTCAAGCCCTGAATAAATTACTTTATAAAATTTACGGTAATGTTGAATAAGTTCATTTTCATTCATGATTCGTTTATGTTTATTATTTTACATCCATCTTTAGACGAGTGCCAGACAGAAGACACCCGACGCAAAAACGACGGAGTGTTATAAGTTTAACGTGTCTGTGTGTGTGTCTGTCTGTGGCATCGTAGCTCCCGAACGGATAAACCAATCTTGGTGTTTTTTTTTTAAATGTGATTTATTTGGGAGTTTACTAAGCTTTGTTTGATGAAAATCGGCTTAAGATGGCGCATTTGAATGGTGAATGTCACGGGTTTTTATAATATTTTTTTTGACCTATTTAGCCAATATTGTTCCCAATGTTGGGACATGTATGACTGTCCTGTTGGTCCTGGGTTCGATTTAGGAATACCAGTAACACTACTACCTACCCTTCGAGCTTTTTGCAATCAAGTAAAAGTCGTCCAATATGGCGAAAGCATCTGTAATGCTCTTTAAAAAAATACTTTATTTCTCGCCTTAGAACTACGTTAGTAACAACATAACATCACGCCTGTAATCCCCGAAGGGTTAGGCAGAGTTGTACCCATTAGTACACCCACATTTCGCCAGTTATGTTTTTTTTTAGTCCCATGTAATAGGGGGCGAGCCTATTGCCATCAACAGGGCACAAATCCAGACTCCGAGGCTGCTACTGAGAAATTCCTGATGGAAAAACCCAATAACACTTTGCCCGACCTGGGAATCGAACCCAAGACCTCATGCACAGCAGTCGCGCTTGCGACCACTAGACCAATGAGGCAGTTATGTTAGTAACAAATATAATAGAAATGGAATAATTATAGTTCATATTTCTGTTGCACTCATCTGACACACCGAGTACATGCAACCAATACGCCACAGTGACTTTTAACGTTCAGTAAGGTTATTGCCACATAGGACTATTTCTTTCCTCCCTTTTGAAACCTACCGGATAAAAACCTTAATTTATCTCTTCTGTAAAATGCGAAACGCTGCAAAAAACTTCCAAGGGTTTGCAAATCAGCTTAGTAGAGACCCAACACTGGTGCCCGTCATTACGGTGCCCGCTATAAACTTAGCTTTCTACTGCGACTGGACTCCTGGTATCAAATGGAACGGAGTGGTAAGTTTAAACTCAATTGTTTTCGAGTTATGGATAGTGAGAGAGATCGAACTGTTAGCCAAAGTTTGTAATAATCGGTGTTGTTTAGTTATTTATTTAATCTTTCTGCAACAAATATTGGATCACGATGGCCCAGTGGTAAAGGCGCCCGCCCCTCATGCAAGAGGCTGCGGGTTCGATTCGTTCGGTTCATATGTACTTTCTAAGTTTATCTTGGATATCACTAAGGGAACCTGGATTTATAATGAATATAAGTTTGAAATCGCCAATCCGCTAAGAGCAAGCGTGGTGATCAATGCTCGTGCCTTCTCTGTATGAGAAGATACCTTTGCCAAAGCCTTTGCTTTTGGGACAGTAATAGGATGGTATTATTTTTATTATTTATGCAACAAAGAATAAAAAAGATGACCAAATGATTTAAGTTTGAAACAACGAACTAATTCACGTCAAAATATCTCCCATTTCTCGAAATGATTGTAATGATTTTCGATAAATTATAATAAACACAGATTATTTTTATTTTAGAACAAACTTTGGATATAATCCATTATTGTGTATTGTACGTCACTTTCACGTGAATAAAAAGATTTTTTTTCTTTCTTTCTTTCTTTCTATCTTTCATCTATTCAAACTACCGCATTTCAATCAACAACCTACAATTTATCATAGAAATTCGAATGTGGACCTGTATTTGCTGGATAATATTATATACTCGTATGTACCGACAGTGCGCACCATATAATACATTTTGGTCAATAAGTAATTACACTTGATGGAATGTTATACCTACACGGGATAAGGGTGCTAATATCCAGGTCTGTGGTTAGTTAGTTTCCCGTCAAATACCTTAATTTCAAATTAACGTAACTCTAAAGTAGAAACATGTGAAACTGAGTAACGGCAAGTCTAGATATTAGTGCCCTTATTAAACTTCATCGAGTAATTAAACTTGTGTACAAATGAATAAAAAAGGGTTCATTTGTAATGTCAATATAACAGATTTAATGCATCTGCATAAAAATAAATGTTTCATTGTTTTTTATAGGGTAAAAACTATGTTTTAAAATTTTTGTCAGTCTGTCCATCTATTGTCATCTGTAATTTCTGATACTGGCAGATAGACGACGTAAAATGAAATAACTAAGGCCATATTTCATTCGCCGTGATAAATATGACTAGACGCTTTTGTAGAGGGCTCGCCGGTACAGTCCTTTTAACTAATTCTCTTAGCCCATGGCGAAGAGAGGATGTGCCCCCCTCGCCGCACGGGCGGCACATCACATGGTGAATTAATTAAATTAGCTTCGATAAAAGCCTCCTTTACACGATAAGCGTTCCTCGACCATTAGAAAGCGAGAATGGTCATGCGAGTATCGTGTACGAGAAACAGTAGAGAATTTATCCCGCATGACTGACTTGCCTCTCGACGGTCGACGGACTCTTGTGTGAACGAGGCATGAGAGTGAGTTTGTAAAGGTATATGACTATTAAGTGTGATAGCAATTCGAAATCAAAGTAATCTAGACCTTATGAGGGATGTTTGACTGCACAGATTTGATCGATAACTATACGTCATTGTTTATTGTTGACTAGCTGTAAGAAGAAAGTATGTAAAGCCCTTACTTGCTTTCGAATTCTTACACGATAATAGACTAAAACGCGACTTGAAATTGAGATTGAGAAGTTGGTCGTTACTTGTAAATATTCCCTGTTAACGTGTGTCTTCAAGTGACATTTGTAGGTAAGGGAATTTATTAGTAGAAAACTATCCTTTTCTACCATGTCCACACATTATAATAGGCACAGTCAACAAAGGAGATAGCAGGGAAGTTTTCGTTGAAACCGATAGATTTTTTCAAATATACCTAATTTAATTTAATAACATAACATCACGCCTGTAATCCACGAAGGGTTAGGCAGAGGTGTACCCATTAGTACACCCACATTTCCCCAGTTATGTTTAAGTCCCATGTAATAGGGGGCGAGCCTATTGCCATCAATCGGCCACAATTCCAGACTTCGAGGCTGCTACTGAGAAATTCCTGATGGAAAAACCCAATAACACTTTGCCTGACCTGGGAATCGAACCCAAGACCTCATGCACAGCAGTCGCGCTTGCGATCACTAGACCAATGAGGCAGTCAAAAATAATTTAAAAAGTAAATAATAAAAAGTTATTTGATTAAGTTTCAATCGAAGACGTCCATCGGTTATAAAGAAAACTTCAACTATACCTGACGACTCCGGATATCTATATATTTTGCTAACTGTAAATAACTATATTGTATAATATTCCAAAATGTTTAAAAATAATTTTGATAATCATCACCAACATTTTCAGGTCACGTTTGATGTTTTCCTACGAGAATAAAATTCGGAACAATAGCTTTATGGCACACAATAAAGCTGGCTCCACAGAAACCCATCATTAAAAAGAAATAATGTTCAAAAGCGCAGTCCATTTACTGGAATGCTTTGAGGATGAAAGAATAAAGTTTAATTTCAAACGGAAATTATGTCATAATGTAACAGAAAATAGTATTCTTTCATAGTTCAAGCACGGTTGTTAAATCTGAGTTCATACACGTTGTTTGTTCTACTTTCGCTATGTATTTATTATGTTTATGTTTTACGAAATAAGACGGTTTACTTTTAGGATGTAAGTAGATAATGGTGCCTATTCTCTTGGGCACAAACTAAACTAAAATTAGACTATTTCCATCTTTTTCTGTCCAATAAAACAAGAAAGAGACTCATGTAAATAAGAGCTGTCAAATTCAGTCAATCTGACACATTCATACAATTATTATAGTTGACATCTTAAAACGTATGGATTAAAAATATGGAAAAGTTCAAGGCAAAACTAATTTGACATCGCTAACTTAGTTCTTTAATGTCACCGTCCTTTTCGTTCGCTGTATATTAGTAAGAGATGTCAATTCTCTAAATTTAGTCTAGTTTGTGAACAAAGGAATCGGCACCAATGTCATAAATCGTATCTGCGATGTTATTTTTGTTTCTTTGTATTTGATTTTTGATAACACACACAAAGATACAACTAAATAAATGATTCTGTACTAGAGCTATAAAGTTAAATATAAACATAACATCGACACGCCTGTAATTCCCGGAGGCTTAGGCAGAGGTGTACCCATTAGCACACCCACATTTCATCAGTTATGTTTAAGTCCCATGTTATAGCGGGCAAGCCAATTGCCATCAATCGGGCACAAATCCAGACTCCAAGGCTGTTACTGAAGAATTCCTGATGGAAAAACCCAATAGCATATTGTCCAACCTGTGAATCGAACCCAAGACTTCATACTCAGCAGTCCCGCTTTCAAGAGTCGCGTCGACTCACCTCCCAACCCAGCATTGATGATGCTATATTACTATTTGCTGTATATAAAATAAATCACTCTGATGGATTTAGGAAGGTGAAGAGTAACGCATTGACAGGCGGCCATTTTCATTAAGAACCGCAGTATAAGATCCAGCCTATTTGCGTCTCGGTCCCCTGACCCTCGTCAGTGGTATTGAATATAGGACATTCAATGCTGAGAAGGGCATCGAAAGGACTGATTGGAAAATTGGAATATGTAATGTAACTATGTTAGATTAATATTTTTATGAGTTATTGTGATGAGATGAGATACCGTATTGAACAAATGGTCAAAACATCCGCCTCATCCATAAAGTCGTGAGTTTGATACTGGGAAAGATCCAATATAATGTTTTCAATCACCTGGACTTATACCAGCCTGTTATTGTCCCACTCAAACCCTATCAGAGGTTCTTGAGGCGGTTTAGACTTTGACGCTAGGGTGTGTAGGGTCGTAAGACCTGCCTACACGATAAAGATAAAAAAAGACAACCAAATAGCATGAAAAAGAAACCTCTGTATCGTAGGCAGCAAATGTGTACAAGAGACTGGCGGCCATGTTGGATGGTACTACTTAGCCCCTGGTCAAGGTAAAACCCAGTTCTTGGCTGGACGGGAAATGTTAACTTTCCCTTAAGTGGGAAATGGGCACTCGGCCCCATGACCCAGGAGTTTAAATCCCAAACAGCTGGAAAATACAGTTACTAGTAACGTTACTGGTTACTTGTTCCAGTTGCCGTTTTTATTGTCACCAAATGAACAGTTTTATCGTTCCTATTAGTGGCGTCCATTGCTTCTTATTAGTGTCGAGAGTTTACTTAGACAATGTCTTAGAGCAGGGGTCGGCAACCTTTTGACAGGCAAGGGCCACAAGGTAGCAAAATAAACTAAAGGAGGGCCGCAATTGGGATATTAACCCTAAAAGCCCGATATACCTACGTATTTGGTCATATTCCATCGACAAATAAAATGTTTTTATTTTTTATAAAACATACAAATTGTATTCGTACACATAATACTGACATTATGTTTATATGTTTGGGTTTTATAACTAGAAAAATAACCACTGTAAATCATACAAAAATGAAAACTACAAAGTATCTAAACATTGACGGGCCGCAAGTAATACGTCCACGGGCCGAGGGTTGTCGACCACTGTCTTAGAGGATTAGAAGTATCCATTTGTGTGCTAATAACATTGTAGGTAATTGTAATGATTACACTCTGCAATAGTCGCCGTTAGTGTTTATCGCCCTCTGGTGGTCAAAAATAGAAAGCTACGTTGTGTTGAATAGGGATGTTGCGGATGCATATTTTTCACATCTGCACTATGCGGATTTCTAGATCTTTTAAAAAACCTATATCTATGTATATATAAATAAAAATAAATGGCTAAATGTGTTGCTAAGCGCAAAACTCGAAAACGGCTGGACCGATTTAACTGATTCCTTTTTTTGTGTTATAATTTTCCGGACATGGTTTTCATGAAAGAATTCGTTTGTAAAATCCGCCTGTAAGGTCGGAAATTTGCCCGAGCGAAGCCGGGGCGGTTTGTTAGGGTACTATAAATATTTTTGTAAGTAAAGTTAAAAATTGAAGCAAGTAATATTGCCGCTTAAATGAATCTTTTTCAAATCCATTTATCAAGAATGATTTTAGGTTTTATAACATCGTGCTATGACAGTCACAGTCTGCCTATGTATCTTTCAAATATTTTCCTTATTTTTATTGATGGTCAAAAATGGCGCTCAACACGCTTCTTTCTTTACGAATTACTAATGTTTGTGTTACGAAAAAAATGTAGCAGTAAACTCACTAACAATTGGAAGGCGGCCATTAAAGAGGCCCAGTTTATCAGAAACCCTATTTGCAGACTCGTCATAATACAGTTGATTTTAGTTCTTCTAAAACAAACCTACCCATAATCTCTGAATAATTCAATAAAATTACGTCAAACTAATTCAATATGCCGATTGCTTTACATCACTACTCAGTAATAACAGTTCAGTGTATTTCCAAAACTTATTATAAGAATATATTTAAAATTAATCAGCCAATTTGAATTGTGAAAATAATATTTTTCCGACCGAATTTCGGTCACGTCGACCAATTTCAATGAAAACTAGCCTACGCAGCAAGAAATATTGGTGCCGATTCCCTTGTTCAAACTTAACTAAATTTAGAGTATTTCTATCTTTTTCTGTCCAATAAAACAAGAAGGGGCGGAAATCAATTAGACGGGCGGCGGGCGCTCGTAGCGTGATACACAAGAGGCGAAATGTACACTGGGCGGTTTATAAGATATGTGACGTCAAAGTGGTATATATTATTTATTTTGAAGTACATTACGAATTTAATATGAAGTACTAACCTGAAACCCTTCAGCTTCTGATAGCAAGAAGTAGAAGCATCCAAACCAGTGCGCCAAGATGAGAAGGATGTGAATGAGGTTGATTACGCGCCAGAAGTTAGGATACACTGTCCTGGATTCCACGATGTAGTAGAAGTCCACTGCTCTGTATACCTGAAAATAAAGTTCAAATTATTTTAAATTCTGTTAATAAGATTTAAATAGAAACTAATTATAAGTGGGGGGCAATTCCACTAGCTTTTAGGTACGATCGCAATCTAATCTCACTCTCAATAACATAACATCACGCCTGTAATCCCCGAAGGGTTAGGCAGAGGTGAACCCAGTACACCCACATTTCGCCAGTTATGTTTATGTCCCATGTAATAGGAGGCGAGCATATTGCCATCAAGCGGGCACAAATCTAGGCTCCGAGGCTGCTACTGAGAAATTCCTTAAACCCAAGTCCTCATGCTCAGCAGTCGCGCTTTGCGACCACTAGACCAACGAGGCAGCTTAATCCGTCAAATATGTCTCTAATTGAACAAAATTTTTGACTTTTATTGTCCTTGAGATGAGACTGCAACTATATTTTGAATGTTTTTAATTGCAGGGAGTGGCCTTACATACGCTGCTGATGTATTAAATGCATTAGCATAGTCGTAAGGCACGACTTTGAAATGAAAACACAATGGGATATTTTGTTTAAATGAACCTTTTATCGTCTATTATTGTGTGTTATTCAATTATTAATGGTCCTTAAAAGCATCGTAAACCAATTGAAAAGTACTCGGTAAAAAGTTGATTACAGAGCTAATCGACATTGTTTTTATTTGTGTTAATTTTTAGCAACTACTTTTTATTTGTGTTAATTTTTAGCAACTACTTTTTATTTGTGTTAATTATTAACTAATTAGTTGGTTCTTAAATATGTAAAAAAAGAAAATCGATGATACTAATATTGTAAAGACGGTAAGTTTTCCTAGGGGGTTTCTCGCCACTAACTTCCAAACTCCGGGGCTGCTACCGAGAAATTTCCTAATGGAAAAACCTAATAACACTTTGCCCGATCTGTAAATTGAACCCAGGACTCCTCGCGACTACGAGACCAAACACAAAATTGGTACTATTATTCGTATTTACGCGACTATTTGCAAGTAAATCTAGATTATTAGCATACAAACGGTCTAATATCGCGGCCAACTGCGGTTGAAACCGTTCTTATTGAGTTTTGTAATTCTATTTAAAACGGTTCTTGTCCTTTTCAAATTTTGTTAAGATTTTTTTTGTCAATTTGTCCATAAAAAAAAATAACATGAAAATGTAATCCTCAAAATAAAGTGATTGTTTTGGATGGTAAATAATAGTCTTATTTATTTTTTATTTTTAAAAGAAAGAAAGAAAGGAAAAATGTTTATTATAACTTCCGCGTGTTTTTTTCAGTGCATCTGTAACCAAAAACGTAATTTAAAGCGGGTGATAAAAACCACGCGAATGAAATAGGGGGCAGATGCTAGTCTACACTAATATTATAAAGAGGAAATTTTTTTATTTTTGTTTTTTTGTTTGTAATGGATAAACTCAAAAACTAATGGACCGATTTTAAAAATTCTTTCACCACCAGAAAGCTAAATTATCTGCGCGTAACATAAGCTATATTTTATTTTATTTTTGCGCGGACGAAGTCGCGGGCAAAAGCTAGTCTATTAATAATACATATACATGTGCCCGAGGCTACAGAAGTCAGCAAAAGGAAGTCATTACATCTGTAATGAGAACATCGTACAGTATCTGTACGATATTTATCACGATTGACACGACATTATTACCTACGACGTAAAATAAAGGAGTAATGTAGAAGATTGTTATATTATACTAGCGATCCGCCCTGGTTCCGCGCGGGTGTACAATGTATGTGACGGAGGTCGTTTTCATGATTCTTTATTTTATAAGCACTGAAAATGCTAAAAAATAAATATACTGCTGAAAGAATAAAACATAGGGACACAGCATTATCTTTCTTAAAGACAAAGTCAAAACATTTATTTCAATTAGACCATTTACAGGCACTTTTAAATTGTCAAAGAGTTAGTCAGTTAGTCAGAAACGTTCCAAAACGGAGACAGGCCTTTATGAAGAAGATTATTATTGTATTATATTCAATTAATGACATTTCTTTTAAATTGGTTCAATTTTAAAGCCTTTTTACTTAGTCCATTCAGTCGGATCAGAAGCTATCTTTTTAAACGCCTAGGCTCGCAGAGCGACAGCGATATTTCCTTTTCAACCGACTTCGAAAAGGAGGAGGTTCTCAATTCGACGCGTATGTTTTTGTATATATGTTCTACGATTACTCCGCCAATTATGAACTGATTAAAATGGTTCTTTTTTGTTTGAAAGAGTAAAACTTCCCAATGAAGTCATGGCAGAGGACTTTTGGCCGCAAGGTGTTATGTTCCGTCGTTTCCGCGGACAAGTGCCACACGATCGCACAAAGACAGTGCTTGAGTGAAGTGTGTTTTACTAACATAGTTTTAAGTTTATACACTAACACACTTTGTACTATTATGATATATATGTTAGTCTGTAAGGTATTTATCTATGGGCCAAAGTAGCCTGAAAATAAAGGATTTATTATTATTATTATTATTAAAACTTCCCAATAGGTCCTATAGAAATTGTCATGATCTGATAATGAACTTCGGAGATATGGATCGGAACTCCTTATAGGATCACAGCAGAAACGTCGTAACAAGAAAAATTTATACGTGTAGTCGATGACTGACTAAATGAAGTGGGGAGGGGGGTACGTGAACCCCCCTCCTACCACTTTCCAAAATTATATGAGGTATTGTTTGAAAGGGCTATTTGTAAAGATTTTAATACCTAATTTAAAAAAAAATATCCACCCTCTTTTCCTGTTAATTCTACCTACAACAATTTTTAGAACAACAAAGGCTTTGAAGGTATCTATAGGACTACATAGTGCAGTCTAACACTAAAATCTAGTCTAAGTTAGCTGCCTAGATACTGATCCCTTTTGTTGTCTATACCTAGCATACGTTCTATCAGTGCGTCCTTGATCGAAAGCTTTTACCGGCAACATGATCCTGTATTGTAGGCTCTATTGGCTTTGTTTTCTATTCTATTCTCTTTTCTACGTTTGTCAATAGACATCGGTGTAGAATTAGGTATACAAGAGATGGCGGATATTATTTTATTGCCTCTATTATTGTTTTTTTAGAGAAGTGTTTTGTTTTGATGCCATTATCAATGTTAATATGTAAAGGGTAATAATACCAGTCTATTACTGTACTACCTGGGAAAAGGCCTCTTCTCATACAGAGAAGGCACGAGCATTGATCACCATGCACGCTAGCTTCAGACATATTGGCGATTCCTGACTTATATTAATTAAAACGTCGCGATGTTTTTTTACCGATGTCAGGGATAAACTAATAAAAAAATACAATATAAATTGAAAAAACCACATTGATCGCGTTTCTTACAAGGCGATAATATCGACGTTTCTCTACATTATTTTGGGATTCTAAAATTTTAAATTGGACATACCTAAATCATTATAGATATTTAAACAACGATAATAAACAACATTTAGTAAAAATAGTATCAAAAACTCTAACTAGATAAAATAAATAATTTGGAAAAAAAATCGGCAAAGTATCAATCGCACTCGCACAAGATGAGTTTCGTGCCACCTTGCAATATTTAATTACACATCCAAAAAAAATGAGTTTCTTTATTGGAAGTAAGTTGTAGCTTTAATTTACAACGTTGTTATAGCGGCCATAGAAATACACACACACTCTGTGATAATTTCAAGAGTCTATCTATTACGGACTGCCTATCTATTATTAGTGACTGCCTCGTTGGTCTAGTGGTCGCAAGCGCGACTGCTGTGCGTGAGGTTTTGGGTTCGATTCCCAGGTCGGGCAAAGTGTTATTGGGTTATTCCATCAGGAATTTCTCAGTAGCAGCCTCGGAGTCTGGATTTGTGCCCGGTTGATGGCAATAGGCTCGCCCCCTATTACATGGGACTTAAAACATAACTGGCGAAATGTGGGTGTACTAATGGGTACACCTCTGCCTAACCCTTCGGGGATTACAGGCGTGATGTTATGTTATCTATTACGGCTCAAAAGACAGCCCTGTAGCAGAACAGACAGATACCAGAGTTATAGTATTAGGGTCCCATTTTTGTATACCTATAACCCTAAAAAGGCATAATTCAGCAAATTACCATCGAAATTAAAGGCTATTCAAAGCAGTAAGCAAACTTAAAGTCGTTTTGATTGCGAATAAGTATTCCTTTCTTTTATAGGTCTATCTGAAGTGAAACGGGTTACATAAAGAACTTAATTACGTCTGTATAATGTTTTATTTCTAAACACGCTTCTGCCCGCGACTTCGTCCAAGTCGTTTTTTATCACACGCGTTACGTCATCGTTAAGTTATGTCTTTGGACACTGTCCCGCCTCCGTGGGTCGTAGCGTAATGTTATATAGCTGATTAGTGACCAGCCCCTACTAGCTATACGAATAAGCCTTCCACTTAAATCACTTTATCTATTGATAAAAACCGAATTAAAATCCGTTGCGTAGTTCAAAAGATCTAAGCGTAAACGTTGGGAAGCGACTTTATTTTATATTTGTTTAACCACTCTGCTCGACAAGATTTTGACATTTGACACATCCCTTGACTCGGCAGGGTGTTGTGGATCACGTTATAAAATTATGGAATTTACATCAACTTTCAGGTTTCAAACTTTTAAGCAAAATAAACGTTTGCAGCTATTTTATACAATAAGTTTGTGGCAAATATCTTTAATTATAACTTGAGGTCGGTCAAACCACTTCAGATCACTGCAAAATTCGTATAATATAAGTTTTTCTACACCCTGTCCAAAGGCAGACCACTTAGATTAGTTAAAATTAAGTACCCAAAGAACCTTCTCGCTTGCTGAAAAGATGTATTCAGACGAAATAAAGACATTATCATTCCATCTCCATTGTTATTTTTGGCATTATCCATACATAAGTGTTTTAAAAATACAATCAAATTTTGTCAAAATTTACACAAAATTGTGGCACTTCTTAGTGCTGACCGTTTACCCAAGTTTCATAATTCGATTCAAAAGTTGCGTTCAGCCTAATCGATACTTGAAATAAAATCGAGGTTGGCCAAAGGAGTCCGAATGTAAAAAAAAAAACCTTTTGATGATATTTCTCAGAATTTATCTATATATTAAATGGATAAATAAACGCAAAGCTTAATCAGGAGCGTAACTTATTTTTAATGAGGTAAAAGATTTACTTACGTAGATATTTTTAACTGACTTCAAAAAGGAGGATGTTCATAATTCATTAAATACATAATTATGCATAAATCTGCTAAAAAACTGAATTATTTTGCGTAGACTTAAACCTACAAGTAACACTTAAAATTTTGTCATGGCCGTCTGTCTGTCCGTCTCTTTGTGCGTCTGTCTGTCACAACTCGTTAAGTATAATTTTAACCAATTTAGACCAGCTACGTTACAGTACCTAAGTCAACACAAACTTTATAGGCTTTATATTGGAATTTTCGCGAATGGACATTTAAGCAAATAGACAATTCATGATATTCGGGGGTGCTAATGCCGATAATAAGGTCGAAGTGAAAATCTAAGATGGCGGTCGTGAAATTTTACAAAATATGCGTCATGAGTGTTGTTTCCTTGCTTTTGGTTTTATTTCGTGGTCACGAACCCATAACGCATATTTTGTAAAATTTCACGACCGCCATCTTGGATTTTCACTTCGACCTCATTTTCGGCATTAGCACCCCCGAAAACCACGGACATGACACCCATGACGCATATGTCGTTAAATTTAGCGACCGCCATCTTAGATTTTCACTTCGACCTCAATTTCGGCATCACCCCCGAAAACCATGGATACGATACCCATAATGCATATGTTGTAAAATTTTGCTGCCGCCATCTTGAATTTTGATGGTGACAAACGGACGGACAGACGAACACACGCGTGATCCTATAAGGTTTCCGTTTACATTTGGACGTACGCAACCCTAATCCAATGTTACAGCCCCAGTCAAAGTAATTAGATAAGTTACTTAATTATTAATATTGATGCAAATAATTAGACATTCTATAAAATGTATGAAAATATACACCAATCTGAGATTAATGGATACTGTGCACACTATATCAAATTTTAAAAAAGTAGGTAATGCACTAAAATAACAATTCATAATTAAATTTAACATCAAATTTCAAAAAAAAAAATATAGGGAGGTATGATAGGTAAAGTTCATTGGTCAGGACCAATGAGCTATACCTATCGTAGATACATATTTTTCTGTTGAGTCTTGAACTAGAAAACTATAAATAACAATTAATAACTGAGCTGGATAGCATAAAAAATTAATGTTTATTGTAATTAAAACTTAAATTCCATTTACATTAATTTTTACGAGTCCATATCTGATATGAGTAATTTTAATTACTCGAATCGATTGAAATAGAAAAATAATCGATTGACATAATCATAATCGCACATCAATGCATTAAAAAAAAAAATGGTCGACAATTTCTAAGAACACAAAATGAGTAGTGGTAATGAATATTCCGTGTTTTTAGACCCGTGTTTGTAATTTACACTAAGAATTGGGCATTTTCTTGTTGTTTATTATATTTTGAATGGCATTTGTCATGTTTTTAATAATATCTAAATGTGTTATAGTGATATTTGTGACAAACAAAAATGTAAACACGCACGGATTGGCGCGAAGTTTCGACTTTGGATATCAAAAACTTTATTACCACTACTAATTTATGTTAAAATATGGATGAAATCGACAAATAAATCAATTATGAGTTATTTACTGCTCCTGTAGTGGAGCTTGGATGTCTAAAATCCACAATTTTTATGTTTTTTAGCCTCGACTACTATGGTCATCAAAATGGCGATGATTGCATTTTCACACTTGGATTTTAAAACGGTAATTTTATATACTCGCGTGCTAAATCTAAAAGATTGGATGGCGCTAACATTTAAACATTTTATTTAACTCTTTTACTTATGCTCACACATGAGATGAGATGGCTACCATAATCAGTATTTACACTTATTGGTCAGAATGACGCATGCGTGAACTCCGGGGTCCAATTGGACCCACTACCGAGCCGGCGGAGGTTTCTGTGTTCGGGTCCAATTGGGGGCGCTTCCGAACTATACGGTTAAATTGACATTTACTTAACATAACATCACGCCTGTCATCAGGGTTAGGCGGAGGTGTGTAGATTGACATTTTAATATCTAAATACCTACATACTCGTATTAAAGTGAAAGGTCACTCACTCATCATGAATTATCGAAAACCGCTTGACGAATAAAGATGCAATTTGGCAGGGAGCTAATTCATAGTTAGCAGTCGTCCACTAAGAGAGGACTTTCCAAAATTCAACCCCTATGGGGATGAAACATATACGCGGGCGAAGACGCGGGCAATAGCTAGCTCGTAACATGTTTTGAATGGAATATCCGATTAAATCAATCAAAAAGTAATCTACATGTATTGAAACATACAAAAAGATTTTTTCTTATCCGACTGGCAGTTCTAGAGATTCGCACGTAAATAAACAAACAAAAATCTCTTCATATTTATTACATTACAGTATAGAAGATTTAGATTTCATTCGTTGCTTAATTTGACGAAATCTTCGTTTAAAGTGAGTAGTCGTTTTATGGGAGTAACTTGAGAGGGATTACAAGGAGTAAACGTGGGTAATTAATAGTATCCTGTTCAGCATTAATTTATTCGTCTTTAAATACAGAAGATATAACTTTATTGGAATGATTTAAAACGAGGTTTGAATAATAATTATTATACTCGAGGAAAACCCGTATTATTTATACATTTAATGTACAGTAAGCGGTCATAAGTCCAATAGCATGCTAAGGTTTGAATTGATGTGAACACGCGGTACAGGCAGTTCCTACATCTGTGTGTATAGGTCATGTATTAACACAGGGACTGTGTTAATACATGACCTACACCTTACACCTAAAAATTCGCACACAGCATCGAAAGGTCGTAAAATTAACCAACGTGTTAATCTATTGTTTTGTGAGATTGCTTCTCCACTTATTACCGCTACTGTACCTGCGTACTAATAATTATTATTGAATTACGTAAAATTCCAAATATATTTTCTTCTACAGTGATATTAAGAACATAGTATTTTCTAACACAAAACATTAAGAATTTGGTCTTTTCTCAAAACTTTAAGCGTTATTCCACGAAAAAATCATTTTTGAGAAGTTGTTATATTACCTACTTACCTATCATAAATAAGTAAATATTTTTCACTCACCTTACAAAACCTAGGGAAGCGGATGATAGGGTTGGTGCCGAAGTGGAGCTGCAGTAAGTCTAGGGGTAGCAACGACAACACGTCCAGCAGAAAATTGCGCGACTTTACGTAATGTATCGCCAGCTTTTTTGAATCGTAAACCTGTGAAAGAATTAGTAGTTTAAATTAAAAAAAGGAAAGGCTCATATTGTGTAGGTACGTTTTAAAATTTTTTTTTAAATAGAGTAGCAATATCTATTGGCACTAGACGGACTTAAATACATAACAAAATTTTTACTAATTTTTTGTTGACTATAAATACTTAAACTCAAAATTCAACATCATCATCTCGAAATATATCGACTGCTGATCATACCTATACCTCTCATGAATCTTTACATTACATTAACCACTTCTGCATATCCTGGATATCTCGCATTCCTGCAACCTTTACTATTCAGATTCAAAATCTTTATTTCAAGCGCAGGCTCATACAGAGTTAGTGACATACCTAGTGCTTAAAAACTAAGTGTTAGTAAACAACACGATATGATGACGCAGACAACTGACTGCAGCGAACCAGATATGGACAGTCCACTCTGTCAGCAATCATTTTAAAACCCTGTTTGGGCCTGCCATGAATCGAGCCACCATTGATGCTGCGCGCCTTCGCATTACTACTATACCATTAAAATTATAAAGTAAATATTTTTATCTTCTTCTTCTTCTTATCGTGTGGGCAGTAAGGTCTTCCGACCCCACACACCCTGGTGTCAGAATTTCTAAACCGCCTCAAGGGCCTCTGACATGGTTTGAGTGGAACAGTAAGTCCAGGTTTCCTCACGATGTTTTCCTTCACCGATGCCAGTGATGTCCAAGATAAACTTTAGAAAGTACATATGAATTGAAAAATTCACATTGGTACTTGCCCGGATTTGAACCCACAACCTCATGCATGAGAGGCGGGCGCCTTAACAACTGGGCCATCACGACACCACAAAAAAAATATTAAAAATATTTTTATTAAAATAAGTAAATATTTACCATCAGTCCCTGCTCCAAATAACCAGTTCTTAGCTGCACGACGAGGTCCAGAGCAAAGACCACGTCGCTGATGCCGTCGCATGTCAACCAGAAGTAGTGGCACATTATCTGTGGAAACATAACAGTTTTAATCCTAATATAACATTACATCACGCCTGTAATCCCCGAAGGGTTGGGCAGAGGTGTACCCACAAGTACACCCACATTTCGGCAGTTATGTTTAAGACCATGTAATAGGGGGCGAGCTTATTGCCATCAACCGGGCACAAAACCAGACTTCAAGGCTACTAAGAAATTCCTGATAGAAAAACCCAATGATAGCTTGCCTGACCTGGGAATCCAATCCAAGTCCTCACGCTTAGCAGTCGCGCTTTGCGACTACTATACCAATGAGGCAGTAAAAATACATATCTTTTAAACAAAAGAAAAGCTGGCATAATATTAAAGAGATTTTTACTAAAGCATTTGAAATTAAATTAAATAGGTATGTGAAATTGGAATTCCCGACTCAACTTGGTTTTTACGACTTCTCATAAGTTCTGTGCGTAAAGTTTTGTAATTTTTCACTTTTACGCTCCCTGGCGTGTTATTAACAGAAATATTATTTATTGTGGAACTCTGGTAGGGAATAAATTCTTGATAAAAACATTTTTTTAAGGCAATCCTGGCCATGTAGTATTTTTCTCAATTATGCTTAAAGGATACCGTGACCCTGGAACGTAAAGGGCAACAGAACAGAGTGGTTTTTTAGTCAGTAAAAGTCTGACAGTCCCTTCCGCCCCACCCAGGGCAGAAGGAGTCATTTGATGATTTTTACCACCTAAAAAAAAAAGGACATTTAAAGTCTAAAAATAAAAATAATATTCAAGGAGGCTGTGCTAGTGATTTGAACTAGTCGTCTCTCCGTTTGGTTATGGCAGGCAGGACGATGAACCCACACCGATCATAATCGAGCGACACTGCCTACCACATACATAACAGGACGATCCTGTTCTTTGAAAGAGGTGTATTCTGAAATACTGTCAAACATAGACCACAAAAAATGTGTGATTGATAATAATTTGCGCGCCAGAACTGTCAATAAACGGAAAACCAACACAAAAGAAAATCTTAGTTAAAAATTCTACAATCCAATACCAAAAGGGTACATCGAGTTCACAAGACAAACACTCAGCGAATGCGATCGACTGTCGTTTTATGACACAATTGCGGATCAAACCAGGGTTGCCAACTCTACTATACAGAGTGTTAGTGTAAACACCGTTATCCTTGAAACCAGTGGTTTGGTTTCACTAATAAAACGTAAATTCAATGAAGAAAAATATCTCTTTTTTTTTAAGTAAAATCTCCATTTTTCCTCAAAATTATTTCACCCTATATTACAATGATGTAATTAGTTAAAACTTATGTAGGTAGTTATAACGGACGCCCAGTGCAGCAGGTCAACGCCATTTGCGGTGATTACGTAACTCGGGCGTATAGTATACATGAATTTATGGACGGTGTCGAACAGTTTTTTTTTTAATTTTTGAAAGAAAAATTTGTTTATTTATTTTTAAATTCAGATAAACATTTTTTATTATAAATCAAGTACCTATGGTTTTAGTGACAACGGTGTTTACACTAACAGTCTGCATATTATATCCTACTGTATTAGAGGCCCGACTACTATATTTCTGAGAAAGTATAAATAGTAGGCTAAACTACTTTATTTTGATGTCAAAGCAATAATATTCGTTTCAAAATGTTCAAGCGTAAAAAGAAACTTCAATAACTATTCTTATTTTGTCGACATAGTTTTGCTCATTTGTGAATTTCAGGCCTCTTCTTATGATTGAACATTACTCTAGTATGTCAAATTGACAGTACGTTCACTTTGTTCACTTTTTATCTACCTAGAGTCATGGAAGTCAAGCGTGCGCACTTATTAAGCTTTGAAACCTCTGTGAAATCAAAATAACAATCTAAATGAAACAAAACAGTATTAACTAGTAAGACTATTTATTAATCAACAATTAAATAATCTACACTAATATTATAAAGAGTAAAAAAAAAAATATTTTTGTTGTGTTTGTAATGGATAAACGCTAAAACTACTGGACCGATTTTACAATTAGAAAGCTACATTATCTGCAAGTAACATAGGCTATATTTTATTTTATTTTTGCGGGGATGAAGTCGCGGTCAAAAGCTAGTTATTTACATATAATAGCAGAAATTCTTTGAATTTAAAAAATTCAAAGGTATTCGAAATGCGTGCACTTACCTCAGTAGGGGGTAATGTGCGTACACTTGCCCCAAATAACCATTGTATTTGTTTTTATTCTTTTTGCCATCTACAATATCCTTATGGTTAATCATTTTAAAACTACTATTTTTAACAGACAAAGAGCTGGCAACCCTAGAACAAACCCTTTGGGGAAAAGTTGTACCCGACTCGTCACGACCTCTGTTTACGTTGTTACTCCCCGGAGGCGAAAGGGTCACCCCGCATAGGGGTAGACTGCTGTAGTGAGTTCCGAAAAAGGTTGGTTTTTATTTCTGTCTTACGAGTTTTTGTTACGGTTTTCATTGGCGTGACACTTTGAATATATATTTTAGGATTTTTAGTCTTGTGGACTAGGATTACAGAGTCGGTAGACCTGAGTTATGTTGAAGATAGATGCAGTAAAATGTGTATAAAAACCAGCCGTCTCATTTAAACGTAAGTGAGTAATATACTTTTTATTTGTGACTAGCTTTTGACTATTTCTACGCATCCTTAATTCTTTGAAATGTAGCTTAGATCATTCAAGGATAACCTAACTTCTTACGAACGAAAGAATTTTCAGAATTGGATACGTAGTTCTGGAGATTCACGCTTTCTAACGAACATACTTTTCGGCTTTTTAATATTAGTATATAATAGTATAGTATACACTATACTAATACTAATGTATATTTTTAATCCCTTTTTTATATATATAAAAAGGAGTTAAAAATATACATTATCGCTCGGGAATACGCATACTATCTTAACTGCATAATCCATATTTTGTAATCATAAACCATTGGGATTTCTCTTTTATTACTTGTGTAAACGAGAATAAAGTTCTCAGGCAATAAAAATAACAATTTTAGGTAAGTTTATGAAATTCTGAATTATAAATTAACTCCCAGAACTATAAAATTCTTAACTTGAATAATTACTTTTTTTACGGCGTATAAATAATATCATCAGTTCGTTTCAGTTCTTCTGAAAATATATAAGATTTTATGACTTTATAAGTCTTTTCCTAAAATTGGATCGCATAAATCAAATAGCTGTAGGTGCTACCAGGTTGGTTTTACAGGTTTTATTTAATCGCCATTTTCTTGAAGCAGGTGTCTAGTAAATAATAAAGAAGTTATCAGCCTAAGGCCGCCTTTACACTTGTAAATTTTTCTTACGTAAATAACTATTCTAATTAATTTACGATTTTGCAAATGTGTTTACACTCTTTGAAAGTCGCTTATGGTGGAAGCGCCGCGGTAGAAATTCGCGAAATTACGTTTTTTGCAATTTGCAAGTCAATATTAGTCAGCAATAAAACTCCATAGGACCAGGTAACCCGATAGAATTACTATTTCATGAAATCTTTACATTTTAGGATTATACCGATTTATGGAGTTATTATACTGATTTTAATGATTATAATTCTGTAAATACATACTTCTTACGCCTGCGAATGATACTTTAATCAACATTGAACCTAATACTGACTTGCAAATTGCAAAAAACGCTTCCGCCTTTTCGTTATTTCTTAATACTTTCGGATACATACCTACGTAACTTACTTTCATAAATTTTACGGAAGCAACTTACAAATGTAAAGGCGGCCTAACACAGTACAGTCACCCACAGATGATATTGACTAGATATAGAGACAAGATCTCTGAAATGGACCGAAATATTATTTGGTGCTAAAAATAAAAATGGTGGTTTGACATATTCTCTACTAGCTTTCGCGTTCCGTCCGCGACTTCATTCGCGTAAGTGCCGGTTTTACTGGCAAACATTCCGTCTGTTTTCTACAAAGATATTTTTATGTTTTAATTTAACAACATATTATCACGCCAGTTATCCCCGAAGAGTTAGAGGTGTACCTATTAGTACACCCACATTACGCCAGTCATGTTTAAGTCTCATGTAATAGGGGGCGAGTCTGTTGCCATCAACTGGACACAAATCCAAACTCTGAGGCTGCTACTGAGAATTAAACTATTAGTGACTATTGTTTCTATTACTACTTTATTACTTTTAATAAACTTATTAGTGGTAATTTGACTAAACTGAATTGCTAGATATTGGTGCCGATGCCCTTGTTCACAAACTAGACTAAATTTAGAGAATTGACATCTCTTACTAATATACAGCGAAAGGAAAGGACGGTGACATTCCGTGAAATTAAGGAACTAAGTTAGAGATGTCAAATTTGTTTTGCCTTGAACTTCTCCGTATTTTTAATCAATACGTTTTAAGATGTCAACTATAACTGTATGGATGTGTCAGATTGACTAAATTTGACAGCTCTTATTTACATTAGTCTCTTTCTTATTTTATTGGACAGAAAAAGATGGAAATAGTCTAATTTTAGTTTAGTTTGTGACCAAGAGATTCGGCACCTTTGATTTATTTAGTCAGCACCGCTAAAAGACTTCTTTTACTTTCATAATTTCATTTTCTTCTTAGTAACACTTGCATACTTCTTAGGTAGATATTAAACCCTAGTACCTACTGCACAGTTCATGGTTTTATTGTTTTCTCAGAGGTTATAAGGTGTCACGTATAATATAGCCGTAACATTTGCATAAATCTGTGATTCTCGTTCCCATACCCAGCTTAATAGAATTAAGTTTTGCTTGGACACTGTTATGTATATCGTTGCATGCCGATCAGGGATATTTGTTAGGGAAAGTTATTCATCGTATTGTGAGATCTGATTCAACGACTTTTGTTGCTGACTGTCCTAAGGCGATCAACACACGTCACCGCGCACCGCCGCGGTAGGCGGTGAAGCGGCGATTGTCACCCTTACACCGCTAGACCGCGCGGTCGGGCGGTGTACGTGTGAAAGGCATTGACGGATTTCATAGAGGTCAATGCGACATGAGATCCGATTCACCGCCTACCGCGGCGGTGCACGATGCCGTGTATTAATTGCCTATATATTTCTGTACAAGCTTTTCGAATTGGGTATTTCATACCATTAACCAATAATTCCAAGACAAAACGTCATTGCCTCATTGGTCTAGTAGTCGCAAAGCGCGACTGCTGAGGATGAGATCTTGGGTTCGATTTCCAGGTCGGGCAAAGTGTTGTTGGGTTTTTCCATCAGGAATTTCTCAGTAGCAGCTTCGGAATCTGGATTTGTGCCCGGTTGATGGCAATAGGCTCGCCCCTATAACGTTGGACTTAAACATAACTGGCGAAATTTGGGCGTACTAATGGGTAAACCTCTGCTTAACGCTTCGAAGATTACAGGCGTGATGTTACGTATGTATGTAAGTAAAAAGTTTGTCAATTGTGGTGTCTAGTATCCAATCGGAACTACTTAATCCATATTTGAAAACAGAACACTAACATTTCAACGACACAACGACAAACTAGACTAAGAAGACTTCGTCGAATGCATTTTTATCTACAATTTAAAAGTAAAATCGTCCTCGAACGAATGGCGTGCAATAACAAGCTTCCGATACAGTAAACTAAAGTCCCTGTGATTGTGTTGTTAGAAATAGTCGGAACTACGATATTATTCAGAATTGCTTTATAGATTTTGTATAGGAAGTATTTTGTACAGTATATTTCAAAGCTAGCACTTTAAAGGTTCGGAAATTGACAATAGCGACTGCATTAGACGGGTTTTATCACTTAGAAAATATAAATGGCTTGATATTCGAATAAGAGAGAAAGACTCAGAGAATTTATATTCCGGTTTATGACTAACAATGCAACCAAACTAGCAAAAGGTAATTCGATGGAGATGGTCCTACATATGTTTGTAAGTGTACCAGTCTGTATGCCCATAGACTTATCTTTGGGAGGTGGTATGGAACGGAACTCCTCATAGGAACATAGCAGAACTGTTGTAACAAGTAAAATTGCTTTGTTCATACGTGTAGTCGATGACTAATAAGGAAGACGGGGTAAGTCTACCAGGTAATCGATCAGTGCGACCACTTACCAAAATTGAATATGTCGTGTGAGGTATTGCTTGAAAGGGCTTTTTGCAGGGATTTTAAATATTAACGACACGTAATATTGCACTAAAAAGTGAAAAGTCAAAGTCAAAATATTGATTTCAATTAGATGAATTACAGGCACTTTTGAAGTGTCAAGGAGGTCAAAAAATATAATATAGCAGCCAACAAACTTCAAGTACCTGACAGACTGACTCCTTGAAAATTTATATATGCTTATGGTTTATTGAAATAAATGATTTAGCTTTGATTTTTTGCTTTAATTTTAAGCTTCATTGATGTTAGAAATACCAGTTTATATTGAAGACTCTCTATGTTAACCACGTTTGAGTATCAAATACTTCGCTGCACCGCTACTAGCACAGTGGCACAGAAAGACCGTATTCAACCCAACAATTCTGTATAATTTCCTAAACAGTTGCAAGTAATTTTACAACTTAATCCCTGGGTTTAAGCTTTAGATTGCTTTGCGAGTTCGACCTGAATAATGTAACGACCGATAGAAGACGTGAAATAACACTGGCTACTATATTTTCATGACACGATATTACCTACTATTGTTAAGGATTCGAACTGTTTAATTATTTATCGTGTTTCTGATACTTTTGTATCGGAAATATGAAGGGAGGAATAGGTCAGTTTGATTCATAAATCATTATCATTATTAGGTTTGATATTTGCTTTGATTTTGTCGTTGTTATTTATTTGATTGTGTTTTGTTTTGTTTGATCTAAATTAGTAGCTACGCCTCTGCACCATCTGTTCTATTCAGAAATAGAATCAGTGACCTTTGCCGTTTAAAATTGACATCTTCATAACCTAACTTTTAGGTCTAATTTAGGACATGACACATGAGTATTTAGAATAAAAGGAAAATAATAATAAAAAAAGCAATTACCTGTAACTCCGGAAAGCTCTGCCTAACGATCAACGTCCAAAGATTATACAGCACAAAGACGGTGATAAGCCACAGCCAATAGAAGAAGAAGTTCTCGTCGGGGTTGACAACGGTGCGCGGCGCTCGAATCTTCCGTCGCCTCTGTCTATTAAGTGATCTGTGCTCGCCTGTCGCTCCCTCTGATCCGGTGTCTTCTACCTATGGAAAAGTTGTAGAAGTTATTATATTTATTTCCCATCATAGATATATCTTTAAATATTAAAAGGAATAACACTATATCATCGATATACATCATACAGGAAAGTTGCAAAGTATTTGGTAACTTTGGCAGTTAGGAAAGGTTGAGCTCGGCGCCGAGCCGAGCGTTGATAACCCAACAGTGTAGAAGGCAAAGAAATATTTAAAAAAATATTATTTTAATACGGTTACGGTTAAAGATAGATGGGATTAATAGATGGGAGTAGGCCCCCTGGTGCTGTCATTTTGTTTGATATTTATTTCCTACCTTCTGAAACCTGTATTCCCTGGAATCGATAAAATGTGGTTGATATTTTTAGTGTAATAGCTTTTTCCCATATAATATCTAAACCGCGATCCATCAATCAATTTAAATCTAATAAATATTATGTTCAACGTTAATCCCATTTATTGCTTCCATAACCGTATCGGTTACGGTTACGACATTATGTGATACATCAAAACCCGATAACAGAATTTATATTTATGAATTAAGGTTTCTTCATGTTTTACTTCCGTGTTGCTTTTTTTGGGATTTGAGCCATTTCTGTTTTTAAAGTGGAATTTTTGAGAGAGAGATTTTGGTAGGGACACAATATACGGTTTCGCGTCACTGATATTCTAATGTGAATTCTAATGCGATTTCACTTTTGTTGATAGTCCTAATCCTAATGACCGCCTATTTACTCAAAATATTAATTTAAGTCCCTCGTTAGTCTAATGGTCGCAAAGCGCAACCGCTGAGCATTTGGTCTGGGGTTTCATTCCCAGGTTGGGCAAAGTTTTATTGGAAAATCAGGAATTTCAGCAGCCTCGGAGACTGGATTTGTGCCCGGTTGTAGCAATAAGCTCACCCCCAACATAACTGGCAAAATGAGGGTGTACTTGTTTATGGGTAATGGGTACTACTCTGCCTAACCCTTCGGGGATTACCGGCGTGTTGTTATGTTATTAAACTCTGAAAAAATATCCATTCTAAATTATACTTCTAACACTACTTGGTTCTCTTGTAAGAACGTATTTATGTCATATTTTTACGACATACTTACGTATTCATTTCGTGTTTGCCGAGATCTCTTTCCTAGATTGAGACTATTTGGGTAAACCCGATATATTTGTTACTAAGTAGGTTTGACACACCGAAACAAATACTAGGTACTTCAATATCGTATATGAAAGAAGTTTTTTGATATTCTCATAAAGGCTTCCTAATACACAGTGACACAACCATTTGCCCACTTGCCCAGCTCCTAAAGTTTAGGGTCGCACACGGTTTTCCTAAGTTAATATAGGTTTAAGTAATTCGAGCTGGCACTACTAGTAGCGACCCTAATCTGAAGTGAGGTTTCAAAATTCAATAACGTATGTTCAAATGCATGACCGTTAAGCAGGATCATAATGAAGATTGGTGTCATAACTTTTTTATACATTTGTTTATGTTAAAAGTGAATGAAAATTTTGTTACTTAAGTCCCCGTCACGAGAAGCTATAAATTATATAAATAAAGAATTTCTACTAAGTAACGTAGCGACAATTCAAACGACAACAAATAATCCCAAATTCAATCAACTCAAGATAACAAACGTGTTATACGAAACTAACGAGCAATAACACTTGGTCAGGTAATATTATAGCGAAAGCGCTGTTGTCTAATATTTTGTGGTACTGGAACGCGTCAGACACATGAACGTAAACATTCAACCCCCGTCATTTTAAAGTAAGATCATGCTGGCGCAGTATTTGATCTAAGGGTTGCGATGAATGTGAGTTTACAACATAGCATAGCTTCTCGTGACGGGGACTATAGTAATAATTATAAAGTAGCTTAAGTTACTTTAACTAATCTTAGATTTTGATAACATGATAATTTGATACTATAACTATTCTAAGACAATGCACTTCTCCCGTTTCTGATAGCTCATTCAATTTAATCCCTTGTCAGATCTAATGAATTGATTTGATTGAGAGTTGCTATTTCCGTCTATCAATCATTATAGTTGGCATGAAACTTGATACTAGATTATCTATTCAGAGACTTGATTGTCTTTGAAAAATTGAGTGACAGTTATGAATCTTGATTTGAAAAGAGAACTAGTTGTTGGTGGTTGGATGGCAATAGCCTGGCCCCCTATTACATCCATGGGACTTATGGACTATATAGCTGGTGATATATGGGTACACATCTGCCTAACCCTTCGGGGATTATAGGCGTAAAGTTACTTTTTTTATGCGAGCTTAGTTTTAGAACGTAGGTTTAAAGATTTGGATCTGTCTTAGTTAAAAAAAAACAAAAGAATACTCACAGTTTCTTGAGTTAGTGGTGTCTGCCTAGTAGAAAATCTCTTTAGGAAGGAATCTTCCCTCTTCAGCGGAGGTTTCTTCTGTATCGCTGAGCTGAGCTGCACCGTTGTCCGCAGTTTCATCCATCTTTGGTTCGATTTTGTTCTGCAGTCATACAAAACCGTCAGAATCGAGAAATTTCGCCAGAATTGTAATAGGGAGTTTAGTAAGCAAAAGTAGCCATGCTTTCAGATAGTTCAAGTACGTTAGACAGACAAGAAATTACAGATTACTCAGTTTGTTAAGCACAGATTTCTGGAAGATTCTGTTCATTTATTTTCAAGGAAAGTGTTAGTCATATTGGAATATATATATTTCTATTTTTACATTGTTATGTGCGGCGATGCACTAGAACTTTGTGAACAGAAAAATCTCAAACACGTGCAAACAAATACCTCTATTTCGACATGCGGCATGGCAACTCACACTATAGAAACAAAAAGTCCAACTCGAATATATACGATAGTTTGTAGAGTGAAATATCAGTGAATCGAATCTATCATTTCTAATACTAACTAGGCATCTAAAGTTAGGAGTTCGAAACTATTCTTCTATTGAAACATTAAAAATGCAATTAAACAATGAAATAACATTGAACACGTTTTTATTGTCTCAAGTAACAGTAGGAAAGTAGAATCACTTGGTGAACTAGTAAGACACAATATTCACAAGAAAAACACACATAATCCAGTGAGTAAAGTACCATTCCCGAAGTTCCTATACACTGACGAAGGTAGCACATTAGTGGGAAATCATAAACAAACAATGAAATATAATAACAATCGACAACGATGCGGCTTTACCGGTGGTCCGATAGTGTTCGAACCTCTTTATTTTCCTGAGTGCCTGGTAGTATGCCATGACAGCTTGGACGTGTCTCCATTTATGGCCGCGTTTGTCTGTGTCTGACTCCGCCCTCTCAGTGTCCTGCATGGACTTGCGAGAGCTTGACGAACTCGATGCAATGATCGGTCGCCTATAAAGGGATGTATCGTGTTATACGGAGACAGTGGTGTAGTGTGTGCAATGTTGGTGGAAGCCTTCCTGTGACCTCGTGTTGCGCGCTTTGGTGAGCCTCGAACTCTCTTAGATGCTGAACTGTCACGTGCCAAAACTAAAGCTAAGATTCTAATGTCTACTGATCATTCGATACTAAAAATCTAATTAAAAATATCTATAAAAGCAAAGCGGACATCAAGATAAGAATTAAAAGTAAAAGATTTAGTTCGTCATACCACCAAAGCGGACAACACTTGTCGCAGTACACGATACATTGTCAACGAGACTCCACAAAATTATCACATGCATAATGCCTACAATCTCGTTAACGGACAGAACAATGTAACAAGTGTTTATACAATATTTTAGCATTACGTGTTGTCTACACGCCCAGCTGTGCAAGGTCGTGAACTAACTTCAACAGTTATAACTATTGCATTATGCACAAAATTATCGTGGTAGGCGTAGGGCACCAATTACGTATCAGTCGTTCGTATAGTCAACGATTTAATGTGGCTTTCAAGTGACGTTCGGAATGGCTATCCATGAACAAGGCTTCAAATCAAGTAGTTAGTTAGCAATCTTATTTTATTAATAGCTACTTATTTCATTTCATAGCCATTACAAACGTCACTTAATAGACACCAGCTCATCTATCGGGCATACGTAATCAGCATTGGTATTGGATCGTGCTCGTTGCTAGGGTCGCAGCTAAGCGTATCCAAAGCGTAATGTGCCATTAGATCAGGCCACTTACATATCGTCAGGCCTCGCATTTGGAGTGAATGGAGATAACTTGCTCAACAGCCTGAACAGGTTTAGAAAATTGCTTATCATCAAATTGTATTACATTTCTATTACACTTGCTATGACATGGAATTGAAGCTTCAGTTTGATTGCAAATCATTTTGAAGTTGATGGAACTTTTTTGTGGATTTATGGTTCATGAAAATTGGCTGATGAGGAAGAATGTAATTAAGTGCAGAAAATGCTGATTGTATTTAAGTAATTAACACGATATAAAATTTAGGACACCTTAGTAATATTTAGAATGTTGATTTCTAACGATATCTGTCAGAATTTCTGAATAAATATAATTATTAAATGTGAATTATTATATTTCTTAATATACATATAATGTATATTTACCCTTATTGTTTAGTTATAAGTTAACAATCTGTTATATGGTGAGATAATGGATGAACAAATATCTTAATGCATAATTTACTTACTTAATAATATTGAATACCATAAATGTATATACATTTAAATTATAATGTCTTATGTCTTATGTTTTATGTCTTTTTATATGTGTATATATGTGGAAGGGACGAAAACTTATACCATAGGTATATTAAATGACCCCGGAGTGATGAAATAATTCGTAGATTATTAAAAAAAATCGACTGTTTCATACATTCGACCGTGTTGGATTTTTGTATGTAATAGCAGATTTCTCGACTTAAATAACCGATGAAAATTTTCGTCCATGTATCCATTGTAAAAGTTTTGTTACGATGTTTATGTCACCTCGTATCTGTATTATGTAATACACAATGTACAATACCTATATTTTTTGCGTCAGCCTCTGTGTAAAGGGTGTTCAAAATATTATGACGGTTTCGTTCATATTCATAAATATCTACATAATTTGATCGTACATCATTCTTTATGGCGTTCTATGGAGAAATACGACATAAAAATAGCGACATTCGCTTAATCTTGGCAATTTGGGGCAATATTGCTATAATTACCACCCGTTGGTATGCTCGTTAATAGTACCTAATAGGAGGATGGGTTTAGCACAAAACAATGTGCTGCTATCTTATATTGCCCTGGTACTATTTCGTTGCTAAACAAAAAACAAAACTTTAATATGAATAGAATTGAACGATCCAATTAATAAGTAGTTTATTAGTCAATTAACTACTGTTAGAATTAACTTAAGTATGTTCCTAAAATACACAAGATTTTCCTTATCAATTTATCCTAATTCATGCGAGCTTTGAAATTCAATCCCTACTTGTTCTAAAATGTTGTGTTGTAGATTTGGTTATATAGTAATATTTATGTTTTACAATCTAATATAGTTTGTAAATCTTACTTACGAAATATAAATTAAATATAATAAATATTAATATGTTAAGAATATAAACGAAATATAAATGCGAAAGTTTGGAAGGATGGATGTTTGTTGGATGTGTGTTTATTGGTTGAATCACGCTAGGCCGGCTGAATGGATTTGGATGAGATTTGGCACAGAAAAAGATGTAATAACACGTAGGCTACCCCGAAAAAACTACTACTATCCCGAAAAATGTACAGTTCCTATTAACTTTGACGCGGGCGAAGTCGCAGGTGGAAGATAGTACTGTATAATATTATATTGAAATAGCTTTATTTAATTTAAAAAGTTTCTTTTATTGCTTTATATAAAATTAAAATTTAACAGAAGTAAAAAGAAGAATAAAAGAAAACAACAGCGTCACAAAGACACTAGAGACACTTAAAGTAGTAGCCACCATAAATAATTGTCAAAAAGAACCACCACCAATAAAAAAAGGTTTAGTGAAATTGAATTTTCGGTTGGAATGAATTAACTGAACCGGTTAATTGGATTAACCCAAGCAATTAATTACTTTCGGCTTTAAGAAAGTTTGTTAGTGTTGAATTAGTAAAAGGGTCGGTGATGTGGTTCTATTATCAGCCTGTTGGCACCATTTACAGCAAATAAAGGTTCATTTAGTTTTACGATATTTTCCAAAGTAATTATATTGTAAAATCGGTATGGTTACTGAATATTACAATTGGCTGCTTCGTTGGTCTAGTGGTTGCAAAGTGCGAATGCTGGTCATGAGGTCTTGGGTTCAATTCCCAGGTCAAGCAAAGTGATATATAAAAAAAGGAAGTTATTAATGATTTATTGACTAGGTGCCCGGTTGATGGCAATAGGCTCGCCCCCTATTAACTGGCGAAATGTGGGTGTACTAATGGGTTCACCTCTGCCTAACCCTTTGGGGATTACAGGCGTGATGTTTTGTATGTATGTTATGTTATTGACTAGGTGATTTTTATTTGTTTATTTGCTTTTACTACTTCTTGCAAGAATCCAAAACTGCACTTTGTACCCATAACAGGAAAGCAGGTATATTGTTTTAAACATAAAAAAAAATATATATTAAAAAAAAAGGAATTTAAAATACTTAAAACAAAATAGGGCCCACTACTATTCTATTTTCAATTTTTGTCTTAGAATTATTCAAAAGATACTGATTACCAAATTGAAGCATTAGATTATGTAGTTGACTTGTTTGTGAGTCTTTATCAATGTTTCGAGCGAAAACTTGAGGGTTTAATTCAATTGGGAAGACAGAAAAAGTCAAGTGTTTCTTAATCACTAAACTCAATACGTCTGTCCATAAAAACATGATAAACATTAATACTTTTTAATTTCACACTAAAAATGTGGTGGGCCCTATTTTGTTTTAAATAGTATATATTTAAAAAAATGGAATATATATTTAATTAGAACACAAAAATAATAAGTTTTTTTTTTAAATTATAAAATCAGGCTCTTATAAAAAAAAGGTGAGCACAGAAGGAATAATTTAAATCAGCTCTCAGGACATACTGAGTGTTTTATTATACAGGGTGTTAGGTTTAAATGAGGGCGTACTTTGAGTGAGTGAGGTAGTTATGAAAATTACCAACTTTATTATGGGATCAACCTTTATGATATCAGCAAAATCTGTTGCTACATAAAATGGTCGCATATGTCGTCACAATGTAGGAAAGCTAGTCTTTTTTTCTTCTTCACATCTACACAATACATACAAATAAAAACAATTGACGTGTCTGTTCGTGTGCTAAAATTACAGTTCTTTACTACCAAATGTATACGATACTAATATAAAAAAAAAAACAAAACAAAAATCTGTCTGCACCTTCTGGCTAATCTATGAAACGTGTTTTTATTTATCTGTCTCTGCCTTCTCGCTAATCTATGAAATGCCTAGACCGATTTTGACGGGACTTTCACTAGCAGATAGCTCATGTTGTTAGGAGTAACTTGCGCACTTTTAAATATTAAGAACTCAACGATTTTATTCGCAAAAGACCGGCCATTATTTTTCGCATATTATTAAATATATTTTGTTAAATTCGTAAAGTTAGCGAAATTGCGTGTAATAACTAGTTACATATTATACAATAAATTAAACACAGATCGTTTGATGACATCAATATAACCTATATCCCAGCATGGCTTACCGCTAAGCCACCAGCAGCGACGAGTATAATCGAGTTACGCATCGAGTCTGTTATCGATTTGTTGTATTCTTGTGTATATGGGGCGCTTAGTGATATTGAAGCACTAACTTACGCCTGCGACTCTGTTCGCGTGAATGACTGTTATCGTTTTGCGGGATCCTTATTTATTTTTGAAATAAATGCAGCCAAAATCACTCCTTATAACATCAGTAAATTGCCAGTAAAAGTCCCGTAAAAAATTTCCTGCGGTTTTGGAAATTATCCGAAACAAAAAGACAGACAGACACAAATTCTAAAAAATGACTTTTTGGTATTAGTATCATTCATTATGCATTTAGTAAAAACCTGTTATTTGACATTGCAATTTACATCACATAACATCACGCCCATAATCCCGAAAGGATTAGGCAGAGGTGTACCCACTAGTACACCCACATTTTGCTAGTTATATTTAAGTCCCATGTAATAGGGACACTGCAATTTAATTTATTCATATAGATTTTACACTACAGAATCTTGAAGTCGTTTTGAGATTAGACAGGAGCTCGCTTTAACTTACTAACGCTTGACTAACATAGCTATTTATAAGGACTTTCGTAGCTGATGTTATAAGAAATAATTTAGGTTACCTTTATTTTAGAAAAAGAAAAAAACACGTGATGACTGTCCCACTGGCACCACCATCAATTTAAACAATATTATTTTATTATATTTGCCTTCCGCACTGTTGAATTTTCAACTTTTGGTTCAGCGCCGAAAGTTGAAAATGCAACAACAGAAATTACCAAGTAACATTAAAATAATATTGTTTTATAAGATGGCAGTAGGCGCCTTGAAATTTTCACGAAAATAAGAATAATAAACGGCTTAAGGTCATAGCTCGTTATAACAACCCAGCTCCGATAAAATAAATAATTTGTCGTTGAAGTTAGGGCTTTAAATAGTGTGCGCTAAAATAGTTTTTATGGTGTCAATATAAATTTTCATATCGTAGAAATGTTTCGGTGTTAAGTGTTGCAAATAGTTCTCGTGGGGACAGTCAGCAACATAAGTCGGTTAAACACTTTGTGAATTTTTAAATCGTTGTTACTCAAACTGAAAATCTTTATAGCAGTGCTTTATATTATTTTGTGTTTATTTAAATGATGAGTAAATAGAAGTAACAGTGTCAATTAACTTGTTTGCTGAATATACTATAACTTGGTTTTTACACTTAGCTTTTTATACTTTTCGCAACCCTGAGTAAGACTTTCAATGCGAAATTGCTTCATTTAATGTTTCTCAGATAGACGAGTTAAATGAAATAAAACAGTACTAGTATCCGATTTACTACTTAGTTTTAGATATAAACGTATCTGGAACGAGTAGCAATTTCACAGCGAAATTAAATCTGAATTAATGTATTTTGAATGCCACACGAATAAAGGTCCTCATTGACTTTATTCGTGTGGTGTTATTTTATGAGCTAATTTATTCAAAGCCTAGACAATGTCACATTGCATTAGTTTGCTATCTATGTATAGATATAATCATTAATGTAGATGTCAATTAAATGTATAATGTGATGTAATTTTATACATATAAATATATGTGTAGGGTGGATGTGTGGGTGTGGGTCGCTTAACATAGACAAGTGTGTCGATTCCCTTGTTCACAAACTAGACTAAATTTAGAGAATTGACATCTCTTACCAACCTACAGCGAAAGGAAAGGACGGTGACATTTAAAGAACTAAGTTAGCGATGTCAAATTAGTTTTGCCTTGAACTTTTCCATATTTTTAATCCATACGTTTTAAGATGTCAACTATAATTGTATGGATGTTTCAGATTGACTAAATTTGACAGCTCTTATTTACATTAGTCTCTTTCTTGTTTTATTGGACAGAAAAAGATGGAAATAGTTTAATTTTAGTTTAGTTTGTGACCAAGGGAATCGGCACCATTGTTTACTAAATATAGTAAAAAATGTATATATACATAGTACCTAAATATAATTTATTTAAATTATGTGTGTTTCTATTACAGATCGTGTGCTTGTCGTGCCTTTTAGTGATGTATCTATGTTTATTGGTGCATTTAAAGTTCTCTTCACAAATTCATATAATATTTAATGACTGAAAATCTCTTGGATTTTAAATTCTTGAATAGTAATTATAACTCTCAAAAATAACTACGAATTTGTGCAAAAAAATATAAAAAGCATTTGGTATAACACTAAACTTCTTAATAGTTATATCATTATACATACATAATTTTAGAATATTTATTTAAAAATCGATTTCGAAAATGTTATACCTACACAAGTATCCGTTTTAGAATTATTTAGCACACTACAGAGTAGACCTACTGACAGCCTGGTAATTTTCTTGTTAATAGCTTAGATATAGCTACTTTTCCAATAGCTTCAAAACCGCACAAAAAATTGATAATTACCTGATAAATTCGTTGAAATGATCTAGTATAAAAACAATGGATAATCTTAAGTAGGTCGATGATCATAATGCTGAACCTGATGAGTTAATGGTTAACATAAAATAAGTCATCAATTTATTCTACTAAGAGGGGGGCCTTGCAATCATTATTATTGCTTTTTATTGTCATTCCAAGGTACGGACATAGGACAATTAACAATAATTTTAACGTTAAATGTACATCGATTTTTCGAACGAAAAATTCATTTGACAAATTGTCAAGCGCGTGTAAGCTGTTTGTGATCGGCTGTTGATAATTCAGTCAACCAATTGTCGCAGTTTTCGTGAGCTTGACAATTCATTACATTAATTTTTCGTTCGAGAAATCGATGGTAGTAATATTTGGATTGGCAGTCAAGATTGATTTACTACGATGATATGAATTCTTGGTTAATATAATGGAAATGATTTTCATAATATTTAGGTATTATTAATGGTATTTTAATAGCCATTGGATATAGGTATATCGGTTAACTTCTATATTTCATAATTTCTTTTTCTATATAACAAAAAGATTTTTCAAATTTTTTTTTGATCTCGTGCATAAAATCTAGGCTCTGTGAAGTAAGCCTTTAATAATTTGAAGGCCCATTTGTGCTAAAAACTTAACACAAGAGTAACATACTAACACGAGGTTATATTACAAATATGTCATCTTCCAACCGTGTTAGTAACTAACAAGAAGTTAATAAGATAGCACTGGCTGGCGCAAGCGGGCCTAAAGTATTTCATATCATCGTAGCAAACCTTTTTCACTTAAACCTACTTTTTAACTGATTCCAAATTCAAAATTTCAACGAACCTCTGTCCAGGGCTTTTGCTTTCACTGCTAGCGTTGTTACTGGAATCGTCATCTTCTTCTCTGGATGTGGCAGCAGATAGAACTCGAGATGAGCCAGCATTAACCTCACTCCCATCGTTGTCTTCGCCTTCAGATGTTCTGTTTGTGCCTTCTTCTGCCTGCCGAAAGAACATAAACAATTTTTAGTCTGTGACGGGTTTATGTACTGTGGAGAATTTTGACATGCGCTTGCGCTCATGTTGTTTTGTGTTTGATTTTGTAGCTATCTGTTTTTTCAATGTTTCATTTTTAATGTTATAGTAATGTTTGAGCAATTTTGTTTTGTTACGTGTAATTTTTATTTCAAAATTTCTATTAAAATACTACATTGAATATTAACTATAAACTTCGTGGATCTTCTTAGAACATTATTTTAAATGCACTTATTTCTTTACTTTCTTACCCAAAGCCTATTCACGACGACAAATACACTGAAAGTGTTTTCGTAATTTAAATTAATCGAGTTTTATCTAACAAGATGGCGTTTCTTTTATGAGTTAATACAATTTTAAAAATGATGTTAAAACATTTCGGTTAAATATTATCAGGAATCGTGCGGAAACAAATGAAATTGAGTAATTTCCTCACTTCGTTATTCTGTATTTACCTTTCGGCACATCTAAGATAAATAATTACTTTAAAAGAGCTTGTCGGATACCAGATCTTCTCCAAATTAGTAAAATAAAAGAAAATGTTTTTTTTTTTGGTATTTTATTGGTCTTGTATAGGCCTATCTCAAAGCCTAGTATAGTATTGCTTACCTAAACTTAAAATGTGAGCTGTATTTTTAGTGTCAATTTCAAGTTTCGAACGCGTAGGTAGGTTTATACTGCAGTAAAATCAAGGAATAAAAAAACCATGGAGCTGTTACAAGTAAACCTACTGAATTGTTAAATGATTTTTTTTTTATATTTTGAAATTCTTATGACGTTTATATTTTGACAAATTATTAATGATTTGTTAACGAGGGTACATAAAAACTGCAAAATTGCTATCAGTAAAAATTTCTGTTACTAATCTACCAGCGGGTATAATTATGTATTATTATATATAAATAAAAACTATTTCACAGTTTAAGTTTTAGTTTGACAATCTACCCTGAAGTTAAATCCTGCATTTTATTATTTTACAGACAATGAAGATTTATTGTAATATTTTACCTCAGTTTTACAATATGATAAAAATTGTTATTCACCTCCAAACGAATACTCCTGAAGACGTCTCAACCGATAGATAATAATATTGATTGGCTGTCTGTCGAGACGATCGGTCAAGGACGACGTAGTTTAGGAGCTCACAATTATTTTTGCGACCCATTCGAACTCGTGTAGGTATGCGGCCCTACTCTTGAACTACGAATCCCGAAAAAGGTTCACGACCGAGAATGAGGTCTTTTTTATGTACTTGTAAAACCCATCTACAGTCGTTCTTCGTCAAGGTCGCAAAAAGGTCTTCGACCTTGACCTTGAAGTGAAATGAAAAAATTCGGATAAAAAAGTACTGTTCTTTGTGGTGAACTGTTTGAAAATATTACTATGGTACTGTCAACAAAAGAGATGGGTAACTAGCGTCGTCAGATATACTTAAATTTACCTACTTTAGAAACAGATAGATGTCTTCAAACTAAATTATGAAATAAACAATTCATTATTTATATTAAATTTTATTCGAAAACATCTTTTGGTTTCTAAGAAAATATCAACTAAATTGACGACCTTACTTATTTAATGATTTGACCGAACACACTTCTTCAAAAACAGAAAACACGAAAAGACGAAAGACTTTTATTAATCATTTACTATTTTGTTTAATTAACTCCACAGTTTCACGCGGCATTAAAATCTTAGCGACAAATTACAGACTCCGTTACCCAAAACTTTACCTGGAGTTTATATTTCTGACTTCAAGTTAATTTCTCTATCCGTTTAGTTCGGGAGGTGTAAAGAAGTCCACGCTTAAACTATCTCGCCTATCTTAAAACTTTGAGAAACTTTATCTGATTATGCCTACAGACTTTACTTTACACTGACTTTACAGACGAGAAGAATTTCTAATTATTTATGACGTCAGTCGCAAAGTAACGAGAAAACGATGGTGATTTATTTTTCAGAAAAACAGCCGACGTTTTCGGTAGTAAGTGAGAATTTTTTTTCAAAGATTTATGAGACCAATTTTGGCGCAATCTTTTTAAGCGGGAACACAGTCATCTTTTGAGGAGAGATAAAAATTTGGATAAAATAAAATATTCATTTTTAAAATACTTACTGCTGTGGAGTTTATTTAAAATTACTCACAAAATTTCAAAATAAAATATATACATTTTTAATTTATAAATACATTCAAAAGCATAGGTAAAAGATGTCAAAAAGTGAACGTCAAAAAATGGGCACTAAAATGGTAACGCAATTAAAATCTGGACCGCTGTGTACACATGGTAAAATAATTATGTGAACAGGCATATTTGTTATGTAAGTCACTGTTTTTGATTTTGTGTACTAAGGTAGGGCTTAGCTATCTCTCCTGTATTGTACTTTCAACTTAATTACGGAAAAAAAAATTAAGCCATTTGTTAATAAAATAAGTGTACAGTTTCAATTTTTTTAATTGTAATTAAATGCCTGTTTTTTTTATTTCATAATTTGAACCTATTAAAAATATAAACTATGCATAAACAATAAAACAAAAAAAAAATTAAATTCATAGGAAACCAAATATTAAGAGCCTCTTAAGTAATTACAAAATGATTCCAAAAGTTCCTGGGAGTGCTCAAATTATATTAATTAAAGTTATTAGTTAAAGTATCCGATCCAAATGGAATCGACATCTTTGTTAGGCTGCCTGTCCATTAAGGCGGAGCGAGGGAGCGGTGTGGCGTGCTGTCAATATTCATTGAAGCGGAGCGGCGGTGACGCGGTACAAGTGACAAGGCACACGAAATGGAGAAATTGAGCGAAATGTAGAAGATATAGTGCATAGTGCATTCTAAAATGTATAAAGCAAATCTTCTATTCGCTACAGATTAAGCTTTTCCACTGAGACAGAGCGGTTTTGTGAATATTGTGATTTGGTTATTTTTTTCGCGTCATACCACTTCAATTTTTTTTTCTTTTGAAGTGGTAAAGCATGCCACTTCAATGGATAGGCAGCCTAAAGCGTAACGACACATCTCCCGTAAATTACGAAACGCAAATTTCGCTCTCGTTTGCTATTAAAATTGCGTGACGTAATTTCGGCTTGATGCATCATAAAATATGTATTTGAAAACGAACACGTAAAATTTTCTGTTGTGTAATTTTGGCAGCTAATGTTGCCACTCTAAATTCAATCTTACCTGGATCCGAATAAGTGGTATAGTCTCCTCTTTGTACATAATATTTGTGTTTAAAAGTTAAAATCACTTGTTTTCTTTATTTAATCGTATGTATAAAGTACTCAATGTTGTCTATTTTACAGGAATTTACATAATTGTGTTATGTGTCTAACGAACTATGTGATTTTGTGTTATGATAATGTTGGTAGAAGAATCTCTATAATGTTTGTTTGCTGATATTGGTGCCGATTCCCTTGTACACAAACTAAACTAAAATTAGACTATTTCTATCTTTTCTTTCCAATAAAAAAAGAAAGGGGCGGAATTAAATTAGACCTGTAAATTTTAGTTAATCTGAAACTTCCATCCAATTTTAGTTGGCATGTCAGAACACATAGATTAATAATATGAAAAAGTTAAAGGCAAAACTAATATATGACTTCTCTAACTTAGTTATAAAATATCACTATTCATTTCTTTAACTGTATGTTAGTAAGAGATGCCATTTCTCTAATTTTAGCGTAGTTTGTGAACAAGGTAATCGGCACCATTGTCTAATTTTAGTAGATTTCAAGCGCTTATTACACTCCTCAATCGGTAGGGTCCCTATCTCTTAGGTAGGGTAATGTAATAACGAATAGAGAGACAGATCAGATATACCTTACTGCTAGGTCGATCGGGTGTGCTCAACCGCACTTGTCACACCAGATCTACCCTATCAATAGACCCCTAGTGATGGGGTAGTATATTATGCGCTTAAAAAGGGCTCAATATTTTAGGTCAAATTGTTTTTTTATTTTGAAAAAAATATTTGCAGTTTTGGACAATCTTATTAGACTTAAAGTATTGAGCACTTAGACTAAAATAAAGGTGATGAATTTAGTGGTAACAAGATGGTGTAAAGTGAGTGTACCTATTTTAAACTAAACTAATTAACGACTATTTACTAATATTAGGTAGGCTACTTATTGGTGTAATTGATGATGAATTTTAACACACCCATAAAATATAGAATACTATGAGTTTTGCCAGTTGAAAATATAGTGAATTAATTAAAGTACACATTTTTGGCATTAGTTCTACTAAAACGACCCAAATCACATCACAATTTCTCCCATTTTTGTGATCAAGGCTGGATGTAATTGAAGAACTGTTATTACTTGGTAAACACGTGACACATTTGGGCAAATACAATTAGCTTCAAGTAATTAATGTAATTATTGAGCAAATATGTGTTAGCAGAATATTATTTTGTGAGTTGAAACTAAACACAGGTCGTGAGGAAACGAGTATTAAAAAAAACTAAGGAGTTTGGAATCACCAATCTGCCTTGAGCAAGCGTGGTGATCAATGCTCGTGTCTTCTCTGTATGAGAAGAGGCCTTAGCCCTTCAGTGAGATAATAATAGGCTGGTATTATTATTATTGTAGGGCCATTTTAAGACCAATCACAACTGCCCATAAAATTGAGATTTCAACAACTATACAATTCATGAACAATAGCCCAACTAAGTAAGCGCACTAAAATCTAACCTCTAATAAGAACTGATCCCCAAGTGTATGCAAATGTATGAATTGAATTTGAATAAGACATTAATTCTAGCTTCACTGGCGAACAGAAATATATGAATATTGTGTAGGTTTGTGAGATAATATAAATATTATTTGTTCAAGTAATTGAAAAACAATGGAACGTCGAACGTAGAGAATCTAATAGACCTTATTATGAAAATGAGGACAGAAGAAGGACAAATAGAATTAAATAAACAGTGCTGGGGTCAAAATTTGTGTGTCAATGTTAGAATAGTGTCGCGCGGGTTTAATATCGTGTTGATTTGTAAGTAGGTAGTTTTGAATTTGACGTCTAGAGATGCCTTTAATTGGCTTAATTGAAATATGATGATTTGTCTTTGACTTTGACTTTGAAAGTTTTCTCAGATTTACGAGGTTTATTCTCGTTTTCATCAATGTTATATATGTATCATCAAAGTTTACGACATAAAAACTATATATAAATTTACATTTCAATAAAAACAAACTGTCGTAAAGCCAACATTCCAGAATTCGATAATAAATTGCAAAAGTGCTGAAAAGGTGTGAAAAACGTGACTGAAAATAATGAAAAAACTACAAATTCGTGCTTGAAAAACATGCAGTGCAATATGATATTGATGTTCAAAAGATATAAAAATATATATATATATTCAAATACCTGCACATAATAGGTAAATTGGAACGTGCAATAAATACAGAATTGAGATAAAAAAATACAAGTAAAACTAACTACGATAGTACAAAAAAATATAGTTAATAGGAATATAAAAACTACAAATATTTAGAAAGCTTTAAAAATATTATTTTGAAACATACACTTCTGAATTTGAAATTGTTTAGAATACCGTGCGAATTATTTTTATAAAAAACTTTTTACATGTACATTTGGTGTCAGCGATGCTTTGCGAAGTTCCATATTCTTATTTTTCCGAAGTTTTACTTTTATATACACTTTGTCACTTTTCCATGTTTAAGTACAATCAAAATACAAAACTCTGTAGGCATAGTACAATCTCCAACTTGTAATACGTAATGGTTACGTCAAAAAGTGAAATTTTATAACTACCTAACGGCCAAAAGCAAAAAATATGACCTTACACTTAGTTCTAATTTACAATCCATGTCTATTACATCCTAACAAAGCCCTTGACCCAATTTTAACATCTGTCTATCCCTTGTCTAAAATCCGAGCAATATATGGCAATGCTATGTGTCCGGGCAATGTTTTGTTCAGAAAGGAACCCGATGAAAAACGTAATCCGATTGGATATGTTTGAAGTGGGACGTTGACGGGTGATGGCCGCGTTCACTGGTTACTAGTGTTGCCATGTGGAGAATCTTTTTGGTAGAAATTAATAATTTTAGAAATTATGTATTGATAATTTTTCCGTTGCAAGTTAAGGTAGGTATGCAACACCTTTCCGTAACATTACATCCTTTTTATTTCATGGTATATTTTTTCTGTTAAAAAAGAAGGTATTGTAAAAACTGATAGGTATGTTAAAGTATGGTCATTTTTGGTAGAAATTACAAATTATTAAATTAAGTATTGATTATTTTTCCGTTGCAATTTTATACAACATCTAACCATAATAATCTTTTTATTTGCATGGTATACTTTTTCCGTTTAAAAAAGGGGTTTTAAAAAAAATACTTAATGTTAAAGTCAGGGTAGGTTGCACTATGATGATATTAGACATGCATGAGTCCACTGGTGACAGATATTTTTAAATCTTTTTCAAAACGATTAATTAAAAATACGGGGAAAAAAATACCCTGGCAACCCAACATGGTTCAGCAAACAAGCCGGATAAATGCAATCCCAATTCTGACAGATTTCATACTCTTTCACGTCGAAAGTCAAACGTCGAATAAATGGATGAGTATAAACGTGTTTCATTCTGTTATGAAACTTGATTGCTACTGTATAAATGATTGATTGAATGACCAGTATGGATCTCTTTTGTATTGTATATTAAATAGGTGGTTTGTTGTATCTATTATATTTTTTCTTCGGTTATGTTATGTGAGGTTATGACTATTTTTGTCAACTTCAAACAATTTGACAGGGATGCTAAGAACGGATTTATGCGGATAAAGTCACAGACAAAAACTAGTTTTACATAAGTACAAACATTTCAGTACTACCAGTTATTATCCTAAACAAACAAAGAATTTCATCTCTTTATTTTGACAATTAAAAGGCTGTACAAAAATACCACTAAATTGTTTTCTTTATCGTTTATCCAAGTGGAAGACGACCATTATTAATCTGCTGGCACTTCTCAAGCCTCCTTCATTATTTCAAGTTCCTTTCAGCCAATCAGGATAAGCCTGTGACGACATTTTGTAATTAGTTTGGTCAAGTGGCTGCTATGGAAAAGGCACGGTCGCGTAAAAACTTCGTTAAAACGAATTTCAGTCGTTGTCTTGATACTGTTTGGTTATATGTATTATTATTTTAAGAAGAGTAATATTGCTTCCTTTGCAGGACGCCATTTAAATTATTCGATCGGTTAAAGTCAACGTATTAGAATTGGTTAATGCATTCTTTAATAGTTGGTTGGATTTTACCCAATATTAAGTGTCAGGGTGATGAGAAAAACAGGTACAGGAGGTTACAGGTTCGATATCGGCAAGTATCAATATCAATTTTTCAATTTATATGTAATTTTTAAGTTTATCTTAGACGATCATCGGTAAAGATAAGTCTGAAATCGCCAATCCGTCTTGAGTAAGCGTGGTGATCAATGCATGTACCTTGTCTGTCTGAGAAGAACCCATGCCCTGTAGTAGGACAATAATTGGCTGGTATTATTATCATTATTTTATTTCTCCTATCCAAAAAAAAAAACAACAGTGATTTTTGTCCCGTTCTATAAATAAAAATAAATAAATAAATATCTTGGGACAACTCACACACGGCTATCTGATCCCAAGCTAAGCAGAGCTTGTGTTATGGTAACCAAACAACTGATATACATACTTATATAATTTATAAATACATACATATTATAGATTTTATTATTATTTTTGTGTGCACATAGTCTGTGTCAATAAACATTTTTTCTTTCTTTCTTTCTTTCCAGATAGCATCTATGGATAGCATATACAGGTTGTAGATCAAAACTCAAACGAATATTTTCGATACCCACAGCAAACGGCAGTGGTAGAAACCAACACGTCAGCCAGAATGTGTCAAAGGAATTTTACGTTTTGCCTCGCGTGACAGTTTCATCAACGGTTCCATACAAATGAATACCGCCTGCCGTAGCAGCGTATACTCTGTTGCCATGCACATTTGTGATTTGTATACAAATGTTCAAGGCCTAGTCTTTGCATAATGGATAGACAAAAATGGAAAGTGCAGTTTTCATTCTCGTCAAATAGCAGGTTATCATAATAATGAATCATTAAAAAAAACAATATTCTATTTATTTTATTATTAACTAGCTTTGGCCCGCGGCTTCGCTCGCTTTATATTCGGGCAACTTAGTTTACTTCTATGTTACTCCTAAGTTTTTTCACACATATTAATGGAGTTTCACACCCCTTGTGGGTGATTAAAAAAAAAACATTTTCTTTACGGACGTCTTCTACTAACTATAAACTACCTCCCTGCCATATGTCATTTTTATACGTCAAGCAGTTTTCACAATTAACAGCTTTTAAAGAGTAAATACAATGTTTACACGGTAATAACACGAAAATAACACCAAAAAAAATATATAAAAATTGTATGTTTGTCTGTTTGTTTCGGCTAATCTTGAAAAAGGGTGGAAAAATTTTGAGAGGACTATTACCAGCTAATGTTATAAGAAGAATAAACCGATGTCAGTGACGTCCAAGATAATCATATAAAGTACATAAATAAAAAATGCGTCTTACGAAAAGCAGCAGGTTAGTTTAAACCAGCACTTCATCAAGTAAACTAATTGTCAGCAGCTTGCTATCAAGCGCACAACCGCTTCGTTAAAATGAAGCATCTGAACAGAAACAGTAAACCATAGAGCACAATAGAGATATTGTTTGTCTCCGTGACAAGCCGTCGGTTACCATAGACTAGCTATAGCTATACAGTTGTTGCTTTAGTTTTTAAGTGCAAGCTGAGTGAAACATTGCAAGTTATTATGGTGTCTGTACCATACCGACTTGTAATATTGACAGCGCCGGTTCACGAACATGACGCATGGATGCGTCCATGCGTCATATTCGTGAACGCGAGCTGATGGGTTTTGGGTTATAATAACAGTAATATACAGATGTAATAAGATTTATTGTAAGACACAAATAAACACGTACAACTCACAAGATGGCGAAGACAGAGAGGGAAAATAAAATTATGACGTTTCTTTTCATACTGACATTGACAGATGATAACTTAATTTTGACGTTTGTTTATTACTAATACGCGCTTTATGTGTTGAGATTGGTAAACATAGAAATAGAGTTTTAGTATGGACTGAATAAGAAAAAATTGAGGATGTTGTTACGCAAAAAGGATCTAACCCACACCTCAAAATTAAGTTTAACATATTAAAGACATTGTAAACTTAATCATAAACACATGGTCTTATCTTCTATTGATAAAAACTTCATATCTCTATCTGGGTCATTTTTACCGAACGAAAATGTCGACCTTTACATTTTCTTTTTGTAACTCTGTAACTCAAGGTTTTTGTGGGTTGGATCCTTTTTGTGTAACTACATCCCATGATGTCGACTACACTACTGATCTATTTGACAGAAGTGATGTTATGCAATTCTGGCGATATATTAAGATCTCACTCTCAGTCTATACGGGTATTAAAGATAAAGATAAAGTTCCTTTTACTGATTCATTTGCTAACCAATTTTAAAAAATAAAATGCATAAGCTGGCAACCACGAAACCTCGCCACAGTTTTAAAAAACAAATCACAAAAATACGGGCCAAATGCGAATCGGATTTGCACACGAAGAGTTCCGTACCATATACCGTATAAAATTATGTTTCTTGTATGGGTATCTCATAATTAGTTAGTTTAAAGAATTCCCCAAAGGCGGTCCTTTTGGGTTTTTTTTTAAACTAACTATTTAATTAATTTATTTTTATTATTTCTTGTTATAGCGGCCATAGTAATACACAATCTGTAAAAAAAATAAGTTTCTATCTGTAATGACACGTAAAACTGTGGCAGATGGACGGACTGACAACAGAGTCTTAGTAATAGGGTCTCATTGGCACCCTTGTGTACGGAACCCTAACAAGCAATGTCGCTGCTGTTGAAAGCTAACTTGGTCCTCATCGACAAGTGCTGAGGAGCCAAGCACCGCTCATTATGACCTAGATTTGTACTGTACCTTATTGAGCTTCATTTCATCGCTCATAAAGTTATCAAGATTGCGGTGAATAGATTTTGAAGCTGATAGTCTGTATCTACTTTACGTACGGTGTGTACAAAAAGTAAATCTACACTATATTATAACAATATTATAAAGAGGAAAAATTTTAATTTTAGTTTGTTTGTAATGGTTAAACTCAAAAACACCTGGACCAATTTAAAAAATTCTTTCACCATTAGAAAGTTACATTATCTGCGAGTAACATACAAACCTAGTATCACATATATCCGTTAATTACGCTTCCATCAAACTAAATAAGTTTGAGCAATAATATAATATTTGCTGGGAAACAACGTTTATGTTTTAAGTAGCACAAAGCTTTGCTTGCATTACATTAGTTAACAAGTATACAGTAATGTACCGCTTCTTTTTACACTCCATATGTTGTATTTTCTGATGTGATACATCTATTGAGGCAATTCGCCAGTTTGTCGCGACGGAAAACGGCATGATGTTCTCTTATATCATGATGCCTACTTACTCTACGCCACCGCTCTTGACTCCTTTGTGTGTGTGCACGACTGCACGCGTATAGGTACTAAACATTCCGTTGCTGCTGTATAAGCTGGTTTTTATTATTTCACTTAAATACATAAACTCACGCCTTTTTCCCATGGGGGTAGGCAGAAACTACAGAACGGCACCTACTATGATCCTTACATACTCCTTTCGCCTCGTCTACGAATTATCATTATTTCACAATTTGTTTTTATTGATTTTTAATAATTAGTTATTTGTATATTCACTGAGATGCAGATCAGCTGGACGGTCCGTGGAAGGCAATATTTTTTATTTCTATCTTTCATTTAGCACACTCTTATACAACATAAATCCCTTTGTGTTACCATAATTAGCATAATTTTATTATACTAATGCTCGCTGCATCTCCATTCACTTATTAAATTAACATACAAAATCTGACACAGCATCCCCATAATCTAATCTATCCATTCCCTAGTCAGGATCATGACAAGTGTCCGTCAGTGAATAGATCCCAATTATTCATAATCGGGTGAGGCAGCTGAATAAAAATGTCAGATGAGGATCGAGTGTGGAAGCTTGAGTATCTATATCTGTTTGGGTTCATATTTGCAAGATTTGTTTTATGGAGAAAGTGGGGACGAGTTCACGTGACCAATTCAAATAGATATTAGGGATATTACTAGATTTCTGGGACCCTTTTTAGGTATTAGGCAGTTTACTCACTTATGTCCATGTGTGTTAGCTGGTTTAATATCTATATACACGGCTGTGTGTCAGCCATGTTCAGAAGGAAAAGAAGCAATCACTGATGTGTGTATTTTATACGGACCATTTCAAGGTAGCTTACAAGTTTTCAAATAACATATTACTCAAAAAGTATTAGAAGTACATTTTTGCAATGTTGAATGCCAAATAATGCCCTCTGGAACACCTAAAATCGTATTCGTCCACGTCGTATTATACACCCATATTTCGCAAGTCTGTTTACGTCCCATGTAATAGAGGGCGAGCCAGCTGTCCTCAACCTGGCATAAATACAGACTCCGAAGCTGCTACTGAGAAATTCCTAATGGAAAAACCCAATAACATTTTGCCCAACCTAAGATTCGAGCCCAAGACCTAATGCTGAGCAGTCGCGCTTTGCAACCACTAGACCAACGAGGTAGTCAAGGTTAATAAAAGTAGGTTATTTTACATACACGTGCTTGCAAATTGAATAATGCTTGTTGACAAAGCTTCCAAATATTGATGCTACATAAAGGGTATCGTTCGCTGACAGATATCAATGAGCTCATAATTCCTGTCAACAGTCGGATGACACGTGTCGATCGCGTCCACACCAACATGTAAACACGGCTTAATCCACAATAAACTGAATTAGTTTTTATATAATACAAGTTCGGTATAAAAATATTGTCATGATTTTTGCAATTGTTTAGGTACCTACTTTACTTTTGAACGTTTATTTATTTATTTAATCTTTATGCACATGTAAAAAATACTCTGTACAAAGGCGGACTTAATGCCTTTTTTTTAGGTGTTAAAAATCATCAATGACTCCTTCCGCCCTGGGTCTGACAGACCCTTCCCCCCCGGGACTTTTACTGACTAAAAAACCACCCTGTTCCTTCTGTTGCCCTTTACGTTCCGGGGCCACGGTATCCTGTTAAGACGTCCCGCGACTAAAAATGTGGAACGCTTCACGATTTTGCGTGTCATCCTTGCGCAGGGGCCATGCTAATCTTCTCTGTATCGTTCCAATTTTAGTATATGTACTGCCGAAGCAAGTACGGACTTAATGCCTTAGGTTTTTTCTACCAGTATATCTTAGGCTAGGTTTAGGTACTGAGCTTAAATTTATATAAGTCTGTAGTCACCAATCCGCCTTGAGAAAGCGTGGTAATCAATGCACGTGCCTTCTCTTTATGAGAAAAGACCTTTGCTCTGCAGTGGGACAGTAAAATATATATTATAATACAATTACATATTATTTCCGTCCTAATTTATTCAGTATTTTTTGTGTACAGTATTTATATAGTTACTGCAGTTGAGCTGAGATTGCGACAAGATTTTATAGAATTGGCCTACTGGACAGAAACCATACTGTAAACAACGTATAGAAATCGATTTCCCATAACCCTTGGAGTACAAACGATTGACTTTTCCGCCTTATATTTACTAAAGACTTCACTTTCTGAGTCTTTTACAGGAAACACTAAGACGGTTTTTATGGAAGGGAAAAATAAGTACCTCTGTGGAATTTTCGGATTTAGGTAGGTACTTGGATATTATTTTCTTGGGATTTAAACATAATGGCTAAATGTGGGTTTATTAATGGGTAATTCTCTGCCTAACCCTGCGGGCATTACAAGCGTGATTTTATGTTACTTGTATATTTCTTAAAAATTCAAAACAAGTAAGAAAAAACTATAATAATTATTTGAAGTTTGTCCACTGATTTTCAACCATAATGCTTCAATTGGGAAGTTGACATCAATCAATTGATGTAGTACTTTTTATGATCTGTCAAAACGCAATTCTTATATAGATTTTGTAAGGCAAAAACAGCTGTGACGTCACTACTATGCCGACTCAATTGACTTACCATTTATTAATTTGAAAGCAATTATAAATTCAATTTTACAGTTCGAGGTTCTCAGGGCTAAAATTAAGTGTTTCTTTAGAGAAGTAAGGTCTTGAAATTATTAGTTAATGGAGTCAACTGTCAATTTTGAATTTCGAAGGTCGTTACCCTATTGTTATTGAAGCGTTTAGCAAATAAATTGGTTGGTAGGTTAGAACCATAGTTGGTTTAGTTAGGTAATTGAAACTTAACCAATATATGTTGGATCTGTTTTAGTTTGTTTTGCCCCAAAACTTTGTTTGTGTAGAAAGCGCTGTATTAAGGTGCGCTTACATGAACAACTTAATAGCGCCTACCATCATCTGCCTAGCCTTTTCTCAACTATGTTGGGGTCGGCTTCCAGTCTAACCGGATGCAGCTGAATACCAGTATTTTACATGGAGCGACTGCCTATCTGACCTCCACAACCCAGTAAATGGGTAATACGATACCCCTTGGTGAGACTAGTTGTCAGATTTTCGGGCTTCTGACGACCCGTAACGACTGTCAAAGATCCACATATGACAGCCGGGACCAACGGCTTAACGTGCTTTCCGAGGCACGGAGGAGTCTCGGTGTGTAAAGATGGTCACCCATCCACGAACCAACCCCGGCAAGCGTAGCTTAACCTGACGGATCGACCCATGCGGCTGTTATTACTTAGCCACGAGCGAACTTAATAGCGCCTACCCCCATGGTAAAAAGGCGTGAGTCAATTGTCGGCAATTATTTACCTTAATAGCTAGCTACATTGATGAGCATGTTACATCAGCTTCGGGTGTTTTCCTTTCCCTAATGTGTCCGAAAGAAGGTACTAAAACATTCATAGACGCTACATCTTTAGGGCTACGTGAAGTGGCCAAAACAAAAAATACTTTTTCGTTCCAAGGACGGCGTTGTTGGTTTAGTGTTCGCAAAGTGTGTTCGCGACTGCTGAGCATGAGGTCTTGGGTTCGATTTCCAGATCGGGCCAAGTGTTATTGGGTTTTCCCATCAGGAATTTTTCATTAGCAACTTCGGAGTTTGGATTTATTACCGGTTGATGACAATAGGCGAACTTTGGGTACACTAATGGTCGCACCTCTGCCTAACCCTAAGGGGATTACAGGCGTGATGTTATAATGATGTACTTTATTCTTCGTAAAAAGAAAACTAGTACGAATAACATTCTTTACAAATAAGGATAAGCTTTTTATGTGTCACTTTGACTGACAGTTGCCCCATTATCTGGCAGAATAAATAGAAAAGACAGTTGGAGAAAAGTCGATGTTATACAAAAGGGTTAGGTAGGTATGTTACATGTAAAAGTATAAGTATCATGAAATATGCAACGTTCGCTGTGGTAACAATTATGATGTCTTATCTATATATCATATTCTTTATTCAAATTTAAAAATAATATTCTGATGGAGGGCACGTGGTTCTTTCTAGTCGACTTCGATTTCGTCTACGTCCGCGATAACCGATATTTAATGTGGAAGCTCCACGGTAGCCCGCGAAATTCAAATTTTCTTACGTCATTTTGCAATTTGCAAGTCAGTATTAGATTTAATGTTGATTTAAGTATGATTCGCGGGCGTAAGAAGTATGTATTTTCAGAATAATAACAATTAAAATCAGTATAATAACTCCATAATTCGGAGTTTTCTACCGTGGAGCTTCCACCTTTAGCGGAAAAAGTGAGAACAAAAACTAGTAAAATTCAAATTAAGCAACTTTTTTAGATTAGTTTACATTTAAAATCAAGAAAGAAATTTACACCCAATTCCAATTATAATTATGGTAATCAAACTTGTATGAAATTCCAATGAAGCCACTCATATTTACATTTTTCAAAGAATAACCCAGCTTCAATATTCAACGTGATAAAGGTACGATATTTCCATGTATCAGCCAATCAGCGATCTCTACCATGTGAAAAGAGAAGCTACTATAACATGGCGCGGCCCTTCATGTTACTATTTCAATGTGTGTAGTCACATTCGTTTAAAAGAGTTTGTATGTAGTTGTAAGTTATCGTCTTTAGTAGCAGGGCGATTTCTTTGTCTACTAATCATAAATAGACTGCACAAGACAACGCACCTGTCATTTTCATAGAGAATGTCAGTACAGCGCCATATTAGTAATAATGAGTGATTAATGTCGAGCAACAAATCGCTGATTTTTGTTTCGAGAGCCATCTTAGTACGCACACATGCGTTGTGAGTATTTTAAATACAATTACAAACACTTTCAAACGTTGAAATGTGGAAGGGCGCGCCATGCTATTGTAGTTTATCTCTAATATTCTTTGTGCAGGGTGAATCTATTTCCGTGAACATTCGGTGACGGTCGGAAAGACTCGTGACTAACCCCTTTTACGTGTATATCAAGTTGTCAGTGAATCCGGATTGTGTTGTTTACGTTATAAACCCCCGAAGGTATAACTTCCGTTTCCCTTTTTCTTTTACTATTTCTTTTTGAGGAAAATTTTATTCATATAAGTTTTTCTATTTGCCGAAATTGATGGTACGATATACTGTTACTTAGATAGGCAGTGACAAATGGACAGGTAAATAGATGGCGAACGTTGGTTTACCATTAGCACAGTCAAGTATGGAATTGTATTGGTATCTAAATATTGGAATATACAAAATGGTAGGCCACTATTAAGCGTTAGCGTCATAGCGTTGTTTAAACAGAAATGGTAGGGGTGAACTTCACTTGTCAGTTTGACATATTTGTAGTATTTGACATTTATGTCACATCAGTAAAATTGGGTATTTGACATCACTAATCAACTGACATACTTTTTAAGGGCTGTCAAAACGCAAATTTAAAGTTAGATTTAAAGGCTCGCCTCCTATTACATGGTACTTGAACATAACTGGCGAAATGTGGGTGTACTACTGGGTACACCTCTGCATAACCCTTAGGCGTGATGTTTTTATATTACAATTAAATTGTCCGTTAGTAATCAACAGCAGTCCAGCAGCAGTTTGCAGTCGCTCCATGTAGAATACTGGTATTTAGCTGCATCCGGTTAGATTGGAAGTCGACCCCAACATAGTTGGGAAAAGGCTAGGCGGATGATGATGATGAGATTTAAAATTAAATTGTCTGTTAGTTATAAATTAATATATTCGGTGGCTATAATCTAATGCTTGAATATGCAGGTAAACTAATCCTATTAAGAATAGGTTTATAAAGTAACTTCACAACTATCAAGGATTAAAACTTTGCATCTATTAAAACTTTATAAGCACGGCAGCGACAGGGCCGCCTATCCATAATTGCTGACGTATTTATATGGAACGTTGCCACTGTCGCCATCTACGGAAGCGTTTGCATAAAAATATATAGAAGCTAATACTGTCGCTGTGGTCCGTCATTGCCGTTGGACGGCACATTTACTGCCGTCACCTCTGGAATTGTAGATTAAAGGCTAATTTTTCAAACATTCGGTAACTCTTGACGAAGTTATAAATATGGCGGTTTGAGAGCTATTGTATAGAGAATATAATATATCTAAAGAGATAGAAGTAATCTAACCCTATTCTTGGCAATGTTTTTATTTTTAACATAACATTACGCCTGTAAGTCCCGTAGGGTTAGGCAGAGGTGTACCCATTAGTACACTAACATTTCGCCAATTATGTTTAAGTCCCATGTGATAGGGGGCGAGCCTATTTCTATCAACCGGGCACAAATCAAGACTCCGAGGCTGCTACTGAGAAAACCCTGACGGAAAAACCCAACAACATTTTGCCCAACCTGGGAATCGAACCCAAGACCTCATGCTCAGTAGTCGTGCTTTGCGACCACTAGACCAACGAGGCAGTCAGTTTAAATTTTTGAAAATTTTACTTTAAATGCTTCCACCGTATTCGTCTCTAGATTTTCGAAAAGTACAGCGTATCAAATTATATACCTTACTAAGAATAGGGCTAACTGAAGCTGAAAATCAACCCGTATACAATATCAACAATACTGATTCACAAATCGATTCAACAAGTACATACTGAAGTAGCGTAATTGTCATTTCATTATCAATAGTTCTAGTAATTTATTAAGTCGTTAGCTGTCATGTGTACTGAGCCAATAGTAGGGACTAATGACTATGGAGCTCACATGTCCATTATAACTGCGATAAGGGCTTTGTAAACGACCATTTTGTTTGCAATACACTGAAGTGTTGATAAGAAGCTTAGAAGTGTCTGGATTTTACGTGATAAATGATCTAGTCTTTAGAAAGAAATTTAAGTTTTATTAATTAGGGTAGGCAGAACATTTTAGATCACTTTTGGAGTTAATTAATCTCCTATGAGTTTTATGTTTACAGAGGTTTCTTTTCCAATGTAAAAGCCTTAAATAAGGTCACGAGGTGAACGCAGAACCCTTCGTTGTTTTTAGCTTCAGGGGAGGCCTATGTCCAGCAGGTGTGGTGAAGGGCCTTAATTACTCAAGTCTCACGTAATGAGACACATCTGTTTTCTTATTGGTCTGACTTACCGGTAAGTCAGCCGGGGCTTGACCGATTAAGAAAGAGAGAAAACGAAAATGTATGATGACACTTGAAAATAATGAGTCATACACGTATGTATAAGATGTAAAACTGAAAATTTCTTATATCAGAAAAGGTCTCATAATTTTTTAAATTCACGAGTAATTTCACTCCCTGAAAGCTGGTCTGTGAATTAAAAGTCAGGCTGTATAATAAAGCAGCGGTTAAAAAACCTTCATAAATTAAAGATAATTGTGTGGTCTGGGGACCTCCGTCAGGAACGAAGTTAGAAAATTGCAATAATAATAGAATATAAATTTTGTCTGAATTAAAACAAAATAAAAAATTTGCGCTGGGTGCAAGCTGCTTCCATCCAATCTTATTGAAAATCTTTAGGGGAGGCCTATGTTCAGCAGTACGACGACCTACGGCTGATATGATGATGATGATGAAAAAAAAGCACGAGTTTAGAATTGAGGTTATCTAGCTGGTCGCGCACAATGCTTGCTATTTGAATTTCGATATTTGCACGCACACACCTGTATATAATAGAAAGAGATAGAGTAAAATAGAAAGAGAGATAAGGTCGCCTGGATGGGGCATAACGCTTTTTCCTTACGTGACAATTTCTGCCTGACGGGAGTTTGTTTTAGAAACAATGAGTAGGTAAGAAGATAAGTTAATAGATGAGGCACTTGGAGTATTAAACCAAAGTTTCTACCGGAGATAAGTCAGGAAGATTTCAAATCGTTTGACAGGTTTAAACTATTTAATGATTTATTACTTGCCACCGCAGTTGTCGTTAAACTTTCTTCGAGAAACTTCTATCTTTAACGCGTCCTTCGAACTTCTAATACTTGGATTTGCCGGGAAACGGCGGCGAGGAATCGGTAACATTAACTTAAATGCCTACTTAAAATATACTTATCTTAGATTCAATTTTTTTGTATACACCATTGTTGTTGCGTTTTTCGGAACGTCATTCTTTAACGCGGGCCGCTGTAGGAATTAACTGGCAGGAATCGTCACGTAAGGAAAAAGTGTTATGCCCCATCCAGGAAATCTTCCAACTTACTCCGTACTTTTCATCAAAATCAGTTCAGTGGTTTAGTCGTGAAAGCGTAACAGACAGACAGGCAGAGTTACTTTCACATTTATAATATTAGTAATGACTTTTAGGTAATGTATACCCAGTGACACATCTAATGACTTTCATTAGAATCGGTTGAGCCGTTGAGTAGTTACGAGCGGACATAGGACATAGGGTCGGCTTCCAATCTCACCGAATGCAGCTGAATACCAGTATTTTACATGGAGCGAATGCCTATCTGACCTCCACAACCCAGTAACTGGGTAACACGATACCCCTAGATAAGACTGGTTGTCAGACTTTCAAGCTTCTGACGATTCGTAACGACTGTCAAAGATCCACGAATGACAGCCGGAACCAACGGCTTAACGTGCTTTCCGAGGCACGGAATGTCAGTAATGTCTAAGATAAACTTTAGAAAGTACATATGAATTGAAAAAGTCACATTGGTACTTGCCCGGATTTGAACCCACACCCTCATGCATGAGAGGCCTTAACCACTAGGCCATCACAATGGGAGTGCTTGCAAACATATACGGGTAAAAGACATAACCCTCATTTTAGACTTCGCCACAGTCGGGTAAGAACGTGTCATGCAATTATCTCTTGAAGTACAGTTTTGACATAAAATTGTAGTAATTAAAGTTACAACCTTCGCAATCGTGTTACTTGCATCAAGTTTATGATTTCAAGTAAGCACCTGTTCTGTTGAAAGTGAAAATAAACTTGGAATAAACTTAGAATGTAACTTAAAATTACTTCACGGTAATTAGTTAAAACACTTACGGTTTTCATGGCTGAGGAATTAGTTTTAATTCAAGGATTAACTTTTATTCTGGAAATGTTAGTAGAAAATGCGGGCTGAGAGATTTTTGAAAAACAAAGAAAGAAATAAAAAATGTTTATTGATACAGACCACGTGTACACAAAACTAATAAAAAACAAAAATGAGTATATGAGTGTGTGAGTGTGTGTATGTGTATGAGTTTATGTACTTGTGTACGTTTAAACTAGTTAAGATATTTGTTTTTAATGATTAAAAAAAAAACATATTTGATTATTTCCTCATATACAATTTTTTTGCACCTGCTTTGTTTATCTCTTCACCACCTTTGGTTGACTGGTAGGGAATACCTAAGGCATTAAGTCCGCCTTTGTACTTTATTTGTTGCATAAAGTTTAAATAAATAAATAAATAAATAAAAATAAGATAAGAAAATAATAAAATGACATCATTCAGGTATTAAAAGGACTTTTAACGGTTTAAATTTAAATAAATGATTTGACCTTTGACTTTACCCATTCTCTAATTTTGAATCAATATAAAATATATTTTGTAAACCATATAAGAATAATAAGAGGAATATACATCAGAAGGATACATATCCATAAGAAGGATAGGTATATTGTGTCCCTATGTTTTTCTTTTTTCATAAATAGTTTATAAAATACTCAAGGCCTTTGTCCAACGGTATTAATAACCAATTTTGAGCTATGTCTGTGTGTTCTAGCGCAAGCAGTGAAAGCACAGGGATATACAAATAGTTGATATTGTTATTTATATGTGTGTACTTTCTTAATGTTAAAAAAGATTTACTTTAAAGTAATAAACCAGAAAGAAAGCAGAAGAGAGCATTTCTATGGAAAAACGACCAACCGATAAAGACATTAGTCATTGTTTAAAATATTACGGAGCGGACATGAAACTGCTCTAAGGCGAACTGTTAGAAATTTTTTAAGTCACTTCACGTCACAAATGGTTCTATATCTTTGCTGCATTCCTAGTACAAATTTTCATGTAATATGGAATAATTTTTGTATTGTTATTAGGAAAAGACTAGGCAGATAATGTTAAGGCATTGTTTTGTTTATTTTTAAGTTAACTTTTAAATACCACCATCCTGTAGTTAAAATTTCATTACTTTTGGATGAGTACTTTTTGAGTTAGCTCCAATTATTATAAGTATTGATTAGGATTTTCCCGCTACTACAACTGCGTGGGAATCAACAAGTCTGCGATAAAACATAGCGAATGGCAGTTGGCAATAGTTTATCTTTTAATCATTCATTAGAAAGCTCAAGTCGTAGGTTGTGTTCCACGTGGACAAAGTCGAGGGCAGAAGCTAGTTATAAATAGTCTTTAATCCGTGATGAGATTATTTACAGATGTTAAGTATCTACTAGACGAGCAAAATTATTCGTGTGAGAAATTGTGTCATTGCCTGAATTTAGACCAGGGCGCCTACCGCCATCTCTTAAAACAATATTATTTTAATATCACTTTGTAATTTCTGTTCTTGCATTTTAAACTCTCGGCGCTGAGCCGAGCGTTGAAAATCCAACAGTGCAAAGTAATATTAAAATAATATTGTTCTAAGAGGTAGTAGGTAGAGGTTGGCCCCCTGTTGGGTGTAAAATATAGGTAATTTTATAATCTAATTAGGTGACGTGTAAGATATACACTGGTGTACAGTCAACAAAGAAATGGGTATACAGGGTCGACAGATATAGTTGAAGTTTTCTTAGAAACCGATGTTCATTCATTAAGTTAAGTTTAAATCGAAAACATCCATCAGTTTTTAAGAAATCTATCTCTAAATGTAACACACGTGTACCCCACACGTGTGTTACATGCTGGTCCCATCGTTGCGATATTTTTTTTTTGTTTGTTGTTTTTTTTTTTGGCTATGGAGATACTAGAGAGTATCGAAGTTACAATGACTGCCTCGTTGGTCTAGTCGTCGCAAACCGCGACTGCTGTGCATGAGGCCTTGGGTTCGATTCCCAGGTTGGGCAAAGTGTAATTGGGTTTTCCATTAGAAATTTCTCAGTAGCAACCTCGGAGTCTAGATATGTGCCTGGTTGATGGCAATAGGATCGCCCCCTATTACATGGGACTTAAACATAACTGACGAAATGTGTGTGTACAAATGGGTACCTAACTCTGCCTAACCTTTCGGAGATTTGATCTGCAGTATGAATCTTTTAATTATTTTTGTTCCGGGTACCTAAATCATAACATAACATACATAACATCACGCCTGTAATCCCTGAAGGGTTATGCAGAGGTGTACCCATTTGTACAACCTCATTACGCCAGCTATGTTTATCTAAAATCAGCCTCAAATTGATATAATCATAGACAACAAGAAAACACTTCTCAATTGTTCAGAACAACGCTGTAGGCAAAATGTTCAGGCGTATTACTTACATTGGAGTAATCAAAACTTTCTTCATCTCAATATTGCTATCATAGCGGCTTACGCTTTATTACGGATATTGATAGATTTGTTCGAGATCAAGAAACTGTGTTGGCTATGGAGAATACTCTAAGTCAAAGTCAAAACATTTATTTCAATTAGACTATTTACAGGCACTTTTGAATTGTCAAGGAGTCGATCAGTTAGTCCGAAAGTTGAAACTAGTTGCTCGTTCCAAAACGGAGGTAGGCCTCTATGGAGAAGAACGAGCAAGAAACTCCACGGCACTCTTTTAAATTAGGGGTTTACAAAATCCTCGTAACAATATTCTTGTTGATTCTACATGTGAAAACAATGAAGATAAATATGAAACAGTAGTAAAACATACTGAAATAAAGATGTAAGCCATAGCAGTTAAGAGATGACCAATCCCAAATGACAGCACTTGTTCACGAGCATGACGCATGGATCTGCACCACCTAGCTCAGCCATCATGAAGGGAGCCAAGTGATCCAACACACGAGCCACCATCAGCGAGACATTTGAGTGAGCATGACAAGCCCCCAACTGCTATGCTCACATACTAACTCAGTAAATAAATATAACGCTCCATGGTTCTCTTCGGCTAGGCTATTAATTTGTTACATTACGCACGATTTTTTTGCCTTTGTTTTGTTACGTTACCTACAGCTCCGCTCCTGTCGATCTTAGCGATAGTCTCTTCTGTATTCTTCACGAATCCCGTTTTATACAAAAATATTTTTTCCAATCTGACTGGAAGATCCAGAGATTACAAACAAAAAGCTTTTTTACAAAAAAATATGACCGCCTTCAAAAACTACAAAATAAAAAAAATAACTTTAGCTTGAAAGTCGGCGGCTTTGGTTTTGTTTCTTGTTATGTAGGTATTGCCACCGACTTTCAAGCTAAAGTTATTTTTTTTATTTTGTAGTTTTTGAAGGCGGTCATATTTTTTTGTAAAAAAGCTTTTTATTTTTCACTTTTTAGTGCTTGTGTGTTAATTTTTGAAATCCTTACATAAAGCCCTTTCAAACAATACCTCACACAATATATTAAATTTTGGAAAGTGGTAGGAGGGGGGTTGACGTACCTCCTCCCCACTTCCTTCAGTCAGTCATCGACTACACGTATAAACAAAGCAATTTGTCTTGTTACGGCGGTTCTGCTGTGATTTTATAAGGAGTTCCGTTCCATATCTCCAAAATTCATCATCAGATCATGACAATATTCCTATGGGACCTCTTTCAAACAAAAAAAGAATCATCCAAATCGATTCATAATTGGCGGAGTAATCGTAGAACAAACACACAAAAAAAAAACATACGGGTCGAATTGAGAACCTCCTCCTTTTTGAAGTCGGTTGAAAATACAAATCTTTTCTCTTCACAATATTAATTTAGATTTAGATTAGTTGAAATTGAGGGTTGGTTTGTTTTTGTAAAACAAAGCTTAATTCAAGTCCATTCCCAAAGGTTACGTAGTGCTAAATATTTCACATTCGCCTCCTAACCTTCTCTTAATGCACCTCTAATTACACGAACACTAGCCGAATGACCAAAAAGTATATTGCTTAAAGCAGGGGTACCCAAACTGTGCGTCGCGACGCTCCGGGGTGTCGTGGAGCTAACCTAAGGGCGTCGCGCAACGGTAGGCTCAAGTCGCATTGATTGTAGTACAATCATTATAATGTTATATCGTCTAATAAAAAGTTAATAACTAAGATTATTATCGTTAAAAGGAGTTTGCCTTAAATTGTCCCAAGCCCGGCCCAAAAGAAATGTATCTCAGATTACAGAGTAATCATACTAAAAATATTGAAAAGTAGATATCACTCTTGTGGAACTCGGTGGCTAACATAGTATATTTGTTGATTCATAAGCGTTAAATGTAAAAATGACACAATTAAGGTAAGTTTCCTTTTCTTTAATTTAATATAAATAAATCAAGTAATCGTAATGCCTCTTAGCGCTACATACAAACATCTCCAAATAGAAAGGCGTTGAAAAAAATTACAAACCGTAAAGTAAAAAGATTGGAATCCCCTGCCTTAAAGGCTACACCGATCTACAGGATTCCGATAATTGCGCCCTAATCACACACTGCGGGTGGCACAGCTGAATAATGAATGGAGTGCGGACAATGGGGCTACGTCGTGGTGTGAACAAAATAAACGTTGGACAAAGGAATAAAGTACAGGAGTTTTTGGGACATGTTGGTATTAAGGATTCCGTTTCGATTAAAAATTCTATGGCATTCCATTTTTGTTAAAATTCATTATCATTTAATTGCGTGTTTCAGAGATGTCAATAAAGAAAAATTGCTTTTATTTTTACTAGCTTGTGCCCGCAACTATGTCTGTGTAGACTCCAGAATTAAACTAACGTTCTATATTTTCCCACAGGAATACAAAACAGATCAATATGTAAATGAAAATATTGTAAACGAACCGACCTCATGTATAGTCAACAAAAGAGATAGCTATGCAGGGTCGACAGATATAGTTGAAGTTTTTTTAGAAACCGATAGATATTTTCAAATGTAACTTAATTTAAAAAGTAGATAATAAATTTACGTTTATTTAAGTTAAGTTTCAATCGAAGACTGACTGCCTCGTTGGTCTAGTGGTTACAAGCGCGACTGCTGTGCATGAGGTCTTGGGTTCGATTCCCAGGTCGGGCAAAGTGTTATTGGGTTTTTCTATCAGGAATTTCTCAGTAACAGCATCGGAGTCTGGATTTGTGCCCGGTTAATGGCAATAGGCTCCCCCCCCCCCTATTACATGGGACTAAAAACATAACTGGCGAAATGTGGGTGTACTAATGGGTACACCTCTGCCTAACCCTTCGGGGATTACAGGCGTGATGTTATGTTATGTTTCAATCGAAGACATCCATCGGTTTCTGAGAAAACTCAAACTATATCAGAGGACCCTGAATACTTTTCTCCTTTGTTGACTGTGTATTGGTGTCGGGTCGGTGCTGGATATTTTTTAGTTTTTAGTTCTAAAGAAATTGACGGAACATTTTTAACTTGTTTACTGAAAACATATCATTTATCACTATCATTATAAGTTTTAATAGAAAAGTTTCCGGTGGCTGAAGCTGAAAAAAAAGATAGGGCCTAAAATCTAGTCTGTAGGTTGAGTGCCAGATGCCATACACTAGCTTTTGCCCGCGACTTCGTTCGCATAAATGTCGGTATAAAGAAGAAGTCACAGAATAAAAAGTAGCCATGTATACTTTCTTGGGGTTCAAACTTACCCCCTACAAAATTTTATCAAAATCGGTTCAGAAGTTTAGACGTAAAAGCGTAGCAGACATACAGACGATAAGTATGGATTAGACAACTAGCTTCTGCTCCCGACTTCGTCCTCATGAAATTCGGGTATACCATAAAACATATTCTATGACATTTAGCAATAGTAGCCTCGGAGTCTGGATTTGTGCCCGGTTGATGGGAATAGGCTCGCCCCCTATTACATGGGACTAAAAACATAACTGGCGAAATGTGGGTGTACTAATGGGTATACCTCTGCCTAACCCTTCGGGGATAACAGGCGTGATGTTATGTTATGTTAGCAATAGTATAGCTTTCTATCAGTGAAATATTTTTTGTAATCAGACCAGTACTTCCAGAGATTACCTCTTAGAAACCACAAAAGAAACAAACTTAACCTCTTTGTAATATGAGTACCTATAGATAACGTACAAAAGATTTTCTTTCAAGACTTTCCTAAAACCATCACTCACTTGACGGCCAGTTGAATCTCTGACTGACAGCATTCTACACAACGCGTGAACAATCTACTTCTATCTCCTTCACTCCTTAAGCAACTGAAAGAGACAAAGGACGCATTAAAGCGTAAATGTGAGTATAAATCTCGGCGCTGAGATACAAAACAGAAACATTTCTCTTACATTAAGAGGGGAATAAACCTCTGTTATCCCCGAAGACGAGGAATACGTAGAGATAATGAAAGCCATTCAAATAATTACGATGATATATATTTTGTTACTTATGTCGTTGTAATAGGATTCGGTTTTACGTAACGCATCTAGTCTTGTCTTTTTGTTGTTTTCTTGATAAATCTCTTATACATAATTCATATGGTTAAGTATTGGTGTTTTCATATGTAGGTACTAAAACCTACATATGAAAACACCAGTGTACAGTGCAAGTACGATATAAACAAGTTCCACGCGGACGTAGTCGTGGGCAAAAGCTAGTATTTTATAATTTGTTATAAACACAAAATATAAGCGCAAATTTTGTCACAAGAAAAAAAGAGGAAAAATAAAGCAAGAAGCGAAAGAAAATTAAAACTTTTTCAGTTTCAAACGCTGATGGTGAAAATGTCGCGGAACTTTGACATGCCGTTGCGTAAAAATCTTTTTAAGAATAATAACATCTTTAAAAGTTAAAATAAAGTTCCTACCTAAATATTGTCAATTAAAAAAAAAGAGTTGGAAGGCAAAATAAAAACTCGAAAAAATCAACTTTGTAATTAGTTTTAATTTAAAATTTAAGGCTTTAAGATAAGCGATTAAACCTTGTAGTTTAACGTAAGCAATCTAGGACACGGTTGTCGCAGTGGATGGGCAATTGGCTGCTATGCTGGGCGCAGTGGGATCGATTCCCACACGAAACAAATATTTGAATAGCCTATAGGTCGTTTAGGGTTTGGTTTTTTGTGTATTCGAGTTTATATGTTTGTAAACGCATCCACAATACAAGTGAAAATCCTAGTAGCTGGAATTATTAAAAGGACAAAACGCTGAATGAAACTCACATCTTTTTCCCAATGGGGGTAGGCAGAAACCACAGAACGCCACCCGCTACGATCCTCACATACTCCTTTCGCCTCATCTACGTTCATACATCTCATTCATACATTTTCTACGTTCATACATTTTCTTTTAATATTTTGTAAATAATCTTTTGATATGTGTGTTAAAGATTAATACTTTTCTCATGTACTTTTTCAAAAGAAGGATTTACGTCGGCAATCGCCCGCTACATTGTATTTACCTTCATATTTTTTTGTACGAAATTATTCTCCGTGCTCTAATTTGAAAGGTATTTCAATAGATGTGAATAGGTATGTGTGTGTGAGCCGGCTTTTGTATAACGGTAAATACCGTTCACTTTCAGATTTTCATGATCAACAAAAGTATTACATCTATGTTATATTGTACGTGTACATTTATTTGTTATCCGAGCGGTGGGACCTGTCGCTGATATAGAGGTGGATGCAGCTTCATGTTAGCGCTTCTTTTCGTATTATTTGACGTGTGTGTAATTATATTTTTAAATGTGTATTATTTTAATTTAAGTATATTTAATTTAATTTAACTGTTTTTTTGACGTTCGTTATTCGAATGTGTGTAATTTGTATTGTTTGATTATTTTAATATACAGGTCTTTAAATTATATTTATAAATTTATTTTTTCTAAAATGTATGGACTTTAGTCTGAAATAAATGTTTTTTTTTAATTATTATATTTCACGAGCGTCAGTTATTGCAATTTGAACTTTATATTTACGATGTGAAGTTCACATGACCCGCTGTCGTGACTTGCTGGTACTATAATAGGTGCGTGAGATTGATATGACATGACGTCTAATGTAAATGTACGGTCGACAGTGCGGTAAGCTGTAGCGCCATCTTAAATGTGGTTGTAATAGGAGTGATTTTACAACAAAACGGTATAGACTGATGTGTTGAATGTTGTACGTCGAAAATGAGAGGTGTTTTTGACAGATTTGCCTAATTTTTTTGACACTGATTGTTGCTGTGATTAGATTGAGACTAGATTTAAGCGTTTTTTATTTGTAGAAGTTACTTTCTAACATGGTAGTTTTTAAAACAATAAAACAGAAAGCTTTGAGCTATGTTAATACTAGTTAGGTACATACTGATTCAGACAAGCTACAAAAGTAAACAACGTTAAACCCAGACAGTCTGACCTCCATCTGCCTACTTTTCGTAAATCCCGAAAAAAAATGACAAAGTGGTCTTTTCATCCCGAAATTTTTAGGCATTTAAGTAAATACGACCTTTTCTTTTGGACATAATGTTCCGCCCTCTAGCTTTTTGACCCACATAACATCACGCCTATAATCCCCGAAGGGTTAGGCAGAGGTGTAGGTACTAATTAGTACACCCACATTTCGCCTTCGCTTTCGCTTTTTAGGTGAGTGATGGCAATAGGCCCGCCCCATTCATAGGAATGGGGCGGGCTTATTGCCATCAACCGAACACGAATTCAGGCTGCTTCTGGGAAATTCTTGATAGAAAAACCCAAGACCTCACGCTCAGCAGTCGCGCTTTGCGGCTACTAGACCAACGAAGCTTTGTTAACCTAACACCATCAAACTCATTCTCTCGCGTTTCTTTGCCACAAACTTCGTAGGTAATGCCTTTTTAATTAAATCCAAGTTGTTAAAAATGTTTGTTCCACTTTACTTTCTTCCTTCTGCTGAAGAAATGAGCAATTAATGCTTTTCTTTGACTGTTGGAGACGATATTTTTGGACGAATACGGTCGAGTTTCTTGCTAATGAGCAAACTTTTTTTAGTCTTGTTCACAATATGAAGACTGTTACGAATTTTATTATTTTAGTGATTTATAAAGAATTTATTTTATAAATAAAGTCAAGTTTATTTGTTTACATTTAAGTACATTATTGATTAACGCCCAAAAATAATCTTATTCATTATTATTTTGTGTTCCGTTTAAGCTGGTTGTGTCTAATAATATTTAGACCTATTTAGTGACTTAAAAGAATTTAGAGATAAACTACGATAACTTGGCGTGCCCCTCGACAATTCAAAACTTTTGAAAGTATTTGTGTTACATGACTCACAAAGCATGTGTGCGAACTGAAACGGCTCTCGAAACAAAACAAATCAGCATGTCATTGTTGCTTGACTAGCGATGTCATTAATTACTCGTTATTTTTTTTTTTTTTTTTTTTTACCGATGGGAAATCATCAAATGACTTCCCCCGCCCTGGGCGGGGCGGGAGGGAGTGTCAGACTTTTACTGACTAAAACCCATCCATGTTCCTTCTTGTGCCCTTTGCGTTCCGGGGGCGCGGTATCTCTTTCGAACAACCCGCAGCCCCGGCAGGCATCGGCCCTTAGTGGCCCCTTCAATTGTTTGCTGACATCTCTTTGAGGCGCGCGTGGAACACGAACGCGCCGTCGACACGGTCTGTCGTTATCAACGAACGGACGGTGAGCTACCCATTGCTCACCGCCCACAGACCCGCGTCTACGGTGGCCGGGAGTCGTCTCGCGGCTCCCGACGCCCGGAGCGTCTCCCGCGGCGGCTGGGGCGTGAGGTGGTTCTTTCCCTCACGCGGCCCGCCTCCTCCTTCGCTAGCATTACTGCTTCGCAGAAGGAGGCGACTGCATCCCATTCCCTCTCGCTCCGGACCATGGCTTGCACCAGGGCCGAACGCGAGAGTTCGCCGCCGCCGATGGCCGCCACGAGGAACTCGTTATTATTGAAATAGTAATATTGAGGGGTGTGTCGTGTTATAGTATTTTATCTCTACACATTCGAAACAATGTTTAAAAGTAGCTGCAAGTTGTACTTGTCCAGTATCGAACAAAAAGCCTTAAGCTTGAGAAAATAATTCATCAACAAATATATTACGGAGTTAGCCAATTAAAAACATGGCAGTAACAACAGAGACACGTCAGCACAGCTGGTAACATTCCCTTTCAAGTTGAGAGTGTCATCTAGAAAGATTAACAATGTTACCAAGCGGAGGGCTAATACGCTGTCACTATTTACTAGGAAGGACATCCATTTTGTCCACTAGACACCATTCAGTGAACGTAGTCGGTTCACTCAAGATGTCTCCTTTTATGAATAAATTGATAAAGTGGGTATGTTTTTTTGCAAGGTGTGTAGTAATTTTGGGGGACGCTGAAGAAATGCTTACAAGAAGGTTGTGGAAAAAAATTAAATTGAATAATAATATTTTAGGCCTGTGTGCACCAACATTATATGCAATGATCATTAAATATTGTGTCATTAAAAATAATACTAGCTTCTGGCCGCGACTTAGACTGCGTGGACTCTAAAAATTAAAGCAAGATTCTAAAGTATCCTTAGAGAACCAAAATTTGGGGTTTAAAATACAATACCAATATCAGATGTAAAAACAAAAAAATTAATAATTTGCGTGTTTCATATTGCACGGTGCTATAAACAGAGATCTTCACACCAAAAAAATTGTCAGTCAGCAATAATTTTTGCTAAATGTTACTTTGTTTGATCGGCAATATATGTAGTTCACTGTGTCTTTTTATCCATATGTGTGGCTTTAACTTAATTTCGTACAGCCGTTTAAGCGTGATCGAGTTAGAAACATCCATTCCCATAATCTTTCTTTATCTGTTGTCGCATATACAAATCGTTGATCTCAAAACTCCGGGCAAGATTTGGAGGTTGTTAAAGAGTAATTAAAGCCCTTCACATTGATTTAATGCTACAAAACATAAAGTCAAGGGATGGTCGAGGGCATAAACAATTTACGTCACTTTCAAGCTTCTTATAGGCTGAGATCCCAGTGTCGTGAGACTTACCTTATAAGATGGCTGAATTTTAGAGGATAGCTAGACGAATTATCGTAAAGAAAGTATGCGTACTTGCTAACTTCAATGCTGAGCCCTTTATTAGGTATCTATATCAAGTTAACACTTTGCACGACCTGAGAATCGAACGAGGTCTTGAGCATGCTCAGCAATCGCGCTTTCCGACCACTAAACCTACAAAGCAGTCGCAAAAGTACACATACCTTATTTAAGACATATTCCTCTTTATGTCCTAAAAAAATTCCATGCCATTTCAAGTGCCATGCTAAAGTGACGTAGGTTTAGCGGCCCCAGCCTCTTGGACTCTCAGTTAATGACATACAAGAACTCGACAAAGAAACTTCGTTGTTATGCCAAAACATTTTCTATAACGCTAAGCACAAAAGCCAATATTCTGTGGGTGATTAGCGAAACAAAATTTTGTAAGTTAATTAATAATTAAGTAAGTAAATAAAAAATGAAAAAAAAAAAAAAATGAAAATATTTTCGGATGTTTTTGATGACACAGTTATGATGATACTTCTGTTTTAATTAACCGTTACTTTATGAATTCCTGTTAATTAAACCTTTTTTAGGAGAATTACGAGCCCAATTTTGCTTTCAAAATTTAAGATAGAAATTTGAAGAGCGTATTTACTTGAATTTTGTAGGAACCTGGTATTTACTAATTAGTAGTACCTAAGTCGTTGAACTATGTTTATTTAAAACTAGCTTCTGCCCGCGACTTCGTCCGCGTCAAAGTTGATAACTTCACACAAACTTTGGACCGCCATTTCAGACTCTTTGGGAAATGGGCAATATATTTTGAAAAATCGTTACTTAGCGGACGTCTACTAACTAACATAAACTACCTCCCTGCGAAATTTTCGATATTTCGTGATGAATGAGTGAACTTTCGCTTTTGTATATTTATTTAAGGTATATTTAGATTACCTCTTTCCAAAATATTATGAAGTGAAATTGATTTATTGACTTATTTTTCGATCCCAAACCATTGAAACGCAAGTTTAATACACTACTGTTTTAATACTGTACCTCAGATTGTAGCTTCGATTATTTAGATATTGGATTCGATAGAGCAACTAAAATCAGAATCTGACTTTCGTGTAGTATGAACCCTGTAAACATAGACTTATTTGAAGTCTAAGCAAAGTTTTACCGTTTTAAATCACGATTCATCGATGATTTTAAATATTATCTTTTTTAGGGTTCCGTACCTCAGTCGGCAAATACGGAACCCTTATAGAATCACTTTGTTGTTCGTCTGTCTGTCTATAAAGACCCTTTTCTAAGGAACACGTGGAGGTATCAAGCTTAAATGAAAATGAAATACTCAGGTCTCGGGTACGCCGCAATCGCGGCGGTAAGACCACTCTTTGAGGAGTGGCTGGAGGTGCGCCACGGCGTCCTCGCGTCTCGCTTGACGCAGGTCCTCACCGGACGCGATTGTTTCGGGAGGTTCCTGTGTTGGATTCAGCGGAAGGAAACGCCCGGGTGTCACCACTGTGTGGACCGCCCGGAAGACACGGTAGAGCTTACGGTGTAGATCTGCCCCGCCTGGACAGAGCACCGCCGTGTCCTCTCGCGTCCGGGCCCTGGTTCAGGCCATGCTCCGGAGCGAGAGGGAATGGGAAGCAGTAACCTTCTTCTGCGAAGCAGTAATGCTAACCAAGAAGGAGGCGAAACACGTGAAGAGAGGACATCCTCCACCTCATCCAGCATCCAGCATATCAGTCATCCAGCTACCGTAGGCGCAGGCTTGCGGACGGCGAGTGATGGGTAGCTCGTCGTCCAATCAAGGACCAGGCCCAGGTCAACAGCGCGTTTCAAAGAGTTGTCAGCACAGGGACGGGGCCCCGACAGGGCCAAATGCCAGCCGGAGTCGCGGGAAGTCTTAACAGGATACCGTGGCCCCGGAACGCAAAGGGCAACAGAAGAAACAGGGTGGTTTTTTAGTCAATAAAAGTCTAACAGTCCCTTCCGCCCCACCTAGGGCAGAAGGACTCATATGATGATTTTCACTACCCAAAAAAAAAATACTTTGGTCTGCAGCCGTGAAAAAATTATATTATTATATACGCAAACTAAAGATAAGGACGTTTATGGCGCATATTTTGACGCTCGCTAGGGAATCAAAACCAAATATAAAGGAAACTTCCCGTTGACCTAGAATCATGAAAGGCAAGAAGCAATGCAATGTAGACATAATAATTACTTTTTAAGCGATTATTAACCTTTTTTTCTGTTGTGTTAAATATTGTATGGTGTAACGAAACCCTTCGTGTGAGAGTCCGACTCGCACTTGGCCGATTTTTTGTAATATTTTTCTGGCCCAGTTGTGCCCAAGTGTTCCACGGGCGCTGTAGTAAGTGGGCCATCACATAAAAGGAACACCACACTTGCCCTGAGTATCTGCGGCATCTATAACTCCTCATTTGGCTAGGTTACGTTTGCAGCGGCTTACATGAGTGCGCAGTCCATTAAGCGCTTTCCATATAGGCCACTAAAGATCTCAACAGAGTGCCATGTGTTCCTGGGGTTGAACTCTTTTTGGTGGAAGTTGTGTGATGGTGGGTGTCGACCTGGTCGTGTATGGCCTGTGTGCAAGGTATCTAACCTTCGAATGAAAGGTGGTGCAATTCCAGCCAATGGGAAAAGCTTATTGAGAAGTCGGTTTCAGACAGCCCCGATATAATTTTACACGTCTCGTTAAGGATGATATTGCTTTTTGTTCAATGACACACTGAACACGCAAATTCACCAGCAGAAGGAGCATAAAAACGTAACAGTTATGCGAAAAACATCGGGTGCTGCTCCCTAGTTGGTAGAAATAAGGTGTCGTAGCAGATGATTTTTTGATTGGTGTTGTGGCAATGTAGGTATATAAAAAGTTAGTGCTCTGTCCAATATAACATCAGGGTACTTAGGGATCTTCTAATACTCTACGTAACTTCCTCGCCACGAAATACTAAGTGTCCTGTTTGCGAATCTATTGTAAAGATGGAAAGATTCATGTCTGTCTAAAAAATGTAATGCCATTTAGAAATTGATGATGATTTTAAAGCGTGGATAATATGAATGTGATGAATACTATTTACGGTGCCTATAAAAAATACTCTTCCTGAGATCACAGTCGCTTCATCAAATCAAGTACCCAGAAAGCTTGAAGTCTGCGAGACATTCTCCGACAGGAGAATTACTGCAACAGATTTTTTAATTGATTTTAGTGCACTTCGGGTTGTTGCCAAATTCTTTCTATTTAGCCATTGAAATAGAAATATTCTTTTTAGTACCTAATCACTCATCTTACACTAAGATATTTTTATAAAATAATTCGGAAGCGCAACGAAAGGAATACTAATTACTACTGCGTAAAAAAATAACACTCGCCAATCCTTGCTAATTTATCGTCCGCTGGTACTCCAGTAGTATACTTGGCAGTATTGTTATGCTATGATTGGCTTAGCTAAGCCCAGGTAATAAAATATTGTATACTTAAAATGTTTGCAGATAGGCTGCCCTTCACTTGTTGAGTGTTGAGTAGCTCCTTGTAGTTATAGCGTTATGATTTTGATTTCAGATTATAAATTATAACTAATACCTAACTGTAGTATTGTATGTAACGTTGGTGTCGTTTTATAGCAATGCAGCAGTAAAATGATTAAGAATAATAGCCATAATGCGATAATCCTTACCTACACACATTAGTTATGTTTAATCCCATGTTATGTTTAATCCAATGTAAGGGGGCGAGCCTATTGCCATCAACCGGGCACAAATCCAGACTCCGAGGTTGCTATTGTGAAATTTCTGATGGAAAAATCCAATAACACTTTGCCCGACTTGGGAATCGAACCCAAGACCTCATGCTTTGCAGTCGTGCAAACAGGCAAAAGTTCTTTAGCTGCTGATTTATGTGTTGTGTGACTATGTATAGATATTATTTTCTACATTAACATTTAAAAAATACGTTAACTAATCAAAGTTGTAGAAGAAACATGCACTCCTGCTTTTATTTTTTATTTTTTTGTAAGGAAATCTCATTAATCAATTAAACAACATTCAAAACAATATTACAAAAAACACAAAAAGAAAAGCTGGTTCTGGGGTCCGAACTTCCGCCAACAGTTTCGCAAGGCGGTCGTAGAACCGTTAGGCAATTTGCTTCGATGACGAAAGATTTCAAATAGCCGTTCTAGTTTTCCATAATTCACTACTTAGCTCCTTGCAAGTATAGCGTGATAATAATTAGTTTAGAACTTCAGTCTGCACCTATTTAAAATATTGTAACATTTTTTCACTGCGATTTACATAAAAATATGAACATAATGCAACATAGCTCACCCCCCAAAGCCAATAGCGTGATAATTTATAGCCTATGTTCTAATTTGGAAAATGTGGAATATTTATGCAAAATTTCAACAGAATCTATCCGGCAGTATTCGCGTGATGCTCTAACAAACATACAGACAACCAGACAAACAGACAAAAATTCTAAAAAAAATATATTCGGCATCAGAATCACTCCCCGACCTCATAACATTTACTCTTTTTCAAAAATATTAAATGTACAGTTTTGACTTCTCTACGATTTTATTATATGTATAGATATACAGATTTATTAATTATGGATTTTTGGTTAATTATTGTGGTTTAGTTGTTAAGGCGCCCGCCTCTCATGCATGAGGTTGTGGGTTCAAATCCGGGCAAGTCCAAATGTGATTTTTTCAATTCATATGTACTTTCTAAAAGTTTATCTTGGACTTCACTGGCATCGGTGAAGGAAAACGTCGTGAGGAAACCTGGACTTACTGTTCCACTCAAACCATGCCAGGCGGTTTAGAAACTCTGACATTAGGGTGTGTAGGGTCGTAATACCTTACTGCCCACACGATAAAAAAGAAGATTAATTATTATGGAGGCTCAGCAGTTAAGGTGTTGACAAGTACCAATACATGAGATTTTTTTATTAATAATGTATTCATGTGCCAGTATTCCGAAGATTGGAATTTTGTGGTGTAACACCCCCGTGCCTCGAAAAGCACTTAAAGCCGTTAGTCCTGCATCTGATTCCTTCCCGGTCGTGTCGGGTGGTCGATCCATGTCACACACCTGTGCAACATTTTTTTTTTAGGGCTTTAAAATCATCCTATGTCTCCTTCCGCCCTGGGTGTGGCGGAGGGACTGTCAGACTTTTACTGACTAAAAAACCACCCTGTTCCTCCTGTTGCCCTTTTCGTTCCGGGGCCACGGTATCCTGATAAGACGTCCCGCAACGCACTTGTGCACTATAACATCTCTTTCGTACTTTGCAAGTCTTCATTGAGATTGGACGCTGTGGTTGCAATTCGGTCTAGAGAATGTATAACCCATACTAATGTTATAAATACGAAAGTAAAATGTCTGTCACGCTCATCACGCTTCATCACGCTTTTATAAATAAACCAGTGAAGCAATTTTGATGAAATTTTGTAAGGGGTAAGTTTGAACCCCAGGAAAGGCTACTTTTTATTTTTTGTCTTTTATTGTCTTTGTCTTTTATTGTTTTAGACTTTGTCTGCAACGGCGATAACCTACATTCAATCAGACGAAGTCGCTGGAAAAGTAATGTAAAAATACTAGATTTTTATATTTCCAATTCTAAAATCAACTTGGAATAAATCCCTACATATTTTTACGTTAGGATTTTTGTGCTAGGCTTAATGATCCTTGCAAGGCCTAAAACCCTCGAGGGCCTCTTTCTACGTATGAGACTAACCCTGCAATAAATTACGACATTCTCACGTTCATAGCCCACTACATAAGTACACGTGTATTTAAGAGTGTACCTACATTCAGTTGCGTAGCTCACACGTACGTTAGGTACCCTACCTTTGGTAACCTACATGTACAGTTGTACACAAAAGTGTTACTATACGTCATAATTATTAATGTTAGTATCTATCGAGTAAAGTGCGTGTTGTACGGATAGCGGAGCGAGTTTTGTTTGAAGCTACGTAATATTTTAAAAGAAACTTTCATTTTATTGAGTTTGGTGAAAAATATTTATTTAAAATGCATTTTTTATCGCATTTAATTTGAAAGCATCCTTTTTTTTGTAGTTGATATTAAATTCTGGTTTTATATAAAAAGAGAAACGAATTCCACATAGCAAAAAGTAATTTCTTAGGCATCAAAGTCCAGTAACAGTACTTATAGTAATAATTACCAGAAGATTGTGCATGAAGTAATACCAATTACTGTAAATTTTTGAGACAATAAACTATTTTTATTTTTATTTTATTATTTCTAAAGTAATGACTTGTCTAAATATTTAATATACAATTTAAATCCGAAAATATTTTTTTTGAATAAATAATAGTATTATGATATTTTCAATTACCAACAATAATAACCAACTGATAAAATTCTTTATTTATACTTTTATTCATATTTGTAATTTAAACATATTTCTATTTGTATTGTTATATATATTATTATGTCAAGGTTAAAGTACCTAAAGAGTTTATAGGGCAAAAAGCTCTTCCAAATAGCTGTCAAAAAAACAACCTATCACACTAAGAAAATATATCCTCGCTTTTGTTACGCCACAACCCCAACCACCTCTTGAAACATCAGCGATATTTTGGTAGCAGCTATAAATTATGACAGGAACCCATTCCTTCATACTTACGACGTATAAAAGTAATATTTGTACCAGTGTGTTATGAAGTAACTTAGTTTATTATGTCAATTTAGTACATTCAATACTGAATAAAGAAAATTTACGGGTAGTAGGTATATTTAGATTTTCTTTTTTTTATTATTGATCAGCGTCTGCTTGGCTGCTGTCTTACTTAGTGTTGAGAAATTTTATATCCATACTAATATTAAAAAAACGCAAAAGTTACTTTGTCTGTCTGTCTGTTACGCTACCACGACTAAACCACTGAACCAGTTTTGATGAAATTTGGTACAGGGTAAGTTTGAACCCTAAGAAAGGACACAGGCTACTTTTAATTCAGCGACTTCTTCTGCGTCCGCGATAACCAATATGTGTGTCTCATAGGAGTGATACGCTAATTCGAAGCACGCTAATTCGAAAAAATTGAGAATGGTACGCCAGTTCGTAAACCCATGAGGTCGAAAACCGCTACTCATTCCGTTTCCGAGAAACAAATGTCTTTCTTTCTTTATTGTGTGGGCAGTAAGGTTTTACGACCCTACACACCTTAGTGTCAGAATTTCTAAACCGCCTCAAGGGCCTCTCACATGGTGACAAATGTATTGAAATCATGGGTATGTAGTGGAATTCATTATGTACCCTTAGGTACAAAAATAACTGTTGGTTTGTGTGATTATTTCCTGCTAATTTCCGAAACAGCTAGACCGATTTTAAGTGGACTTTTACTAGTAGATACCCTATCTACTCGTATAGCGAGAACACTGACACTTTATTTTTGAAAAGGCATTAGGCTTCTACCTAAAAAATAAAACCTTTTGAAAACCGACAACCACGTGAATGAATTCGGCGTGAGGTAGATTTGAATACAATATAATAAATATATTCTAATATTCAACAAAGGTAAAGGGTATTTATTACCTGAGGGATACCGATTGATCTGCGAATGAGCATAAATTAACACAAAGAGTTAAATCCCTGTAGTGTAATTAAGATCGCGCACGTTCAGATCGAACTCGTAGCGGCTTTATACCTTCTTGTGTTAATAACCTCGTAGTAGGAATTAACTTATGCCTATAATACAGTATGTTAATTAACGATAGGCGTTCCTTTTAACAAGTAATATTAGAACGTTTATATATTTAAAAAAATACAATTCAAATCCATAATGAAACTTATGCAGAATAATATATTATTTAGGTCGGACAATTTAGTAGAAAATATTTACAAAAAATTGTGTTAGGTACAGTATACATAATTCGGCCGACTTTAAGTTTTCTCTATCTATAAACAGAGACTCCCAATTATCTTCTTTTGAATAAGACATTTTGAAAATGTTCTTAACTAACTTTTACCGAACATAACATCACGCCTGTAAACCCTGAAGGGCTAGGCAGACATGTACCTATTAGTACACCCACATTTCGCAAGTTGTGTTTAAGTGCCATGAATAGTGGGCGAGCCTAGCTATCAACCGGGCACAAATCCAGACTCAGAGGCTACTATACCTGCCGGGATTGCGGGACGTCTTAACAGGATACCGTGGACCCGGAACGTAAAGGGCAACAGAAGGAACAGGGTGGTTTTTTAATCAGTAAAAGTCGGACAGTCCCTTCCGCCAGGCCCAGGGCGGAAGGAGTCATTTGATGATCTATACCACCTCAAAAAATAAAGAGGCTACTACTGAGAAATTCTTGATGGAAATACCCAATAACACATTCATTCCTAAAAAATAAAGACTTGAAAGTTTCTATAAAATGCCGTACGGCATAAACACTCATACGTAGAACGATTTGCGAAGAAAATTGAAACAAGCAATTTCCTAAAGAGTAAATATGTATAAATAATTTGCCCAAACAAATCAAGCGCAAAATGAAACATCTCCAAGTAACGCCTCCTAATTAATCTTATGATGTCGTCCCTTGTAATAATTCGTTTTCATTCGTAACTTACTTTGGCTGTAACTTTCATGTTTATTGGGTTTATTGAGGCAATATTTACTTTTGATATTACGATGAGCTTTATTGCTGAGTTTTTGGAGGAAATGGGGGCAAGTCGTGTTTATTTTTTGGATGCTGAGCGCGACTGTAACATATTGGGTAGTTGACACCATCTAATCTATATAAATAAATGTTAATTTTTCAATTCATATGTACTTTCTAAACTTTATCTGGACATTACTGGCATCGGTGAAGGAAAATATCGTGAAGAAGCCTGGACTTACTATTCCAATCAAACCATGTCAGAGGCCCTTGAGGCGGTTTAAAAACTCTGACACCAGGGTGTGTAGGGTCGTAAGGCATTACTACCCACACGATAAGAAGAAGAAGAAGAATAAAAATGAGTCGCTTAATGTGTTGTTAAGCGCAAAACTCGAGAACGACTGGACCGATTTGACTGATTCTTATTTTGTTGAATCTGTAATTTCTCGGACAAGGTTCTCATGAATTTTTTTTTTTGAAATATCTAATGGTTTTGTCGGTTTGTGCCCGTGTGAAGCCGGGGCGGTCTGCTAGTATAATTATAGAAATGAATCCCTGTTTCCCTTGGTCATGGCAACACGCGTGAACGGCTGGATAAATTTTACAAATCCTTTTTTTTGTTGTGTTTGTTAAGTAAGGAGGTTCTTATAAAAAGAAAAAATAAAAAAAAATAGGAAAAAGTATGGCGGTACGAAATTCGCGGGGTCAGCTAGTACCAATAATTTCAAGACTTATCTTCTCTAAAGAAATACTTTATTTAAGTACTTACTTATAACCCGATAAATGTTCAATTAACTGTAAAATTTGATTTTTAATTGCTTTCAAATCAATCAATAGTTAAGTAAGTTATTTTATGGCAGTCAAAGTAGAGGCACAGAAGTATAGATTATGATGAATAGAATATTTTAAGGGTTTGATTGATTGTGGTGTGCAAAGATTATACCAAATTGTTAATTCAATTAGACCGTAAAAATTGTTGTGATGGCTCAGTGGTTTAGGCGCCCGCCCCTCACTTATGAAATTGTGGGTTTGCAAACGGCAAGGGTAAGTGCTAATGTGGCTTTTCGAATTTAATAACGTACTATGCCCTCCAGTGGGATTATAATAGACCAGTATTATTTATTAAACGGCATTTTAGAAATTCATTTACAAGAAAAGAGAATTTATTCTAGTTGGTCTTCCAAAAGGTACTATCGTATTGAGATCACTGGAACAAAAACTCCATACTAACTCTTGTAAAATAAATGTTTTACAATGTTTTTGTTTTAATGGTAATAAAGTATAACTAGAGTAATGAAAATTGTAATAAAAGATTAGTTAATGACCAGTTTCATCCGTAACGAGCTCAAAAATAGCAATAAGAATAAAAACAGTCGTAAAATACAATTTCTCTTTTCAACTTTTAATTAAAGAGATCATTTTGAATGCGTTGATGGAAAGAAAAAAAAAGAGCAACTTGATTATTTTTTGGAATACGAAACCCGGAATATTAAAATGTTAAAAAAAAACTGAGCCAACTTATATTACGTATAGCTATATGTATATTGATTCTAAACATGTTACTGTGTTAAGAGGTCAACTGACGTCAGAAAATATGACGTTTTTGACATCTGTCACACAAGTAATTCGACCTCGAGAAGCAATCTTATTCGGCTTTGTTAAGAGATAGGCATGTTTTATCAGCGAATTCGAATGAGCTTGCCTAGCAAACAAAGGGATATCGAAAAAGTAGATGCATATTGAACTGTAAGTTAGGTACAATAGATGCATGCATCTTAAAATAGGGTTTAACAGTGATTTGGTGTAATCATGATAATGCATTTGCGAGATAATGGTCAAGAATTTTACGAATAAAGCCTTTTAGAGTTTCAAATCATATTTTTTGATATTAATCATATTTATTTATACATTCATAGACTAAGCTCGACGATTCCTGGAGAGACGATTCAACTCTCTATACATCTCGTTATCAGAAAAGAACAGCAGAGGAGCAAGAAAAAGCATAATATCTTTGTTCTTCTACATCAAGCAGGAGACAAAACAGAACTAGGCCAACAGACACAAATAGACATTTACAACTAAGAGAAGCCAGGTTGCCTAGAACGTAGGATTAAAACTAATATTAATTAATGGCTCATAAATTGTATACTTAGTTTCTTGTTATTTATTTGTTTTTATGAGAGCTTACAGTATTAACACTAATTACTTAATGCTATTAACAATTTTTCCCTTCCAAAATATCTACATAGGTACAATAAACAAACAAAACACAATCCGTGTTTTTTCTTTTATTTCCAAATTCAAAAATTGAGACCTAATTGTGTGACTCACAAATGTCAATGCTTTTCATTAGACAATTAAAACAAATTCATTACGCTATTTACTCTGAACAGACGAACGTTTCAAACCTATGGAGCAATGAATGATTAATTTCCGTCAAAATCCTTCGTAATGAGATGGCAAGTATGTTACGCAATTACCCTACTTGAAACCTTAGAAAAAGAGGCAACCACAGTGACGTAACAACATTGTTAAAGGGTGAATATCGTATTTCTTTTTGTACATCACAAAGTGACACCGATCAAAGGTTATATAATATAAAAGTAGGGGCTGACTTGGCCGAGTTCTTCCGCGCATTAAGCAATCGATACTTGTTTCCGCATCATAGATTCTAGAGATACGTTGTTTATGAAATCGGTTAATACCTAACTTATAGACGAGACTGTCTCTATTATCTACTGAAGAATATCTAGGCCACCTCAAACTTTTATAATCCTAGCTTGTTATGAGAACTAACTCTTTGCACTAACAGAAGGGTTTGATACTGACTATATATAGAGTTATGTACATAAACAAATCATTTACTTGGTAAAAGTTTCTAGAATTTATACAATAAATAGAATAACAGTACTAGGCGAATAAATTGAGTAATAGGTTTATTTTATGTAGATTTTCTAAATGTTTTATGATAAACAGAAAAGGTGTTCCACAAGGGAATATCCTCGGTCCTTTTCTTTTTCTAACTAAAACATTTCACAGTTTTATTTGGAAGGCAAATTTAAAAGTGACAAAAAAAAATAAAAGGCTAGGTTAAAAGGGCATACAAACTGTAAAGTATAAATTCAAACGGAAAATGGTAGATACTTTTGCAATTATAAATATGAATACCTATCATTTTAAAGCCAAATAAAATATTGATACGAATGGATACAAGAGAAGTCTTAGTACAGCAGAGGATTCAAAAATAAAAATAGATGCAATGCAATCTAGTACGGATCGAGTACAGAGGCATGTTGGCTGGATACATGTGGTTTCAAGTGCTCACTACGATGATTGGAACTTTACTATTGTTGTCGAAGTCGAGAGTCAGTATTCATGGCAATATTCAAGTTTTAGTAAGTATCTATCTATGCAAATAAAAAATGCTTCGCCATGAATGACTCATGACTGACTGACTGACTGATGTATCGCACAGCCTAAATAGCTGATCGTACATACCTGCAACTTGGAAGGTATGTTCTTTGTATGACGTAGGCATTGAATAAGAAAAGATTTTCGAAAATTCTACCCCTTAGGAGGTGAAAACGGGATCCATAGTTTGTATGAAGAAATCAACTTTGACGCCGTGAAATCGTAGGTAGAAGTTAGTCTTTTGATATAAGATTTTCTTAGCAGAAAAATTGCCTAAGTTGGCTTAAAAAGGCAACGTTAAAATCGTAGAACAAAAATAAACATCTCCTTTTGTTAGTTTTGTTTTTCTTTGTATAAATGTTGTTTTGTTTATAGAATATAAGATTATTTTCGGAAGCCATTACAACAGTAGGTCTTGAGACTTGTTTTGTTTTCGTTTCATCAAAAGAATAATAACAACAAATACACAAAACTTTCCATAACTTCTACATACATGAAATGTAAAACTTTTTATGCTGAAAACGCCTACAAAACGGTTGAATACGTCTTTTAAAATGACTCGCTAAAGTCGTTTACAATGTTCCGCCTACATGGGTAGTGCCACAGTATAAAAAAAAATACAGTAGGGTCAAAATATCGGTTTAAGGGTAAGCCTATAACATTCAACCCAAGTTCGGGCACGCCGCAATCGCGGCGGTAAGACCCCTCTTTGAGGAGTGGCTGGAGAGGCGCTATGGCGTCCTCACCTACCGCCTGACGCAGGTCCTCACCGGACACGGTAGTTTCGGGAGGTTCCTGTGTCGGATAGGGCGGGAGGAAACGCCCGGGTGTCACCACTGTGTGGATCGCCCGGAGGACACGGTGGAGCATACGGTGCAGGACTGCCCCGCTTGGGCAGACCACCGCCGTGTCCTCACGGAGGCGATAGGCGGCGGCGACCTCTCGCGTCCGGACCTGGTTCAGGCCATGCTCCGGGGCGAGAGGGAATGGGATGCAGTCACCTCCTTCTGCGAAGCAGTAATGCTAGCGAAGGAGGAGGCGGGCCGCGTGAGGGAGAGAACCACCTCACGCCCCAGCCGCCGCGGGAGACGCCCAGGGCGTCGGACGTCGCGAGGCGACATCCGGCCACCGTAGGCGCGGGCTTGCGGACGGCGAGTAATGGGTAGCTCGCCGTCCGATCAAGGACCAAGCCCGGGTCGACGGCGCGTTCTGTTCGCGCGCGCCTCAAGGAGCTGTCAGCACAGGGACGGGGCCCCCAACGGGGCCAACGCCTGCCGGGGTTGCGGGACGTCTTAACAGGATACCGTGGCCCCGGAACGTAAAGGGCAACAGAAGGAACAGGGTGGTTTTTTAGTCAGTAAAAGTCTGACAGTCCCTTCCGCCCCACCCAGGGCGGAAGGAGTCATTTGATGATTTTTACCACCTCAAAAAAAAAAAAAAAAAAAAAAAGCCTATAACATTATCTGCACCTTTTGTGTACTTAGGTGTTGTTTATAATGTTGCGGATAATGTATAAAAAAAAAACCGGTCAGGTATGAGTTGGATTCGCACACGAATTCCTTATCACCATAAAATATTGAATACCTAATCCTAATCCTAACTTCCTAACTAATATTATAAATGCGAAAGTAAGTTTGTTTGTTTGTTTGTTACCATTTTAAGCCTAAGCCACTGAACCGATAATCCTAAAATTTTGGATATACGTTGCTAGGTGTACAGGAACGAACATAGGATACTTTTAATCCCGAAAAAAAGTACTGTTTCCGAAGGAAATTACAATAACGTTCTTATGATCATAGATGGCGCCACGTGTCGTTTCAAATCCAAATGACAGGACATGGGTAATTTTTCCGCGACTTCGTCTGTGTCCGCGATAACAGAAAAATACGCGGACGAAGTCGCGGACACAAGCTAGTAGGTATATAATTTTAAAGAACAGGTTTCTTGAATGGAGACGCTCGGTAATTTGTAACTTTATTCTATTTTTAGTATTTGTTATTTGTTTGGAGGGTTTAGTGTTTGTCAGTGGGTGTTCTAATGGGTACACCTCTGCCTAACCCTTCGGGGATTACAGGCGTGATGTTATGTGTTAATATTTGTTATTATAATGGCCATTATAATAAAACTCTGTGAGAATTTTAATCGTCGTACCTATTACGGTTCAAAAGACATAAGCTTGTGATAGACGGGCAAACAGTGGAACATTAGCAATAGGCTCTTGTTCTTACGGCAGAACCCAAAATTAGGTAGTAACCGAAACAAAAGTCTTAGAAACAGTGTTACGTTACAACACGTGTATGAACAGCGAGCGACAAGTCCTAATCCAATGCCAGGTCACGTGTCTCATTACTAATACAATAATATTACAAATTGGAAAGAATAAGAAACTTTATTTGCGTGTAAAGAATACAACAAGATATTAGTTAAGGCGCTCTGCACACAGAGCAACTATTGCAGCAACTGGCAACTGGCAACTAGCTGGCAACTAGCTGTTAACATACATTTCAATTGGACTGCGCACACAGAGCAACTCGAGTTTCGAGTTGCGGCAATCGTCAACAGTTTTCAGTTGTTGCAATTGATGACTAAGTTAGTTGCTAGTTGCCGCAACTTGCAACTTTTAAATATTGTACCGGTTTTTAAAGTTGCCGGTTTCTTCAACCGTCAATCGCAACGCTTCGGGCGATTTCACACCCTCCCTCCCTCTCTGTGTGCCCGGCAATGAAAGTGTCGCTACGGCAACGGCATACGGCAACTCGGCTATGAAAGTTGCTCACAAATTGGCAAAAAGTTGCGGCAACCGGCAACGTTATAGCGACTATCAACTTTTACAGGAAACTTTTAAAGAGTGGCCAGTTGCCTCTACTTAAGTTGCTCCGTGTGTAGAGCGCCTTCTAAAATGAAGTTTCTTTGATGTGAAATTAAAATTGTGACAGATTACTTTTGTTTTTCTAGTCAAAGTCAAAGTCAAAATATTTATTTCAATTAGACCATTTACAGGCACTTTTGAACTGTCAAGGAGTCTGTTAGATAGTCCGAAAGTTGAAGCTAGTTGCTCGTTCCAAAACGGAGGTAGGCCTCTATGGAGAAGAACGAGCAAGAAACTCCACGGCACTCTTTTAAATTAGGTTTTTACAAAATCCTGGTCCAATCCAAATAGCTTCTGCCTGCGACTGAATTCTTATTATCTCTCGGAAACATTGCATTTTTCCATGGTAACAGTAGCCTATGTGTTATTTCAGACTGAAATCCATCTTTGTGCCAAAATTCATCTAAATCTGTTCAGCTTTTCTGGCTAAACATTGACACTGAACATGAGACTACCAACGTTTTGGAACGAGCAGCTAGCTTCAACTTTCTGACAAACTGACCGACCCCTGATAATGTACATATGCTTTAATTGGGATAAATGCTTTAACATTGACTTCAAAAATAAGTTTTGTGATGAACGTAAGAGTGGACCTTCTGCATTTAAGTACTTTGTGGCGTTACATCCAAAGAAAACAGCTTGCTCCATGACATAAACAAAACTTTTCGTTGTATCAGTAAAATAATGTTGTTTTACAAAATATGATTCTTGTTCCCGCCTTGTTTTTGATTAATATGCCTCCTTTGTGTGTAGAAGAATTTAAGATAATAGAAAAAGATTGTTCAGAGATTAATGAATAAATATACCTACCATATCATTTGTTTTTGGGAAATGTCGTATTTTTGTTGAATATTATACTTGGTGGAAAGGAGGTTTTACGTGACGATAAAATATTATATCTATTAACTATTATATTATCAAATTATTATTATTTTTAGATATTATTATTCGGTTTTTCCATCAGGAATTTCTCAGTAGCAGCCTCGGAGTCTGGATTTGTGCCCGGTTTATGGCAATAGGATCGCCCCCTATTACATGGGACTAAAAACATAACTGGCAAAATGTGGGTGTACTAATGCGCACACCTCTGCCTAACCCTTCGGGGATTACAGGCGTGATGTTATATTAAAATTATAATAAAATAGCAGTACTGAATGAGCGCCAAAGCTTTTATTAAAACTGCGCTTTTAGTAATTATTTTATAAAATCAGGTATTATATTCAGCCTACAATTTTAGCAAAATCTTATTACTATTTTAGCACATTTTAATATTGTATTCTTAGATAAAAACATTTTTTTTATTTAACACTTTTTTATTTTATTTGGATAAGTCGTGTTGCTTGTGACTAGCCGTGATATACATAAATAAAAACAAACATAATATAAAAAAAAACTAGATTAAAATCGTAACATCCTGTAAATATTTTGATCGCCACACGACACACAGAAGTTAATAAAACTCATGCCAAAACTTATATTAATCCTAGTGATTGATATGATATCAAAAAAAGCAAACTTTGGAAGTCTTCCTAGCCCATCTTCTACAATATGGTTGCAATAAATAACGAGTACCCTTCGCTTAGAGATCATTTTCAATATTCTGGCATTAGAAAAACTCTCGGATTTAAAACGACGTAACTTAGTATACTTGGATGCGAGTTAGGACCTTTTGGCATTTAGAATTTCGAAGGACAGCATTTTTTGGTGAGTCTCCGAATGGGAAGGATAGTCGTCGTTTTCTGAATGATACCGTATATGATAGTGGCAAGGATATTGGAAGACTTGAAGCGTTTTGCTTTTAGTACTTTTGGGCATCTTTACAAGTTCCGTACCCAAAGGGGTCCAAATGGAATTCTATGAATGCGATTCGGCTGTCTGTCTGTTCATGTGTTAGCGATAAACTACTATAACATGGCGTGCCGCTCCACATTACTATTTCAATAATAATGAGCAATTAATGACGCCGCTAGTCGAGCAACAATGACATGCTGATTTGTTTTTGTTTTGAGAGTCGTTTCAGTACGCATACATGCGTTGTGAGTCTTGAAAACACTTTTACAAATACTTTCAAACATTTTAAATTTGTGGAAGAGCGCGTCACGTTATCGCAGTTTATCTCTACAGGGCTGTACCTAACTTTTAAACTGTAACCGTATGGCAACTAGATTCAATCCTTTTTTTTTTTATTGTCACGTAAAAAAAAAACTTATAATGGTCTTATTTAAATAAATGATTTGACTTTGACTTTGTATAAGTAGACAACTGATAACGTGTGTGTATGGCCGCTGTAACAACAAATAAATATAATTAAAAAAATATATAAAGGGGTCCCCGTACAGGAACCGTGTTCAATATTGTACGGTCGATGGTACAGAACCTTTCGTGTGATACCCTGATTTTTATTACTATAGTGTTCAGACCCTTTTGGTATTATGGTACTATGTACTATTCAACATAAATGACAAATAATAGCAAGAAATTAGGGAAATATGCACAATTCTATGACACGCGACTCATCTAAGTACTCGTACTCATACAAATTTTTTTATCTCGATTTTCTTATCAAATTAGGTAGACGTTTCATATATACCTATGGGTTTATTCTTTGATACCAGTGTTAATTATTACAATACATGCTTAATTCGCCCCAATTGCGTGAGCAAATTCCGACACTACGTGACACGAATGAGAGTATGACACTGTTAGGTATTCTTTTGATCAAATTCCTACTTTAGGAACGACAAATTGGCGCCACTATTGGTGGTAGAAAGCAATTAATGCTACATGCTACAAATGCCGTAATGATCCTGTGGTTAAAACACCCTCCGCTTATACACGTGATTGTGGCTTCATAACCAGGCACGAGCTAATGTGGTTTTTCACTTTCATGTGTAAGACTTGCCAAATATATTTTGAAAACAACTGACAATGTTAAAAGAAAAAAAAAGTTTTTTTAACCTAAACTACTGGTTTGATTATGAAAATTCTTTCCTTAACAGGAAGCTGCATTATTCCTGAGTACTATAGACTACATTTCGTGGTTTTAAAATAATTACAAATCCTTAAGATTGCGTGGCCAAAGGCGCGGGCAAAAGTTAGTTATAAATGGAAGTCTGAAATCACCAATCGTGGTAATCAATGCTTATGCCTATATAAGAAGAGGCCTTGCCTTAAACTAGGACTATAATAGGCTGGTATTATTACTATTTTTATAAAACTTTACGAACGATAAATTGGCGCCACTTTAGGTGCTAGAAATCAATCGAACAAGCCACACGTTACAGCGAGTGACGTTGAATTTTACCGCATTGTCAGCGAGCGTTTATAGTGAGTGGTTACTGCGGTGGTGGAGCGTGGAAGCCATGTTGATTAACCACCAGACATATATATGTGTGTGTGTGTTTGTAGTGCGACAACCAAATATTTGAGAATATTATGAACGGTCTTAGTAGAGTATTCCGGACAATCTAGATTCTCAAAAGTCATTAAGGTAATATTACTTCAATTAAGTATACTCTAGTTGAGAGGACGAGTGAAAGACGAAAGGACAAAAGGTATTTATATGACAGAGGTGAGTGGCAACTGGGTAGGGTCACCCTAGGAAGGCCTACATTGACCTTATTGGTGAGAACACAACATAACATCACACCTGAAATCCCCGAAGGGTTAGGCAGAGGTGTACCCATTAGTACACCCATTGTTATTGGTGAGGTTCTTCAGAAAGGTCGGATGCGCAGTACTTGTAACTGTCGTGCTTGTATGAGGAAATGTATGAACGTGGATAAGACGGAAGGGACGTAGCAGGTGGCGTTCTGTTTCTGCGTACTCCCATGGGAAAAAGGAGTGAGTTTAACTGTGTGTATGTGCATAAAGTTGAATAAATAAATACAATACGACAGTACGACTGTACATACGAATGTGTTGTCGTGTACGAGTGATACGAACTGTACTAATCCAATTGTACGAGTACTTACACTTCTTAAGGTTTCAAGACAATGTTAGATGATCATTCAACACGTTGGTGTTTTCATTTTATTCTCACTTTAAATGTAGAAGTTACATTTCATTGTGGTGCAGCTTAGTTTTGTTTTGTTTTGTTTTGATATCAATTTCGGGTTGTCAACCCGCAATTTTTATCTATACATATAAAATGCTTTGTCCTGAATGACTGACAGATCAACTCACAGCCTAAACCGCTGATCTTAGAAACCTATAACTTGGAGGGTGTGTTCATTGTATGACGTAGGCATCCTTTTCCAAAATTCACCCCCTAAGGGGATGAAACAGAGGTCCAAAGGTTGTATGGAGAAGTAAACTTTGACGCGGACGAAGTCGCTGGCAGAAGCTAGTCGTCAATAATTTGATGTTTTAAGTCAAACTAATTTAATACGAAAATTTCTAACTCAAATAGTTTACTTAAGTTAGACCATTAAAAGGCACATATCGCAATTTACAAAAAATAAAACAGTTGCCCATTCCAAAAAGTAGTTTCATATGTAGAAGAACAGACAAGAAACTTCATACTTACTCTTTTAAAATAGAAAATGTTTACAATAAGTGCGTGTTATGTCTAGAAAGCCCTACACTGAACTTATTAGTCAGTTTTTTCAGAAAGGTTGGGTGCGTAATACGTAATAGTATGTAAGGATCGTAGCACGTGGCTTGTTGAAGTTTCTGCCTACCCCTTTAGGAAAAAGGCGTGAGTTTATGTATGTATGTATATAGTATACACTACCTATTATGTCTACCTGATTAATTTTTTTATTCAGCAGCCATGTTAATTTATTGAAAAGGCATAATTTTGTTACTAACTAAATATAAACCCTAACAGAGTTGTCAGTCAAACTACAGAATTGAAACCACTAGTTACCTTATAAACCAATGCAGAGAAATCCCAGAGCTATTGGTTCTAATTCAATTTCTCTTCAATAGTTAAGCAAATGCGCAGCTCAAACAAAGCGAAACCAAAATCAGGTTTTAATTAACTCAAGGCTTTTCACTGAATGCAATTTATTTCAAGCAAAGCTTCGATTAACTGAAGCAAGCATCAACTTAGACTGACAGTAAGAGTATTTCCCAAATGAAGGAATTTGAGAAGTACTGTCAGTTCGGACTGATCCAGTTCTATGATTGTAAATCAATGTGATTGATTTTAGCTTTGAAGTTTAGATTAAAGTGGTTTCTTTTTAGAAGAGATTGCATTTTTACTGTGTTTTCTTTTGTTGTCGTTTTCTTTTTTTCTTTTAAAATTGGTACCATTATGTATTGTTGTACATTTAAGTAATTGCTAAGTTATTTTGTATACAAGCAAAAATATTCAACAAAGTTGTAATTAAAATATTTATTTCAATTAGACCATTAAAAGGCACTTTTGAACGTCTTCAAGAAAAACAATTGAATCTAGTTGAACATTCCAAAAGATAGTTTCGTATGAAGAAGAATGAACAAGAATCTCCATACTCTTTTTAAATAAATAACATAACATCACGCCTGTAATCTCCGAAGGGTTAGCACCCAGATTTCGCCAGTTATGTTTAATTCCCATATAATAGAGGGCGACCCTTTTGGTATAAACGGGGCACAAAAAAAACAATGTTTTACCATACTTCCAATAAAAGACAGAAATTCATTATTTTCCAATAACACTTCGTATAATTGCAAACAAACAGAATTGAACAAAGAAAACTGAACCGAATTAAAATCCCTCTTCAGGGAAAAAGCAAATATTATTCTCTCTTTTTTCAACCTACCTATCTACGTATAGGTTACCCGCGATTTACGCAACCTCCGACCGTAATAATAAACCTCTGGGGCATCCCTAATCCGATCGTGATTCGGACATTATCCAGCCCTGCCATCACACCGACATCAGCCGGCCAATGAAATAACAATGATAATTTTAGTATCAGCTGTGAAGGCTTAATGAGAAATCTTTACGCAGTAAAGTACCTACAACCTTATTTTTTGTTTGAGACCAACTCGGCAAAATAAATTAGCTGATCATGTTATCGAATTATGCGGACATAAAATGTATAGATGTGTTTTGGACTAGTGGTCGCAAAACGCGACTGCTGAGCATGAGGTCTTGGATTCGATTCCCGGGTCGGGCAAAGTGTTATTGGGTTTTACCATCAGGAATTTCTCAGTAGCAGACTCGGAGTCTGCGTTTGTGCCCGGTTGATGACAATAGGCTCGCCCCCTATTACATGAGACTCAAACATAACTAGCGAAATGTGGGTGTACAAATCTCTGCCTCACTCTTCGGGTTTTACACGCGTGATGTTATGTTATATAAATGTTTAGATCAGCTTTGCGATTTCAGGTTTGTTTCCTTAGTAAAAGTTGTTCATAATGATGAGTGCAATGACCCCTTTTTAGGATTGTGGTTAACAAGAGAAACGTTGTACCTATACGTATTATTTGCTAGAATTTATTAAGTTATATTATAATTGTAAACAGGTTTCAAGGATTCGAAAAATCGATTTTATTTTTATATTAAATACTCAAGTCCCACATAATGACTTATAATAATAATAATAATAACACCTTAGGAGGCTCTCGTTGGGCGGTTGGATCAAGGGCTTGATTCAGAAAGCGGTACTCCTGGACACGGCGCGTATTGTTAGGAGATTCCTTTCTCAGGAGCCCTGACCACCGGTGGCTTGGACCCTGTTCCCGACGCCGGTGGGATAATATTTTTTATATTTTTAAATGTTTTTATATCTTTTTTATAATAATATTTAAAAATGTAATTATATATGTACCTATACAAAATAAATAAATGAAAAATAATAATAATAAAAAAACCTTTAATTCAGGCAGCTAAGGCCCATAAAACACAAATACATAAATAAGCACTTAACTATAAACTAATACATATTTTATATAATAAACTCATAAACTATTGCACACGAAGTGACGCGTAGCTTCCCACGGAATCGCCGATACACGACACTCTTCGGCCAAAACTCTTCCTTAAGGACGGTCTCAATGCTATGAGTCGGAACTCGGGTGATGACTTACCGATATGACAGAACAATAGAAAATCAATTGTGTCTCATTACGTGGGACTTGAGCAATTAATACGTTTAATAAGTAATATCTAAAAATAGTATAAAACAAATTACTTTACTTTATCGTGTGGGCAGTATGGATCGGGTCTTACGACCCTAGACACCCTAGTGTCAGAGTTCCCCTCAAGGGCCTCTGACATGGTTTGAAAGGAACAGTAAGTCCAGGTTTCCTCACGGTGTTTTCATAAAACAAATGCAAGTGTAATACAATGGATTTCAATGCGGTTTACATCAATAGATAGAATGATTCAAAGTAGAAGAAGTAAAGAAACAAAACGATTTTTAAAACACCTGAATATCTTCAATTGTAAATGGAAATATTGAAAACATTCTATCTATCTACCGGCAAAGGGGAGCAGGGTGCGAGTGAACCCGGTTCCAGGAAATTCCTTACAATGCGCGCCATTAATAATTGTAAGAGCTTGAATAAGGGTCCCTCAGCTGGGTAAAGGGCTACTACATATCCGTTTCATGTTGAATAACACTGTCTATGACATTTAGGACCTCTTTCGTAATATCCGGATATATGTACAGTCGACAAAAGAGATAGGTATGCAAGGTCTTCAGATAGACTTTTCTTAGAAACAGATGGATGTTTTCAAATGTAATTTAATTTAAAAAGTAGATACCTAATAAACAGTTCATTAATTAAGTTAAGACTTCTTTTAAAATAGTTTTAAGTATTCATATTCAATGTATAAAATGTTCGCCTGCCGGGCTTGCGGGACGTCTTAACAGGATACCGTGGCCCCGGAACGTAAAGGGCAACAGAAGGAACAGGGTGGTTTTTTAGTCAGTAGAAGTCTGACAGTCCCTTTCGCCCCATCCAGGGCGGGAGGAGTCATTTGATGATTTATACCACCTTTAAAAAAATGTATAAAATGTTGAAAATGTTTTCAACTAACTCTTTAGACCTATGTACGTGTAGGAAGTATCATTAAAATTGATCATTCATTTCGAAAAATAAAGACTTCAAAGATTGTATGAAATTCCGTACGGTGTAAACGCTTAATACCTAATATTGAATCCGACAAAATACTACGTAGCTAAACATGATAACGATATAAAAAAAAACTTTCGAAATACTTTATCTTCTAAAAGTTATTATTTATCGGACTTGTCGGCGCCGTCGGCCTTTTTTACGGACCAACCTCTTGGGGAAAACGCGATAGGCTTAAGGTCCTCGCTCAGTTTAACAGGACGGGTCCGACACAGAAAATAATCTGCCATGGAAGTTTGGGTTTTATATCGTGTGCTTTAAAACATATTTTTTATTGGCAAGTTACGAAAGGTGACGGCTTGTGGGCGGCGTGCTAGCAGCTAATAATTGGGTTTTCGGCCGTTGCCGTTTCAGAGAGGTGCTGGTGTAATGAGCGATGACCTTTAGTTTGGTACTAGGATAGCAGTTATATGAAGAAGTTTTTAGCACATACCATTGTCAACTAAACGCTCAGTCGATTGGGGAATCTTAAAGACTAACTTTAGTACTTCCAAAAAATATTTCCTAAAAATATTTGAAAGTAACATTGAAAACATTTATGCAAACTAACCACTTTAAGTTTCAGCAATTTAAAGTGTTCAGCACTTAGTGTTCGAAACAATAAAACTTTTATTCTGAAATCGATAATCCAATAACTTCCATAACTACAGTTGTGGCGTTTTAGCATGGCGATAGAGGTCATTGCCCTTTCTTCAATATCTTTTGAACCTAAACAAAAAAACAGTATTTATATCTATACTAGCTGACTCGACCACACGTTGCTGTGGCTTGAAGTAAGTAAAGATAAACCAGATAAAAACTAACCTATCTTTGAAGTTTGACCAAACTGCAAACAGACATACCTATTTCATAAAAAAATGGTTAAGTAGTTTCGGAGTTCATCCTGGACAAACAACGTGACGTGAAATTTATATATTATAGAGGAGAGATTTCACGAGTTTTCCGAGGCACGGCAACTAGCACCTAGACACCCAGTGTGACTTCAGTGTCAAGAGTTTTTGGAAAATTTCCCATAAATAAACGCAGGTAGGTAGAGATAAACTACGATAACATGACGCTCCCTTCCACAATACAAAACGTTTGAAAGTATTTATAAAAGTATTTACAAGACTCGTAGTGCGCGTACTGAGACGGCTCTCGAAACAAACACAAATCAGCGTGTTATTATAGCTTAACTAGCGGCGTCATTAATTACTCATTATTATTGAAATAGTAATATGCCTCTATGTCGCTAAACTACCTTTTGGAATGGGCAACTAGATTCAATATTATAATTTTTCTTTTCTCTTGACGTTCAAAAGTGCCTTTTAATGGTCTAATTGAAATAAATGATTTGACTTTGACTTTGACTTTGACTTGGTCACACTAGGTCGTGCTTAGCGGCGTTGCGTGCTAGATGCTAGCCGTGCCACGCAAAACCTGTAAAATCCCTATTTACAAAACCTGATTTCATGAAAATACGTATGTTGTACTCACAAAGTATGCAAGCGCAATGTAAGAAGATGAAATCCCTTTACACGCTCCGATTGAATTGAAAGAGGCAATCGGCAAAGCGATTTTACGTAAAACGGAACGTTTATACTTTAAATGGAATTCGCGTATTTCAAAAACATAGTTCACATGTTAAATTATGTACTATAAGATCGATTTTTAGTAAATAAAGTTTGACTTCACAAAAATCTCAAATAGCTACAATAACTATGAAAAATAAAAACAGTTTTTTTTCTGTAATAAATAAAAATACCAACAAACGATAAAGAAAGGAAAGAATGAGGACTGCCTCGTTGGTCTACTGGTCGTAAAGCGCGACTGCTGTGTCGGAGGTCTTGAGTCCGATTTACAAAACGGGGAAAATGTTATTAGGTTCTTCTATCAGGAATTTCTCAGTAGCAAACTCAGAGTCTGGATTTGTGCCCGGTGGATGGCAATAGGCACGCTTTTACATGGGACTTAAATATAAATGGGGAAATATGGGTTTACTGATGGGTACACCTCTGCCTAATCCTTCGGGGATTACAAGCGTGATGTTATGTAATGTAAATTTGCATGAATCCTATCTGTGACACTCTCGTGCATCGATGGATTTTAACATCAAAACAGATCCCTGCTCAGACCCTTATGATTATTGGCATTTATACAATTTGAATTAACAGATCATTCATGATTTTGTGTAGATATTTGCATTTTGTAATTAGCACACCTATTGTGTGCACACAGATAATGAATTTCACTTCAAAGAACAGGTTAATTTGGTGTGTTAACGTATCATTGAATCGGTGTACTAATATTTACTTGTTTATTCGTGCATACTGTTTTATGCAGAAATAAAGTCATATAAATGAATACTCTATTTATTTTAGCATTAGAAAAATGGCGGCCGAATAACGCCAGTTATTGTGTTACATAAATGTTATGACTGTATCCATTCCATTTTGGCATTTGCAATAGGCTCGCCCCCTATTACACGGGACTTAAAAAACATAACTGGCGAAATGTGGATGTACTAATGGGTACACCTCTGCCTAACCCTTCGGGGATTGCAGGCGTGATGTTATGATGATGTTATGTTCTCAATTGGTCGGAATCTTTTTTTTTTAAGTTCCCCGATCCCTCGAAGACGCTTGAACCGATTTGGAAAATTCTTTTTTTGTTTCAAAAGTTAGGTATACTTCTGAAAAGGTCCCGTGGTCATCAGGTCAGGAACCCTGGAGAAATGAGGGAACTCTTCATAATTTAAAGACACACTTGAAGCGATTTTAGTCTATATTGTTTTATATTTATCGTAAAATAACGGAGCTTATTATACGCTAACATTAAATCTACTTTTTATATTTATTTCATTTTATTTTTTAGTTTTAATATAAACTTGTTTCTACTTTGCTTTTATGTACAATATTTTTTTATTTTTATGTGAAGTGCGACATTTTTGCGTGAATAGTTTTCTTTCTTTCTTTCAAATCAACGATAGCATTGTAATGTCATTTTTCAAAACAATTATATGAAGACTTACCGTCCTTTGGTACGCTGTTTGAAGCAAAAGTAAAAACATCCCTAACTTTAGAAATCTATTCTTCGACGACAACTTATAGCTAGGATTATTTTATGGCAAACTTCAGTAGGCACTTTTAGGAGAGTGTTTGCCTTTATCGAAAACTATTGGTCCTTCGAGTCCATTTTACGATCAGACGTTCAAGAGAGAGAATTTATCAAGTATAGAAAGGAAAAGTTGAAAGGATAACATCATTTCAACAGTCTCTGACATGTTATGTGCGTACCAAACATTCTATCTGTTTAAAAGCGAATATAATTCAGAGTAATAAGAACGAATATGTAGTTAAGAAGGCGTACTTGCTAGCGCCAATGCTGGCCTTTATTCAATTATCAGGTACAAACGGTGCCCTAATCACTTTACATATTTTCAGTGAGTCATAACTACAGCCACACAATTTAAAGTTTCCAATTCGTTTCCGTAATTTCCGTTCTTAAAAGCTTTTATTTAACCTACATCACCTATGTATGTCCTGAAATTTTGCAATCAATATTTCACCCTCTTCCACTGAAGCTATCGGGCTGAAATTTGGCACACAAGTTTTCTGAAGGCCAAATATATTATATATATATTATTATATTATTATATTATTGTTTTTTATATTTTTAATAAATTTTATTAAATATACATATAATATAATATAAATATAATATATAACACGTATATACATATATAATATATATATATATATTATAATATACATATATATATTATATATGTATATACGTGTTATATATTATATTTATATTATATTATATGTATATTTAATAAAATTTATTAAAAATATATTATAATATACATATATATATTATATATGTATATACGTGTTATATATTATATTTATATTATATTATATGTATATTTAATAAAATTTATTAAAAATATAAAAAACAATAATAAATTAATTTTTTGGTTGCAATCTCATCTCAGTGACAGTCAATGTCAAAAAAGGTAGTAAGTCAGAGACATTCTTGACAGATCGAGAGCAAGACTAGATTGCGGTCAATCCTAAAAGTTAGTATCTGAAATAGATATCAGCATGTCTATTCAGCAGATCGATCTTCGAGGTCGAGTCTTAAATGGGTGGCTGTTAGCAAATTAGAACCACTCCGTCGCTCGGATAGAACGTCGAGCTGTCACTTCATTCTGTCAGTTACTGAGATGGTTCCATCCGAAACTACCTTTTGGAATGGGTGTCTAGATTCAATTCCTATTTCTTGTACATTTCGTTTAAAAGTATTTAAAATGAATGATTTGAATTTTCCTTTTAGAAATGCGTAATTCTTTACAGTTTTGTGTATTGATAATAGAGACTTCCTTTTAATACATTTGTGTACATATCAATTTGTTTAGGTAATTAATCTCTTATTTTATTGTTTTAATTTTGTGTCGTTATTTGCAACGGCCATGTTATCTCTTCACCACCTTTGGTTGCCGCGTCGAAAATATCTTAGGCATTAAGTCCGCCTCTGTACTTTTTTGTTGCATAAAGTTTAAATAAATAAATATACCTACTGACTATTAATTAATCAGTGATAAAAGTACATACGAAAAGAAAATACTTTTGCTATAGGACTAACATATAAATCTCGGGTCAGCAGAGGTGTTAGCCATTAGTATACCTAGATATTTCGCCAGTTATGTTGGTATATGTAATAGAGGCCGAGTCTATTGCCTATTGCTTATTGTATTCGCTATATATTACAAATAATATAAGACTGAAATCATCAATTCGCTTTGAGCAACGTTCATGGCTTCTCTGAAAGAGATGAGCCTTCTATATAATAGTCGATAAGTCTTTATCCTGCAATGATTAGTAGATAATAATAGGCTAGTATTACATTGGAAGGTCAAGACTTTAGCCCAATAAATCTGAAAAGTTTATTAAGCTTGAAGTTCCATTTATACTTCAATTTAAACAAATAAATAAACGTATTTTATTGTTCAACCATTGAACTAGAAACTTAATAGAGCTGTTCGAGTCTAGGCCAAGTTAAGCTAACTTGAACAAGCTAATTTTATATCGGATCGATCCGATCAGACCTCTATTGGCTTGGAACACTTTCTATATATAGTTAATAACTATCTGAGCTCGTAGCTGTGTATCTACACAATAATTCTTATAAATTTATACGATTCTACGTTTACACAGTCATTAAAAATTAAATCAATTTGCTAGTTATCTGTACCTATTTCTATCTTAATTAATATTAATTAAAGAGGCACAAGGTGACTGCCTCGTTGGTCTAATGGACACAAAGCGTGACGGCTAAGCATGAGGTCTTGAGTTCGAGTCCCAGGTCGGGCAAAGTGTTATTGGATTTTTCCATCGGGTATTTCTCAGTAGCAGCCTTGGAGTCTGTATTTGTGCCCGGTTGATAGCAATAGGCTCGCCCCCTGTTACATGGGACCCAGTTAAAACTGGCGAAATATGGTCGTACACCTCTGTCTAACCTTTCGGGGATTACAGGCGTGATGTTATATAAATAACTAATAAAAACGCTTTGTCAGTTATAATAGTAGTAACCGAGCAATCAATATTAAACTAGGAGCAATGAATAGGGAGAGACATTTTTGGAAGATATTGCCTCATAAAGATAGTCGCCCCTGATCAGCTGCAACAAACAGGATTTTTATTGACTATCGTTACTAGTAAGGGGATGTAGGGCTGTCAAAATTGATAAAAACTTGATTGATTTAACTGAATGTAATAATGCAAGGGATTGTAAAAATATAAGTACATTTTATTGCTGTGTTCTTGCTGGGTTCATGTTTTAAACTTATTCCCATTAATTAATGTGTTTCGGCAACATGAATGTGATAAATTAATAAACAAAGGCGAATAAAATTTGGTGGTCTCAGAAAAAAAAAAACAAGTATTTTTCAAATCCCTTAATTGAATTCATGTGTACATTCAGGTGTTAAAAGTAGGTTAAGTAGGTTTATTCGTGTAGGCACGTAAAAATTTTTTTAAATAGGAGCATTGAATTTTTTTAAATGACTGCGACTTTAAAAATTAGTTCTTACTAAAGGCCCATTCATCTACTCATCAATCTCAATACACAATCTCGGAAACTTCAATAAGTCACATTTTTTTTTTAAGAATGTGAAATCATCAAATGACTTTTCGCTCTAGGCGGAGCGGAAGGGAGTGTCAGACTCTTACTGACCATCCGTTTTCCTCCTAATACCCTTTGCGATCCAGGGCCGAACTCTTTCGAACAAAATCAGCAACATAATTTCTGTTAAACAAACATAACAGTGCTATATTGTTATAAAAAGTCAAATATACAATTTAATAAATCAAAAACAGACAATGCAAGCCCATTACCTCTGAGTTAAAAGGAATATATAAGTATACTACATACATAGTAACATGGTATATGACAAAGGGCACCGGTCGCCAACAGCTGTGAGCTATACGCTTGAGATTCTCACAATAAATTTCATGCGAGGAATTATAATGCAGAGGTTTTGACAGTCTGCTCATACACACACCGTATGCAGGATGCTTAAGTATGATAGTGAGAATAAGCTCATAATCCTCCTTTTTAGGTATGTATTTTTTATATAAATATATTCCTAAAAATACACTAATGCTTTTACCCGCGATTTCGACTATTTCGTGGTATAATAAATAATATGTCCTTTCTTGCGATTTAAACTTACCATGTACCCAATTTCATCAAAATCGGGTCAGTGGTTTAGTCGTGAAAGCGTAACAGACAGACAGACAGGGTCACTTTCGCATTTATAATAGTAGTATGGATGTATGGAATAGTATGAATGTCATTCTATTTAGCATTTTTGTTCTTGTGTACATTCTGCTTTATTTATGTAATTATTTAACTTTTTTTATTTTTTTATTACGTTGTTTCACAATCGATCAATAATTTGCACGTACCGTGGTATCCCTTCACCGCCTATAGTTGTAAGTTGTTTGACTTTTTACCTCTCGCTGTATAAAGTATAAATAAGTAAGTAGTAAACTTTTCAACGCTAAACTTTTTAGAGCATAGTCGAAAATAAAAACGAAACGTAAAAAAACTAAAACTTAAATCCCTTAAATTCCTTTTTCAAAAAATCATAACCGTCTCTGACGACCCTATTCCTTACATGAAAGGCGACGATGCGCAGAAAATAAAACTTTTCCGCCGAAAATAGGGAAAATGGCATTTGTTACAGGCGTTACACAGTCTTACAGACCCTGCCCTTACAAACTGTACGAACCCGAAACATTTTACGAAAATTATTAGAGGGTGCTGCGAAGAATGTAAGGCTCTTTGCACATGGAGCAACTTAAGTTGTGGCAACTATCAACATTTTAAAAGTTTCCTGTAAAACTTCATAGTTGCTATAACGGTAACGGTTGCTGCAACTTTATGGCAATCTGTGAGCAACTTTTATAGCCGAGCTGCCGTATGCCGTTGCCGTAGTGACACTGACATTGCCAGGCACAGAGAGAGGGAGGGAGGGTGTGAAATCGCCCGACACGGTGCGATTAACGGTTGAGGAAACCGGCAACTTTAAAAACCGGTATAATATTTAACAGTTGCTAGTTACGGCAATTAGGAACTAACTTAGTCATCGACTACAGCAACTGAAAACTGTTGACGATCGCCGGAACTCGAAACTCGAGTTGCTATGTGTGCGCAGCCCAATTGAAATATAATTATGTAAACAGCTAGTTGCCAGTTGCTGCATTATTTGCTCTATGTGCAAAGCGCCTAAAGTAATTTTACAGAAACCGGCCGTAAATATGGCAGATGGTAAGGGGTTCTGTCTCTTTCACACATACCTGTGCGTCAGTCTGTCACTAACTCTCCATAGTGTTATGCTTTGCCCAGATACTGTTATCGAGTTTTAATAATTATTTACTGCCTCGTTGGTCTTGTGATTGCAAAGCGCGACTGCGGTTAAGGTCTTGGATTCGATTCCCAGGTCGGCCAAAGTGATATTGGGTTTTTCCATCAGGAATTTGTCAGTAGCAGTCTCGGAGTCTGGCTATGTGCCCGGTTGATGGCAATAGGATCGCCCCCTATTACATGGAACTTAAATATAACTGGCGAAATGTGGGTGTACTAACGTGTACACCTCTGCCTAACCCTTCGGGGATTACAAGCTTAATAATTATTTAATACTCGTAGTTATCACACAGTTACCAAATTTTATTGTAATATTAAGAAATAGTAATATTTATTGGCTCTAAAAACATGGTATACCTACAGAGATCTTACATATAAATATGACATACACGTTTAGCTTTAAATGAAGGAATTAAAGGCTTAAAATAAGTATACACATATACTTAGTATTCTTATGCTCGCCACGTGTCTACGATGTCCTTGTACTAATTTGTATTAAATTTTATTTTGCTTTGTTCTTTGTTTCTATTATATATTTATATATTATATATTTTTGTATGTTATATTTACTTATAACTGGTGTAGCTATATATTAAAAATGACTGACGCAGGCAGCAGCATATATTTTTTCATGTTTATAAATGTAATTTTTGTAAAAATAACATTTTTTAATTTAAGTGAAATCAGTAGATTAAAGTCATGTATACGTTTTAATACGTGCGAGGATAAAAAGAGCAACCTGTACATCGATTTTATGTATAGGATGTCCTTTTGTCGAGCACAGGAATTAATTTATCGAGTTCTATAGAATTTTCCCAATAACGCGGTTCCCTCCGATAACAATAGAACAATTGTGTCGAATTTTACATTATTATTAATAATATTATACGTTACCTATTGAAAATGATAAGGGTTCGGATTTCAGAGTCGTTTATAGATTTATACACACACATAACATCACGCCTGTAATCCCCGAAGGGTTCGGCAGAGGTGTACCCATTAGTACACCCACATTTCGCCAGTTATGTATTTTTTTAGTCCCATGTAATAGGCGGCGAGCCTATTGCCATCAACCGGGCACAAATCCAGACTCCGAGGCTGCTACTGAGAAATTCCTGATGGAAAAACCCAATAACACTTTGCTCGACCTGGGAATCGAACCCAAGACCACGCGGACGAAGTCATACCCTATAACATAGAAACATAGCCTATACATATCACTTGGTAACAGTATAGCTTCCTATTAGTGAAAGGGCTTTTGTAATCAGACCACTACTTCCACAGATTACCTCTTATAAACTTTGCCTCTCCAAAATCTTAAGAGTATCAAAGAAAAGTGAAAGGTCTCTGACAAACTACGAAATCTTGGAAAACTACTTGACCTATGAAGCTGGCATTTATAAGGTACTAGCTTTTGCCCGCGACTTCTTCCGCGTAAATTTTGGGCTCGCGTTTCATCCCCTTAGAGGGTTGAATTTCGGAAAATCCTTTCTTAGCAAATGCCTACGTCATATACGTGGTTTGAGCTATGTGTTGATTGATCAGTCAGTCAGTGACGGGTGCCTTTTATATGTATACTAGCTGACTAACCCACGCATAGCTGTGGCTCAGGTTTGCAATAAAAAAATATTAAGACCAATAATTGAGATAAAAACTATCCTATCTTTCAAGTTAGATCAAACTGCAGTCTGCACTCGATGGTTTAGGAGTCCATCCCGGACAAACAACTTGACACGTAATTTATAAAGATAGAAGATTTAGTTTATAGGTAGGAGACGTCAGCTTCGATTTGACTTTGACTTTGACTTTCACGCGAACGTCGTCACTGGTAAAAGATAAACAAAAGTCATTATCGGGAAATTTAGATTTAAAAACAAACATTCAATTTTACCTGGTCGTACTAAACCCGTCCACGAAACCATTTAGATTACGTGTTTCCGAAAGGTTAATACGATTAACTGGACGGTCAATAGCCTTGATCAGTAATAGACATTTCTTTTAGCAAACCTTTTTGGGTAATAAACGCTTCCCTTTTTTTTTCGTAGTGTGTGTTCATGTAAATTGCGGATCTGAGAGGTTAATCACGGATTTGTTGAGTTTTTAGGTTATTGCTCGGATTTTGGTAAGGATGTAGACAGATTTTGACAGATGTTTAGGCTTTTCTTTAGTTAGTTCTTAGTTAAGGCTAAAAAATATAACCTGCTTCTTTTCGTCGACTAAAAGCACCAACATTTTGATATTTTTCGAAGTAAAAATGTACTTACAGACCAAGATTTTGAACATAAATGTTTAAAAGTACTTACTGCTTTCCATATGAGAAACAATCTACATAGGTACATACCTAATATTGTATTAAGAAATAGGTATAATACTAATAACACTGCAACAATAACTTTTTCAATAAACCAAGACCGTTATTTTCGTTTCACTGAACCAAATAACTTCGAAGATAAAACGCTACATAAAAGAGATTGAGCTAAATTATATAAACAACAAAACAAGCAAAGCTAACTACGTCGGAATCATGTAAAAACCTGTAAACATGCCACTATGTACACTTTCATTGAATCCTGTGCATCGCTTATAATTTTAAAATCTTACCACAGACGGCAAACGTACTACATTATTTTTTTTAGTTGCCATTAAGGCTGCATTTATTTTTTTAAATTGGCAATTTTTTTTATCACTGTCACATTATAAAATTTCACGCGCGATTTTTGACGTTCTATTTTTGAATTTTAATTTTTTGTTGACACTAGGGTTGGCACTTAATTTTTTTTTGGCTTTAATTGTTTTGTTTGTTGTAGTTTTATGTTTTTTTCACGTTGTTTTCGTGTTGTTTTTGTGGGAGCGTGCGCGGTCGTGACGGAACAACCGCCCGTGTCGTCGCCGACGTTAGACTGAGTTGCGACCACCTATAAACTGTACAGACGAGCGCTGAAGTGATTTATCTTTTGATGTTTTAATTAGCAACTGAGGTTTGTCAAGTTTCGAATGTAAGCATTTGAACTTTTTGACTTTGTGTTCGATGAGTTTCATTACCTTTACGCAGGTCTCTTCTATATTGAGTGCTCTTAAGATCGAAGTGAAAAATACATAAAAAAATACAGGTTTATTTTGTACAGTAAAGAAAAATAAATCAACAAAAAAAAACATTGATCTAAAGGTTTACGTATAAGGCTCGCTGTGGTGTAGAAACAGCGAATAAAAACACGAAAGAAAACGATAAATTTTATTTCTCACAATCTCTTACAATCGTAACCTTTTCTACGTCAATAGTTTTACGTAAATAAGACCTCTTTCGCTCCCCACCATAATATGGAGGTCTATAGCGCATATTAATATTTAATGTATTCATATTGAATATAGGTAATAGTCCTTTTACTCAGTAAGCGATCTTTTAGGATTCCTGTGGTCGGGTTCGTTCTTTGTCTTTCAATAGAAGCGGTCTCATGGGAATGTAATTGACAATAATATATTAAGATGTTCGCCTCCCAATGTTAATACGAACGTTCCCGAAAAGTGCCGAATTTAGCCGAAGTCCCGTAGATTCTTGGTGATACGACTATTGTTATAGATACCTATAGGTTCTATCGAAGGTCATAGTGACACTTAAATAAGGTACTTAGCAGAGAGAGTCGAATTTTTAGTTTTGTAATGTGAATTCTATCATTTATTTGGGAATATTATTCAATAACACGCCCACTTGTCTTGTTTTTCATTGATTTCTTTATATTATTAGGAACCTTTCAAGAATATTTGCAACGAGATATACCTACGATAAGCCTACACAACTTGCTTATATAAAATCAATGGTTGAATAGAAATAAATACTTTGACTTTGAACCTTATTCAACTATATTGGAGTTCATTTTTAGTCTAACTAGATGCAACTCAGTCACGACCAATGGCTTTACGTACTGAACGAGGTACGGGTCTGTTACACCACCAGCTTTTAAATTCTGGGCTGTTACTTTTTCCTGATGGAAAAGCACTCTGCCCGACCTAGGTATCGAACCCAAAACCCCAAGCGCAGCAGTCGCGCTTGCAAGCAAGAAACCACGAAACTATGGCAGCGTAGTGTTGCGTGGCAGTTGCTGAGCGATTGGCTGCTGTGTTGCGTGTTGTGGGTTCGATTCCCGCATGAAACAACAGCCTACAGATAGTTGTTCCGGGTCTGGGTGTTTGTGTATGAGAGTTTATATATTTGTAAACGCAACCACGACACAGGAGAAATTCCAAGCGTGGGTCATTGTTATAAATTAAAAATAAAATTGCTATGCGCGCAAAATAGACTTTTATAGCAACTAACAACATTTTCAGCAACTGTGAAAAAAAATACACAAATGTGGGTATCAGCTATCAATAGGCCATCCTTTTATTTCCCGTGAAAGCCATAAAAGGCTATAGAATGGGCTGGAAAATCCTCTAGTGTGTAGTATTAACAACCTGAGATTATTGCGTGGCGACTATGTCAGCATTGTAGGGTTATTGGAAGGGTTAAGTACCAATATTCTAAAGGAAAATAATAAAATGCTTACCAATTTAACCCTTTACTGCCTGTAAAGGGTTAAATTGGTAAGCATTTTATTATTTTTCTTAAAGTAATTTCCGGAGATGCAGCAGACCGAGGAGAAGATGGTGGTACGCCTTTTTTTGAGCTGTAAAAAATCATCAAATGACTCCTTCCGTCCTGGGTGGGGCGGAACTATCTTACTGACTTAAAAACCATCCTGCTCCTTCTATCGCCCTTTGCGTTCCGGGGCCACGGTATCCTGTTAAGACGTCCTTTCTCAGGAAAAGGCGAGATGAGGCGAAACATCGAGGGTAGTCAACAAGGAACAGTTTTAGTTTTTAATTAGTAGAATAGGTGTTCAGATTTTGAACTGAGTTTCAAATGACTAACTACTAATGAATCGTTACGTAATTAAAACGAAACGAAGTTGTCGTTTCAATAGATCTGTTCAAACAAATAAAATTGAAGTGTCTGTTTATAATGTCAACGAGCAGCTTTTTGAGTAAGTTCTCAAGTCAAGGCGTATATTTAAATAATAAATAAATAAAATATACACGGTACACACCGAAAAATCGTTAAAAAAAATTGTCTATCTGTCAGTTTGTTCCAACTAATCTCCAAAACGGCTGGACCGATTTCGACGGGACTTTAACTGGCTGATAGGCGATGTTAAAAAAAGAAATTAAGGCTACTTTTATATCAGAAAAAGAATTACGATTTTTCGAAAAATCTAACACCGTCGATAACCGTCATTCACGCGAATCAAGTCGCAGGCTTATGCTAGTATCCTAGTAATTTAGAAATCTCGATTTCCCTTTGATTATAACTTAATATTATTAGCACAATTCCATTTGTAAGTAAGTTATTTCAATCTAGATTCCACTCGGCGGTGAGTTTAATTTGTGATACGCCTACGGCCTAACATTTCTACCTCTGGTTTGTTTATTATTTAACTAGCTGTGCTCGCGGATTCGCTCACGTAGATCTTATAATAATAACAGTCTATTATTGCCCTACTGCAGGGCCAAGACCTCTTCTCATACAGAACAGGCACGAGAATTAATACCCAGACTTGCTCGAAGCGGATCCGCGATTTAAAACTTATATTTATTTTAAGTCCAGGTTTCCTCACAATGTTTTTCTTCACCGATGTTAGTGATGTCCAAGATAAACTTGGAAAGTACATATTAATCAAATAAAGCAATTTGGTACTAGCTTGATACCGAACCTACGTTCTTAAGCATAAGAGGCAAGCGCCTTAACCACTGGGCCGTTATAAAATTATTACTAATCTATAATATTAGAAAGAGGTTTGTTCTTTGTTTGTAAGAGGTAATCTATGGAATTACTGATTCGATTGCAAAAAATCTTTCACTGATAGAAAACTTTACTCCTAACGAGTTCCAAAGGCTATGTTTTATGGAATAGGTACTTGACTTCCACACGAACGAAATCGGGAGCACAAGCGAGTATATTATAAAATAAAATAAATCAGGATTGTAGGTTGGATAACTTCAGTTGGGTAATTAAGAACATACAAAATGATATGTAATCGCTGGTTACCTGAAGCGTAAACTGTGGAGATTATTTTCTTGATATGCTTTAGAATTATATTGCGTACCTATGTCAAAAAGATAAATTGTCAATTTATAATCTGTAATTGGAATTGCCAGAACAAATAGTTCAAATTATTACTTGGCTGTTACTAAGAGATTTTATCGGCACCTAAGGAACATTTTCACCAAAAACACAACATCACGCCTGTAATCCCGGAAGGGTTAGGCAGAGGTCCACCCACATTTCGCAAGTTATATTATAGTCCAATGTAATAGGGGGTGAGCCTATTGCCATCAACCGGGCACAGATCCAGACTCCGAGGCTGCTATTGAGAAATTCTTGATGGAAAAACCCAAATATTCTTTGCCTGACCTGGGAATCGAACATAAGACCTCATACTCAGCAGTCGCGTTTTGCGAACACTTGACCAACTAGGCAGTTAAACCAAAACTCAGAGGTAACTTATAAATAAATAATATCTTAGGACAACCAACACATCGCCATCTGATCCCAAATTAGGCAGAGCCTGTACTATGGTAACCAGACAACTGATAAATATACTTATATAATTCTAAATACATACATATTATAGATAAATTACACCCAGACACAGAACAAATCATCGTGCTCAACACACAAAGATTTGTCCTGGGTGGGAATCGAACCCACGACCTCCGTCCTAGCAGTCAGAGTCACTAACTACTAGACCAACAGGCCAGTCGAATTGCTAATCTTTCTTGAAACGGTATTTCAAAAGGACATTCAGAAAAAATAAAAAACATAAACAAAGGAGCATCGACAAAATTTGTTATTAACTTATGTGATACACTTTCCCATTGACCTGTACCGCAAATTGACAATGAGAGATATACAGTACAGGTATAGTCGTTAACAAAATTAATTGGCCTGATCAAATTGCTGATTGACTTCACATGTTAGTTAACAAAGGGTGATGTATTGGTGTTTATTTACCGACTTGGTAAATTGATTTCTGTCGCCTAGGAAAGGGTTATGTAACGTGTATCATGTTACAGCTGCTTCGTTAGTGTAATGGTTGCAAGCTGGATGTGGGATCCTGAGTATGATGCCCAGGTCGAGTTAAGTGATGTTAGGTTTTTATATTAAAAATTTATCTATAATTCTGCTTCGTTGGTCTAGTAAACATGAGGTATTAGGTTCGATTCCCAGGTCGGGCAAAGTGTTATTGGGTTTTGCCAACAGGAATTTCCCAGTAGTAGCCTCGGAGTCTGGATTTGTGCCCGATTGATGGCATTATTGCCATTGCTCGCCCCCTATAATGTACTAATGGGCACACCTCTGCTTAACCCTTCTTGGATTACAGGCGTGATGTTATGTTATGTTATGTGAACTTCCCTGTAATAGCCCGGAGTTTGAGAGTCGGTGGTGTTTGTCTCAGAATGCACGTAAAGTTCTGTTGGTTAGTTACTTGATCCTGCGCCTGATCTCTCTGTCGTGTCGGACTACCGTCACATAGCACTATTAGAGTGAGTGCACTGTGTTTGTGAATACGTACGCTGTGTCATACTTGGTTTGCTTTCTTTGTGATTATTCACTGTAACTGAAGTTTGGTCATAGAAAAAATGAATACTGACGCGTTTGCACAAAGTGATCCTACACTTGCACTTTAGAGGACCTTTTGAAGAGAGTCTGGATTTGTGCCCGGTTGATGGTAATAGGCTCGCCCTCATTACAAATGACTTATAAAATACAATACCACTTGGTAAGACTGGTTGTCAGACTTTCGGGTTCCTGACGACCCGTAAATCGTTTTCTATAATTAATTAAAAAAAAAAAACTCACACAAGAACTTTAAAAATCTCAAAAGCCTTCTTCATTTTCGGGTTTGTTAAAGACGAGAGCTTTTCTTGTCTTTAGTGTTATGTAAGCTCCCATATCGGCGCGACTCCCCCTCCGCAAAGACACTATACATTTATATAACGTGTACATATATTATCATGCTATATACATTATACTTGTATACATGTAATGTCATCTCTTATCTTATCAGGTGAGACGTAAAGTGTGTTTGAGGAACGGGATATGCTCGTAAACTATGTAAATCACGGAATTTGTCATTCTTTTTTGCAACTTCGTAGGTAGCTTCAACTATATCTGACGACCCTGGATACCTATCTTTTTGTTGACTGTACCTACTGACAAAGTACTAATATTAATGTACTGTGTACATATATTATACTCAGTGTTCTTTGTTTTAAATTAATGTGTCACGGGTTTGATTCCCGCAAAACATTGATTTAAAGATGTTTAGGCGCTTTGCACACAGAGCAACTATTGCAGCAACTGGCAACTAGCTGTTTACATAATTATATTTCAATTGGACTGCGCACACAGCAACTCGAGTTTCGAGTTGCGGCAATCGTCAACAGTTTTCAGTAGCTGCAATCGATGACTAAGTTAGTTGCTAATTGCCGCAACTAGCAACTGGTAAATATTATACCGGTTTTTAAAGATTTACATGTTTCTTCAAGCGTCAATCGCAACGCGTCGGACGATTTCACACCCTCCCTCCCTCTCAGTGTGCCCGGCAATGCCAGTGTCGCTCGCTACTACAACGGCATACGGCAACTCGGCTGTGAAAGTTGCTCATAGATTGCCATAAAGTTGCGGCAACCGTAAACGTTATAGCAACTATCAACTTAACAAGGAAAATTTTAAAGAGTTGATAGTTGCCTCAACTTAAGTTGCTCGGTATGCAAAGCGCCTTATGGTATGGTAAAGTTTCTTGCCCATTCTTCTCCATATCATACTACCTTTTAGAATAAACAACTTGATTTATTACTTTTTCTTGAACATGTCTTCCAAATAAATTCCCTTCGATAGTCTTCAGTTCCCTTTGATAGTCCAATTGCTAAATGATTTGACTTTAACTTGACTTTCACTTTATTTTACTTGAAAAACACATAAACAAATAAATAAGTAAGAGAAGCAGACGGACTATAAAAAGGTCTAAACACCTCACTGACCTCATTTCTCACATACAAACTCTATTGTATAAAAAGTTACTGCCACAAAATTAATTACAATTCGAAGTGCTACGGTGCTACGCTCTGCTACGCCGTAGCCACTTACGTAGACATTGCGCTACGAATGGTAAAACGTTGCGTACATTTTGTTCAAAATAATGAAACGTGATACTGTTAACGTATTTTGTTCGGAGTATTTTCTTGGAACATTTTCTTTAGCGAATCACATTACGTTTTCATTGGCTGTGTTCCGCTTCCTTCAGGCTACATATCTGTCGGAGAAGCAATTTCCTTTTGTCTTTTATTTATTTAAAATTGAATTAGAATTTGTTAAAGTTCTTTATTTAGCCAACTAAGTTATAAATAAGACTGTTTTTTATTTACGTTGAAATAAATAAAAAGTACACTAGGTATGAATTAGTCTAGAATAAATGATTGACTATTTTTTATTTTATTTATCATCTGTCTATTTGCTTGTCTGTCACAGGGCTGTATCTTTTTAATCGTAATAGGCAATGACCACATCACTTTGGTCGCTATAACAACGATAAAAATAGAGATTTAAATTGTAGGAATACAGAGTGCTAGTGTAAACATCGTTATCCTTGAAACCAGTGGTTTGGTTTCACTAAAAAAACGTAAATTCAATGAAAAAAAAAATACTTTTTTTTTTAAAGTAAAATCTCTATTTGTCTTCAAAATTATTTCACCCTATATTACAATGATGTAATTAGTTAAAACTTATGTAGGTAGTTATGACGGACGGCCAGTGCAGCAGGTCAACGCCCTTTGCGGTGATTACGTAACTCGGGCGCATAGTATCCATGAATTTACGGACGGTGTCGGACAGATTTTTTTTTTTAATTTTTGAATGAAAACTTTTTTTATTTATTTTTAAATTCAGATAAACATTTTTTATAATATATCAAGTACCTACGGTTTTAGTGACAACGGTGTTTACACTAACAGTCTGTATAAGCCCCACACAGAAAACGTGTTTCTTTTCGGCGTAATTTTATTAAATACTAGCTGACCCAGCGAACTTTGTATCGCCATATATTTTTCTTTTTCTTAAATTCTCTTTCATAAGAACCTTCTCCTTACAATAACAAACACAACAAAAAAGAATTAGTGAAATTGGTCCACCCGCTCACGCGTGTTGTCGTGACCAAGGGAAATAGGGATTCATTTTTATATACATAAGGTACTAGCTGGCCGGCCCACGCGTTGCTGTGGCTCAGGTTTGCCGTCAAAAGATATTAAGACCAATAATTGAGATAAAATCTATGCTATCTTTCAAGTTGGATCAAACTGCACATGGTGTGCAAAGGAGGTCAACAAAATCCCATACAACTTTGCCCAAATATGTACCTCGAGGTACACGTGCACCAAATCGTAGAGGAAAAATAGAGGAATCCGAAAATAATTTTAATTTATTCATAAATCATTTTTAACTATTTAATAAATTATTCAAATATAACCTGTAATACAATTAAATAATGTGGCAACTTTGAATGTACGATTGCATTTTAATTGGTTGTCACGTGGTTTGACATTTCGTAAATGTCATTTTGTTTTGCTTTTGTTGACACTTGACACATGTCATTCCGTTCATATCTGCGTTTCGGGGACTCGTCTGTCAACTTGACAGTTTTTTTAGGTGCTTATTTACTAGAATGCCAAAATGGCGTGCTTTTTATTACGATTAAAAGTTATTTTATTCTCTTCCCCGGGCAACTATATACATAATTTTAGAGTGCAATATTATTCAGTGTAATAACATAACATAACATAACATCACGCCTGTAATCCCCCAAGGGTTAGGCAGAGGTGTACCTATTAGTACACCCACATTTCGCCAGTTATGTTTCAGTGTAATCTAGTGTATTTTATGCCACTAAGTGTACCTTCTGTACAAAATTGGGCAGATACTGTTGATCTCCTTTATCGGTTAAGTAGTTTAGGAGTCCACCCTGGACAAACAACATAACATAACATCACGCCTGTAATCCCTGAAGGGTTAGGCAGAGGTGTACCCATTAGTACACCCACATTTCGCCAGTTATGTTTTTAGTCCCATGTAATAGGGGCGAGCCTATTGCCATCAACCGGGCACAAATCCAGACTCCGAGGCTGCTACTGAGAAATTCCTGATGGAAAAACCCAATAAAACTTTGCCCGACCTGGGAATCGAACCTAAGACCTCATGCACAGCAGTCACGCTTGCGACCACTAGACCAACGAGACAGTCAAAGTTCACAACGATGTGCAGTTTTTTTACACATCCTATTGTATCCTAAACAAAAACAAACAATAAAATAGTACTATCCCATAAAAAAATATTACCAAAAACATTATTACAACCGTACAACTTCGACTATTATTGCAGTAAACCACGTTTATTAGATTCACATCGTACACCAAACAGACCAACTTCTCAATAGCTTGCGAATAGTTTCGCTACCAACACTCAAACGGCAACTTTATCTGTGTATTACAAATAAGTTTGCCAAAGAATAATCAATTAATGAGGTTTAGTTCGGAGTTAGGCTTAGTTTGTTATGAATGGATTATTTTGATTGGGGTTATTCATTATGTTTCCTTAGTATTTCAACTGCCTTGTTGCCTTCATGGTTTCAACTAGGAACAAGTTTTATAAAAAAATAATTAACTTGTCAAGCACCGGCTGACTTACTCGTAAGTCAGAGCAATAGAAAATCAATCGTGTCTCCTTACGTGGAACTTGAGTAATTAAGAAGAGTCAAGAGTGAGCCCTGACACTGGTAGACATTAGGAGAATCACGGATAGGTATTAGTCACTAAGAGTCTGATACTCTCTTCAAGAAGTCATTTAATGATTTCCCATACGTAAAAAGAAAGCTAAATAAATATTTAAAATACTTAATACCTCCCCCCCCGCCCCGCCTAATGCTTCGTTGGTCTAGTGGTCGCACGCGCCACCGCTGAGCATGAGGTCTCGGGTTCGATTCCCAGGTCGGGCAAAGTGTTATTGGGTTTTTCCCATCAGGAATTTCTCAGTAGCAACCTCGGAGTCTGGATTTGTGCCCGGTTGATGGCAATAGGCTCGCCCCCTATTACATGGGACTTAAAACATAACTGGCGAAATGTGGGTGTACTAATGGGTACACCTCTGCCTAACCCTTCGGGGATTAAAGGCGTGATGTTATACCTAATAATATTACAGCAATATTTAAGAAAAAGATAATCGTATATTCACACATTTCAACAAACTCAAACACATCAACGAAAAGTTTAAGAAATTCAAAGTGTATATTTTACGAATCGATCTTAATCTTATTGGTTCTAAAGTTTTGATAGGATCGTCTTCAAACTTGGACGTTAATACTTACTTTATAGGCATGGAGCCATTAACATTTCATCAGACTTTGTAGTCTTCATGGTCATGAAGGTTCAGTGGATGTGGCGCCCGCTTCTCGTGTATGAGGATGTGGGTTCGATAACGGTTAAGTACAATTCACATGTAGTTAAATTTACCTTGAATATCACTCAAAGGAAAATATCGTGAGGAAACCTGGACTTAAAAATAATATAAGTCTGAAATTGGCAATCCGCTCTGATCGAGCGTAGTGATATACAACGTGTAACGGAAAGGGTATATACATACCAAGAGCAAGGCTTCTTTGGATGATAGCAAACGAAATGGCAAGGGTATTTTAATCCTATCTCTACATGTTCGGAAATTATGATCAACAAAGAACACCGCTTGCAGTAGGATACTATGCGGTACTAGGCGCGCAGAATTGCGGAAGAGATTTATTGTGATATTAGGCAAGTAACGTGGAAAGATTTTGACCCACGTAGTGCGGTTTGACACGTTTGTTATGATTTGAATTTAAGAAACATATGAAACCGAAAATTTGGAATCAATTCTTAGGATATTTCATATTGAGCTGAAACCCTTGCCATTTCGTTAGTTATCATAACATTAATAGGCTGGTTTCTATTATTTTGTAATTCCTTATGAATTTATATTCAATTTTAGTGAATAGCTAAAGGACTATCTAAGATATTAACTTAAACTTGAGCAATTTATGCCTAATTTCCATTTCCAATTACGAATCGTTTTAATCGATTGTAACTTTAGATAACGCTGAATTGTAGGCCTAGTACGAGGGTAAGCGTAACGTAAATTCGATTAATTTTATCAAATTGAACATATGTTTTACCCACATAAATGATAACAGAACAGAACACTTTATTTGCATAGAATGTAGGTCCATGTTCATGTAGCCTAACCCAATAACACTTTGTCCGACCTGGGAATCGAACCTTAGACCTCATGCTCACCAGTCGCGATACCTGACCGATCCATGTATTTTATCCATGGTTCGTCATCTCTGGCCTTGATAAATAAAAATTACTAAACAAGTGCTTCGGCGCATTTTTCCGTCTCCATCTTATATAGTTTACAAATGGACATTAATGCGATAAAGACGGAATACCTAAAGCTTATTCAAAACCAATGCTAAGTATCATACCAAGCCCGGGTCGAAGGCGCGTTCTGTTCGCGCACGCCTCAAAGAGCTGTCAGCACAGGGACGGGGCCCCCAACGGGGCCAACGCCTGCCGGGGTTGCGGGACGTCTTAACAGGATACCGTGGCCCCGGAACGTAAAGGGCAACAGAAGGAACAGGGTGGTTTTTTAGTCAGTAAAAGTCTGACAGTCCCTTCCGCCCCATCCAGGGCGGAAGGAGTCATTTGATGATTTTTAACACCTCAAAAAAAAAAAAAAAGAATCATTTATTCATCTGTATCTCAGTATAATTACACCGCTATCATTACAATATCATTTGAATACAAGTTACCTAATCAAGTTATTACTTGAAATACTTAATGACCACTTGAAAGGGTGCCGAAGGGGCAGCGAATTAATTTTATGCATAACGGCAGGCTGAGCTTGATAAATCTCTGTTTTAAACCCGTTTTTTTGTTTAATTTTGGCGGAGTTAGGTCGGCTTTGGGCAATACGTGAGTGTGCTGTAGAGTGTTAACGTATTAAGTGCCTTTCATCCAATTAAGTTTGTGGTAGGTTCCGGTTCATCGGTTTAATTTCAGTATTTTACACATCTGACGTACCATATGAGGTGGTGGTGGATGCAGGGATTAATCGGGACGAAACTTTGAAAGGGCTTTTAATGTTCAAATAATAAGAGCCATTTATAGCATGCCAAGTTTTTCCAGTTAAAGCTTTTGTTTGTGGTTTTATCTTTTTTTTAAATCTTTTTCGTTGTTTGTATGTCTAACTTCATATACCTATTGCATACTATGCAATATATGAGGTTGGACATGCATTAAATTAAATTGGTGTGAGATGTTGCGTTGTGACTTACTAGTAATAGCGCGGCATTTTATACTAATTTTTCTATAGTTCATAGTTAGTTATTATTATATTTGCTTGAACAGTGTCAAAAAATAATGTTGTGCCTACCTGTAATTTAAGAGCATACATTAACTGTTGCTTGTTATATTGTTAAGATTATCTGTATGTGTCTTAGTTGGTAAGCCTTTATAAATAAATAAATAAATAAAAACTAGTTTGTTTCAAACAAGAACAATAAATCTTACATAATAGTTTAGTAAAAACATTAGAGTCCTTTTTTGCAAAAATTGTCCTAATTCAACATTAAATTCCCCTTTAAAATAGAAAAACAAGGGTTTATTGGAACCAATTCCAATAAACCCTTGTTTTTCTATGTACCCCGAATGATGGTACTCATCACATTAAAAAAAAAACTAGTAAAATGGAGAATTATAGATAATTCACTGGCACCCGGTGCAAGTGCGGTGTTCTTGATCAGACGATAGCCCATTTACGAAAGTGCCCACAGTGTCCCTAACTAAAAAAAATACATGAATCTACATACATATAAATAAAAATCAGTTGAAAGATTACGAGGAAAGCTCGACCGATTTGGTATTGTTTATTCATTTGTTAGTTGTTTCAGGACAAGGTTTGTTTTAGAGGAAAAAATTGTAAAATTCACCGAAATTTGAATGGTACTGCAATCTTGCGAAGTAGGGACGGGTCGCCAGTTTACCATCAAATCTAAATATTTCTCCACAAAATAAATTCTTGATACTTCCAATGTGTTTATTTAGAACGAAAACAAAATAAAACGATACAAAGGCTTTGAAAAGCACACAGAAATACTTTCCAATTTGAATAAAAGGGTTTCTTTCATGGAGACTTGATTTAAATAAAGGAAACTTACCAAGATCATAGTTTTTATGAGGGTCAATACTTTTTCTTTTAGAGTTCCGTGCCTAAAGTGTGCCGACGGGACTATATAACTGGATGTCCGTCCGTCTGTCGCAGGGCTGTATCTTTTAAACTATAATCCTCTTACCCTTGACCCTAAACCCTTGCAATTTTCACAGACTGAAGCTATAGCTACAAGTAGTAGATATACTGTAGCTATAGCAACAATTAACATTATATTAAAAAAAAAATAGAATTTAAGAGCTTTAATCAATTATATTTTTATTTAAAAGCATGTAACGACATCGTGGTTTGCCCGCACAGAAATGGTGTTTTTTGTTTGCAGAATTAACGGGGTAAGGAACACTTAGGGTTCGAGTACGACTCCCACTTAACCAGCTTTTTCATTAGTAAGACCTAATTTCTGTTTTAGAAAAAACATTTCGTGTATGGTGTTTAAGTATTTTAATTTATGTGTCGTTTTTGTGTTTCCGTGTGATAATTTAGGACATTGGCTTACCTCTAAAGTCTAGCCAGACGAAGTCGCGATCAAAAGCTAGTCTATTATATAAAAGTGACACAGTAAAGCTGTTTTAATATTGACGTACGGACTATCGATGTATTCGCGACCCCCGACCTGACGGAGGGACAGATGGTGATTCCCACGATCAATTGCATGATTGAGTGTTATATACCTATTATTATTTTATTATTCAACGAAGTGGTTTTCTCGAAATCTTTGTGCTATTTTACACAATCGAGTAGGTGGGTAAAGCAGAGAGAGTTTATATTTTTTACCAGCGATTTTAGTTACGCTAGATTTTTTTTTTAATAACTTTTATAAGTGAAAACGTCGACTTTGCGGAAGATTTTTTGTTGTCACTGTTTTATTTTTCGTAAGTGTTATAGGATTATATTTTGTACATAATAATAATGTGTTCATAGCCCAGTGGTTAAGGCACTCGCCTCTTATGCATGAGGTTGCGATTACGATACCGGGCAGCAAGTGACTTTTTCACATTGGTGGAGGAAAATATTTCGAGGAGACCCGTACTTAATATAAGTCTGAAATCGCCGATCCGCCTTGAGCTAGTGCGGTTATCAATGCTTGTTCCTTCTCTGTACGAGAAGAGGCCACACATTGAGATAAATCAACAAAGAGTTTCAATAAATAATAATTTAAAAAAGAGATAAAATTTTATTGTACCTCTTTTACTATTTCTTTTTAAAAACAAGTAGTAGCCGTTTAAACTAAGCCAAATTCACTAAACAAGTTTAAAAAATACCAGGAGAATATAAGCTAAAACTACCTAAATTAGTATAACAAACATTCCAGTTCTAATTACTACGTACAGTATCTTCTACTTTATGTCGCTCGTAAATCTGCAAGCCTGGTACACAGGGACACAGGGCCATGTTATATTCTGTTCACGTACGACATGTAGGTATGAGGGCGAACATGGCGGTACAAGTGAGCGCTATTGCATTCTTTTGACTGCCGAATTTATGATACCGGTTTTTTTATGCGTGTTTGGTTTTTGTCAGGGAATATGACACGGACATTTCTATCGTATTATAAATGGATTACTTGGGTCAACTGTCAAAGTTCTACGATTGACAGCCGGGACTAACGGCTTCCACATAAACTTTCACACTCCGGGCCGTAATTGAGAAATTATTTATTTATTATTATTTATTTGTTATCATCACTTACAACTATTATTACAGGTATAACCCAATGCAATAGTGAAGTAAATCTAACACAAGAACACCAACTTATCTTCTAAAACTTATTACATATAATGTAATAAGCTATTGAAAAATCCAGTAACTATCTCTGGAGGTGCTCTGTGCCATAGGTCAAGTTTTGTGGTAAGTATAGGTACTAGAATTTTACTCGGACATAGTCGAGAGTTCACTCAAATTCACCTAGTCAGATGTTTGCAAAATAGCACATCTTGAAATATTTTTTCAATAACGCTGTTTTTTATCTTCTTGTTCAGATGTATTTTCCATCTGTGTTACTGACCTTAATTTTATAATTTACATAGGTAACTTACTCTTATTAAATAAAATATTATTAGGTGATGTGTAATTATTAGGCATTTAAGTTATAATGCAATGGGTTGTCGGTTTTTATTATTGGCAATAGGCTCACTCACCATTACATAGGACTTGAACAAATCTGGTGAAATGTGGGTGTACTAATGGGTACACCTCTGCCTAACCCTTCGGGGATTACATGGCGTGATGTTATGTTTATGTAAAATTATAAGTTACTAAGTTTCATTACAGTTTAAAAACATTTTATTTTAATTCCCTATAATTGAAATCAAAGCAATATAGAACGAGTTATCAATTATTAATTTTATTATCTTTAAAAATGTTCTCCTGAGCTCACAGCCTCCGGCACAACTCATATAAACGACACTTTGGAAGTTATAAAATTATTTACGACGAACATTCCGTTGAGCAACACAATTTTTATGACATAATACTCATCACACTAAACAAAATGGCTGCCGGCATTACCGATTATTGGATTTAGTACTTGAATCGTAATTGTGCTCGGATAAATACTTAAATGGGTTTAACAAATAACAGAGGTTCGAGTTTTATGATCGGTTGTTTGGATTTAGGTGATAATTTCAGCCTATTATTGCCTTACTGCCTCTTTTAATCCAGAGAAGGGCCGTACTCTTACTCGATTAGATTGGCGATTTCAGCTTATATTAGCTGTAAGTACATGTTTCCTCACGATGCCAGTGAGCAACCTGTACAGCTCTATCAATGGCCTCATTAAGATCTTGGATGGTGCAGGTGGTTGAACACCACGGGCAACCGAGGAGGTGACGCATGTCCTGTGATGGCAATTTAAAAGTAAGAGATCTTTTTCTTCTCCTTCTTCTTTTCGAGTCTATAATTTAAGACAATCCCTTTTCTTCTATATTTTTTTTGGGCCCAGTAGGTGGCCACGTTTACAGCAGCAGGAGTGTTGACAATGTCCTCTAAAGTGCAGACGTAGGGACACTTGGGACACTGTAGTATATAACGTAAGTAAACTTAACGTAAGTAACAGTAGCGTAAGTAAAGCAAGACACAGAAGATGTGACACCACAGAGACAAGAGACTTCTTACTATACTTTACACGATAATAAACCCGTAAGCCTCTCCTATGCCTATCGCAAGAATACACTTGACAAAACCCTACACTAGAATGCTCTATTTTCCCAAACATAAACATTAGACGATAATTACAAGAAAACAAAATCTTATACAATCCTAAACACTACAGAAAATACGTATCCAACTTAAACACTCTTAAACACAGACTAATAACCCTGATGAAACGAGCGAGACGGTGCTAAAAGAATAAAACCAGTCAGCCACATGTTTCTCCAACAAAACAATTGCACTTTATTATCTGTATAGCTCCCTGGAGAAAATTATCAGCAGACGCTTAGACTGCATAATGTGTGGCCATAAAGTTCGCGAGTTTTGACAGTTAGGGCGGGACAAATCTTTTCTTGTCTCTGCTTTGGTGGAGCCAAAGCAGAGACAAGAAAAGATTTGTCTCACAACGAATCAGCTTGCGTCATTTTGACAGCTCAGCGCTTAGCTTAAGCACAATACATTAAGCTATTGGTTAATTACGAGACATCTCTCGTCTCCGCTTCGGTGGAGTCTCGCCCTTAGGGTTTGTTTTACATCTTCTTCGTATTGCCTCTTCAAGTACAAAAACCCTTCTGTGCTTGAAGAGGCCATTGATTCGGAAAAATTCTATTCATCGCGAGGTGAAACAGTTGAACGGCGCTGTTGATGACGGTCCACTCGTGAACACTGCGCAGTCACAATTTTCTTCTTTGGCCTACTGATTTCCTTCTTGCCACCCATCATAATTAGTTGCAGCAGTTGGTATCTATCAAGTCGCATAATGTGACCCGGATAACCAATTTTTCTCTGTTTGACGGTCTGCATAATTTAGCGTTTCTGACCGGCTTTGTTTTACTTTTTTATAATAATGTTGGATTAGTTGAAAAAGAAAAAAATCAGTAAAAAATGTTTATTGACACAGACTTGATTTTAAAAGGTCAAAATAAAAACAATTTTCTGCTAAAAATGAAAATGAAAAATGCAAAGTCCTCAATTTCTCACACCGCTGTTCTAAGAGCCCGATTCCACTCTTACTAGTGCGGAGTAGTGAACACGCACCGTTCTGTTCACAACGGGAGATCACGTGGTCGTCATTATCCTCGCAGCTGGGGCCACGCAGGGGTATTGTGTGTATAACTAAATGATAGACGTCATTACTTTACACTAACGTGAAGAGTGATTTTTGCTAGATGTTACAGTTCCTGGATTGTCTGAAGATGGATGGATGACTGTCATGACAGCTCAGAGACACAGGTTAAGGTACCTGCTTCTCATGTATGAGGTTCGAGTTTCAATGTAACTTTTTCGATTCATTCGTACTTACTTTATTACTCGGTGTAGGAAAACATTGTGGATTTCAACTTGGTACGTATAAGATCATACTTGCAAAAGCCTAAGTAAGGAGTTAGTTAATATAATATTTTAAAGCTAATATAGGGCTTGTATTTTTATTTTATGGAAAACTTTGTACATAAATCTTGCGTTCAGCTGTATAAAGTATGAAATTTTAGCGAATTGTCAGTGTTTCACAACCTTTTTTTTTTGTTCACTAGGAATCTGAAATGGGTCATGGTCCTCATGACGATTGACTAACAATGAAATCATAGAAAAAAAACAATTGGCTACTCCACATATTTTGTCGAGCTATGCGACTATAAATGTACCTATAAAGATTAGGAATAGATCAGCTGATTTTCTGAAAGTTGGTCTAATAGAAAAAGTTGTTCACAACGACGAGTACAATGACCCCTTTTCAGGTTACTTGTAAACAAAAAGCAATCTTATATAGTTCTATGCAGCACCTAGAATCGAAGCTTTATAATTGCAGTGCCTAAGGATGGCGTCGCTACTAATTATGGAGTGGAACAAACTAGTGGCCGGAATCAAATATTCACCAGAGCCTTGGCATTTCGTTTATCGCCAGCCTACTAAAGGTGGTGTGAATTAGTAAGGAGGTCGGCAACTATAATTAGGTATACTGATTTATTTGTAAATACAATTGTCTTGTTTGTTTATTTTATTAATTGTGTCAGGTTGTAAATATCAGGGTTTTCAACAAAACTCTGTCTTTTTGTGTCTGTCTGCCTGTCTTATACGTTTTCACGTCTAAATCATTGTACCGATTTTTATAAAATTGTTATGTGATAGGTTTGAACTTTAAGAAAGAACATAGGCTTTTAATGATCCAAAATGCTTATGTTTAAGTCCCATGTAATAAAGGGCGAGCCTATTGCCATCGACCGGGCACAAATCCAGACTCCGAGGTTGCTACTAAGAAATTCCTGATGGAAAAACCGAATAATACGTTGCTCGACCTGGGAATCGAACCCAAGACCTCATGCTCAGCAGTCGCGCTTTGCAACCTAGACCAACGTTGTTATTTTTTCTGACTTTCCTATCTACAAATAAATCTTTCTTGCATTGTTATAACATGTCAGTTTACTATACCAATGCCTACTCTACTTCACGCTCCGCCTTAACAGGAAATCTGATAAAATGGTGATATAAAATATCAAAGAATTTCCTCCTAAGCACAATAGGATAGGTATAGGTAGGGTGTTATGTGAAGAGGAAATGGTTAGAAAAAAGGATATTATTATTTTGCGATAAACAAAAGGTCACATAAAGATCAAGGTTCATTTCAGGTCATTTTTTGTCAGCAAACTTTGTTACATATACACACATAACATCACGCCTGTAATCCCTGAAGGTTTAGGCAGAGGTGTGCAGCCACTAGTACACCAAGTACACCCACATTTCGCCAGTTATGTTTTAGTTTCATGTTATAAGGGGCGAGCGAATTGATATTAACCGAACACAAATCCAGACTCCGAGGCTGCTACTGAATTCCTGATGGAAAAACTCATTAACACTTAAAAGGTACGATTATGTCTGTCTCTTTCCTTTTATGTACTAAAAAAAGAGACAGTATGTTGTTGGAAAGTACAAAAAATACATTTGGACTAGCTAAACCCCGCTGTAACCTATATCTCTGGTTACTGCTCTGCTCCTGTAGGTCGTCGCGGGTTCTTACTCAGAGTGTTAGTGTAAACACCGTTATCCTTGAAACCAGTGGTTTGGTTTCACTAATAGAACGAAAATTCAATGAAAAAAAATATCTTTTTTTTTAAGTAAAATCTCCATTTTTCCTCTAAATTATATCACCCTATATTACAATGATGTAATTAGTTAAAACTTATGTAGGTAGTTATAACAGACGGCCAGTGCAGCAAGTCAACGCCATTTGCGGTGATTACGTAACCCGGGCGCATAGTATCCACGAATTTACGGACGGTGTCGGGCAGTTTTTTTTTTTAATTTTTGAAAGAAAACTTTGTTTATTTATTTTTAAATTCAGATAAACATTTTTTTATAATAAATCAAGTACCTATGGTTTTAGTGACAACGGTGTTTACACTAACAGTCTGTATAGCCTATAATACACCACGTGAATCTGCCTATTATATTCACATAACATATTTCTATTTATTTGATCTTTAGACTTAATACCAACTTGTTTTTATTTTACTTTTAAGTACAATGTTTTTTCTTAAGCAATGTGCGTAATTTTCGCATGAATAAAAGTAGCAGCGCAGTAGTAGCGTAGTTTATTTTTCTTTTCTATAGTTTAAAAGTTGTTTTCTAATCCGATTGCTATTTTCAGATATTAACGCTTTTAAAGAAACAAAAAAAAACTTCAATTTTATTATAATGAGTATAGATTATGTACATCACTCTGCCCAATAAAATATTTAGCTTTCAAATAACATGACAAACGCCACGTTACCTAAATCACTGCTAACCCAATAGGAGGCGGGGACATGGAAAATTTACGAGCTGTCCCAATTCCGAACTCTTACACCAGAAGGTTCTTCACTTCGTTAATAATTGAGGCGCTCAGTTCAGTTGTGGTTGTCTCATTGAACTCACAGATGGCGCTGACAGTACTCATATCATAAAAAGGTTAGAGGATATAGAACAGTAATATTTTCATGCAGTTTTCTTTGATTAATTGATTATGAACTAAAATGTTACGGAAATAGAGATGAAATTTGAGAGATGCAAGTATGTCGGATAAAACTTTTAACGTTAATATTAATAAATAAAAAAATAAAAATTGTTCGGAAATCGTACTGTACTTCGACAAGTCTCAATTAAGTTCGACGAGGCTCGGAAACGATTAAACTGTCTTGAATCCCGCAAGTACGTTATTTAATTCTGGAAAAATTGTTTTATTTTTCACTTGCTATAACCTCGGTTTTATCCGCGTTAAGTTACGTCTTTAATTACTGCCCCACCTCCGTTGGTCGTAGCGTAATATTAAAAAGCCAACAACCTTCCACGATAGCCGTCATTTAAACCACAAACGTTTTTTTTAATCGGCCCAGTAGTTCCTCATATCGGCGCGTTGAAACAAACAAACAAACTCTTTAGCTTTATAGTATTAGCTGGCCTAAATTCTAGGGTCTAATCAGAGCTACCAAATAATAGAATACCTTCAAATAAAACGTACATAAAACAGGTTTACCAATTGGCGCAAAGAACCAGTATTTACTAAGACACAGTAAATTGCCTGGAAGTGATATGTGGACTTTATTAGTAGGTACTTTAAGCCTAGTTCACTTTGGTTTCAATTTTCAGATGTTGGCAATAATGGTACGTAATTAAGAGTACCAACTTAATTACCAAAGTACATATAAATATTTAGCAGATACGTATTACTGAAATAAATCTTCTTGTTTGTCATGTGAGCAGAAGGTCTTACGACCCCACACACCCTAGTGTCAGAGTTTCCAAACCGCCTCAAGGGCCTCTGACATGGTTTAAGTGGAACAGTAAGTCCAGGTATCCTCACGATGTTTTCCTTCACCGATGCCAGTGATGTCCAAGATAAACTTTAGAAAGTACATATGAATTGAAAAATTCACATTGGTACTTGCCCAGATTCGAACCCACAACCTCATGCATGACAGGCGGATGCCTTAACCACTAGGCCATCACGACACTAACAAACTAATAACTGAAATTATTATTGGTATGTTTTCAGTGCCTCATCCCTCCAGTTTTGGAGGGATGGGGATCCCTGATCCTCAGTTAATGCACACTAATATGGTCAACACGAAAAAGCCTCTGTCTGTCTGTGTGTTTCTTGCCTTATCACGGCAAAACCACGGAGCCGATCGTAATGAAATTTATCAATGATGTAGTTACGGATCTGTATAAAAACATAGGCAACTATTGCGGCTTTGTATAAGTTCCCGATTTCCGTGCGGTCAAAACTTACTAAACAGTTGAAGTGTAGCACAAAAAGTATCAAGACCCTTACTACTATTATCGAAACTTAGTCTAAATCCAGGTTGATCTTTACAATAGGTATAAAATCACCCAAGCAAAAAAGAGACTTAAATGAATACTAAAGAAATAAGGCCTAGTATACATAAAGATGTCAATACGGGTTTCTTGATCCCTGTAATGTGTCAGCCGCCTTAAATTGATGGTACTATAAACTACAGGGTACAGATCCGTTATACGCAGATATATCTATATAGGTACCTATAGTAGTAACTTTTTTGTAGGATCTTGGGGCACACTGCTTTGGCGGTCCGTTAACCAAGAAAATGTATTTTTGGAGATTTATTTCAAAAAGGAGGTTTTTAAGAGTCGGGCCCAAAGGGTCCAACGCCCTATTGCTCTCGGTCATCCGCCGGTTCGTCTGTCTGACCCTTTGACATAACCCTGTATCTTTAGAAAAGTAATGGCTGCTTATACAGCAAATAAAATAAAGATAAAAAGAAAAAGGTCTTCCCATTCAAGAAACGTCAAAATCATTTATGTAAACATAAATCAAGAAAAAGAAACAATATACTTATACATATATTTAAAAAAAATATATAATTTTGTTGCCTATTCCAAAAGCAAAAATCAATACACACTTTGAAAAAATAAAATGTTCTACAATAAGCTGCACTTACAAGTCATGATCATGTACGACGTCCATTACTGGACATAGGCCTCCCCTAAAGATAAGCACACTGACCGTTTCTACGCTGCCCGCAGCCAGCGGAGAACGTCGTGGAATGACTGTTCTGTTCTGTTCAGTGTCGTGGTGACCCAGTAGTTAAGGCGCCCGCCTCTCATGCATGGGGTTGTGGGTTCAAATCTGGGAAAGTAAATGTGAATTTTTCAATTCATATATACTTTCTTAAGTTTATCTTTGACATCACTGGCAACGGTGAAGGAAAACATCGTGAGGAAACCTGGACTTACTGTTCCACTCAAACCATGTCAGAGGCCCTTGAGGCGGTTTGGAAACTCTGACACTAGAGTGTGTGGGGTCGTAAGACCTTACTGCCCACACGATAAAGAAGATGAAGAAAGACTGTTCTGAATTTTCAAAAGGAAGGGAATTGAGTTGTATGAAGTCCGCACCACATATAGGCCCTCTGTTGCCTGTACTGATCGTCCGTATGTTCGGTGATCGTTAACTCAAAAACCAGGGCTGTCTTTTTCGGTGTCTCCGTCTTCACAATGAGTGAAGATAATGTGGGTACTTTTAAAATTACTTCTTTCCTTATAAACCGTATAAGAAACGACATTTTGTTATCCTCTGTTATCTGCTGAAGTAATTCGTACAGAATTTCATGTTTGTTTAGTTTTCTATATTATACTAACTTCTTTCGTTCGCATCAAAGTTTATATGATATATATATATATATTTCATAATTTTAACTGGTTTACATCCGTAATCACGTCACACACAAAGACCTAGTTGAAAACCAGCGTCCGGCACAAGTGGTCTGGCATTTTATGCTGAACTGGGTCTGTTTGGCGCAGCTGTGGGGCACACAATTTTTTACTTTTTGTTTTTTTTTATTGCCTTTTTATTATTATTTTTGTGTGCACATAGTCTGTGTCAATAAACATTTTTTCTTAATTTATTTCTTTCTATATGTTCTAATCCAGACTATAATCTATACGTGTGCCAAATTAAATCTAGATCCGTCCCATAGTTTTTGCGTGAAAGAGTGACAACCATCAATACACCCTCAGAAACTTTCTCATAATTATATAATATTAAGTAGGATTATCCGAGAGGGCACCATTATCAGGAAGAGTGCGGTGGAAAACGCCACAATTTTTTTATTTTGTGGCGCTGTAATAAACTTATATTAACCACAGTTAATAAACATACACGTAAACACCCAATAAAACACGGCATAACAGTTAGAAAATAGCTTTTAATTATTTAGATCTAATTACTTATAATGTATTTTACGAGAACCCAAGCTCCCACAAGCCATTATTCTTGAAAACCAATAAATTGCTCACAAAGCACATTTTTTACACCAAATGGCCTCTTTCTTATTAATTGACAGCCGGAGTCATTAAGCTATCTTCGACTAGGGATTAGGCTGCTAATATAATTTGATCGGACCTTTTTCCGAAGACTTTTGTGGTCAAACTGTTATCTTATGTTCAATAATCGGTACAGGCGAAGATGTGATGATGTGGATTATTTGAGAATAATCGGAGTTGGTTGAAAGAAAAATTGAAAATATTGAGTCTGGTATTGTAATTTGAATCTTATAAAGTACATTGTAAGGCTAAAATTATTAATAAAAACAAGTTCTTAATAAATATACATTTCTTTGACTTGTCTGTTTTTATTGCGTTGATATATAATAATAATATGCATTATTGATTCAAATTTTCAGCTCAATCGAACAACATTGAAGTAGGTCGAATTTAGATTTAAAAAATTTGTAAGGTTTTCATGGCCGCTAACCGGCTCCAACATCAGACCAACTCTGTGACATTATTATATTGCATTGTCATGCAAATTGTGGCACATACCTATTTTACTTGTAAGATTTGATTGCCGTAGCCACCGGGACAGGTGAAAATAAATTAAATTATGTAGGTAATAAAAATAATTTAGATTTCCGTGTATTCTTTTCTCGAGTACTAGGGAGGCATAACTAATAAGATTCTCAGAGAATTAGACCCTGTCTAAGTATCAAAACGAAGTGTGTAACCGTGATAACTACAATACTCCTGCTTTGCATTCTCAGTATGCAATCTGTATGAGAAGGTTATAAATACAAATCAATCTCATTTGATTTGTTATTTTACTGACCGTAAAATTTTAATATCATATTGTACTCAAGAGACCACACAATATAAAACCAAAGCACATCCATTCCATCAAATAACAACAATAGAAAATCATCCATTATTTCACATCCCTTCCGTCGGTACCAGGCGAGCATACATTCTAAGTAGTAATCGAGCTCGAAGTACCAATCCATCCAGAATATATCAGTATAAAGTACGATGTCGTTCGAAATTCGAATAGCGGGACCGTGGAACGGGGTTACATTTCTATTTCGGGAGAGGTAAAGGTCGACAGTTGTGAGCCGTAAGGTACGGAGCGTTTTAGAGAGCTTTATAGAATGCAGACTATGTTCAGATGTATTGTTGAGGTAATGAGGAAGGGTGAATGTGATTTGATGTGTAAGAATGAGAAATTTGATTGTGTACAAAGTCAGTTAGTTAAATCTAAATAAAAAAAGGCAAGTTCACTCAAAAAAATCAGCAGGGAGGTAGATTACAGTAAGTAGACGTCTAATAAGAAAGAGTTTTCCGAAATTCACCCCCTAAGGGGACGAAACGGCAGTCTATAGTTTACATGGAGAAATCCACTTAGACGCGGACGAAATCGGTATTTCATAAAAAGATTAGAAAAAATGTAACTTTAACTGTAAATAAGTTATGGCTAGAGTATACAAAATAGCGAATCTTCTTTTATTTATTTTCTTATTGTTCTTTTTCAAAAATCCTAAATTTTGAACGCGTACTACTTACACATTATGATAACAAAAAAAATTGGCTTAGCATTTGTGTTAACAAAAAAAAAGTACATAATTTAAAAATCGAACACTATAGTCCTCGTTTGAAAAAAAGCGCGAATACTCTCGTATTTAATTAATTTATCGTAAACATCAATTGCCTGCTGGCCATAAACACGCCAAAAGCGTGCGCTGTAAAAGTAAAATATTCCCTTTTCAAATTATTATTTTCTTTTCTTTTGGGATTTAAAGCGCTTTTGGGCGTTAATATAGCGTTAGATGACAGTATTATGAATGCTTGTCATTATAATGCCTTCTGATTTTACGAAAAAATAAAGATATTCTCTTATTTGAATAAGGATTGCTTTAAAAAGTATTTTTTTGTACTTTTATACGACTTTTTATAAGCGTCTGACTTTGCGATACAAAACTAAATTCTCGTATTTACATAATGTAATACACATTATGTAAATACGAGAATTTAGTTTGTAATAACTATTAATGTAATAACTATTTATAAAATGATTAGCCTAAATATAGTGAACAGTTATTTTGTTTGCTTGTTTAAACGCGTTTAATCTTTGAAACTACTAGTCGGATTGGAAAAAAATATTTTTGTATATGATAGCTAGATTTATGTCGAATAGTATAGACTATATAACACCACGCCACGGCAGTGGAGCAGCACCCAAAGACGGGTGAAAAAAGAGAAGCTATAGTATCTTATAAAATGCTTCAAAACGTTCCTTATTACATATTTCCAATATTTTCGGGTAAAACCGCAGGGTATAGATAGTAAAAAAAAACAACAGGAAGAGCCTCTCCCGCCATTAGATTGCTATCTTATTAATATCTAATTTTGCTAATGGGATGCTAATACAATGGCTGCCAATGATGACAATACAATGGGACACTTCTTGTTTATTGTTTATAGTGTGTTTATGGAAATGCTTGTTTATATTTTTTATGACTAGTTTGGTACTTGTTTGGATGGAATGATGACTGATGTCTTTGTAGAGGACTGCCTCGTTGGTCTAGTGATCGCAAGCGCGACTGCTGTGCTTGAAATCTTGGTTTCGATTCCCAGGTCGGGCAAAGTGTTATTGGGTTTTTCCATCAGTCATCTGTAATCCCCGAAGGGTTAGGCAGAAGTGTACCCATTAGTACACCCACATTTCGTCAGTTATGTTTTTAGTCCCATGTAATAGGGGGCGAGCCTATTGCCATCAACCGGGCACAAATCCAGACTCCGAGGCTGTTACTGAGAAATTCCTGATGGAAAAACCCAATAACAACATACATATACAACATACATATATATTTTTCTCATACTATTTCAATATTTCTTATGTGTAAAATTACTGTAGAACAATTACGGTTTAGGCATCCAAAACTTATGCTTAAAAAAGATATAAATTTAATAAGCGTCAAATAAATATCCAACATCATTGTATTGTTTTTGTTAGCCTATTCTGTCCTACTCCTAGGCAAAGGCCAGATATAATCAGGGGTTGCGGAACGTCTTAACAGGATACCGTGGCCCCGGAACGCAAAGGGCAACAGAAGGAACAGGGTGGTTTTTTAGTCAGTAAAATTCTGACAGTTATTTAATGATTTTTTACCACCTAAAAAAAAGGCCAATTATAATAATAATAACTTATGAAGTCGACCAACACGTTGAGAAACTTTCGCTCAACGGCTGGGTCAAGAGTCAGATGCAGAAGGCGGTTGTCTTGGACACGGCACGCATAGTGAGGAGGTTCCTCTCTCTGGATCCCTAGCCGCCGGTAGCTTGGGTGTTACCACCTCGTTGCGGGCGGAGCACTATTTTTATACATATTTTTTTTTAAACTATATTATTTGTATTTTTTTAAGGAAAATACGTGTATAAATATGAAAAATAAAAAAAAATGAAGAGAAAAGTAACTTATGATAACATTACAATAACTATTATCTTAGTATAATAATTTAAAAAAAGTGAAAACAATTCCAACAAGTAATGCTAACAATTACCATACAAGTCATCCAAAATTATTCTAAACTAATATTAACTTACAGACTAAATAACACTAACTAGACTTAGAGTAATCAAGTTCCCTAAGTGTACCTAACGACTATTAAACTATGTCTTTGCTAAACCTTGAGAACAAACAGACCGTAATTTGAAGATTTGATTAGACTAACTTTTGAATGACGTATGACGGCACAGATGGCATTAATGTTAAAGTTTGTGTGTTTGGAAGTCTATTTTTAGAGTTGTCGAAGAAAATCAAATGGTTTTTTTTTTTTCGTTAAAAAGTTTCTATTTTGTATGAAATATTTGAACAAATTATTCATCTATATAAAATCGACGTCGATGCGGATGAATTTTTTGATACTATTTAGTTTTAGTCTCTTTTTTTTGTAATTGTATTTTTTTTTAAATTATTTCTTTAAAATATTGGACATATTACCAAAACACACATAAACTCACGCCTTTTTCCCTGGGGGTAGGCAGAAACCACAGAACACTACCTGCTACGATCCTTACATACTCCTTTCGCCTCATCTATGTTAATAATCTAATAAAATGACGACACCAGCTGTTCTATAATAAAGAAATACTTTACTTTTTTTTTAATTTGTTTACAGTAGTTGCGGAATAATGCTACTGCTAGATGATCAATCTACTTTCTTTATGGCATTCTATGTATATTTCTTCTTCAAAGCAAAATTAATTCAAAATCAAAGTCAAAAGCATTAATTTCCTTTAAATGCGGTAAACAAAATAAATTGTCAGAAGCTACAATGAACATTTAACAGCAAAACAATAAAACATATTTTCCCTTAAAGCATAATTTATTCGACAAAAGTTTTTCCACAAAAAATATTAAAATACCTCATGGAGTGTAATCATTTTAAACGTAAGCTATTCATCAGTTTGCTTGTCTGAGACGAGTCTAGACTTTGAGTCTAGTCTAGGTACTGGCTTAGACGAAATCCAGACACCCAACTTAACGCGAAAAGTAAAGCGTAACTGTCTTCAGTATTTTGTAAATACGGAAGTGATAGTCAAAGTCAAAAATCATTTGTTTCAATAGAATTTTTTGCTGCCAAAATCTTCTATCTATAGGTACATAAAATTATTTGTCCTGAATGACTGATTGACTGATTGACGCACAGTCTAAACCGCTGATCGTAGAGACCTGAAACTTGAAGGGTGTGTTCTTTGTACAACGTAGGTGTCCAGTAAGAAAGGATTTTCCAGAATTCACCTTCTAAGTCCGAAGTTTGTATGGAGAAACCAACTTTGACGCGGATGAAGTCGCAGGAAGAAGTTAGTCTCTCAATATTCAACTACTTACGTCAAATTAATTAATGTATGCTAAATGTATTACATAACTATCCAGCATGTTGTATCCAAAGGGTTGACACTTGAGCCATAAGTCCGAGCGGTCACCTTGTTTTTGTTGACATCGCCAAGCAATTGGCTGACTCTTGACATAATCAGAGAGCTGGTTTTTTTTAGGCCAAAGAATCAGCATTGCCATATCACGTGGCAAAGAGAGTAAGTAATTCCTGACATAACATCACGCCTGCAGTCCCCTAAGAGTTAGGCAGAGGTGTCCCTATTAGTACACCCACATTTCCCCCGTAAGGAGTAAGGTAATAAGGGGCGAGCCTAGAGTGAGAGAGAGCCATTCTGCCGTGTTACCGAAAAAGGGCACAACTAACACTTTTTGTCAAAATGAGTTATATATATATTCGGAATCAGGAAAAAAAGGCCTATTTGCCTGATTTTTTGTAGATTTTTAGCTACAAAATAAACAGAGATAGCATAAGCTTAAAGGGCACAACTGCATCATTTTTTAAGTTTTATTACAATAAAAAGGCATATTGTGAGATATGACTTTTATTTCACCTTTTTTATTATTGATATATTTAATGGAAAGGGCATAACTGACGTACGTCAAATATAAAAGGCTTATGTGGCAGTTGTGCTTATTTTTTATACGAATAGCAATTAATGTAGAAAGAAAAGTCACAACTGGCAGTTATGCCCTTTCTATTTAGGCCTACGCTTATAAATGTTATATACAAAAGGCACATTGGCGTTTAAGTGCCTTTACTACTAAACATTTCTGAACGGAGATGAAGTGAGGGGGCAAGGTATGCAGAGAATGCCGTCAGTTGTGCCTGATGTGTGGACGCGAGAAGAGAATATTATCGAGAAGACTTTTGCAAAGCTGTATGTGATACTGGCTTTCGCACTATGGTAAAGAAGATGGGAGTTCAAGACTTTTATGATTATGAAGACTGCTCTTCGACGAATACTTTTAGCTTGATTTTCTTAAGTTAAAAAATATTAACGAAGATAATACCACCTCCACGACAAAAGCGGGATCCCCTCGGAACAACCGAGGGGTATCACGAGTGAAAGGAAATCTGCGATACTCACAAAGCGTGGTCCACTTATACTAACAGGAGAGTTTTTTTTGTAAACTACCTATAAATGATCGAGCAGTCGATTTGTTTCAAAACTAAGAAGACTGAAATAATGCAAGACTGATTTTTTACGCTCACTTTAGTGTCGATTTAATTATTTTGAGAATATATTAGTTGCTTTAAAGTTTCTAATTTTCAGGTTTAGAATTATTTTTTTGTTTAATTTTTATAATAAATAGTTCCTACTTATTTTGTAACCTTGTCAAGATTGTGATAGAGAGATGCATAGTGCCATTTTTAGTATAAGGTAATAAGAAGTTAATTCCATTCCTTGAATAGTGATAAAAATTTGAACTACTTAGATATTTGATACATAATTGTTATGATATTTATTGTTTTTTTAAATTTCGTTTTCTTTTTTTGATAAATATATTGAAGTTCCTAACTGGCTGTGTTACCTAATTTTTAACTAAGAGAGATTTTGAAGTGTCATTTTTAGTAAACAATTCTGTTTTTGTTTTGTTGAGTCCTTCAATAAAATAAGTGATAGTACTTTTGAAAATTTGTTTGTGTAAACTCTTTGAAATAAATGTTTTATTTTCTTACAACTGCCTTATTTTATTTCTTATCCCATTGCAGAGACACATTTACCTATGTATTTATTTTAATAATTTACAGTAAAAAGGCACAATTGAGTAAATATGCCTTTTTGTCGTTAAAGTTTTAAATTCTTACTCAAAATTTTACATTAAAAAGGCATATTTGGTTATATGTGCCTTTTAAACGTAATATTGCTCTTTTCATGTTATTTTTTATGTTAAATTAAAAAGAAATATGCTAATTATTAAATATATCTATTAAAATTAAAAATATAACATTGCTATCTTTGTATACATACTATAAATACGCAATATTTCACATTTACACAATTTCGAAAAACACAATTTAAACGTGTTTTTTTAACAAAATTCAAAAAATATTTAAATCTCAATTTTCTCAACATTTGTAAAATGTTAGTTGTGCCTTTTCTAATTACGACGGCAGCATTTCTGTCAAAATGTAAACCGAGCCTGAGTTTGACAATACCTTAGAGTAGATTTCACTTCGAAGGACCCTCCAGCTGCAATCTTTACACCAATCTAAACGTATCAAGTTGAACGATCCCCATTATTTACTCTAACAAAAATAAACAAACATATCAAGTTCGCGCCAAAACAAATAGAGGCATGGGTCATTACCCTAAAGGCGCTGTCTCACCGGGAGCTTTCGATTTAATTTTGACTGTAACGTTTCATTTGAGACTCACTAAATGACGAGTGACACGCCTGTAATGAAAAAAATCCTGTAATATAACTATATAAAATGAATAATAATTCAATGCTGACAGCAACACTTGTCCTATTGACAGCGATGCAGACGACTGTTTTAATTCCCTATGAGTTTCACTTTCTCTCCGTCATAAATTTTTCATATGTATCTTGTAATTTTGATTATTATTTATATGTAGTAGTTTTGTTTTTGTTGGTTGATTAGTTGTAAAATAAATAAACATTTTCATTCTGAACTCATCATAAAAGATGACTTTTTTTTTTCGAAATTCGGTTTTTAATTATAATATTGTCTTATAGACTGCCGAGCAATGTAATGTAATTACATTACAAGATTGGAATTGGAGCTCGAATCTGAACTGTTAAATTACAGGTGAATGCTCGGCGGAGCGCCTTAATATTACATGTTGTATCATTACGAGTTGCGCACTGTAATGCTCGGTTTTTCTCACTCACTGATGCTCGAATCTGAAATGTTACATCAGAGGAAAATGTTCCCAGTGAGGAAACACCCTAAGAAGGCAAAGGACTCCACTAGAGTTCCTATCACAATAACACTTATTCGCGAATTTATGATTTTAGTTCCCGAAGCGATATCACAACGTTATCTCTTAAAATATTGTTAGTATTTGTGTTTCAAATGTCTTGTATTTTCTATTATTAGTAGCAGTTCTGTTTAATTAGTTGAAAACTTTTGTCGTTTGTTGAGATTAAATTGGATGCGCTTACTTGGAACAGCGGGTCGAGCGCGCCTATATAAATACAGATTAATGGACAGATATTTATGTGCACAAGTGTGTGCGCTAATACGAGTGCATCCTATATCTCACTCTCAGGCGCTTTGCACACAGAGCAACTATTGCAGCAACTGGCAACTAGCTGGCAACCAGCTGTTTACATATATTTCGATTGGACTGCGCACACATAGCAACTCGAGTTTCGAGTTGCGGCAATCGTCAACAGTTTTCAGTTGCTGCAATCGATGATTATTTCCTAATTGCCACAACTAGCAACTATTAAATATTATATCGTTAACCCTGATCGCTGCGTAGATTGAGCAACTCGGCTTTGAAAGTTGCTCACAGATTGCCGTAAAGTTGCTCAACCGAAAACGTTATAGCAACTATCAACATTTACAGGAAACTTTTAAAGAGTCGATAGTTGCCTCAACTTAAGTTGCTCCGTGTATAAAGCGTCTTATAGTCCGATGGGACGGTAATCTGATATTACCGGGGGAAGATTAGGAGCAGGATCAATAGCTTTACTGTTATATCAAAATAATCTTAAAGATTTCCCGCGTAAGACACGTTTTGTGACTTACATAATTAACTCAATAGCGGGGGTTAGAAGACACATTAATTCTGTACTTCCTTTAATACTGAACAAAATAATTAGTACTGAGGTTTAATGAATTTATTACTCATAAAAAACAATACATAGTTCACTTAAAAATTAGCTTAAAAAAATAATTATGTAAGTAGCATTCAGCGATCATACATAACATCGCGCCTGTCATCCCCGAAGGGTTAGGCAGAGGTACCCATTAGTACACCCACATTTTGCCAGTTATATTTAAGTCTCATTTAATAGGAGGCGAGCCTATTGCCACCAGCAAACACAAATCTAGACTCCGAGGCTGTTACTGAGAAATTCCTGATGGCCAAAACCCAAAAACACTTCGCCTGACCTGAAAATCGAACCCAAGATCTCATGCTCAGCAGTCGCGCTTTGCGACCACTAGACAAACGAGGCAGTCACATTCAGCGATCAATAATCAACTTAATAATTTAAACTGTATAACGACTTTTGTTGCTGACCGTACCCTTCTAGTCTAGCTTTTAGTACAACTATCCGTACCTAGACATAGCTCAGTCAGTTGTTAACATGGCCGCAACTGAATACATCAACCGGTCAGTGTTGGTCGATAGTTCAGAATTGTAAAACAGTTCAGTGTTCTGAACGTTGGGTCAGGCTTTTGTTGTACTTTTTGAGGGTTTCAAACTACCTATACGGGCCACAAACAGTCGCATAGCCATTAACTATGCATACTGCCCATTAAACCAAGTAACATTGAGCAGAAATTATTGCTGGGAAACGATGATTGGTGTGTAAATTACTGTTTATTTATTTAAATTTTATGCAACAAAAAATACAAAGAAGGAGGCGGATTATTTTGCACCTACCATGTTATCTCTTCACCAGCTTTGGTTGACTGTTAGAGAATGCCTAAGATATTAAGTACGCCTTTGTACTTTTGTTGCATAAAGTTTAAATAAATAAATGTTGTTACTGGACTGCACGGTTGGCGCAGTGCCTAACCAATTAGCTGCTGCACTGCGTGACGCGGGTTCGATCTTCCGCACTTGATTGACCTACATTGATCTACAGTTGTTCCGGGTCTGATTGTTTGTGAGTTTATAAACGCACCCACGATACAGGAGAAATTCCTAGAGTGAGAAAAGCTATTAAAAAAAAAAAATCTCAGGTATGGTGCCGAACACCAAAAATAACACAATGACCTTTACACAATGACCTTTTCACAATGATCTTTTTACACTCTCTATACCTAAGTGGAATACGTCAAATTCAAATTCAAACTCAAATTCTTTATTTGAAGACTATGGGTGAGTCAACAAGATGTTCTTAAAATAAAATTATAAATTGCCATAATCAGGCTCACGCCATGCAAATTTAAATGCAAATTAGGTACAGACGAATTAACACAGTATCATGCAAACATATCAAGAAAAAAAAATTGTCCATACAATTATGAGAAATATCAAACTTACAATAAATAACATTCATTATTAGGTACATTTAGTTATTAATCTTAATACAAATGGAAAAAATATATTATATTAATATATTATTAAATACATTTATGTCAAAAGAGCAGAAACAGTCACTTGTGAATTTTAAATATTAATTATTTTTTTCATAGTTATTAAACAATGTTAAAATAAATAAAATTTAGATACATTCAGATTAACAGCTTTATAATACGTGCTAATTAACGTTTATAATTATCTCAGTTTTAAACTAAAACCATTTGAACGCAAATAAAACTCAAACATACATGGTAACTGTACCTGTCGTCGCTCGTTACAGTTGCCAACAAAGCCTCGGTGAAGTTCATTTGTCACAAACTCTATACACTGCAAACGACGCCGGAAGCCAAAGTTGTAGTTGAAATGTTTGAATTAGTAAAGTTTTTAGCTTTAATGAAAACTAATTTATTGTGAAAGTGAGTGTAATAAATTAATTGTTTTATTTAAAATGTATTTTATTTTGAATATGGTTTATTTTATATAGCAAAATTTCTTTGAAAAGTAAACCTTATGGAAAATAGTATACATTGAAGTATATAAATGATAAGTAGGTACTTATGTATATTATAAAGAGTTATTTGTTTAATTATTTTCACTAAAAGTACTAAGTAAAAAACATATATATTTTACTGGTAGAATTTAAAATCTGGAATGTTAAGCATCTCCTACCAAACCCACGTAATTTTTTGACAGGCCACGAAACTAAGTAAACACAGTAAAACGGGGTCAATAGAGAGGCAGGGGTGAATCGAGACGGAACTTTAAAAGGGATTTTAAAGTCAAACTAATAAAGTTGGTCGCTAACAAGGAGACTAATTTGTAAATTATAATTCAGAAAAAAAGGAGAGTCTTTTTTGCCAACAAACTATATTATTTTAACATTAAAATCTCTTTTAAAGTTTCGTTTCGATTCACCCCTGCCTTTCTATACACCCCGTTTTACGGCACTTTAGTTAGTCGTATCAAAACTAAATCAAAACTTGAAAAAGAGAAACAGTATGATCGTCGTCAAGTTTTAACCTAATTTCAAAGTCCAATTACTTAGTTTCATCTAAAACAATGTGCGACCTCATTCTGAGTGATGTCCCGCGAACTCGGGACTATTTTATGGGTAAACTTTAAGCAGCAATTAAAACTGCGGACAGCGCCATCTGTTATCGTGTCCTGGAATTAATGCAAGTAATTAATGGTCTGTGAAAGTTGCTAGTTCTGTTCGTCTGGTTCAATTTATCTCAGGATGAAAGTAACATAAAATAAAAGGTATGGGAGGATTCATTTTGAGAGAATAATTAAGAAAAGAGAGGATTTATTTTGGGAGAATAATTTTAATACTTTTATACCTACTTGAGGTTAGTTGATGTTTTAGTTTTATAAACCTGTATCTAGTAAGCATGTCTATCAATTAGTCAACTTATGACACATCTAATGGACCAGGATCCCAATATTGCCACACCTAAGTTATTTTGACATCGCTAAAATTTTATCAATATACTAGCTTTTGAACGCGACTTCGTCCGCGCAAAAATAAAATAAAATATAGCCCATGTTACTCGCAGATAATGTAGCTTTCTAATGGTGGAAGAATTTTTAAAATCGGTCTATTAGTTTTTGAGTTTATCCATTACAAACAAAAATACATTTTTTTTCTCTTTATAATATTAGTGTAGATAAAATAATGAAAATTAAATGTTTTGATATTGCTACGTTGAGCAAACGTAGTGATCAAAGCTCGTGCCTACTCTGTATGAGAAGAGGCCTTACCCCGCAGTGTGATAATAATGGACTGGTATTACAAGCCATTAAAACTCATTCGTGTTAAACCTGGAGCTTTATTTTATTATCTTCAGAACAAATTACTGAACGGCCGTAACTTCTCCGTTGATTGATTTTCACCAATCAGCTTGACCATAAAAATTAAGGAGGTAATAACTTTATAATTTTAAATGAGTACCAGGTGGGTTTATCGTAATATGTAATTAAAAATGTTATAGCCACTCGTACGAATTGTAATGTTAACAATGTAATTTTTGGAGTTTGTAATTAAGGAATAATTTAATTTTTGTAACGTTTTTTTTGTCGCTCTAAATAGAAATTTGCTCCGTGCGGCAATCAAACTCGCGATATGCAGCGCAGCAGGCAATCGCCAACCATGTTGTCAACATCATCAATATCGTCAAAATCTTTATTAACTTTATATGCAAACAAAACTTGTGAAACATCAACTCTATTTAAAAAAAACCCAATGCTACAAACCTGAGAAATGACAATATAAAAATACAATATTAAATAAGGTATTTGAATAACCCTCAATATGCTCCCTTAACGATGCTCAATTCAATATTTCACCCCTCAAAGTGAACGGAGGTAAGAAGTTATTTGAATTTATTTTCAAATGAAATAAATGGAAATGAGATTTGGTTCCACTTCCATTCACACCTTTTAATGTCTTTTCCGTTCCTTTTTTGTAATAAAAAAATCTGTAATGGTTTTTTTTTTGCATCCATCAATATTATTAAAAATAAATATAAAAATTTCGAATTCATTTTTGCATATTTATAATATAGGTACTGGCACTTTGCCGTTATATTATATATCTGTTCTTGTAGCTAAGTAATAACAGCCGCACTAGTTAAGCTACGCTTACCGAGGTTGATCTGTGGATGGGTTATCACGTTAACACCTACGGACGATGATGATGGTATATTTTAAAACATGGTTATACGAGTGCAAACTAAACGATTTAAAATATGAATTCGGCTGCAAGAATTATTGCCCACAAAACCAACGGAGCAGTCGTACAGGACGGATGATATTTTAGTTGTTACCCAAAAACAAAAAAAATAACCACGACTTTTTCCCAACAGTCTACGATTAAACGCCGTCAGACACAACGCCGACAGACTGAACACCGACAAGACTTTACTTCGACAGGACACTTCGCCGACAGGACACTTCGCCGACAGGGCTCATAGTAGAAGTGAATAAAACCTTTATTCACTTCTACTGTCGAAGTAATGTCTTGTCGAACGTATTAACGTATTAAAAAAAAGTTTAGATTAGGTTAAAACTGTGACCCCCCCTACGACAAAAACAACAAGATTATAAAGAAAGAAGTATACACATCCGCTGTATACACGTCGGCGTTTAGTCGTACACTCTTTTTCCATGGAGGTAGGCAGAAACCACAGAACGCCACCTGCTACAATCCTCACATACTCCTTTCGCCTCGTCCACGATAAATAATATATAATTTATGCAAACTAAATTATGAAACTAATTCCCAACATATTTGAAAACAATTTAAGTACCACAATAGACTTTAATTAATTAATGAAATAGTTGTAAAGTTGTCAAAAGTCAACACGCCAACCGAACCATTAATCACTCTTGGTGTTAACGCGCGCGTTCACGTTAAGCACTTCATGTACATTGTTATAGGTGATGTAATTAAACTTGCGTTATGTTGTTATTGTGGTTAGTGAGTAAGGTGATTAAAGGGGTGAAATTTTGTGTAACAAGTTGTAGTGGGGGTGACGTTCTTTTGGTGGGAATAATAAATTATTATACTACTGCCTCGTTTGTCGCAAGCACAACTACTGTGCATGAGGTCTTGGGTTCGATTCCCAGGTCGGGCAAAGTGTTGTTGGATTTTTCCATCAGGAATTTCTCAGTAGCAGCCTCGGAGTCTGGATTTGTGCCCGGTTAATGGCAATAGGCTCGCCCCCTATTATATGGGCCTAAAAACATAACTGGCGATATGTGGGTGTACTAATGGGTACATCTCTGCCTAACACTTCGGGGATTACAAGCGTGATGTTATGTTATGTATATTATTATAATTAGCTCGTACTGTCCCACTACTGGGCAAATTCCTGCCTCAATTTCTTCCATCTATAGCGAATAATTCGGAATAATAAATTATTATAGGTTAAATAAATTAAAATTCTACTACACTACTATAAACGTGACTGCCTCGTTGGTCTAGTGGTTGCAAAGCGCGATTGCTGAGCATGAGGTCTTGTGTTCGATTCCCAGATCGAGCAAAGTGTCATTGGGTTTTTCCATCATTAATTTCTCAGCAGCAACTTCGGAGTCTAGATTTATACCCGTTTGTTGGCAATAGGCTCCCCCCTATCACATGGGACTTAATAATATTAAAATTATTAAACAACGTATTTGAAATGTATATTATTTTTATTAAACATACCCACACGATAAAATATCTTCACAATATAAAAAAAAAAACATAAAAAGAATATTTCAGGTCGACTTCGTGTTCCAAGTGTTAATCCCATAATGCGATCATCCGGACTTCGCCGCGTCGGACCGGCTCGGACCGGATATGTTCGCCGTGCGTAAAAGCTTTGCTTCAGAATTGCAGTGTGACAAATGATATACCGACACAGCATAGTGTTATAAGATAGCTAGATATTAAGCTGCCACGTTAATCTAGTAGTCGTGAAGCACGACTACTGAGCATGAGGTCTCAGGTCTTTTTTTTAGGTGGTAAAAATCATCATATGAGTCCTTCTGCCCTGGTTGGGGCGGAAGGGACTGTCAGTCTTTTACTGACTAAAAGACCACCCTGTTCCTTCTGTTGACCTTTACGTTCCGGGGCCACGGTATCCTGTTAAGACGTCCCGCAACCCCGGAGACGTCCCACAACCCCGGGAGCATGAGGTCTTTATAGGTTCGATTCCCAAATCGGGCAAAATGTTATTGAGTCATTCTATTAGGAATTTCTCAGGAGCAGTCTTGGAGTCCAGATTTGTGCACGTTTGGTAGCAATAGGCTACAGGCGTGATCTGATCTGGACATCTGTCTTACAGACATCATCTTTATGATGTCAGTAATTTTTTAGATAAACTTAGGAATACTTAGGTATGCATAACACATTTGAATTGAAAAAGTCATATTTGAACGGGCAACTAGTTTCAAGTTTCTGATAAGCTGACCGACTCCGAAACAATAATAATTCAAAAGTGCCTGTAATTGGTCTGGGGGCCAACCACAAGCTCTTAAAACAATATTATTCTAATATTACTTTGCCTTCCACACTGTTGGATTTTCAACGCTCTGATCAGCGCCGAAAGTTGAAAATGCAACAACAGAAATTACAAAGTAATATTAAAATAATATTGTTATAAGAGATGGCGGTAGGCGCCCTGATTTCAATAAATGTTTTGACTTTGACTTTCAATTTACACGGTAACGAAACCACAACTTAATCCATACCATTAGACAACACGTCATTATGACACTTAAAGCAAAACCCAAAAGGAAATAATGTTATACAGGGTTTTGACAGATAAACAATAAATTATATGAAAATTAGTTATTAACTAGCAGCGGTTTATGAACGCGAAACGCATTTGTTAATAACTAGAGAATATCATTTAAATTATGTTAATTAGCTATGTGATCCGATAATTAAGTGACTTTGAAACTTAATTGACACGTTTTAAAGCGTAGGCTTATTTTGTCACGTCATAAATTATTAATGACATGCATATGATGTCCACTGTTAGCATTATGTCAAATACACAGGATATAAACTAGGACTGTCTCGTTGGTCTAGTGTTAACTATAGTTTGTTTTTTACTTTAAATTGTAATTTATTGATCGGTGGTTGTCTTCATTTATGTTTCTGCCATATTATGTAAACCGTGACTGCCTCGTTGGTCTAGTGGTCGCAAGCGCGACTGCTGTGCATGAATTCTTGGGTCCAAATCTCAGGTCGGGCAAAGTGTTATTGGGTTTTTCTATCAGGAATTTCTCAGTAGCAGCCTCGGAGTCTGGATTTGTGCCCGGTTGATGGCAATAGGCTCACCCCCTATTTCATGGGAGAACATAACTGGAACATAAATGGAAAAACTCAATAACACTTTTCCCGTCCTGGGAATCGAACAAATGACCTCATGCTCCGCAGTCGCGCCTTGCAACCACTAAACCAAAGAGGCAGTCTGCTTTTAATAATATTGTCTGTTTATATGTGTTTGAGGCTGGTAGGTATTATTATTTATAAAGTATTTTATTATTTCTGTAAAAGTACGTATTATTGTGAGTGTACATTTACAATTAATGTAAAAATAATGTATACATACAGTAATACATTACTTTATCACAATTAACAATAATTTTACTGCGCTGTTTGTGAGTTTATTCAGCCCACATACAATTAATAAAAATTATGAGAGTGCTATAAAGTTGTGCGGGGAATGTGCTCGCATTTCGCATCGTAAAGGTCGTAAAGTTATTGACAATGATGTTTATGTCAACTGTATGTCAGTAAGTTGAGTAGGAAGTACTTACCTGTTTTTTGACAAAAGCTCTGTTCATTTTGTAGTTACAGTAAATCTGTGAATTCAATGGATATGATTTTTGGCTGAGAGATTTCTAAAAATGGCATTGTCAAGGTCAAGGTCAAATGCCAGGTATTTTCTTTTATTAGGACAAGCCCGCCACAATATTCTCATCCACTAACGACTCCATAAAGCTAGAATTAACAGTTGAGACCGCCACAAAAGTGCCGAGGCAATGAACGACCAATGTGTCCAAGAGAACCGATTCAACTGTCTTAGATCCCGCAACGCCAGGCTAAATACTTGTGTTATTTATTTTTGACAGATATTATAAAACATAAAAAAAATATGTTTTTTTTTTTTTTTAATCTAATAACCGGAAATGTTGTTCCAATTTTAAAAATTGTTTTGCTTATAGGAAGCTACTTTATTATTAAGTGCTTTAGGTTATATTTTAGAATAAAAATAAAAAATTGAGATGCATAAAATAATTCACGCAGACGACAGTTGAATTGATGTGAAACACTTGGTAAAGCAAAGACCTTTATAATAAGGTGATAGATTGGTGCTAAGATTGGCATTTTATCTGTGTGACAATCAAAGTTTATGAAAAGAGTAGTCAAAGCTATATAACACTATGTATGTTACACAGCCTGATGTAAACACAATAAAATTGGGAGAGAAAAACAGATTTGAAATGATTGTTAATTTGTATTGATTATGACAGATTTCAAATACTATATACATATACACATTACATACATAAGTAATTAAGTAATTACTTTAAAAAGGTTAACTAACTCACTATCTTAACATTTAAGAAAATTACTCCAACACTAAAATTGAAAACAGCGCCATCTGTATTTGTGTAACTGTACTTTCACAGATGGCCGCTTCAACGTTAGTATTCGAGTGTATCTGTTATTTTTCAATAGAAGGCGCGTCTTGTATGTTGTTACTTTTAATAAATTGTTGGAAACGCAGCAAGGTAACGCGAAATGTTTGATTTATAATAACAACCATTAGAAGATTAACGATGCGTGTTTTCCTGTAATTAAAAGTTTTAATCTTAACATTGAGACAAAGTTTTTAGTAAAAATGTCACTGTATTATAACGTTTTGAAAATGATTTGAAGAGATTTTTGTTTCATGTGTAATTAATGACTAGATACTCTAAATATCAAAAAAAAGTCTTGATCTTTGATTACATTTTGATGAACCTTTTTTTATGAACAACATTTAAAGTAATCAACATTCAGTTGACATAAAAAACATAATGATAATTAAGTATTATTTCTGTCATCTTATTTTTGAATCATCGTATTGATGTCATCACCAACAAAAAAAAAACAACAAGTACTTCGATAAAATAAAGTAAAATAAATAATAATCTTTTTAGAAATGAAGATATCTTCACAAATAAAGAAGTAAGACATGATGGCTATCTTTTCTCTTATATCTTTGGCAGCATTCCAATGTGCGGAAATATTCGAACCTATAATAATTTATAATGACAGCTGAAGAAGAACAGCACTAGGCACATAATAAGGTTTTTAGTAAACAAGTGAATATTATTGACGCCACGATTGATACAGTCTCGACTGCCTCGTTGGTCTAGTGGTCGCATAACGCGACTGCTGAGCATGAGGTCTTGGGTTTACATGGCTATTACATGGGACTTAAACATAATTGGCGAAATGTGGGTATAGTAATGGGTACACCTCTGCCTAGCCCTTGGGGATTACAGGCGTGATGTTATGTGTACTTTATGAATTTCGCGGACACAAATATTCGGAAGGTGAATTTTAATAAACATTACAGATATGGTTGAAACAAGATAATGCTACATTACCGTAGCTGGCGTAGCACATTAGCTACGCCGTAGCAATCTCGTAGCACTTAATTTCTATCTAAGTAACTTGGTCAATCTCACAAAACAGAGATTTTATTGATTCAGTAAGCGATTACAAGTTTAATACGGTTACAATAAGTTTGTTTCTAGGTGTTGTTTGTTTAGGATACTGTTATTTTATAACGTGTGTAAAAAGATTCTTGATGGAACTGACAGTTACATATTAATCACATATTTTTTGGTTTAGAAATTACTTGGGAACATTCTAGTTACAGAGATCAACCTCCCCCCCCCCTTCGTCCCCAAGAGTTACCTTAGCATAAGCTTTAGTTTAACCGTCTATTTGTCGAGTTTATGACGATCAAATACACTGTATACCTATTTGAGATATATTTTTAAATACCAGACACTTGAGTTTTTTAAAGAAGTTTTAACAAAAATGCCTAATAATCTTAAAATACATAAACAGTAATAAATAAATCACAACATTTTCTTGCAATACAACAAAATAAACAATGAAATTAGACTTTCTTCCGTTTCTAAATAACGTAATAATTGGAATGCAATTTTCTAGGAATTTTCCCTTTGTTCTTCATATTTTTTTTCTGATTGTAGAACAAGGGAAATTTCCTAGTACATTGTAATAATTGTTTATTTGCAACCGCGTCGTACTTTTTAATATTAAAGGCTACTGCAGAGAACATACATTCAATTAAGACGGCTTTGCAGTACGGTTTGCTTTTATAATAGACTTCTTTATGTTTACAGAAATACTCGTTCGCGTAAATGTCGGTTATCGCGGACGCAGACAAAATCGCGAAATAAAAAGTACCTAGCCCATGTCCATTTCTGGGGTTTAAACTTACCCCGTGTCAAATTTTATTAAAATCGATTCAATGGTTTACTCGTGAAGGCGTACCAGACAGACAGACAGAAATACTTTCGCATTTATAATATTAAGTAGGGATTGTATAACGGCCCATGTATGTTTTATGTCATGACGGCCCAGCCTATTAGCACAATGTGAAGCGTGCATTACATTGTGTGCTCCCACATACAGGGATTTTCCGCACCAAAAATAATAGTCTGCCTAGTTACTCTAGTGGTTGCAAAGTGGACTGCTTCTTGGGTTCGATTCCTAGGTCGGGCAAAGGGTTACTGGGTTTTTTCATCAGGAATTTCTCAGTAGCAGCCTCGGAGTTTGGATTTGTGCCCGGTTGATGGCAATAGGCCCTCCTCCTATTACATGGTACTTAAAGATAACAGGCAAAATGTGTGCGTACTAATAATTACATCTCTCTTGTGTGATGTTTTGTGAATGACAGTGCAATTTTTTTTGTCTTAATAAAAAAAAGTAGATACTTATTTCACTTATGATGTTTTTTTTCTATTAAATGGAGTAGGAACGGGTCACTGTAAAAGCATCGTTAACTTTCATTTAAAACATTGATTTCACCTAAACAACTTTGCTAATCCTTGAATAAAATAAACAAAACTCTTTGGTTTGTCCAAAATTAAAACGATATCATCGCAATTCAAACTTGGCAACCCTCAGGCTATACTTGTAAATATAAGCTGACACCCAATAATGATGAATTTGTAGGATTACTAGCTTGTTTACTACCTTCGATTACCAGGGGTTAAGCAGCAACAGGAGGTAAAGTTTCAACTAGATTAATGGCTGTTTCGATGACTTTAGTTTGGTCTTTTATTGATGCGTAAGTAATCAACTATTAATCAATTATGTAGCCTTAGTGAGCAACCGGCTCCAATTTTCTGGCTGACCGACTCATTGACAACTAAATGGTTTATTTGAAACCAGCGACACGCGACATTATTGACACCGGGAAAAAAATCATGTGGAAACATGAATTTATATCTATAGGTACCGTAAAACGGGGTGTATAGAAAGGCAGGGGTGAATCGAAACGAAACTTTAAAAGAGATTTTAATGTTAAAATAATATAGTTTGTTGGCAAAAAAGACTTTCCTTTTTTTTCTGAATTATAATTTACAAATTAGTCTCATTGTTGGCGACCAACTTTATTAGTTTGACTTTAAAATCCCTTTTAAAGTTCCGTCTCGATTCACCCCTGCCTCTCTATTCACCCCGTTTTACTGTAGGTACTCTATTAAAATATATAAAATTGAAGTGTCTCTTTTAATATTAAAACAATAATCTTTTTACAAAAAAAAAGAATGTTTGCACGAAAAAAGCATTTTTTTTGTCTGTCTGTTTGTTCCGGCAAATATCGACGATTCTGACGAGACTTTCACTGGCAGATAGCTGATGTTATATGATACCCCTATCATAATGCCGCGATAAAAAAATTAAACCTCATAAAATTGCCAACATTCACGAACGAAATCGCGGACGTATGCTAGTATTCAATATAAATCAGAAATCACTATTACGCCTTCACCAAGCGTGGTGATCATACGTAACATACATAACATCACGCCTGTAATCCCCGAAGGGTTAGGCAGAGGTGTACCCATAAGTACACCCACATTTCGCCAGTTATGTTTTTAGTCCCATGTAATAGGGTGCGAGCCTATTGCGTGGTGATCAATGCTGCATTCCCTGTGTGAGCAGTGGGAAAAATAAGAGGCCAGTGTTATTATTATTATACTATAAAATTATACGAGGGTAGCGTAAACATTGTCTATAGTAATTTTCAAATAAATAACAGCGCTTGTAAACAAAAGCGCTTTCACACGTGCTGCTATATAACACCCGAAACTTGCTTGTTCTTCGTAGTTAGGTTAGACCCGAGAATAAATTAATGCTCAAATAGTTGTATTTCTCTTTACTGAGGCCCATTGGCAACAAAAACTTAACTCGAAGTTAGATTTTACATTAGGTTTTTTTTAAAAATGTCATACATACTAGGCCTGTGTTAGCAACTAACTCGTGGTTGTAATAAGAGGACACCGGAGTGTTTTATGGTCAAGCCCGCCACATCATTCCCACCCACTGCAACTCCTGAAAGCCAGATTCAACAGTTGAGACCACCAGAAAAGCGCCGAAGCAATGAAGCTCGACGAGTCCTGGAGAAACGATTCAACTGTCTTGGATCCAGCAACGAAATTAATCAGAAAAGAATAACGGAGGAGTAAGAACAAAATATTATGATTTATGGTCAGTAAGAATCTAGCAGAGCCCTCACTTTTCCCCGGGCTAGGTACATCCACCTGCTGTAAGTTTCGTCTATGATTACTGCTCTATTCCCGTGGGCAGTAGCGTGATGTTAAATAGTATACGATTTCTGATAAATTTGGGTATCATTATACTAAATTAATCAACCAACTTAAACATAACTGGCGAAATGTAGGTGTACCAATGGTTACATGTACTGTACTGTGTGTGTTACTGTATTTATACATATGGAAAAGCATTAAAGATATTGAGTATGTTATGTTATTTTTCCAATCTGACTGGTAGTTCCCAAAAATGCACGTTTAAACATACAAACTAAATCTTCAACTTTATTCTAATAATATAGATTTTCATACGTAGACGTGGCAGCTGAAATAACTTGTTAATATTAAGTTAGCGTCGCAAACAACTTAATTCTTGGAACTCAAGCTATGTTATTTTTGTGTCTGATCAATTATGCAAGCCTGGTAGATGGGGTGTAAGAAGACACATCATATAGTCGTTAACTACGCATACTGCTCATTAAATTAAGTAATACTGAGCAGAAATGGTTACTGGGAACTGACTTTTGTTATTGATGTGTAAAATCACTGATTTTGGTAGCGTTCAACTTAATGCACGTACAACATTGAGCTGGCAAGTGCAACTAACAGTACACTAGGTCGTGAGAGTATTTCAATTTAAAGTTTAGATAGTTATACACCAACTGGTTGTCGTAAAAACAAGGTACGTTTGATTTTCAGTAATTCTATAACCAAAAATTCCTATAAAAATATCACAGTGACGGGAGAAACTATGTTATTTTCGGCTTCGTTTTTGTTTTTTTTTTTAAATATAATAAGGTTTTGGTGTAGAAAACATTATATCCACGAGTATATAAATAAAAATGAATGGCTAAATGTGTTGCTAAGTGCAAAACTCGGGAACGGGTGTACCGATTTAGCTGATTCTTTTTCTATTGGGTTCATAATTTCTCGGACAAGGTAAAAAATATATAAAAGAAAATATTTGAAAAATCTTCCGGAACGGTCTGAAAACAACACCCGTACGAAGTCGGGGCGGTCCGCTAGTAAATGAATAAATTCACACAACAAAAGTATCTTAGACTTGCGATACACAATAATATAGAAGCGCCGGCAGTTTGTATAATGGAGATCCCGAACGAAAATTAAAAACACGAACCAAAAAAAGTCGAAAAATGTAACATAAAAAAAATAATTACTTTCTTTTTGTATCTTGTCCAATTAACTTAATACCTTAAGAATTTGTTCCTAATTACAAAACTTTGCGTAGCTAATTGAACAATGAACCCGTAATACCAGGAGCTCATGAAATTACAAAAGTATTCAAGCGAGAAAATATTATCTTCATTAAAATAACGTTGCGTCACGAACTCCTCACGATTCTGAGAGCCCAGTCAAACAAAGCGATGCACTCAATCCCTCGCTCTGCGTTTATTGAAGAAAAGCAATTACTGAGTCTGTCTAGAACCTTCGATGTATCCTTTGAAACCTTCTAAAAACATTTGCTTTTGTTCATTAAGTTTCTGTTATAATATTTGTTGGTTAAGAAAACCAAGTTCCTTAGACAAATAATAGAACCGTATTGTTAAGTTTGAATCTAGTTGGTTAATTAAAAGCAACCTACATGTGTATTTTTGAGATAATATTAAGTTATGAGAATATTATTATCATAGATAACAATCTAATAAAGAGCTAAGTACGAGTATATACTTTTTAGTCTACGTACCAATCAAAATGGAATGGTAAAAAAGAAACCCCATAACTGTTAAACGTAAATATATAACTGTAACTGTATAACTGTAACTAATATGTTATTTGAATAAATAGCTTTTCTTTCTTTATTTCTTTTTTTAGCTCTTTCTTTCTTTATTTCTAACCAGATGGTTAAGGTAAGTATTATTTAAACTAAATATCAGTGGCCCGTGGTTTTACCCGCATTCAGTTATATTTTTGTTTACTGCTCCGCTCTGGTAGGTGGTAGCGTGATGCTATAAAGTTTATAACATTCCTTATGAATCTGGCAACCAAATTTGAATATATTTTTTCCAGTTAGACTGGCAGTTCCAGGCATTAGCGTGTCTAAATAAACAAACAAAAATCTCTTTAGCTTTATTATATAATATTATGTATATTTTTTACACGACTGAACCAAAAAAAGGAGTGTTATGTGTTCAGGGTTAATGTATGTATGTATGTATGTATGTGATGTTCTTTATTCCACCATAACTTTCGAACGCCTGAACCGATTTAGATGTATGGGGTATCGTTACAATCCTTGCATCGTTCCGAGTAACATAGGCTAGTTAAAAATTAAAAGAATCATGTGTGGTCACTTTAAAACGTAAATTAATACCAGCCTCAATTATTTTTTTTAATGAATCTGGTCGTGTCTATGTTTATGGTCTAGAATTTGACAAGTAGATTTAAAAAATATATAACACTGTAAATAAAAAACGTCGTAAAAAAAACTACCGAGTAAACAAAGTACAAATATGTGCAATTTTGGCAGTCGTGTTTTTTATTTTTTTAATTATAGTTGCTTGTTTATTATTTGTTAGTATAGAAAAAGTGTCTTCTTTTTACTACATAAAGAAGATACTTCTGTCACTCCCAATAACAACCAAACCAATATCAAAACAAAAGATATCTTAATGACCTACTCAAAAGATCCAAAATCACTTGTACACACATAAAACAGCTGTTAGAACAGCCACATCATCTTGACAAGTCATAAGTTCTTAACGCCGCCGTCAGATGGCGACAGCGTCGTGTAATTAAACCTACAACTGAGCACTAATCTTTATTGTCTGTGACTGTGAAACGTCATCAAAATGGCGATATGGAGGAGGAAACTACTGTCATATCAGTTTAGTGCTGTTGCAACCGTTGTTTCGGATTAAGGATGAAAAGACAATGGGTGGACGGACGATATAAAAGTATATCTAGGTGTTTGTGAGTTCGCAATGTAATATTTAACTTGTTAGTTTGTCATGATTTCGAAATGTTTCTGGATGGATGGAGTGGTAGGAAGGTAAAAGAAAAGATGGATGGATGAAGAACCTCGTCATGGAAGAGGCGTATTGGCCGTAAAGTAAAGTAATCGTATATATTTATGTATGTTAGTCTATAAAGTATCTACTTATAGATATTTGTTACCAATTGTACCAATGTGACAATTTCAATTAAAATAACATAACATAACATCACGCCTGTAATCCCCGAAGGGTTAGGCAGAGGTGTACCCATTAGTACACCCACATTTCGCCAGTTATGTTTGTAGTCCCATGTAATAGGGGGCGAGCCTATTGCCATCAACCGGGCACAAATCCTAACTCCGAGGCTGCTACTGAGAAATTCCTGATGGAAAAATCCAATAACACTTTGCCCGACCTGGGAATCGAACCCAAGACCTCATGCACAGCAGTCGCGCATGCGACCACTAGACCAACGAGGCAGTCAAGTGAGTCAGTCGAGTGGTAGGAAGGTAAAAGAAAAGATGGATGGATGAAGAACCTCGTCATGGAAGAGGAGTATTGGCCGTAAAGTAAAGTAATCGTATATAGTTATGTATGTCAGTCTATAAGGTAACCTACTTATAGGTATTTTGTTACCAATTGCACCAATGTGACAATTTTAATTAAAATGGGTTTTTTTTCGTTTATCTTGGACATCACTGAACACAAGGCTTTATGAACTTATGAGGACGAAGTCGCGGGCAAAAGCTAGTTCTAACACAGATTTCACAGCAACATTCTACCTTTAATATAGGTACATAAAACACATTTCAACTTGGCACGGTACAGTGTGACCTTTGAATTCGCTCCAAACGCTACAGAACGCTTCCATTGTCTTAACAACGCTTGGCTTGAGCGTACGTTTGTTTACAGACAACAAAAGTACGTAACAGCCCTCTTAATGTGTCTCATTAAGGGCTATTTCTGAGGAGGTTTGCTGGAATTTCTAATTTAGAGAAAGAATGTTGAATTACCTACTTGTAAGTGTTTGTCTTGTAACCTATGCGAGTTTACGACTAAATGTTTACTTAAACGTAAAAAAAAAGGTTAGGTTAGTTTAAAACTGTGACCCCCTTACACAGTCTTAACTTAAACTAAACTTTTTTTTTTGTAAATAACTTTTATTCGAGTGTGGAACGTAAGATAGAAACGACGGTAGATTATCTAGATTCGTATCTAGATTTCTGTTAGCAGTGCCTTCTGTATGTAGTGGGATATATAATATATAAATTTCTTTTCCTAGACAGCACGGTTCGCCGAAAACTTTGTTGATAAAAAAATTTTCGTAGATATCTCGGTCCATAGAAACCATTGTTGACAGAGATCTGGGTCCATAGCAAACACTGTTGACAGAGATCTCTTTCACATCTACTATGAGCCCTGTCGGCGAAGAGTCTTGTCGGCGAAGCGTCCTGTCGGCGAAGAGTAAAGTCTTGTCGGTGTTCAGTCTGTCGGCGTTTAGTTGTACACTGAACCTATACAGTATTTAGATCGTAAACACTAAGCAGAATATATAAGCGATTTTCTCCATATAGGTAGGTTGACTTGTTTTTAGTGATCGATAGTAATAAACTACTTTCCCTAAGGAACAATTTTCTTTTTATTTGCAATTTGGTTCAGCTTGTTATTTAATTTTCAAGTGAGAAGAGCCCCAATAGATTGATGAATAACAAAAATAACACACAATCAGCTGTAATTTATAACATAACATCATGCTTGTAATACCGGAAGGGTTAGGCAGAGGTGTATCTATAAGTGCAGTTATGTTTAAGTCCCATGAAATGGGGGGCGAGCTGATTGCCATCTACCGGGCACAAATTTAGGGCCCGAGGCTGCCACCACCCAATAACACTTTGCCCGACCTGGGAATCAAACCTCACCCCCAATCCCCCCCGCCCCCATACCTCTCTTTATCTTCAAGATATTTGTTAATAGAGTCTACTATCCAATTGATTCATATAGTATAGATTAAAACACTCAAAGTTTTTTATTTTATCAAAAGCCCTCTCGATTCCACAGTGTAATTAAATTACCTCGAACACCAGCAGAACGCCGGCAGTTGGTCTAGCCAACCTAATGAATTTTAGACAGCGGCTGCCATTCTATATCCGTTCCTTCGGCTATTCGTTGGATGAAAAACAACTTGAATCGATATTGATTCCTTTTGTTGTTAAAAGTGGTTGTCTATCAAACTGTTATGATTTTGACATTGTAGAAGGAATAAAGGACGGTATTGTGAATTTGCCGAATATTGTCTATACAATCTTATTATTTTTTTAACACAACATAACAACACGCGTGTAATCCCCGAAGGGTTAGGCAAAGGTGTATCCATTAGTACATTCACATTTCGCCAGTAATGTTTAAGTCTCATGTAATAGGGGGCGAGTCAATTGACATTAACCGAGCCTAAATCTAGACTCCGAGGCTGCTACTATATCCTATAGTAGCAGAATTCAATAGTCATTAAAAAAAGGTTACCTTGATTTTTCTCAAACCTCAAATGCAAAATGGCGGCGCTTGAACTTCAAACTCAGATAGCAGAAGCGAAAGTCCGTAATTACCATGACAATGTGCAGCGCCCGTTTCCGCGAGATTAATGGCCACCGCTGGCAGCCGTCACTCATTAAATTGATGAGCGATGACGCGGACTGGGGCGGGCCATAAAAACAGCGACAAAAATGTGGAATTTTTCCTATGATTTTTGAAACGAGGAGTTAACTGTCAAAATCGTCCTCCACGATACGTAATTTATTAGCAGTCTTAAATGGGTTGTTGGGATCTCGAAGTTCTGATATCCAGCCTTACCATGGGGTACCGTATTACCCAGTTACTGGGTTCTGGAGGTCAGATAGGCAGTCACTCTTCGTAACATATTGATATTCAGCTGCATACTGTTAGACGACCCCAACATAGTTGGGAAATAGCTAGGCAGATTGATTGATGTCACTTTTACCGTCACTGTTTGACTGAACAGCGCTTTAAAGCAGAAATCTGCATCGCTTTTCCGCTGATTCTGATAGTCTTTCAAAATCCGCTGTTTTCTTCGCCTGTAATTTTGTACTGGATTGGTTGCGGACTCATTGCGTCTAATGGCGTGAAGCGGTCCGGACTGTGCACAGATTTGGAGGCTCCAACCGTTATGCAACGCCAGGAACACGGCTTTTTATTAATTTATTTAATGATGGAGGTATTTTTGAACTTTTTGTTTTAACTTTGTGAACATTTTTGGAATTTTTTAACATCATCATTAAAAGGATAATTATGTACAGGCGCAACCATTTTTAAGAGTTAAAAACGTTACTCATGGTTAGAATAGCTAACATGATGTTCATACTCATAAGACCTGCCTTTCTTTTTCTCATGGCAGAAATCACAGAACGCCACCAGCTACAATCCTTACATACTCCTTTCACCTCGTCCACGTTGCGAGTACTGCGCACCCAACCTTTCTGAAGAATCTCACCAATAAGGTCAGTGTAGGTCTTTCTAGGGCGTCCTCTCCCTGCGTTGCCACTTACTGCCATTTAAATACGCGCGAATTTCTGAAACTACCAGTCGTATTTATTAATAATCTTTTTGTATATGATATTGAGAAATAATATAGACTATATAACATCACGCTAAGACCCACAGGAGCGGAACAGTAACCAATGACGTAACGCAGGTGAATAAAAAAAAAACAAGCGGAGTCGTGTGTAGCAGCTTGTCAATTAATAAATGACAATTACTTGCATTGGCTCTAAGTCTTCCTTTTCATAAAATCATGTCTCAAGTTAGCATCTGGAAAGGTTACAAAAATAATGTAGTAAAGAATAGTGTAAATAATATTTCACAACTAATATTTTAGATTAAATGTAGTGACCGTTCGACGATTGCGTCGTAAACCCAAAAATGTGAATGTGGCAATAAAACCAAGTTTTATTGAGTTCTTTTAAGTCACAGGGGATAGCGATTAGCTATTTACAGTCAAAATGGAAGGGACATCATAATGAAAGCTCTTATCATGGGTTCAGTACCAACATAATTCTAGACATATTCATCGGTTATAAAAAACACAGTCAAAAAGTATGAAACAGTATTTTTTTTTCTGCGTATTTTCCATGTCTTTTTTTATATTAGCTACCAAACGTCCACGATTAGACATTAACCATGCTTTCGTAAACATTATCTTGATTTTGTTAAACATTTTATTTTAGCGGCCATAGTTCATTTCCATCAGACTGTATGAGGTGTCAAAGTAATTTAATTATCTACGCTAAATATTATAAAAAGGTTAAATTGTTTATTTGTAAGAGCTTCTGTTACACTGTTGCCAAGTGTCGTAGGCTGTTTTATGGTACCTACATATACTTAACCTCCACGCAGACGAAGTCGCGGGCAGTTTAAAGGTAAAAGAAACTGGGTGTAAAGTTTCTCATCCTCCTTTAAAAGGGAGGAAGCTCCGACCAGATGGATCTTGTATCTGGTGAGCTACTACCCGACGGTTGTCGTCGGGATTTTGTAGATATGTTAATGTCGCTGCGAACTTGAGGAATTGTAAGTTGTAGTTCACATGCTACGCGATAGATGTCACAGCAGGTTCATAAAAGCCGTTAAATTATAAAATGTTAAACTGGATAGAAGGATAAGGTATATATATCTTTAAAAAAATACAAATTTAACAAAAAAAAACAGGACAGAAATATAATTTTATGTCGCCGATCCCTACTGACTTGTACCACACAACATTTCAGCGCCATGTCACCAGAAGTTAGAAGATTATCAAGTTACGCTTTTACGGCATTCTTCGTAAAGTCCTCTTGACACCGATGATATCGAGGGATACTCCGAAAATGCCATTATAACACCGTAAAGTTATATAATAGCGTTCAGTGGGTTTGGGAGGATACAAGTAAACATATTGAAGAAAACAAAAAGGTTATAGGCGCTTTGCACGCAGAGCAACTATTGCAGCAACTGGCAACTAGCTGGCAACTAGCTGTTTACATACATTTCAATTGGACTGCGCACACAGAGCAACTCGAGTTTCGAGTTGCGGCAATCGTCAACAGTTTTCAGTGCTGCAATCAATGACTAAGTTAGTTGCTAGATGCCGCAACTAGCAACTTTTAAATATTGTACCGGTTTTTAAAGCTGCCGGTTTCCTCAACTGTCAATTGCAACGTTCCGGGCGATTTCACACCCTCCCTCCCTCTCCGTGTGCCCGGCATGCCAGTGTCGCTACGGCAACGGCATACGGCAACTCGGCTATGAAAGTTGCTTACAAATTGCCAAAAAGTAGCGGCAACCGGAAACGTTATAGCAACTATCTATTTTTACAGAAAACTTTTAAAGTGTTGCCAGTTGCCTTAATTTCAGTTGCTCCGTGTGCAAAGCGCCTGAATGGTTACAAATATTAATGATTTTTAAACGGAACCCCATTAAAAAAAAAAAAAACTACACTGTTTGTCTATCCATTCGTCGGCTGATCTGTCCCAGGCCTGTATCTTTGAAACTGTAATAAAATAGAGTAGACTCTTCAAGTTTTATCAGACTATGTATTACTATGAACGTAACAACAACAAATAAATATATGTTATAGTACTTTTGTATGTAATATTAAATATAGTACAGTCAGCAACAAAAGTCGATTAACATTTATGATTTTTAAATCCTAATTACTAAGTACAATATTAAAAGTAAAACGCAATTAATAGAAAAATTAAGACAAAAAATAAACCCTTAGCTATTGCCTGAAATTCTGTAAGCCAGAATATTATGTGTTTAGTGTCTGTTTAAATGATATAAAAAAGTAACATTGTTAATCGACTTTTGTTGCTGACTGTACAAGGAACAGAAAAAAATAATAATTATGTTGTACTTTAAATTACTTAGTGTATTGTAGTTATCTGTAACGTATTATAAATTTTGTATGCCTCAATGGCGAGACGTAGCAGACCTATACTTACTTAACTATATTATATTATCTTACTTTAACCTATGTTCTACAATAAATTAATTTGAATTTGAAATTGTGTATAAGCCCGACTATTTTTGAGAAATATCGGAAGTTTTGTAAATGCCCGTGTTTCAGGCAGCAATATAATTCACATAGTAAAATTCAAATCATTTATTAAAATTAGACCATTAAAACGCACTTTTTAACATCATACAAGAGAAAAATAATATTGAATTTAGTTATGCCCATTCCAAAAGGTAAACAATAAATATATCTCTCCCTTTTATATATATCATATCTTGAACTATCCAGATCAACTCAATTTAAAACATTAGCAAACCACTACAAGCCTATACAAATTTATTAACCGATAACTTACTAAGACAAATTAGTCAAGTCATTAACTTAAGTGACAGTTAAGAGGCAGAATGGCTGAGTGTCAATTATGTAAGACTTAGGAGACTAGGCGAGCAGGAGTATCGCGAAGGTCTCATCAATATGCATGGTCACACAACCTCACCGGACCGTTGAGAAATTAAATCGTTCGCGGCGAAAATGTTTCACGGGCTCGCTTTTAATAACGAAGATGGATTTAGGAAATTATTTTGCGCACTGAATGGAATATCTTGTTGAAACTAGATAGGGATCTACCTAAGGTATTTCATTCAGAGATTAAGATAATTAGATCTTTTAACAAAGATCTTATTTTACTAGTCCATACTAATATTATAAATGCGAAAGTGTGTCTGTCTGTCTGTTAACTCTTCACGCTTAAACCGCTGAATCGATTTTGATGAAATTTGGTATGGAGATAGTTTAAGATCCAAGGAAGGACAAAGGTAAGTTTTTATCCCGGACATCACCCCCAAAGGCGGTGAAAAGGGGGGTGGAAGTTTGTATGCAAGTACGATATAAACCAAGGTCCACGCGGACGTAGTCGCAGGCAAAAGCTAGTAAAAAAATATACCTACTGAATACATAATAGCTTTTAAATGAAGCGTGAAGAGGTATCAGACAGACACACATTTGCATTTATAAAATTAGTATGAATGGGTACACCTATGCCTAACCCTTCGGGGATTACAGGCTTGATATTATGTGTGTTATAATTTAGATAATGTACTAGGACTTCATACCCCGAAAGAAGTTAAGTACATCTTTGAAAACTTGTTAAATCTCTGTGTAAGAAAATTGAAAACGTCTTCAAAGCAATTTATTTCAAAGCTTGTTACATAAATATGATTTTAATATGCACAGACAGCAGAAGCAGCTGCAACTGAGCAATTTTTTCCTTTGGCTCCAATCCAGAAACGATATTATTCTTTTGTATTTTTTTAACAGTCAGAAACTACGATATCTTTACTGTCTGGAAATTTTGTGATAAAAAACTGATAAATATTGAAAATTAATTCCCTTTTTTGTTTGTACAGAAACTAGCTTCGCCAGTGACTTCGTTCACGTGAATTTTATTACGTTTTTTAATTAATTTCTTTTATTTTATAAAATTGAGTCTTTAGCAGTCAGTAATAAAAAAGCTTTCTATTAGCGAAAGAATTTTCAGAAGCCGCCTTTGGTGTAGTAAAACCAAGGAATCAGGTAACTTGTAGAGAAAATACTTTTTTTTTAGTTTGAATTTTAATGTCAGCCATACTTACGGTTGATGGCTATGACAAGTGATTTAAACATAACTGGCGAAATGTGAGTGTAGTAATGGGTACACCTCAGCCTTACCTTTCGTAAATTAGAGGCGGGATGTTAGGTTCATGTATGCTTATTTACGATGTGGTATTTACAGCTAAAAAATGTTTTAAAGATTCCGTAATCCTAAAAGCAATAATTTCATCAATATTTTCACGAGAAAATATTTACACTGACAAAAATATTGATACGAAGAAAAATTTGGATTTAATTCAATAAAAAAGACTGTAGGTAGGAAAAATAATGGCTACTAGGAATAATTTATTAAAATTGTCGACAGAATTGTCAGTAAATTGGTCCCGCCACCCCAAGATCTATAAATGCAAATACCTCACATAACGACACAGAAACTGAAATTACTTGGACGAAATCACATAACGTAACATCACGCCTGTAATCCCGAAGGGTTGTGCAGAGGTGTAACCCATTACTACACCAATATTTCGCCAGTTATGTTTATGTCCCGTATAACAGGAGGCGAGCCTATTACCATCAATCGGGCACAAATCCAGACTCCCAGGCTGCTACTGAGATATTTCTGATGGAAAATCCCAATAACACTTTGCTCGACCTGGAAATCGAACCCGAGACCTCATGCTCAGCTGTCGCGCTTTGCGACCACTAGACCAACAAAGCAGTCGACGTAATATAGATTGATTATGCAGAAATTATGCAGTATTAACTTAAATAAAGCTTGTGAATGTTTACACGGTAGGTACCTGTAATTTTTTTTTTTTTTTTAATTTTCTTCAATGAACCTATACATAATGGAAAATAGCTGAACCGATCTTCACTGGAAGGCAACTGATGTTATGAGGAGTAACTTTGATTATACTTTAGCAAAAGAATTAGGATTCCGTGCACAATAAAACCATTTCCGCAGACAACCGATTCACGCGGAAAAAGTCACGAGAATAAGTTAGTAAATAAATAAATCAAAAAGTCACATAATTTTGACAAATTGATTAACCTGAAATATGGTGGTTTACCGACCATATTCCGGTTAAATAATTCAATTCTAGGTTAGGCGAGGAAATGGCACAATTAGGACATACTGTTACAGTGATCTATAACCAATGAACAGCGGTATCCGGTAGGTCGAAGCAATTTATGATGTTCGATTTTCAAAGAAGTATTCCTGGCAGTTTAATTTAAATTTCGAGTAGTATAAATAATAAATAAATAAATATCTTGGGACAACACACACACGGCTATCTGATCCCAAGCTAAGCAGAGCTTGTGTTATGGTTTGCAGACAACTGATGTACATACTTATGTAATTTATAAATACATACATATTATAGATAAATCACACCTAGACACAGAACTAACAATCATGCTCATCACACAAAGTTTGTCCTGGGTGGGAAACAAACCCACGACCTCCGGCATAGCAGTCAGGGCCGCTAACCACTAGACCAACAGGCCCGTCAAATCAGTCAAATCAGTATACATTTATAGTCGGTTCGTTTTCTCAAGATGGGGTTTTAATTACCATATTTTAGCGACACGATTGGAGCAGTGGCTGAGCGATTGGTTACTGCGCTGCGTTTCGCGAGTTCAATTCGCGCACGGAACATCTATTTACATGGCCTATATTCCTCACATTTTAAAATGGTGCCGGTGACATTTGTCAAAATTTTGCTTTTTACTTTTAAATGTTACGGCGATTTACAATCATGATTGAATATTTTAACTGCACACTAATATCATAGTCGTAAAATACAGAATCAGTAATAAGTAAGTAAATAACTAGCGAACATCATTCATAGATGAATTGCTTACATGTGTCACCCGCACTATTTGTTAGAATTTTCTTACAATATCATGTTATGTAGCGTCCAGATAATAGCTAGACATACTGCTCATGGCGATTAAATCATCTATGTATTTGCATCGTGCGTGAATCGAACTCCTTACACACACTGCAGTCGTTAATCTATCAGCTATTATGCCAACCGTATTGTTACTCTTAAATAATGATGCTTACCGGTATTCATACCTTGGCCCATAAAAAGTCCACTGTCAAACTGTACGACATTTTATACAGATATTAATAAATAAAAAAAGAAAAAAGTAGCGTTGCAATAAAATAAAGTAACAATACTAAATGGAAACGCTACGATTTCAATATATCTCGCCATAATCCGATACATTTGTCGATTGACATCATTTTCATTTCAGTCACAAACTTGGATACGTGGGATTTATCGAACTATAAAATTTATCTGAACAGCCTGTATTATATTACACAGCATTTTATGTGCATCAGTTCTATGAAATAAAGATACAGAATGTTGTTTTATCTATACTAAACTAATATTATAAAGAGGTAAAGTTTGTGAGTTTGTAGGGGGTAATCTCTGAATCTGCTGAACCGATTTGGGAAATTCTTTTACCAATAGTAAGCCACGTTATTTGTGAGTGTCATAAGCTATATGTTAACCCGAAAAATGAAAATGTTTGCCGCTCAACGAAGTGGGCACGAATTAGCTAGTTGTTAAGTAAAAATAATACTAGCATATTATTATTCCTCTACAGAGCAAAGGCTTTTTACAGAGAAGGCACGAGCATTGATCACCACGCTTAGTTAAGACAGAATGGCGATTTCGGACTTATATTTATTACTAGCTTATACCCCGATTTGGTTCGCGTAAATGTCGGTTATCATGGGGTAATATTTTTTTATCATGGCACCCTCATAACATAAGCTATCAGCCAGTGAAATTACGTCAAAATCGGTCTAGCTATTTCGATGATTAGCAGGAAGGGACAGGCAGAAAAATTGACAGGTGACGTCAAGTTATGTATACTTTAATATTCTTTTTTTTTGTAGTGTAGTATAAAACACGTTTACTTATACTAGCATTATTTAGCGCAACAAAATATAAAAGTTTCCACTCATAAACACAGCAAAATGAAAAAAAAAAGATTTATACATTTAAATACATAAACATGAACGCTACTCATAAAGTTTTGTAAAAAGCGCGGATAAAAGAAATGTATTTTAGGACTTTATCGTGCCGGTTCTGTGCCTAAATTGTTTTCTTCTGACGTCGTTCTCTCAATTGAAAATAAGAAAAACAATAAAGTCATGTTGGGAGTTATATAAAATGGCACCTCGTGTTTATGATCAGAATCAGGTTTACGTCAAAAGAAACCAGAGATTGATTTTCCTATTTTCTTTTTAATCATCATCAACATATCAGTTGAACGACGTCCACTGCTGAACATAGGCCTCCCATAAAATAAATCACAATGGTGCCGATTCCCTTGTTCACAAACTAGACTAAATTTAGAGCATTGACATCTCTTACTAACATACAGCGAAAGGAAAGGACGGTGACATTGAAGAACTAAGTTAGCGATGTCAAATTAGTTTTGCCTTGAACTTCTCCGTATTTTTAATCCATACGTTTTAAGACGTCAACATATAACTGTATGGATGTGTCAGATTGACTAAATTTGACAGCTCTTATTTACATAAGTCTCTTTCTTATTTTATTGGACAGAAAAAGATGGAAATAGAAAGATGGAAATAATTTTAGTTTAGTTTGTGACCTAGGGAATCGGCACCAGTGACCGGTCCAACGTTGCCCGCATCCAGCCATTTCCCGCGACCTTCATCGGGTCGTCAGTCCACCTCGTGGGGGCCTTCCCACACTGCCCTTCGGTACGTGGTCGCCACTCGAGAGCCTTACGACCCTAACGGCCGTCTGCTCTATGGGCTATTTTTATTATCACCTCTCAATAGACAATATTGTCCAGTAGGCCAATTCCTGTAATTAAAAAGCCGCGGCGATCTTGTTTCAGCGAAAATCAATGTTAAAAAACTTGTCAAAAATGAAAGATTGACATTAGAATACATACATATGGGAATTAAGTAGTAGACATCACCAAACAATTCACATACTTTTATGGGCTGTCAAAACGCGATTCCGCCATAGATTATGTACTTGTATTACCTTGGCCAGAGGCTAAGCATTGCCATGCAACGTGGCAATGCGGCCAGTCTTTTGAACACATTTCCAGTTAACGGCGATGCTAATGATTTTTTAATGCTATTTAATTTTAGTTTATTTTTTTGGTAATTAAGTCTGTCTTTTTTAAATTTACAAAAAAAAAATGCAAATTAAAGTTGAATGAAAATGTCACCAATGTCAGTCTGTAAATATTGCATATATATTAAATAAATAAAAGACATGAGAAGGTGGTTTATAACACACGAAGAGTTTTGCTCAGCAATTTCCTCACAGCTTTAAGAACAGAACTGTCACTTTATAACTTTTAATAAAATTTTACATCCCAAACTCGTGTACCGTTAAAATAGAACCGCTTTAGTTCATAACTTGTGACAACAGGACGTTTTTACGATAGTCGCACACACGAACTATTTTTACGAGTTGAGTCCTTGTGGCAAGGAATATGTGAACTTTACTGCGTCACCCGCGAGATTAGCAACGAAGGCTCACTCCTCTACTGGCAAACTATTAGATTTTGTGCATACTTAATCTATTTCTTATAATAATATTATTAATAAATTGTTTTTTTTATTTGTTTGAACGCGGTAATATCGATTTAATTTTAAAAGAATCGTTATGTAGCCCGTTTATCAAGAAAGGTTATAGGCTGAATTTCAGCACGCTTTGACTCACTGGAGTAGACCAGATGCCAAATACACAACTTAGCTTGTAGCTGTTCTTACTACAAAGATTGTTTTTCTGTTTGTTCGCGCTAATTTCCAAAACTACTGGTCCTATTCTGAAAATTATTTCATTATTAGGATGCTATGTTATCCGTGGGTGTTATAAGCTATATTTTATTAGCAAACAAATAGGAATCCGTAAGATAAAAATAAAATCCTAGGTCCCAGTAAAGTCGAAACACAAAAAATATTAATAGTTGATCATAATTAATCAAATACTCCTGTAAACATCTTAAACGATCCAACACACGAAACTAAGTACCAATTCAAATCTCCATTAAATTATCTTAAAGTAAACCTTCTTACAAAGTCTTCAATGTTCATTGTTCAATGTTATGCAGCTCTGAGTCAGCGCACATCAAGTTACTCTGAGATAGATATAATAAAGTCTATTCGGTTACTCAGTAACTGCGCTTTTATCAGCTGAAGGAAATCCTGTCCGCAGACCACGTAAGATAAACAAGACTGTAAAGTGACAACGATAGGGTTGTAAATGTGATGGTCTAGTTTATCAAAAATAAAACAATCTTCATATTGTGTAGAACACAAGATTTGTATATAATCCACATGATAACAGTACTCTATTCAACCAGTTCTATTGGAAATCTGTAGGGGAGGCCTAAGTTCAGCAGTGGACGTCCTAAGGCTGAGAAATTCGTGATGGAAAAATCCAATAACACTTTGCTCGACCTGGGAATCGAACCCAAGACTTCAGTAGTCACGCTTTGCGACCACTAATTCAACAAAGCAGTTTTATTTTTAACTTTATATTACATATATACATAACATCACGCCTGTAATCCCCTAAGGGTTAGGCAGAGGTGTATCCATTAGTACAGCCACATTTCGCCAGTTATGCTTAAGTCCCATGTAATAGGAGGCGAGCCTATTGCCATCAACCGGGTACAAATCCAGACTCCGAGGCTGCTACTGAGAAATTCCTGGTGGAAAAACCCGATAACGCTTTGCTTGACCTGGGAATCGAACCGAAGACCTCATGCTCAGCAGTCGCGCTTTGCGACCACTAGAACAACAAAGCAATTTTTTTATGTAATTTGTTGTTTGCGACCATACTAATCCACATTCTGTAAAAAAAAACATCTCTCGATCTTTTACAGTTCATGAGATACAGGCCGTTGACAGACAGACAGACGAACAGACAGTAGAGGCTTGGCAAAAGAGTTCCGCTTATACCCTTCGGGTACGAAACACAATAAAGTTTAAAAATAAAATATACACCATATTTTCCTTACCACGCTGAAAAGTTAATGCATGGTTTGAAGTAACTTTTAATCATCTTACCGTTAATAAAGTTAACCGCAGTTCAAAGTAACTTAACGTTGACTTCAATTTTGGCTTCGGTTACGACATTAAACTTTAAATTAAGTAACTGGATCGCTCGGTAAGTTTATCAAAATCGTGCGGTTATGAACATTGCCATAGATATCTTAATAAAATAAATAAATATCTTAATAAATATCTTGGGACAACTCACACACGGCTATCTGATCCCAAGCTAAGCAGAGCATGTGTTATGGTAACCAAACAACTGATATACATACTTATATAATTTATAAATACTTACATATTGCTCATCACACAAAGTTTGTTCTGGGTGGGAATCGAACCCACGACCTCCGGCTTAGCAGTCAGGGCCGCTAACCACTAGACCAACAGGCCCGTCAAAGATAGATAGATAGTATAATACTACACACTGCGGTAATCAAACGTTTGATTTGTCTTTTGATACATAATTATTTATTTTTGCCCACGACGGAAAGTTTGTTCGTATGTTTGTTTATGCAAACGAATGTTTCAACATAACATCACGCCTGTAATCCTAATAATGTAATTTTTTTAGTCCCATGTAATAGGGGGCGAGCATATTGCCATCAACCGGGCACAAATCCAGACTACGAGGCTGCTACTTAAAAATACCTGATGTAAAAACCCAAAAACACTTTGCCCGACCTAGGAATGGAAAACAAGACCTCATGCTAAGCAGTCGCGCTTTGCGACCACTAGACCAACGAGGCAGTAAATGGTTTGTCATTTATATTCATGTAAAATCTCGCATATAAAATAACCCCCAATACTTAAAGTGTAGGAATGGAACTTTACTGTTGGATGATTCTGTAAACATAACATAACATCACGCCTGTAATCCCCGAAGGGTTAGGCAGAGGTGTACCCATTAGTACACCCACATTTCGCCAGTTATGTTTTTTTTAGTCCCATGTAATAGAGGGCGAGCCTATTGCCCCCCCTATTACATGCCCCTTTGCCCCTTTTTTTTTGCTATTTGATTCTGTGAAAGAGATAGAAATGTATGAATGAGACACATGATTTAAGCTAAAGACATATGAGTAAGATAAAAGGTAAGATATTTAGAAGGAAGATTTGAAAGTGTCAGAGGAAGGATGGGATAATACATTTTAAGCTAGAATTTTACATAAACCGTACCTACCATTTATTGTTTCTTTGATCTCAGAACCTAATCCCACACAAATGTTGCTCAAAGTTAAGGCGCGCTTAAAGTTTAAAATTGCAAAGCAAACGTTAATCATTACCTAACTTTTAGCAACGGATTTTTTGTTTATATCTGATTATCGTCCATCGTAGTTGTTAACAATCTAATGCTTATTTAGCGGTTTCAAATACATATAAAAAATACTAGCTTTTACCCGCGACATCTTTCACATAAATGTCGGTTATCGCGGACTAAGACAAAGTCAACGTCTAAGTCGAATAAAAAGTAGGTAGCCTATGTCCTTTGTTGAGGTTCAAACTCTCTCTGCACCAAAGTTCACCAAAATCGGTTCAGTGATTTAGTCGTGAAAGCATAACAGACAGATAGGGTTACTATCGCATTTATAATATAAGTAAGTATAATGAATTCATTACCTAAACAAGATAACCCTTTTAAATAAATAAAGCATCAGGCCAATCAGGTTTACTAACTTTTTAAACTTTAAGGCGCTTTGCACACAGAGCAACTATTGCAGCAACTGGCAACTAGCTGGCAACTAGCTGTATACATACATTTCAATTGGACTGCGCACACAGAGCTACTCGAGTTTCGTGTTGCGGCAATCGTCAACAGTTTTCAGTTGCTGCAATCGATTACTAAGTTAGTTGCTAGTTGCCGCAACTACCAACTTTTAAATATTGTACCGGTTTTTAAAGCTGCCGGTTTCCTCAATCGTCAATTGCAAGGTTTCGGGCGATTTCACACTCTTCCTCCCTCTCCGTGTGCCCGGCAATGCCAGTGGCGCTACGGCAATGGCATACGGCAACTCGGCTATGAAAGTTGCTCACAAATTGCCAAAAAGTTGCGGCAACCGGCAACGTTATAGCAACTATCAACTTTTACAGGAAACTTTTAAAGAGTTGCCAGTTGCCTCAACTTAGTTGCTCCGTGTGCAAAGCGCCTATGTGACTTAGATACAAATAATTACAAGAACAAAAAAACTTGTACACGAAGGGTTCCGTAACACCGTGTATATTTAACACTAAATACACACATAAAAAAAATCTTGTTAACTCCATTAATTTTTACTTTATTTTGCTTTTTACTTTACTTTTTGTTTTGTTTTAGCTGTTATAATACACACACTGTGAAAATTTCAAATGTCCAACTATTACGATTTAAAAGTCGCAGCTTTATGACAAACGTATGGACAGACAGACAGACGATAGAGTGTTAGAAACAGGGTTCCGTATGGCACCTTTCCGGTACCGAACCTTAAAAAATAACCCTTCAAAGATCCTTAAAATGAAATCCCTTACCATCTTCATCTTCTTCTCCGCTCAGCTCTTCAGATGATTCTACTCGGTTCCTCAGGTCATGGAGGCGAGAGAGTACACGGTGGGATGCACATATTCCTTCGCCTGCATGGCCTGAGGAGCAAAGCACCACTGCTCCGGTCTCTTCAACTGTATTGTCTTCGCGGTGAGGTGGATTTTTGATTGACACAAGTTTAAATATTTACACGGTTTAAAAAGTTGCTTACATAGGTACCTATTTTAAATAAATAATAAGATATATTTATTCCATTTACAGGTTTAAATAACTCGTAATTCTTTTTTTTTATTCTATGAGATCTATAATGGCTTATAGCTTGAATATGTGTTTTTTTATAGACTTAACACTAGGAAATTGTACTGTGAATGAATTATGTGTGTGAATTACAGTTCAGGACACTAAATTTTGTTTTTCTATTATGTATTTAGTTTATATTCATATTGTATAGGTATTATTGTGCGTCACTTTCAAGTGAATAAAAATTTTTTCTTCCTTTCTTTTTCTTTCTGTGTCATAGGTACGTTTACAGATAAATGTAGACTGACATACACAAATAACTAGACCCGGAACCACTATCTGTAGGCTATACAAATATTAGTTTCGTGCAAGATATGAACCCGAGACAAGCAGCGTAGCAGTTAAGTTGCTCTAAGCCAACCGTGCCATCAATATCTTTTTGATTATTTCTATGACATACTGCCAGTATAATATAACATAACATAACTCCTGTAATCCTCGAATGGTTAGGCAGAGATGTACCCATTAGTACACCCGTATTTCACCTATTACTATCTATTGCCGGACACAAATCCAGACCCCGAGGCTGCTACTGAGAAATTCCTGATGGAAAAGCCCAATAACACTTTGCCCAACCTGGGAGTCGAACCCAAGACCTCATGCTCAGCAGTCGCACTTTGCTATCACTAGACCAACGAGACAGTATAATACAATGCGATATTAATTAAAATTATTTTAACAAACCGCACAAAAACTAAATGAACGATGATTCGGTAAAGAATAAAAGCCTATTTATTCATCAAAAACCTTCTTCAGGCGCTTACTTAATACTTAACCCTCTTTTACCCGAACTGGGGATAAGCCTGATAACTTTTTACAAAATAAACTCTCTTGCCTTATCCATAAATCTTGAGCAAAACATCCCATTCCGAAACGAGCGGGTCTTATCCTTATGGGGTGTTTACACCAGTTGATCATTACTGCACAACTAGAAAATAGTTGATCATGTAAATTTTTATTTTATGACTTTTGTACCATGATATGTCAGTCCCATAACGTCTCAACCAAGGACGGATCCAGGGAGGGGTCATGGGGGTCATAACCCTGGGCAAACTATACAATTCCAATATAAGTAATATTTATTTATTTATTTATTTAAACTTTATGCAACAAATGTACAAAGGCGGACTTAATGCCTTAGGCATTCTCTAACAGTCAACCAGAGGTGGTGAAGAGATAACATGGTAGTAATAGGTGTACTTAGAAGTTGTTACAAAGTACTTACATACACTAAATTAATAAAATAAGTACTTTTTACTTTTTATCTATGATTCATCATCATCTGCCTAGCCGTTTTCCAACTATGTTGGGGTTGGCTTCCAGTCTAACCAGATGCAGCTGAATACCAGTATTTTACATGGAGCGACTGCCTATCTGACCTCCACAACCCAGTAACTGGTTAATACGATACCCCTAGGTAAGACTGGCTGTCAGACTTTCAAGCTTCTGACGACTCGTGACGACTGTCAAAGATCCACGTATGACAGCCGGGACCAACAGCTAAACGTGCTTTCCGAAGCACGGAATGATGTCAGTATTGTCTAAGATAAACTTTAGAAAGTACATGTGAATTGAAAAAGTCACATTGGTACTTGCCGGGATTCGAACCCTCAACCTCATATATGAGAGGCGGGCACCTTTTTATCTATGATTATAAACCCCCCCCGGCACGAAAGCTGGGTCCGCCCTTGGCCTCAACTAGCTGACAACAACAAATATAATAGTCATAAACGTAGAACCCCCTAAATAGCTGTCATATCTATATTCTTCTATACATCTATATTATTTTTGTGTCTGTCTGTTTGTTCCGGCTGATCTCTGGAATGGCTGCACCGATTTTGACGGGACTTTTACTGGCAGATAGCTGATGTAATAAAGGGTTACTTATTTTAAAAAAATAATTAGGGTTTCACGCATAAGAATAAAACCTCGCAGAAAACCGACATCCACGCGGACGATGTCGCGGGTATAAGCTAGTAAAATAAAAAAATATTTCTTTCATCTAAAACTATTTTTTTTTTCTATTTCTTTTTCCATTCATTTATTTTTATTAGTAAGTAGTCACTTGCGATTTCTATTGGCAGTGTGCTTTGTGAAACATTGAACATCACGCCTGTAATCCCCGAAGGGTTAGGCAGAGGTGTACCCATTAGTACACCCACATTTCGCCAGTTATGTTTTTAGTCACATGTAATAGGGGGCGAGCCTATTGCCATCAACTGGGCACAAATCCAGACTCCGAGGCTGCTACTGAGAAATTCCTGATGGAAAACCCAATAACACTTTGCCCGACCTGGGAATCGAACCCGAGACCTCTTCAAGGGCTTTGTGAAACAATCAGGGGATTCGGTTTGGACCATCCATAAGGCTAAAATCGACCCGTGTAAATACCCCATTATTCTTCACACTTTCAAAATCCTCGATATACGTCCTTATGTAAGTCCCTGAAGAAATGGCCCAATAACAACCCCTCCCCTTTTAGCCCCCCCCCCCCCCTCTTAAGGGCGCTTTCCGCATAATTCGCTAATCAACCTTAAGCCCAGGATTCAGGGCTATGCCCTCTTGCACAATCTCATTTACTTTTTTCTTTTAGTGACGTGATTTAAGGATGATGCGAGTGATTATTTGTGGATGTTGTGACAACCCTGTGATAATCTTCTATACATATAAAATGCTTTGTCCTGAATGACTGACTGACGGATCAACGCACAGGCTAAACCGCTGATCGGACAGACCTAAAACTTGGACTTAGATAATTTTTAAGGATTTTCCAAAATTCGGGGTGAATTTCTATGGGGATATAGGAGGATACAGGTGTTCAATGTTTGTATGAAAAAACCAATTATGAGGCGGACGAAGTCGCAGACAGAAGCTAGTATTAGATGAAGAGAAAAAAGCTTTTTTACAAAAAAATATGACCGCCTTCAAAAACTACAAAATAAAAAATAACTTTACCTTGGAAGTCGGCGGCTTCGTTTTTGTTTCTTGTTATGTAGGTATTGCCACCGACTTCCAAGGTAAAGTTATTTTTTATTTTGTAGTTTTTGAAGGCGGTCATATTTTTTTGTAAAAAATCTTTTTATTTTTCACTTTTTAGTGCTCGTGTGTTAATGTTTGAAATCCTTACATAAAGCCCTTTCAAACAATACCTCACACGATATATTTAATTTTGGAAAGTGGTAGGAGGGGGGTTGACGAACCCCCGCCCCACTTCCTTCAGTCAGTCATCGACTACACGTATAAACAAAGCAATTTTTCTTGTTACGGCGGTTCTGCTGTGATTTTTTAAGGAGTTCCGTTCCATATCTCCAAAGTTCATCATCAGATCATGACAATATTCCTATGGGACTTATTCCGAACTATACTCTTTCAAACAAAAAAAGAATCATCCAAATCGATTCATAATTGGCGGAGTAATCGTAGAACAACAATACAAAAAAAAAAAAAAAAACATACGCGTCGAATTGAGAACCTCCTCCTTTTTGAAGTCAGTTGAAAAGGCGAAAGGAGTATGTTAGGATCGTAGCAGGTGGCGTTCTATAGTTTCTGCCTACCCCCATGGGAAAATGCGTGAGTTTATGGTATGCATGTAATTACTAAGTTTAAAGTTTTTGCGAGTTTATTTTAGAAGTTTGACTAACTTTCATACGCGGAATATTGTGTTATTTACCTTCATCTGATAAATCTTTCAATAACTCAATAAATTACGTACAATTAATTCAATAGGTACAGTCAACAAAAGAGATAGACATGCAGGGTCGTCAAATATAGTTGAAGTCTTATAAGAAACCGCTAGAAAAAAAAAAAATTTTACAGCACAAAATTGAGGCAACCCCGGTAAGTTATAAAGATACTTGTGATGGGGTTACCTCGCAACTTCACGTCGGTTACTGGCTACACAATATATGTAACAAATGTGTTTTTTTGTACAAATTTAATTTAATTTGACTGCCTCTTTGGTCTAGTGGTCGCAAGCGCGACTGCTGTGCATGAGGTCTTGGGTTCGATTCCCAGGTCAGGCAAAGTGTTATTGGGTTTTTCCATCAGGAATTTCTCAGTAGCAGCCTCGGAGTCTGGATTTGTGCCCGCCCCCTATTACATGCGACTAAAAACGTAACTGGCGAAATGTGGGTGTACTAATGGGTACACCTCTGCCTAACCTTTCGGGGAATACAGGCGTGATGTTATGTATGTATGTAATTTAATTTTAAAAGTCGAAAATAAACAGTTCATTAATTAAGTTTCAATCGAAGACATCCATCGCTTTTAAACGGTCAAGCCCCGCCTGACTTACCGGTATGTCAGAACAATAGAAAATCAATTGTGTCTCATTACGTGGGACTTTCTTGAGTAATTTGAAAACGACTATATCTGAAGACCCTGCTTACCTATTTCTTTTGTTGATTGTACATCCTAAACTTACGCTTAGGTAAGATTTAAGGTGAAATATCTTGAATAACACATCTTCTAAATATGTAGTATTGATGTTGATAGATTAATTATGGTGGAATTAACCCCATATGTTGTTACATAGCCCTAAGGATGTTGTTTTCATAATATATACAAGCTTATATTAATAATTATTAATAATTTAAGCAATTCTAGCCTAGAGCAGTATTTGAACATTTATATACGGTTGTTAATAATAATTACATAACATAAACATCACGCCTGTAATCCCCGAAGCATTAGGCAGAGATGTACTCATTAATACACTTACATATCGCAAGCTATGTGCAAGTCTCATGTAATCCCCTATTACCATACTATTGCCATCAACAGGGCACAAATCCAGACTCCGAGGCTGCTAGTGAGAAATTCCTGATGGAAAAACCCAATAACACTTTGCCCGACCTGGGAATGGAAACCAAAACCTAATGCTCAGCAGTCGCGCTTTGTGGCCTTTCAACCAACGAGGCAGTAAGTTTATTAAACCCTAGTATTAAATTATGAATGCCGTCCACTTCGTGTGTATGTATGTCATTGAACTCCTTAACGTCTATCCAGCCAAGACCTCATGCTCAGCAGTCGCACTTTGTGACCACTAGACCAGCGAGTATTATATACAGTAAATGTTTTATAAGGTCATTGTACCCTTTAAAACATTTTCAGTTTATATTTAGGTACCTCTCATTAAAACAATTAATTTTAACAATGTAACCAAACCGAAATATGAAATAAATTCAGCAACTCTAAAATAAAGTGCAACCTACACGATTAAAATATACTGAACAGTTTAAACGACAACGTTTAATTAAATATTCAAAAATATTCTACGAAGTAAAAGTTCAGCCATTTTAAAATAAAAATCAACGCTACTGCAAACATTTGCCGATTTATCATTCAGGATTGTAATCGACTTAGTTCATTTAATCGCTCGGAAACGAGGTTCTTATTCATTTTTTGTTCGGAATGGCGACCAATTTTAAAAACTTAAAATCGAAGGGAACGAAGATTAAAATAAAGTTTTTATTTTGCAACGAAATATTTGTTTGACTTTAGTAGAATATCAGTTGATCCTTATAAATTATACTATTGACTGGTATAGGTAATCAGAATGTGTGTTTTCTTTTTTCAAAATTCGAATAATTATTACAATTTCCAGCTCGATGTTTTTTTTTTGTTCTAAAATCGAATGACGCTGTTTTAGTTGTTATACAAACTGGCCTCAAAACATTATGAGGTTTTTTCGTAGTTCTTGTTTGTTAGTGGTAACCTCTGGAATTACTGGTCCGATTACAAACATTGTTACAGTGATAAAAGGTACACTATTGCAAAGTGCATAAGATACAATCTTCGGTACACTTGACTGCACTTGAAATCGAAGACAGAAGCTACTTTATAGTTTCAGATTTGGCTATCTACACCCACATGAAAAATTCATCCTGTATGGGTGTGTTTGATATAAAAGGCGTGTAGTAAGCAGAAAAATCTCGACGCTTGTGTTGTAGTGTTGAGTTGGAAACATTTATCACAATGAGTGATTGTCTCAAGATGTTAGGTCGTCGTACTATAAGTCAATACCGTGTACTTGTGTCTGTTGTAACGGATTGTAATCTCAGAAGCAATTTCCGCTCGTTTAGGGAACGTTCTCAATCTGTCAAAAGTCTAATTTGCCTGCATTTTTGACAAGTTTTTTACAATTATTGTCGCTGAGATGAGACTAAATCTGCGACTAGATTTTGAATGTTTTAGGTACGGAAATTCGTTTTCTGGTATACAGACATACATACTTATACTTCATTAATATAGCGATAGACAAATTTCGTCGAGTTCTATTAGAAATTTCATAGCAGTTGGGAAGTCTGATGATGGTCTGAAGTGCTTCTAAGCCGTTGGTCCTGCACCTGATCTTGCCCAGGTCATGTCAGATTGCCGTTCCATCGGACTATGAGAGCGAGGGAAGAGAGAGTGCACCTGTATTTATGCACACACTAGTGCACTATAATATCTCCTACATACTTGGCTAGTTACCATCCAGGTCAGCTGCTGTGGCCAAAATTCGATCGGCAAAATATTATTGTCCAACTGAAATCGATTACCGAATTGGTAATACAACTATCTCTAAGCATTTTGGTTAAGCATAATAAATAAATAAATCATTTTCCATTCCACAGACACTTAAAAATAAATTTATATTTCAGTACCAAAAAACGGCATACAAATGAATGAACTCAAGGAAGACTCAAAGAACAGAGTAAAAGCAATGTTAAGTATAATTATTTTACAAACAACAACCGACAGCTCTGAACAACATGTATGGGAATATTAATCAAGAAAGACGATGCGAATGAAATGAGGAAGACAGGGAAAGAAAAAGAGGAAAATATATTTTGAGTGTGCCTATAAAATAAGTTTCTTTTTATCATAATTATGCTAATGGTAACGGATTTTTAAGGGATTCCTCCTCAGAGGAGGAAATCGGCGGAGAGGTGAGGAGATACAACGTGTAACAGAAATTATGTTACACGTGGTATAGGTAAACTAGCTTAAGGCCGTGTTGTATTTAATAAAAATATACTACAAGAATAGAAACGTAGATCTATTACGAAAGATTCCACAGAAAAATAAAATAACAATATGTGTATAGTGATGTGCCTACAACTCAAATTAGATAATTTGATAATCGATTATGTAGGGTTCAATTTACTAATACAACAGCCCGTGACTTCGTCTACGAAATAAAAGTGGTCTTTGCCTTTCGTGCCAGATTTCATCAAAATCGGTTCAGTGGTTTAGTCGAGAAAGCGTAACAGACCGACAGTCAGAATTATTTTCGCATTTATAACATTAGTATGGAAGTATGAATATATTTTCAAAAGATTTTCCCCTACGTAAAAGGTTTGTATACCGTATATTAAATTAAATCAGCTTTAACGTATTATAGTTGAGAGCTTTCGGCAATGCAATCAATGCGGAGTGCAAAATGATGTTCACTACGTCCTGTTGTTTTTGCATCGCAAGACAACATAATATATTTTGGTATAAATTTTACTGAAAAAAAAATTAGGACCGTAAAATGAGAGTGTTTCTTTGGATAGTGTTCGAAATAAGTATAACCTTTCAAATAAATAAGTATCATCTAAATCGGTTGAGAAATTTTAGAGATAGAGAAGATAAAAAATGACATAACCATGAAATAGGTACTCCTCCTTCTTTTTTCAATCGGTTAATAATAAATTTAAATTAAAAAGGAGATGATCAAATCGTGCCCCTGTTTTATACCCGAATTAAAGTACTACTATTCAATTACTAAAAATAATTAAGTAAATTAAATAAATATTTGTACATCTCAAAGTATAAAAAAAAATTTGAAAATATTTTCCTCGCTCCTTATGTCAAATGAGATGTCCAAAAATTACATGGACCTGTGCTCCAGATTGTACAGATATAAAATAGGTGTCACTTAATAGCACAGGTCTTGTATTATATAAATAAAAAAGGTGCATACTGCTGAGCAGCCGTGGACAAAAGCTATCTAGGTTCAAAAAGTTGATTTCGTCACTATTAAAAAACTAAAAAAAAAAATATATTTTTTCATGGTCAAAGATTAAAAATGAAAACAACCAAACTCGAAACAACTACCTGTAGGCTATATAAAAAAATATTCCAAATTGAACCTGCGATATTTACTAAGCTTACCGTGTCCTCAATCAAAGTCAAAACATTTATTTCAATTAGACCATTTACAGGCACTTTTGAATTGTCAAGGAGTCGGTCAGTTAGTCCGAAAGTTAAAGCTAGTTGCTCATTCCAAAACGGAGGTAGGCCTCTATGGAGAAGAACGAGCAAGAAACTCCACGGCACTCTTTTAAATTAGGTTTTTACAAAATCCTGGTTACATTACACAATTAAAACAAATGCTTTGTCTTTCACCATATTACTTGGTTAAAAACCTCTCCAAAGTATCTAAAACAATTTGTTTTCAAAATAAACAAACCAGTCTAAAATCCAGGCTTAGAATGAATACTGAGTTTAATATCCCGTCATAATCCGTTCAGTGGTTACCCTCAGGAGAGGAACGAACATGTTGCATTAGTGGCAACACACTAAGCCTTCAGTACTAACATAGAAACTAATATTGCTATGCTAAGCTTACCTATTTGCTTAATGAATTAATCACCTAATTAATTTTAACAGTTAAAAACTATTTTCAACTGCGACGGCTGAGCATGATCTCTTGGGTTTATTCCCAAGTCGGGAAAAGTGTTATTGGGTTTTTCCACCAGGAATTTGTCAGTAGCAGCCTCGGAGTCTGGATTTGTGCCTGGTAGATGGTAATAGGTTCGCCCCCTATTACATGGGAAATGTGGATGTACTAATTGGTACACCTCTGCCTAATCCTTCGGGGATTACAGGCGTGATGTTATGTTATGTACATTGCGTTATTTATGATGCCGAGTAAATTTTTTTTTAAACATATGAGATTTTAAACAGACACGTCACATAGCCGTTTATAATGCATAAACTAAGTAACTTCAACATCTCCGAAATTAGAAGGTTACCAAGAATGGTTCAGAACCAAAAAAGAAAAATTTTAATATTAAAAATGAGATTTTTTCAGACCCATAATTTCAACTCACTGCGTTTTCAAAATCCAGCACTTTTCTTTAAACAATACGAAACTCTCATGATCACTGAAATTGCCAATCCGCCTCGAGCAAATCTAATGCCTTGTCTGCATAAGAAAAGGCTTTTTGTGCAACGGTCCTACGATCCTACGGTCCTTTGGTACAATAATAGGTCGATATTCAAAATATAAGGATAATTATACTCAGTAACAGAACCATGTCTATAAATATAATTCAACAATAGATGTTAATTATAGATAAACTCTCCAGTTATAAAAGCAATTAATTTAACGAACGTAATAAAATTATATAATTTTTCTCTCGACAATTGAAACATATTAATAATTCAACATTTAATTAACCAGTGAATGTGCAAAGTTATTTCCAGAACGTTTTGGATTCAAAACACACAGACTAATTAAAGTTAGCCAAAAAACAGCGGTGGGTAATAAATTTTGCAGTGGATATGTTTTGTCTAACTGAAATGTATTTATGCTGTGGCTTTTGGTTGTCAAGTAATGTGGGTTGTACTGAATTAAAAAATAATTAGAGCGTATTAATTATGTATAGTTTTAATATAATGATGACGCCAGCCTGTTATGGTCACATTGCAAGGCAAGGGCTTCTTCTCATGCAAAGAAGGCATGAGCATTCATCTATACACCTGTTATGTTTAAGTCCCATATAATAGGAGGCGAGCCTATTTGCCGTATATATCCCATAACTCTAGGTTGTTAATGAGACCATATCAAAGTATTATCTGACATATAAGGGTTACGCTTTTGCCGACTGAGGCACGGAACCCCAGAAAAAAGTTAGGTACCCTAGAAAAGAGTTAAATCAAGTTGCTTCTTTTAAAAGAATCTGTCTAGCCTTTTCCCAATTAGTTGGGGTCGGCTTCCAGTCTAACTGGATGCAGCCTGTATTTTACATGAAGTGACTGCCTATCTGACCTATTATTGGGTAAAACGATACCCCTAGGTAAGACTGTTTGTCAGATTTTCGGGCTAAGAAGAAAATAATAGAGAAATATGGGTAAGAAACTCCGTATTAAAATATCCAATATTAAAATGCATTCATAATAATATATTTTTTCTTCAACGAACAAATCACAGAATATAACTTTTTTAATCAACTAAAATCCAAGACGCACGCCGTGACGACATACTCACGATTTTCATCGCGAGCTCGCACAATGGCAGCGACGTACTTGCGTTTCCTGCAATTTGTCACTTCCGTCTGCCTCTGCTAGACTCCCCCTAATTGGGTGGATTTAAATTAAATTTCGAATGTCATTGTGTTTTGATTGGTGAATGGCAACTTTTTAAATATGGAAATAGCTATGGTGGTAAAGGTGTTTTTAGCTTACTGAAATATAAGTACCTTAAACCAATCAACAAAGTGTTAGCAGGGCTCACAGCCCAGTACACGCTAAGCGTAAATAAAATTACCTATGATCAATAATAAGTAGGTAATTTAGTTTACTCTGTAGTTTAATTTATTTCATAATTTAACATTAAAAATTGTTGAAATCTTGTGTGAGTAAAGTTTTTAATAAAATCTTTCCACAATTTTGGTTAAAGTAATTTCTTTTTTTTTATTATTATAAGTGACTTTGAGCGCAGTTCATGTCAGTTCCATTAGGTATATAAAGTAATCTTAAGTAAACATACAAAGAAAAGAACTAAACAAAACAGTGCTTTCAATATTTATTTATGTATAAATCATTTTAGATATTAAAAAATAGGAAAAATAAAAATAAATAACAAATGTGTGAAAAATGGTACGCTGTAAGTTACGTGCTTCTCTGGCACCGGTAAGTCTGCGTGAAATGAAACGTTCCGTGTCGTGAGACGAGGCGTGTCGTCACAGCTTCATAACTGGGACATATGAATACTGCTTTTGGCAGCTAAATGTATGTATGTATGTATGTCTTTTTTAAAGAGAAAATCTAGATAAGATAAGAAAGCTTATTCACATAATATTAAAAAGTTTAAAACCTAATCGCAATCTCATTTCAGCGACAGTCAATGCCTAGTTATTTAAAAAATGTTGACAAAATACAAGCATTTTTTCAGATTAGGACTGCAATATAGGATTGGAGGGAGGCCTTTAAACAGGAGTGGGACAGAATAGGCTAACAAAAAAACAAAAAAAGACAGATTAAAATGCCAACCTCTCTAAAAATTACGAAAATTGTTTGTAGAGCCAAAGACTGCACGGGCAGATACAATACGTTTCAAACTTAATGGCGGCTCGGAATATCGTACGTTCCGATGCGCAGAACGCAATGTTAGGTCATTAAATGAAAATTAAATTATTATTGACTTGACTCTACCTGCGCAGACTGTACTCGCAGCTAACTTCATAACCGCCATTAAGTTTGAATCGTACTGTACTAACATGTACTAATTATGGCAAAAAACCGATACTGGTTAATGGTACAGTCAACGAAAGAGATAGATATGCAAGGTCATCAGATATAGTTGAACTTTCTTAAGAAACCGATATTTGTTTATTAATGTAATTTAATCTAAATAGAAGAAAATAAACAGTTCATTAATTGAGTTAAGTTTCAATCGAAGATAGCCATCGGTTTGTAAAAAAAGCTTCAACTATATCTGACGACCCTGGATACCTATCCCTTTCACTGCATGAAGCTTTAATTTCACAAAATTTCTTTCAAAAATAAATGTCGTTAATCTTCTATAAAATTAACTTTCTTTTATGGGCTGTCAACATATAGTACTCATATGTTGACAATATTCTCGCAATTATTCTCGCAACAAATCACAGCTGGCTTCTTCAACGATTACTTACTCGTAGCGTGAAACGAAGCGGACTGTGTATGAGATACGAGGCATTTCGCTTCCCTGATTTGTGTTATGTAACGAACGTCTTATACCCTGCGCCTTGAGGTAGGCATTTACGACTGCCTCTTACGGCTGGTGGAGATCGACTAATGAAGAATATGTTCTTAATTTAAAATATGTAGACGTTCTAATTTTGAAATGGCTAGAATTGGCCGTCTTTCATGCGTGAGATTGTCGGGCCAGTATCAATGTGACTTTTACAATTTATTTGTACTTTCTAAGTTTATCTTAATAAATATTAATGACATCGGTGAAAGAAGATGTCGTGAGTAAATCTGGACCTATAACTAATATAAGTCTGAAATCGTTAATCTGCCTTGAGCAAGCGTGGTAATTATACTCATACCTTCGCTGTATGAGAAGAGGCCTTTGGCCTGTAGTTGGATAATAATAGGCTGGTATTATGGTTAATAATATATTAAGTTTGAAAAGCATTGAAGATAATGAAAAATTAACATCATCATTCGTTCATCATCATTGTTCGTTGTCATTCGTTTTCTTTTTGTCATTATTATTTTTAGTGACTGCCTCGTTGGTCTAGTGGTCGCAAGCGCGACTGCTGTGCATGAGGTCTTGGGTTCGATACCCAGGTCGGGCAAAGTGTTATTGGGTTTTTCCATCAGGAATTTCTCAGTAGCAGCCTCGGAGTCTGGATTTGTGCCCGGTTGATGGCAATAGGCTCGCCCCCTATTACATGGGACTAAAAACATAACTGGCGAAATGTGGGTGTACTAATAGGTACACCTCTGCCTAACCCTTCGCGGATTACAGGCGTGATGTTATGTTATGTATATATTTTTATTTGATATTGGTATTAATTTGCATTGCCATTTAATCATCGCTACTCGTGAAGGCTTTACTCTATTAAGGGTCACCATATGGGGACCCGGACCGTCGGCGTATATCTTAGGTAGGTATAGCTCTTTAAAAACCAGTAAACTAATTTAAATATGTCAGAATATATGATAACAAAATATATAATATGTAAATAACAAAATAAAAACTAGTGACATTTTAGTTTAGCCCACTCTTCCTTGGTAAAAATAATTATGTGTTTTATTTATTATCACCAAATGGACCGCGACAGTCTTATAATTTTCAAATACAGACCTCCAATAAAAGTAGTTGGAGAAGTGTGTTTGTTAGTTTCCAAAACTACTTCTCCGATTCTTAAAATTCTTTCGCTAGTATGAAGTTACGTTATCTCTGAGTGCTCTAAGCTATAAAGGGTATAAAAAGACATTTCACGAAACCGTAAGTTTCATTTCATTCTCATCATTGCCATCTTTCTCTGGGAAGCTTTTGGTTATAGAGATATTAAAGCATATGTAGTTTAAAATTTTTTGAACTTATATTTTTTCATAAAAAAAGTTTTACATGTAAACTTTAAGTACATCATCGGTTGTTGTACTATTGCATGCACCTATAAGCACTTCGTTTGTGTGGGTAACATCGTGCGCCGTGACATATACCATTTCTCAGGAACAATCTTTGCGTAAACTTACGTAGATGAAAGACGATTAACAAAAGGTATTTATATGGCAAATTTGAGTGGCAACGCAGGGAGGGTACGCCCTAGGAAGACCTGCACTGACCTTATTGGTGAGGATCTTTAGAAAGGTCAGGTGCGCAGTTCTCGTAACCAGCGTGCCTGTATCACGAGATATATGAACGTAGATGAGGCAGAAGGAGAATGTAAGGATCGTAGTCGGTGGCGTTTTATGGTTTCTGCCTACCCCCATAGAAAAAGGGGTGGGTTTATGTATGTATGTTACTTAGTTTAATTGACAATATGCGTAGTTAACGGTTATGTATTGTGTCTTTCAACCTCGTATTTTATTATCCAATCCTTGCGACCTAATAGCTAGTAAAATAATACAACTTGAATTCAATATTCTCCAGCATCTTTCATCTTTCTAGTACCTACTTACAAAACTGTCACCGAATATCTTCGAAACTCTCTTGAAGTACCTACCGAGGGTCAGGTATGCGGATATTCACGAAGTTTGCCGAACGAACATTCCAATTTTAAACTAAAACGTATGAAGAAAGTATTTTTGGAGAAATTTTATTAACTTTCGAATGATTTATCACATTATTTTATGCTTTACAATGGGGTGTTAAAGGCACTCATTTCAAAGTCTTTAATTAAACTAAGTAGGATTTGGCAAAGCTATGACTAGAAAAGCACTTTACAAGACTGCTACTGAGGAATTCCTGATGGAAAACCCAATAACATTTTGCCCGACCTTGGAATCGAACCCTCTGACCTCATGTTCAGCAGCTGCTCTTATCGACCACTAGACTAACGAGGGGTTACAATGTTATTATGGAATAATTTAGTTCCTATCGTACACTATTACGTTTTTAATAAGTAATAGTATTTTAATTAAAGACTACGCGACGCTGAATTACACCAACTTTTTTAGTGAATGCATTAAAAATTGAATACATAGAAACTATAATAATCCATCAGAACTTTTACTCACATCAAGTTTACTTTTCATAATAAGCGTCAATTACTTACTCACAGACAAAACACGGCATCTCGAGAACTACTTGACTAATGATGCTGAATTTTCGCAGTTATTATCAACGGATTTTGCGACAGGGCCGGATTAAGGGAGGTCTTTGACTTCCATGCGGACGATATCGCAAGTAAAGGTTAGTTAAGTGTATAAAATAAACATAAATAATGTCAACATAAGCCATCAGCCAGCAATAGTTTCCACCAGCATGTTAAATGTACCAGCAACTAACTGGCGAGCGCGTGCCAATGCACGTTTCCGGCGACGCCTCTCATCCGGCGCCACAGTGCAAATGTTACAGTAGGACAACTATTCTCAGCCCATTAAACTAAAGGGTTATCAAAGATCTGTGTTGATAAAAATGTTATTAAATTGAAACAGCAAAATAAGTTAAGTTAAATAAGTTCAGGGAAGCAATGCAACTAACTTTTAGAAACGATTGTAACGAATTAAAATATTAAATACATTATTTACAAGCTTAATAATAAAAATAAAATAAAAAAACAACCAGAATAAAAAAAGAGAAACTAAAACTAAATGGCATCAAAAAAATCATCAAACACGATTGTAATCTGTTTTTTAGCTATAAGTCTTCTAAAAAAAATCTAATAAAATCTTCATTACACCTGTAATCTCCGAAGGGTTACGCAGAGGTGTACCCATTAGAACACCCACACTTCCCCAGTTATGTTTAAGTCCCATGTAATAGTGGGCGAGCCTATTGTCATCAATCGAGTACAAATCCAAACTTCGAGGTTGCCCCTGAGAAAATCCTGATCGAAAAACCCAATAACACTTTATTCGATCTGGAAATCGAACCCTCATGACCGAGGGCGAAGTTAGGGTCGGTTAGGGTCGAATGCGTCCGGAAATAAAGACGCAGGCAGAGATTTCCACTCCTTTGCTGTGCGCATTATAAAAGACATTTGGAAAAATCTATTACATTTGTCTAAATCAAGTAACTTTACATTCAAAGTAAATACACACCATGAAACTTAATTTCAAAACAAGTAACTCTAAACCCATCTCTTGAACGCAGAAATTGTAAATTCAAATTAATCCTTTCAACACGGTTACACTGTGACATAACACAGATAGATGTTAGTGTCTGTGAAGGGAAGCACCTCGGTAGCCACTAAATTGCAATATGAACTAATGAACTCTATTTTAGAGGCAAGCTCGAGAATATTAAGGTAAAGCAATTCAGTAACTAGATTTGTTAAAGGGAACTACGGAGTTTCATGGTAGAAAGTTTCTTAACTATGCGAGGTGTAGTTTTGTATACTGGTTAAACAGGAGGTTGTCATTAAAGATAAATATGTACCGATATAATAAAAAAAAATACTACACCTGTTTAATCTTCTGAATATTTATTAAAGTTAAATCACTCACTCACTCACTCATCAAGGAATATTGAAAACCGCTTGACGTATGAAGATGAAATTAGGCAGGATGGTTGTATATAGTTAGTAGACGTCCGCTTAGAAATTATTTTCGAAAATTTACATCCCATGGGGATGAAACGGGGGTCCAAAATTGCGAGCAAAAGTTAGCAATTAATAAAATAATTAATAATTATAATAATAATTGTTTATTTAGTTGATTATGTTTGACAGTATTTCAGAATACACCTCTTCCAACGAATAGAATCGCCCCGTTGCGTATACCGTAGGTAGAGTCGCGCGACTATATCGCAGTATGTGTGCGAGTTCATCGCCTCGCCTGCCTATACCCAGCGGCAAGATGGCTAGTTCAAATTCAAATACAATCTCCCAAAAAATTAGCGTTATTTAACAGAGATTCGTAAACCACGAAAATTTTGTCTGTCTGCTTGTTTCAGCTAATCTTCCAAACGTCTAGACCGATTTCGACGGGACTTCCACTGGTAGACAGTTGATGTTATAAAGAGTAAATAAGGCATTTCATAAAAAAAGAATTGAGGTTTTGCGTATAAATATATAAAAACGCCGTAATACCATTTACTAGAACAAAGTCGCAGCCATTAATAATTGATCTACTGAATTTTTTTACACTGTGGCGTTTACAGATACAGAAACGGTGTCTGCACAGCGGAAAGGTCCCGGTAGCCACTAGATTATTGCACCAGATACTGAGTTAGAAATTAGCTCCGTCCGCAACTACCAGATAACAACTGACACCAATGCTTTATGGCTTCTATTGATTATATTTTTTTTATCTGAGATTAAAACTCAAACTCAATCTCAAAACATTTATTTCAATTAGACCATTTACAGGCACTTTTGAATTGTCAAGGAGTCGGTCAGTTAGTCCGAAAGTTGAAGCTAGTTTTTTTTAGCTAGATTCTTTATTTCAATCTCAGAATATTGGATGTCACAGCTGATAAGGCAAAAATCATTGTTTATTGTAACATGCTATGTAATGTAAGTACACAAAACATTGCGTATACCTATTTTTTGGGGTGGAAATTGTCATCAAATGTGTCCTTCCGCCCTGAGTGGGGCGGAAGGGACTGTCAGACTTTTACTGACTGAAAAACTACCCTTATTCTTCTGTTGCCCTTTGCGTTCCTGGGCCACGGTATCCTGTTACGACCACACACGGATGCATTCAATAGCACAGAGGCCGTGGGGGTATTAGAAAGTTTAAGTTAGAAGATAAACTTACACAACTAGTAACTTTATTGAATTCGTTTTGTGTTTTGGTTAATTATAAGTTAACAACAAGCAAACTATTGTAAGTAAAATAACTCTTATTTTTTAAAGTCACTATTTTACAATACACCATTCCTTAAAACTCTTGTGTAATTAACAGCTCAAGGCCGGGCTGTTATATCGGTATGATAGAAAAATAGATAATCGATTGTGTCTCATTACATGGGACTTGAATAATTAATAGCAATTACGACGAACGACAAAACAAACACATCTAAAATCCTATCCCAACTAAACAAACTTATCAAAAAGCTTCAAGATTTCGTTTCAACGTTTGAAAACCGAACAATTTAGGAACAGTGATTACAATGTTCAATTACCGTATCTTCTATTAACCCTTTGAACGGTCTACTTAATATTCGGCAAAATAAATCGGCTAACTTTAAGGGTTAGAACAGACGATAATGATTTTGTATTGACGGTAATCGTTTATTGACTTTGTCGGAGCTATTATTGGCGTTTAGAAATTATCCCTACTTACGAAATTGTAAGACAAGTTTATTGTAATAATACTTTAATATAATTAGTAATTTTTAGGTAATGGGAGCCGTTTAACGCAATACGTTAATAAAAATTACTCACAAATCGCTAAAAAAAATGTATAGGTATTCAATTTAAAAAACTGGCCAAGTGCGAGTCGATTTGTACACAATGGGTTCCCGTATCACTGTGCAATATTTAATACTACATACTTGCATACATATAGGTACTTTATTTTATTTTCATTATTTGTTGTTATAACAGACACTTTAAATTTTCTAAGAATGTTACATAGACATTCTTAAAAATTTCAAGTACCTATATGATTTTTATTACGGTTCAAAAAATACAGTCCTGTGACAGACGGATGACCAGGCAGAGAAGTTTTAGTAATAGGTTTCCGTTGGCACATTTTGGGTGTAAAATCCAAAAAAAAACTTATGAAAAAAAAGCTTTTCACAGGTTTTGTTAAAAGTCAAATCTTGTTTGTTTTTTTCAAAATTAATTTTAAGTCTAAAAGCATTTTATTTATTAAATAATAGCCAATAGATCGTGTGCAACACACCTTGTACCCCAATATTATTTGTAATTCGCGTAATTTATACAGTACCTACTTGTAGAGTCGGGTGGACTGTAATTATACAATTACTCGATTCATTAAGCCTTTGTAATTGCCGACGAGTTTATTTTGGAAATTCGGAAATTGTGACTACTGACTGTTGATGTAATTTGTTAAAAGTTTTTGTAGTGTAATGTCAGTAGGTTTTTTTCCTTATTTTTGTTGATTCGTTCCACTGTCCCTGTTGATTTAATTGGCGATCAACAGTTTCAGTGTTGAGAAAAATTTGAAAGTACGTACGTATTTTTTATGAGCCAGTTTTTAACAAATTCGTTTTGTAAAATTGAGACTCGATTTTTTTAAAGTTAAAATGGCGTTATTGGTGTCACCATTCAGATTGACTGTAGCAATGCTCCGATGTCTCCGATGAATATGGATTAAGTAAATATATGATTCTAGATCCCTCAGCGTTGTTCCAAACATTGTGACCTTGTAGGTTTGTATGAAAAAACCTTTTTTTATACAACATTCGATGAATTTATGGTAATGTAACAGAAGTTTGTCATCTGTTTCTCGAAATTAAAAACGTTCAAAACCTTGTCGCAATGTCATCTCAGTGACAATCGCTGTCAAAAACTTGCCAATAATATCATAGGCTAGTTGATACCATCGATCAACTAACGTACTTTTTAAGACCTGTCAAAAAGCGATTCTTCCATAGATTTTGTAGAAATCGAACTGTGACGTCACTTATTTGGCAATTCAATTGATTAATATTTATTGATTTCAAAGTCACAAAAATCTAATTTTACAGTAAATTGAAAATTAATTAGGTTTTCAGAGCTAAATGAGTGTTTCTTTAAAGAAGTTATGTCTAAGAATTATTATTGTAGGTACTCAATTATAATAGTGGCATTTTTGACAGATTAGAAAGCGTATGTTCCTTAAAAAATTATAAAATTGGCCCCAAATATACTACATATAGACAGGTAGGTACAATGTGTAAATATAATTCAGCCCCATCTTTGAAATTGATCAATGGACAACGTTACCACACTTTACAGGTATTAACTTCTCCACAAACTCACAGTATTTAATCCAAAACTATTCTGATTACTCACAAAACGCTATCGTTTTGCCGACTCCCCTGCAACTTCTCAGCACTAACCAATATTAATGTTAAGGCCCAGCTCTGCGCGTTCCAAATATAAACGCAATCCCAAGGTTCCAAGGGCATGTACCGATAACATCGATGTTTATTTGTATCGAATCCGATGCGATCTTATTCGATTCCTGCGATTCGATTATTGAGAGGTATGTGCCAGGAGATTTATTTTAGTAATTGCTTTGGGGTCGAGTTGAGTGGGTATAATTGGTAGTATTGAAATTGATTGGTACGTCGGACTAGATTATGTGTAAAATAATATAGCATTACTAAGTAACTGTTATCTGCCTTGTTGGTCTAGTGGTCGCAACGAGCAACTGCTGAGCATAAGGTCTTGGGTTCGATTCTTAGTTTAGGTAAAGCGTTATTGAGTTTTCCCACCAGGAATTTCTCTGTAGCAGCCGTGGAGTCTGAATTAGTGCTGGGTTGATAGCAACAGGCGAAATTTAGGTGTAGTAATTGGTCTTCTTCTTCTCGTTTGGGCAGTAAGGTCGTAAGACCTTACTGCCCAAACGAGAAGACCACACACCTTAATGTCAATGTTTCCGAACCGCCTCAATGGCCTCTGACATGGTTTGAGTGGATCAGTAAAGTCCAGGTTTCCATACGATGTTTTCGTTGTTTGTGTGTTGAGTAATCGGTACACTACTGCCTTACCCTTCGGGGATTACAGGCGGGATGTTCATCATCATCTGCCTAGCCTTTTCCCAACCACATTGGGGTCGATAATTCATCAACATGTTTTAAAGCTTACATAATTATTATGAGGTAATTAAATGTAAATAATTAATCACCACATAATAATGTGCTGTGTTTTAATTTAATAATGTTCATTTAATTGCAGTAATTTTGTGGTTAATTTTAAAGTAAGTATCTACAATACGTTTATAAATGATGTTTCTTATATCCATACCTGCTATTATAAAGCTTAAGAGTTAGTTTGTTTGTAACCTCAGGAACGACTTTTCCGGGTTATTATAATGTCTTACGCGTTATAAAGCTTATTTATAGAGAAAGGTTATAAAAAAATGGTTTGTATGTATGTATGTTTATTCCATGGTATTTTTATAGTAAATATGTAATATTTCAAGTATTTTGTACTTATGCTTCATTGTATTTAGTTAAATACTTTGTGTTAGATTTTTTTTTAATATTTTGCTTTTTAGCGCGTATACTTTAATTTGCACCTACCATGTTATCTCTTCACCATCTTTTGTTGACTGTTAGAGGATGCCTAAGGCATTAAGTCCGCCTTTGTACTTTTGTTGCATAAAGTTTAAATAAATAAATAAAAAAGTTGAAAAAGACTTATTATTAATATTATTATAAATTTAACGCAGGTAAAACCATGGCGTACAGTTAGTTGAGTAATAACAAAGAAAATTAAATTTTGCAATGAGTTTTAAGACTTTAGAGATAATGCAGCTTTAGAAAAACCACGTTATGCTTATTTAAACTTACATTTATGTATTCAAAGAAAAGCTTTTTGTATGAAGCCAGTTAAGTGTGAGGACTCGTGACTCGTGAGTTGTGAGTCGTGTAATTTACTTTCTTCTGAAACTGACAATTGAGTTTGCGTCGCATGCAGTAGGTACTTTTGTATAGAAAAGTCTTTAAATCATTCTACTTTTTTGTGGCAGTATGTGTTGGTTGGCTTTGTCAAAATAACGAAATTTTTGTGCGTTTTTTTATGTTCAGAGAAACTTTATTCTATAGCAGCAGGTCATGCAAAGGTTTTTTGGGGTTTTCTATCAGGAATTTCTCAGTAGCAGCCTCGGCGTCTGGATTTGTGCTCAGTTGATGGCAATAAGCTCGCCCCCTATTACATGGGACTTAAACATAACTGGCGAAATGTGGATGTACTAATTGGTGCACTTCTTCCTAACCCTTCAGGGATTATAGGCGTCATGTTATGTCACTATAGCTTCCTATTAGCGAAATAATGATTACAGTCACTTATTCCTGAGATTACTTCTTACAAACAAAAAAAAAATCGTACCTCTTAATATTAGTACCTACAGATTAAACAAAAACATCTCCAAATGCTGATAAAACCGCATCATTATGTATTGCATAATTTAGAACAACTAAGCATACACAGACAAACGCAAAAAGCGGGGTATTTTTATAGACAGTTATGCTATGTATTTAAGAAGGTACAGAGGAGTTTCAATGTATAAAGGATGGTAACTCAACCACAGACTGACCGCAAAATGCAGCTTAACTTCTTAAAGCTACAAATCCACAAGGCTATTATTTCCCACAAGCCTTTTAAAGACGACAACGACCATATTAATCTCACAAAACAAAAAGTATACCTACTAGTGTACAATTAATTTTTTTTTAATTAGCTTGATCCGTTTTGGATTTTTTTCACCCGCATTAAGTTACATTTTAGGTCACTGCTCCGCTCTCGTGGGTCCTAGCGTGATGTTATTTTGCATATGATCTCCTCATAAATCTGGCTATCATATGCAAATAGAATTTTCCGAATCTGACTGATAGTTTCAGAGATTAGCGAGTCTAAATAAACAAACGAAAACTTTAACGAAAGTAAATTAAAGTTAAATTACGTCAAAATTACGTTAAAAATTAAATTATTTCAGCAAAGATTTTTGTTTTTTTTATTTACACCTGCCATGTTATCTACTTACCATCTTCGGTTGACTAGTTGAGAATGCCTAAGGCATTAAGACCGCCTTTGTACCTTTTGTTGCACAAAGTTTAAATATATAAATAATAACTCAGCAAAGTTATTTTAAACAACATAATTTACGAGCGATCAGATAAAACGATTTCAAAGCAATGCTTATCCCCCGGCCATACCCATGGGGTATACAACTCAATAAGTTCGGCAGCTGGGGGCCAATAAGACCCCCAAGGATTAAGCTAACTGGACCGACGGCGATAGGGGTGTTAAGTCTCCGTACATTCAATACAGCGAGCGTTTAACCCTTTCAAACTCAAGGTTTTATTGTTGGGTATTTGTTTCGATAGAGTTTTTGTCAGGAAAATTGAAAAAGAATGTTCCAAAAAGATATTTTTAAGCGAAAAACTAATATTTTATGCTGCATTGTTACATTTTCGACATTAATAAAAAATATCAACTTGATAAAGTAGGATTTTAATATTCTTTACACACAATATCACGCCTATAATCCCCGAAGGTTAGGCAGAGGTGTACCCAGTGTATAAGTCCCATGGGGACGAGCCTGTTGCCATCAAACGGGCACAAATCCAGACTCCGAGGCTGCTTCTGAGACATTCCTGTTGGAAAAACCCAGTAACATTTTGCCCGACCACAAGACCTCATGCTCGTCGAGTCGCGCTTTGCGACCACTAGACCAAGTCGAGGGGTCCAAAATGATAACCTGAAATCATGGTAAAGATCTTAGTTACGCTGTCTCTAAAAAATACAGTATCACTTGAAACTTTTAATAAAACAGAAACGCAAAACCCGAAATAAATTCAATCTCGCAAAATAGTTCATAAAGTCGGGAGTAGACGAGCGGTGCGTGGAACTTTGTAGACTGAGTTTTAATTGCGGACACAATGAGGCATTTTACTGACATTAATGTTACATAAGGGCAGGATTACACCGGTTTATGAGTACGGCAGTTTAAAATTGAACTCCGCTCCCCTGAAATGAGCCAACTCACAATCTCTGAAGAATTATAATAATTACGTCATACTCAAGAATATTAAGAAGATGTAGTGACAAGGATTAAAAAGAGTATGCCTAGATGATTCGGTCATGTTAAGAGGATGAGTCAAAGGTGATTAACAAAAGGAATTTATATGGCGCAAAGAGCATGCGCACAAATAGCGAATCGAGTTTCGAGTTTTCAGATGACTAAGTTAGTTCCTAAATGTTAAAATTAAATATTATACCAATCTACGATGATCGCAGCGTAGATTGAGCAACTCGGCTATGAAAGTTGATCACTGATTGCCATGAAGTTGCGGCAACCGTAAACGTTATAGCAACTATCAACTTTTACAGGAAACTTTTAAAGTGTTAATAGTTGCCTCAACTTAAGTGGCTCCATGTGTTAGCGTTTAGTGTGTCTTCACCCTCCGTATTCAATAGCTGACTGTAAACAAAAGTACGTAATATCCGTAAACCGAAGTTTACCCGATCTAGTCATGTTTATTGCTCACACACATACACACCCTGTCTAGTAGAATTTTACTAATCCAGAATGGAACACAATACCACAGACTTCTCAAATAAAACTTGAATAGGATAGGATTTAGTTATGCCTGTGAATGTTTTCAGTGGGAATGTTTGTTTGTTTCTTACTGGCTTAAAGCATGACCCTAGTTACCCCAATAGAAAATTGAGGAACAATAATAACACACGATTCCGTATAATTTAATTTACTTATTTCTTTTTACAAACAAAAATGTTTTTAGGTTTTTTCATTAGGAATTTCTCAGTAACAGCCTCGGAGTCTGAATTTGTGATGGCAATAGGCTCGCCCCCTATTTAATGGATCTTAAACATAACTGGCGAAATGTGGGTATACTAATGGGTACACCTCTGCCTAACCCTTAGGGGATTACAGACGTGATGTTATGTTACGTATTGTAATAGGCTCGCCCCATATTACCTGGGACTTAAACATAACTGGCTAAATTTCTGCCTAACCCTTCGGGGATAACAGGCGTAATGTAGTGTATGTTACACACAAAAATATTACCATGCATCATTTTTTTAATTTAACTATTAACTATACAGAACGCACGCCTGCTCACGCCTTTGGGGCAATTAGGTAATGAGCTTTGCCAAAAAAACCTATTTTTGAAAGATTTGTTTGTTTTCATGTGCTTAAGTATCGTTTTTTTTATTATGGTACATAGCATAACATAACATCACGCCTGTAATCCCCGAAGGGTTAGGCAGAGGTGTACCCATTACTACAACCACATTTCGCCAGTTATGTTTTTAGTCCCATGTAATAGGGGTCGAGCCTGTTGCCATCAACCGGGCACAAATCCAGACTCCGAGGCTGCTACTGAGAAATTCCTGATGGAAAAACCCAATAACACCTTATCCTTATTATGGTACACTTAGCTGAAAATTGCAGTTACGTAAGAAAATTTAAACTTTGCGAGCAATATCAGCTCAACCCCTTAGGAAAAGAATAAGCCTTGTCCACTAGCCTATAAGAACCCTAAGTGGATCTCTAGAGTCAATATCTCACCCGTCGTATGTTCCTGCCGCGAACTAAGAGGCTTTGTGCCAACGTGTTTGACTTTCTCTAATAATTCCACTTTGGGACACACTTGTATCTACTACTAAGTGGGTCAGTGGAGTATGTTCAATTTAGTAGGGTTATTTAACGATTTGGTTAAATGTGGTTAAGATTTTAACAGTTCTGGCAAGTTTAATCAAGAAAAAATAATTCTCAAAATAAAATTCTAACTTATTTGCATATTTAACTAGTTTTTTTCATTAAATGGTCAGATAAATGAATGCTCATAATTTAAGAAAAGAAGAAAGAAAAACTTGACTCGACTGCCTCGTTGGTCTAGTGGTCGTAAGCGCGACTGCTGTTCATGAGGTTTTTGGTTCAATTCCCAGGCCGGGCACAGTGATATTGAGTTTTTCCATCAGGAATTTCTCAGTAGTAGCCTCGGAGTCTGGATTTGTGCCCGGTTGATGGCAATAGGCTCGCCCCCTATTACATGGGACTAAAAACATAACTGGCGAAATGTAAGTGTACTAATGGGTACACCTCTGCCTAACCCTCCGGGGATTGTAGGCGTGATGTTATGATGATGATGATGAAGAAAGAAAAACTGTTTATTCACGCGAAAATGACGCACATTACGTATTAAGAAAAAAGTAAAATAAAAACAAGTTCGTATTAAATCTGAAATATTAAAAATAAATAAACACAAATAAGAAATATGCGCCACTACCGCGCGAAATGCCTAGCCTTTTCCCAACTACATATTGAAGTCAATTTCCAGTCTACCGGAGGCAGCTGAATACTAGAGTTTTACATGGTGCGTCTGCCTATCTGACCTCCACAACCCAGTTACTGGGTAAAATGAAACGTCTAATACAAATAATTAAATTCTACCAGTTTTAAATTCAAACGTACGTACCATTAATAATCCCAGACACTAAAAAGCACCAATCAACATCAAGCTCTCAGACTGCCAAGTTAACTTAGTAATTAAACATTTCACTAATTACTAAGTTAGTGAACTAAGTTCATTATGCGTTGTCACGGACAGCCTATCCAACGGCTAAGCTCCGAACAACAAACAGCATTGACTCTAGATGGCGCCACTGTGATGTGATCAAATTATATTAAATCCCTTTTTGAAGCCATTGTAATAAAAGACGTTTGCGAAATCCGAAATTGGAGTTAATTTTCGACTTTACAAAACGGCTATCTTTAGACGAATATCGAATTATTGAACATAATATAGGAGAGAAATCACATAAATAAAGACAATTTATGTTGATTTAAAACAAGTAATTATTCCGGGTCTATCTGACTGTGTATGTGAGTTTATATACTTGTAAATATACTCACGATACAGGAAAAATGCCTAGTGTGGGGTAAAAACAAAGGACCACAGAAAGAATAACTTTAAATGTTTTGAAATTGTGTGTAGAAAAGCTATTATAGTTAATAGATAATGAACAACAGAATAACCATTAGGTTAAAAGAATAAAAGTGTCAAATTAACTACACAAAAAAAAAACCAGGATAGGTATAATTAACAGCAGTGGACGTCCCTCGGCTGATATAATGATAAGGTATATTTAAACTATTAAACGTTAAAAAAGAAACATGTTTTCTACAGGTTTTTTAAGTTACGTAACATATTGAAATTAAGATATTTGAAGAAAACTGACTAAACACAAACTCACATATCCTAAATTGAGTTTAGTTACAGATTAAAATATGACTTCTTCTTTCTTCATCGTGTGGGCAGTAAGGTCTTACGACTCCACACACCCTAGTGTCAGAGTTTCTAAACCACCTTAAGCATCTCTGACATGGTATAAGTGAGACAGTAATAGGCTGGTATAAGTTCAGGTTTCCTCACGATGTTTTTCCTTCACCGATGACAGTCCAATGTCCAAGATAAACTTTAGAAAGTATTATGAATTGAAAGTCAGATTTCACAAGCACAAGCCCGATTTGAGTCTTAACCACTGGGCCATCACGACACAAAATAAGACTAGACTACGCTTGTATGAAGCGCACAGCAGCGATTATCCGCTTAGTACTGGAATACCTGAGAGATTTGATCCGGTTACAATAATGTCAATACTAGTCGCCATCAAAGGCTGTGGCAGAAACCTAGCACAAAGGATCGAGAGAGAATTGAATTAAATCCAAAATGGCGCTGAAAGAAGACTAAATTAGCGCCAGAGTTTCTATTTATTTTTGCTTGTTTACGTGAACGAGTGTAATGAATAATTGCATTTTCCATAAACAAGGGTGGGAGGCAATTCTTTAAACTTTTAAGAACGATCGCAATTTAATCTTAGTTTCCATCTGTCTAAAAGCCGATATCTAGAGATCGTGAATTTTATTGTTTTCTAACACACTTACTTGGTCGTAAAGTGACACTTACTGCACCGCTTTTAGAGTCACAATGCGATGTGTTAGGCACACGTGCTTTATACATTACCGCACGCTGAAGATAATTCAGCAAACTCATCTCAGCAACAGATTGCCTCCGAATTGGATTGCTACTAGATTAAAAAAAAAAAAAATATGATGTTGGCCTTCAGATTTGTCTTTTTACACCCTCCATTGGTATGGTCAACAACAGAGATAAGTAACAAGGGTCATCCAATATAGTTGAAGTATTCTTAGAAATCGATGGATTTATTCGATTAAAACTTAATTTAATTAATGAACTGTTTATTATTTACTTTACAAATTAACCACTCTGCTCGACAAGATTTTGACATTTGACACATCCCTTGACTCGGCAGGGTGTTGTGGATCACGTCATAAAATTCTGGAATTTACATCAACTTTCAGGATTCAATTTTTTAGGAAAAATTAACGTTTGCAGCTATTTTATAGAATAAGTTTGTGGCAAATATCTTTAATTATAACTCGAGGTCGGTTAAACCACTTCAGATCACTGCAAAATTGGTACAATATAAGTTTTTCTGCACCCCATCCAAAGGCAGACCACTCAGATTAGCTAAAATTAAGTACATAAAGAACCTTCTCGCTTGCTGAAAAGATGCATTCAGACGAAATAAAGACATTATCATTCCATCTCCATTGTTGTTTTTGGCATTATCCATACATAAGTACTTTAAAAATACAATCAAATTTTGACAAAATTTACACAAAATTGTGGCACTTCTTAGTGCTGACCGTTTACCCAAGTTTTATAATTCGATTCAAAAGTCGCGTTCAGCCTAATCGATACTTGAAATAAAATCGAGGTTGGCCAAAGGAGTCCGAATGAAAAAAAAAACCTTTTGATAATATTTCTCAGGATTTATATTTTATATTAAATGGATAAATAAACGCAAAGGTTAATCAGGAGCGTAAGTTATTTTTAATAAGGTATAAGATTTACTTAAGTAGATATTTTAACCGACTTCAAAAAGGAGGATGTTCATAATTCATTAAATACATAATTATGCATAAATCTGCTAAAATATTAGCTGAATTATTTTGTTTTGAGTAGACTTAAAATAATGAGGTCTAAGTGAAAATCCAAGATGATATCTTGGATTTTCACTTCGACCTCATTTTCGGCATTAGCACCCCCGAAAACCATGGACATGACACCCATGAGGCCATGACGCATATGTCGTTAAATTTAGCGGCCGCCATCTTGGATTTTCACTTCGACCTCAATTTCGGCATCACCACCCCCGAAAACCATGGATACGATACCCATAATGCATATGTTGTAAAATTTTGCGGCCGCCATCTTGGATTTTGATTGTGACAAACGGACGGACAGACGAACACACGCGTGATCCTATAAGGTTTCCGTTTTCATTTAGACGTACGCAACCCTAATCCAATGTTACAGCCCCAGTCAAACTAATTAAGTAGATAAGTTAATTATTAATATTGATGCACATAATTAGACGTTCTATTAAATGTGTGAAAAACGCGATATACACCAATCTGAGATAAATGTATACTGTGCACGCTGCATCAAATTAAAAAAAAGTAGGTAATGTACCAAAATTAAAATTCTTAATTAAATTTAATATAAAATTTCAAAAAAAAATATAGGTAGGTACCATAGGTATAGTTCATTGGTAAGGACCAATGAGCTATACCTATCGTAGATACATATTTTTTCTGTTGAGTCTTGAACTAGAAAACTATAAATAACAATTATTAACTGAGCTGGATAGCATAAATAATTAATGTTTATTGTAATTTAAACTTAAATTCCATTTATATTAATTTTTACGAGTCGATATCTGATATGAGTAATTTTAATTACTCGAATCGATTGAAATAAAAAAAATAATCGATTGACATAATCACAATCGCACATCAATGCATTAAAAAAAAAAATGGTTGACAATTTCTAAGAACACAAAATGAGTAGTGGTAATGAATATTCCGTGTTTTTAGACCCGTGTTTGTAATTTACACTAAGAATTGGGCATTTTCTTGTTGTTTATTATATTTTGAATGACATTTGTCATGTTTTTAATAATATCTAAATGTATTATAGTGATATTTGTGGCAAACAAAAATGTAAACACGCACGGATTGGCGCGAAGTTTCGACTTTGGATATCAAAAACTTTATTACCACTACTAATTTATGTTAAACTATGGATGAAATCGACAAATAAATCAATTATGAGCTATTTACTGCTCCTGTAGTGGAGCTTGGATGTCTAAAATCCACAATTTTTATGTTTTTTAGCCTCGACTACTATGGTCTTCAAAATGGCGATGATTGCATTTTCACACTTGGATTTTAAAACAGTAATTTTATATACTCGCGTGCTAAATCTAAAAGAGTGGATGGCGCTAACATTTAAACATTTTATCAAACTCTGTTACTTAATGCTCACACATGAGATTAGATGGCTACCATAATCAGTATTTACACTTATTGGTCAGGATGACGCATGCGCGAACTCCGGGGTCCAATTGGACCCACTACCGAGCCGGCGGAGGTTTCTGTGTTCGGGTCCAATTGGGGGCGCTTCCGAACTATACGGTTAAACTACATTTGAAAATCTCCATCGGCTTCTAAGAAAACATCAATTAAATCGGACGATTCTGTTTAGTTATTTCTTTTGTTGACTGTACATAACCCCTAACAAAAAATAAAAAAGTACACTATTTTTTCGGGCAGTCGTTTAAAAAAGGAACCAATTAACAACCTTTCATTATTCAATTTTTCATTTTCGTAAATTCAGAGACGTCAATTTGTCTTAATTGGATACCTTGGCCTATTTCAAAACGTGCATAGTGCTGAAATCGCTCCAATGAACCCTCAGCCGATTAAATCGCTATGCCTATGAGCCCGCTGTTACTCGGACCTGGCAAACAAAGATGATGGTCAAGTGACTTGTTACCGCACTCATGCATTTTGCAAGTACTCTTTAAGCTAGTGTTGTGCGAGTTTCGATAGTTTTAATATCGATGTGTTTTGGTTATTATGAAAAGTGATAAAAGTATTGAAAATGTATGCGTAACTACCTAGAACTTCCTCTGCGTTGACTTTGACAAAGTTAAGGCAAAGTCAAGTCAAATCATTTTAAATCATTTTATGGAAACATAAAAACGGCATAAAATTATGCTAAGTGTTAAGCTATCAATATCGTTTAAAAACGTGTGAAAATTTTTGGCTAACTCCGTTCAGCCTTTCACGTGTATAACATTTGTTTTTAAAGAGTAAATATAAAGTTAAGGCTTGCCTGTTCTTCTCCATACGAATCTTACTTTTGAAACTAAAACCAATATATATACTTTTTATAAATAACGTTCCAAAGTTCTTTTTAATGGCCTAATTGAAATAAATAATTTTACTCTGACTTTTACTTCATGCCGTAAAATGTATCGATATTCGAGCTATTAACACAACACTATTCTGGAAGTACCCTTTGTCCGCGCTCTTTTGAACCATACTAATAAAAAACATGCAACGCGACGCACATGGAAACACTAATCTTATTATCTATGCCAATATTATAAAGCTAAAAAATTTGTTTGTTTGAATACTTTATTCTCCGGAAGTATCTGTCTGGTCTGACTACGAAATTATTTCGCTAATACGAAGCTACTTTATAACTCGCGGTTTCACTCACGATTTGTAACGTCTTTAATAACTGTTTCACTCGCGTTTATCGTAGCGTGATGTCACATAGTCTTATGTTTTGTAAGTTATACCGGGAAACAGGCTATATACATGTATATGCAAAGGGATTTTTTAGTTTCTCAGATAAGCGCGTTCAAACCAACCAACCTTTTCAGCTTTATATTATTAGTATACGAATTAAGTACTAGAATAAATCATGATAACATGTGCAAGGAAATCTAGTCTCTAACGTCACTACGTGATATTCAAAGAGAGTACCCTGAGTGCTATACAAATTGTTCTAAAAGATTTTATTTTGAGGACTTGTGCTATTCGAGTGGGATTCGGTTGTGAAAGCACTATGTTTCATCGTGTAGAGGTGTGATGTAAAATCTTTTTACAGATTTTCAAGTGAAAGAGGAAGTATAAAAACATATCGTAACATCACGTCCATAATCCCCGAAGTGTTAGGCAGAGGTGTATCCATTAGTACACCTACATTTCGCCAGTTGTAGTTAAGTCCCATGTAATAGGGGGCGAGCCTATTGCCATCAATAGGGTACAAATCCGGACTCTGAGATTGTTGCTGAGAAATTCCTGATGGAAAAATCTAATAACACTTTGCCTGACCTCGGAATCGAAACCAAGACCTCATGACCAGCAGTCACGCCTTGCGACCTCTAGACCATAAAAGCAGTAAAAATAAGTATTCCTACCTTCTAAAGAAGATTACATAGAGAGAGATTGGTTGGTTAGAAAAAAATATTAGCAATTTCTTAGAAAAAATCTCCTGTAAACATTTCTAAGAATCGTAGCCCTCCTGAATTAGTTCTGAAGCCTCGTTGAACATCTATTGTGCTCGCTCAATAGATCGTTTATCCTCTAAACTAAGATAATAATCATTCATTGACAAAATGTGCCCTCAGGGAATGGCAATTTAAAAACGGTTTTAAATCTTTTTTAGTGGATTCCTATTTTCGATACTATAGGAATACCGAAAATTTTGAACATTGCTTGCCTCTTTCATGTAGATTGACAATTATTTTTAGATCGAAAAATAAAAGGATGATTTTATAGATAAACTATCAAAAAAAAATATTCAAAAAATATAAAAAAGAAAAACTATTACCACGAAAGTGACGAACATAATAATATTATAAAAAAATATTGTTTAAAATTTGTCCTACCTAATAAATCTAGAAAAAAATATTGACATTTAATAACAAAAATATGCGCCACTACTGCGCCTTCCGCCCTGGGTGGGGCGGAAGGGACATTCAGACTTTTACTGACTAAAGAGAGCTGTCAGCACAGGGACGGGGCCCCAACGGAGCCAAACGCCTGCCGGGGTTGCGTGACTTCTTAATAAGGATACCCTAAAATGCCTATATCACTTGGCAATAGTGGAGTATTTCTATTAGTGAAAGAATTTTTAACAAACATAAACATAACATCACGCTTATAATCCTCGAAGGTTTAGGCAGAGGTGTACACAATAGTACACCCACATTTCGCTAGTTATGTTTTAAGTTCAAAGTAATATAAACAATAAACAGAAAAATTAAATAAATAAACAAACTTTCCCTCGTAATGTTATAGCAAAAAAGTATAGATAAAAATACGGAGAACATTTTTTTAAATGTAAATGACATATTGTCGGGTTTTCAGTAACAGCTTCAAATATTCCAAAATTACCACACAATTAATATGATAGGAGTGGATTCACGTTAATTGTGTATCGGGGATCGATCCAAAACACAATATTATGCTCGCCAAACCGCAAACCATTGTAGTTTGGCTACTAAAAAGTTTGAAAGCTGCCAGTAGACGCATATTCTACTTAATTAATTTTGTGTCAAAAATTATTATCCTATTTCTCATCCAGAGAAGGCATAAGCATAATCGAACCCACAATCTGCATGAGAGGAGGGTCATAACCGCAGGGCCATCACGACATTAATAGTAATTAGTTCTGGTTAAAATAATAAACCATACAGCAATATTAATAATTCACATAAACGTCGTATCTTATTATAAACACTTGGTATCATTGTCTTTTTAAATATGCGTTTGTTTATTTTTGTGTTCGAACACGCTAATCTCGGAAACAACTGGTCCGGTGCTGAAAATTCTTTTAGGTTCGAATAAGAAGCTACGTTATCCTAAGTTCTATAGGCTAAATTTAATTACCAAAAATAAAAATTTAAAGCTAGTTCCCAAAAGAATTATACAAGATGTTTTTTAAAGCAGGTTTTGATTTATTGAATATTTAAACAATTTTAATGGCATAGAAATAAAAACAGTATAGGAGCGAGTTGGTTCGAACTCCTTCAGCCAACGTAGTGCAACTTTTTAACAACTAAACGAAGTTAGAAAGTCGTGCTTTGTCACTAGAAGCAGCCTTTCAAAATGGACAGAATAAATCGGCCAAGTACGAGTCGAGCAAGCGTTAAAAGGGCACCATTTCTGATTCCTGTTGTTGGATTTTCAACTCTCGGGGCTAAGCTGAGCGTTGAAAATATTAAAATAAATTAAAGCCTCTATGGAGCCACTTTGCAATTAGGTTTTAAAAAAATCGTGATTACAGTATTCTTGTTGCTTCTATAATGTTATGATGTTTAGTGATGTTAAAAAGCCTATAATATAATGTTCGTCATTAATCTAGCTAACATTATATATACATAACATAACATCACGCCTGTAATCCCCGAAGGGTTAGGCAGAGGTGTACCCGTTAGTACACCCACATTTCGCCAGTTATGTTATGTTAAGTCCCATGTAATAGGGGGCGAGTCTATTGCCATCAACCGGGCATTGACTCCGAGGCTGCTACTGAGAAATTCCTAATGGAAAAACCCAATAACATTTTGCCCGACTTGGGAATCGAACCCAAGACCTCATGCTCGGCAGTCGCGCTTTGCGACCACTATACCAACGAGGCAGTAATCTAGCTAACATACACAAGAAAAAGTTTGTACCAACTGGCAATTCTAACAAACAAAAATACTCTCCAATTTTATTATACAAGTATAGATTTAAATACGCTTTTTTATATTCAATATTTTTGAACCTTCGTCAAAGGGATCAAGCAACCTTAACTCGACAGGTAGTCGGTTTAACCGTTTACTTAAAAACACTTTTCTAGTCAACAAATATTTATAGTAACAGAGATTTAGCTTTCGGGTCTCGACTATGAATATGGTTGTTTTTTCGTTTAGTTTTTTAGACTCCACGTGTGTTAGATATAAAAAATGGTAATGTGAAAAGAGAAGAGAGTTTTCTACGTATTTTATTTATGTTTTTTAGGGTTCCGTGGCTAAAGAGTTTCTAAATAGGACCTTATTCCTACCGTTTCATTCCTGTCTGTATCCGTTCATCTGTCACAAGGCCGTACCTTTTGAACTGTTATATGATAGCAGTTTTTCAGGACACACGAAATCATAAACTTATCTTGCAGTTAGTTAGTTAGCTTTTTTGCGGCAGATTCCTGTGACAGACGGATGGACAGATGAATGGGCGAGAGGAATACAGCTGTTTTTAAACCCTTCTATGTACAGAACCTTCAAAAACAATAAGATAAATCTCAAAAAAGATTATTACAAAAAAGACAACCCTTCAAAAACTACATAGTAAAAAATAACTTTAGTTTTGGAAGTCGACATTCATGGTGCCCGTTTGATGGTAATAGTCTCGCCCCCTATTACATGGGACTTAAATATAACTGGCGAAATGTGGGTGTACTAATTGGTACACCTCTGCCTAACCCTTCGGGAATTACAGGCGTGATGTTACGTTATGTTTTTATACTTCCTCTTATACTTGAAAATCTGTAAAAGGATGAAGAATGTTATGTTTATAGTCGGTGACATACAGTCGAAGTCATAGAACCTCCCCTTTTTTGAAGTCAGTTAAAAATAAAGGCTTAACAGTGGCAACGTCCGTGATAGCATCAGTTTTTAAATTAAACGAACCAGTTGCCGAAGAAATGAACTAAAACAAGTACCAGTTAGTGGGTGAAGCTTACTCTCCGCTTTGAATGCGCATGAAATTGGAGCAATTTAGCGTCATTTCATAAAATGCACTCGTATTCCCCTTCAGAAAGCCTTCAGATTGCTTTGTTTCGAGTCAACGTTCATGCGAGCCTGGTACTTGCAGATCTTTTCCATTTTTATTTCGCGGCTTGTCTGAGTTAACTGGCGGAAATCGTCACGTAAGAAAAAGCGTTATGCCCATTCCCGCTTAAAGCAATAGGTGTAGGTAACGAAAATATTGGATTTTAGGATAAAGAATATTAAAAGAGACACGTAAAGTCTCCATTAGCTCAACAACACATAGAAAATATAAAAATAAGACAAAAAGTTCATGCCACCACATTTTTTTCCCTCAGACGCAATGTATATGTAATTCAATTTGCTACGTCCGTAGCAGGCGTAGCATAGTGCTACGGCGTAGCCATGTCGTAGCACCATGATATAAATATATTTTTTTTAATCATTTTATGAGTTGAATAAAATGTAAAATAGGCCTCTTCTCGTATAGAGATGGAACGCATTAATGACTACGCTTGCTCAAGGCGGATTGGCGATTTCAGACTTATATGAATCAATAGCACTGTAACATAACATCACGCCTGTAATTCTGAAGGGTTAGGTAGAGGTGCACCCATTACTAATCCTACATTTCGCCAATTATGTTTAAATCCCATGTAATAGGGGGCGAGCCTATTGCCATCAACCGGGAACAAATCCAGACTCCGAGGCTGCTACTGAGAAATTCCTAATGTAAAATCTCAATAACACTTTGCCCGACCTGGGAATCGAACCCAAGACCTTATGTCGCCTTAATAATATTGTTAGGATAATCAGGGATCGTTCACTGCATTTAGTGACGTCATCACACGATCACTATAAAAGCGAGGTTAGCCCGCCGTAGAAGCCATTTGTTGGTTGGCTTTCGTACGGAAAGGTTATCGTGAGGTGTCGGCGCTATTTGCAGTGAGTCCGTTTCATAGTGTCTAAGTACCTATTTGTGATTTATTGTTTTGTGTAATTAACGGCTGTTTGCTAATTACGATTATTGAGATATCGTTATTTTGTTATTTTTCAAATACATTAGAATTAAAGATATAAGAATAAATTATTGTATTTTGTGTTGCTTATTTGTTTTTTTTTTTAATAAAATCCGGCTTCTGATCCTAAAAATATTACACATAACATAACATCACGCCTGTAATCCCCGAAGGGTTAGGCAGAGGTGTACCCATTAGTACACCCACATTTCGCCAGTTATGTTTTTAGTCCCATGTAATAGGGGGCGAGCCTATTGCCATCAACCGGGCACAAATCCAGACTCCGAGGCTGTTACTGAGAAATTCCTGATGGAAAAACCCAATAACACTTTGCCCGACCTGGGAATCGAACCCAAGACCTCATGCACAGCAGTCGCGCTTGCAACCACTAGACCAACGAGGGAAAAATATTACCTTTAAGAAAAATATAACCCTGCCTTCATCTGCCATACTAACTTTCTATTTAAAGTCACATGGGATGTAATCTGAAAGTGGTTTTGTTTACAAAGTAATTTATGTAACAATTTATCTTTTGCTTGCGTAAGATTTATCAACCTTGATATCATGATCGGGGGAAAAAGTGTTACAAAACGATGTATCGAAGTTGTGGTTGTTGTTTTCTTTGTTAAAGTACATAAAGTCGTTTTTCGTTTAATTTTTTATGTATAAGTTTTGGGGGTTTAGTTTGAAAAAAATAAATAAATAAATAATAAATATCTTGGGACGACTCACACACGGCTATCTGATCCCAAGCTAAGCAGAGCTTGTGTTATAGTAACCAGACAACTGATATACATACATACTTATATAATTTATAAATACATACATATTATAGATAAATCACACCCAGACACAGAACTAACAATCATGCTCATCACACAAAGTTTGTCCTGGGTGGGAATCGAACCCACGACCTCCGGCTTAGCAGTCAGGGCCGCTAACCACTAGACCAACAGGCCCGTCAAAAAGTTGACAAGTTGTTGAAGTTGAGTTGTGAAGTTTGTGTACTGTGAAAATTCCTGATGGAGGCCCCAATAACACTTGGCCCGACCTGAGAATCGAACCCAAGAAGTCATGTTCAGCATCGAGGCAGTCAGAAAGTCGAGTTGAATAAAATGATAAACTGAATTCTTGTTAATATTCTTCGTTACGCTGTCTCTAAAAAAAACAGTATCACTTGAAACTTTTAATAAAACAAATTTAATCTCGTAAAATGTCACTAAACTGGGTAAAATTATTGTGATTTTCATAATTAACATAATAATGCCGTTAAAATACAAAATCAAAGTTTCTTTATTTCGGAAAACATAACAACAAAAGCTCTAAATGAAAAGTCAAAGAATATTTATTCATTACTCAACTTAAAGTGTTGTTTAATAGCAATGTCAAATCTCAATGAAAAAATCAGAGAATTTCAAAAACAACAAAAGAACATCAACACTTTTGTCAATACACACAAAACAGAGGAGTAAATTCTTGTTGGCTATTTATTGTATTGGCTAAAGGCTAAGCAATGCTGCCAGTCTTTTGAGCGCATTTTCTGTAGTTAGAGGATTTTTTTAATGCTATTTGATCGGGTTTTCAGGGCTAAAATAAAATGTTTTTTTTTAAAGAAGTCGTGTCTATTTATTTTTTTATTTATTAAAACTATGCAACAAAAAAGTACAAAGGCGCACTTAATGCCTTAGGCATTCTCTACCAGTCAACCAAAGGTGGTGAAGAGATAACAAAGCAGGTGCAAAAAATTGTATATAAGGAAATAATCAAATATGAAATTTTAAAATCATTAAAAACAAAAATTCCAATCAAGTTTAAACGTACACAAGTACATAAACTCATATATACCATGTAATACATACATACATATTTTATAATAAGAATAGAAAGGATGTCTAGGCATTATTTAATTTTGTCACTGGTGATAACTACACAATAGCCTTGTACGCGTACAAACAGACTAGAATAATTACAAACATTATTCGGTTACTCTAAGCAAAGGCCGCTTGAGTGCTACATAGGAAATTCGAGTCTGTCCGATCTATCAAACTCCTGCGCCTAAGTGCTCCGCTGTAACATTGCTAAAAGCCTACCATTCAATAACGATTTCTTTGCTTTTTATTCAAATATTCTTAGGTACGTTAATGAATTGGTGATTCAAGCCCGTGTCGAAGGTGTTTTATGTAGAGGTTTTTTTTCTGTCTGTACTAATATTTTAATGCTGATGAGTTTGTTTGTTCTTTTCGAAACTGCTGGTCCAATATTTTGGAATGTGTTTTGGAATTAAAACACAAAATAAAAATCCGGTCAAGACTCGCACACGGAGGATTCCGTACCATTAGAGAAGATATAACAGTATTGCAATAACAGTGTGAAGCCAAAAACGCAAAAAAAATATAGGGCTCTTGTATTGGGACCCTCTTTCATTTTTATCTTTTAGTTAGTTTTGTTGGTACAGCCTCAATAGAAAAAATACACATTCTGTGAAAATTTGTTCATGAGATACAACCGCTGACAGATAGACTGACGGACAGCGGAGGTTTAGTAATAGGGTACCTTTAGCACCCTTCGGGTACGTAACCCTAAAAAGCTAGTATTTTTAGCTTCGAAATTTTCGTAACCTAGGTATCGCTCGGACACAAAAAATTATCACCAAGATAGAAAGAACATTCATGTAACTTTCGGCTTCCTTAAGCATTTTTTTAAAGCCGTTTCATATTACTTAATAGTGCCGATTCCCTTGTTCATAAAAAAAATAGAGAATTGGCATGTCTTACCAACATACAGCGAAAGAAAAGGACGGCGACATTCTAAAACTTTGTTACAGATGTCAAATTAGTTTTTCCTTGAAATTTTCCGTGTTTGTCGTTATCACGTAATTCTAGCATTCCTAGGATCTTAGACTAGTAAGGAAATTCAATATCGTACGGGTGTAGTTCACTCAAGAACAAGACATGCAAAACTGAAGCTCGTGTTATAAGTTCGAGACACTTAACAACTTTACTGAACGATAAGTTTTTGACTATCGATATTGGCAAAGTAGGTTATGAAAGAGCTCGAAGGAGTTGATAGTTTTAAGTGCTAAAAGATTTTATGAATTGAATAAAATTCCAGGCCACCTGCGCTGGTCTTCTTCTTAACGTGTGGGTAGTAAGGCCTTACGACCCTACACACCCTAGTGTCAGAGTTTCTAAACCACCTCAAGGGCCTCTAACATGGTTTGAGTGGAACAGTAAGTCCAGGTTTCCTCACGATGTTTTCCTTCACCAATGCCAGTGATGTCCAAGATAAACTTTAGAAAGTACATATGAATTGAAAAATTCACATTGGTACTTGCCGGATTTGAACCCACAATCTCATGCATGAGAGGCGGGCGCCTTAAGCACTGGGCCATCACGACACACCTGCGCTGGTGACACGTGATGAGAAGGGATGATGATCATATAAAGCGTTAAATATTCAAAATCATTAAAATGACTTCGAGAAACAGGCAAAATCTCATGTGGAGTAGAAAATTTTGACAGATCTGCACAAAAATCGCTAAACTATTAAAATCAAGGTAACAAAGACTGATGTAATAAATTCATATTTTGTTAAAAAAAAAAAAAAACATGAAACCCTTTTTCATCAAAAGACACGACTTTTAGTTGACTTTTTGTCATTATATTAGTCCATTCTAGAGATGTAGTGTCATTTGCACGCTGCCAGACGGAATGGGAAATTAGAAAAGAAAAATCTCGCGTTTCCGAGGAAAAACTAGTGACGGGTTTAAATTAAATATTCAAATGGAAGCCTTTTGCCATATTCTGATGCTAAATAGTGTACTGATTTTTAAAATGACTGAGATTTATTCAGTGGTTTTATGAAAATATTATGTATTGTACAGTTTGTTATTTTATTAACTTAGAAATCTTTATCAATGTATAGAAAAAATAAAATGATTGGCTAAATTTGTGTTGCGCTATTCTCCAGAACGGCTGGACTGATTTGGCTGATTCTTATTTTGTTGTAGTCTTAATTTTCCGGACAAGATTTTGGAAAAGTCACTCATCGTTTGCACCCATTCAAAGCCGGAGCAGTTCGCTATTTCATATTAAAGTAATTATGTTTTATTTTTCGTTATGTGAAAGTTTTGTTTAGAATAATCAATAATTCCGCATTCATTTAAATTCAAGTAGGTACTTACCATTTATCGGCTTTTCCACAACTGTTTTCACGATGTTATTGTTACTGACCCGCGTTCTATGCATCTGATATCCGACTTAAACAAAAAACTTGTACCCAATGACTGAGTAATGTGACTACGTCACCAACATGCTAATGAAATGTTATATTTTCAATTCTATCAGCAGTCCCTATGACTTCCTAAATACTCGTATAATTTTTTGTAAGGTTAAACCTTTGAGTTTACTTCACTAAAATGCTAATGTGACCGCGTCACCGACATGGTTAATGTGACGTTACCTTTTCACTTCTTCCGGCAGTATCCATGACAACCATTTTTTTTTCGAAGAGTTGTTAATTGTTTTGTAGTCATAATTATATAAAAAACACCGCCGATTCAAAAAGGCATTTTTAAAGCTTTGTCTAAATATATTACTACATAATTTTATTACTAAGAAGCATTCAAAAACAGTTTCAAAAACTTAACTACTCACTGACCTGTGGTGTGAAGTTGGTCGGCTGCAAAGGATTGCAGACAGGTGGCGCCGCGGTGCTTCCATAGTGTTGCTGATACGATGACGTCAGAATCTTCTTATGCGCCGACGCATGAGCGCGGTAAGCGCTTACACTCAATTTCATTATTCACGTTTCGTACAAACAATTTTAAACTTTAACACTGTGATAATTAGGGCAATTTTTTGTTATTATTTTGTTTTGTTACTAAGCACTCGTTTTGCTATTAATGAAACACAGTCACTTGCACGTTCTACTGTAAAACGAATATATTTCTTTATGAATCTTAATACACAACCAATGTTTTGAATTGGCCCATGTTCCCATCTGTAACAAGAGAAAATAGACTTTTAAATATATATGCATAAGATATTATTTTGTACACTTGTATACTGACAGTCGTGTATAAGTTAGTGCTATAGTGTAGTTTCTAACTTACATGATGAAGAATGTCATCGCTGTCAGATCTCATGTACTAAATGTACTAATTCCATGTCACCATGTCATGTCATGTAGTCATATGTCATGTAGTCATATGTCATGTAGTCATTACTCATTACTTATGTCATGTACTAAATCCATGCTAAAAGTTTTATTTACAATGTCATATCCACCCCGTCTTTGTTCCCTGAAAAAAATGGTGATTTCACGGTTAAAACGTAACAGGTTTTTTTATAAATTCACAGTCCTGAAAACCTGAATTTTCAATTCCAATATTACTGCCAATCATCCTAACATGATCCCTGCCTGCTATAAAACCCCAAAACTCGGGTCAACGATTGCCTATCATGAAACGGGAGTTTTTTATTATTTTCAGAACTGAAATCCCAAGTCATAAAAAGTTTAATTCCTGCCGTTCTCCATTCAGCAGTCATCGCAATAATGACTGACATTTGGGTCTCACTTAACCCTAATACCGGAGAGTTAAATTACAGCTAATCACTGAATTTAATGACGAGGTCCCGTTGTAAGATGAGCGAGAAATGCGCGAGGTGAAATGATTTTTGGTCACACTGTATTGTGTGCTTGTTTAAGTAATTATCAGTTTTCTGCCTGCGACTTTTTGTTTGTTTCACACGCGTTAAGATTCATATACCTATGGTTACTGCTTCACTCCCTTGGGTAGTAGCGTAATGTCCTATTCCTTATTAATTTGGCTATCATATACGAGTACAACACGTTTTTTTTCAATGCGTCTGGCACTTCCAGACTTTAGCGCGTTTAAACAAACTAGATTAATAATATTATATAAATTTATTTTATAAGCGGAAATGCTCTTCAGTACGTTGAAACCTCTATTACCATGTTTGGGATAGACAGCACAGAGCAGGTAGAGAGTAGGCAGGATTAGGATTTCGTAGCAAAAACATAACTCTTTCTTCTGTCCAAAAAAATATGAAAAAAAAGGCTACACAAAATTTTGAAACACAATTAATATAAACTTCTAAGCCAATCTCGTTGGTGAACATAGACAAACATTTGAAGCGCTTCACAATCAGCCGTATACGAGCTGGCTGCAATCTACTTTATTTTGTTCACTCATTTTTCTCGGCTTGTCTCAGCAGAGTGATTGTACGAAATGTATACATCTCGTCTCAACACGGTGATCCCAGTTTATTTGACTTGGTTTTTCTCTACTCTTCTATGTTTTTTCTCATCATGTTTGCTGATAGCCGGCTGGTAAGATTTGATTGAAACATGGCACTGTATCTTTTCTAATTTTCTTGGTTCTCGTAGGAAAATAAACTAGATTGTTTTATTGTGATTACATTGGTATCGCAGAATCTGCTAGATGCGAGCAATGCTGGACCATTCTGTTATCTTTTCTCTGATATCAATGGATTTCAAAGCATGAGGGGAAATAAGTATAAAATTATTATCCCGAACGACTCTCGGTCACGGTGGCCATTATGAATAGAGGCTATCCAATTCCGCAGGTGGTATTATAGTGCACAAGTATGTGCACAAGCCCAGCTGCTCATTTTACTCTCATAGCCCGATGGGACGGCAATCCGACACGACCGGGGTGAGAAACAATAACAAAATAGTTTAATGACTGTCAAGCTAAGCGAGAAATGATTCATCTCACAATGGCACCTAACCTCAAAGATTGCCACTGATCTGTATAAAATTTTATTGCTTAAATAAGAAATAAGAAGAGCTTTAATCGTTTATCACGGAAATAAATTAATTCAAAACTTAATTAAACCTTGTGCCTGATGTTAATTATGTACTAAGTCTTATACTGTTTATAATTTATGTATATTAGGGATTAACGGTAATCTTATAATGAGATCGTTCCGAAAATTTCTTGAAAATGAAATGTGTTTTAATAAAATTATATCAGAATTTTCGGTGAAGGGTCCAAAGTAAAGAGAAAAAATTGGGTGTTGATTTCGTAATACAAAGGAATTCTTAACAGTATCTTTATTTAACGAGAAATTTAAAAACGTTTTCAGATATAGCTTTTACATAACTGTAAATTTAAAAAGAAGGGCCAACATTTAAGCTAGCTATTACGTTAGCCTACTTAAATATCTTCTCAAAATTTCAAACAATATGATTAGATGGCGTCGGTTCCAGGATCTCAATTTATACTTAAATTATTAAGAGACAAATAATTTTACATCTGTTTTTTGTGTTTATTTGTAAGTGGTAAATACTGGAAGCATTACAAAAATTATTTCACTAATAGAAAACTACACGATTGCCTACTAAAGTCACAGACATTGCTCGCAAAATTAGAGCGCTGAAGTGGAAGTGGGCCGGCCATGTCTGTAGGCGGACAGACGGTCGGTGGAGCAGACACGTGTTAGAGTGGAGACCACGTTTAGGCAAACGTAGTGTGGGACGTCCTGCTGCACGGTGGACCGACGATTTAAAGAAGGTGGCGGGCAGCGGATGGATGCAGGCTGCCCAAGACCGGGATGGTTGGCGCTCTTTGGGGGAGGCCTACGTTTAGCAGTGGACATCCATAGGCTGATATGATGATGATGATGATGATTACTGACTATTGTGTGGTTATGTTTTATAGTATACTTGATCCCGCGTGGACGAAGTCGCAGGAAGAATCTAGTCTACAAAGACCATTTTACCTCATCTATTTTATCTACATGGCATTTTTACTCAAATTGACCACTTCAGAAATTAAAACCCGCCTACGATTTAGATTATCCTGACCGGACCAGAACTCCAAGAAAACGAGCTATCTCTACAGCCATAAATAACCACTTAGTAATAAGTTAGGGCAATCTTTATGGGCAATATGTTAGGCACTGGCAGCTGACTACTATGGAACAGGTCATAAAAATGTTGGGCCCTATTTTGTTGGACAAGAAAGGTACGATCCAGGTTCCTATGAAATGGTAGTTGTTTTAAATTAACTTCTAAGAAATAAAAATTTTATACGCCATTTTGTTTTAATTTTGTTCTTTCATAACAATTTCGGCGAAGTGTAATGCTGGATCGAGGTCTCAACACAGGTAAACACAAAGTCAAAGTTGCAAAGCATTTATTTCAATAAAACCATTTACAGGCATTTCTGAGTTGTCAAGGTCAATAACACACACACAGTACAGTACTAATTTTGTTAGTTTAGTTTTGTTTAGCTGTCTCCGCACTTGGCCGCTTGATTGAGCCAATGTGCGTCAATATCAGACTTATCTATGTTAATTATAATTCCAGGTTTCCTAACGATGTCTTCCTCCACCAAAGTCAGTGACGTCCAAGATAAACTAAGGAAGTAAGTGCCCAAGTCCGATTGCGAACCCACAACCATGTGTATTAGAAGCGAATGCCTTAAACACTGGGCCATCCAAACTGTCTAAAGAAGATTTTTTTTAACTTTTCCCCCTTGTATTTCTACTGCATCATAGGTGCGTTCACAAACAACGTTGTTTCTAAGTATGACACCGATATAGATAATTATATATGACAACTCTATTTGGCAATTTAATGTAATTTATCCGACACTTCTTACATTTTTTCTTTTTTTTTTTTAATTCTTTATGACGATTTTTATGGCTATTTTATTGTATTTGACTGCTCGTGTTTTTTGTTTTATCAATGACGACTGTCGAGATTCGTGAATTTATGTATGTGTATGTATGTACATACATAAACTCAAGCCTTGTTTCCATGGGGGTAGGCAGAAACTACATAAAGCCACCTGCTACGATTCTTACATAATTTAACAATTTATTTATTTTTTGACATTCATTTAACTATTGTACTATGATAATTTTAGTATATAAGCGTTTTGATTCCTGTACTATTAGCTTATAATGCTTTTGATTAAATAAATAAATAAAAATAAACATATAAACTCACATACATAAACAACCAGACCTGGAACAACCACTTGTAGGCATACATACATACATATATTTATTGGAGGCCCTATGCGCCACGCAGCGCAGTTGTCAACCGTATCGTCAAATATTACAGCAATATTTTTAATATAGCTCTTAACACTGTGAGAATAAGATACTTTGATCAAATACCACCGCTACCAAAGATTAGGCAACACTAGTATGTAAATGGCAAGAAGAGACATTAAGTTAATTGAGTGTCCAAAGTTCGGGTGTCCTCGGAATTTGTCGTGGGAAATGCTTAACATTCTACAGCTACACATTCCAGTTGGCTTAAATCTTTGACAATAGGAATTCGCCTACTACTAGTTGGTTGTTATTAATTTAATTAATCTGGTCTAATAAACGATTAAACAAATAAGTGCCGATGCTTTTTATAAAAATAATTATAATACCATTCTTTTAATATTCCACTGCAGGATACAGGTATCCTCCCCGAATGAGAGGCCAGAGATGACCACGCTCGTTCAAGGTGGATTGGCGATTCCAGAGTTATTTTAATTGTAAGTCCAGGTTACCTCAATATGTTTTCCTTCACGGTTGTGACTGTGACCAGTGATTGCGAATCCACAGCCTAGTGCATCAGAGGCGGGCGTTTATTTTAATGTTAAATAGTTTTTTATTGACAACTGTACCTGAATATCTATCGATTTTTTAAAACAATACTGACCCGTAATCTGTGAGTTGAGACCGCTCGCTATTTCTAAAAACTAGTATGTAATTTTTTTTTCGATTTTTTTAAATTAATAGTTACGTGTTAGCTGTCAGAAGAGACAGCTCATTTAAATCTTTAACAACTGAAGTACAATCTTGAATATATCTTTTGTGCATCTATAGTGCTATTTTTTCTGTATAACACTCACTCGGTGAATTTAAATAAAGTGTGTTTAAGGTGAGTCATCCCGCCTAATACTAAAAGATTAACAGTCCTTTCGGTTGCGTAAGAATACTCTAAGCGATCGCCCATGTCAGCTGAAAGGTAGTAGGAGAAACACGTGCGGTTTTAGTTGGAAGGAATCCGAAACACTCTTTCGCCTTCCCCAAGGCAGACACTGAAGGTTTTTCCTCGAAAGAACAGGTCACTTCACCTAAATTCACTACATAAGATTTTTGCAGTATATCCTGATTGATTTTCACAAAACAAAGATCAAAGAAAACATAGTTATACCCATAAACTTGATTAAAGTGGAATCACCGATCTAGTGCCTGTACTCCTCCATCACGCTACGCTACTTCGACGCTCTGCTTACCTAATAAATACTTTGAATTCCTCTTTTACTTTACCCACTTAAGGTAAAACTACACACAACTTTAAGCTGCGAAGGGGCCGAGGAGGAAACATTAGTAAGATCAATAATGTCACGTTACTGTTGACTTGGGACCTCGCCGTCCGTCAAGAGCTCCTGTCGACTTCTCGGCGCCTGGTAGGGGGCTGTCAAGAACATCTATGAATGGATATTTTTTTGTTGCTTTTTTTTATTTCTGAGCCAAGTACTAGCCGATGAGTGGACTATATATTATATTATGATTATCTATAGTCTTATATCTATCTATACATATAAAATGCTTAGTCCTGAATGACTGACCGGCGGATCAACGCACAGCCTAAACCGCTGATCGTAGAGACCTGAAACTTGGACGGTGTGTTCTTTGTATGACGTAGTAAGTAACCGATAAGAAAGGATTTTCCAAAATTTACCCCCTAAGAAGTGTATGGAGAAATTAACTTTGACGCGGGCGAAGTCGCGGGCAGAAGCTAGACATACCTATATTAAAGCTGAAGAGATTTATTTTATTTTTTAAAAGCTAAAAGCTAATTTATGGAAGTTTTCGTCGGGTAGGAAAACATAACATATCTATAATAAACATTTACGCAGACTAAGTCACGAGCAAAAGCTAGTTTTCAATATCAAATCAAAAGACGTCAATGAAGGTCAATTAATAGATTGACCTTTTCAGTTGACTCAGTGATGAAACCTTTCTTCCAAGGCTGTTATTCTCAAAACTAGTTTATCGTTACCAAAACAAAACACATTTAAGTAATAACGTTACACGTTGTGATCAATACCGTCTTCCTTGTTGGGTCGTCTTCGCTTGTCTGCCGTCTCAGGATCCTGTCGACTGGTTGGCGCCAGCTAGGGATGTTGCCTACAATGTATCGATAGTTGTATAATTTTTATTTGTTTAGATGTTATAGGACACACTTTTTAGGACAAGACGTTTGCAGAGATGTAAAAGAACTAGTAAAAGTTTTCATAAATCTCCTTATACAGAGTTGATATGACAGAGGGGCGTTAAATTACACGACGTATACTATACGTGTTTAGTATTAATTCGATACGGTTTAAAATAAAATATAAATAAAAATGAGTTTCTTTTTTTGTAAACAAACTAAATAGCTTACAAGTCAGAGTAAAACGCAAACACCCTTTGTATATAAATTTAACTGACCTTAGATACCTAGGTATTAAAACCTATGCGTATAGACATAATCAGCTGTTAGGAAAGATACATCGTGTTCAAACGGGGCAAAAACTTAAAAAATCATTTGCGACTAAACTACTGCTCCTATTTAATTGATTTTTGGTACGGAGCTTGAAAATGGTACCTAGTATAGGCAGTTTAAAGGAAAGCCCATCTGTCGTATCAAATTTGTATAAATATATATCATGAATTTTCTGTTAAATACAACCGCTTTACGGAACAATTAAATTAATTCAGTGTTCAGAGCATTTATTACGCTTTGATTTCTCTTACATACCTACATACGTTCGAGGCCCAAATCTTGTAAATTAATAGACCTATTTTAATTAAACTTGATACGTATGCCTAAGATACATTAATCTAAAGTGTCAGGTGGGAACATTTTCAAATAAGAGTTTTTTAGCAAGTGTAGAGTGATTTAAAGTTTTCAGTTGGTTCATTTGAAAGAAAACAAGTACTTACTAAGTCTACAAAAAAAATATTGAACTTAAATGGAAATAATTATGCGCCACTACCGCGTGAGACGGCCGTCGGCGGCTTTGAGAGCGCACACGCTCAAGATCGTCTGCGACGCACTCAGATATTCCATAAAATATATCCTTTGACATGCGGCATTAGTGTAGCTTTCTATAGTGAAACGAATTTTTGATTTCCAAACAGTACTTCCAGAGATGATCTCTTACAAACAAAACACACAAACAAACTTTTGACTCTCTATGAGTATAAATGTTGTGAAAAGATAATAAATATCGATAACAATGTATCACAACACGTTTTCGCATCACTAAACTACAAAACAAAACGAACTGAAGTCCTCTAGATTTTTTCAATATTCATTTATGTATTTAAGAAGCCCATACTAAGAGGTCGGGAGGGTTCGATTACACCCTAAAAGTAGGTCGAGGTTTTAATCAAGGGGTCATTATCACGAAAACAAAAGCCAAAATGTTCGTTCTTAATTTTTTTGTTATTTTTTGCTATTGTTGTTATGAAAGTAGTTTGCTGATGGGGTTTAAAAGTGTGTATCAACCATTTTTGTAAGCAATAAACAACTTAATGTGAAAAAATAATTACATTAACTTTACTTATTTAAACAACTTCTAAGTAGAACTAGTGGGAATACAAAAGTCCCAATAGTTCTACTATTTTGTTATACCTAATATCGTAGAACTAGTGAGAAAAAAAATTCCCACTAGTTCTACCGTAGAACTGTTCAGTAGAACTAGTGGGAACAATCCCTTTTTGCCAGATACGTAGGTTGGGTTCACCTTCCAGTCTCTAAATGCAGCGGAATAGGTGCCAGAGGGCCTACCCCAAAATCTTAAAATAGTATAATTTCAATACCTTGCCTTGCGCATTTTCAACCCTCGGCTCATCACCGAGCGTTGAAACTTCAACAACTAAAATTACAAAGTAATTTTAAAATGTCAACAGTCTAACTAGTCTAAATGTCAACATGTTAAGAGTCCCAAATATTGATCATACAAATTAAGACCTTAGAATCAAGGCAATAGTAGTGAACTTTCCAATGGCTTTCACAAAACATTTTCTTTAGTTGATTTAAGTTTATTTTGTACTTATTTTGGTTTTGTATAAAGCCATTTGCAATATTGATTGAACTCAGTTCGTTCGTGCTTTGCGCGCCATCTAATTCGTATGGACGTATTCAAAATAGGAACGTGGGCTCGCGTACTTACTCAAATCTAATATTATTGACTAGCTTATACCCGCGGCTCTGATCGCGTCAAAGTTGATTTCGTCATACAAATATTGGACCCACGTTACAGCCCGTTTGAATTTTGGAAAATCACGTCTACTAACTATAAACTACCTTCCTGCCAAATGTCATTTTTATACGTCAAGCGGTTTTCGATATTTCGTGATAAGTGAGTGAGTGCTTTTATATATTTAGATAAGATATAATAAAATGGGGCTAGGCGTTTAGTCGTATAATGCCTAATTCGCAAAATGGCACCCGATTCTCAAAGGGGCTAATTCACGAATGGACTAGTTCTCGAAAGGACTAATTCGCGAAATGGCTAATTCTCAAAAGGCTAATTTTCAAAGTATTTTGGATATTAAATCCGAATAATTTTCAATGTCTTGCTGAATAGTTATGTAATACTTGTAGATCAACATTTTGAATAAGTTTGACGTAATTAATTTAATAATATCTGTGCTCGTGTCTCTGTAAGAGTAGAGGCCTTTGTCCTTTTTTTTTAGGTGGTAAAAATCATCAAAATAATGTCTCCTTCCGCCCTGGGTGGGGCGCAGTAGGACAATAACAATAATACAATTAGTGTACAAAATTATTCGAATTGAATGTTAATGTATTTGTTTTGTGTAGTCTATAAATTATTTTGTACCTGAATTAAATGAATTAACAATAATAATTATTATTTTATTCAATTATCAAGTATTTGCTGCTAAGTATGTTAACAACAGCACAATTTATCGTTCAATAAACCGGGAGTACCAAGTTTCTTTGACAAAGTAGCTTCGAGTACTAATCGCGGCGGATACGGTTTTTGAGATGAAAAGATAAAACACGATCGCTGATTGTATCTTTGCGTTCTAACGTACAATGTTCACGAAGAAGTCTATCATTAAGCTTGTACTATACGATAAGGTAAGTAGAACTGACTAGACTGTTTAGTACGCTGATAGGTCATCAAAGGTGCAGGTGAATGGGCAATTGGAACCCTCCAGCATAGTCTGATGGGAAGCTCCGCAAGCACACTGACCTGTGCAACGCCTCTTAGGCTGCTTTTCCACAAGAGATGTGCTATACTGCTTGGATGTAATAGCTAAGCTGTGAAACTATGTGAACGTTTCCACTGATACTAAGCTATGTAGCGGTGCAAGTAAAATGTGCTATGAAGATGCGCCGCCGCAATGTAAGTACTCTTCTCTGCACATAGCTACACCATTCGCGACCATACATAGCACGCATCCATAGCACACATCCATAGCACGCATCCTTTCATATAAAAAACCCTTATTACATGGGGCTTAAAACATAACTGGCGAAATGTGGGTATTCTAATAGACCTCTACCTAACCCTTCGGGGAATACAGGCGTCAATGTTATGTGTGAGGTAGTGAATTGACTACTTGACACCAGCAGACAATTGATATACTTTTAAGGAGCTGTCAAAACATGATTTCCTTATAGATTTTGTGTACCACCAGTAAATTGTGATGTCATATATTTACCAACTCAATTGATTTACTATTCATTAAATTTCAAAGCAACAAAAAATCTAATTATACTGTTAATTAAAAATTAATGGGATATTCAGATTATTTTTTCAAGTAACCAATTAGGCTTTCAATAATTTATTTGCGTCATACAGCCTTAATTCTTCACTCGTGTATCAGCTTACCACGATACGCACAAAAAACTTCAATACAAAAATAACCTTGATTTTCCTCCATAAAAAAAGTTTATCAAAGAAAACCGTAGGCACCAATAGCAGCAATTTTCTAGGCAATCTATCGACTATTGGTACGCGTGTAATAAATAATATTATTATTTGCGACAAACACCCGAGGCGGCACGCGTACGGAATACGACACAAAACGAACTGCGAGCAAACATTGATACGAACTTGTTAGACGATTTGTTTTTAGATGTTGATATACATAACATAACATAACATCACGCCTGAAATCCCCGAAGGGTTAGGCAGAGGTGTACCCATAAGTACACCCACATTTCGCCAGTTATGTTTTAGTCCCAAGTAATAGGGGGCGAGCCTATTGCCATCAACCGGGCACAAATTCAGACTCCGTGGCTGCTACTGAGAAATTCCTGATGGAAAAATCCAATAACACTTTGCCCGACCTGGGAATCGAACCCAAGACCTCATGCACAGCAGTCGCGCTTGCGACCACTAGACCAGCGAGGCAGTCATGTTGATATAGTAATAATAAATTTATCAAAAGTATTGAGTTACCTACCTATGATTCTCGTACAAATCTAAAACAATTAAAAAGAAAAGCTATGGTAGTTTGATCAACGTCAAAGTCAAATCAATTATTTCAATTAGGTGACTAAAAGTCACCTTCGAACGAAGAACCTTTCGAACCTTATACAAGAAAAACAAATTCAATCTTTGTAATACAGAATCATACACTGTGAATGCAATGTTTCTTACATAAAACTACAATAAAATGTAAAAAGTATTATAAATTAAGATTTGACGTTCAAATAACGTTTAAATTTTAAAATTTAAAAAACAATGTGTAAACATGGGTGTTTATAATTCTTGGAAGTGTAGACAACCACCTTAACATTTAAAATAAAAATTAAATAGTGTGTAAGCTAGCGCAATCAATAAAATACTTAAAGGAAATAGAAAGAAATAAAATATTAAAATAATTATTAATAAATTAAGCAGGGTTATTAGCAACCCGTTAGATTTTGTCGAGACAAAACCAATAGAGAAGACCAATCTGTAAGGTGATTAACACACGGCACCGCGCACCGTGCACCGCCGCGGTAGGCGGTGGACGGTGCCGTATGTTCATTGCCTAAGAGATGACCAGTCTCAACTGGCAACTCCCATTCACGATCATGATACTAAGATCGGAAAGCAAAAGTTGGTTCACAAAATCTCATCCGGTAATCTTACCACGGCCGTCCCACTTCCCAAGAAAACTCAACAATATTGTTAAAGTACTAAGTAACAGCTGAAGCGAAAGTTCTCAAAGTTTGTTGAAAGAAAAAGTTGAAGTCGAGAGCGAAGGTTGAAAGAATTGTTTCATTAAATAAAATATTAAACTGTGAGATATCTACTGCTTATTGGTACGTGCTGATTTGGGATTGGGGCAAAATTGTAACGTAACTTAACTTTTATCATTACGCTTGTAATCCTCGAAGGGTTATGCAGAGATGTACCCATTAGTACACCCACATTTTGCCTGTTATGTTTTCTAGTCCAATGTAATAGGGGCGAGTTTATTGCCATCAACCGGACACAAATCTAGACTCCGAGGCTGCTGCTGTGAAATTACTGATGGAAAAACCCAATAACAGTGCCCGACCTTGAAATCGATCTCAACACCTCATGCTCAGCAGTCGCGCTTTGTGACCATTAGACCAACAATGTATTCCAGTGATAATTTAGGACTTTGTCTTATTTCCAAACTAGCTTTTGCCCGCGACTACGTCCGCGTGGAACTTGTTTACATTGTACCTACTTGCATACAATCTTCAACCCCCTTTTTCACCACCTTAGGGGGTGATTTCCGGGATAAAAACTTCTTCCTTTCTTTGTCCTTCCCCGGGTCTTAAACTATCTCCATGCCAAATTTAATCAAAATCGATTCAGCAGTTTAAGCGTGAAGAGGTAACAGACAGACACACTTTCGCATTTAAAATATTAGTATGAATTCATTAAATATCCGTTTCGCACATAATATTTATTTATTTGAAGACTTTATTCGTACTTATAAATGATAGGTACTGTATTTGCGCTCGTACTAGGATTGCTAACTGTGTGGCCTCAGTGAAACAGTCGCGAATCTGAAATGTTTGAATAAAATATACAAGTAGGTACATTGATCACCACGTAGGTAAGTAATTGCTTGTCACATATGAATGACATGAGATACCTAACACAACACATCATTACTAATATTCACTTACATGTCTTATTTATCAGGTTAATGTATTGTAATCATTTTACTGATTGACTGATAAATATTATATTAGCTATTTGTCAACGTCAATAATTATAAGCACATTATTTATATATATAATATATATAAATTACGCGTCACTTTGTTTGTCCGGGATGGTCTCCTAACTACTGAACCATTTTTTATGGAATAAGGCTTACTGTGTGTAATTTGGTCAAACTTAAAAGATAGGATAGTTTTTATCTCGATTATTGACCTCAATATCTTTACTTATTCCGAGCTACAGCAACGCGTGGTCCAGTCAGCTAGTACTAATACTTACCTATATCTTTTTGTTTGTTTGTTTGTATAAATGCGATAATTTCTAGAACTACCACTCCGATTTGAACAAAATATTTGTATATGATAGCCAAATTCATGAAAAATAACATAGGCTATATAATATCACGCCACGACCTACGAGAGCGGAGCAGTAACTAAACTTAACACGGGTGAAAAAGATCACAAGTACTGTTTGCCAACCAAGAACAAAAAATCAAAGTCAAATCATTTATTTCAAAAACACCACCTTAGGTTGATTTCGGAGTAATTAGGCTTCATTATTTATGTAAGCAAAAAAGAGGAACGGACCCAATATCGAACCTTGAGGAACGCCCGTAAACAAAAATTATTGTTTCACAATATTATTGTTCCATGAAAAACAAACAACAAAGAATATTGTTTTGATAACCTAAAAAACAACTTTATGGAAAAGAACCCGCCATTAATTGAATTCCCGTTACTTAATAGATATAAAAGCTCCTTCAAAACGACCTTTAATGGCCCAAAGGTATTTATGAAAGCTCAATTTAAACAGCTCTGTCACTATTAAGTGTCCAAATTGTTTACTTTGAAATTAATACTTTTGGGAAACTGTTTATCGGGCGCTCATTATCAATTGTTTAATTAAATTAACGTTAAACCACCCCGTCTTGAGGCTTGTATAATACATAATACCCTAATATATATCCTAACTAATATTATAAATGCGAAAGTAAGTTTGTTTGTTTGTTTGCTACCATTTTACGCCTAAACCACTGAACCGATCATCCTGAAATTTTGCATATACGTTGCCAGGTGTACAGGGACGAACATAGGGTACCTTTAATCCCGAAAAAAATTACTGTTCCCGAGGGAAATCACAATAACGTCCTTATGACAGTAGATGGCGCCACGTGTCTATCGGATCATGATTAAATTATAAATAAGTTTAAGCATGTAATACATTATGAGTCTAGACTGTCGATAGACCAGTTTCAAGTAAACAACCTAGGAGTACGAAAGTTGTTTGCTTTATAATTTTTCATGCCCAAAACCGCTGAAGACTATCCTGACATTTTGCATAAAGTGGCTTCCAGACGGACGGACCAAAAACACACCACCGCGGTCACAGTGGTGGCCTGAAGTGTCATTAGCGTGGTGATTGTGCTACAATCGGACGTCGCAATCGGACGTCAGTCAATATGGCTAACCGTAACGTTGTCTTATTACTCTCATGACTCATTAGTCCTCTCAGAAGATAAGAAAAAAGGTAGGAAAACCGTTTATTTAAACACTTGAGGTTTGAGGTAGAGATAAACTACAGTAACATGACGCGCCCTTCCACAATTCAAAACGTTTGAAAGTGTTTTTAATAGTATTAAAAATACTCACAACGCATGTGTGCCTATTGAGACGGCTCTCGAGACAAAAACAAATCAGCGATTTGTTGTCCGACTAGCGGCGTCAAAAATTACTCATTATTATTAGTATGGCTCTGCACTGAAATTCTCTATGAAAATGAGAGGTACGTCGTCTTGCGCGGTCGGCTATTTATGATTAGTTGACAAAAAAATATCCTAGCCTGCTACTGAAGACGATTACTCACAAAGTTTTTCATACGAATGTGACTACACACATTGAAATGGTAATATGGAGGGAAGCATCAAGTTATAGTAGTTTATCTCTACCTATATTATCATTAGCATCGCATATTACTCTTAGGAATAGAGAAGTGTGAGTTAAATTTAAATTATTATTTAAATTCAACTATTTCTATTACAATTTCCATATTTGGCGTCATTTTACAAAGCAGTACACGCGGACGGTTGTTAAAATTTGCAATTGACGCGGCCGCCACAACATTTCGCGTTTGTCTGTGACCCACTTTATATACGTTGTCAGGGATACAGAAAAACTGCGTAACTGACACTGTCATCACTGACACTGACAGGTGTAAACGCATTCATAGAGGATGCATGGAAGAATAAAGGTGAACCTACGCTCTGTCAATGAAGCATACTCTGCGATTACTCCGCTAATTGTAAATTGATTTGGATGATTCTTTTTTTGTTTATTTTTTCGAATTGGTCCCAAATAACTATACATAACTATAAATAATACTGTCATGATCTGATGATGAACTTCGGAGATATGGAAAGGAAACTCCTCATAAGATCACAGCGCAGAACTGTCTTAACAGTAAAATTGCTTTGTTTAATGCGTGTAGTCGATGATTGACTGAAGGAAGAGGTTAGTTGCTAAACTAACCGTGACCTATGTCGATGTATGTAGACAACAGTTTTTCAACGGCAAAGTTAAGTTTGTCCCTCAGTACTGTTTATTTTTTCGTTAGAGGTATTTCCGGTGTGTTTTAATGAGGGTAGGTAGGTTACGTTTTTCAATTTTAGAATATCTCGCAGGTCCAACTCACAACCAAAAGCTCATTGCGAGCCCGAGCAAAAATTACTGCTCAATCCTCGGAATCTTCCGTTCATGCCGCATTAAGAAGGCAAGCACAACCGGAGCGACAAGTAAATTTGAGAGCTGATGAGACATTTTCTTAAAGCCAGGAAAGACTAAAGAGCCAAGCCGTTCGCCCTCCAAGCTTCTCAGAGAGTGACTGAAACGCCCTTTTAAACGCAATTGCTTTTGGAGGAACAAGCCGAAAGCCAGAGAGCTGTAAGAGCAACTGAGACGCCTTTTCAATCAAACACAACTTCGTCTCAGAGAACAAGCTCAGCCATTACAGCGACAGAAACTCTAAAATAGTCGCAGGTGAGAAGGACCTCTCTTGCAGAAATGCAAACTGAACGCCGACGGACTTTTATGAGTCACAGTCTGTTGGTCTGTAGGTATTTAATAATTCTGGATCTGGCCGAACAACAAGCCGAGTACAGCCCGAATTGATTGTCAAATTCTAAACAAACGCGGGCGAAGCCGCGGGTAAAAGCTAGTAATATATAATACCCTTAACTTTTTCAATAAATTAAATGTAGATTAAAAATTAATCAGCATTATATAGCCAAAATCATTGTAATTACTGCAAAGTAAAATAGGAGAAATTTCGATGCGGATTGCTTTTTTTTTCTGGCAATACCTATTGAACTCAATGAACATTGCTGGCAACATCATTGTACAAGAGTGAATCTAAAAGCTACTGATTTGGTTTATCTTCAAGTTGTGTCGTCGAATTTAAATCTTCGCCTTCAATAAACCAATTTATTCTATCATCTAAGCTTTCACCGTCTACTGCTAGACACAGGCCACTCAAAAGTTAAACCATAACACCCAACTCTTTTTAAATCCATTTTAAATGTTAGATAAAATTTTCACTGCATAAAATCCACCTTCATTCATTTGTGGAATTTTTCCGTGGAGTGCTATAACTCATAAGGGAAATGTGATTCTGACGTCAGAACGTTGCATAAAACACCATGTGTGACTCGCTAATTAATCATTTTTATTATTTATTAAAGCTTTTATTGTTGTAAAGGCACAAAGAGCGAGAGAGCGAAAGAGCGACTATTATGTAAAACTAACTTCTGCCCGCGACTTGGTCCGCGTCAAACTTGATTTCTCCATACAAATTTTGGACCCTCGTTTCATCATATGTATATTAAAAATTCTATATTAAACTAGATTTTTTTTTCGACTTCGTCCGCATTAATGTCGGGCCCCCGTTTCGTCCCCTTACGGGATGAATTTTGGAAAATTCTTTCTTAGTGGACGTCTACTAATTACAAACTACCTCCCGTCTTTCATCTTTATACGTCAAGCGATGTTCGATATTTGGTGATGAATGAGTGACCCTTCGCTTTTATACATTTAGATTAGAAGATTAGATAACTAATATATATCATAGCCTAGCCTTTTCCCAACTATGTTGGGGTCAGCTTTCAGTCTCACCGGATGCAGCTGAATACCAGTATTTTACATGGAGCGACTGTCTATCTGATCTCCACAACCCAGTAACTAGTTAATACGATACCCCTAGGTAAGACTGGTTGTCAGACTCCCAAGCTTCTGACGATTCATAACGACTGTCAAAGATCCACGTATGACAGCCGGGACCAATAGCTTAACGTGCTTTCCGAGGCACGGAATGTCAGTACTGTCTAAGATAAACTTTAGAAAGTACATATAAATTGAAAAGTCACATTGGTACTTGCCCGGATTCGAACCCACACCCTCATGCATTAGAGGCGGGGACGCCTTAACCGCTAGGCCATCACGGCATTTTTATTAGATACCTAATATAATTAACTAATAATTGTAATTAGTCAGGTACGCAGAACTCGTGACCGGCGTGCTTGTATAACGAAATGTATGAACGTAGATGAGGCGAAAGGAGTACGTTAGGATCGCAGCAGGTGGCGTTCTGTGGTTTGTGCCTCCATGGGAAAAAGGCGTAAGTTTATGTATGCATGTAGATAATGAATGCTACAATAATAACCACAAATATCAAATATCACGTTTGCAGTGACATTTTATCCCTGTAACCCTCTGAAACCGCTACATGAAACATTGGCACTATTACCATTCAATTTCCATCTCGCCAGCAAATGAAAATGACATCGTTCCGTCGAATAAACAAAACAAAATTACTTTTCATCACATTCGCATAACACTCAATTCTATATAAGCTTTACGACTACCATAATAAGGCATACATTCCAATGGGGGAGGCCGGTAATCAGTTTATGAAACGCAAAGTTTAGTTGGCGCTATGTAGATGGTAATTCGTTTCGCCACATTTCAAGTAGGTAGGTATACTCCAATTTAGTGGCTGACGTAGATACCTATACTTGTTCGAAGTAAATACAAAATACGTCTAAAACAAGCTCGGGTTTGTAATTATACATTTTAAAGGTAACATGAAAACAATAGATTTTGTCACAATTAAGTAGTGCGTAGTTAACTATGAACGTTAATTTATTCAATTTGTGCCTATTAAACCAGCGGGAGCTATTGTACTCATTTTTAGAAACAATCGCAATCTAGGTAATCTCAGTTTCAATCTGTCAAAAATGCCTCTAATTTACCTATATTTTTGACATATTGTCACTGAGATGAGATTGCGACAAGATTTTGAATATTTTTAGTCAAGAGTAGTAGAGTTGGCGTAGAGAAGAGCCTTACTGTTGCTGAACCTACATATAATTATGTATAGACGGACTTTTTTTTTGAGTTGGTAAAAATCTTCGAATGTGTCCTTCCGCCCTGGCTGGGGCGGAAGGGACTGTCAGACTTATGCTGACTAAAAAATCAACCTGTTCCTTCTGTTGCCCTTTACGTTCCGGGGCCACGGTATCCTGTTAAGACGATGTATAGACAGACTACAACAGAATTTGCTAACCTGAGATAATAGTAAACTAGGTACTGAGCCATTTTTTTTTCAACGCACTTGGAATTACCTTATATCCTTATAGTTCTTTAACACTTGTTAAAGAAAAACAAAAAAACTTAAAAACATATAACATTCGATAATATCCTTCATTTGTAGAAGGAAATTATCGAATGTTATATGTTTTTTTACAACTTCATATCAAAATTTTGCCAATATTTATAAAAGATTTGCCAATATTATACTCTATCTTTTGTCCGCAACATTCAAAGTCAAATCCGCTCGCAACTGACGTTTCCTATCAATAAACCTACTTAATCATCATCATAGCTCAAGTTTTCGTGATTGCATCTTTATGTACATAGATTTTAGCAAAAAAAAACCATAGAAAAACAATACCAAATCAAACTTTTTTATCATACTCATCGATATGCATCGAGTTTCATCGATACAAATAATCGATTTGAGTCGGGTTGGCTCGCGCCTTCCACTCGACACCGGCTGTTTTTTAACGAGATTAAAAACACAATGAAGTGGCTTTTTAACCTGCATACGGGTACGAGAATGGTCCATAAATCGAATGAGTTTCGTTTCATCTTTTTTAATGGGACGCATATTAAGTGGTTAATTAGTATGGTGTCTCGGATTATAGGCGGTGTCCAATGGATTTATTGCTATTTTTTGTTTGGCTTACACGATCACGAATAATAATGGATAACCTTTTTAATGAAATTGAATTGATAATTATAATCAACTAGCTTTTACCCGCGATTTCGTCCGCGTAAATATCGGACGCCCGTTTAGCCCTTAGGCGCTTTGCACACAGAGCAACTATTGCAGTAACTGGCAACTAGCTCGCAACTAGCTGTTAACAGACGTACATTTCAATTAGACTGCGCACACAGAGCAACTCGAGTTTCGAGTTGCGGCAATCGTCAACTGTTTTCAGTTGCTGCAATCGGAATCGATAACTAAGTTAGTTGCTAGTTGACACAACTAGCAACTTTTAAATATTGTACCGGTTTTTAAAGTTGCCAGTTTCCACAACCGTCAATCGCAATGCTTCGGGCGATTTCACACCCTCCCTCACTCTTCGTGTGCCCGGCAATGCCAGTGTCGCTACGGCAACGGCATACGGCAACTCTATGAAAGTTGCTCACAAATTGCCAAAAAGTTGCGGCAACCGGCAACGTTATAGCAGCTTTCAACTTTTACATGAAACTTTTAAAGAGTTGCCAGTTGCCTCAACTTAAGTTGCTCCGTGTGCAAAGCGCTTTAAGTACTACGATACTGTTTTAAAATAAATGAATAGTAGAATTTACATTTATTTCATTGGATTAACAGGCAGGTTTTCATTGAATCCTGACAATAAATGCCAAAGTAATTTTCTCTGTCTGTCTGTTACGCTATCACGACTAAACCACTAAACCGATTTTGATGAAAATATGTAGAGGGTAACTTTGAACCTCAACAAAGGTTTATTTTTATTCGACTTCGATTTTGTTTGCGTCGGCGATAACCTAGAGTTCTAATGATTACCATCTCATAATCTTTCTTTTATCGTTTTTGGCAGCACATGGTTTGATTAACTTAGTATCCTACTCCGACACTATAAAATCTTCAGTTTTACGACACATGGCTCATACGTTGACACGGTCAATAAAGTAGGTACTATCCGTTTACAACGAAACTGCTACATTCAAATACAAAATTGCTTTGAATAACAAAACATTCTGAAAGGACATATTATATCGACCTACCAGGACTTCAGAAATGCGATAGAGCTATAACTTAAGGTAACGGGTTCATCTTGTGGGATGTTGGGTTACAACTCCTTGGAGGTTAGACGAGGTCTGAATCAGATGGTGGTAGCCTGCAAAACCCTCAGAGGGCTTATTGACTGTCCTGAGCTACATAATCTATATTGTCAATTATATGTGCCTGGCAACTATATAGGTCACCGCTTTAGTAAGAGGCGCAAATTGTTTGCACGGCCAGCATGTCGTACGGTCGCTAGAGCAGAGTCGCCGGTGTGTCGGACTCTGGAAGCCCTCAATACCCTCCTGGCAGTCAATCCTGATTGTGATCTGTTTGCCGATGAATGGAGAGAGATAATGCGAGTGTGTCTGAAGTTTTGCGAGAGAAAGTATGAAAGAATATCCACTGTTATTTATTAAATGTTTAGTAGTTTTTATAATAATATTAGTATTGAGTTCTAGGTTAATTATTGTAATTGGTTTGTAACCGTTTTAATTAACTATAAATAAATAAATAAATAAATAAATAAATCTTTATGCTTGGATTGAAAGATTTTACTACTTATTATTTTCGTTAATTTATTGAATTTACTGATTATTATATTATACTAACTTCGACACGCGACTTCCTCCGCGTCATATTGAATATATAGGAACCGTAAATATATGTGGGATAAAAAGTAGCTTAAGTGCTATTTCAGACTATAATTTATCTTTATGTCAAATTTCATCCAAATCACTTCAGCCGTTCTGGCGTGATTCAGCAACAAACATTCATACATTCAAACCCTTCACATTTATAATAGTAGATATGTAAATTTTTGATTTAGTAACATATTATTAAGAGCTGTTAGTCTACATGACACACTGTCAAATCTTTCTTATTTTAAATAGCGTTTATTACACGACTGCCCCAACAAAAGGAGTGTTATGTGTTCAGGGTTAATGTATGTATGTATGTATGTATGTGATGTTCTTTATTCCACCATAACTTTTAAACGCCTGAACCGATTAAGATGTATGGGGTATCGTTACAATCCTTGCATCGTTCCGAGTAACATAGGCTAGTTAAAAATAAAAATAATCCTGTGTGGTCACTTTTTTTTTAATTAATCTGGCCGTGTCTATGTTTATCGTCTAGAATTTGACAAGTAGATTTAAAAAATATATAACACTGTAAATAAAAAACGTCGTAAAAAAAACTACCGAGTAAACAAAGTACAAATATGTGCAATTTTGGCAGTCGTGTTTTTTAATTTTTTAATTATAGTTGCTTGTCTCAAGTAAGTAAGGTTGTATATGACTCAGCCAGCCAAAGCCTCTACAGTACTTCCCAAAATTATCGACGAGCGACACCAGAGATAGGCAGAGTAGGTGAGTTGCGAGGTCAATTGGTAAAAACTCAGCATCCGGCTACCCATTTCACTTCTGGGTGGGTTCACCGGAATTGGGTCACGGACCCACACCTGCCATCAATCGCGAAGTACCTACATATGCATAAGATATCGAGTGGTTATGAGGTACCTATTGCGTAAGAGGTTAGGAAGGTGAATATGGAAAGTAAATAATTCAAAACAATTTTGATGAAGTATCAATTTGGATACTTTTTACATAACATAACATAACACCACGCCTGTAATCCCCGAAGGGTTAGGCAGAGGTGTACCCATTAGTACACCCACATTTCGCCAGTTATGTTTTTAGTCCCATGTAATAGGGGGCGAGCCTATTGCCGTGAACCGGGCACAAATCCAGACTCCGAGGCTGCTACTGTGAAATTCCTGATGGAAAAACCCAATAACACTTTGCCCGACCTGGGAATCGAACCCAAGACCTCATGCACAGCAGTCGCGCTTGCGACCACTAGACCAACCAGGCAATACTTTTTAAACTTAAACAATTTCGCTCTTTCATGGTCTAGGCATATTTTGGCCAATAAGTAACGAATCTCGATGAAAGTTTTTAAACAAAAACTTTAGTAAAAGTAACTTAACTTCAAAATAAAAGACAATTATATAAAAAAAAAAAAAATATGTCATCATCTGCCTAGCCTTTTCCCAACTATGTTTGGGGTCGGCTTCCAGTCTAACCGGATGCAGCTGAATACCAGTATTTTACATGGAGCCACTGCCTATCTGACCTCCACAACCCAGTAACTGGGTAATACGAGACCCCTAGGTAAGACTGGTTGTCAGACTTGCAAGCTTCTGACGACTCCTAACTGTCAAAGATCCACGCATGACAGCCGGGACTAACAGCTTAACGTGCTTTCCGAGGCACGGAATGATGTCAGTAATGTGTAAGATAAACTTTAGAAAGTACATATGAATTGAAAAAGTCACATTGGTACTTGCCCGGATTCGAACCCACAATCCGAGCCCTCATGTATGAGAGGTGGGCGCCTTAACCGCTAGGCCATCACGACATTCAAAAATTTTAAAATATGTATCACCTTGAATTTACACTAACTGTATGAAACGCGATATGGAAATATTCTTTTAACTGTTGATGCTCTTCATAAAGACTTACTAAGTTTAACTTTAATTACAAAAAAAAAACATGTACAACATTACAGAAACATCGAAGTACCTAGTTAATTGCATAATATTATTTTATTATAACTAGCCTCTACTGTCCCATTGCTGGGCAAAGGCCTCTCTCCATTCCTTCCATTGCTCGCGATTTTGCGCTTCGTCTTGCCAATTCTCAAGGAAGCCCACCAAGTCGTCCCGCCATCTCCTTCTTGGTCTGCCGCGTCCCCGTCTTGTCGTTTCGGGACACCATTTATATTTCTTATTTAATTGCACAATAAAATAAGAAATATAAAAAAAAGGTAATGTAAAATAATTTTATAAACTCAATGTCGTCCATCATTTCATAAACTGTTAAAAAATAAGGTCCCACGCCTAGACTTTGAACTAAAATCTTATTTAATTGAAATCTATTAAAACATACTACAATATAAAATCTATACAAATATTAACAAACAAGAGTTTGTTTTTCTTGTTAGAACGCGGTTTCCTCCGAAATAACTGACCCAATTTTGAAAAGTCGCTAAAAAGAAGCTACGTTATTCCTAAGTGCTTATGATTTATCAAAAATTCATAGAATAGAATAATTGTTTATTTGCACAGAAATTAGGTACAATATTGAGATTTCGCGTCGTAGTCGCGGGCAAAACTCATTGATTGCTTTTATAAGAAGCTTCTATCCCATTATATCTAGAAGAAACCTCAATTTAATTCAATTTTTTCCATTACAGAAAATAATGTGTAAGAGAAAGCTTCTGTTGAATAGCTATTCCGACTCAGATAGCGAGCTCTAGGGCCGTACTACTAATCCGCTTACTATCTTCGAGACCCGAGACCTTAAGCTCAATATTATGCTTGGACTAAAGCTTGCAGACACTAGGTTCAACTCAAATTATTTTTTTTTTCAATGACAAGATTATTTTTATTACTTGATCTTATTTGCAGTTGGTTTAATTAATTTAAAAGTTTGTTTAACGACTGTTGCCAATTTACTATTAATGTGACTTTATTACGAGTATTTTATGCGTACTTTCTATGTTTATCTTAGACATCACTAACATCGGTAAAAGAAAACATCATGAGGTAACCTGGTGTTATCCAAATATGTATATAAAGCGAAAGATCGCTCACTCACTCACTCACTCATCACGAAATATCGAATACTACTTGATGTACCTATAAAGATGAAATTTGGCAGAGAGGTAGTTCATACGTAGTAGACGTCCGCTAAGAAAGGGTTTTAAAAATTATATTATAATAAAAGTTACTACGGAGAAATCAACTTGACGCGGACGAAGTCAGACAGAAGTTAGTAATTAATACATATACGTCTGAAATCGCCAAACCGCCTTGAGCAGGTGTGGTAATTCAAAGAAAGCAAATAAGGTCACAGTTTTCTCATTGCAGAACCTACAGACCCTTTTAAATAATATTCTAAGTTAACCAAAATTAATCTATTTCACGATAAAATTAATTAATTACAACCGCCGCAACGGAATATAAATTCAGACATCAATTATAGTAATTTCGATAAGTCAAACATTCGGGGGACTTCGGATATGTTCGAGTAAATTCGGGATCACCGATCCTGAACTCATAGTTCTCATTAATCATTACTGATAAAGACGTATTGGATGTTGTGGGACGTAAGAGGGAGCGAGATAGAGAGATATGATGCTGGAATATCGCAGTTATAGCAGTGATTAAGCATTTTTATGGAAAGATTTTTTTTTTTTTTGAAAAGACGCAGCTTTTTTGTGATGGATGAGGGCGTAAAAAACTTTGGAGGAAAAGATGTACTTAGTGACAGTCCTTCTCATGTTAAAACATAAATCAAAAACTGCTAAATGCTTTTTCATAGATACTACTTCGTTGTTCTAGTGGTCGCAAAGCGCAACTTCTGAGCATGAGGTCTTGAGTTCAATTCCCAGGTCGGACAAAATGTTATTGGGTTTTTTGTTCAGAAATTCTCAGTAGCAGCCTTGGAGTCTGGATTCGCGCCCGGTAGATAACAGTAGACTCTCCCCCTACATGGACTTAATCATAACTGGCGAAATGTTGGTGTACTAATGGGTACACCTCTGCCTAAACCCTTCAGGGATTATAGGCGTGATGTTATGTAATATTTTTTTTTCCTATTCACAGTGAATCTGCCAAAATGATTCGTGAATGTTCAAGAGAGGCAGGTCGGGGCCTCTGAGCATGAATCTAAATAACTAACCGTTCAGCGAAAATGTGGAGTCTTAAGGAAATATTGACTGTTCTTTTACTGTTGTATTTTTTATTATTCTTCCAACTGCTGGTAGTCTGGAGAAACGATCTGGAAATTTCTTTTTACATAACATCATCACACCTGTAATCCCCGAGGAGTTAAACAGAAATGTAGCCGTTAGTAGGTACACCCACATTTCGCCAGTTATGCGTAAGTCCCATGTAATAGGGGGCGAGCCTATTGCCATCAACCGAGCACAAATCCAGACTTCGAGGCTGCTACTGAGAAAATCCTGATGAAAAATTCTGATAACACTTTGCCCAACCTGGAAATCGAACCCGAGACCTCATGCCAACGAGGCAGATTAAGTCGCATGACTTAAACACGACTGGCTAAATTTAGGTGTACTAATAGGTACCTACACCACTGCCTAACTCTTCGAAGATTATAGGCGTGATGTTATGTTATGTAGTTTGAATTTAAGTAATCCTGTAATGTCATCGAAAAACTGTTTTCTTCACCTTAAGGAAAAACTTTATCAATCTCATTTACTTTGATCCATATGTAACCTTTACATAAATATGAAAATTGCCTGACGGAAAACTAAATAAAGGACCCTTTAGACCTTTGTTAAAGTGTACATGATCTATTCTGTAAAGTGAGTATAAGACCCTTCTAAGCTCAAAACAAACCCAAAAAAAGTAAAAAGGAAAATAGTTTTACATAAAAAAAAAATAAGTACAGGCAACAAAAGAGATAGATATACAGGATCAACAGATTTTGTTAAAGTTTTCTTAAACACCGATGGATGTGTTTAATTGAAACTTAACTTCATGAATAAACTGTTTATTGGTGCCGATTCCCTTGGTCACAAACTAAACTAAAATTAGACTATTTCCATCTTTTTCTGTCCAATTAAAAAGAAAGAGACTAATGTAAATAAGAGCTGTCAAATTTAGTCATTCTGACACATCCATACAGTTATAGTTACTTTGACATCTTAAAACGTATGGATTAAAAATAAGGAGTAGTTCAAGGCAAAACTAATTTGACATCGCTAACTTAGTTCTTTAATGTCACCGTCCTTTCCGTTCGCTGTATGTTAGTAAGAGATGTCAATTCTTTAAATATAGTCTAGTTTGTGAACAAGGGAATCGTAACCGGTATTTACTTTTTAAATTAAATTACATTTGAAAACATTAATCTTTAAGAAAACTTCAACTATATCTGACGTCCCTAACCTACCTCTTTTGTATTCTGTACATACTTGCTATTTTTATTAAGGTACAGCATAACGCTTTGAGAAAACAGTTTATCGTTTGTTTACGGCCTTATTTTTTATGTTTATTACAGTGTTTATTCTGAAATAGGATGAATAGCCCGTGCTTATGTCAAGAGCAAAGATTTTGATAGCAGGACATTTTTAATAATGGTCTCTGTGCTGGAGGTAGTGCGTCTACACACTGGGCCAGTAGTGGCTGTCATTGGTTACCATGCGATCTATATCCTACTAATAATATATATGTAAAATTTTGTGAAAATGTTTGGATGTTTGTTACTAAATCACGCGTAAACCATTCAACAAGATTTGGATGTTTGGATGAAAATTGGCACACAGATAGACTATTTTCTGGATAAACAAATAGGATACTTTTTGTACCGGTAATTTGTTCCTTAGGATAATAGTTTAACTTACTTTACGGAAATTAAAGAAACGGAAGCCGCAGGAGGAAGCTAGTCTAATATAAAATATTATCATGCCCTTTTAACAGGAGATCGTGGAGAGCTTTAAAAATCGTAACTAATATTATAAATGCGAAAGTAAGTTTGTTTGTTTGTTACCATTTTACGCCTAAGCCACTGAACCGATCATCCTGAAATTTTGCATATACATTGTCAGGTGTACAGGAACAAACATAGGGTACCTTTCATCCCGAAAAAAACTGCTGTTCCCGAGAGAAATCACAATAACGTTCCTATGATCATAGATGGCGCCACGTGTCGTTTCGAATCATGATTTTAACCGAAATTCACGCGGACGAAGTCGCGGGCAAAAGCTAGTAATTTTATAAAACCTACGTACAATTACCCATGGTTTCAATTAAATAAATGATTTGGTTTGATTTGTCGGCCAGTCGTGGCTTTGCTGTTGCCTAGTGTGCCTCGGTATTAGTGGTCACTTCAGCTTTTTGAGTCGATAGTTTAAATTAAACGTTTATTTTTTTTGTAGTACTTGGGCCTCGAACGTGCCATAGTATATCGCAGTATCAATGGCTTTTTAAATGTCTTCAAAAGCGCAAGTGTAGACAGACTGCTGACAAACTTATAACACTTAAGTAGGTACATAAAATGACTCATGTTTTTAATTAAATAAATAATTTGGTTAGATTTGTCGGCCAATCGCAGCTTTGCCATCGCCTAGTGTGTCGCGATATTAATGGTCATCTTTAGCTTTTCGAGTCCATAGTTTAAATAAAACGTTTCTTTTTTGTTCGAGTACTTTGTCTTAGTAGGTAAGTGCCCTCGTATTTGGCCTTTTAGATGTCTTCAAAAGTGCAGGTATAGACAGAGTGCTGATAAATTTATAACAATTATGTACAATGACTCATGTTTTACATAACATCACGCCCGTAATCCCCGAAGGGTTAGGCAGAGGTGTACCCAATAGTAAACCCACATTTCGCACGTTATGTTTAAGTCCCATGAAACAGGGGGTGAGCCTATTGCCATCAACCTGGCGCAAATCCACTCTGGGCTGTTACTGAAAATTTGCTGATGGAAAAACCCAATAACACTTTGCTCGACCTGAGAATCGAACCCAAGACCTCATACTCAGCAGTCGTGCTTTGCGGCCGCTCGACCAACGAGGCAGTCATTCATGTTTTCAATTGAATAAAACATTTGGTTCGATTTGTGGCTTCGCCATAACCTAACGTATCGCAATACAACTGTTCCAATACACGTGGAGTTGATTTAAAAATAAACACTGATACTTTTTTTTTTTGAAAAAAGAACATTCTTCCTTTCATGTCAAATGGAGTCATTGACATTTTAACTTTGCCAGCTTTTACCTCCCATTACCTAACTTTGCCAACATTACGCTTACGTTCGTGACCTCGCTTGACTGCGCTTAAGATGGTCGGTTACATCGTTAGGGGGTTTCTGCTGCGATAACGCTAATTTACCCCATGGGACCTATGTAATAAAGTGCTGTTTAGAACGTGATGAGTGGTAACGATCCTGTGTACAAATATTACACATAAAAAACATAACATCACGCCTGTAATCCCCGAAGGGTTAGGCAGAGGTGTACCCATTAGTACACCCACATTTCGCCAGTTATATTTTTAGTCCCATGTAATAGGGGGCGAACCTATTGCCATCAACCGGGCACAAATCCAGACTCCGAGGCTGCTACTGAGAAATTCCTGATGGAAAAACCCAATAACACTTTGCCCGACCTGGGAATCGAACCCAAGACCTCATGCACAACAGTCGCGCTTGCGACCACTAGACCAACGAGGCAGTCAAATATTACAATACAAATACAAATATTATAAAATATTTTTTTTAGAAAGAGTAAGTATGGAGTTTCTTTTGGAAGGGGCAACTAGATTCAATTTTTTTTTGTATATGACGTTCAAACGTACCCTTTAATGGTATATTTAAAATAAATGATTTAACTTTTACTTTGGACTTTGAGAATATGTATTTTTTTGCTTTTCAAGTCCTTCATCATCATATCAGCATAAGGCCGTCCACTGTTGAATGTAGGCGCCCCCAAAGAGCGCCAACCATTCTGGTCAAATCCATGATTCCAGTTTTTATTATTTTGTTTTTTTTTGTTTGTCTAAGTACTTGGGCCTAGTATGTGGCCACGGCATCAGTGTGGCGTTTTTGACGTCCTCTAAAGTGCAGGTGTAGGCACTTTGGGCTCTGTAATAATAGGCCGTCATCATCAGTCATGGCACCGCTCTCACATTGAGGATAGGATTTGTTCCATCTGTAAAGATTGACATTTCTTAGGTCCTGTCAAATGTTTGGACAACTATAACTGTTAATATTTTTACACTTTGGCAATTTTTGAATTTCGAATTACTTTCCATGTATAAAGTTTGACACTTTGTATAACAGGCTTGTAATAAATTGTAAATGTAATCCGACCGCCTGTTGTAATGGCTAGTTGTAATGTCAGGATTTAGGTAACATAGCCACTTGACCAGCACTTAGTTACCTACACAGGTACCGTTAAACCCTTGTTGAATAGAAATTGCCGACAATTTGCTCCAATTTTGGGAGAATTGTGAAATTGTTATTAGCTATAATTTTGAATATTTATGAATATGTACCTACCGCACTGAATTAATTTTAAATAAAGAATTCGCGAGATGTTTAACTTACTATTTGTAATATCTATTACAAATTGTATTGTATTATTAAGTTTTGAATACGTTAACAATGTTTTATTTGATTTCTAATACTATTATAGAGTGCGGCGTGCTTTTATGACGAGATGTCTGAACGTGGAAGAGGTGAAAGTAGTATGTAAGGATCTTAGCATGTGGCGTTCTGTAGTTTCTGCCTACCCCCATTGGAAAAAAGCGTGAGATTATGTTATGTATGTATTTATTATAGTGTACAAAGAATGGGTCGATTTTCGAGTTTCTAAAAAACATGTGTGAGACCTGTAAAATCGCCAAAAATCGCACTAATAGATACCTTAACTTTGTCTTTGACTATATTTGCATTTCGCCAATTTTATTAAGCCGAAACGAAGTAACGTTGGGAAAAGTTACAAAGTTTATAAAAAGAATCCTTAAAGTCTTCTTCTGTTAAAGCCAACTACTAAGAGAATAGCCAATTTAAAATCCTAACTATAATTTAAATTGTCCATCTTTCAAAATGACCAATAAACTAGTTCGTTGAACACAAAACTGCTACCAGCGACCGCCATTGAATACAAGACCTATCGAGACTAACGACCGCACTACGTTCATTCATCATTCATTCGTTCATTCAACGTTCACTATCAGTTCCTTTCGGTCCACTGCTCTTAGCAAAGATGTCACGTTTACTATAGACAATTTAGAAGTATGACCTCGTAATAAGGAAGAGTTATTTCTAAGGAGGCATTATATCTTATCGTGTCGTAAGATTTGGGCACAGTGAATAGTGTCCATGGGCTCATCTCTACTATCTCTGCTCATTTATTACTATGGATATAAAGAATAGAATAGATATTCTTTTTTCTTACCAAAAAGTACGTTAATATTTGGTTTAATGTGAAATTAGCCTACAGATCAGGATACAGGTGGGCGGTTGAATATACCTGCAATTTGATTAGGGATATATTTACCAAGTTGTTTCTTTTTAAGATTGAAAAGATAAGAAAAGGAAATTGCACGCCGATAAGAAAATGCCTTTTTTTTTAGGTGGTAAAAATCATCAAATGACTCCTTCCGCCCTGGGTGGGGCGGAAGGGACTGTCAGACTTTTACTGACTAAAAACCACCCTGTTCCTTCTGTTGCCCTTTGCGTTCCGGGGCCACGGTATCCTGTTAAGACGTTCCGCTAGTCCGGCACAAAATATACCCTTGACACACGGGTAAGACTCTGACCAAAAAATTCAACCCTCTAAAAAGGTATTAAAATCCTAAAAAAAAAAAATATTTATTTTACCTACATCTTAATGTAAACCCCTAATTAAATATACCTGTTATAAAAAACTCATAAACAATTGTCAAATATTAAGGTATGTACAATTTGTAGAAGAAAGAAGTAGCTCGTAGGGTATAATAAAACTCGTCCACATAGCTGGCAATGGGACAAGTGGCCAAAAAATGTTCATATTGATATGTTTGCTTCTTTTTTGTTCTTATATGGTTACTTGATATCATACGCCCCAGTTTGACCCTAAAACATATCAACATTTCTTTCCGTATAAAAGTACTTTCAATTCTCTTTAGGTGCCCGCAAAAAACCCGAAATATTTCCTTCCAAATTGGTACATTTGTAATCTCGAAACAAAACTTACAAAAAAAAAAACTACGACACATTCCCTCGAGCTCAATACTCGTACATCACTAAAGACGAGTATCAAATCGTTTTCTATCTATCTCTAAACAAATACAATCGGAAAAAAGTAAGAAAACACGTTTGAACACGACTATATCGCTCCATTTGGTCTCCCTCAATCCTTTTTGACGTTCGATACTGCCAACTAGTGATGTCAAGTGTCTGCGGGACGTCCCAATTTCCCGGGATTTATGTCCTGTCGTTCGACCACCTGGAACGTTAAAATGTGGCTTCTACGTGTAAGCCATTATCGAAGCGTGCATGGTAGCCGATTTGTAAAATGTCAGATCATTTAATGGAGAATAGGAGCTTTCATGTTGTGCTTGAAAATGACATGCTTGTAGGTAAAATGTACAGTTATCCTGTCATCTTGCTTTTATAACATACCGAGGCAACTGCAGTTGTTACTTTACGATTTAAATTCTATCTTTCTTTTGTTTTAAAACGAATGATTGTTTATTGAAATAACTATAATACAACAAACGGTAGAACTCAATAACTTTGAACTGTAACAACGCAAAGCTGTATGGATGGTTTCAGAAAATAATACCTAGTTAGTACTTCCCTGAACCTATTTCATAAGAAATTTTAGATTACATTTAACAATATTGTTCTTTATAGACAACCATTTACAACATCGTATAAAAAATTAACCCAAACAAAACTCTTAAAACCCATACCCTAAATAATATTCCCTAGTAATTACATCTCAGCAACACACAATGTCAAACACTTGTCAAAAATGTTAGTAAATTAGATGCATTTTTGTCAGATCCGAGACCTAGAATGCGTACGTTCATAAAAATACGAGAATTTACCTTCAGATCTCGCTTTGAATTCCTCGTATCCCGGTATTTTACCCGAGGTAGCACAGCCCTATTCAGCAATCTCCTTGCCATGCATGACCCGTTTTTATTCGTGTTACTTGGCACAACGCCTCCGCACCACTCAAGGAACGAATTAGTGATTCTAGACGTTTTCTCTGGATGCGTTTCGGATATAATATAAAGAGGCAATGACACGAAAAGTTTGGCTCAAGCTGCCGACACGTTTGGTGTAATGAAAACGATGTAAAAATGTGTTCTTGGTACTTTTATTGGCAATTCTCTCTTTCTGAAATTGGCACTAATTACATAACACCACGCCCGTAATACCCGATGGGTTAGGCAGAGGTGTGCACTCACATTTCGAAAGTTATGTTTACGTCCCATGTAATAGGGGGCAAGCTTATTGCCATCAACCGGGCACAAATCCAGACTCCGAGACTGCTACTGAGAATATTCCTGATGGTAAAACCAATAACACTTGGCCCAACCTGGGAAAGAAACTCAAAACCTCATACTCAGCAGTCGCGCTTTGCGACCACTAGAACAACGAGGCAGCAAAATTGATAAAATTAAAATATCGGTAAAAGTCGTTACCGTATATTCTCTAGCTACGTGGAAAAAGGTGCGATTTTGTTACCGTATTTAAAGAAAAATAGTGTCATATTCGTGCGTCGTATCGTAAAGACATTTTACGGTGATGTGGCGATGGGTTAGGTTGCCGTAAATAATCCATTTACCTTCATAAATATTTACACCGTGCGTAAAGATAAACTAAGCTTTTACATAAAATATATACTAACATTATTAAGCTGAAGAGTTCGTTTGTTTTTTTTTTATTAGCCGTAACAACTGGTCTGATTCTAAAATTTATTTCGGCAATAGATTTATTTATTTAACGAGATTTATTTAACGAAATATTAGAAAACCGTTAGAAAAATCACGCGAACAAAGTCACGGTTAAAAGCTAGTGTTTTAGTAAGTTCTTTTATGGCAAAAGCTCGCCCTGTCATTTCATCTTTTTTGTAAAAATGATGATTGATTAGATTTGTTTTTGTTTTTATTTTCACTCACACAATTATAAAATCTTGACAGTAAAAACCAAAGTGATGCTGTAAGTAACGTGTATAAAATTACAGTATAATTGATACATAAACTCACGCCTTTTTTCCCATGGGGGTAGGCAGAAGCCACAGAACGCCACCTGCTGCGATCCTTTCATACTCATTTCTCCCCATCCACGTATTATTGATAAGTCTATTATTTGATTTATTTATAAAGCTTACTTTTAGTACAACGTTCCTATTGGTTTCACGTCTATTATTGAAAGGTACCCTTTGGATGATCAGTAAAGGACATACATTGACCTTATGTGTTCTAGAAAGGCCAGGGTATAGTACTTGCAACCGGTGCGCGTATAGGTATACCTAGGTTCGAGTAACATGGATGAAGCATAAAAAAAGGCCTAAGTATAGCACATCGTCTTCTGTAATATCTACGTACTCATCATGATAGTCTAAGAAATATAGGGTAACTGGTATAATTTGTGATAGTTAAACACATGATTTTAGTCATGATACCGAACTATTTTTCCAGATAAATATTTTATTTTAACCTGTAAAGCTCATGACCCCAATCACCCCAAAGGCGTGAGCATGCGAGCGTTTCGGTAAAGTAAAAGTTAGTAAAAAGTTGAACAGTTAAACAATAAAAAGGGACAAATAAGAAAATTAATTACACCTGATTATGTACTTATAATACAGAAACAATACATTATCTCACTTCAATAATAACACTTAAACTTATAAGGCCCACTTGTGCCAAAAACTTAACTGTAACTTAATCGCTAAGACTAGAAAAGATGACCCTGTCTGGTGCAAACAAGCTTAAGTATTGAACTCAGGAAGAAATAAAGCACATACCAGCGTGACTCATCGATGTATGACTTTTCATATAATAATACAATTCATTATACATTTTGCTTCCAATAGAAGACTCAATATTCCTTTCCTTTTATGAGTACGTAATGTACTTTTGTTTTTTCAAAAAAGTCGCGTAAATCGCTCTTTGTGCAACAGTCAAAGTCAAAGTCAAATCATTTATTTTAATTAGGCCAATAAGGCACTTTTGAACGTCATACACACAACGTAGTTTATGAGAGGTTATGTTACTTTATGAATTTTCGATCAAGGTAGATAAAAGGTAGGCATAGAGGATTAACTACGTCTTTAAGGTAACATTGTATTATGTAACATACAAGCTTAGTGTTTGTTTACTATGACCCTGAAATGGGGTCATTGTACTTAGCATTGTAACTTTTACTATGAGGCCAACCTTGAAATCTGTAGTTTCATACATTTTGACGTTTTATGTTAACACAAGTTTTTAGTATAGTTAATTTTGAATAACAGTATACAGGGTCTTAATTAAGCTGAAACTTAAAGGTTTTAAAATCTAATCACATTTTCATCTCAGTGACAATCAATGTTTTTCTTTTTAAAAAATGTAGATAAATTATAGGTCTTTTTGACAGATTCACAGAGATTGTTAAAAAACGATCTTTCCTAAAAATTAGTAGAATAGCCTCCATGATTTTCTTTAACTATTTTCCGATCTTTAACTATCACCTCTCTCTTCTTATATTTTTTCTGCAATAAAGACCCACTTATCCATACATTTATATCCAAGTAGTAAAAAAAAAAAAACAGCTGATTTTTTTATCATGTTTTCAGGGTTACTCCCAAAGTAAAAGCTGTTCACAACAATGAGTTTAAAGACCTCGTTCTAGATTTTGAGATAAGGTACTTAATTACCTACACCTTGTATAATACTATGAACGATTATCAAATCTATCCATTAGTATCTGAGCCACAAAATAAACGCTACTTACAATGTTTTTTTTAATAAATAATTTCGTCTTTTAACTACATCACCCCAGCTGTAATATGTCGTCTATGATTAATAGCTTCTACTCATTTTTCGGACGGCAGCCTACATAAGGTCTTGTAAAAAGAGGTCTAGTCGAGACCTCGACGAGCATCCGTCCACTTATAACAGATTACAAGAAGTTTACGTGACACATAACCTTTTTGCGAGAGGTTAACATAAGTAGGTCTAAGTATATTGGGCTAAGAACCCAGAGCTGGAATTATTAAACGCCTGGCTGTACCTTAAGAAAGTGTCTGATATTAATGTTTATTGATTTTTAACAGTGTCCTGTAAAATATACGTGAAATCCGGCCACAATTGAGAAAAGGGCTTAAAAAAAATCATATTTATTTTTCCGTATCTCAGTCGGCAAAAACGGAACCCTTACAGAACCACATAGTTGTCCGTCTGTCAAGAGCCTTTTTCTCAGTAACACGTCGAGGTATCAAGCTGAAATTAATTAAAATTCAATGAACTACTTTTAATTTACAAACATTTCATCACTTCCTTTGTGTCTACGTATTTTCTTTTTTTCTGTGTCTACTTCATATCTATCGGCTTAATATGAGCGCGATAACAGAAAAGTAATAGATACGCTGGAATGAGACTATTAAACATTTTGTATTAATTTTATAGAAACGACAAGCACTCTAAGTATTGACCATCAATGTAAATAAAGTCTTCAGACTAAATAAAAAAATATATATTCCATACCGATCTCGGTCTCGGTTAACAATCTTAAAATGGAGACTAGCTAAATACGCAGGAGATATTATAGTGCACGAGTTTGTGCGCAAACACAGCTGCACTTCCTCTTCCCTCACTCTCATAGTCCGATGGTACGGTAAACCGACACGAACGGAGAAAGATCAAGCTCAGAACCAACGGCTTTACGTGCTTTCCGATGGACACGGGGGTGTCACAATTTTTTTAGTAACCTATGGGAAATATTAACCTTGGGGTGTACAGTAAATCCATAGTAAAAGTTACATTACAATACCGCTTTCACCCCGTATTACATAAAAACATACATACATAAACTCACGCCTTTTTCCCATGGGGGTAGGCAGAAACTATAGAACGCCACCTGCTACGATCCTTACATACTACTTTCGCCTCATCTACGTTCATACATCTCGTCATACAAGCACGCCGGTTACGAGTATTCCGCACCTGACCTTTCTGAAGGACCTCACCAATAGGGTCAGTGTAAGTCTATTACATAAAAATAAAACCTTTCATTCTATGTGAGTTTAAAATAACAGTATCTAACACCAAACTTGCTTACATAATTTGTTAAAAGTCATGAATCAAAATGTATTATCATGGCTGAGCCATTGCGGGGTGGATTAAAGATTTGGCCCGGGTCCAGCCGACGTATGCGAATTCATATACCGCTCTCCATTGTGTTCAGGATAATGTTATATGAGTGAAAAATTAATGTTTGCTACGTATGCTGGGTTTATCGTGCAAAAATTTGGGTACGTTTCTCTTGTTATATGTATTTGGTGTAGTTAAAACTATTTGTTGTTTTGGCGATGCTCATGGCTAAGTATTAACAGCCACACAGGTCGAGCTATCAGGTTAAATTAAAAATTTATAGAAATAAATTGAAGTGTCTGTTTGTAATATTAACTTAACAATTTTTACTACATGCTTATGAATTTATATACGGTACTTATGCCAAAATAACATTTTTAAATTTTTGTCTGTCTGTTTGTTCCGGCTTATCTCTGGAACGGCTGGACCGATTTTGACGGGACCTTAACTGACCGATAGGTAATGTAATAAGGGGTAACTTAGGCTACTTTTATTCTAGAAAAAGAATTACGGTTCCACGCAAAAAAATAAAATCTTACAGAAAACCGACATTCACGCGGACGAAGTCGCGGGCATAACATAACATAACATCACGCCTGAAATCCCCGAAGGGTTAGGCAGAGGTGTACCCATTAGTACACCCACATTTCGCCAGTTATGTTTTTAGTCCCATGTAATAGGGGGCGAGCCTATTGCCATCAACCGGGCACAAATCCAGACTCCGAGGCTGCTACTGAGAAATTCCTGATGGAAAAACCCAATAACACTTTGCCCGACCTGGGATTCGAACCCAAGACCTCGTGCACAGCAGTCGCGTTTGCGACTACTAGACCAACGAGGCAGCCGCGGGCATAAGCTAGTAAAAAATAAAATTTATTTATTTCGGACAACAGTGATCCATATTTTGTTAGTATTACAAAAACCTTATATTTTAGTTTTAGTAACGCAGAATGCGTTGATATTAAAATAAATAGATAACAATTAAACCAGGCAGGGTTTGAGGGGGGTGGGGGGGGATTACAGGCGATGTTATGTTATGACCAGGCAGAAAAATATATTTCCTACTTAGTCATCCTCCGCACAAAATGCCTCATATTTGGTTAAGCTTCGCTTTCCGATTTATTTAAAGACCAGTGTATGCCGACTTCAAATGAACAGTTCTGAGATATGGCTGAGAAAACTCATCAGTTAAAGTGAATATACAGTTTACGTTCAAAAAAGTTGGAGCAAATGCAGCAAGCGCTAGCTTTTTAGGGTTCCATACCTCAGTCGGCAAAAACGAAACCCTTTAGGATCACTTTGTTGTCAGTGTGTTCGTCTTTCAAGACCCATTTCCTCAGGTACGCGTGGAGGTATCAACCCCTTGGAGCAGTGAAAAAATTAAACTTCTAAGTTAACGCAATATAAAGATAAAGTCGTTTATGGCGCATATTTTGACGCTCAATATGGAATCAAAATCTATAAAGGACTTTTCGTTGACCTAGAATCATGAAATTTGGCATGAAGCAATGCAATGTAGCACAAGCAAAAAAAAATATCGGAATACCGTAGATACATCACAAAATCTTTGTGCAATAATAAACTATTTTTTTTTATGTTGTGTTGCATATTGTATGGTGGTACAGAACCCTTCGTGTGCTAGTCCGACTCGTATTTGCCCAGTTTTTCCTATCGCACTGCTGTAGCTCAAATTTTGGCATTCACAAATGAAAAACTGCCAAAGTTCGTTAGTTCTCGGACTATTTACTGTGGAATTGGCTCGATTTCCTAAAATAAGTGAAACTATATCTCCTGTCATAACTGTTAGAAGTAATATAAATATTTTAGACAAAGATATCGTGATGGCCCAGGTACGAGACCGGACAAATACCAACGTGACTTTTTCCATTTACAGGTATACTTTCTCAGTTTATCTAAGACCAGCTTTTACTCACGACTTCATCTGCTTCTTCATCTAGTATTGGGTTCGATTCCCAAGTCGGGCAAAGTGTTATTGGGTTTTTCCATCAGGAATTTTTCAGTAGCAGCCTCGGAGTCTGGATTTGTGCCCGGGTGATGGCAATAGACTCGCCCCCTATTACATGGGACTAAAAACATAACTGGCGAAATGTGGGTGTACTAATGGGTACACCTCTGCCTAACCCTTCGGGGATTACAGGCGTGATGTTATGTTTATGTTATGTATGTTCATCTGCATAAATGTCGGTTATCGCGGACGCAGACGAATTCGCGTAATAAAAAGTAGCCTATGCCCTTTCTTGGGTTTTTAAATGACCCTGTGCCAAATTTCATCAAAATCGGCTCACATATTTAGTAGTGAAAGCGTAACAGATAGACAGACAGAGTTATTTTTGCATTTATTTATAATTTTAGTATGGAAATCTGTGTCATTGGTGAAGGAAAATACTTTATAATATGTCTGAAATAGCCATTCCACTTAAAGCAAGTGTAGTGATCCTGCCTTCTCTATATGAGAAGAAGCCTTTGCTTAGCAGTTGGACAAAAATATGCTAGTATTATTATTAATGTATATTACTAAAAATAACAACAAAATAAAGCTACCTAAATTCCAAATGAAATAATATCACGATTCGACATTTAACAGAATGATAGCCTCCATTCACGTCAGTCCTCGGTCAACAAGGTACCTAACCATTCTGTCAGCCTAGTACCTAATCTTATAAACGACCGGTCGTATCAAACACAATTTTAGGGCACACCTATCTACTAATTTCTCAAGGGAATGGCTTTCTCTGACCATTATTCTTTTTATTTATTCTGTCCGTGTATATGGACTACTAGATGCTGCCCACGACTTCGTTCGCGTGGTTTTTCGTTCGTCATGGCCCAGTGGTTAGAGGTTGTGGGTTCAAATCCGGGCAAGTGCCAATGTGACTTTTTCATTTTCAATTCATATGTACTTTCTAAAGTTTATCTTGGACATCATTGACATCGGTGAAGGAAAACATCATGAGGAAACCTGGACTTATGCCAGCCTATTACTGTCCCTATCAAAGCTCTTGAGGCGGTTTAGAAACTCTGACACTAGAGTGTGTGAGGTCATAAGACATTACTGCCCGCACGATAAAGAAGAAGAGTTACATCTTTACTTACTGCTTGGCCCTCGTAGGTCGTAGCGTGTTGTTATATAGCCTATACTATTCCTTATAAATCCAACTATCATACACGTAATATTTTTTCGAATCCTACTGATAGTTCAAGAGATAAGCGCGTTTAAACAAACAAACAAAGAAAACTCTTTAAACTTTATTATATCAGTATAGATAATATGGATATTGTAGTCCATGTCTGGAAATGTCCATGTTTGGAAAAGACTATGTATATTCTAGGCTTTCTTTTGAAGACCGACGAAAAGTATGACGACTATATAGCAGCCTAATTACGTTTCAGATTTACAATGACAATAGAATATAATATAATAGAATAGAATAGAACACTTTATTTGCATAGAATACTGGTATTACAATGAGATGAAACAGTTATGTTTATATTGTTGAATCCTTGTACGGTGTGCCTGTAAAGCGTGCAAAATTTATTTTAGTACATGTTTTAATCGTACGAAAATGTTGAAAATAAATTATTAAATATAAAGAATTTTCAGATATAACATCTGTCATAGTTTTAACATTTATCAATAAATAATTTTGTATGAAGCTTTTCGACTGCCTCGTTGGTCTAGTGGTCGCAAGCGCCACTGCTGTGCATGAGGTCTTGGGTTTGATTCCCAGGTCGGGCAAAGTGTTATAGGGTTTTTCCATCAGGAATTTCTCAGTAGCAGCCTCGGAGTCTGGATTTGTGCCCGGTTGATGGCAATAGGCTCGCCCGCTATTACATGGGACTAAAAAAACATAACTGGCGAAATGTGGGTGTACTAATGGGTACACCTCTGCCTTCCCTTTCGTGTAATTCAGGCGTGATGATATGTTGTTGTTACATTACCATTAGATAATTTCTGTTTAGGAAGACTTGACAATCCGCCACGACGCGGACGGCTGCTCAAACGTAACTAAGAAAAGTATGCCTTTCAATTCAAGTAGAAATTGAAGCCTGGCACACATATACATAAAACCTACGATCACTTGTACAGTGATCACATAAGGTAGAGGTACCGGGTATCGATCCTAGTACCTCCAGCCTACCAAGTCTGCCTACAGCTAAATAATTCTCCAATAACTCAGAAAAAGCTACCATCGTAATGTAAAGATGTATGTAACACGATTATAAGGGTAGCAGAAGACGAAGGCGTTTTTATTACCGTTCCCGAAACCGTAAAAGTCACAAACGTAGATAGATGATAAGAAACATCACAAAATGAGCTCAATAGATTACCTACTGCAACAGTTTGAGGAAGTTAACCCTCAATTGCTGTAAGAATATAACAGAATAGACTATAGAGAGAGAGAATATATATAATAGACTTTGTAATCTTTAATGGATTACCAAGACAATAGCTTAGTCCGCGCAATAAAAATGTTTATCTGCTTAAAGGCCTGGCCAGATTGACGCGGACAACTTGCGAGCGCTGTCATGTTACACTTCAGTAGTAATATAACATAACGTCTCGCCTGTAACCCCCGAAGGGTTAGGCAGAGGTGTACCCACCAGTACACCCATATTTCGCAGGTTATGTTAAAGTCCCATGTAATAAGGGGCGAGCCTATTGCCATCAACCGGGCACAAACAGTTAGGCAGTGGACAGTGTTCAGTACTTAGTATATATTTAAATGGACCAACGCGGACAGTGACTGCTAATGCTATATCTAGGGGACAATTCTACTAACTTTGAAACTGATCGCAATCTAATCTCAGGCTGTGAAACATATTTCTAATTACATGCATATTTACATTGGATATTTAATTTTATTTATTTAAACTTTAAGCAACAAAAGTTCAAAGGCGGACTTAATGCCTTAGGCATTCTCTAACAGTCGACCAAAGGTGGTGAAGAGATAATGTGGTGATATTGGTTTTGCTTCTGACATGAGATTATGATTAGTAGAATTAGCCATCTGATCGCGCTCGAAACTAAAACGCGCCTGCATAATATCCGTTTCGGTGTGACCGGGTCTTCAATATTTATGTAGAACAATGTCAAAAATAATTTGTATTATTTCGTATTATATTTTTCAAGAAGAATAAGTACATACATAATTTAAATGCATGTAAAAAAAATTTCGTTCTTGTTACCTATTCGATACGCAAAGTATGTTAAAATATATTGCTCTATTGTAATTTGCGCAAGCGTACATTTTCACAATCCTTCTCTTCCGCAATATAAAATCTACCACATCCATATCCAATTCTCTTCCAACCAAAACATATTTTATAGTTTCCCGTTGTATTCAAGGAAATTGATGAAATATTACTAAAGATAATATATCTTGGGAACCATCGTAAGAATCTGAATAAGAAATATATATTTATGTGATATCTACAGCTGAATTCAGATGCCTCATTTTGGTGAAAATGATTAATGTCGAGAGCTCTTGGACAGTCTCTAAACTCCGGTTCTCGATTCAATCGAGCAAAAGATTTTTTGTGATATTACCGTTATCACTGATAACAGATATTGTTCATACCTAATCAGTTTAAACAACTATTGAATACAAGTAATTCTGCTATAATATATTATAGTGAAGCCACAGTTACGGCACCGTCCCGTATCAGTGACAAATGATTATTTAATATATTCTCTATTAATGCGTTCTCACTTGTCAGTGTCAGTGACGACACAGTGCTCTCAGTGACAGTTCCGTCGCGTTCATAGAGAATATATTATGAAAGAATAATAATCACTCATATGGGATGGTGCCGGAACTGTTCACTGATATCTGCGAATCAGCCTTAAAGGTTAAAGATAATATTAATGACCGGTCAATGAAACAATAAATGTGGTTTGTTGTTGTTTGTTTGTTGTAATTTTTTTTTCAGTGACAGATAGCTACCCCATTGATAAGTGCCATAAGTGATTTTAAGGTACCTACTAGATTTCCACACGGACGAAGTCGCGACCAGAAGCTAGTAAAATAAAAATAAAAGAATTTGTTCAATGGTAGGAGCTCCCAATCTGAATAAGGGCGCGAGAACGGTCCACGAATAAAATATACAAGTAGTACTTGAGATTTGCCTAAAAATGATGAGAAGTCGACGGTTTCGATCTGGACTATTCTTTGAAACATTTTCATAAGTACGTGTTGTTGGATCACGAGTGAAATATTACGGAGTATATATTGTACTTATTGTATTGTTAAAAATGAAAGTTAACAACAGAATTGGGTGTATTTGTACCGAAAAGAATAAATCTTTTGACCTCATGAAAAAAACTACAAGTTTCACTGAATGAGAAATATTTTAAGTATAGTATTTTAAGTATACAATGAAAATGAATGATGAAAAGTCCTTATAGCTCAGTGGTTAAGACGCTCGCCTCTCATGCACGAGGCTGTGGATCAGTCACTTGTCAGTTTAAAATAATAATTGTGTATTTGACACAATTTTAATGACTAATAATTCCAAAACATAGCTTCTCTAAAGAAACACTTTATTTTAGCCCTAAAAATTCTACTAATATTCAATTAATAATTTGATTTTAAGTTTCTTTCAAATTAATAACTAGTTAATCAATTGAGTCGCCAAAAAAATGACGTCACAGTTTTTTTTTCCATACAACAAAATATATGAGAGAACCGTGTTTTAACAGGTCTTAAAAAGTACGTCAGTTAATTGTTGGTGCCATCTGACATCATTGATTTGACAGTACATCGGATGTAACGTCTTAGAATTACTTGCAATTTTGTCACAGAATGAAAAGAGAATGAACGAGAAGCTTAACTTTTCATTCCCTGCTCATTGTAACTAGGTGTACGTATATCAACATAACTTCATTATTAAAAATCGTGTTAAAATTTTAAACTCTAAAGAATCTTAAGGTATGATAATACGCGGTCAGCGGTAACAAAGTAACGCCCGGAGGGATCTCTACATAATTTCCCTGTTACTGACGTTTTGTTCATAAAGTTAGTTTCAAAACCAACTGCGGCTGTTTAAGAAACCTCTAGAAATTATGCTATCCTGGTATCTTTGTTCTATGCTAGAACGAGATGGGAAGCTACTTGTATAGCTCTGCCTCTCTTTCTCCAAAGAATTTTATAGTCCTCAGAGTAATAACTAAAGAGGTTCGATCATCGACCTTATCGAGCGACCTTACAGTTCTGAATTTGAACTCATTCTTTTTTCAAACGTTAACATATTTCTTGACTGCATATGACACGAATGAGTTTTGATTTTAATAAATTAGAATTTATTTCAATTATTTTATAAATTTGAATTTAGAATATTTATAGCGTCTATGGCAGCAGTTCAAACTAAAGTAAACGGTAACAAAACACTCAACAAAGCCCTTCATTTTTATGGAACCCTAGTACCCCACTTCAAATGAAAGACTTTACAATAAAAAATCACAAAAACCTTTTTTAGAAATATTTACTTACATAACTTTCAATGTGAAAAATGGTTCTGTTTCACTGTTTCATTAATAATTGTTTAACAATAGATCGTTTTAAGGATGGAATTGTTATTTCGCGGTTCTTTAACCTACATTACTTGCTGATAATATTATAGCATTAGTCATTATCAGTGAACAACAGACTTACAAGTTTAAGTTAAAAGACGGGACGTCCCGATGTAATCGGGATATTTAGCAACGCTGGTTGAAAACCAACAATCCTACACAGGTATAGCTACATTTATATTGACAGAACTCGCAAGTGATACCAAGTACCAACAGTAATGCAGTTAGGTGTTTGAACGGTCGATCAACGACACAGGATATTATGACGTGTCACCGGCTCACCACACTATCTATTATGTGGGGACGCGCCACTTGCAGGACCAGTGATTGATGTTCCTTGAGTTTATGTTGCCCTAGTACATCCTAGGCGATGATGTATTATAGTTGACATTACAGAACTATCTATGTATAGGATTTCTCTTAAGAATTGATGACGTTATATAATTGACGGAGATAGATGTATTACGAAACCTGACAACCAGAAACTTAAATCAAACGGTTTTTTAAAGGGTTAATTTTCGTCGAAGAACTCAATTTGGCTGTTTAACAGCCTTTATATAGCAAATATGTCAAACTGTCATATCCATTATTTGGATGAAAGTTATCAGACTGTTAAAAAATCAGCCATAAAATAAATAGATTATTATGAAAACCGATCAATGTACGTTTTTTTTACCGTATTTACTTTATTTTCACGTATTTTTTTCATTAATTTTAAAATGAACATTTTTTTGAAATATTAATAAATAAAAATAGTAAAAGTATTATTTTCTCCCTATTCTTTATTAAAACATACTTTAAGATTACTTTCTTTACAGCATTTTAACTTTAGTAGGTCAATTTCCCAAGTTTACCTTTACATCCTTGAAGAGGCTTGTTTTAGTACTTGTACCTAAAATAATAAAATTACCCTTATCTATCCTCTACAAGCCCTAAACCCAGTTTTAGTTACGTGACACGCCAAGTAAGTTGTGTAAATCAGTTAAAATGGTTTGAACTGAGCGCTTTCCTGGTTGTAGGGACTATGGGACTGTGGGAATGTGGCTTGACCCAATTGTGGTCGGACGAAACGTTGCGGGAACGAGCAGCTACGGCGACGCAGTGTTGATGTCTCTGTGTTTTATGATGTCCTGGTACTTGATCGTGGTAAAGGATTGCTTTTAATGGCTAGTTTTAGAGTCTTTTACCGGAAGATAAGAAAAAAGTTAGTAGTATTAGAATTCTATTGTTTTCTTTTAAATCCATACTAATATTTAAGTAATAAGTTAGTATTTTTGTTTTTACCCGCTCATCTCCGAAATTAATTTATTCTTAAATACTTAAGGATGCAAAGTCGCGAGTAAAAGCTTAGTACTTACATGTTTTAGGGAACATACACACGTATTGTAATGTACGAGTAGTAATAGATGCCAGAACCACTCTCATATATTTACCTGAAACAAGAAAAAAATGTTTATGTAAACGAGATTCAAGTCATTCTTATATTTAACACATTTTAATACCTAGAAATATTTTTTTAACAGTTATTAGAACTTCATGGCTTCTTGCCTCTATCTTGCTTGTGTGACAATAATAATAATACCAGCCTATTATTTCCCATTGCAGGGCAAAAGCCTCATCTCGTTCAGAGAAGCACAAGCATTGATCACCACGATTGATCAAAGCGGATTAAAAGATTCATTTATATTACTATGTGAAAGTTTGTGAAGATGTTTATTTATTTATTTAAACTTTATGCAACAAAAAAGTATAAAGGCGGACTTAATGCCTTAGGTTGCCTAAGGCAACCTAAGGCATGGGCAGGCAGGGGAGAGCAGGCAGGGGCTGGCAGGGGTTGGTTGGGTGCCTTATGTTTAGATGTTTGTGACTCAATCACGCGTAAACCAATGAACAGATTTATATGAAAATTGGCACACAGATAGAACATTTCCTGGATTAACACATAGTATACTTTTTATCGTAGTAATGTGTTCTCACAGGGTAATAGTTCAATTTACTTCACAAATGATAGCTAATAAAATTATAAGGTATCTTCAAGATTTTTTTTTTCACCGATGTCAGTGATGTCTTAGTGAAACTAAGAAAGTACAAATGAATTGAAAAAAGTCACATAGGTACCACTATTTTCGTCTAACCACTGAGCCATAACGATATTATCTTTTAAATAAATCAAAATCGTTGAATGCTTTGATCCCTTCACTACCATTAACAGTTATCACCTATTATTAATGACCCCTTTTGACGTTACCCTTCATAGAACAATAAACACGGTCCCCAAAATAGCCCCTTAAATAATGCTTAGGAAGTGGGTTTTATCCATTCGTGTCGATTCCGTTTCACTTTCGATCAGCGGTTTAAGCTGTGCGTTTATCCGCCAGTCAGTTAGTCAGTCATTCCGGACAAAGCAATTTTATATGTATGTAATAGCTTTTCCCTGCGACTTCGTCCGCGCAAATGTCGGTTATCGCGGACGCAGACGAATTCGAAGTCTAATAAAAAGTAGCCTATGTCCTTCCCCGGGTCTTAAACTATCTCCATGCCAAATTTCATCAAAATCCATTCAGCGGTTTAAGCGTGAAGAGATAACAGACAGACAGGCAGACACACTTTCGCGTTTATAATATTAGTATGGATGTAAGAATAGAAGATGCATATGAATATTTATTTTTAAGCCTTTTTGTCGTACAATTGGCTCGACAAAAGGTTCAAAGGTTCACGTGACTAACTCTAACGAGTTCATATAGGCTCTACAGTTAATCTCTGCGTATTTAACTTATGTTTGAGGTATGTAATCTATGTACATATACATATATGTATGTCTGAACCCAGCTTAGAGAAGAATTTATGTAATGACGTATCAGTTAGCTTTGAAGATTTAATGGGGTTAGCAGAGACATGTACTGTCATGTGTTTTGAACACTTCATACCTATTGTGTCGAGATGGGCCAGTGGATAAAACGATTAAAAATCTAGACTGGCTCAAATTTTCCTTTTAATGGGTCCTGACTGTTACCTAACGGAATTCTAAACTACTGGACTTGTATTTTACTTTTTGTTTTTTTTTTTAATTCCATGTAATACGCTGTAGTGTTTTTAGATTTTTTATATTGACTTTTTAAGTTTGTCTTTGATATACCTACCGCGTAAAAATGTATCACAATAGATTACATACTTACTAGTTCTAAGATCAACTAGTTGTAATTGTTAGTTGTTCTAAATATATTAAAATAATAAAACTGACATAGGTAAAGGAAAATATCGTGGGGAAACCTGGACTTGTAATGAATATTCTGCAATCGTCCTTCCACCTTGAGCAGGCGTGGCTTGTGACTTCTCTGTATAAGAAGAGGCGTTTGCCCTGCAGTAATAGGCCAGTATTTTTAAAATGGGTTCCCAGCAATAATTTTGCTGATACTTACTTAGTTTGATGAGCAGTATTATAGTTACTGGGTATATGAAGTATCTTTTTACACCTCAAAAATTGCCCAACTTGAACAAGAGCAAACTCGAAGTAGGTATAGTAATAAATTCTTCCTAACAGTATATCACAAAGCCACATCTAATACTTTTGCTCGACTTCTAAACCGTACATAAAGACCATTTACATCTATTTATGTATACATCATTCCAGTAAGCGAGTAAACATTATAACTCCTAACATCGCTTCAGCGGTTTTTGTTCGGGGAATTTGTTCTCTCTTCAATAAACACAGTCAGCATAATTCAGGTGTTTCAGTACACATGGCCACTGAAATATAAAGCTTATTTGTAATGTACTAAGTATTTTATTTTATTCAAACTCTTTCAACGTGAATTTTGTTTCAATAGAAGTATTTGTTTGGCGGAGTTTGTCGATGAAAAGTATTAGGGGCTTATGTAGTACAGGAGGTGTATTCGTGCGTTATTTTGGAGACAAAGAAGCGGTGTGTGTACCCGGAATTTGATACCGTACAAAATTAACTCGTAAATATAATTTAGAATGGAAAATATTTAATTATTTCTAAATTACGGTTCTACAGAAAATTTGAACACAACTTGATTTTGTTCTTAATTTTTCCGTCAAAGTTTATATATTTTCCCATGGGAAGTTTGCTTTTTTTAGAGATAAAATATGCCTATGTGCTATTCCAGACTATAATCTATTTCTGTGTGAAATTTCACCCAGATCCGTTCAGCGGTTTTAGCGTGATTGAGTAACAAACATCCATCCACCTTAACTCGTAGTTAAGTTTTAGTTAAGTTTTTATCTTACTCGTAGTAAAATAAAAACTTGTGTATAATGAGTAGGTAACCTAGCATCCATTTTAACCCCTGAAAATAAGACAAAAATGTAATCGTCCTTGACCCACGTTAAGGTCAAAGACAAGGTCAAGGACGATTTCGTATACTTGTAAGCTTTGAGTTCCTGATTTAAGTTGCTATTTTACTGCATAAAGTTATTCCCTGAACGTTTAATAAAATCGTTTTCGAAACCGATAACTTTCAACCAGAAAATATATATTAATATATATAATATATATTTATCACAAAATCCGAAAAAAATACGGTTCGCCTAAATTAACTCGAGTAACTGATACCCCACAAAAAAGGCCAGTCAGCAAATTGTTCACTGCTCCGAAAAAGAGAGAAAAATAAAAGTGAATCGAGCGTTTTATTTAACACCGTTATACTGGGAACTTCCACTAGCCTTCTTTTGTTGCTTATACCCTGGTACTTCCGTGAAGACGATATTGGAATTTTATATTTAGAATACCTTGTTTTTACGTCAAAATATAAACTTATACTAACGTTAACGTGTCGTGATGACCCAGTGGTTGGGCGTAGGGTTCGAATCCGGGCAAGTACCAATGTGACTTTTTCAATTCGTATGTACTTTTCTTTGACATCACTGACATCCTATGTTATAAAATCGAATATATCTTTAAAAGACAGATATCCCAAAAATAGGTGGATACCTGTATCTTGGGGATCTGAGAAGCGTTTACTTTAATATTTACACAAAATCACACCCATTAGTACATACACCGACATTTCGCCAGTTATGTTTAAATCCCACGTAATAGGGGGCGAGCCTATTGCCATCAACCGGGCAAAAATCCAGACTCCGAGGCTACTACAAAGAAATTCCTGATGGAAAATCCAATAACACTTTGCCCAACCTGAAAATCGAACCCAAGACCTCATAATCAGCAATCGCGCTATACGACCACTACGCCAACGAAGCAGTCCTACAATTCATTATATAAACAAAAAACAAGTTCTCTAAAATTGTTTGCCTACTCCTAACAAAAACAGCGTACTTAAACAAAAAAATACAAACTTAAAATCTCAAACAACAAACGCTTGGCGGCCCTATTAAGCACGGTATCCTTAAAAGCAATCCGGAAAATTGGTTTATTTACCTAACCGTTCTCCAATTTTCATACCAGGAAAATAGTTTAGTAAGAAGTACCTTCTTAAAGAAAAAAAAATAAGGAAATTAATACACGAACACTGGATCAATATCTCTTGGCGTTATATTTTTTTTTATTCAAGGATTGTTTGCTCTTGACTCTAGTCTAGGTCAGAGGTGACAGAGACAAAGTCTACGATTGAGTGACCTTACCCAGAAGAAGCCTGTTCACTCTTACTTTGAAGAGATTAGGGTCGAATGCGTTTGGAAATACAGACGCAGGTAGAGAGTTCCACTCCCTTGCTGTGCGCGTTTTAAGACGTTTGAAACCGATATAAATTCACTTTAAAATTTATAAGAAGTAATATTTAAGACTAGTCTACGTCTTGTGACTTCAACCGCGCGAAAGGTCAGCAAGGCTTTAAATTTTTTGAACGAAACCCCGATTCTTTTTAAGTAAAGATAGGCAAATTTACTCCTTATTCTTGCTTTGATTGAAACTTTAATTCTTCTTTTAAAATAAAAGTAGGCAAAGTTACTCTTATTATATCAACAATCTGCCAATGAAAGTACTATCAAAATCAGTCCAGTCCTTTCGAATATTACCCGGTAGCTGACAGGCAGATTTAAAAAAAAACGACAAAACATAGTACATTACACAGGAAATCCTTTGTATTCCTTTAAAAGAATCCTAGGAAGTCCTCTGGTCAAAGAGACTTACAAAGATAGATCGTGGAAATAACCCGACTTCTTACTGTCCCAGCTTTTCAACAGCGGAAGTTCCTAGAAAACCATTAATAAAATGAAGTAGTTTACAGTATGATTTGCAGTTTTAAGACAAGTTTACACTATATTGAAATGCTTGTTCTTAACATAATTGACTTGTTCGCGGTATTGGCATTTCGAACCTAATATACATAGTTGAGGACTGCCTCGTTGGTCTATTGGTCGCAAAGCGCGACCGCTGAGCATGAGGTCTTGGGTTCGATTCCTAGGTCGAGCAGAGTGTTACTGGGATTTTTCATCAGAAATTTCTCAGCAGGAGCCTCGGAGTCTGGATTTGTGCCCGGTCGATGGCAATAGGCTCGCCCCTTATTACATGGGACTTAAACATAAATGTGGGTGTACTGTGGGTACACTTCTGCCAAACCCAACGGGGATTATAGGCGTGATGTTATGAATAGTTGAGGTTTTGAGAGCTTTATTTGAACTGTTTGCTCGTGTTTTGTATTGTGTCTGGACCTTATTTACATGATGTAACTTGTCTGTAAAATCCAATAAAGTTGAAGCAACGAGCTACTTGCATCATCTAAACCAATAGTTCTAAGCAGTAGTCTGATGGTGATGTCTGACAGCACCAGAATGATCAGCCGACGCCATCAATACACGTTACAAATGAAAAAAAAATGGAGTACCCGCTTTGAAATCTCATGTTTGCTTATTTTTATACCTATCGTTTATTAAACATACATACAATTTTTTATCACGTCTGAACGAAGTCAGAATGTGCTAAATTATATTCAAAAATTAAAAGGCCAAAACATATTATTAAAAAGTCTTTTAAAATCAATCAGAATTTGTCAAATATTGCTCGACAGTCACGCTTTGCATCCACGAGGCAGTCAAGTGCCAACGAGTGGTAGTATAATGAATATACGAAATAATTTGGAAAATACTTTGTCCTAGTTGCTACCTCAAATAGTGGTTCTCACCAAATATTAACATAAATCAGAAGACAGCTTTCTTGTGTCAATAAAAAAAAAACTTCTACGTATTTCCTTTTTTATCAAGGCCCTCATTATCACGACCTACATAATTTTAAATCTCCAAAGAAAAAAAACATGGCGTCTGGTGTTGAAAGGTTTCCTGTGTGATATGGACTTACCTCAGTTGCTAAGGTAAGTTTTATTTTTTTGTTTACAAAAATGTGTAGGTACAAAATTCCATACTCGTTAATTTTTTCTCAGATTTTTTTTTTCTTTCTAGGGTTCCGTACCGCAGTCGGCAAAAACGGAACCCTTATAGGATTACTTCGTTGACCGACTGTCTGTCTGTCAAGACTCTACTTCTCAGAACGCGTGGAGGTATCAAGCTTAAATTAATATCAAATACTCAAGACAAGTATGCTACCCCTTGGTGCAGTGAAAAAATCTAAAGTGAGCGTCTAAATATGCCCCATAAACGACCTTGTTTATGGGGTATATTTAAACGCTCACTAGGGAAAAAAAACCTATAGGGGACTTCCCGTTGACCTAAAATAACGAAATTTGGCACGAAGCAACGCCATGTGGCACAAGTAGAGGACATATGACACACACACAACAACCCAGACACAGAGAGAGACAAGAGAGAGAGAGAGAGAGAAAAAGAGAGTAGAGGACATATGGAATGCAAGTAAAAATTTTGAACTTGAACTTAAATCCGAACACCGTTTTGTAGTTACATAGCAAAATAATTACTTTTTTGTGATTATAAACTTATTTTTTTACGTTATGTGAAATATTGTACGTTGGTACGGAACCATACGCGTGCTAATCCGACTTGCACTTGGCCGTTTCTTTTATTGATATCTCACCTAGACATTAAGTTTTCCTGGAGAAAAGTAAGTAGGTATTACGCTTTGTTAACTTTCAAAGGTACGGCAGAAGAATAGATTTAACAGAAATGTTTGTTATGAAAATACAATTTTATTTGGTTGGCAGCATCATCATAAAGGGCTGTTACGAGAACCTTCTGGTTACGGAAATAAAGGACAAAATTAAATACTCTTTTTATTTATTTAAACTTTATGCACATGTAAAAAATACATTGTATATAGGTGGTCTTAATACCTTGGGTATTTTTTACCAATGTACCATAAGGTGATGCTTTTTTAAGTTTTTACGTAAACAAGTTTAATATTAGTTTAACTATAGTTTTTGTATAAAAAAAACTTTTAAAAAGATAAAGAAATTTTTTTTTAATGTGTAAATAAGTTTTTTTTTTTAAATAATAACATAACATCATAACATAACATCACGCCTGTAATCCCCGAAGGGTTAGGCAGAGGTGTACCCATTAGTACTCCCACATTTCGCCAGTTATGTTTTTAGTCCCATGTAATAGGGGGCGAGCCTATTGCCATCAACCGGGCACAAATCCAGGCTCCGAGGCTGCTACTGAGAAATTCCTGATGGAAAAACCCAATAACACTTTGCCCGACCTGGGAATCGAACCCAAGACCTCATGCACAGCAGTGGCGCTTGCGACCACTAGACCAACGAGGCAGTCATTTTTAAATAATGTTTTATGTGTTTTTGTGTGTAAATAAATAAAACATTTGTTGTGATGCTGTGTCGTGATGGTCCAATGTTTAAAACGCCCGGCTCTCACGCTTGGAATGCAGGTTCAATACCGGGAATTTACCAATATGGTATTTCAATTCATATGTACTTTCTAATTATAATCTTGGACATCACTGACTTCAGTGAAGGAAAGCATCGTGAGGAAACCTAGGTTTATAATTCATATTTTATGTTTCAAATCGCCAATCTGCCTTGAACACCGTGGTGATTAACGCTCGTGCCTTCTAAGTAAGAGAAGAGGCTTTTCCCCTGCATTGGGACAATAATAGGCTAGTATTATTTCAGTAACGCTGCCATTTTTTCTTATTTTTAGGGTTCCGCAGTCGGCAAAAGCGGAACCCTTACACGATCACTTTTTTATCAAAAGCAGTCCAAATATTAAGGAAAATCTCCTCAGAACATCTTCTTATGCACTTTGAAACACATACGTACAGACCTATGTATATTTCCATACTCTTTCTTTATATTTAAAGCACATAAGGTAAGGAACACGTCAGGTGTAAATCCGAAGACAAAGTGCCGTGGCATGTTGCCAACCCTTCCTAGAGATAAGGATAATACAAGTCAGATAGGCTAACACTTTCGCTGACGCGGAAACATGGATAGTACCATCATTGTTTATAGTTTTGTGATTATTTTACTACTGATAATAAATCTTGAATCGAAAAAAATTTGAAAAGTTACAAAAAAGTTGCTTAATATCTATAAACTAATATTTTAAATGCGATAGTAACTCTGTATGTTACGCTTTCACGACTATACCACTGAACCGCTTTTGATGAAATCTGGTACGGGGTGAGTTTGAACCTCAAGAAAGGACATAGGCTACTTTTTATTCCACAATTTTTACGAAGTCGGGGACAAAAGCTAGTTTGCTAAATTACTTTTTATTGTTAGCTAACTTTTGCCTGCGGATTTGTCTGAGTGAATATCTGTCAGTCAGTCGTTACATATCAGTGAGCGTAAACTAAATAAATTGCATTATACCAGCCTAAACATTTTTTAAGACACCAGACGTTTGACATAAAAACAACACTAATTGAATAACAAACTCTTTCCATTTTATATTAAAACGGTTACCTTTAAAACTATTCAAAAAAAGTCGTGTGAAAATACATTCATAATTTTATAGTCAGTTGCAAATAGTGAGCGCTTCGTCTCAAAACATCAGTGGAAGAGACTTTTGAATAAAACATACACTCACAGAATGAAAGCGCTCACAAACAAAATAACGAGCGTATAGCTGTTACTAGATACGTTAAAACATTAAATTCTTCTTATTTTTTAATCAATAGTTTAAGAAAATAAATAATACTAGCCTATTATTGTCCAACTGCAGGACAGAGAAGGCACGAGCATTGATAACCACGCTTGCTCAAGTCATTGTGTAAGTACGGGTTTATTGCCCTAACTGCCTAATCCAGTGGCAAGACGGCTAGTTTGAATTCGAAAATTAAAAAACTCAAAAGAAACTCATTTATTTTACTTTTAATCCGTGTGAAGAATCTCTAGGAATACCTCCTCTATTTTGACGTGGGTAAAAAATTGCTCCTTGTATAGTGTCATAAGTATTAATACTGGAAACCCCAAATCCACGAAATAAATCTTCATACCTATTTCATTGTTAATTTATTAAATTATTTCCAATAGAACATTGACTTAGTGCCTCTACGTCTTACCAACATTACCTCACAATATAATTTCCCTCCTTCCCTTACCTACATTCCTGGTACCAACCGTTTCCATTACCCCTAAATCTTGACAAAATAAAGTGCAAACGGCCCGTCGACAGAACAAATTGTAGGCGCGAAAAATTCCATCCCACTTGAGTTTCGCCGTGTTTAAATAAAAACACCATTATTTTTTATTATAACGTCGGTTTCGAGGGCAATTTTCACATTTTACAGAATACAGCCCGATTTATTTACGGTTATTAAACGCAATGGAAAGTAAGAAGATGATGTTATTTCTTTGTGCGAAGTTTGAAGTGGAATTGGTTAAGGATACCTTATAAAAATTGTGGAGGAATAAAAGTTTACTCAAAACTCAGTGAAGTTGAGGTACATTCGTATCAAAGGACCATGTAATTTGTTTACACTTTTGTACTTTTAAACGCTCAGCATTGTCTTGGTAAGCCAACCTTAAAAGAAAAAAGTCTTTGTCAAGCTAACCAGGTAAAGTCGAGCTACAAAAGTATTGTTAATTACTGGGGGTACCTCTGTTTAGTATAATGTCAAGCGCCTTATAGCTAACAAGAAGCTGGCGACTTCTTGATGAATTTGCCAAGTCGAGCAAAGTGTTGCTGCATTTTTCTGTTTGTTCTAGAGAAGCTGCTAAAGAGTCTGGGATTTTTCTGTTTATTTTTTTTATACAGGACACAAAGTGCTGTTAAGTATGTGTTGTCGAAAATTTATAATTTGATGATGAAATGATGTTTTTTATCGTTATTAAGTAGTCGATTCTGCCCACGACTTCGTCTGTGTCAAAGTTGATATATTTTATCCTACAGGAACTGTACATTTATCTGAGATAAAGTAGCCCATGTGCTGTTCCAGGCTATAATCTATCTCTGTGTTTTTCATCTAGATCTGATCGACCGTTCTGGCATGATTGGGTAACAAACATATATCAATCCAAACTTTTATATGTATATCTATCTATACAGGATTATATATTTAAACACTAGAAACCTGAAAATAAAATAAGCCGTTCCCTAAAAAAATGCTATACAACACTATCAAAATGTATGAAACAGCTGATTTTTTTTTCATGATTTCAGGGTTGGTCCCATAGAAAAAGTTGTTCATAATGATGAGTTCAATAACCCCTTTTCAGGTTTCTGGTGTTTTAAAAATAACCGTGAATATTTTTTATACGTAATTGCCCTTTACGCGCTTTCTATTAAGCGTTGCATTACAGCACTAGCGGTAGCGCGGTAACGTAAAGCACGCATGCGTAATACTTTGCTTTAAGAACCAAACGATGCAATAAGAGCCATTTTACGAGCAAGTGAGTAGGAAATTAATTAATTAACATCTTAATAATGACAAAACCAGCAATCTACGTCACGGCTCCCAAATGTACCAAGGCAACAGAACCACAGAAGAGATGTAACATAAATGAACTAAAACAGTTATATGGAGCAGCCCGGTGGGTGAATTAACTAAACAATGCTAATTAGGGAACGAGCTCCGGAGTTTTGAATGCACAATTAATGTAAAGAGAACTCGAGTTATTAAAATAAACGTTTGTAAATGGCGGTGGAATTGAGAGTAACGATTTTAATTGTCTTTTTTAATTTAAGGGTTAAGAGATTCAAGGTTTCATTTTTTGAGTTTGTTTTGTTTAAAGAGTTAAGACTCACACAGTATAGTACCTACTAGAAATAGCTTTTACTACCGTCATCATAAATTAAATAGCTTTTGCCCGCGACTTCATCCGCGCAAATGTCGGACCCATGTTTCATTCGCATAGGGGACGAATTTTAAAAAATTCGTTCTTAGCGGTCTTCTACTAACTGTTATTTACCTCCCTGCCATAAATGTCGAGCGGTTTTTGATATTTTGTAATGAATGAATGAGTGAGTGGAGTGACCTTTCGATTTTATGTAATTTTAGATTAGTAATAATTTAAGTTGTTCAGGCGCCTGTCTCTCACACATGAGGTTTTGGTTTCAGATAACATTTTCAAAATGTCTTATTTGGAAAATAAAAGAAATTGGAAATCTATATTTCTACGGAAATCTTAAAATCTGTGGAATTTAGCTGTAACTCAATTTTTCAAAAATGTTCTTTAAAGACTTTTTAGACCCATGTATCCTGCTTATGCGTAGAAAGATTAATTTAAATGGGTACATTCAATTCAAAAAATAAGGACTTGATAGTGAAATGCCGTACGGCATAAACGCTCTTAATACATCTCAAGGGAATGAAAAGCCACCTACAAATAAATTATTACAGTTACAATCTGAGATAATACTTAGTGACAAACTTCTTAACATGGTATTCATAAAGTTAGGGAACAAAATCTTAAGTACAATCTGATAAACAAATATTATACACAATTTGTCGCGTAATTGTGCAGAGTATACAACAGAAGTTATAGAATACTCGTACAATATGTAAATGTCGTAAAGAAACTTACAGTCAACTTGGTAACTTTATCATAACATAACATCACGCCTGTAATTCCCGAAGGGTAAGTCAGAGGTGTGCACCCACATTTCGCCAAAAATTCCTGATGGAAAATATCAATAATACTTTGCCTGACCTGGGAATCGAACCCCAGAAGACCTCATGCTCAGCAGTCGCGCCTTACGACCCCTAGACCAATGAGACAGTCTTTATCAAATTATGTACTCATACGAGAAACCTTTATACTCTGAGCAAGACCCAAATTCTTCCAATAGGCTATTTCAATATTATTATTAGCCTGTGTATTGTGCCAGTTTGTGGCGACTGAAGAAAATATGTTAATCTTGAACATACTATAGAGTACTCCGTTATGTTCAATACAGATTATTTTTCTCGACCTTACAGCTTCTTCTTTGTCATGTGAGCAGTTAGGTCTTACGACCCCACACATCCAGTGTCAGAGTTTCTAAACGTCCTCAAGCACCTCTGACATGGTTTAAGTGAGACAGTAATAGGCTGGTATAAGTCCAGGTTTCCTCACGATGTTTTTCCTTCACTGATGTCAGTGATTTCCAAGATAAACTTTAGAAAGTACTGTATATGAATTGAAAAAGTCACATGGTACTTGCCCGGACTTGAACCCAAACTTCATGCACGAGAGGCGAGCGCCTTAACCACTGGGTCATTACGACCTTTAAGCAAAAATATTTATAGTACCTACTGCTAAATGTATGTCCTAATATTGATCAATTTGTCTCACAAAAACATTTATTAATATCCAAAGACCGCTATGATAGTTGTCGTAAAAACTCAAAAAGGCTCCCAAAAATTATATAAGAAACCAATACTCAGATTTCACCGGTACTTATCTAGGTGTTGAGCCTAAAAATGGAACATAAAACAAACCAATTACCAATGAAAATTCTTTAGCCGATCCTAAGAAATAATTAATTTGGCAAATCAGCTCATCGCGTGGCTTATCCTAATCCCAAGACCTATTATCCTTAGGTACCAAATTGGGCCATAATGCTCAGGTTCCCATTTTCAGTATCCGTCTTTCGACAATAGATAGCCTGGCTTAGAAGTGGAATAATTTGAAAAAAAAAACACGAAAAATAACAAAAACATAACGGCTAACGTTATAAAGATCAAATTTGCGTGTCTGTATTGTGATTGTATTTATTCCTTGAGTCCCCGAGCCGACCACTTGTCTGATAAGCTCATTAAAAATTGAATAAACCTTAATATTACAAGCAGAGGGTCAAAAATCGTTTTGTTTTTAGGAAGGGTCAGATATTCTTGACAACAGACTGTACCACTGAAAAAGCAATGGTTGTATAAATAACGGATAGTGGTTTTAGCCGGCAAGCGCAGGTGTAGGCTGTCCACTCAAAAGGTGGACAGACGATCTGATGAGGACCGCGGGATCGCGCTGGATGCAAGCCGCTTCGAACCGGTCCTATAGGAAATCTGTAGGGGAGGCTTAAGTCCAACAGTGAAAGTCCATGATGTCTAAGAAAACTTCAAATACCTATCTGACGACCTTAGATTTCTATTTATTTTGTTGACTGTACATCTACAATGTATATATATCCACGTTACTATGTAGAATGATAACAAAATGAAGGTGATGACGTCATTTTATGTACGGGTGTAAAACTTGACGCGATGCAAAGTGGAACTGTAAAACACGATTGGTCGAGAATGTGAAATCGAACATTCAACACAGATATTCCAATTCATACAATGACCGGTAGCTGGGGGGGGGGGGGCGTAGGGGTCAGTCCGCAATGGGTGCCACCAGCCCGGTGACATCCGTCTACAAAAAAAACAAGCGATCACATTTTCAACAAATAAATTAATAATGTTGACAAGAAATAGAACACAAGGCAACTGAAAATACAAATTATAATGATGTGATTTTTATACTCTTGGGTGACACCACAGTTATCCGCCCCGGGTGCCACCCATGCCGGCTAAGCCTCTGCCTTTGCCAGGTCGTCTGTCCACCTCGTGGGGGATCCTACCTTCACTGTGTCTTCCGTGGTCGCCACAAGATTCAGGGATTCAAGAGGAAGGTTTATATACTACATTGCACCCTTGCGAAGTCAGGCGGGTCGCTAGTTTTTGTAGAACATAAACAGACCATTATGTAAGCCAAACCGAGAAAACATTTGGTATTCGTCAGATGTGGTAGCAAAAACTAAAAGGGATAAGACTGGAAAAAGTCAGATTTACACAAACGGAATCCCTCGGCTGTAGTGAATTCCGGGCAAGTTGTCACTCAAATATTATCTAAGAATGTACTTTACATTAATAAAAAAGAAAACTATGTACGAATTCAAGCTAAATAATGTATTTATCTAAAGGTACTCTATTATAATAAGGCTCAGGTTTCAGGTTTTTTTGTTTGTTTTTTTAAAGGCGCTAATCTCTGGTACTATCAGTGGGATTGTTTTTTTTTGTATAATATAGCTAGTCTCTCGCTATGACCCACATAAGCGAAGCAGTAAACAAAGTCGTGGTCAGAAGCTGGTTGTAAAATAAACAAGACTATCTTAGAAAATTAATTAATTTTAGTTTTTGTTTAATTTTACTTAGAGCTGATTTTTGTATAGTCAGATAACTTTTATCCAAAGAATAATTATGACACTGATATATTTTTCATATGAAAGCTGTCAAATCGCCATACTTATCCCGCCGTTAAAAGTTATCAGACGATAAAAAAATTAGCCCTTAGTAACATTAATTGATTTGATTAACATCCCAAAAAAGATAGACACCTAAGTTTGGGAATAGAGCCAAATATGTATAGCTATGGACTCCTAGTACTGCGATACCTATAATATGAATATAGTTGAAGTAACTTATGTCACCACAAACTATTAAAAGTGGCATATAAAAAAATATTTTTATATGCCACAACATAATAATTACATTCAACATAAAAATAAAGTACCAGGCTCACATAACCACATAGAAGTACTTATTAATTTCATACAAATTTTAAAACAAACATTTTCTTCTCATTTCAAACGTAGAACAAAATAATCCAACAACGTTGATGAAAACATATTTAGCTGACTATTGTTATAAATGAAAACGGAACCCCGTAATGTTAAGTACAAAAGGTTGATTATTGAATAAATAATTTTCAATTTCCCTGTAAATTCCGAGGTAAAACGAAATTAAATTTAAACAGACAATTGTTTGAAAGCATTGTTTTACTCATGCTTCACGATTACAGATTGAATTGAAATAGATGAAACAAAATTTTTGAAAAAAGATTGAAAAAAGTTTTTTTTTATGAGGTTGTGCAAAATTAGCTGTTAAGTTTTGAATATTACTAAGGAAACAGTAATATTTAAACCATTCACATCTATCAAAATAACTCTCTGCTCAGTGTAGTCGACTCCTATCACAGATTATAATAATATTAGCTTATGCCAGCGACTTCGTCCGAATGTGGGTTATCACGGGGTTTTATATTTTTGCACGGAACCCGAATTATTTTTATAAAATAAAAGTAGCCCAAGTTCCTCCGCTTTATAACATCAGCTATTTGGTCAGCGTCAGTGAAAATCCCGTCAAAATCGGTGCAGCCGTTTCGGAGATTAGCCGGAACAAACAGAGAGACAAAAAATGTAAAAATGTTCTTTTCTTATAAGTACTATGTAAATAAACTAACACTCATAATAATTTATTTAGAAAAATGCTGTCATTTTAACATTACAAAGAGACACTTTTTTGTTTATTTGTATACCTAGGTAATAAAAGCAAAGTAGGTAATCCGGTAATTCGGTTTTGCTTATATGCATGACTCTCTGGCTTACTGTACAAGGCTATAACTTGATAATCTCGACTATTAGATATGCATAGTACTGGTCACTGGACGTGGCGACATAGCAGTTAGAATTAATCCCGAAGCTAACACCTCCATTGGCAAGACATAGACTTATCTATAACTACCATTGTTTCATGTTAGGTACTAGGATAACATGGAAATACTAGTACATCTACAAGACCGAAGGCCGTTCGTTGGTGCTTCTAAAAAAAAATCTATGGTTAATTCTAGTTGTGGGTTACATTTATATTAAAATATTTTAAATGCGAAAATAACTCTGTCCGTCTGACACGCTTTTACAACTAAACCAACTTTGATGAAATTTGTTACGGAATAAGTTTGAACCCCAACAAAGGACATGGGCTACTTTTTATTCAACGACTTCGTTTGTATCCACGAAAACCATCATATACGCGGGCGAAGTCGCGGGCAAAAGCTAGTAGGTCATATATTTTTAGACTAGCTCCTGCCTGTGACTTCGTCAGCGTCAAAGTTAAATTATTATCCCACGGAAAGCGTTCATTTTCTGGGATAAAAAAGTGTGTGCAAATCTAGACTATACATAGTCTATCTCTGTGCCAATCCATTCAACTATTATGACGTGATAGAGTAATATCATTCATCCATCCAAAATTTCGAATGTTTATTAGTCGTAAGCATAACTCGCCGCCAATGTGCATTAATTATACAATGTGTAATGTGTATAACTAGTTAATAGATAATATTATTCTTCCACTGAAATGTTGTTCTGACTGCCTCGTTGGTCTAGTGGTCGCAAGCGCGACTGCTGTGCATGAGGTCTTGGGTTCGATTCCCAGGTCGAGCAAAGTGTTAATGGGTTTTTCCATCAGGAATTTCTCAGTAGCAGTCTCGGAGTCTGGATTTGAGCCCGGTTGATGGCAATAGGCTCGCCCCCTATTACATGGGACTAAAAAACATAACTGGCGAAATGTGGGTGTAATAATGGGTACACCTCTGCCTAACTCTTCGGGGATTACAGGCGTGTTGTTATGAGAAATGTTGTTCTGTATATCGTTCATTCGGGTTACCGTTCTCCAGTCAATCGTTCATTTGAGCAAACGGTCTTCGGGCAAGTGAACATCAGGCAATCGTGACGCACTCCACATACACAAAATACAGATTGCACTAAAGCGAATAGGTATCGTGTTTGACTTTGACTGTCCATCAATGAAATTGATCTGCTGTATGGCTGTTCGGCTTTAGAGCTCAAGATGTTGTAATTATCTGCTTAATCCTCTGAAATTAGCAAGTAATGGCGTCATTAATTGGAATGCCGTTGAGGTACCTAACATAATTATAATGCAAAGTGCACTGTAATTTCTTCTTCATAAGACACATATTTTAAAAGTAATCTTAATTATGATTGTATGCTGTTCGTTATCAAGCTATACGTATGTATGTTCGACTGCTGAGCAAAAATCACCCCTATGGTCTTTGTCGTATCATTTTTGTCCCGCTGTCATGAACGTTACCAAGCCTTAATACAATATAGACCTTTCTTGGTTTTAATGCCTAAAACATCTATTAGCCTAAATTTAGTCCATTTATCTTTACTTAGTTGTAGGTATTACAAAGCTAAAGAATTCGTTTGTTTTTTTTTGTTTGAACGTGCTAATCTCCGAAATTACTGGTTCGATTCTGAAAATTATTTAGCTGATAGAAAATAACATTATATCTGAGTAATATTACAAAAAGAAATAAGGGATCCGTAACAAACACGCGGATGAAGCTAGCAAAAGTTATTATAGACTTAATTAAACCATTAAACGGCCATTAACATTAACATTTGACTGGCCTGTTGGTCTAGTAGTTAGTGACCCTGACTGCTAGGACGGAGGTCGTGGGTTCGATTCCCACCCGGGACAAATCTTTGTGTGTTGAGCACGATGATTTGTTCTATGTCTGGGTGTAATTTATATATAATATGTATATTATTTATTAAGAAATTTATATGTATGTTTATCAGTTGTCTGGTTACCATAGTACAGGCTCTGCCTATTTTGGGATCAGATAAGGTTGGTTGTCCTAAGATATTATTATTAAAAACGCACATAAATATGAAACTTGATTGTAAATGTCATCATCATCTTCCTGTCCTTGTCCCATGTTACTTGGGATCGGCGCTACACGTTTTCCACTTCCATTCTGTTCTGTCAGCCGTCATGCAATCACTAACATCCCTTTCATTTGGTCTTCCTTTTGCTCTCCATCCATCCACATTCATATTCATAACTCTTGATAACACACTCAACACACACACACACTCAACACACACACACACACACACACACACACACACACACACACACACACACACACACACACACACACACACACACACTCACACACACACCAACACCACATTAAATATATTAAGCCCAAATTTGAAAGCCATCTAAATCCAACAACAACGCCAAATCACAAGTAACTCAGAGATCACTCATTCGAAATCGACTAAGCTTATATCAGACTAAAATTAAGTGGAAGTAATTCGACTAAATCCCGAGAAAAAGTAGTCGATTACTGTAACAGATTGTTGTAACAATCGATGGTGACAGTAACAGCTTTCGACACTTTAACGTGACGAAAAGTTGAGTTTAATGATAGTAGTCGATTTTTTAAATAACTTTGTTTGTAAGATTTTATTTTAACCGTTAAAGGCCAGGTGTCATAACAGTATGACATAACAATAGAAAATATATATGTGTCTCATAACTCGGGCCTTGATTAATTAAAGGTAAGTTTTATAATTAGTCAACGTTTAGGAATTTTCAAAAAAGTTTTAAAATATTCTCAAATATTCTCTTTTTTCTATGTTCTTATATTATATTTTTGATTGCCTCGTTGGTCAAGTGGTCGCAAGCGCGACTGCTGTGCATGAGGTCTTGGGTTCGATTACCAGGTCGGGCAAAGTGTTATTGGGTTTTTCCATCGAGAATTTCTCAGTAGCACCCTGGGAGTCTGGATTTGTGCCCGGTTGATGGCAATAGACTCGCCCCCTATTACATGGGACTAAAAACTTAACTGGCGAAATGTGGGTGTACTAATGGGTACACCTCTGCCTAACCCTTCGGGGATTACAGGCGTGATGTTATGTTATGTATGTTATGTTATATTATACTTTTGTTTACCAAGAACTAAAAGATCCGTTAGAAAAAAAAACAAATGAAAACAATGCCTAGAATAGAAATATCATGTCTTTTATTCATGTACATGTTTCCATCAAAAACATTTTTAGAGTGAAGCTTAACATGTAGGTTTATAACTACTGCAACTAAAAGCATCTGTTTCCAATGAAAAAGTATGCACTGACACGTCTAGGCACGAAATAGGCACTTTCACAAAATCCCTTAAAACCTACATTCGTTTTAGAATCCAATTTGATTGGTCAACAATGCACCAATGGACGTTTTAAAAAGAGAACGTGACGATGGTGTTATAGACTAATACCTCTGTTTGTAAATGATAGTTATTTAAATCCTTTTCTTTTATTGATAAAAAAAATGACATTAAAATTAAACAGCAAATACGCTCAGAAATAACTTTTTACTGCCTCATTAGTCTAATGGTCACAAACCGCAACTGCTGAACAAGAGGTCCTGGATTATATTCCCAGGTCGTGCAAAATGGCGAAATGTGTGTGTACTGCGTACACTTCTGATGTTATGTTGTTAATAACATCACGTGTATGACTAAAATAAAGTTCATGTATGTACGCTTATATGAGCAGGACTTACTTTTTCTTTTGCAAATTACAATTGTGTAGTTAACACTATTAACCAAGACATAACTTCTCTAAAGAAACACTCGATTTTAATCCTGACGACCTGAATAATTATCAGTTAACTGTAGATTACTAATTAAAAAATAGTTAGTCAATTGAGTCGGCACAGATGTGACGTCACCGTTTTCTTTTGACATACAAACTCTATGGGAGAATCGAGTTTTGACAGGTCATAAAAAGTACCTACATCAATTGACTGGTGACGTCATCTACCGAATTCAACAAGTTGAAAATTCCGTTCAAAATAAAATTCCGCGCAGCATTTATTGTCTTTTAAAGTACGCAATACACAATTTACAACTCTATTTTCTTACATTTTTAGTTCATTATCAATTAATCAATGAAAACGGTTCAAGCATAACACTTCTGTCAACACAGATCCTTGACATAACAGAGCAAACGATGAAAACATCAACTTTAAGCCGATTAAAAAAAACTCTCTAAATTGGTTTAAGTCCTCCAAACAGTACGAATATAAAGCCTGTAACTCTTTTTGCCAATTATTTAAATACGCGGGTAGACACGACCTATAACCATAACCAATTGACATACTTTATCACCTACTTAAAAAAAGGAGGTTCTCAATTTAACCTGTATGTTTGTATGTATGTTTGTGCGCGATTATCTCGCGTTCGGCTGCACAGATTTTTGTAAGGATTTTAAATATTAACGACAAATATTATTCCCAAAACTAAAATAAACTTTATTTTTATTTTAAAGGCATTTGTCTTTTTTGTGAAAAATATTTTCATTATGAACTGTCACAATGCGGACTCCAAACTGTGACGTCACTTACTAGCCAACTTAATTCAATATTTATTGATTTTAAAGTAACTGAAAATAATTTTACAGTTCATTGAAAGTTATTAAGGTTTTAAGGGCTTATTAAAAAGTGTTTTTTAAAGAAGTTGTTTCTTGGAATTATAAGTAAATGGCTTTTTGGTGTTCGTCCAGGTTATTCTCCAGTTTTAATTAGTATATTACACGAAGCGACTGCCAAACGATTCTATTCTAGAAACTAATTTAGGCCAAGCAATAATGAGTCCAAAGTGTTGTTCCCTAAAGTACTTTTTACACAGGTAAGTACCTACTGAAATTCCCTCACACCGACACAAACCAGACTTTTCTCTTATTTTTATTCGAAACAAACTGTACCATATTCGTGGCCGCCCAATTCTTTGTCAGTTCACGTTTCTAAAGAAAATTGTGTCTTCCAACAACATCTAAAGCCCTGTTTGACAGTCCATTGCCTCGTTTCTATAGCAACAAGAAAGAACGTTAAAATTACAATGCTACAAACGAAGTAATGGAACGCTAAAGATTGAAGTTTTCGTGGAATTCGCAGTTGGATAGCAACGGCGGTGTTGTTTTATTCAGATGTTTACGTCATAGTTGTGTAAGTACAATGAAGTTGGAGAAGCGTTTTGGCCGACAGATTTTCTAGTACGGAACAACGGTTTGAAGTAAACACTGCGGCATCTTATGCGGTTGTAATAAGAGTGATTTTAGAACATAAACATGTGCTGGCGAATATTCCTTTACAGCATTCATTTGTTTTGTACAAAAAAAAAGTAAACGAAACGTCACGAAATATTTAAATACTAGCTTTCGCCCTCGGCTTCGCTCACGTTAATTTAGAATTTGCAAATCAATTCGGATTGTACTCAGCTTGAGTGCATGAGTGAACCCTTAATTTTCTGACACCCTAATACTTTTTTGATAAATCCAGCATGTGGACCTTGTCACTCTGACTAAAACTTTTTATTTCTACTGCCATAGAGATATACCTTTTTTATGATGCCCTAGTACTTTTTTTTCTTGGGTAATCGTAAGTTGGTTGTAATAACCCCGAATTATCAATAATGTATTAGGTACTTAAATTTAAAATTCGAGTATGATTCGAAAGACATGTGGCGCCATCTATCACCAAAAGTAGGTTATTGTGATTTCCCTTGGGAACAGTAATTTTTTTCGGGATAAAAGGTACCCTATGTTCGTTCCTGTACACCTGGCAATGTATATGCAAAATTTCAGGATGATCGGTTCAGTGGCTTAGACGTAAAATGGTAACAAACAAACAAACAAACTTACTTTCGCATTTATAATATTAGTTAGGATTCAATACAATCCCAGTGGACTGCGATACGAAAGTCGCTTACCCATATGTAACTAGCTTATTCCCGTGACTTCGTCCGCGTTAATAGCAACCAGTTATCGAGGACGCAGACGTAGTCGCGAAATAAAAAGTAGCATATTATTTCTTTTCTTTGGATTCAAACTTGATTAACTAGACATTATTAAAATCGATATAGTGGTTTAGTCGTGAAAGCGTAACAGACGTACAGTCAGACAGAGCTACTCTCGCATTTAGAATATTACTTTGATTTTGGCGATTTTTCACGATACAGGTAAAATTCATAGTGTGGCGCAACGTTTAAAATGAAAAAATGTAAAAATGCAATATCATAAAAATATTGTTTTAAATAGGTAGTAACTTTTGTATTTTTTTTTTTTAAGTATTTTGTTTATTTACTCTCATACAATAATTTGCACCTACCATGTTATCTCTTCATCACCTTTGGTTGACTGTTAGAGAATTCGTAAGGCTTTAACTCCGCCTTTGTACTTTTTGCTGCATTAAATTGAAATGAATAAATAAAGCTGAAAACCATTCAACACAAACGAAGTAGACGTCAAATTAAGTCTATTCAACATTCCACTGGTAAAGGCTTAGTTTACATTAGTTCGCATCGCATGAATACCACTTGAATAAGCTAATACAGTGGCGTATGTGACAGATTTTACATGCAAATAAGTTTGTTAGACTGCGCGCTAAATAACACGGCTTTCATGACTCTTTGATGTACAGGATGTGTCTTTTATTGGTAGAGGAGCTTTACACACGTGCATGTGAAGTTGTTTTAATGAGGTTTATGTAGCGGAGTGAAATGCACGATAAATTGCAATGTATTGAGTTTGTTAATTGCAATTCTATGTAATATGTTTTATTCAAATCTATGGGCTTTAAAAAGATAAATTAAATACTCGTTAACTATGCGTACTGCCCATCAAACTAAGTAACTTTTAGCTAAAAAATATTGCTAAGAAACAACTTTTTGTTGTTGTGAGAAATCACTATTAATGATACCATGCATTTTAAAACATGCAAATTATTGTGCTTATGGGTACATACAATAGTATGGGGGCGGAGTTGTTTGCATGGCTGAATGTATCTGGACGAAAAGCATACATATCAAATAGTCTGGAATAACATGTAGGTTAAAATGCACGCTGGGATAATAGTATCAACTTCGACGCGGGCGAAATCACGGGCAGAACACTACAGTACCTAACTATAGTAAATGAAAGAGGTCAAAAATCTGATAGGCATTACTTTAGCAATTGGGTTACGGCGGTCAAATGGCTGGTCTATGTAAAATAGTGATATTTAACCACATCCGGGCAAACTGGAAGCAACCAACGCAGAATAGGGTAACAAAGTCTAATAATGTTTAGTGTCGTATTTAGCTGCCGGCCTATTACATGCCGGGTGCACTGAACGAGGCAACAGTGCAATACAAACCTAGCTCCTATCTAGACTATATTCAATACGTTCTATGATGGTGCGGGTGACACATGTCAGATATTAATCTATGGATGTCAGAATCGCATAACTAGGTCAGTGACATTATTTAATTTATTAGTTATTTACTTACTTATTACTGATTCCGTATTTTACGACTATAATATTTTTGTGCAGTTAAAATATTCAATCATGATTGTAAATCGCCGTAACGTTCAAAAGTGAAAAGCAACAGTTTGACAAATGTCACCCGCACCAACCTAGAGCGTGAGGAATATAGCACCTATTTGAAGCGTGTGGTCTCGGTTTAATTCTCGGGTCAGCCAAAAATTGTTATTGGTCTTTTCCATTAGAAATTTCTTAATAGCAACCCGGAGTTAAGAAGTTGGTAGTGGTACCACCCCCGCGCTACCGAAAGCTCGTAAAGCCGTTGGTCCTGTGCCTGATTTCTCCCCGTCTGCGTCTGATTACGGTCTCATCGGTCTATGAGAGTGTGGGAAGAGATAGTACACTTATATTTGTGCATAGACTTGTCAGTGTAATATCTTTTGCGTACTTGGCTAGTCTCCATTGAAAACGGTCTAGAAAATATTTTAAAACATAGTACATACATCAACCAAAATACACATAAATAAATCCCTTCACTCAAAATGATTTGAAGTAAAGCAAATAGCGGAAACATCCTGTGTGTTAGTGTTGTCGTAAATTGAAGGTGATTTCCACAAACCTGCTTAACGGATAAGAGGGTCGGGAATGTACCACTGATAGATGCGTGACAGTAAATGAAGTGACAGGCTGTAGTGTAACCAGCGGAGATTGGTGTCATACGTTCTTGTGAGAACTCCTAATGTGACTGCTGCCCTGGTAGATTATTTTGGAACATGCTCGTTTACTTAGGAACCTTGCTTTTGTTTAAGTAGGTTCATGAGTTTATTTTCTTAACTAGCATTGGCCTGCGATTTTGTCTGCATTCTCACTGATCCCTTGGTAATAAAATATGTCAATTAAGGATAACGTAGCTTCCTCATAGTGAAAGAATTTTGAGAATAGAACTAATAATTCACTGATAGATATGTGACAGTAAATGAAGTAACAGGCTGTAGTGTAACCAGCGGAGATTGGTGTCGTCATACGTTCTTGTGAGAACTCCTAATGTGACTGCCGCCCTAGTAGATTATTTTGGAACATACTCGTTTAGTTAAGAACATTGCTTTTGTGTATTTAAATGTTTTATTTCTTAAATAGCTTTGACCCGCGATTTTGTCTGCGTAAAGGAGATGGAAAATCGTGGGCCAAAAATGTAAAAGGATGAGATATGTTCTAAAAAATTAGTCATATTTTTCTATCTTAGAATACGAAAAATCAGCTCAATTGTCAATCAGGAAGCGGAGAAATAAGATAAAGATTGTTTTAGTGAGTTTATCGATTGAGTAATCGATTATACAAAAATAAAACTCTTTCACTTGGTAATTAACTCGAATGCACTTTAATATACTTATACGCAATAAAGTGCATTTGAATACAGTCATATTAATCAATAAAATATTAATTAATTACTGAAAAACCAATACAAAGATTATCGATTTTTAATCGATTAAAATCACTTTTATATTTTTAGTCTATGTCACTGGCATGACAGCTGACTGTTATGGTGGTCGGCTGCTGTTGCTTGTTTACTTGTTATTGTTTGTTTCGTGTTTTCCGATAAGTTTAGACTTCTGCTTTGTTTTTTACGGATTCTGACCATGGCTGGCTACCTAGTACGACCCTTGATTTGGACACCACACTGGACATCGCTCATGCGTTTGACTTGGAATTTATTGTTATTTTGGATTTTACCGTCGGCTTGTTGTGGATTGGATATTGTTGAAACTATGGATCGCTGTGTGAACTGTGGGATATTTAGTAGACTTTTCAAAGATTAGTGTTTTAAGAATATCTTTTGCACTTCAGGAATCACCCGTTAGTTAAAAATAGTAACATAACCTTACTTTTACTAAACCGCTATTATCTCAGCTTTCTGATTGTCAAAAGTTACAGAATTTTCAGTGAGGGACTATTAAGTATGAATCTACTAATTAACACCAAGTTCAACTTTTTACAATTAGGGCCCAAGATTGTATGGAACCGTTTCATTCTCCTTTCTAGCAATTAAGGCTAATAGCTTTCTCTTTAAAAGAATTTTCAGAATAGGACGAAAATACACTGATAGTTGTGTGACAGTAAATGAAGTGTGACCGGCGGAGATTTGTGTCGTTATACGTTCTTGTGAGAACTCCTAATGTGACTGCCGCCCTGGTAGATTATTTTGGAACATGCTCTTTACTTAGGTACCTTGCTTTTGTGTTTATCAATGTTAAGTAGGTTCATGCATTTTATTTTTTAACTATCTTTGACCCGCGATTTCGTCTACGTAAATTTTCTCACGAATCCCTTGATAATAAAATATAGCAATTTAGCAGTAAATGAACTGACAGGCTGTAGTGTAACCAGCGGAGATTGGGGTCGTCATACGTTCTCGTGAGAACTCCTAATGTGACTGCCGCCCTGGTAGATTATTTTGGAACATGCTCTTTACTTAGGATCGTTGTTTCTGGATATTTTGATGTTTGGTACATTCGTTTTGTTTCTTAACTAGCCTTTGATCGTGACTTTGTCCACGTGAGTGAGTCGTTTCTTACGGATCCTAATTTTTTTTATAAAGCCTAAAGCATTTTTAAAGAATGATTTTTCAGTATTAGACTAGTCATTACGGAGATTAACGAGTTCAAACAAACAAACTCTTTAGTTCTACATATTAGTCTAGGTTTTATTTTTTAATAATGTGTTTAACAAAGATTTGTCTCACAATGAAATTATCACAAGAAATATATACCTACTAGGTATTTAAGCTACCATCTTGGCTGCGGTACAATACTGGATGTAATAGTCCAAATCGTTATGTCACACACAAGTAAGCCAACACCAAACAAAAACGCATCGTAGCATAAAACTTACGGACAGTTTCCATGGCAACGGGCTGTTACTACCCGTATTTAACCTTCAACGTGATATCTTAGTGGCGTCCAATATCCGAATGGTTATATGGTCTACAAACTAATTAAATAAATAAAATAAATAAATAAATAAATATCTTGGGACTACTCACACACGGCTATCTGATCCCAAGCTAAGCAGAGCTTGTGTTATGGTCACCAGACAACTGATATACATACTTATATAATTTATAAATACATACATATTATAGATAAATCACACCCAGACACAGAACTAACAATCATGCTCATCACACAAAGTTTGTCCTGGGTGGGAATCGAACCCACGACCTCCGGCTTAGCAGTCAGGGCCACTAACCACTACACCAACAGGCCCGTTAAATCCATAATGGTATCGTTTATCTTCAAAAGATATTGTGTGTTAAGTATGTGAATGAAATGAATTGTCTATCTATTACCTACAAACAGTGAACTATGCAGGTTCACTTTAAAAAAGTGAAATTTCAAAAATCGAACCATCATACAAAAAAATAATAAAACACAGACAACCTCAAACTAAGAAAGTTTTTTTTGTGATGTATGACGTTGAATTCTTCTGGTCGTAGAGTTCGAATGCCTAGACACGCAACCGTGTATCAGGCCAATATAGCATTTTTAAGTCCAAATTCTTAAATCCAAGAATTGTCCAAAGGGTTGCCTTGCACTTCCCTTGACCCAAGGGCTCGATTTTACCTTGGGATCCAACGTAGCAATGCCACCAGCCTTTTGGGCACATTTCCAGTAGACGGCGATGAGGCGGAATTTATTGATGACATTTTGTTTTAATTTAATTTTAATGGTTATTTATTAAGTGTATAAATATTGTTCCTATTTCTGAAATTAAATAAAACATCCATCTACATCATTACAAGTTATTATCATAAAATCGAATACCAAAATGCAAATCAACCCCTTACATTAATTCAAGCACTTCATTCAACAAACCTTGATCAACAATCTCCCTGGTAAACAAAAATAACCCCAATAATAAAGTCTTAACGTTCGAAATTCGCGTAAACAGAAGAATAAAACAACAATCGATATAGAATCGTAACGAGTAGTCGATTACCGCATGGTAGCTCAGCTTCGCGGCCCATTAGCTCCGGAGCAAGATCGAGACGAGTCAACCGTGAATCGAGAAACACAGCCTGTAAACAATTAATATCTAAGCGAGTTGTGGTTGATCACTTGACATTGTGAAATCGGAAGATTCTGTGTCGATTACAGTCGACGAAGACAGAACATAGAAAGCAACAGACACTAGACTTGAAAATTACGTACAGTTAAATTAAGTACAAGCAAAAAGAAGTATACACTTAGCAACATTACAAAGCTATTTTCTTCGAATATATTGATTGAAATGTCATGTTTTTAGGAATATATTATTTTGAATTACGGGCCAATATTACGGGCCTGATGGTCTAGTGGTTAGTGGCCCTGACTGCTAAGCCGAAGGTCGTGGGTTCGATTCCCACTCAGGACAAACTTTGTGTGATGAGCATGATGGTTAGTTCTGTGTCTGGATGTGATTTATCTATAATATGTATGTATTTATAAATTATATAAGTATGTATATCAGTTGTCTGGTTACCATAACACAAGCTCTGCATAGCTTGGGATCAGATAGCCGTGTGTGAGTTGTCCCATGATATTTATTTATTTATTTAATTCAATACTACTATGAAAAAGGTCTTACATCAAAGTAACAACCATTATTTCACGAGAAAATTGTTTTTGCTCATGACTGTACGAGATTATTTAGTAACGTGTGGAATTAGTCTTTACACTGTACTCCGATCTTGCCGCGGTTAGTCTGTGGAAAAAGTTTTCAGATAACATTCTCGAAATGTCTTATTTAAAAAGTTTTCTATAACTTTTAAGACCTTTGTATCCTGCTTATGACTAAAAAGATTGAATAAAATCAGTTAATTCATTTAAAAAAATAAAGACTAGAAAGTTTGTATGAAAATTCTACGTGAAAAAATTGTGATTAATTCAATTTGTCAAATGATTTGCATTTGATTTGTAGATATAGCTATTACAAGGAGGGAAAAGTGCATCAGGTATATAAAGTAATTGCTGATTGGCAAATTACCACTACTCGACTACCTAATTTGTCATCACATCATCATGCCTGTAATCCCCGAAGGGTTAAGTAGAGGTGTAACCCATTAGTACACCCACATTTCGTCAGTTACGTTTAAGTCCCATGTAATAGGAGGCGAGCCTATTGCCATCAACTGGGCACAAATCCAGACTCCGAGGCTGCTACTGAGATATTCCAGATGGAAAAACCCATTATCACTTTGCTCGACCTGGAATCAAACCAAGACCTCATGCTCAGCAGTCGCGCGACCAACGAGGCAGTCAAATACCCAATTTGAATCACTTCTAATTTTATTTAAACACAAAAATATCGATATAAATTCAGAGGACTTTTATAAAAATTGATAAATTTAAGTCATAAAAATAGCAGTAAAACTTTCTTCTAAAACCACAAGAGTCATGGAACAATACGTCAACAGACATTACATAAATCCTCTTTCTGTTAAATCCGATCTTCTATAACGATTTGCCATTGTCCGTCCCGCTCTAACGTGTAATCTATAAAAGGGAGGGAAGTTATGTCAGCGTAGAATGTTCGACACTTACATACGGCTTTGAAATCGATCTGCAACACAATCGGATGCTTCCGGACGAACGTTATACAGGATGGTGGGAATATCGTCGTGCAACCTGTTACCGTAGATTCAGTACCAGCATGAATCTAGTCAAAGCCAAAGTAAAAGTCAAAGTCAAAGTCAATGTTTTTATTTCAATTAAAAGCACGTTTCGATTGTAAAGGACTATGACAGTTATTTATAAAATGTAGTAAATCTATGGAGAAGAAGGAGCAAGGAACTCCACGATCTAAACCTTCCAGTGTTGAAATTTTTCAGAATACAATATTAAGTTTTTAAAAACCTGAAGTGTTAAACGACTTTTGTCACTGATTTAAAACTTTAGGTCAATGCAATTCAATTTTTAAAAAATGCATTTTTAGGGAACATCTGATCAATTTTTATGATTTTTTTACGTATATTTATTTAAACTTTATGCAACAAATAAAGTACAAAGACGGAATTAATGCCTTAGGCATTCTCTACCAGTCAACCAAAATTATATTGGTAAGTATGAGAATAGATCTTAATTCATACCGCTACGAATTACGGGTAATAACTAGTATATAAGATATAATAGATAAGATAGATAGAAGCTAAACAATATATGTACAGTCACGAGCAAAAACAAGTATACACTTAGCAAAATTCAAAATCTATTTTCTTGTGAAATAATGGTTGTAACTTTGATATAAGACCTATTTTATAGTAGTATTGAATTCAAAATACTATATTCCTAAAAACTAGATAATGCAATCATTATATTCGAAGACTGCCTCGTTGGTCTAGTGGTCGCAAGCGCGACTGCTGTGCATGAGGTCTTGGGTTCGATTCCCAGGTCCGGCAAAGTGTTATTGGGTTTTTCCATCAGGAATTTCTCAGTAGCAGCCTCGGAGTCTGGATTTGTGCCCGGTTGATGGCAATAGGCTCGCCCCCTGTTACATGGCACTAAAACATAACTGGCGAAATGTGGGTGTACTAATGGGTACAACTCTGCCTAACCCTTCGGGGATTTCAGGCGTGATGTTATGTTATGTTATATTCGAAGAAAAATTCGCTTTAATGTTGCTAAGTCTTTACTTATTTTTGCTCGTGACTGTACATCTTCTATCTATCTATTAATTATATACTATAACACCACTGCGAATTTTGTAAACATTATACTCCTAAGTACTAAACAATATCCTCATTAATTATCCCTTTACTTTACTACAGCACAGTGTTCCACAGATTCACAGTTACGTAACACAAGAATTTGGCTCCGAACCAGTTTCTATAATCAAAATAAAGCTTCGCAAGCCTGGGTAACGATGTAAAGGATGAGATTAAAATACAGCGAGTTATCGAGCAAGAAGATTGCTTACTTGAAGGTAAGTATATTATCTACTTACTTGCCTCTTCATCTAAAAGAGATTGGAAAGTTTTGATACACTTGCTTTAAATTAAGTTATATAAAAATACTAGCTGACTACATCCACATTTCGTCAGTAACGATGTAGCTAAAAAAAAAATAATAAAAAAAATAAAAAAATACCAATAAAATATTTTTTGTAATCAGAAGAATACTTCCAGAGATTACCTCTACACAATAAAAACAATAAATTTTTCACTCTTTATAATATTAGTTTAGAAAACACTCAACACCTTATTACTCTCAAACAATTCCTTACCAAAGAATGTGAACGACCAGAGAAGATCGTATGGAATGCGCACAGATGCGTCACAACTAGGGTTACTAGATTATAAATATACAAAGCCGAACCACCAGCCAATTATGCCAGACTTTTAGATAAAATTGGGTAAAAAAAGTCGTATTTTAAGTCCGAATTTTAAAATTATAATAAGGAGTTTTTTTAATTATTTATTTTATTTAATTATAGTACAGAGGTGTGACTTAGTTCTAAACATGCCAAACTTTTACGTTTAATGGCGAGAGGCGCTCTTTTACGTAACAGTAAACCACCTTATGTACTATCATAGATACTATTTATATGTTAATTTTAATCATAATTATATATTTAGTTCTGTCTGCAATACTGTATAATGTGTTGTTTGTGTGATGTGAAATGTTTTTTTTTAATTTTGTTTTGAGTGATTCTTTACTAATTTTTTTTACTTTTTCTCTTAATAAAACTATTTTATTAAATTTTGAATTATAGGTATTGATTGTATTCAAATTTCGATATTTTTTTATGAAATCAATCCAACTTCTAATGAAGTCTATCAAAATCCTGACAAGCCGAACACCGAAAAATTTGGCCGAAAAAACAACCAAAAGCCTGACATGTCCAGCTTTATCCAGACGTTTGACAACCCTAGTCCCAGCCATTACCTACGACCGCTATGTCAATATATAGCGATGGCATAAATTGACAGCATTCAATGAAACACCTCATTTACTGCGGTATATCGACTGTGGTGTTTATACGCCACAAATATCCCATATGTGCGTTTACAATGGAATATTTTTGGATAATCGTTCATGTGTTCGACAATAACAGACGTCATTTTAAGGTTATATCGTGTGAATGGACAAAAATAAGCTGTTATTGTTTTTCTCTGCTATTTACGTTTACAAAAACGAAGTATTAGCCTTGTGGTTAAGTCGTCTGCCTCTGATTGGCGAGGCTGTGAGTTCGCAACCGGGCTCGGGCAAAAACCAAAGTGACTTCTTCTATTTTATTGTGAACTATCTAAGTGTATAACGGACTAATATCGATAAAGGCAACATGCATATACAATTAATATCTCTAAGTCAGAAATCTCAAGCGCGACTGCTAATCATGAGGCCTTGGGTTCGATTGCCGGGCAAAGCGTTACTGAGATTTTCTATTAGAAATTTCTCTTTTTGGGAGTCATATAATTAAGTATAGTAATTTAAGTACCCAGAATATCCTGTTTCTGAAAGGTAACAACGTACCCAGACAGCATTAAAAATAAAACTCGCTCAGACCAGATCTCATGTAGTTTGAGTCTGATCGCAGATGCACAAAAAAAGAAAAAAATCTTCAAGAGCTCACCCCTAGGGTAGGAGCACCCATTATCTGCCGTCCACGTCAATATATTGACGCAATAAATTGACGTCACACTGACAGTAGCCTCACTGTGTGCACTGACTTCACAAGATTTATGGCAGCGCACGAGTCGCGAGTACTACGAGTATTATTTCTTTTCTCTGAAGAATGAAAAATGGGTCTTCGAACTAGTTTTAGAAGTCATTAATTATTTATTAGATTTTAGATTGATGGATTGATTTATTAAGATGTCGATTTAAAAGAAACGCAATATTGAAAGACGTTATAAATGATGTCTTTATGCCCAGAGGTTAAGTTGGTGAGTCAGACGCCTCTCATACACGATGTTGCGGGTTCACAACCGGGGAAGGACAAGTACCAATGTGACTTTTACTATTCCATAATTATGCATTTTTTTAGATTATTTTGGACTTTACTGATATCGGTAAAGTAACCTTGACTTGTAATAAATATAAATCTGAAATCTCCAATCCGCCTTAAGAAAGCGTGGTGATTAATGCTCGTGCCTTCTTTGTATAAGAAGAGGCCTTTGCCCTGCAGTGGGAAAGAAAGAAAGAAAGGGAAAATCTGGTATTATTATTGTTTATTAGGTTTAGTCCCATCTCATCCCCTTCCCATCTCATCCCCCATGCTTTTATACCTACAAAAATTCCACACCTCTCACTCCTGGCATAAATCAATTGATTAAAGTACAGTCTCAACGACATTTGTGTGATATACTAGCTTCTGCCCGCGACTTCGTCTGCGTCAAAATTAATCCCTATTACCTAGCGGTATGAAATATACGTTATGACCTTTTCACATACCTACCAAATATACAACATTATATTTAACAAATAATATATATTTAACATTAATTTTATTTTTTGGTTTTGGAATTACAATTTTTCTATGATGATATATTTTTAAAATCATTTATTGATATAGATTAACGAGTTTAAGAAAACGGCCTTGGTAATTTAACGGCGACGAGAAAAATATTTTCAGTGATATTTTGTCTGCCTCGTTGGTCTAGTGGTCGCAAAGCGCGACTGCTGAGCTTGGGTTGGTCTTGGGTTGGTCTTGGGTTCGATTCCCAGGTCGAGCAAAGTGTTATTGGGTTTTTCCACCAGGAATTTCTCAGTAGCAGCCTCGGAGTCTGGATTTGTGCCCGGTTGATGGCAATAGGCTCGCCCCCTATTACATGGTTTTTTATAGGTTATCTTTAAAAGTAAAAGAATAGTTTAATTGTTAATTTTGTATATAATATATTTATTTATTAATTTTTAATAACAAAAAAAAACTCATGCAGTAAAATTGAGTAATAGGTATAACACCTATTACTCAATTTTACTGCATGAGTTTTTTTTTGTTCGTGACTGTACCGTTGACAGATTTATGCCAGGAGTGAGAGCTGTGAATTTTTTTTAGGTATTAAAGCATGGGGGATGAGATGGGAAGGGGATGAGGTGGAACTAAACCGTTTATTAATGGGGTTTAACTTCGAAAGTTACAGCCTTCATACAACAGTAGGTATAAGTTTGGAGTTACAGCTGTATAAACCTGAAAAGGAGTCATTTTAATCATCATTATGAACAACTTTTGAACCAATCTTGAAATCTTAAAAAAACAGCTGATCTATACATTACGATCTTGTTGTATAGCATTTTTGTAGAGAGAGAGAGAGAGATTTTTTTTCATGATTTCAGCGTTGATCCCACAGTAAAAATTGTTCATAATGATGAGTTCAATCTTTTCGGGATTCGGGTAAATTTTTATTGACCCTGTATAATAAGTGTACTATTTATATATTGAGGAAAACGGAATTAAAATCCGTTCCGTAGTTTAAAAGATTTGAGCGAACAGACGGCGGGAAGCGACTTTGTTTTATACTATGTAGGGATTAAGCAGAGGATTAAGAAATAAATCTGTTGCTTCGTAAATCATTTGTTTACTTGATCTCAACCCTATTCCCACATATAGAAACAAACAGCATTTGCAGAGCGACTGCACAGTCTTGACTAAAGTGCACTCTAAGATTTGTTATTACAGTGCTTGATTTTGCATACAGTACGAATTTATTTGCATGTACACTTGTACAGTCAACAAAGATAGAAATGCAAGGTCGTCAAATATAGTTTAATTTTTCGTACAAAACGATCGATGTTCTCAAATGAAATTTAATTTTAAAAGGTGATTTATATATATAGATAAACAGTTCTTTTGGCCACTTGCCCCATTGACAGCGACGCGGACGAATCTTTTGATGCCCTATGAGGTTTCCCCTTTCCGTCTTTTTTTTAAATAAATTGTACATATTTTATAATTAATTAGTTTAGTTTAATATTTATTAAGTCATAATAAAGTGACTTAGAGATAAACAGTTCATTAATTAATTTAAGTGTCGATCGAAGACATCCGTCGGTTTCTAAGAAAATTTCAACTATATTTAACGACCCTACATATCTATCTCTTTTGTTGACTCTACATAGTTCTGTTGCCAAGCTGTCTGTTAGAATTTAACACACAACATGAATGCATAAATAAATGAGAAAATCTCTGTTAAATCCGCGGAGAAAGGAATGAGAATTTCAGTGTCATAATTCAACTGGCTTTTGACCGCGACTTCGTCTAGGGAAATGTCTTGCATCACGGACGCTGACGACTTCGGAGAATAAAGAGAAGCCTTTGTTCTTTCTTGATGTTAGTGATCAGCAGATAGAGCGGCAACATAATTGATTTATTTTTGTTGATGTCTAGATAATGAACAGCATAAAAGTTTAAACACTGCCTCGTTAGCCTAATGGTCGCAAAGCGCGACTGCTGAGCATGATATCTTGGGTTCGATTTCCAAGTCAGGCAAAGTGTTATTGGGTTTTTCCAGCTGGATTTTCTCAGTAGCAGCCTCGGAGTCTGGATTTGTGCCCGGTTGATGACTCGCCCCCTATTACATGGGAATTAAACATAACTGGCGAAATGTGGGTGTATTAATGGGTACACCTCTGTCTAACCCTTCGGGGATTATGTTGATGTTATGTATGAAAGTTTGAAATTGTGTTAATGCAATGATGATATCTTGCATGCAATTTCAACTCTATTCCCGGGTTGTAGAGATAAACTACAGTAAAAACGTTTGAAAGTGTTTATATAAGTATTAAAAAGACTCACAACGCATGTGTGCGTATTGAGACGGCTCTCGAAACAAAAACAAATCAGCGATTTGTTGCTCGACTAGCGGCGTCAAAAATGACTCATTATTATTAGTATGGCGCTGCACTGACATTCTCTATGAAAATGACAGGTGCGTCTTCTTGCGCGGTCGGCTATTTATGATTAGTTAACAAACAAATATCCTAGCCTGCTACTGAAGACGATTACTCACAACTACATACAAACTCTTTCATACATTGAAAAGGTATTATGGAGGGGAGCGTCATGTTATAGTAGTTTATTTCTACGCGGTCTACGGTCACCCTTAGTCTCCTTTCACGACACTCACAGAGGGTTGATGTACTTCCAATATTTCAGCAACATGGAAATTAAGTTATAGGTAAATTGACAACCCAACCGAGTCTTCCGGAAAGTTTCTATCGTAAAGTGAAATACGGGGTGTAAAAAGACACAACACAGAGCCGATAACATCACGCCTGCATTCCCTCAAGGGTTAGGCAGAGGTGTACCCACACATTTTGACAGTTACGTATAAGTCATATGTAATAGGGGCGAGCATTGCCATCAACCGGGCACGAATTAGATTTTTACTTGCTTTTATATTAATAAAAAAAAAACAATTGAGTTGTCAAAAGTGACATAACTGCTTTTGCCATTAAAAATCATAATGTAGGAATCGCGTTTTGACAGATCATAAAAATTATGTCAATTCTTTAATAGATATCTACAACTCAATTTACAAAATATATTTTTTTTGGTATTGTTATTATAACGGCCTACCCGTAACTCCTCATAAAAAATTTGAACGCCTAATAAGGCTATATATACACAGCAACAAAAAAAAAGCATAAGAAGCAAACTTTAAAGGTTTGTTTACAGTGAGCGTTAGGCCGAGGGTACAAGAGAGACTCGAGAGACGACTCGAGCCTTGTCAGGTGCCTTAACACTAATGAACCTTGCCACGGCGAACGCTTCATAAGAGTGGCTGCCTTGCTTAGGCAACGATTTTGTGGGCTAAGGATGTTTTTTTACTTCAGTGTGTACTCCGCTTTTCATTAGGACAGGCTTATGTGATCGTGTTTTGTTTTTTTTTTCTTTTACCGGTATGATGTACGTTTTCCTCGTGTATAGTAAGAACACCACCATATGGCCTGTTTTTTTTTCATAATAACATATCATAACATCACGCCTGTAATCCCCGAAGGGTTAGGCAGAGGTGTACACCCACATTTCCCCAGTTATGTTTTTAGTACCATGTAATAGGGGGCGAGCCTTTTCATAATAATCTACACCTTATAGGTACATTACAGGAACGGGAACTGTCGTAGTCAGTCATCTATTTCTAAGAAAACTTCAACTATATCTGACGACACTGCATACCTATCTCATTTGTTGACTGTACATGCAATGCTTAGAATGTATCAAAATTAAAACAAAACAAAGAATTCTATACACATTATCTATAATGGGTAGCTGACACCACCGAAAACACGATTCCTAACATAAACATACAAACATAAACTCACGCCTTTTTCCCATTGGGGCAGAAACTACAGAACGCCACCTGCTACGATCCTTACATACTCCTTTCGCCTCATCTACGTTCATACATCTCGTCATGCAAGCACACCGGTGACGAGTAGGTACTCCGCACCTGACCTTTCTGAAGGACCTCACCAATAAGGTCAGTGTAAATCTTCCTAGGGCGACCCCTCACGGCCTTGCCACTCACCTCTGCCTTATTACCTTTTGTCAATCGTCTTTCACTCATCCTCTCAACATGACCGAACCATCTAAGCATAACCTTTTCTATCTTTGTCACTACATCTAGACACGATCCTCACGATTCCTTCTAGATTTTTAAGGCAATATCGAACTGTGACGTCACTTATTTCAATAACTTAATTGACTTTCAAAGTTCAAACACATGATGTGCTTTCAAAGCCACAAAAAATCGCATTTTACAGTAGATTGAAAATTAACCAGGTTTCAGGTGCAATAAAAGGATATTTTTAAATAAAAACTTGTGGCTTAAGATTAATTATGAATGGCATCAAATACCCAAAATTGTTAGTTAAATCCGTTCTACTAGCTAGACCACGAAGTTATCTGTATTGAGAAGAAACAGATTTTACTCCTAAATAAAATAACTAATTTTACCATTTATAAATACTTTTATAAGAAGAGACTTTTCGACTGAAGTGGTACCATCAATCTTGTTCGTGCGAAGACAGGCAGAGCCCTTGATTAATTGCCAACAGAATTAATCGGTAAAGATGTACTGGCATTTGTCACTATGTCATTGCCAGATATGATTCTAATAAACCGTTATATTGAGTTGGCCGTTTGAGGTACCAGGAGATCATGTTTGTGGAGGGGGTCGCAATCATTTGAATTGTATATTACGAGATTCAGTGTTAAGAAGCTTTTGTTACAACTTTATTTTACTACTATTATAAGTGCTAAAGTTTGGATGTATGTTTGTAACAAAAAAACGCTTCAACGGCTGAACGGATCTGATTGAAATTGGCACAGAGATAGATTATAGTCTGGATTACCATATCTTCTTTAAGATTTTGCACCATCTTTATAAATATATTATATTTAATTATAATATGCCATTATGGCCGTTGGGGTCGTAAGGCTCTCAAGTGGCGACCACGTAAAGGAAGGCGCAGTGTGGGAAGGCCCCCCACGAGGTGGACTTCTTCTTCTTATCGTGTGGGTAGTAAGGCCTTACGACCTTACACATCCAAGTGTCAGATTTTCTAAACCGTCTCAAGGGCCTCTGACATGGTTTGAGTGGAACAGTAAGTCCAGGTGTCCTCACTATGTTTTCCTTCACCGATGCCAGTGATGTCCAAGATAAAGTTTAGAAAGTACATATGAATTGAAAAATTCACATTGGTACTTCTACTACGAGGTGGACTGACAACCTGATTAAGGTCCCTCGAAGCCGCTGAATGCCGCTGAAGCCGGGAAGCGCAAGACCGGCCATTGTGGTTATCTTTAGGGGAGGCCTTTATCCAGCAGTGGACGTCGACGTCGTTCGGCAGATATGATGATGATGATTCCATAATATTATCAACCATTTACTCACTTACCTAACTGTAACTGTAGTAGGAATCAAAATGGATGAACAAACTAAGGCTATTTTTATAAATAGTGAATTCCACATACACACACACGGCAGTGTAACTACGAATGTGTCTGACAGGCCTTTTTATTTACCTTTGCTCGATATCTGTCGATTGTCATGTAAAATAGAAAAAATCGAGCACAATTTTTAGGTCATAGGCACACGAGTCGCACGAGTCGCCAAAAGGTAGTTCGATATTCAAAATGTTTTATTTGAAATTGTTGTTGTTTTTTTTTTAAATAGAAAACATTGGCACGAACTGAGAATTTCTCGTGAATTTTGGTTGCATTTACAAACATGTACACCCACATACACAAACAACCAAAGCCGGAACAATAACCTGTAGGCCATACGAATATTTCTTACTTGATGGAATCGAAACCGCGTCACGCAGCGCAGCAGCCAATCGCTCAGACACTACACCAACCGCGCCGTGAACTTAAATTTTGGACCCCCTTTATCTCTTTAGGGGTTGAATTACCGGTTCGATTACAGAAATTCTTTCACTGATAGAAAGCCACACTATTCCCAAATGCAGTAGGCTATGTTTTATGGTACAATTGACTTTCACGCGGACGTAATTGTAGACAGAATCTAGCACCCAATAGAGTACCGTTTGATTATCAACGCTCGGCTCAGTGCCGAGATTTGAAAATACCTATATTCGGTAGAAACCGCGAGCAAATCCCGTACTGCCCGAAGGTCTGTCGAGAAACACCGTGGTGCCTTAACTGGTAGGATTCCGGCACATCCCCCCGTCCTCCCCAAGAAGGGGGATAGTCCATAAGGATTTCCCCACGATAAAAAAAAGGATAGGAATTATAAAAAGTGTATATATGAGTACATAAACTCATTAACCTGCTCGCATACTGTCTCTAAGGACTGTACTATAGATAGATGACATTACGACAGGAATAATACACATGAACCTAAGTACCTATCTCGACACGTGCTAAATTTGATATGGGTCACTAGTTCCTATTACTGCTGGTCTTGTTTCCCTTATAATTATTGGTGGAAGTATAAGGCGCTTTGCACACAGAGCAACTATTGCAGCAACTGGCAACTAGCTGTTTACATACATTTCAATTGGACTGCGCACACAGAGCAACTTGAGTTTCGAGTTGCGGCAATCGTCAACAGTTTTCAGTTGCTGCAATCGATGACTAAGTTAGTTGCTAGTTGCCGCAACTAGCAACTTTTAAATATTGTACCGGTTTTTAAAGCTGCCGGTTTCCTCAACCATCAATCGCAACGCTTCGGGCGATTTCACACCCTCCCTTCCTCTCCGTGTGCCCGGCAATGCCAGTGTCGCTACGGCAACGGCATACGGCAACTCGGCTATGACAGTTTCTTACAAATTTCCAAAAAGTTGCGGCAACCGGCAACGTTATAGCAACTATCAACTTTTACAGGAAACTTTTAAAAAGTTGCCAGTCGCGTACCACGAGGGTTTGCCGAGGTGAAACGGTAAAGAGTATTGTTAAGGAGTATTGGGGAGACCCTTGCTCAGAAGTAGGACATAAAGGCTAGAGAGAGAGAGAAAAAAATACAGTGTACTGCTTACACAGGGGTTCACAGGGACGGGGCCAACAGGATACCATGGCCCTGGAACGTAAAGGGCAACCGAAGGAATAGGGTGGTTTTTTAGTCAGTAAAAGTCTGACAGTCCCTTCCACCCCACCCTGGGCGGAAGGAGTCATTTGATGTTTTTTTTTAAGTTTATCTAAAATAGTAATAGGCTAAGCGGGGCTTTAATAAATTGATTAATAGGAAAATCTAAGTTCACTGTTAATAGTCATAAGTACGTAGTTACCTCGTGTCCTAAAAATAGAATCTAATAGTTATACCTTCTAGAAATTAGTTTCTTATGGAGAACAATTGGTAAGAATTTCCATACTTACTCTTTTAAAGTACCTAAATGTTTTTCAATATTTATATTTCTCATTTATCAATGAGTGATATTTACTGTCCTTGTTGTATAAAAAAAAAAGTACGAAGTACCTTGTGATAGTCATATTTCCAATTCGAAAACAGACTGAAAGCGAATACTTTTACGTCAGCGCGTTCGTGGTAGGCCTTCAGTTTAAAATCAGTTGACGCTGTGAAGCGTATATTTTCGATACCAATATCGTCAAACACCTTTTTAGGGTTCCGCAAGAAAAGAATTTGAATTATATTTTATTTCATTCCATTTTATAATTTCAATTCAATTTTTTATTTAACATCATTTTGTATATTTTAAAAACTTTTTTGTACATTAATAAGTAATCAATTTTTAATAAGTAGCGTCGGGGGGCACGGGAGTGCCCCCGCCAAGACGAGCCAAGCGAAGCCCAAGGGCACTACCTACCTTTTCTCGAAGTGTTTCGTCGTTTTTTTTTATATTATTATAAAAAGTAAACAAGATCATATTATAAAATGATGTGATTATAATAATTGTTAAAAAATATATATAACATAACATAACATCACGCCTGTAATCCCCGAAGGGTTAGGCAGAGGTGTACCCATTAGTACACCCACATTTCGCCAGTTATGTTTTTTTTTTAGTCCCATGTAATAGGGGGCGAGCCAATTGCCATCAACCGGGCACAAATCCAGACTCCGAGGCTGCTACTGAGAAATTCCTGATGGAAAAACCCAATAACACTTTGCCCGACCTGGGCAAAAAAAATATATATATATTTCAGTATATTATCAGATATAAAGGCCATTTGTATTTGTAACTACTTAAAGAACGGCGAACGGAATCATATTTTTACTATGACTCCGCTGTCTGTTCGTCTGTCCAATTATTATTGGCCTGTATCTTCTAAATAGTGATAGACCTATGTGTGTGTATACCTGAAATTTTCGTAGAGTATTAAAGTCAAAAATTAAAAGGAGGTCCATTATTATTTGTATCTTTATTTTATTTAAAAACGTTTTTTCTCGTATGTATTGTCAAGTATTATTGTACGGAGGCACGGAACCCATCGTTTGCGAGTCCGACTTACTCGTGGCCGGTTTCATTTAAATTGGTTGGCTTGATCTGCTTTCGATTTTCTTTGCCCAAGTGGCCAATTGGCTATTGGAATATTCTTAGTGATTGAAACTTGTCGATTGGTGATAGATAATAATTTATAAAGCTTTTGATTTTAAATCTTAAACAGATGACGAACGATGCTCGTACCAATCATAGCTAAATAGCTTTTACCCGCGATTTCGCCCGCGTAGAGTCAAAAACGATAGGTAAGAACGGATTTGCGGCAAGGCCGATATCATCATCATCATATCAGCCGAACTACGTCCACTGCTAGACATATGCATCTCCTAAAAATAGCCACAACAGCCGATCTTGCGCTGCCCACATCCAGCTGTTTCCTATCTAGCAGAGGTTTCTAGGTCAAATAGCCAGTGTTTTTAAGTTCAACGCTTATAACTTAAAAAAAAAAGTTGTACTTATATCAATGTCTTCCATAACAAACAAGATGTTGCATAGATAAACTTTGCTTTAGATCAAGTCATAGTCAAATCATTTATTACAATTAGACCGTTGAAATTCAAAAGTAATTTTTGATTGTGATCATAATTACACTAGAAAAAGCTCTCCTTTTCAACCCTTATTTTTGCATAAGAAAAGTCTATTTAAAAGAAAGAAAATAAAATGTCTACCCCTACTTATATGCTCCTGGTCTACTTTCTCATAAGTCATACAAAATATCTACCAAAAATAATAATAACATAACATAAACATCACGCTTCATTTCGCCAGTTATGTTTTTAATCCCATGTAACAGGGGGCGAGCCTATTGCTATCAACCGGGCACAAATTCAGACTCCGAAGCTGCTACTAAGAAATTCCTGATGGAAAATCCCAATAACACTTTGCCCGACCTGGGAATAGAATCCAAGACTTCATGCACAGCAGTCGCGTTTGCGACCTCTAGACGAATGAGGCAGACAAAAATAATAATTTATCATCAAAATTAATAATGCTTTAAGAGAAGGGTAGTTCAAAATTCATTATTATACATGTCGGCGGGTCGCCACAATTCGATAACAAATAAAAACACGTTTCCGGAATAACCTTAAAATCAAATCAGATTTGCTGATTGTAACTAAGTCAAAAATTGTATTTCAAATCATTTAATTATCAAATTAGTAATACTTATAAGAATACAGATTATTTTCAATGTATGTCACGTTGGTGAGAAACTACATTTCAAAAATAAAAACACGTGGTCATTATTTTACCACGTGTTAACATTAAAAATAGATTTACGCATGTTAATTAATTTAAAAATGTTATAAAACGTTTGTTTATAAAATAGTAACATTTTATGATGTAAAAACTAATTTTATTGTGCGGAAGTGGGTGTTTTGTTCAAATGAATGACACACTCAATTCTACTATAAAAAGCCGAGCGCTCGCCGGACTGGGGCATTCTTACTCGAACCGTCGTAGCGATCGGACCTCCTCGGTAAGTTGAAGAAAAAATTACAGAAAGCATTTACTGTGTTTATTTTCATTATCCAAGATGAGCAGCAACCCTGACCAGGATATTAGTGACGTCAGCAATGCTGACGTCACGTTTTTTAAAAACAACCGCGAGGACCCTGCCTCGTCATCAGAAGTGGGATGGAACAAGCTCTGATTCCAACCACTTCCTCTGCAGCTTCGGTTCAACCTATCACGTCTGGAACAGTGCAGGGCAGTACCAGGTTGATAAACCCTGCCTCATTGAACGCTTCACACTCGCTAATTGGTGCGAACAACTTCAATGCCATGCAGTCCACCGCGACGGGAATACCCGCAGGCATGACGTATACATCAACCGCAATGCCAACTGCTCCGGAAATACCAGCTTTCGCAGGGATGCCATTCACGTCAATGGCATCCACCTCGTACAATCAAGGGAGCCTATATCCTCCAGGGGTACCCATCGCCGCTGGATCGTCCGACACGACGACTGTGCATCCAACTACTCCAACAGTTGGATTTCCGCCCCAGTTTATGATGCAAATGATGGAGATGATGCAGAGAATGTCCGAACGGTTGTATTCTCCTCCAGAACCGCGGATCAGGATCAAAGACATCTATCTACCATCGTTCGATCTGGACAGTCATGTTGGCATCAGAGAATGGTGCCAGCATATTGATAAAGCAGCTGGTAACTACAAACTAAACGACCTGGACCTACGCACTAAGGTGTGTGGATTACTGAAGGGACGTGCTAAGATGTGGATCGATGATTGGTTGGTGACTACATACTCATGGGAAGAGTTTCGCGAAAAGTTGATCACCACATTCGAGCCCGAGAATAGATACTCTCGCGATATACTACAGTTCCGGGAGCATATCTACGACTCAAGCAAGGATATATCTGAATTTTTGTCCCGCGCCTGGGTTCTCTGGAAAAGGATTACAAAAGACAAACTGGATGATGAACTTTCAGTGGAAGCAGTGATAGGATGTATTAATGATGAGCGCCTACGCATTGAGCTGTTGAACGCAAAAGCAAATACGGTTCCAGAACTCATCTCTGTGGCTTCCTCATTACGAAAGAAGCGCCCTCATCAAAATCCTATTACGTCGATGCCAAAACGTGCACGTTTTTCAGATACTGTTCAAACTACAACACGTTGTCAAATATGCAAAAGGACGAATCATAGCACTAACGAGTGTAGGTTCAAGCCTTCGGAATCTACTTAAAATCCGCAGAAGACAAATACTACAGCAGCGGAGACATCTAAAGGTCTGATTACCTGTTCATTCTGCAAGAAAACGGGCCATACTTTCGAAACATGCTACAAGCGTCAAAACGCATTGACATCAAACGTGAACTGCATAACTGGAACCAATCAAGCACCCATTACTGTTACAATTGGTGCAACAACAATACGTGCCATCTTCGATAGTGGAGCAGAGTGTTCATTGATTCGTGAATCAATTGCTGCAAAATTACCGGGCCAGCGACGCTCTGCAGTTAACCACCTCAAGGGGATTGGCAGATTCCCGGTAATTTCATTGGTCGAGATGAAGACTGTCTGCACCATTGACTCTATAAGGATAGAAATACTATTCTTCGTGATTCCTGATCATGAGATGTCAACTGATGTATCAATTGGTATGAATTTGATCCATGGTACCAACTTAAGCATGGTGATAACGACAGATGGAACCAGACTGATGCACCAGCAAATGGTTCATCATATAACGACAAAAAGCATCATCATTGACAAATTAGACTGCGACCTGACGAATCCTGAAGAACTAAACCAGTTACGCACGTTACTAGTCAAATATGATCACCTATTTATCCGAGGATATCCAAAAACGCGCGTTAATACGGGAGAGCTCGAAATAAGACTGAAGAATGCAGATAAATATGTCGAGCGGAGACCTTACCGACTCAGTCCGGTGGAACGAGAAAAGGTTCGGGACATCATCAAGGATTTGTTGGAACACAACATCATACGCGAAAGCAAATCTCCCTACTCAAGTCCTATAATTTTAGTAAAGAAGAAGAATGGAGACGATCGGCTATGTGTGGACTACAGGGAGCTCAACGCGAACACATTGCGCGACCATTACTCGCTACCTCTCATCTCTGATCAAATTGATCAATTGGCCAATGGGTATTATTACACCAACTTTGACATGGCGGCAGGGTTCCATCAAATACCCATCGCAGAAACGTCCATCGAGAAGACCGCGTTTGTAATACCAGACGGCTTGTATGAATACATTACCATGCCGTTCGGATTGAGCAATGCCTGTTCCGTTTATCAGAGGTGCATCAACAGAGCATTGTACCCACTCTTGGGAACAGTTGCACAGGTGTACGTCGATGACGTACTGAGCAAAAGTACAAACTTCAGCGAAGGGCTATCTAACATTGAACGCATTTTAATAGCCTTACAAGAACCTGGCTTTTCCATTAATGCCGATAAATGCACCATAAATGGACCATCGAATATAGAGGCAACGTGGTATCAGACGGCCAAGTACGACCCAACCCAAGAAAAGTAGAAGCTCTGGTCAAAGCACCAGTAACGAAAACTGTCAAGCAAGTAAGGCAGTTCAATGGGCTTGCGAGCTATTTCAGGAAGTACATCGACGTCACGTTTTTTTAAAAACAACCGCGAGGTCCCTGCCTCGTCATACATTATTATGGAAAACGCAGGCAACATTAATTATTTTAATGAGAGAGAATTATACTAAATAACACCCACGATTACAAGTTAAAAACCACAGCGTATTAAGCAAATGGAGTAATTACGGTTAACGAACCCGTTTTACATATTATTATTTAACAAAGTGCGTGTAATGCTGTGATTGTTCATAATTGGAACTGCGCTGTACATATACATCTTCAGTTTCCATTGTTTTAATACTATTTATGAGTAGAAAGATTTAAAAAGGTATTATGTAAGCTGCTTCGTTGGTCTAGTGGTCGCGCGACTGCTAAGCGTGAGGTATTGGGTTCGATTTCCAGATCAGGCCAACTGTTATTGGGTTTTTCCATCAGGAATTTCTCAGTACCAGCCTCGCAGCCTGGATTAGTGCCCAGTTACATGGGACTTAAAATAACTGACGAAACGTGGGTCTACTATGGGCATACCTCTGCCTAACCCTTCGGGTATTACATGTAATAGGAGGCGAGCCTATTGCCATCAACCGGGCACAAATCCGGTACTATTGAACTGTCAAAATGAAACTCTAACCACGGTACAATCACAAAATTAGAGGGCCGTCTAGCACTCCATTATCTCTCTGCTCCATGACCACGACATGATTCATGTCCCAAAGGTGATTATTAGTGAGAATCGAAGATATTAAACGTTATGCCGTGACGAAAAATTCTAGGACAGTATTATCGATAAAGTAATCAGTATTTATTATGATTTATTAGAACGATTTTTCCCTTTTAACCTTACCTAGGCGTAGGAGTAATAAACGTAGGTGAAGAAAAGTAGAATTTATTTTGTCTTAAAGTTCAGCTGATTGACGTGTTATTTACTGATGTGTTATTATTTTATTAAAACCCGCCTGTCAGTCATAGGAACTGATTCTCCTATTTTACAACAGGCTTTATCTTATTATGTAAATACTAGTTTATGCCTCCGGCTTCGCCCGCGTTAATAGTATTTTTTTTTAAAGGAAGTAGAATTATTATCTTATGAAAATACATTACCGGGATAAAAAATCATATGTGCTAATTCAGGAAATGGTCTATCTATGTGCCAATTTTGATCCATATCTGTTAAACGGTTTACGCGTGATTGAGTAACAATTTTTTTTACAAAATTTTACATTTATTAAAAGTTCTTAAAGTAGGATTATAAAATGATAATAAAAGTACCAGCCTATTATTGTCCCACTGTAATGTAAAGGCCTCTTTTCACACATAGAAAACACGATTATTATTCGGCATCCTTACTCAAGGCTAATTGGCGAAGTCACAGTTATTTTAATTTAAAAGTCCAAGCTTTTTTACAGTATTTTCCTTTACCGATGTCAGTGATGTCCAAAATAAACTTAGAAAATTTTGATCCTGCATCGTGTATGCGTTTACAAACATACTAACTCATAAACACAAACTGCCAGAACCATATCATCTAGGTACCTGAAAACCATACAAATATTAACTCCGTGCGGGAATCAAACCCGCGACACACTCCGCCAACGATGTCGTCAAATATTATTTATGACTAAAATTATAATTACTCGAGCTATTAATTAATTATTACCTCACCGTTATGTCACTTTATTAAACATGCCAGTACCAGGGCGGCATGTCTAAACAGAGTGCTTTAGAAAACAATCGCTATTTTGTTTTGTAATTAAAATGACGATCTTAAATGTCAAGGCTTAAATGGATAAGTACTTACTTTCATTTAAAAATTGTTTTGGTAGCTCTAGGTTTGAAATTTAATTTAGGTTATTTTAGGAATTCTCAAGAGACAGTAGCCAAATGGAGTTGGTTCGGCGACCCATCTCATGAATTTTCATCAGATGTAGACTAATTACGTAACAAACAATTCATGTCAATACCCTCCTGTTTGGCAATTTAAAAAATATTTATGTTGTTCAGCAGACGAGTTTTTAAACGTATGAAGAAAGATCAAGTGCATAGTACTCGTAACCGGCGTGCTTGTATAACGAGATGTATGAACGTAGATGAGGCGAAAGGAGTATGTAAGGATCGTAGCAGGTTCTGTAGTTTCTGCCTACCCCCATGAGAAAAAGGCATGAGTTTATGTATGTATGTGTTTGTATGAAGTTAGGCGATTAACACACGGCACCGCATATCGCTGCGGTAGGCGGTGAAGCGCCGATTATCACACGGTACACCGCCTGACCGCCTAGTCGCCCGACCGCTTTGGTTATTTTTTATTGCAGAAACCCGCTAGTATGTTTTTTAACCACTGTAAGTCCAGAAAGTCAGAACTAACAGTGGCGAGCATCAAAAAGCATTAAAGCAATGAAGCGCGGCGAGTCCCGGAGAAACGAATCAAATGTCTTGAATCCCGCAACGAAATAAATAAAAAAAGGCCATTTTCCCTTCCCTCCATAACAAGTGGTATACAACAATGGATTATTTAACATAACATCAGGCCTGTAATCCCCAAAGAATTAGCCAGAGGTGTACCCATTAGTACACCCACATTTCGCCAGTTTTGCCTAGATCGGGCGGGTCGCTACCTAACATTGCAATTCCGAACTATCGATACTTGCTCCTTTAATTATTTAGTTTTAGTTAATTTTTAGGCACTGTAGACTGCTGTGCATGAGGTCTTGGGTTCGATTCCCAGGTCGGGCAAAGTGTTATTGGATTTTTCCATCAGGAATTTCTCAGTAGCAGCCTCGGAGTCTGGATTTGTGCCCGGTTGATGGCAATAGGCTCGCCCCCTATTACATGGGACTAAAAACATAACTGGCGAAATGTGGGTGTACTAATAGGTATACCTCTGCCTAACCCTTCGGGGATTACAGGCGTGATGTTATGTTTATGTTGTTTATGTAATTTTATGGAAAATCTTTTTACCTGTTTGGCTTTTTGTACACTTTTTGTAAACATTTTTTTTTGAATTAAATTAAATTTAGTTAAATTTTTATTATTAGTTATGTTTAAGTCCCATGTAGGTAGCGAGTCTATTGCCATCAACGGGGCGCAAATCCAGACTCCAAAGCTGCTACTGAGAAATTTCAGATGGAAAATCCCAATAACACTTTTCCCGACCTGGGAATTGAACCCAAGACCTCATGCTCAGCAGTCGCGTTTTGCAAACACTAGACCAACGAGGCCGTATGGATTATTTATTTGCGTCAAAATCCTTCCAATTAACATAGCAATGTGTTACGCAATTACCGTACTGTTCAACGTTTTAGGTACGGTCAACAACGAAAGTCGATTAACAATGTTACTTTTTATATAATTTAAACAGAAGCTAAACACATAATGTACTTGTTTTCAGAACTTCAGGCAATAGCTTAAGGTTTATTGTATCTTAATTTTATAATTCATTATGTTTTACTTTTAATACATACATACATACATAAACTCACGCCTTTTTCCCATGGGGGTAGACAGAAACTACAGAACGCCACCTGCTACGATCCTTACGTACTCCTTTCGCCTCACTACGTTCATACATCTCGTCATACAAGCACGCCGCGGTCACGAGTACTCCGCACCTGACCTTTACTTTTAATATTACACTTAATTATTAGGATTTAAAAAAATCATAAATGTTAATCGACTTTTGTTGCTGACTGTACCTTGGTCACGTGGTCTTTTCTTCAGCCGAAGAATCAGAATTGCGTGGGAATGTTGCCAGTCCGCACGTGTCCCATTGACAGCGATGTAAATGAGTTTTTGATGCCCTAAACTTACCCCTTCTTCCATCCTTATAATTGTATTATAATTTATAAGTTTTATACAAAGTTGATACGATTTGTAAGCTATTTAGTTTGTTTAAAAAAAGAAAACACATTTTTATTCATATTTTATTTTATACCGTATCGAATTAATACTAAACACGTATAGTATACGTAGTGTAATTTAATGCCCCTCGTCATATCAACTCTATACAGCGTGGTAATTAACGACCGATACATATACACATAACATAATGTTGTCTGATATCTTTTTAGACCAGGGGTGCTATTCTCTAAGCAGACAGCCTTTTTTTTTAGGTGGTAAAAATCATCAAATGACTCCTTCCGTCCTGGGTGGGGCGGAAGGGACTGTCAGACTTTTACTGACTAAAAAACCACCCTGTTCCTTCTGTTGCCCTTTACGTTCCGGGGCCACGGTATCCTGTTAAGACGTCCCGCAACCCCGGCAGGCGTTGGCACCGTTGGGGGCCCCGTCCCTGTGCTGACAGCTCTTTGAGGCGCGCACGAACACAGAACGCACCGTCGACCCGGGCTTGGTCCTTGATCGGACAGCGAGCTACCCATTACTCATCGTCCGCAAGCCCGCGCCTACGGTGGCCGGATGTCGCCTCGCGACGTCTAAGCAGACGAATCCATAGATAAGTATATGGATTCGTCGCTGTGACAGCGCCGCGAGCAAGGCTGTCTGCTTAGAGAATAGCACTCCTGTATCCTGCTTATGGGTAGACGAAAAAGAATCGGCCAAGTGCGAGTCGAACTCTCACACAAAGGGCTCCATACCGTCATACAATATTTACCATAACATACAAAAAAATAAGTTAGAAAGTATTTATTTTGTTATGTAACTACAATTTGATGGCTTTCGGATTTATTCCCTTTCCTTGTGTTACGTGGCATTGCTTGTTGCCTCTCATGATTCTTTGTCAACGGACTATTACAGTAATACAATCTGTCAATCTGTGTGACTGCCTCGTTGGTCTAGTGGTCGCAAGCGCGACTGCTGTGCATGAGGTCTTGGGTTCGATTCCCAGGTCGGGCAAAGTGTTATTGGGTTTTTCCATCAGAAATTTCTCAGTAGCAGTCTCGGAGTCTGGATTTGAGCCCGGTTGATGGCAATAGGCTCGCCCCCTGATACATGGGCCTAAAAAACATAACTGGCGAAATGTGGGTGTGCTAATGGGTACAACTCTGCCTAACTCTTCGGGGATTACAGGCGTGATGTTATGTGCTGTTACAATCTGTAATTCAAAACGCAATAAACATATGACTTCAAACAGATTTATTGTGATGTACTTATAATATTGTAGTGAAGAGTTAAGGCCCTGAATGCCCCTCGGCGGCAATTAGGCCGTTATTCTGGCTGGCTTATCTTAATTAAGCAGTCGGTGGCTGCAATGACGGCCCGCTGCTACCTTTGTTTGGCCACCATAAGAATGACTATACTATTAGAATAGTAGAAGATTGTGAAGTTTTACAGCTACCTTATAGTCCAAGATTCCATAGTCGTCTAAACTACACCATTTTAACATGGCTACAATTTTAAGAATAGATAGATTAATTATTATATAGGCAGAGGTGTACCTAGTAGTACACCCACATTTCACGAATTATGTTTAAGTCACATGTAACAGGGGGCGAGTCTATTGCTTTCAATCGGGCACAAATCCAGGCTCCGAGGCTGCTACTGAGAAATTCCTGATGGAAAATCCCGATAACACTTTGACTGTCCTGGGAATCGGGAATCCAACCCAAGACCTCTTGCTCAGCAGTCGCACTTTGCGACCACTAGACTAACGAGGCAGGGAGGAAAGGTCAGGTGGACAGTACTCGTAAGCGGCGTGTTTATTTGACGAGATGTATGTACATGGGCGAGGCGAAAAGAGTATGTAATAATCATAGCAGGTGGCGTACTGTGGTTTCTGCCTATCCCCATGGGAAAAAGGCGTGTGGATAAGTATGTAAATACTGAAAATCTGTGTTCGTTCAGCGATCTATTTAAATCCAAGATCGTAAGCTTCAATAAAGTTTCTAGGGCATCTCGACAACTACTAACACAGACGCTCTAATTATATCGATTGTTAATCTGAAACGTGAGTTGCATGGAAAGCGTTTACAGAGGTGCTTGAACTAATAGAGCTTCCGCTTTTCTCTTTATAGATTACTAGCTTTCGCCCGCGGCTTCGCTCACGTTCATTTAGAATTTGCCAATCAATTCGGATTGTACCTACTCGGCTTGAGTGCATGAGTAAACCCTTCATTGTCTGACATCCTAGTACTTATTTTGATAAATCCAGAATCACCTTTTCACTTTGACTGAAACTTTTGATTTCTACTGCCATAGAGATATACCGTTTTTATGACATCCTAGTACTTTTTTTTTGGTTTATCGTAAGTTGGTTGATATAACCCCGAATTATCAATAATCGATTTTATGACACCCTAGTTGAAGCTGGTCCATCGACACTCAAAACTCACAAAATGTTAATATAATACATTTTGTGAGTTTTGAATCATGTTCGAATTTAAATTTAAGTACCAATAGGTACTTAAATTTGAAAGACATGTGGCGCCATCTATCACCAAAAGTAGGTTATTGTGATTTCCCTCGGGATCAGTACTTTTTTTTGGGATAAAAGGTATCCTATGTTCGTTTCTGTACACCTGGCAATGTATATGCAAAATTTCAGGATGGTCGGTTCAGTGGCTTAGGCGTAAAATGGTAACAAACAAACAAACAAACTTACTTTCGCATTTATAATATTAGTTAGGATATACCAGATGATGAGGCGAAAGGAGTATGTATGTGAGGATTGTAGCAGGTGGCGTTCTGTGGTTTCTGCCTACTCCCTCCCATAAGAAAAAGGCGTGAGTTCATAGAGTTCAAGACATATCTGTAATCTAGAAAATAAAATCTTTTGTACATGCACTGAACTTCTAAACGGCCATTTGTTTGCCTTCACAAACCTCGCAATTAAAGATGTAACAGTAAAATAACTCATCATCAAATTACCTAACAGAAACTAGATTACTTCGTCTTTAATTGGCACGTTTTTAGTTACATAACAATGATTAACACTATAATTGGCATATTGAATTTATCGGTAACTACGAACTAGATATTATATTACGTAAACATCATCGTCGTGTTATGGGGCCCTAGTACCTTGACATCGGACACCGCCTGTCAGCCCGTGTTACTATGGATATCCGGATCCGTCTTTGATAATGTACCTTGTTTCCTGGATGTCGGATATTACTATGTACTCGTATTAAAAGAACTCGAACTGAGACGTACCTATTTTTATTATTCGATTGTTATTACTAGATTTTGCCAGTGACTTTACTCATCATCTGCCTAGCTTTTTCCCAACTATGCTGAGGTCGGCTTCCAGTCTAATCGGATGCAGTTGAATACCAGTATTTTTCATAGAGCGACTGCCTATTTGACCTCTACAACCCATACCCCTTGGTAAGGCCGGTTATCAAACTTACGGGCTTCTGACGACCTGCAACGACTGTCAAAGATCCAGGTATGACAGCCGGGACCAACAGCATAACGGGTGCCCTAGCAGGGTTCATGTTCGAAACTTATACTATGTAAAAACACCTTGTACACGACATGTATGCAATAAATAAATAAATAAATAACGTGCTTTCCGAAGCACGGAGGAATCTCGGTGTATAAAGATGGCCACCCAGCCATGGACTAAACCCAGCAACCGTAGCGTTACCTAAAAGATCGACTCGTACGGCTGTTATTACTTAGCCACGAGTTCCTCGCTCCGGTCCTAATATAACAAACCAACTCCTTTTTAATTCAAACGAACTATAAAAAAAATCGTAAGGCATTTGAGTGACATTCAAGAGGCCGGTACATTATTAAAGTCGAAACTCCGGCTTCCAGTGACACAGACAGTGTCGTGTGTCGCGAGTGTCGCTGGTGTCACAAGTGTCCCGAGTGTCACCATATCTGAAGTGACTAGGGGTGTCAGCTTGACATTTTAGTAATGTCAAGTAAAAAGGATAAAGTGTTGTTTTGTAAGTAAGAATTTTTAAATTAAATATGTAGTAGGTTTGTTTTGAATATGAATAAAAGTAAGGTTGGATGCGGGCAGCGCAGGACCGGTCATTGTGGCCATCTTTAGGGGAGGCCATCTTTATGTCCAGTAGTGGATGTCGTCCAGCTGATATGATGATAATGACGAAGCTTGTTTATTCTTTTTTTTATTTCTAAGAGTTAGCAATTCCAATTTTATAATACTAGTTATTTTTAAAACAAACATATAAAGTTAAGTGAACACTTTTGAACGTCATTTACAATAAAAGAATATTGTATCTAGATGCTTTCCAAAAGATAGTTTCGAATGGAAAAACATGGAAAACAAACTCAAAACACACTCTTAGAATCAAAATTACAATATTTTATATAGGATAGGATAGATATTATTCTGAAATGATTTATTTATATTACATTTTACAGTTCTGTAAAAATATACAAAGCTTTTAAATAATATTAATATTGTATCTAAAAATTTATAGAAAGGGAGGTGCTTATAGGGCATTAAAACACTCGTGCACATCGCTATCAATAAGGCAAGTGCCCAAAAGGCTGGCTGATTTTCTGGCCCAAGAAAAGGCCAGCCCTCTGATCAGGTAAAGAGTAAACAATTCTTCAAAGTAACACCGTTAAAATATTATTATTAAAAAAGTCTATACCTAAGCACGAGAAAGTTTTCAAAATGACTTTAATATTTAAATTCACACAAAACCAGATTATCGTCGGTCTCCTGGGCCTGTCCACTTAAAACCAAACCACTCATTCTTTCTGCCAACCCTACAAAAACCTTTGTTTATTTTCGTAAATTGAGATCTTATCACACTTAACGTATGTCTTCGTCGTTAGTGTGATACGCACTTTATTTGTCTAATGGCGAAGAGCGGTGTATTTTTAGCCCAAAAAGTTATTTTCTCTAGACTATTATTAAACTGGCTTATGCCTGTGACCTTGTCTGTGTAAAGGTCGGTTGTTGTCTGTGAGGTTTTAATCCATTCTAATATATATTGTGAAAGTAATTCTGTCTGTCTGTCTGTCGCTATCAAGACTAAACCACTGACCCGATTTTATTGAATTTTGTACGAGATAATTTTGTACCCCAAGAAAGGAGATTTTTAGTTCGCGACTTCACCTGCGTCCGCCATGACTGACGTTTTCGCAGTCGCAGATAAATAATAATAATTTATGTAATATTTTTTATATGTTAGATAGATAATAAATAATATTTTTTAATAAACGTAGTATATTGCTTAAAAGCTACATATGTTTTGAAAAAAAAAAACGATGAACCCATCTGTCTGTAATGTCAAAATAACATTTCTTTTACTAAATGCAGTATGTCTACACAGAACTAAAAAAAACAAGCCGTTGTTAGTGACGGCCATTAGCTATTATTTTATTATAAACAAACCTTAATTATAATTACTGCCTCGTTGGTCTAGTGGTCGCAAGCGCGACTGCTGTGCATGAGGTCTTGGGTTCGATTCCCAGGTCGGGCAAAGTGTTATTGGGTTTTTCCATCAGGAATTTTGTGCCCGGTTGATGGCAATAGGCTCGCCACCTATTACATGGGCTAAAAACATAACTGGCGAAATGTGGGTGTACTAATGGGTGCACCTCTGCCTAACCCTTCGGGGATTACAGGCGTGATGTTATGCTTAATTATAATTATAGTACACATTTTCATTTTTTCCGAACTTAGTCGTTTACGAAACACTTTCACTCCTACCTTTTGTGGAAATCAGGCCTAAAAACTAAACTAACTCATGAGCAATTAAACTATCATTACCATAATTACCCACTAAAATAAACGAGTTAACTAACTTTAAAGCTCAGTTTTAGTGCTTTCTATTTTTAACTAAATAAACGAGAATGAAAAGTTTAAAATTTATTTTGGTCACGTACATTTTTAGTTGGAATAACAAAGTTTTGTGATTAATTTGGGCATAGATAATCTTCTCATGAATGAGCTAGTATTTTATGATTCAAAGTAAAAAATAGATGTTTAGAACTGAATGAATAATAATATCGGCCTATTTCTGTCCCACTGCAACGCAAAGGCCTCTTCTTGTACGGAGAAGGCACGAGTATCACTCACCGATTGCTTCTCGATTCAGGTTTCCTCACGATGTTTTTTCTCAACTGATGTCAGTTATGTCCAAGATTATCTTAAAATGTGCATATGAATTGATAGTCACATGGGTTCTTGCCCGGCTTCGAACCCACAACCTCATCCACGGGAGGCAGCATCATGACAATTTTAAATAGAAAGAAAAACTGTTTACATAACATAACATAACATCACGCCTGTAATCCCCGAAGGGTTGGGCAGAGGTGTTCCCATTAGCACACCCACATTTCGCCAGTTATGTTTTTTTAGTCCCATGTAATAGGGGGTGAGCCTACTGCCATCAACCGGGCACAATTCCAGACTCCGAGGCTGCTACTGAGAAATTCCTGATGGAAAAACCCAATAACACTTTGCCCGACCTTGGAATCGAACCCAAGACCTCATGCGCAGCAGTCGCCCTTGCGACCACTAGACCAACGAGGCAGTCGAGCAAAAACTGTTTGTTCACGTAAATGTGATGCAACATTAAAAGATGTGAATGTAATAAATAAATGTTTAAATAAATTATTTTGCGTGATTTCAAAAGTCAAAATTTTAAAGATAAATTGTGACAGCTATGATGCCGCTCTGGGCTTGGTGATAGATTACAGCCCATTCCATCAAACGGAGACGAAGCTGTCCCAGCAGTGGGATCATTATTATAAATGTAACTAAAACGATTTATCTGTTTCCATTTCAAAATCTAAAATCTACTGAAATTCACTTATCCAATGTGGCAATGCCCCCAGTCTCTTGGGATTATTACTAGTCGACAGCGAGGCTGAGGAATTTTCGACGTCATTTTGTTTTAGTCACATTGTTGGTTTTTGTTTACAGGCTGGCTTTTTTTTCACTGATCATCTTTCAAGAAGAATATTGGGCCCAACTTTGGAAAACAAAAGACAGCTGTTTCCTACAAACGCTTTATCACAATCAAAATGTATGGGCTAGTTGATTATTTTTCTAGATTTTCCGTAGTGAAAGTTGCTCGTAATCTGGAGTGCTTTTCTTAGGTACTGAAAAATTGATTAAAAGCGATAGTATTGTCGAGTTCTTTAGGCTATGTTTTTTGGTATATTTGACTTTCAAGTGGACGAAATCTTGAGAAGAAACAGAAACTAATTTATTAATAATAATTAAAAATAGAATCATTAAAATCAGGCTACATTGCAAAAAGGTATACATGGTCAAGAATTAAATAATAGATAATAATATACGTGTCGATTTGAAAACCTCCTCCAAATTGAGTGTCGTGTCGAATTGAGAACAGCCTCATTTTTTCTTTAAAAAAAAAAACAAAATTCGTCTCCAAAAACCCACATTTTCTTTAAAGATACCTGGTAAAGATTAAAGTACAGACGAAGAAACGTCATAACTACGTAAGTTTTTGTCAAACATTCACTCAAAAGCATCCCCTGGAGGCTCATAATGCAATTTGTGATGCTTCCCGTCGTCGTGTAGTTGTGCTAACTCCATTACAAACTTGCGCGGGCTCACCCCCAAGTTTTAATACGCCCAGTGGCTGCCTGATTGTTTCTTTAATCGATGACGCGAGTATTAATAATAGTTTTAAAGTTGGGTAGTTTAGAGGATAATGAATGAGAAGGTAGTTTCTTTTAATTGTTTAATGTGGTTTGTGGAGTCTTTTGTTGGTAATAGTTTGTGAATTAGTACAGGGAGTTTGTTAATTATAAATTGTAATAGTAAAGCATGGTTTGTTCAATGAAAAACGTATCTTGAAGAGATAATAAGAAATTATTGACACGCTTTTTTATAATAATTGTTCCTAATTTGTAAAAGGTGGAGTTTATTCATGATATTTTTTTATAATAAAGCGGCGTTTTCTTTATTGAAAAATGTACCTTGAAGAGATAATAAGTAATTACCTACAGACATTTTTTAAATATTTTTTCCTATTTCGTATAGGGTTTTATAGAAATAAAATTAAAAATTATTAAGGAATTTATTAAGGATAGTGATAAACATGGCTCTAAGGACCTAAATACAATTTATAGTTTCAGTTTTTTTTGTCATCTAGACACGCGGCAGTAAGTCAGCCAAGTTCGCCGTTTTTATCGATGACTTGTTTTTTAAATATGTTTGGTATAAAATACATTGCGCAATGTCAACAATGTATAAATTGTAAGTACGTACCTACTTAAGAATTGGCAACTAGGTTAGGTTAGGTTAGCTGGGCTGTTTCCGCACTTAGCCTCTTTATTGGACCATTGTAAAATAAATATCCTCAAAGAATTACTCCAACCATCCTAGGTCCTCCCAGAATGCCAGCAGTCTTTTCAGACTGTTGCAGGCTTCGGGGAGCGATACCGGCGATTGGAGAGTCCGTGCCTGTTGATCCGCCACGCTTCAGCACTTCAAGAGCACGTGCTGTGGTGTTTCTTCCGCCTCCATGCATCCTCTGCACAGAGGGCTATCTGTCACACCTATGCTGAATAGGTGTTTGTTTGAATTGGCGACTAATACTTGCTTTTACGTTTTTTTAATTTTCCTATAAAACCCAATCACTCTGTGCAAGCAACGTTAATACATTTACTTTCACAACGCTGAACCAATAACATAATATATTTTAAATGTACTCATGTGGGAATATGGGCTGTTATCTGGGAAACGAATTAATAACGAAACAAATATAGGTATATTTATATTTCCTATAAAAAAAAAACATTGTACTACTCTAAAATTTTCTCCTTTATCAAGGGTGCGTTTACAAACATATATACACAAACAACCACAGCCGGAACAAATACCCGTAGGCCATACAAATATTTGGTTGGGGCGGAAGTCGAACATACGCGCAGCGCAGCAACCAATCACTCACCAGCCTTCGCCAAAAATTTCGTCTTCAGAGCGTTTATGGCCTACGACATTGCAAACAAACATTCAAGTCCCCGAATGAACCGACCTAAATGAAACTTTCTGCGGATTAGCAGGATACATAGGTCTAAAAAGATATTAAAAAAAGTCAATTACAAATGTCTTTTATGGAAAAATATAACACAATTTTTGAAAAATGTTCTCCCTTTTTGAAAAATAAGGACTTGACTTTGTACCTATGAAATCCCGTACGGCATAAACGCTCTTTAGACTTACATCGCTTTTAAATCATACTTCCACAATCATCATCCGAAGCACATTCTTTAGCATAAGTCACCTCTCTCACTCACACCTTAACATCTAGCCCTTTCACACAGTCAAGCTTCATCAACGTTCCATTCCAACATACATATACTCCAAGTTAAAGGGAGCAAACAAGAGTAAACAGGAGCAAACCGATGAGCCGTGAAATAATAACGAGTACTGACGTGTGAAGGCATATGTCACTCACTTGCTGTGACGTGTGAGGTGAAAGGGAAAAAGGATATCAATTATTAGAATTATGTTTAGACACGGCTATTTTTTCATGTTCATTGTAAAGACTTAACGATTTATGTATTCCTAGTACTTTGCCTTGTTACTGATCCGAAATCAAGCTGATGTTAATGTCAATAATTTCATGATTCTAAGTCAACAGGAAGTCTCCTATAGGTTTTGATTCCCCAGCAAACGTCAAAATATGCGCCATAAACGATCTTATGTTTAGACTTGGAAGTTTAATTTTTTCACTGCTCCAAGGGGTAGTAGACTTGAATATTTTGTATTAACTTCAGCTTGATACTCCACGCGTTCCTGAGAAAAAAAGCCTTGACAGACGGACAACAAAGTGATCCTGTAAAGGTTCCGTTTTTGCCGACTGAGGCACGGAACTCTAAAAAAAAATTAAACTGGTAGATAAGTCAGGATGTCGCGGGCAGCATTTACATTACAAAAATTTTGACATTATGGATTTTCTTAGAGTTCCTAATCATTAGTCAAATAACTTTGAATAAATATGACAGTTTGACATATTTTTTATATAAAATCTCTCAAACCGCCATATTTATTTCTCAGTTAGGAGTTATCTGACAATTGAAAAATTGGCCCTTAGTGAATTTAATTTACCCTCTGATTTTAAGGAAAATGATTCTATTCTCTTCAGAATTAGGTCTAAAATATCTTGCAATAAAATAGTGAAGGCTATTTTACTATATGGCCTTTGTATATGCCTTTTTTAGAAAAGATAAAATAATTTACTCGTCTTTTTTCTTTTCTTTCTACTTTTTGGCGATCCGTACCCGAAGGCTGCTATGGGATTCCATCACTAAGTCTCCTCTGTTATTTCATCTGTTTTTCAGCGGGCTGTATCTGATATACTATAGAATGTAGAGCTGAAATTGTGATAAAATGTGAAAAAATTGTGTGAAAAAATTAAAAAAAGTTAAAATGATGGCATACAGGAAACGTGTTTTTTGCATATAGTGTTAAATATTTTTGGTAATACGGAACGCTAATGTGCGCGAGTCCACATCGTACTAGGGCGATTTTTTTTTATTTTCTTTTCTATGTTAAGTGTTAAGTGTTATTGGGTTTTTCCATCAGGAATTTCTCAGTAGCAGCCTCGGAGTCTGGATTTGTGCCCGGTTGATGGCAATAGGCTCGCCACCATATGGGACTAAAAAACATAACTGGCGAAATGTGGGTGTACTAATGGGTACACCTCTGCCTAACCCTTCGGGGATTACAGGCGTGATGTTATGTTATGTTTCTATGTTAACTACTAAATATAGTGTACCAGTACTACAAACAATGAAGCTTAGGTCTCAATACAATTTCTTCTACCTAACTCATTACAAACTTTTCTGTTACAAAACAACTGAAAAGCATTTCCAAATGAAAACATTCTAGGAACTTCCGAATCACACCACAGTCCTCTCGACGCCGGATATCAGGGTATAAATCCGGGTAAAAAAAAAAGACGTTTAAAAGCTTAGCAAGTATACCGAGCGCGAATCCGGCGAGCGGGCGGGCGCTATCGGGTGTCCGACCGTCCGGATAGTACCCGGCTGTCCGAGTGTTAGAGTGTTCGCACGAACCGCTGTCCGGCCGCGAACCGCAGTTAGGAAAACTTCTGCTGAATTGAAGGTGTTAAGGTAAAAGTGCCTGTTTTGCGCTGCAGGTGACATTTAGAATTCAGTTTGTGTGTTTTCGTACCTTTTTATTTCGATGTAAGTAACATGACATTGCACTTATGTTTTGAGATCTTTAGCTAAGAACTCTCAGCGTTAGTGTAGATACACATCGGCGTCGAAAGTATCGTTTATGGTAGGTATGCTCGACGCGTGTTGAATGACGCGAATGTCGTGATGGCCTAGCGGTTAAGGCGCCCGCCTCTCATGCTTGAGGTTGTGAGTTCGAATCCGGGCAAGTACTAATGTGACTTTTTCAATTCATATGTACTTTCTTAAGTTTATTCGAAATTTACGTGTTCTGGCGTTACGCGACCGACAATACGCGAAGCATTCCGTCAGATATGATTCCACCCTAAAAATAAACAAAAAATATTTTTTTATTTTACAATACCATGCTTTTACGAGTTATTTTATCACTAACCATTTTTATTGTGGTGAAATCCTGATAGATCCTCAACTTATTGATTAAAACCCCAAGGTTCCCACCTCTACACAAGGTGCTTTCATCTATAACTAACCATTTGCTAGATCCTCCAACTATTCCTCAAAAGAGCAGACTAGACATTCCAATATTTTTTCCAGCAAAATACTTCACAAACTAACTAGATTTTCTATTCAATTGTACAAAATAGATCAACTGAACTCCTATCTCTATCCTATCTCGCAAAGTCAGGGCAGCATTTAGGCAAACCCTTTTACCGGTATTAGTTACGAAAACCGTTCAAACCAATCGGGCTTAATAAACCAATACAAATAGTAATGTTTTCTCTAGAGATTAAAAAGTTTTGTATTCATGTTTCCATTTTGCCAAACCTTTATTTGATTTAGGTATCAAAATGGTCATTCTGTTTGTTAAAAGTGGTTAAAAGTTTAAGTCATTTATAGCTTTTTTTTGTTAGGTGGTAAAAATCATCAAATGACTCCTTCCGCCCTGGGTGGGGCGGAAGGGACTGTCAGACTTTTACTGACTAAAAAACGACCTTATTCCTTCTGTTGCCCTTTACGTTCCGGGGCCACGGTATCCTGTTAAGACGTCCCGCAACAAGTCATTTGTAGCTTTTTTATTTCAGGTGGTAAAACCATCAAATGACTCCTCCCGCCCTGGGTGGGGCGGAGGGACTGTCAGGCTTTTACTGACTAAAAAAACCACCCTGTTCCTTCTGTTGCCCTTTACGTTTCTGAGCCACGGTATCCTGTTAAGACGTCCCGCAACAAGTCATTTGTAGCTTAAGCTGGAAGCTCCACGGTAGCAATTCAAATTTTCTTACGTTTTTTGCAATGTGCAAGTCAGTGCCAGGTTTAATGTTGATTAAAATATGATTCGCCGGCGTAAGAAGTATGTATTTTCGGAATTATAACCATTTAAGTCAACAATAAAACTCTATAGGGCCAGGTAACCCAAAAGAAATACTATTTCATGAAATCTTGACATTTCAGGATTATACCGACTTATGGAGTTATTGTACTGATTTTAATAGATATAATTCTGAAAATACATACTTCTTACGCCCGCGAATCATACTTTAATCAACATTAAACCTGGCACATTAAACCCAATAAGTACTGACTTGTAAATTGCAAAAAACGTAAGAAAATTTGAATTTCGCGGGCTACCGTGGAGCTTCCACCTTAAGTAGAAATGTTCTTTTTTTTTTAATTTAATGTGATTTTAATTTTTATTTAGACTTTCAATTTTAACGTTTTTCCTAATTGTTTGTTCATTTATTACCTTTAGTTACCTTACAATTTTATGCAGGTACCAAAAATCACAGTTTTTATTACACAAATACACCTAAACCAACCTAATAAAATAAATATAATAATAATACACCTATAAACCACTACCAAAATAATCACCTATAATATACCTATATACCTATAATCTATGTAAATAAATTCAGTTCTATTCTATTCTATCAACATTTTTAAAAGTTTATCACGAAAGACAGTAGCCTAATTTTGCTGGAACGTACAAAGGCAGTATAATTTTTAATCAAATAAACACAAACAGTAGGCCGACAGTTAGCTACCTCACCCTACAAAGTTAAAGTCTTACAAGCGGGTGAAAAGTTCTCTGTTTTGGAAATCTATTGTTTCGTGTGTCCACAAAATAAATGTTTTGAACATTGGGTTAAGTCGTCTGAAGTTAAATTAACTAACCGAGGTATACATTCAGGATTCGGGCTGCTGTTAAGAATTTTTGAATGTTAACGAGACTTCAAGATCTCCCGCGCTCAAGCTTGCACTATAGAAATAATAGGTATAAACATACATCATCATCATCATCTGCCTAGCCTTTTATCAATTATGTAGGGGTCGGCTTCCAGTCTTACCAGATGCAGCTGAATACCAAGTATTTTACATGGAGCGACTGCCTATCTGACCTCTACAACTCAGTAACTGGGTAATACGATACCCCTTTGGGAAGACTGGATGTCAGATATTCGGATTTCTGACGACCCGTAACGACTGTCAAAGATCCACGTATGACAGACGGGACCAATGGCTTACCGTGCTTTCCGCGACACGGAGCGCACATCATCCACGAAATGTCACTCACTCATTAATCAGATGTAGTACGTGGTCGACCATATGGAGGTGTCGCGTTGCTATGGAGATCTAGTGCGTTTGACAGTGTATCAGTGATAAGGTGTAACAATGTGCGATTGACGGCAATTAAGGTTGTGACTACAAAACGGGATATTCTAATTTTCTCTGTGTATATGCCTGTTTGTAACAATAATAACTTAAGTGAATATACGGAATGTCTGGCTGAAATTAATGCAATTGTAGAATGCAATAGTGTTGAAAATGTGTTTGTGTTGGGAGACTTCAACGCGCACCCGGGTGAGTTATTCTGTAACGAACTATTAAAGTTTTGTTCTGATTGTCAATTAACTTGTGCAGACATTGATATATTAGGTATACATTCTAACACCTTTACGTACTTGAGTGACTCACACGGGTGCGTTAGATGGTTGGACCACTGCTTAGTAACAACTGTTACCAAAAGTTCAATTGTAAAAATAAATGTAATTAATGATGTTTCGTGGTCGGACCATTTCCCATTAGAAATAAGTTGTAATTTTAATGTATTAGTGCCAAAGTATAGTGATAAAAAAGGTATGCCGAACAAAGTATTATGGGGGACTAGAAATTCTGAACAAATTCAAAACTATTCCCAATGTTGTCACGAAGGACTTCGTGAAATTGACTTTCCTAGTCAGTTGAGAGAATGTAGTGATAAGATATGTAACAATCGTCATCACAGATTACTAATCGACAGTATGTACAAACAGATTGTTTTTGTTTTGCAAGCGGCTGCGATTTCTAGTTATAATACAAATGTAAAGAAAAAGTATCGTCACATTACTGGATGGAATAAACATGTGAAGGCGGCTCATGCGTTGGCACGGCGGGAGCTCGAAAGGTGGATTTTACATGGGAAACCTACATGTGGAGTTGTTTATAAAGATATGAAAGTTTCTAGACAGATTTTTAAAAGTAAATTGAAATGGTGTCAAAACAATGAAGTCCAGATAAAAATGGACCTTATTGCATCCCTTCATGATGAAAAAAAGTTTGGTTCATTTTGGAAACAAACTAACTCTCTGAATCCTCAGCCGAGCCTGCCAGCGAATGTGGACGGCCTATCGGACAACAGTGATATAGCGAACATGTTTATGAAACATTTTAAGGTAGATCCGCTTACTACAAATACTAATGTGCGAGGCATTCGAGCCCTGTGTGAGGGTGACGTATACGAACGTTTCACAGTCAAGCAAATTAATGCTGCGTTAAATAATACGAAACGGGGTAGGTCGCCCGGGCACGACGGCCTGAGTGTTGAGCATTTAAGGTTCGCTGGTGTACACATGTCTAGGTTACTCACCATGTTATTTAATCTTTGTGTTGGTCACTCTTATTTACCTGAAGATCTTGTTAAAACTGTAGTAGTTCCCATAGCAAAAAATAAGAGAGGTGACTCATCTGACAAAACTAATTATAGACCTATATCGCTAGCTACGGTCATTGGCAAGGTGTTGGACAGTCTGCTTGAGAGGCAGTTGAATACGCACATTAATTTACACGACGCGCAGTTTGGTTTTAGAACCGGTTTGTCTACTGAAAGTGCAATTCTGTGTCTCAAGCAGACCGTGAGGTACTATACGGACAGGAAAACACCAGTATATGGTTGTTTTCTTGACCTTTCAAAAGCCTTTGACCTGGTAAATTATGACATTCTGTGGCAAAAATTATCAGATGATACTGACCTGCCTACTGAGAGCATTCACATTTTTAAATATTGGTATGAGAGTCAGAGGAATTACGTTAGGTGGGCAGACGCACATTCAGTCTCATACGGACTGGATTGCGGTGTGAGGCAGGGGGGGTTAACTTCACCCAGTTTGTTTAACTTGTATGTGGACCGGCTAGTGCGTGAGCTGAGCGGCACCATAGTTGGATGTTCTATTGATGGAAGGATGATCAATAACATAAGTTATGCTGATGACATGGTGCTGCTCAGCCCATCAATCTGCGGTCTAAGAAAACTGCTGGCTGTCTGTGAGAGTTATGCGGAGGCTCATGGCTTGAGGTATAATGCCACTAAGAGTGAAGTTATGGTGTTCAAAGTACCTAAAAAGACACCTACAAATATTCCCCCTGTAACGTTGCGTGGAATTCCGTTGCAGGTGGTCACTCATTTTAAATATCTCGGTCATGTGGTCACGGATGATCTCACGGACGACCAGGATATTGATAGGGAGCGTAGGGCGTTGGCGGCCCGATGCAATATGCTTGCTCGCAGGTTTGCGCGGTGCACCAAGGAAGTAAAGCTAACTCTTTTCAGAGCTTATTGCCAGACTTTTTACTCGTGCAGCCTATGGGTTAGGTATACGCAGAGGGCCTACAGCGCCCTGCGTGTCCAATATAATAATGCACTCAGGATGTTGTTGGGACTACCTCGGTTTTGCAGCGCATCAAGCATGTTTGCTGAATCGAGACTGGATGACTTTCATGCCATTATGCGCAAGCGAAGTGCGTCTATGCTGCGGCGATTCCGGGGTGGTCCGAACAATATTTTACTTACTCTGGCGGACAAAATTGATGGGCCATTTATTAGGCACTGGGCAGAGAGACACGTGCGTACTGACGTACATGTACCAAATTAATTTTCGCTTTTGTTTTAAAATATTATCTACTAACAATAGGTTAAGGCAATACTAACACAATATGGATCCTGTAGTCCGAAATAAAGAATTATTATTATTATTATTATTATTCCATTTATTTATTTTGTATACATATATAATTACATTTTTAAATATTATTATGAAAAAGATATAAAAACATTTAAAAATATAAAAAATAGTATCCCACCGGCGTCGGGAACAGGGTCCAAGCCACCGGTGGTCAGGGCTCCTGAGAAAGGAATCTCCTAACAATACGCGCCGTGTCCAGGAGTACCGCTTTCTGAATCAAGCCCTTGATCCAACAGCCCAACGAGAGCCTCCTAAGGTGTTGGTCGAGGCTCTTGGCTATTATGCCATTGGCCGTCACGACTATCGGCACAGTGATTGCTGTACTCACATCCCACATGTCGACAACCTCGCGAGCCAAATCAAGATACTTCATTTGTTTATCTTTCTCAGCCTTCACGAGGTTCTCGTCATGCGGGACTGTTATATCCACAATCACTGCGCGACGCTCTAATCGATCTATCACCACTATGTCAGGCTTATTGGCAACAATAGTCCTGTCAGTGATGATAGATCGATCCCAATATAATGTGATATTGCCATTTTCAAGAACTGGGTCGGGCACATACCTGTAGTAGGGTACTTCCGATTCCACAAGACTGTATTTAAGGGCAAGCTGCTGATGGATAATCCTGGCTACTAGGTTATGCCTATGCAAGTAGTCTCCGTTAGCCAGACGAGAACACCCAGATATAATGTGCCGGATTGATTCCCCGGGACGGTGGCATGCCCGACAAATGTCAACCGTACCGTCCTTCACAATATATCTCCGGTAGTTGTTCGTCATTATAACTTCGTCCATAATTGCACAGACAAAACCTTCGGTTTCCCCAAAGAGGTCACCAAAGCGCAGCCAGGATACGGACGCCATAAAGTCTACATCAGGCCCATGTAGGGCCCGGTAGTAGCGCCCGTGAAGCTCCTTGCTCTTCCATACCTCCATGCGATCATTAGTATCCAATACTACAGGTTTGCGCCAGTTCTCGTTCGCTAAGGAGAGCGGGGTGAGGCCCTTGTCCACTAAGACCACATCTCGGTGCATACCCACGTCGGCTTTTAGGAAATACTCCCTGAGACTGCATATCTCACGGTTGTGCAAGGTCTTAGCATTTAAAAAGCCTCGACCTCCACACTTCCGCGGGACATACAGTCTCATTACCGATGACCGTGGGTGATGCATCCGATTTGCGGTCAACAATGTGCGGACCCTCCTATCCAGGGCATCAAGTTCCGTCTGAGTCCATTTGAGTATGCCGAAAGAGTACATCAAAACCGGCATGACCCAACCGTTGAAGGCGCGCACCTTGTTTCCGCCTGACAAAAGACTATTTAATACTTTATTCAGGCGGCCAAAGAAGCGCTCCCTCAACGATTGTTTCATATCGGCAGCATTGATGCCTAACGCTTCCGACATACCCAAATATTTGTAGGTTTCAGTTGAGGAAAGGGATCTAAGGTTTATGGAATCCGAGAGTTGGGTTCCCACAGATTCCATAATCTCCCCTCGCTTCACATGCATGACTGCACATTTGTCCACACCAAATTCCATCCTGATGGCACTACTGAAAGTTTCCGTTACCTTCAGTAGCTCCATCAGTCGCGAATTGTTGGGGGCAAAGAGTTTCAGATCATCCATGTAAAGAAGGTGAGATATGACCTGACCACCTCTTCTCAACCGATAGCCCAGACCCGAACCCTCCAGCAGTGTGCTTAGAGGGTTCAAGGCTAAACAAAACCACAGAGGACTCAGACTATCACCCTGAAATATACCACGCTCTATCCTTATCGGTTCGCTGCTCTCTGGAATCTGCCTACATCCTGGATAGCGAAGTACCGTCCTCCATTGCCCCATACATGACATTAGGAAGGTGCGTAAAGTTGCATCTACTTTGTACAACTCCAACACCCTCATAAGCCATGTATGTGGCACCGAGTCATAGGCCTTCTTATAATCTATCCAACATGTAGATAGATCCTTTCGAGAACGTCGAACCTGCTGGTTAATGGCCATATCAATGAGGAGCAGCTCCTTAGTACCACGGGACCCATTCCTACATCCATTCTGAGAGGCAGACATGATAGAATTGTCTTCAATATGTTTGTTAATTTTCGCTCTCAAAATGGATGTAAGAACTTTATAGACCGTCGGCAGACAAGTGATCGGTCTATAATTTTTGGGTTCCGCAGTGCTACCCGATTTGTGGAGCAGGTGGGTTATTCCAGTTGTTAAGAACTGGGGCAACGATCCAGACACTAAAGCTGACTGGAACTGGGACGCCAAGCAAACGTGCGAGCTTCTGAACCATTTGATCCAGAAGTTATGCAGCCCGTCCGGCCCTGGAGATTTCCAATTAGGCAATGAACGGACCGCACGAGCTACATCTTGGGGGCTGATGGTAATTGCCCCCATTTCTGGTATCAGGTCGCACGCTCGCTCAACCTCCCGTGTCCAATCGCTCTCAGTGTGACTGACAGGCACCGACCAGACGCTGCGCCAGAACGAACACATGGCGTCATCATCCGGTAGGCGCGTATCAATCACACCTTGGCCTGGTCGCTCCCAAGCTCTGTATACCCACCTCTCATCACTTTGGAATATGCGATTCTGAGTGTATCGTTCCACTCGCCGCTTGTACCGACGAATACGGTTTGCCCATGCACAGATTTTCTGCTTCAGGAAGTCGATACGCTCTGTGACGCGGGACAAATAATCTCGAGGACTGACATCAGTCCCCGAGAACGCCCGCCTCACAAAGCGCACTACTCTATTATTATTATTATTATTATTAAGCGATTTCGAAAACCGCTCGACAAATAAAGACGAAATATGGAATGGAGGTAGTTTATAGTGAGTGGACGTCCGCTAAGAAAGGATTTTCAAGATGAAATGAGGGTCCAAAGCGTGTTTGGAGAAATCAACTTTGACGCAGACGAAGTCGCAGGCAGAAGCTACACAATAAAGGAGCACACGCTTTCTTGAATTCCAAGAAGTATTCCTTTTAAGGGCAATATTTCTTCAAAAACTACTGAATTTTATTCTAAACGGCCTCCAACGTATTTCAAAACTAGGCTCGTAATTCTGCACAGTATGATCGTGGCGACAGTGCCATCTGTGCCAGATGCGGCAGATAGGGAGTTGGCAAGTTCTGATTTATTGCCACGTCTAGGCAGATGTGCTACTATTGATTGGTGTAAGCTGTGGCTTGGAATTGGGGCTGATTCAGAACTTAGTGGTTAATACTTGAACTGTGACATAACCGTCCGTGCCTGTGTTCCTCTCCCTTTCCGTGCAACGTGTGCATGTTTTAAGAAATTTAGATCAATTTGGTTTATTTTAAAAAACGCTAATAGTTACAACTATACGTCGTTAGTGGCAGAAACGTTAATATTTTTCAGCATGATTAATTTTTATAATTAATATCCCTTATTTCAACCTTAAAAAAATAATCTTATGGTTAACAAGAACAGTACCTACAACAAATCAGTAAAAACATTAAGAGTTCTTTTTAAGCAACAATCCTTGTTATTGCAATGTTCATCATCTGCCTAGCCTTTTCCCAACTATGTTAGGGTCGGTTTCCAGTCTAAACCGGAAGCAGCTGAATACCATTATTTTACATAGAGCGACTGCCTATCTGACCTCCACAACCTGGCTAAGACTGGTTGTCAGGCTTTCGGGCTTCTGACGAAGTTCCACGTATGACAGCCGGGACCAACAGCTTAATGTGCTTTCCGTGGCACGGATCGATGTCACGATGTCTAAGATAAAGTTTCGTGTATTCAATCCGTTTCACGTTACTTTGCATTGCCAGCTTTGCTTTTTCTCGTGAAATAAGTACGATGAAAGCACATTTAGCAAATAAAATCTTTGAGTACAAGCATTATATTTATCACTAGCTATTGCCCGCGACTTCGTCCGCGCAAAAATAAAAATAGCCTATGTTACTCGCAGATAATGTAGCTTTCTAATGGTGAAAGATATTTTAAAATCGGCCCAGTAGTTTTTGAGTTTATCCATTACAAACAAACAAACAAAAATATTTTTTTTCCTCTTTATAATATTAGTGTAGATACAGATCGACAGACTTCCTCCTTCACCATTTATCTTCTCCTTAACATGTATAAATGATTCGGACATCACTTGACACATGAGTTCGGGTACGGGTCTGCTTGACCCCGTCAGTATGCGGACGGAACCCTATTTGATTTACATGTTGACGCGACGTCTTCCGGGTACGTCTAAAAATAGATAAGATTTACCCCGGTTTCTCGAACGAAAAATTAATATGGGAAATTGGGTATTTAGAATCAGTAACCAATAATACCAAGATACAGCTACTTTAAAAAAAACATACATACATACATAACATCACGCCTGTAATCCCCGAAGGGTTAGGCAGAGGTGTACCCATAAGTACACCCACATTTCGCCAGTTACGTTTTTAGTCCCAAGTAATAGGGGGCGAGCCTATTGCCATCAACCGGGCACAAATCCAGACTCCGAGGCTGCTACTGAGAAATTCTTAATGGAAAAACCCAATAACACTTTGCCCGACCTGGGAATCGAACCCAAGACCTCATGCACAGCAGTCGCGCTTGCGACCACTAAACCAACGAGGCAGTCAGTTTAAAAAAAAAAGTAACCTAAAAAAAATAGTCATACAGAGAAGCAACAGAGTGTTACCTACCTATGTGCGCGCACACACACAAAAGAGTTGAGAACGCGAACGGTGGCTTATATGGCGATATGACAGACCGTCATTTCGTTTGCCGTCACGGCAAACTAGTCGATTTTACTGACAAAGTACGCCAATAGATGTACACACAACCCTTTTTTTTAGCTCTAAAAACCCGTCAATCAACAGTAAAATTAGATTGCAAAAAATGTAACGTCACAGTTTACTTATGCCATACAAAATCTATGGGGGAATTGCGGTTTCATAGCTTATAAAAAGTAGGTATGTCCATTGATTGATAGTCTCTATTACTCAATTACTTCAAGCTGCTGTGATCCGTTAAATAAATGATTAGCAACCAACCATAGCTTACAGGCGCTAAACAATTTCTCACAAAATTTTTCTTCGATTTTTGTTCGAGAGACCGATGGTAGGGGTCTAACCGCATAAACTTTGATACTTATTTAACACGTGTCTATAAATGGTCTTACATTAAACTCAACTTGGCAACAATGTTGTGCAATTGTAGCGATACATTGTTTTCGATGTATACTGAGATTTAAGATGGTGAGAATTGAGCTTAATTGTACCAATACGAGCTAACCCATAATCTTACAATAATAAAGTGAATTATTTATGTATTTATTTATACTTTCTGCTACAAAACTTACAAAAGGTGGACTTAATGCCTTAGGCATTCTGTACCAGTCAACCAAAGGTGGCGAATTACGTTGAATTAATAAAATATGTCAATTTTATAAATTACTATCCCTTAAATAACAGTTCAATGGTCATGTGAAACTTAACTTAATTAATGAACTTAAGTTCAAATTTATCTGACGACCTTGCATACCTATCTCCTTTGCCAACTGTATGTCTAAAACTTACACTAAGAAAATAGTCAAAATCATTCAGCGTTAAATATCCAATCCTATCCTCATTCAAGCGTTGTATGACTACCACTCTTGATAACATAACATCACGCCTGTAATCCCCGAAGGGTTAGGCAGAGGTGTACCCATGAGCACACCCACATTTCGCCATTCATGTTTTTAGGTCCCATGTATTATGGGGTGAGCCTATTGCCATGAACCGGGTACAAATCCAGACTTCGAGGCTGCTACTGAGAAATTCCTGATGGAAAAACCCGATAACACTTTGCCCGACCTAGGAATCGAACCCAAGACCTCATGTTTAGCAGTCGCGCTTTGCGACCACTAGACCAACGAGGCAGTAAACCAGATAACCTGCCTGCGGAAACTTAAAAGTAACAAGATTATTTCCAAGTCTCCTAGATTTCAAAATAAGCAACAATAAACTCTAAACTAACTAAGAAACACGACTCCATCCTCCATCTTTCTCGACGATCTTATAGAAACGTGCCTGTCTTCGCTCGTCTCGTCGTAAACAATCTCGATAAACATAAACAAGTACCTACTGCACTTCCACTATTTATGTTTATTTACCGAAATAGTTGCGTTTCTAAGATGTCTCCCTGAACGAATAGTGTTGACATTTGATGTAGACTTTAGGACGGATGCATATTGTGAGCTGCGATTGTGGAAAAAATGTCAGGTGTGTAGAGTGAGTCACGTAGACGGGCCTGTTGGTCTAGTGGTTAGCGGCCCTAACTGCTAAGCCGGAGGTCGTGGGTTCGATTCCCACCCAGGACAAACTTTGTGTGATGAGCATGATTGTTAGTTCTGTGTCTGGGTGTGATTTATCTATAATATGTATGTATTTATAAATTATATAAGTATGTATATTAGTTGTCTGGTTACCATAACACAAGCTCTGCTTAGCTTGGGATCAGATAGCCGTGTGTGAGTTGTCCCAAGATATTTATTATTTATTATTATTATTACTACTTATATACATACATAAACTCACGCCCTTTTTCCAATGGGAGTAGGCAAACCACGGAACGCCACCTGCTACGATCGTTACATACTCATTTCGCCTCATCTACGTTCATACATCTCGTCCTACAAGCACACCGGTTACGAGTACTGCGCACCTGACCTTTCTGAAGGACCTCACCAATAAGGTCAGTGTAGGTCTTCTTAGGGCCACCCCTGCGTTGCTTGCCATATAAATACCTTTTGTTAATCGTCACTACATAACGGAGCATTTATGAATAGTAAACGTTTTCATGTACAGCCGGAAGCACTAATGTAAAGGGTGTGAAAAGTCACCCCCTGAAAGGATGAAACGGGGATCCAAAATTTGTATGTAGAAACAAGACAAGGTCGCCTATAACCGACATTTCCGTGGACGAAGTCGCGGGCAAAAGCCAATATATATTATTTATTTTAATGTACCAGATTTTACCTATAAGACAGGCTTACATACATAACATCACGCCTGTAATCCCCGAAGGGTTACCAAATGTACCCATTAGTACACCCACATTTCGCCAGTTATGTTTTTAGTCCCATATAATAGGGGGCGAGCCTATTGCCATCAACCGGGCACAAATCCAGACTCCGAGGCTGCTACTGAGAAATTCTTAATGGAAAAATCCAATAACACTTTGCCCGACCTGGGAATCGAACCAAGACCTCATGCACAGCAGTCGCGCTTGCGACCACTAGACTATCGAGGCAGTCAGACAGGTTTAATAAATAAGATAATCAATAATAATAATAATAACGAAGCTGTAACTAAATGGCACCAAAAAAATCTCAGCAACGCCATCAAATTTAAATGTGCCCAAAAGATTGGCGGCATTGCCACGTTAGATGGCAATGCTTAGCCTTTGACTAAGGTAAAAACCAACCTTTTAGTAATAAAATACATATTTAGGCGTAAAGGAAATCTATATAAATACAAAACTAATGGTGTTGCTAAGCGCAAAGCTCAAGAACGGCTGGCCTTGGCTTATTCTTTTTTAGATTTTTTCTTTACGTCGCGAACAAAGTTTATGTATATAGGTACAGTATATATACATATACAATATTTTTTTAAGGAAAATTTACCGGAGTGAGTTAGAGTTAGAAATGTACGCAAGTGCGCAGCCGCTATTTATAAATAAATACCTGCTAAAATATGTAGACAATTTAACTAAATATAAACAATTATCTACCTAAACACGATCCAGCAGCTCTATTCTTAACTTCCAAAGAACTTCTACCTTTTCATATGTATAAATAATATATAGGTAATCCAAAGTATTCCGGAGTTAGCTAAAACTCTCAAAGAGTCGCCGGTCCTAATTAATTGGGACTATTTATACATCCGATGCCGTCACGAGTTCGTGCGAACTTCCTATCGATGTTCGAGATCGATTTGGCGGACTTTTGTCGCTGGGGTTCGCGTTCGTGATGTACTTTTGTGCTATAAAAAGATACGACGTGTAAATAGACGCATTACATAACATGTAACTACGCAGCGATATTATTTATATATTTATTTTAAACTTTATGCAACAAAAAAGTATGCCTTAGGCATTCTCTACCAGTCGAACGAATTGTAAAGTTGAAAAAGTCACATGACATCACGCCTGTTATCCCCGAAGGGTTTAGGCGAAGGTGTACTCATTAGTACACCCACAATTCGCCAGTTATGTTTTAGTCCCATGTAATAGGGGCGAGCCTATGCCATCAACCGGGCACAAATCTAGACGCCGAGGCTGCTACTGAGAAATTCCTGATGGAAAAACCCAATAATACTTTGCCCGACTTTGGAATCAAACCAAAGATCTCATGCTTTAGCAGTCGCATATTGCAAAATGAAATTACACTGTATTCAATTTTATCGAAATTTCAGTGGTTTAGTTGTGATGGCGTAACAAACAGACAAACAAGCAAACTTACTTTTGCACTTATAATATTAAGTACCTATGGAAACAATATTCAAAGCGTGTCTCAAATCAATTTAATTATTTTTTAGTTTGCAGGTAGATGGTAAAAAGGTCAAATATTTAAATACACGTGTATCCTAATAAAAAGAAAGCTTTTATTTCTCGTAAAAAAAGATTATTCATAGTTTTCCCTCTACGCATAAACGTTAATTTCGTTTAATTATTTATCCTCAAAATAATAAAGATTTTAGCAACCTCAATCTCTGTTATCCTGGTAACCTTCGTATATTTAGAGTTACCAGGACAACAGAGCTGAGAGATTATTTGTTTACTGGGATTTAGAAAAGCTTAATAAAACAATTCTAAATTAAATGTTGAAGATTACCATAATACATTGTTCTGCTTATTCTTATATTAATTCAATTGTTTTTTTCCACTTATTCACAGGTATTTACTTTAGCTTGTTGATTATCCACCTATTAAAAAGAAATATACCACATTTTTTTTTAGCTAACTTTCATAAGTATTGGAGTAGCTCTCATTATATATTTCTACTTTATTTTCTTTTTACTTTCTGACTGCCTCGTTGGTCCAGTGTCGTAAAGCGCGATTGCTGAGCGTGAGGGCTTGGGTTCGATTCCCAAGCCGGGCAAAGTGTTATTGGATTTACCGTCAGGAATGTCTCAGTAGCAGCCTCGGAGTCTGGATTCGTGCCCCGTTGATGGCAATAGGCTCGCCGCCTATTACATGAGACATAAACATAACTGGCGAAATATGGGTGCACTAATGGGTACACTTTTTCTTACCCTTCGGGGATTCAAGGAGTGATGTTAAATTTAATTAAAACTATGTATTTTTACTTTTTATTTTTTAGTTATGCTTAACCAATGGCCATGAACATAAAAAAAACTCAAAAAGCACCTTCATAATAATATGCATTGTAAAAGTTACATTGTCCCGATATCAAACCCACATACCTAAAAGGCAGGCGTCTTAACCAATATAAAACATCTATTTTTATATCATTCTTATCACAAAATAACTTTATAGGTAGTACCAAGAAACGCTAATAAGATATTACAAACATTTTTCAAAGAACGACCCTCAATGATGACTAAAATAGAAATATAATATCTGAGAATAATTTTATTTCCTCTGATACGCCTCCATACATCCTGTATGTTTAATAGGCGAATAATATACACAGTCAGACATTGGGAGAAAAACTTTTACCATAAATTCAATACCTGATTCTAGAAACCCAGATGTTAACATTTTTCTTCGGTTATTACAGTAGCGTAACTAGGGGGGGGGCGCAGGGGCGGTCCGCCCCGGGTGCCACCAGCCCAGGGGTGACACCCGACAGTGAATAAAAATAGAACATACATGCTTTGAATAGCAAACATACAGAGTTTCTCAACCGCCTCAAAGGCCTCTGACATGGTTTAAGTGGTACAGTAAGTCCAGGTTTCCTCACGATGTTTTCCTTCATCGATGCCAGTGATGTTCAAGATAAAGTTTAAGAAGGTATTTATAGCGACCAACCGTTCACTTACCTGCATGGCGTTCACGGGGCACTGTCACTTTTTTTGAGCAATAAGGTACATACTAGTCCTTACTTTTTAATATTTTTTCAATCAAGCGTACCTTACCTGAAATCAAAGAAATACATATTATGTAAACATTTACTGTATTGTAATACAAATTAACACCAGAAATATACCTATACAAATTTTATAAACAATAATAACATAATTTCGTACATTTTATTAAAATACATAGGATACAGCATTTCACACAAACTTTCAAAGCCAATATTTTTCATATCATATTTATATATTTTTCGAAATGAATCAATCGATTTTAATGAAAATGTTCTCTGATAACTTTTTAGACCTACTTATGCGTAGAAAGTTTCATTAAAATCGATTCATTCATTTCGAAAAAATACGACTTGATATCTTAAGAAAAAAAGAAACTTATTGAACGAAACTATTTTTGTTCAACTCAAATTATTTAAATAAGTCTATAAAGAAAATCTTTCGTGTCCAAAAGGGAAAATGATAGCCATCAGAAATCGTTCAAGACATCAAAGAAATCTCTCACTGACTGATTGTAGAGACCGTGTGATATTAAGTATTTCTCCACAAACACCGCTTTATGTACCAATGATCTCATTACTCATATGTCCGTGAAGATAATAATATAATATTCAAATAATAACGTTTACAAAAAAGTGCACATTTTGCCAACAGTAATAGGATTTTCCATACAATTATAGTTCCTAAAATAAACTAAAACCTAACATAATATTATTATAGGTGAATATAATGATGGCTTGGTAGCGGTTCGCCCGATCTAGGTTAATTTAAACCTGTGTTTCAGGCCAACACTTTATAATCCAAATAAATATTTTGGGAGAGTAGAGTATAAAGTTAAATATAATTATAGATGTGCACAAGAAAGGAAGAATTTTGTTTTTTAATGCATATTGACTAGTATTTATTCGACTTCGACATTAAGTTTGTTGGCGTCCGCGATAACCGACATTTATGCGGACAAAGTCGCAGGCAAAATCTAGTTCTTATAAACAAAGAGCTTTTAATCTTCGTCGGTCATTTTTAAATAAAACATATCCTTTATTTTAACAGATTACATAAAATGTAACTGTACTTTCGATAGTTTTTAAAGATTTATGTTTGTAATCGCACCTTCGACACGGGAAAAAATCTTAGTGTGGGGCAACGTTATATTACAAGCTTTTAATAAATCTCGCGACAAGAATTCATCAATTTAAAGTTTATTTTCTTCTATTTAGGACAATTAAATAAAAGCTTTGTTTTAAAAAGTTTTTTTTAAACATTATTAAAAAAAAGAAAGAAACAGAAATTGTTGGTTGTTGTTAAGGGAACCAATTATCCAACAATTGATCCAATATTTGTGGCCAATAGCAGACGAACCTTACCTCGGTCACGTGCAAGTCATTGACCCTAGGATGAGCGCACTAACGTAAACGTAGTTTCAACGATATTCGCATCCTTATTCTAATCTATCAAAAACGCATACGTTTACGAGGATGGATGTTTGTTACTCTTTGACACTTCACGGGCTAAGCAGAATTAGCTGAAATTTGACACACAAAAAGATATTGTTACTTCGTTTTTTTTTCCCGTGGTGTAATTTTAGACTGTTTTATTCTGAAAAGTCTACACACACAAAGTCGCTGGCAGAAGCTAGGAGCTTGTTTTATTTTTTTATGTCGCTAAGAGCGGGTCTGCTGTAGATGAGGCATTCGGTGCAATTCCTAGGTCGGACAAAGTGTTATTGAGTTTTTCCATCAGGAATTTCTCAGTAGCAGCCTCGGAGTCTGGATTTGTGCCCGGTTGATGGCAATAGGTTCGTCCCCTATTATATACATAAAAACATAATCAGCGAAATATAGGTGTACTATTTAAGGTACACCTCTGCCTAACCCTTCGGGGATAAGAAAGTGATAAGCATTGAATTTTATTCAACAAAGTACATTACGTATAGCTCATTGATATAAAGCCTTCAAAGTGTGCAAACGTTATGTGCAAAACGAGCCTTTCCAATTTAAAAATCGATCTACGTTACGTAGGAAACCTTTTCTCAGAGAGCCCGTTCTAGATTCTCTGTACCTTTATCATGTTTTCTGCCAATTTCACTCCCTCTTTAAGAGCCCATATATTAAACGTTTTGTAAATAGTAGGTATACATTGTACTCATGTAGGGTGTGCTATGATTATAAAGAATTTTTAAATGTTATGGATAGTTTAAGAACTTTATCTTTTTTATTTTTAGCCACACAGCCATAGCCTCCTCTTAAAAAAAGCCGTAGCCTCCCCTCCTCCTATTTAATGAGAGTGCAATCTACTGATGTGATCACAAAAATCAAGACATAAAGTTTACCTACAACATTTAAAACTTGTCTATTGTAAAAAGGTATAATAGAGGAATAAAAAAAATACAAAATTTTAAATATTTCTATAAAATATTTTTGATTGTTAAAACGTCATCAAAATCCGTTATACAGTTTAAAAGAACTAAAGCGACACACAAAGACATAAAAACCGACTCATATTTATTTTAAAAGTGTAAAGAATCTATAAAACAAATACATCCAAAACAATTCGAAATGAAGCCATAAAGAAACATTGTTATAATTCTCCCATTCAATTGGACTCCATCCAAGCCAGAGATTGGCTCCGATATTACCCGTTATTTTACATCGTAAAACACATAAAAGAAGTTCGCTCAGCGCATGAGCCATTGAGACATTAGCTCATTATGCAACCACTGAACAATGTACTCGAAAAATTATGAAGTTCCCTCCGAATCGAATTGAATATTGTTTTCGTAGTAACATCTTTGTACTATTTATTAAGTGCTATTGGAAATCGGATTGTGTTTTGTTTTATGTAAAGGCTCGGCTACACTGAAGCGGGCAACCTGCAGTTGTTTTTGTAGGGACGAGATAAAAGCAGCAAAAGCCTAAAAAAAAGATTATTTGACACAGGCAATGTGTACTCAAAGATAATAATAAAAAGACTATTCTAACATTAGTTTAAGCAAATTTTCTTGTTACTAACCACCTTACCTTGCATATGGACTATTGTGTCTGAAATAAATGGTTTTAGCGCGACTGCTGTGCATGAGGTCTTGGGTTCGATTCCCATGTCGGGCAAAGTGTTATTGGGTTTTTCCATCAGGAATTTGTCAGTAGCAGCCTCGGAGTCTGGATTTGTGCCCGGTTGATGGCAATAGGCTTGCCCCCTATTATATGGGACTAAAAACATAACTGGCGAAATGTGGGTGTACTAATGGGTACACCTCTGCCTAACCCTTCGGGGATTACAGGCGTGATGTTATGTTGAGTGTAAATGTTTTTATTATACAAATAAAATGCAAAAAAAAAAACATCACTGTATTTAATTTTTTTCAGCATTGCCAAACAGTCCCAGCTCTGCGTAAGTTGACTACTCTAGTATATATTACAGAACAAATAGATTCTGCCTGTCACTTTGTCCTCGTGTAAATTTTTCACCCGCATTAAAAAATAACTAAAAGAAAATATCTCTTCAGCTTTATTAGAAATGGATAATGAACTTAAAACAACAGATACAGAGTTTAAAATTGCGTGATTGAGTACTAGATAATAAATGCTGCGCGGAATTATATCTCACACACAAATTTGAACCCGATATGTGATGTTGGTATTTTAGTTTGCTATCAATTAATCAATTAATACTGCGGTCTGCGCAGACCGTTAGGCTTCAATTAGAGATATTGTGTCATAATCTGGGATAGCAAAAGTAAAATGGAGCACTATGCAGTACATTTTTATAAAAAAACATAATTATAGAAAATTCAGCGCGATATTTTGTAGCCCTCTTCTCATACAGAGACGGCACGAATATTGATCATGACGCTTGCTTATGACGTATTGACGAAACTACGGAACCGATTTGAAACATTCTTTCACTGTTGCTAGGCTACACTATTCCCGGGTGACATAGGCTATATTATATTTAAAAAAAAGTTAGGGATCCGTAAGAAACTTCACGCGAACGAAGTCGCGGGGAGAGTTCTAGTAATAATGTAAAGTCTAAGTTTCACATTAACCGTAGAAAGAAAATTTCAGTAATAGTCACATCAGTACTTACTTGAAGTTCCTTTTCAAACAAAAAATAATTTAAAAAACCAGTAAATAAAAAATGGAAATTGTTAGTTTCCGTCTACAAAACATACAAAAAGCCCGATTCTATATAAAAGAAACTGATTTATTGCATCAAAAACCCAGTTTTATCGGAAAGAGGAAAATATATTCGGCGTCTTAATAGCCATAGTGAATCAACATTAACTTTTTGTCGCCCAGCAAACGATGGCAACTTACAACGACATCGACTTCCCTATTCTGGTTCAGTCGAACAAATTAAACCATTTGTCTGTCGTATTCGAACTAAGATGGCGGACGAAATGGTTGGTAAAAGGTTTAATGCAATTTCAGGAGTTGGAATATATGTGATTTAATCCGTTTGGTGAAGTTTTAGTAACTTTTGTGTGGTTTTAGTATGGCCAAATGATGAACATAATTACACATAACATACATAACATCACGCCTGTATTCCCCGAAGGGTTAAGCAGAGGTGTACCCATTAGTACACCCACATTTCGCCAGTTATGTTTTAGTCCCATGTAATAGGGGGCGAGCCTATTGCCATCAACCGGGCACAAATCCAGACTCCGAGGCTGCTACTGAGAAAAACCCAATAACTCATGCACAGCAGTCGCGCTTGCGACCACTAGACCAACGAGGCAGTCCCAGAACATAATTATTGTATGTGTAATAAAATTATGTTATAGGAATATATTTATAACACACCGGCCAAATGCACCGTTTACAATTTTCGCACCGCCGAATACAATATTTAACACTACACACAAAAAAAACAAGATTTTCATTTTTAACTTTATTTCTTCTCCACATTGTTTGTTATTATTATTCACTTTATTTTATTTTTATTATTTGTTTTGTGTCCTGTACTGTTATTAAAAGCTAACACGAGGCTAAATGACGTCTGACAAAATTCATAATGACCTTGTATTAGCAACTGCAAATAGTGGGCCTTACACATTTTTTTTTTTTTAATTTAAACATAACTTCACGCCTGTAATCCCCAAGGGGTTAGGCAGAGGTGTACCCATTAGTACACTCACATTTCGCCAGTTATGTTTTTAGTCCCATGTAATAGGGGGCGAGCCTATTGCCATCAACCGGGCACAAATCTAGACTTCGAGGCTGCTACTGAGAAATTCCTGATGGAAAAACCCAATAACACTTTGCCCGACCTGGGAATCGAACCCAAGACCTCATGCACAGCAGTCGCGCTTGCAACCACTAGACCAACGAGGCAGTCTTTTTTTTTTTTAATTGACTTATAATAAGAGCCCGATAATATTTTAAACTTTAAAGATACCAAGAATAAGGATGCCCTGTCAATAACCTCAAACCTGTTATAACAAAGCTGTAATATCAGTGGTAAAAGGAATCGCTTCCAATATCCCTAATAAAGCAAAGTACACTTCGATGAAAAGGATGCACTGAATTGTGAATAGGAATACTTGAATAATTTCCATAATTTACGTAAGATGAACAACTTTACCTTTACATAAAGTGTATCGGTAGATAAGCAGTCTTTAACCGTTACTTTTTTTCCCCTTTTCTCTTCATTCCAGAAGAAATTCTATTGCTGGGAAAGAATTATGCAGGAAAATATTGAAGCAGCTTTTTTTATGATCTTTTTATTATTTTAGATTAAGATGTTCGGATTTTAAGTCGGATGTAAATTGTAGCATGATTATGGTACAATAATTAATCATGGTTGTGATCAATAAAAACGAATTAAACTTCGTAAAAAATATGACCGCCTTCAAAAACTACAAAATAAAAAATAACTTTAGCTTGAAAGTCGGCGGCTTTGGTTTTGTTTCCTGTTATGTAGGTATTGCCACCGACTTCCAAGCTAAAGTTATTTTTTATTTTGTAGTTTTTGAAGGCGGTTATCTTTTTTTGTAAAAAAGCTTTTTATTTTTCACTTTTTAGTGCTTGTGTGTTAGTTTGAAATCCTTACATAAAGCCCTTTCAAACAATACCCCACACGATATATTTAATTTTGGAAAGTGGTAGGAGGGGGGTTGACGTACCCCCTCCCCACTTCCTTCAGTCAGTCATCGACTACACGTATAAACAAAGCAATTTTTCTTGTTACGGAGGTTCTGCTGTGATTTTATAAGGAGTTCCGTTCCATGTCTCCAAAGTTCATCATCAGATCATGACAATATTCCTATGGGACCTATTCGGAACTATACTCTTTCAAACAAAAAAAGAATCATCCAAATCGAACAAACACACACAAAAAAAAAAAAAAAAAAAACATACGCGTCGAATTGAGAACCTCCTCCTTTTTGAAGTCGGTTGAAAATAACATAGTGCCCAGGTTTACCGTACCGCAGTACGATCTACGCCGTAGCTCAGATTAAGCTACGCCGTAGCGCAGTGCTACGCCATTGTCACGCTGACGCGTAGATGTCAAAGCTGACGGCGAAGCGGTGGTCGGCGCTGAGCCGTGCGCGGCGTATACGCCGTCATGCAAATTGACCCGCAGCGCCGACGGTCAGCGTGACTCTAAAACAAGCCTAGTGGTGTGGTGCGCTGGCGCCACCCGCGAGTCATTTTACCTTTTGTGACGTTTTCTGCTTGATGTGTGCATATTACCAGTAATTGAATCTTTCTGCAAACCAACAGTGCTATAGTGTCCCCTGCACTATAGACACTTGATATTTTTTTGTGTTACATTTTTATTTCTCTTAACTGCCATGACTTAGGTATAACTTTTTTATTTCTATAGTTTTATATTGCTATTGACCTACTTTGTTTTCAAAAATAGAAGCAACAAAAATAATGTTGTTAAGATGTAAAAACTTGCTTGAAAAGAGTATCCGTGGAGTTCATTGCTCGTTTCCATAGAGACCTACTTACGTTTTGTAATGAGCAACGTGCTTCAACCTTTTTTATTAACTGACCGACTTCTTGAAAGTTATAAAGTGCTTGTAAATAAAAGAAATAAATACGACTTTGATGCTAATTCAGAAAAAGTCAGCTTGAGGTTATCTGTGAATCCCAAGCTTCATATCAGCTCACCTAAAACTCACATCATTTACTCACCGAGATGACATAACAACATATCATCACGCCTGTAATCCCGGAAAGGTTAGGCAGAGGTGTTCCCATTAGTACACCCTCATTTCGCCAGTTATGTTTTAAGTCCTATGTAATAGGGGGCGAGCCTATTGTCATCAACCGGGTACAAATTCAGACTCCGAGACTGGAGAGAAATTCCTGATGGAAAACCCGATGGAAATACTAATAAGTCCAACTGTTATTAAAAACACGTTATAAAACTGTTTTTCTTAATTATTAAAGTTACGTTACATAAATTTTCTCTTAGAAAAACTAATTGAATTTGAAATAATTGTTAACTAGCACAGAACAATGTAATTCAGACACTGGTTAGACATAAAAGCCAATTGAATCGAACAGCTGAGCCGAACAGGTGGCTTTGAAACGAATTAGCAATAGAATAGAAATAGATTTTAATGTTTTAAGGTAAATTTACAAGACTTGGTAATAGACGCAGTTGCAGACTTTTATTATGCTAATGAGTGAGAAATTCCTGATGGAGAAACCCAATACCAAAAAAAAAGAATTATTATAAACAAAGAAATTAATCCGGCAAACCTCGGCGTTAAATTATCCGGCAAACAAAGGCGGACTTAATGCCTTAGACATTTTCTACCAGTCTACCTTAGGGTGATGCAGAGACAAAAACAAAGTAGGTGCACAGATACAGAAAATAAATACATATATACATACATACAAAAAAAATATATATATATATATAAAGTGGGGAGAGAGATAAAATACATAGATGTTGAAGTACAACAAAACTAAAACTAAACTAAATAATTAAATTAAAAATCAGATTAATTTAATTGATTAATTAAATTTATGCCCGGTTAATGGCAATAAGCTCGCCCCCTATTACACGGAACTTAAACATAACTGGCGAAATTAATGTGGTAGTACTAATTGGTACACCTCTGCTTAACCCTTCGGGGATTACAGGCGTGATGATATTACGTAAATTGTTAATAACATTTTGTAATATAACCTCCTTTTAGCAACTAAGTTAAGGTTTTGACGTAAGTAAGACTTCTCTTAACTTACTACCCAAAATACCCACTCAAAACACCAACATAATATATGTAGTTCATTACATACATCTCACCTTGACTGCCTCGTTGGTCTAGTGGTCGCAAGTGCGACTGCTGTGCATGAGGTCTTGGGTTCGATTCCAAGGTCGGGCAAAGTGTTATTGGGTTTTTCCATCAGGAATTTCTCAGTAGCAGCCTCGGAGTCTGGATTTGTGCCCGGTTGATGGCAATAGGCTCGCCCCCTATTACATGGGACTAAAAACATAACTGGCGAAATGTGGGTGCACTAATGGGTACACCTCTGCCTAACCCTTCGGGGATTACAGGCGTGATGTTATGATGTTATGTTATTACATACATCTCAAGACATCAATATAACACAAGTAGTCTTCACACCCTATTGAAAATCAAATAAGTTGAATAAATAAGGAAACGCGAGCATCAATAGGCGTGAAATACACGTAATATGAAAGATATCGCGTGTTCACACCGTTTGTGATTGCATCTTCCGGCTAGACCTTTCACTAACGAGTCACTTATAATATATCGTCTAGCCGTATATTTGAAACTTGCTGTTTATTTCACATACATATATAAACTCACGCCTTTTTCCCATGGGGGTAGGCAGAAACCACAGAACGCCACCTGCTGCGATCCTTACATGGGGTATGTAAGGATTATTTTCGCCTCATCTACGTTCATACATCTCGTCATACAAGCACGCTGTTACCTTTTATTTAATTTGTTTAATAAAATAATCTTCATGCCAGTCTATTCTTGTCTCATTGCTGAGCAAAAGCCACTTCACACACAGAGAAGGCACGAGCATTGATCACCACGCTTGGTCACAGCGGATTGGCGATTTCAGACATATAATTGTGTCCAATGTCAGTGACACCGATGTCAGTGATGTCCAAGATAAACATAGAGAGTACATATGAAATGGAAAAGTTTTTAACACTTTTATTATTATTTTTTACTTTCAAGTGTGTGCGGCAGAGCATGACATGATTATATAGATAGACTAGCCTCTGCCCGCGACTTCATCTGCGTCAGAGTTGGTATCTCCATACAAACTTTAAAATCCTCTTAGGATGTGAATTTTGGAAAACCTTTTTCTTTTCAGATGCCTACGTCATTCAAAGAACGCACCCACCTAGTTTCAGCTTTCTACGATCTGCGCGTTGTTCCGTCAGTTAGTCAGTCGTTCAGAACAAAGCATTTAATATGCATAGATTATATGATCATACCATTGTTTATGCCTATTGTTATTCTTATAAAAAAAAACTCCGTTCAAGTTCGAAACCAGACGGTTAAAAAATAGGGCTTACAAAAGATCTTCTTATCTTCAATCTAAGTAAACTAGGTTCTCAAAAAGAGAAATACCAATACCTAGGTACACTAGGTATTGCTATTTCAATTTTCACTTAAATACATCGTTGAAATTCAGTTTATATTCCAAACTCACGGCTACGACGTTCTCATATCGTCCGCCTCACGCTTATATGAGAAATTGTTACCGACTTCCAATATTGAAACGATTTCAAATTATGATTTTCAGGATCACACCGTTTTATTTGTCGTTTAAATTTCTAGGTAGCAGTAGCAGCTTGGAAGCTGGAATTGTGACTGGCTTTTCAATATACTAATATATCGAAGCAGAAAAGATTTTTTGTTTCTTTAAACTACCTGTCGGATTGTAATTAATTTTTTTGCATAGTGATAGCCAGGTTCACGAAAATAGTATGGGTTATACAATATACAGACTGTTAGTGTAAACACCGTTGTCACTACAACCATAGTTACTAAAACTAGTTATTATAAAAAATGTTTATCTGAATTAAAAAATAAATAAACAAAGTTTTCTTTCAAAAATTAAAAAAATATTTGTCTGACACCGTCCGCAAATTATTCATGGATACTATGCGCCCGAGTTACGTTATCACCGCAAAGGGCGTTGACCTGCTGCACTGGCCGTCCGTTATAACTACCTACATAAGTTTTAACTAATTACATCATTGTAATATAGGGTGAAATAATTTTGAGGAAAAATGGAGATTTTACTTTAAAAAAATAAAGTTTTTCTTTTTCATTGAATTTACGTTCTATTAGTGAAACCAAACCACTGGTTTCCAGGATAACGGTGTTTACACTAACACTCTGTATAACATCACATCATCATTTTTTTTGATTTTGCATATAAAGCCACGCTATCACATCGGATCGCTGATCTGTCATGGTAGTTTTAGTTAAGATTGCGTATTATTAACTAGCCCGTACTGTCCCACTGCTGGGCACAGGCCTCCCTCCATTTCTTCCATCTATAGCGATATTGCGCTACGTCTTGCCAATCCTCAAGAAAATTGCCCAGATCATCCCGCCATCTTCTTCGTGATCTGCCGCGTTGATTCAGTAAATAAACCAAATACGTAAGTTAATTCGGGTGAAAAAAATCCTGCGGACGAAGTCGCGGGCAGAAGCTACATAAATACATATACATAACTGTAAACACTTGCATGACAAATGATATGATACATGAGGATACGTTTGACGCAGTGGCTGAGCGATTGGCTGCTGCATTGCGTGGTGCGGTTTCGATTTCGAACAAATATTTGTATGACCAAGAGTTCATTGTTCCGAGTCTGCCTGTTTATGTACGTAAGTTTACATGTTTGTCAACGGACCCACGATTCGGGAGAAATTCCTAGGGATTGGACCAATTTTAAAATAAAATAAAGCTTGTGAAATTCAGTACCAAACGTATTGTACAATCATATTTTAACAATACAATGCTTGATCGTGGAAAACATTGCTTTAATCACCAAAGCGAACGAACAGGTGTACCTACTCACGTACCCCAACGACAAACAAATAAAAATAGATATTTGTGAATTGTTTTATTTAAACAAACAGCATACAAAATTATATTACTGTTCAATATTATTTTGTGTTTATTTTGCTTTTGTTTGTTTTTCGAATATTTCTGTCGTTATTTTCTTTAGTCGGCTTAAAACAAATAAGTACTTTACAAGGTTTCAGCGAAAATACTTAACGTTTTGAATGAACAAGAGATGTAAATATAATATTTTTATCGCTCGATATGTTTCTGATCCGATTTTGTTGTAACAATTCACGTATTATTGTCTACTTAAAGCAAAAATAAAATTATTTTAAAAGCAATCTGTATATATGTTCAGGGTTGGAGGATGTTTTTCTTTACCGGGCAGTAAAATAATTAAAAATGTGGGTGTAATGGGGACATCTGCTTATTCCTTCGCGAATTACAGGCGTAATGTTATATTAAAATAAATGGAGAAAGATCAAGGTAAAGGTATCATTATGTTAAGAAAAAGAAACCCTTACATAGATCGATGTTTGTTACTTAATCACGCCAGAACTGCTGAACGGATCTAGACGGGCACAAAGATAGATTATAGTCCAGAAATGCATATTAACTTTTCATCCTGCAAAAATGTATGGTTGCCGTGTACATAAACTTTGACGAAGTCAAGGGCTGAAGCTAATATGTATTATAAATGCGAAAGTGAGGTAGTGGACAAAAGCTAGCGTATTATAAATGCGAAAATAAGTAAGTTAGTTTTTTGTTATACTTTCACACCTTAACTACTCAACCGATCATCATGAAATTTTGCATACACATTGCCAAGGTTACAAAAAGGAAAAAAAAAATCCAGAAAAAAGGACTGTTCATTAAGTATTAACTCGATCGAATCCACGAAGAAAAGCTCAGTCTTTTATCACATCTAAACATATTTTTATCGATTTCGAAACCCAATTTATGGCACCACCATAGATTATTTTGTGAATTCCGATAAAAATCTTAACAAGGAACATCCCTTACAATAAAAATAACCTTATATATCACACCGTTATGATAAATAACGGTAATGGAACACAATCTCGTATCCATGGGAGTAAAATCGGCGGATCTCACATCATTTATCATTCAAACGATCCTGTCACTCAGGACGATAACACCAAGTCAAAGAAAAAGATTTTCGGTACGAAATTGATTGTGCTAGTTTTTATCTCTTCTTTTTTTGGTGAAGTACATCCAGTTGCGCAGTAGGTATCAATCGAATCGTTGTTAATGGGTTTTTTTATTAAGAATTTCTCAGTAGCAGCCCGAAGTTTGGAAGTACGTAGTACATATATAAAATTGTTGTTAACAAAAGCCAACTTTATGTCCTTTTATAAATATGTGTCAAATTGTTGATTGAAATAGGGTATAAAGTTTCTCATCCTCTGTTGAAAGGGAAGGATCCTCCGACTAGACTAGTGTTATGTCTGGTGGGATACTGCCCGACGGTTGTTGTCGGGATTTTCTATTTATCAGTCGCTAGAATTGTATAAAAAAAAATATTAATTCAATAAAGTACACCAACAGCATATATCAGACATTACTTATAATAATGTATACGCCAAATTATAGGTATATTTACATTCACAAAGGTACCGAGAACAAAAGCTGCTTATAAACTAAACAAAACAAAAAATACTAAGTAAAGTTGACATCAAGACAAAATAAAATAACAAATTGAATACAGTGAAGGTCATCGGAGAACAAGGCTTCAAGCTAAAGTACAGTACGGACCTTGCTAGGGCACAGTAACATAGTTTTAAAAAAACAATCTATGTATATTTAGAAGTGCATTAGCAGCGCGCAACTACAGTATTATAAGCTGTCATCTATATAATACTGCTAACGAACAATGCAACATTTATTCAGTAACTAGATCGAAATGCAAGAAAAAAGTTACTCTTTGGCTTTTGTCTAAATCTTATGAGGAAACAGAAAAATTGATTATACTAAGTTAAGTTTGCTATAACCTAAATTAATCCATCACACACACACACACACACACACACACACACACACACACACACACACACACACACAATTACATACACATTCACACGCTCACACACATTCACATACACAATACCGTGTTATATTTATATAAACACAAACAGTTATAATATTTAAGATTTTCTTACCGTAATACAACATAAACGATACACTACACTCTAACGTCACCTATCTGCTTCTTTTAAGTACGAGAGCCCTAGTACCCATACCACAAGTTAAATCTTACTTTGGGTACTAGCGGTCAACAAAATTATTGGTCATATTAAGTTTGTTACAACTGATGTGTTACCATTGTATGTATCTTCTTGAGACAATAAAGTTTATTATTATTATTATTTTATATGCATATTGTATCTCGGGACCCTGAGGTCCCGGGCCTTTGTAAGGCGTACGAGGGGCCGGGGCCAACTCGCAGAGGCCCCTTAGGTAGCTTTATATGAAATGAGACACCAACCGACGATTATCCCTGTATGCACTAAGCAAGTGCACCCAAGGACAACCCCCGGTTGGTGCAGAACTATTACAGGACATGGAAACTAAGAGAACTGGACTATGGGTATGGGTTGCTAAAGTGACTTGGTTACCTGAAACTATGAAGTGACTATGGCCCCTGCCGGACCTATGTTTGTATACATGGATAAAATGGCAGGGGGTGACTTGCACACTCACTATATGGGCCCCCTAAAATAGTCGCTAGCACTAAGTGACGTAGCGACAAGGGGGCAACATATCTTGAGGTGCTAGGGGATGGAGAGGTATTCCACGGCTATCGGGACAATCCCGGAAGTACGGTCAAGATCCCTACCAGCGTCTTACTGGAATACTTCCTCCCCCGAGCACGAATGCTCTCGCGGGTTTCCACTCTAACCGGCCAATTAAGGCAAGATAGAGGTGGGAGGTCTATTCCTCGTCAGTGCTCACTCTAGCCGGCCAATGAAGGCAAGCCAGAGATGAGGAACAAGACTTCTCCCGGGAGTCAGGTCCGTGGGGTCGCTACTGCCCAACAGCTCGCCACAAGCTGCCCTGCGGGTTTATTATTATTATTATTATTATATTTATAAAAAAAATTGTGTCATGTGTTTGTGGTCGCACTCCTCCAAAACGGCTCGACAGATTTTTATGAAATTTTGTGTGCATATCGGGTAGGTCTGGGAATCGGCCAACCAAAAAAAACATATGGCGGCAGATACATACGAATTTCACTGGGTCAGCTAGTATATTTAAAAAATCTTATGTCACAGGTGTTTATGGTCGCATTCCTCCAAAACGGCTCGACAGATTTTTATGTTTTTTTTATGTATAGGTAGGTATGTAAATAGCTCGAAAAGTATGCTTCATAACACTAGATGATACGGATCAACGCGGACGAAGTCGCAGGCAGTTAGGTAGGTAGTTCGACAATAAAATTTAGAAATAAAAATACTAAGAAGCTAACCGCTTATTCCGACACGATGGATCGGTTCTCATTTACATAAGAATCTTCATATCCATTCCACCATAAGCGCGGATTCCACCGTCTAACATCAATAAAAGCGAAACTTTAATAGCTTAATAATAAGAGTCATATTCGTAAACATTAACTGCTATCAGCTGTTTTCCTACATTATCATTTTAACTACCAACTTAACGACGAAAATGTTCATAAATACAAAAAAAAAGAATCACAGATAAAAAATGACAATAGGGCTTTTTAAAAGAGCGCCGTAGCTCGAAATAATTTATGGTCGCCATTAATGAAAGTGAGTGAATATTAAAAGTCAAGTGGTAGAAGCGGATAATTATGATAAGCCAGTGTTTTGTTTTTGCATAATGAGGACTTCGAAACGGCTTTTTTCTGTTGACGTAATCAAGCAAGTACTTATGTGATCTTTTCTATATCGTATGTTCTCTCTGAGTTTGTTTTGGACATTGTAAAGGAAAACATCATAGCATAACATCACGCCTGTAATGCCTGTAGGATTAGGCAGAGGTGTACCTACGTCCACATTTCACCAGTTATGTTTCATCATCATCATCATATCAGCCGTAAGACGTCCACTGCTGAACATAGGCCTCCCCTACAGATTTCCAATAGGACCGGTTGGAGTTATGTTTAAGTCCCATGTAATAGGGGGCTAGCCTATTGCCAACAACCGGTGTACAAATCCAGACTTCGAGGCTGCTACTGATAAATTCCTTATAGAAAAACCGAACAAAATTTTATTCGGCTCACGCTTAGCAGTCGCGTTTTTCAACTACTAGACCAACGAGGCAGGTAAACATCGTGAGTCTGTATTCCCCAATCCGCCTTGAGCAAACGTGGTGATCAATGCTCGTGCCTTCTCTGTATGAGAAGAGGCTGTAGCCTTGTCCCACTGACAACAATCGGGTTGTATTATCATTTTTTTTACGTAATCTATATCATTCGGGTTGCGGGTCGGTAATTCAATTAATTGAACGTTATGTGCAATATTTTTGAATAAGTTGTATTTGGAAGATGAGTACCTATAGTAGCCTCGTAGGTTTAAAAAATCGGAAAACTGAATGCGTTTGTTTTTTAACCGACTTCTAAAAAAGGAGGAGGTTCTCAATTCGGATGTTTGTATTTTTTTTTTATAGGATTTTAGTAAGTATTTATAAAAAATATGGGTTTAAAAGACTCATTCTTCTTTCTTTATCGTGTCGGCAGTAAGGTCTCAAGAAGAAGACTCAATAAATTATCATTAAATAAAAATCAATTTATACATTTGTTGTAAAGAAGGATATAATATAATGCGGTTTTATCTTCCTATCATCTCACATAAGCTATGGAAGCAATTTAAGTAAATAGCCATTTTGAGGGCAGCATAATGGTGCCAGTGGGCTATGGGAAGTGATTTATATGATATTGCTATTTGGGTGTCCAAATATTTTGACCTAAATAACATGACGATTTGATTGTTGTTTATTCTTATGCGGAGTTTTTTGCTCCGCCAACACTTGGGACCACGAACTGCGTATACAATACTAGCTTTAGCTCGTGACTTTGTCCGCGTGTTTTATTTTCTCACGGGAACCGTACATCGCCTCATTTATCAGATATAAAGAGTAGCGTATATATCTATCTTTGCTAAATTTCATGTAGATCATTTTAGCCAATCTAGCGTGATTCAGTAACAAACATCCATCCGTCCAACCGGGGGGTTGCGAGACGTCTTTACAGGATACCATGGCCCCGGAATGTAAAGGGCAAAAGAGGGAACAGGGTGGTTTTTTAGTCAGTAAAAGTCTGACAGTCTCTTCCGCCCCACCCAGGGTGGAAAGACCCATTTGATCATTTTCACGACATCAAAAAAAAACATCCAAGCTTTCGCATTTATAGTAGTAACATTGCTTTATGTTTAGGCTATGGATAGAACCAAAAAGGGGTCAGTGTACTCAACATAACAAAATCCCAATAAAATCAGCTGCTTCATGAATAAATAGACAAAATACTCTGCTACAGATTTTTTTGAGATTTCAGTCTACTTTAGTCAAAGTCAAATCATCTTTTTAAATTAGACCATTATAAGGCACATTTGATCATATTATACACGAGAAAAAAATTTGAATTGAATCTAGTTGCCCCTTCCAAAAGGTTGTTTTGTATGGAGAAAAAAGGGCCAGAAACTCCATACGTACTCTTTTATACCAATACTCGAGTCATAGTATTTTTCTATCTAATACTACCAACACTAAGAACAAAAGAAAAATATTTAATAATTCATTCGTTCATATACCGATAATATTTTGCTACATTCATCAGTTCACTGACTTAGAAAATATTGGATTTTATATGTTTTCAAAATCCTAGTCGTAACTGCACGCTATTGTAGACATAATTCCTACGACTTTAAAGATCATTATTGAGTGGATATGGAACTATTGACCGTGCACACACGTACATCTAGTTTAATAAAGAGAGTTGATACTTTAGAGGTTATAACACTCCTCCGTTGGAGGGTATCTCAAGACTTAAAATAGATATTAAAAAAAGAAGCTTTTTACTTATAGGTAAACCTCTGCCTAACCTTTCGAAGATTACAGGTGTGATGTTATGATGTTATGTTAAGGACGTTGACGCAAAAACGACAGTATGTTATTAGTTTGACGTGTCTGTGTGTGTGTCTGTGGCATCGTAGCTCCCGAACGGATGAACCGTTAGTTTTATAATTAGTCTTCATTTTCAATGAATCATAACATAACATAACATAACATCACGCCTGTAATCCCCGAAGGGTTAGGCAGAGGTGTACCCATTAGCACACCCACATTTCGCCAGTTATGTTTTAGTCCCATGTAACAGGGGGCGAGCCTATTGCCATCAACCGGGCACAAATCCAGACTCCGAGGCTGCTACCGAGAAATTCCTGATGGAAAAACCCAATAACACTTTGCCCGACCTGGGAATCGAACCCAAGACCTCATGCACAGCAGACGCGCTTGCGACCACTAGACCAACGAGGCAGTCAATGAATCAACAGTACACATAGGTCGTATCGTGGTCGTCGTTTATTTTAAATCGTGCGTCACTTTCACGTGAATAAAAACTTTTTCTTTGTTTCTTTCTTTTCGTCTTTAATATCAACAAATCAAATGCTTTAAACGAGTACTTATAAGAATCTGTTATCACCAGTAATAACCAGATGGTCGTTGAACGGAAAACATTAAACTGAAAATTGCCATCTTGTGCTCGCAAACTTCCCAAATCGTTATTAAACTCAGTTTTATTACGACTGAAATTAATTTTGTATTTGATTTTAATATCACGACTACTTTATGTTGTGTTTGATGGCCTATGTTCAGGATAACAGGGGAGCAAGTCTGCTGAAGTCTGCTGAAGTGTTAGGCAAAAGTGTACCCATTAGTACACCCACATTTCGCCAGTTATGTTAAAGTCCAATGTAATAGGGGCCGATGATGATGGGAGGCCTTTGTCCAGGAGTGGGACACGCCCTGAGTGGAGCGGAAGGGACTGTCAGACTTTTACTGACTAAAAATCCACCCTGTTCCTTCTGTTGCCCTTTACGTTCCGGGGCCACGGTATCCTGTTAAGACGTCCCGCAACCCCGGCAGGAAGAACTTTAACTTAAATCTGAAATGTACACAGACAAAGTCGGGGGCAAAAGCTAGATTCAAATAGCCCATTTGCTTCTATGGAGTCAGTTACCAGTCGTCATGAACATCGACAAAAACACACAACTTTAATAGTGGTCAAATAAACACCTTCGTCTTTTAAGTCGATTAAAAGCAAACAAGAAACCTCTCTTAAACTAAACATCAAACTATATAACGAGAATATTGTTTCTTTAACTTTGTGAAAGAAGAAGTTTATATAACAAACTACAAAAAGAATAAAGAAATATTTTTTCTTTTATAAACAATGGTTCCTATAGAAAAACATAACAAGATTTTTCCAAGACTTAATAGATAAAGATCTCAGTACTAATATTTCTCAAAGAAAAAAAATAAAACCAACTTCTGCTATGCAAGTTGTGAAACTCGATATATCAAAACATTCTTGTCATCGCTGCGGAGAATACCGGAGAATTGTGGAGAACTGTGGAGAAGAACGAATGAATGTGAAGTTTTTTAGAATTGTGAATTTTCCGTAGGTCTACAAAACAGGGCAAGAATGAGATGTTTTCAAGAGGATTGGGGTGCCAAATGGAATTCCAACACTAAAACTCTGTTGTATGTCTGTCCGTATGTCACAGAGCTGTATCTTTTGAACTTTAATAGGTATTTAGGTATTTTCTCAATAATAATAATATGCCTGCCTCGTTGGTCTAGTGGTCGCAAGCGCGACTGCTGTGCATGAGGTCTTGAATTTGATTCCCAGGTCGGGCAAAGTGTTAAGTGGGTTTTTCCATCAGGAATTTCTCTGTAGCAGCCTCGGAGTCTGGATTTGTGCCCGGTGGATGGCAATAGGCTCGCCCCCTATTACATGGGACTAAAAACATAACTGGCGAAATGTGGGTGTACTAATGGATACACCTCTGCCTAACCCTTCGGGTGTTACAGGCGTGATGTTATGTTATGTTAATAATAATATAGTTTGTTGTAAATTTTAGTTTTAAGTTTATATTAAGTTGCTGTGCCCTAACAGGGTCCATTATGTACTTAGCTTAAAGCCTATTGTAACATCTTGAACACATATGGAATGCTAATAAACAACTTGAACTTGAACTAGGTAGACACTTAAAAAGATAGAGAATAACATGAAATTTTGCCAAAGTGTGCTATGACCGCTGTAACATCAAATTATAAAAATTAAATTAAAATAAAAAGTATCCTCATACAAGAAACATATTAAATTATCACGCGTATTTAGTTATCAGAAGAAACTAAGTATCACGCGAACGTAATCGCGGACAAAAGCTAGTAAAAGTTATAATTTAATCTAGCGCGTGTAGCAAATAACCGCGGTGTGATAGGCACCCGTCGCACGCGCCTGGATTATTACTATCATAATATTTTCTAGTCTGCTCTGTATTCAGATCGCCACACCGTGTGTGTTGAAGCTTGGATTAGTTATACTGGCTTCAGCCTACGACTTTGTCCGCGTGTAAATTGAAAAAGAAATGGTAGGAATATTAAAATACCACCTACAATTTTATTTATTTATTTACGCACACACTTGTCAACAAGAAGAAGGAAAAGAAAAATGCATTCGTGAGCATAGATAGATTTTGAAACTTTTCCAATTTTTTTTTTTCTGTGCATTTTGAATCTAGGTATACTAACATTATAAAACTAAACAGTATGTTCCTTTATTTAAACGCGCTAGTCTCAGAAACTACTGGCCTGATTTGAATAAATCATTCAATTCGTTTGCTAGGGTTGATGTATACATCTAGCCCGTTTATCGAGATAGGCTAGATAACATCACACTACGACACATGGAAGCGGAGTAGAAATCAAAGACGTAACTTAACGAGATTAAACCGCAGAACCTAGCTAGTATGTAATATTTGTTTAGTTAAATATAATTTAACATAACATAACATCACGCCTGTAATCCCCGAAGGGTTAGGCAGAGGTGTACCCATTAGTACACCCACATTTCGCCAGTTATGTTTACGTCCCATGTAATAGGGGGCGAGCCTATTGCCATCAACCGGGCACAAATCCAGACTCCGAGCTGCTACTGAGAAATTCCTGATGGAAAAACCCAATAACATTTTGCCCGACCTGGGAATCGAATCCAAGACCCCATGCTCAGCAGTCGCGCTTTGCGACCACTAGACCAACGAGGCAGTCAATATAATTTAAATAATGGATAAATGATTATTAATATTTTTAAATAAAATTTCAAAATATAAATAATCACTGCCTCGTTGGTCTAGTGGTCGCAAGCGCGACTGCTGTGTATGAGGTCTTGGGTTCAATTCCCAGGTCGGGCAAAGTGTTATTGGGTTTTTCCATCAGGAATTTCTCAGTAGCAGCCTCGGAGTCAGGATTTGTGCCCGGTTGATGGCAATAGGCTCGCCCCCTATTACATGGGACTAAAAAACATAACTGGCGAAATGTGGATGTACACCTCTGCCTAACCCTTCGGGGATTAAAGGCGTGATGTTATGTGTATGTGTGTTATGTTCAAAATATAAATAAACACTTATCCATTATTATTACATTATATTCGAAATTAAATGAAGTCCCAATGATAATGTAGTATGTAGCCATTTTATTTACGAATATCTTTGATCATGTCGTGCACACATACCTACACACATCAAGTACTCATAACATGTCCTACCCTACTCAATATTCTGTAAGGATACAAGCGCTGTCCCAAGCGCAATGTAACTAACGACCTTGTTCAACTAATTACTGTGTATTCACTTCACTTTAAATAAATAATACCGTCCTATTACTATCCTATTGCAGGGCAATAGCCTCTTCTTATACAGAGAAGGCACGAGCATTGATCACCACGATTTCTTAACACGGATTATTGATGTTATCTTAGAGAATTTCTCAGTAGCAGCCTCGAAGTCTGGATTTGTGCCCGGTTGATGGCAATAGGCTCGGCCCCTTTCACATGAGACTTAAACATAACTGGCGAAATGTGGGTAAAATATTAGGTACACCTCTGCCTAATGCTTCGGGGATTACAGCTGTGATGTTATGTTATCTTAGAGAAGATAAATATAAAAAGCGAACCTACAGCGTTATGTATGAGAAGCAGGCGCCTTAACCCCTGGGCTATTACGACATTACTTCACTTTTTAAGATCGATAATGAAAATGTTTTTTGTAATGTTTATTGTATGTATAAGTAACTAGACTTTTCCTAATTTTGCAAAAAAAAATTGTTCGAGGAATTTCTTGCCCGTCCATCTCCATAGAGACCTACCTATGTTTTGAAACGGGCTTCTAGCTTCAACTTTCAAATAGAAATAAATTGTTCACTTTGACTTTGACTATGTCGCATTAATTTTGATATTTATAGCATTTATGCTCAGATCTTTTAAAGTATCAAAATCTATACGTACCTAATATTCTTTGTTCTGGGGGCACAGTAGTGCCCCCGCAAAGACGAGCCAAGCGAAGCGCAAGGGCACTACCTACCTTTTCTCGAAGTGTTTCGTCGTTTTTTTGAACGCTCATAGAGTTGGTTTCCGATCTATCAGATAGTTCATATTCTCAGGATATGATTTCAATAATAGACTAAATAAACATACAAAGTCTCAATTGAATAGCTCTAATACTTTAGATTTTATTGATATAAATATTTTTTCTACAGAAGTTGTTCGTCGCAACGAAGGTAATTATGTCAAATTCCAATTAATAATGTAATCTGTTCATGTGGGGAACATATCAAGGGTACTAACCCATAGAGGATTGGTCGTCAGTCCGCTTCCTTTGCCATAAGTTATAGGAGCCGGCGGGCAATAAAAAATGTAACAAAATATCCATAAGTTCATGACTTGTTATAATGACCTCACATTGTACCCATAAAAACATATATTTCTTCTGAATATCTCTAATGATATATTTCTTCTGTACGTCTGTATGTCATTAACTCCTAAACTGCTGCACCGAATTTAACGTTTTTTATATTATTTTAGTTTTTCCTGTATTGTGTGCGTGTTTTCAAACAGTTATACTCACCATACCATTTCGGAATAAGTACATTTGAATATTTGTTCCGTACGGGAATCGAAAACGCAACACGCAGCACCAACAACTCAGCCGTTGCGTCAACCATGCCGTCAAACTATAATACTGACACTTGAATTAGATTCAAAATCAAAAAGTCAAAGTCAAAACATATACTTCAATTAGACCATTAACAGGCACTTTAGAATTATCAAGGAGTCGGTCAATTAGTCCGAAAGTTGAAGCTAGTTGCTCGTTCCAAAACGGAAGTTCTAAGGAGGATTCTAAGAAAACTCTTGAAGAGCATAATTAAAATATAATTTTATTCAGAGATTGTGATTGATTAATAATTAATTAATTAATTGTGAGATTGATCGTACTCTTTAAAAGTGTGGCGGAAACCAAGTAAAAGATTAAAGTCTCCGAATTGCAGCTGAGAGTATGTAGCAATTGAAATATTAATGATGATAAATTGAATATATCTAGATGCTTCATTTCTCTGTGGACTTATTTTATTCTAAATTTTTTTTTTTTTGGTACGATATTAAAGTAGCCGTAATATAAAAAAGAACAAGTAATTAATTTCACAATTTTAAAGTAAAACTTTCCACTCAAAAAAAAAACAAACACTCCACCCGCTTCCACCTTTACTCCATTTGTCATCTCATATCATACCCTCAGCGGACGCAAAGGCTTACCAGGGTCACATAACCACGCAGATATTTTAATTTCGAAAAAATATCTACATAATAAACCCTGCTTCCTGGGTTGTTTGCCAAATATAAATGATGATGAATGGAGGTCTCAGGGTCTTTTTATGAAAAACGTTGTTGTTATACTAATTTTATAGTACAGCTGTTGAATGACAATGTCCTTTTTAATAAGGGGTGTTTGTATACATAATATTGGACAAGGGAAACTGGTACAAAATATTGTATCACGGACGTGCTACGGCGTAGCGGTCAACTACGCGCCTGCTACGCGGTCGTAGCTGATCGTGTAAAATTATTTATTTAAATCTTTGAATTTAGTTTTATTATTTATCCGACTGTAACTACGGTACAGTCACGCATAACCTTTGTGGTTAAATTGGCAAAATTACATTGGCAAAATTTTTAATTACTAAAAAAAAATTGTTTACGTGAAAAGTAGAAAAATACTCAGATATACCTACAGACAACAATTACGATAGAACCAACATTGAAAAAGTTGAAAATAAACTTTTCCCTATAAAAAATACAATACGCCTAAAATGTATGAAAAACTGTTTCTTATTTCTGGCAAATTTATTTGTGCCCCATAATAATAGTTGATCGATATTGAAAGTCTACTTATTTATGTTACATAAAACATATATTTTCTCTTAAATAGAATTACTGCAAATTCACAAAAAAAAACATGATTTATAAAAAACAAATCGCTTTTAAAATACCTAATTGTGACATAATGTTTATTTACCGTGGTACCAACTCACAGAAACAAATACTTTTCCTAAATCCTAATCCACGACAATGAGCATCAGAAATTGATTAAATAAATTGAATCGCACTTTTATTACTTATCAATTGAATCAATTTTAAACCAAGAGGAATAAATTTCCCTGTCTACATTTCCAAATGGTTTGTTTTGTTAGTTAAACTTTTAAAACAAGTTACCCAAACTGGTTAAAACTAGTTTGTTGGTATTGTTGTAACTTGTTTTGGAACATTCATTAAATTGTAGCTATTTTGTAATAATCTGGTAGGAAAATTGTTTTATTTTTTATAAATTAAAACTGATTCGGTCATGTTGAGAGGATGAGTGAAAGACGATTGACAAAAGGTATTTATATGGCAGAGGTGTGTGGCAACGCCGGGAGGGGTCGCCCTAGGAAGACCTACACTGACCTTATTGGTGAGGTCCTTCAGAAAGGTCAGGTGCGGAGTACTCGTAACCGGCGTGCTTGTATGACGAGATGTATGAACGTAGATGAGGCGAAAGGAGTATGTAAGGATCGTAGCAGGTGGCGTTCTATAGTTTCTGCCTACCCCCATGGGAAAAAGGCGTGAGTTTATGTATGTATGTATGTAAATTAAAACTAACTAATACTAACTTACTACTTATACTACTAGTAACTAATTGTAATGTTAGTTTAAGATACATATTTTGTTTCTGTTTTTATCTACGCCTACTGGCACATAACATTGTTTCCTTTATATGTTTTCTCTATAATATTTGTAATTCTTTCCAGAAATAAATACCTTTAACCGTAACTTTTGATTAATTAATACGCTTGTAAAATTGTTTATCTTTTAATGTTCTAATGGTCCAGAGGTTAAAGCGGCTGCCTCCCATGCATGAGATTGTGGGTTCATATTATTATGCACTTTCTAGGTATATCTTGGATATCATTGATAATTAGAAAAAACATCATGTGAAAACCTGGACTTATGCAGTCTGAAATTGCCGATCAGCCTTCTGCAAGCTTGATAAACAGAACGGCGAATTTCAGAGATTAATAAATTATAGTTTGGATTATCACATAGGTTACTTTAAACCCAGGGTAATGTAAAATATAATAAAGATTCCGTGTTAGATATTTATATCAACTTTTTAAGTAGTTGTTCAAACGATTGATTGACTCTTCCCGTGACCCAAGGGCTGGCTATTACCTTGGCCAGAGGCTAAGCATTGCCATCCAACGTGGCAATGTTGTCAGTCTTCTAGGCAGATTTCCAGTTACCGGTTATGCAGATGAATTTTTTGATGCCATTTAGTTTTAGTTTTTTTTTTTAAATCTGATTGTACCTACATAGGTATTACTTGAATGAAAAAACCCTTTACTTTTGAAGCTACTGTACAATAAAAAACCGCGTGTAGAACAATAAATAAATAAACTTTAATAAATAACTTTCTCGAAGCAAAATAAACTTTTTATTACTCATGTTGTACAACGTTTCATACAAACATTATCTTGGCATTTCTGAGATTTATAGATGCCTCTTGTAAAAAGCGAGGGAGTTATGATGAATGCTCGCGCGGGAACACACCGAAAGTTTCCACATGGGGAAAAGTTACAAGTGACTGCAATCAAACTTTTACACATACATGTGTACCTTAAGCTTTTATATAAATAAAAATGGCCGCATATGTGACAGATCATATTTTGAGAACAGCTAAACTGTCTTTGCTGTTTTTTTTTTGTTGTGTTCTTAAATTACCTAGGACCAAAAACATTACTGACGAAATGTGGGCGTACTAACCTAACCTGCCTAACCCTTCGGGGATTACAGGCGTGATGTTATGTGTTAATAAATTTTAAAAAATTCTAACGAAAATGTCGATTTGGGTAGTATTTGTTTATAACAATCTCAGAAAAAAATGATACATTTTTTTAATCATAATTGTCAGGACTACGTTTGTATCACAGGAAAATATTAGAAAATGTTTTGGCATGGAAATCTAATAAAACATGTGATGTTTAGTAAAATGCACCCAAGCGGACGGAGGGTCGCTAATAATGCTTCTTTGGCGTATAAATATATAATAATAATAATTGGTATATATAATAATATTTACCAATAAGTATTTAACAAACAAAAATATAAAAACTGATTCAATAAGTCTCAGTAGTTACTGTCTGAGTTTCATTCTATTTTTGGATTCTACCAAAAAAATACTCGTTATTATTAGCAAATATCGAAAATCTATTTTCGCTCAGCGATCTATTTAAATCTGATTCAATTCAGATTATTTGTGAGAGAAAACGCAAGCTTCGATAAAGTCTATTCTACCACGTCTTTTACTAAAATTATTTTCTCTTCAATACTGCAGCTTTTTCTAAATCCATGCTCTTTAGCAAAATCCTTATACCAACAGATCGCGTCCCACAATACACCCACCTCTTTGAACCCCACCTTGTTCATAATACCCTGGTAAATATAAAAAAGCAGAGCTTTTAAACTAGTTTAAAACAGTTTTCTTTTAATTGAAGTGAGGATAATACGCCGGTAATTAATTCTTGCGCCTTATCTAGGGGCGGTACGTACACTGCGTGTCAGAGTGAAAGATACACTTCAGGTCAAAACTTAGATTGTTATTATAACATAACATGACGCCTGTAATCTCCGACGGGTTAGACAGAGGTGTACTCATTAGTACATCCATATTTCGCCAGTTATGTTTGAGTCCCATGTAATAGGGGGGGAGCCTATTGCCAGAAATTCCTGATGGTGAACCCGATAACACTTTGCCCGACCTAGAACTCGAACCCAAGAGCTCATGTTCAGCAGTCGCGTTATGCAACCAGTGGACCAATAGTGTATTTTTTTTTACATGTACATGAAGTAGTGTAAATAAATAAATAATATTCAACACTCTATAAAAAATAAACTGTCAAAAAAGCTTAAGCTATACGAGTAATTGTAGGTACACCATTTAGAGAATAAAACACACAACACATAAATAATAATGTGAAATTACAGTCAAATGGGTCGTGTGGTAATAAAGTCTATCAGTTTTAAAAATAATGTTTTAAAAGTACTTACAAACCATAATTACACAACACTACATAAATAATGAAGCACCTATTATTACATTTTAATAATTAAAACCTTGGCTTTCACCCTTCAAATTCATCATTCATAATTAAATGTTACTTCACCTCATTTTCTTCACTTAAGAAACGTTTAAATTACACTTTCTCGCTTGAAAAGCGTGTAATTTACAGAATTTCCAACACTTCCAAGTATTTAAGTATTAGCTCTCATAAATTCTGCTTGCCTGGTACTATTTTCTGGCCGGCTGTGTACCAGACAAGTAGCTACACACGACGTGGCATCTCTTTGTTTTCTTGCGCGCTCTATAATTGCATCCTTCAGTTGTTCCCTGAGCACCGTCTTGAGAGCTCTCCTCGCGTATGTACTCCTAGTACTTTCGCTCAGAGATGGGATTTAAAAGATGATTTATGCATCGTGTGGTTTTCATGATAAAATTAAATGAACTTTCATTTAATAATAATTTATACCAACATTCCATTTCATTTTAAAGTTGTCTAAGGAATCTCTGCCAGTTGATATCGACCCCTTACACCTAACAAATACCTAGGTATTTGTTAGGTGTAAGGTATTTACATATCTAGGGACCTTGAGGTCCTAGGACCTCAAGGTCCCTAGATATGTAAATAATATAATTATACCAGTCTATTATTGTGTCACTACATGCTCTTCTTATACATAGAAGACCCGAGCATTGACCACTATGCTATCTCAAGGCAGATTGGCAATTTCAGATTCATATTAACTTAAGTCCCGGTTTCAAGGTGAACTTATGAATGAAAAAGACCCACAACCTCACGCATAAGAGGCGGGCGCCTTAAACAGTAGGCCATCCCTTTCATCTATAAAAAATATATATGGCAATATTAAGTTAGTTTCTATTACAAATTCGAAAAAAGAAAGGAAAGAAAAAATGTTTATTGAGACAGACCATGTGCACACAAAAATAATAATAATAAAAAGGCAATAAAAAGCATAAGAAATTGAAATAATAAGAAATTTGCGATAATTCAATATCGGTATTCATACTTAACGTTTTAAATACAGTTGTTATTACTTGTATTTTAATACAGGATAACCAAGTTCAGGCTTAAAAACATAATTTATATTTTAGCAAAACTGTATAAATTTATTTTTTGCATAATTTTTAAAATTGAAAGTTTGGATGGATGTTTGTTACTCAATCACGCCAGAACGACTGAACAGTCTGGAATAGGACATAGGTAACATTTTATCCCAAAAAAGGTTCAGATCCCGTGGGATAATATATCAACTTTGATGCAGACGAAGTCGCGGGCAGAGACTGGTTTATTATATTTAATTGATATAGATGAGGGACTACCGTCACCTCTATCAGTAAAAATTTTAAAAATCTAGATACTAATCTAGATTTTTTTAGTTTATCACTACGTCCTTGGCACTTTCTGTATCAAAATGCTCTCCTAGTAGCGTAGAAAACGTGACAGCGTCGTGGGGACATTTCATTACTTAGGCGTTACTCCCCAAGACTCGAATCAGGTCAAGAGTTATGAGCGATGACAGTCTTACATACAATGAACGCATATATTGTTACAGGCACTAGTTTTTATCTAAACTAATATTATAAAGAGAAAAGATTATTTTGTATTATTTTTTATCTCTACTTATATAACAAAGTCACTTCCCGTATCTGTACGCTGATCTTTTAAAGTACGCTACGGATTTTAATGTAGTTTTCATCAATACATAAATAATTTAAAAAGAAATTGTGGTAAATACTAAAGTAATTTTAAAAAAAAGAAAAATCATAATAATATATGATATTTAAATTTTATGATATATTTATTTATTTCTTTTTGAATTAATTAAAAAAAAAAAAACATCAGATTACAAATTAATGACGGGCATATTCAATGGCCTCGGCGGGCTATTTCGTGGCCCGCTGACCTAGGGTTGACCACTGACCAGCCCTGTTCTATAACATCAAGCTTTCATTAAATAAAAAATCTAATAAAAACTGAACATCTAAAAATTAACAGCCTTATTAAGATCTTTGGCCTAAAAAAATATACATTGTACCTTTTTATCATAGCGAATTTCTTAAGAAACTCAAATTCCTGTAAAATAATGAAGTTCGTAAAGTTAATTGATGGTAATTAGCTTCGTTACGGTCAGACAAGTCGTCGACCTCAGAAAATTATGTTTCCAACATTGTTACATCTAAGAGATGTTTTTTTCTTTTCATTTCAATTGAGGTACAAAAGTTCAAAAAGAGTTGCCGATATCTATACACTTTGATCTTTTAAACTACTCAACGGATTTTAATGCGGTTTTCATTAATAGTTAAAGTGAAAAGGAAAGTTTATAAGTATAGTTAGTAACACTCGTGCGAAGCCGGGGTGTATCGCTAGTGTAGGTACTATATGTAAAAAATTACATTAAAACCTTGCTACATTCTTACCTAAATCTAGCCGAGGCTGCTACTTAAACTAATGTTAAAACCCAATAACACCTTGCCCGACCTGGAAATCGAACTCAAAACCTCGTGCTCAGCAGTCGCGCTTTGCGATCACGCAGTGCAAAGAAAAATCTTTAATAAAAGCAATATCAATATCGCACCGGTTATGAGTGACATTGTACTTAATAAAGCGATGTGTATTGATAAATCGTCGTACGTTTTCAGGAATGTTTCATAAAACTTTATGTTACGACAGGAATTTTTTCGATTTATTTCCGAGCAGAAAAGTTTTTGAACATAAAATATTTTTGGCTCTTATTAAGGGTTTGGTGGTGTACTAACTTTTTCAGTTAGAATTATAAGTACCTAATTTATATACTCACTTTTGCCCGTGACTTCGCGCAAATGTCGGTTATCGCGGACGCGGACGAAGTCGCGGAATAGTAAATAGCTTATGTCCTTCTTTGGGATTCAAACTTACCCCTTAACAAATGTCGTCAAAGTCGGTTCAGTGGTTTAAGCGTAAAAGAGTAACAGACAGACTGAGCTACTTTTGCATTTTTGACGCTTATGTTATTAGTTTCATCTTATCGGTCTAAAATCCCAAAATCGCCAGATATCCCAAATTTTGGCAAAGCAAAAACAAATCGTTTCTTTTCGAACACATATAAAAAGAAAAAAAAAAGGAAAGTAATAAAAAAAACATTCATTATTTGATTTTTTTATTTATTCTTAAATTAGAACTTATTTCTATTAAAAACTTAATGATCTCTTAAAACACACTCACTCTCTTACCCTTTTGCTGTGCCCTACAGGATTCATAATGATCTCAATTATAAATTTACCACCTAAGAACACATGTTACATAAGGAAAGAAAAAAATATCGAATGTTAAATAAAGCCACACACTTCCACCACTAAGCTACTTGTTCCTAAATAAAACTATTCCTTCAAAAGACTATAACACACGTACTTATCACGCTAACATACAAAACATTCTCTCATCCCAACATCTCTTAAACAAAGAACAGTACATGTAACCGTTACAGTAACCTAACACGTCCACAATGCTCTATCTTACCCATTGTTTATCCTAGGATCAAACTCATTTATCTCTCGCGTCGCTTGCAAGCGGGTAGCATACTACCCGACTACTCCGCTAAATCTTTGAATAATACCCTCCAGACATATGTGGGTAGTACGCAAAAAAGTTCGCAAAGGGATTGCGAAATACCATGTGATTCGAATTAGGATTGTGCTATTTGAATTTAAATAGATATGGAATAGATAAAGTTTTTATGTAGTATTTTTTTTTGTGTTAATAGACATATTTTTCTTTTTTTTAGCCTAAATCTACTAGTTTTTTTTTTTTATAAAGACGTAAAATTGTTTGTTGGTTTGTAAGAGATAATCTTTATAAGTACCGGTTCGATTACAAACGTTCTTATACTAATTGAAAAAATATGGTTTTATGGTTCAAGTATATCGAGCGAAGGAGCTAAATAAAATTATAAAATTTTACTAAATGAATTTTCACTTAATTAAAGCAATACTTATATTTACGTTTTGTTACTGTGTGTAAAATTGGTATTTCTAAAAACATATCTAAGTAGGCTCTAATATTAAAAAAAAATCGGTTGAAGTTTGTTTGTTGCATATTTGTTTTGTTTGGAAACGGTTATCTCTGAAAGTTCTGGTCCGATTACAAAAATACTTCTACTGATAAAAGCTGTTCTCATTGCCGAGTGCTGTTCTATGTTTTACTTGAATACTCTACTACGGTATGATTTAACCCACAAATGCACATTCACGCCGTACCTAACATATATACATAACATCACGCCTGTAATCCCCAAAGGGTTAGGCAGAGGTGTACCCATCAGTACACCCACATTTTCGCCAGTTATATTTTAGTCCCATGTAATAGGGGGCGAGCCTATTGCCATCAACCGGGCACAAATCCAGACTCCGAGGCTGCTACTGAGAAATTCCTGATGGAAAAACCCAATAACACGTTGCCCGACCTGGGAATCGAACCCAAGACCTCATGCACAGCAGTCGCGCTTGCGACCATTAGACCAACGAGGCAGTCAAACCGCCAACCGCCGTACCTATTGCTAGAAAACTGTTTAACTATCAGATCAGCTAAACGTCTCCTTAAGCAAACACTAAAAGTAAATTAGACGTATCTAATACTGTTGTCTTCCTAAATGGTAGTCTAGTGCTTGAACGCAATGCACTGGAAACTCGAGCACTACCTTAGACGTAGCAGTACTTAAGTGATCGTAGCTGTTTTCTATAAAAGTTTCTAAGAAAAGAGATCAATGAAATCCTAACCCAATAATAAACTTCATTCTGGAATCCTAACACAGACTTCAGACTTTATTTCTTAATTGTAGATCCCTTAGAAATGATATTATTCGTCAGATATTTTAAAAAAAATCTGATGTTACAAACAATTTAACAATTTAGGTCACTTCTAAAGATTTTTTTGTCAATTACCGACAAAAATGTTAATGGTGAGGTGTTAAGAATGATGTAATGAATCCAGGGTAGGAAACAAGTGTCAATATATAAAGTTTGTATTTACATACATTTACTGTTAAATTTCATAAACTTTATCAGTTAAGTTGATTTAAAAAATGCCTGTTTGATTATAAAAAATAGATCTTATTAGTGTCTTATTAACATATAAGTATTATATTAAATGATACGAGTACATACTTTCTTCTTACCATATCGACAAAAAACAAAACAACTCTTTAAGCAAAATGAACAACTCCATACAAAATTTTCTAATAATATAAGTAAGTACTTTTATAGAAATTGAATACTAAGCAGCTAGATGTTCAGTACGGAAGCCAAGAGCCAAATTAAACTTAGTCAGGGAAAACCTGCATTGCTAAGCTGCATTTGCAGTTGGTACTGCTTACCAAAGATTAACCAAGTACGTACCTATTTACAGAAGCGAAACTTTGCTCCGTAAACATTATTACCTACAGTTTCGGAGCGTTTAAAATGGTCAGGATTCCGTAACCTTAGGTTTTACATACATATACATACACATACATAAACTCACGCCTTTTTCCCATGGGGGTAGGCAGAAACTACAAAACGCCACCTGCTACGATCCTTACATACTCCTTTCGCCTCATCTACGTTCATACATCTCGTCATACAAGCACGCCGGTTACGAGTACTCCGCACCTGACCTTTCCGAAGAACCTCACCAATAAAGTCAGTGTAGGTCTTCCTAGGGCGACCCCTCCCGGCGTTGCCTTAGGTTTTGTTTAAAGTAAAAGGAACATTGTAATAATATTCGTCAGATCGATTTCGGGCACGGCAGCCAATCTCAATGGTGACTAGTTTGTGCGACTACCGGGTACACAGGGAGTTTTGTAACTTTTTTTTCATTTATTATAAAGAACTTTTACTATAGTACCTAACCTGACTTCATGAAAAAAAATCAGCTGATCCGTACATTTTATCGACTTATACAAACACAAATATATGAATCAGCTGACTCTTCCCACGATTTCAAGGTACGTCCCATAGAAAAAGTTTTTAATTATGATTAGTACAATAACCCCTTTTCAGGTGAACAAAAACTGAGCTTGTATATTATGAAATGAGGTTTAGGCGAAACGATCGTAGCGAGGGGTGGCGGGGAACGGTAGGCAGAAATTTCGGCGACATTTCATAGTAGAGTTCCCGAGTTTCACTTCTTTACGAATTTCTTAATCTATGGTACTAAGTAAATGGGTACCTACAGACATCTGCAATCGGCTTGGCTGGCAATCCAAAGTGGAGTACAGTCGGAAGTATTGTTGAAGTAGGTACTTATAACTTCTAGCTAATAAAGAAGGAATTTTGTTTACAGTGTAACCAAACCAAGTAACTTGTTTTTAGTTTGATAAAATAATGTGACGATTTGGGCAAGTGTCTGCTGCATGAAGACTGGGAATATAACGGGACGTCATTTCAGTTCATCAGACATGTATGAACGTGGATGAGGCAAAAGAAGTATGTAAGGATCGTATCAGGTGGCGTTCTGTGGTATCTGCCTACCCCTATGGGAAAAAGGCGTGAGTTTATGTATGTATGTATGTGTATGTCAGTTAAGGGTACTTTCCAAACAGCGCGATCCATATAGATGTAGTCCAGTCATTATTAGTGAGTTAATGAACTCGATGAAATTTTGTAGATTAGATAAGGGCACTATTAATATACAGGCTTCAGGAAACCCCCCTTCCCCCTTTAATAATAATAACCAAAAAAAATTGTAGAAACATTGATTGATCTCAAAGTTTATCAGATTCTTTAATTGTAATTAATTAATGTAGGTATGCATCTTGTAGTATTATAATGTTTTATTATAATAGTTATACTGTATCTCGTAAACCAGCATGATATAAACATTGGTTTGATAAATATAAAAGGAAAAGATATATTTTTACTATAGTTATCTTGCCTATTAAATTAATCTTACTTTTACTAAAAATAAAAATAAAATAAAATGAAGCCATAGCAATCCTGACTAATCCTAACTAATATTATAAATGCGAAAGTAAGTTTGTTTGTTTGTTTGTTACCATTTTACGCCTAAGCCACTGAACCAATCATCCTGAAATTTTGTATATACATTGCCAGGTGTACAGGAACGAACATAGAATACCATTCATCCCGAAAAAAAAATCTGTTCCCGAGAGAAATCACAATAACGTGCTTATGATGATAGATGGCGCCACACGTATCTTTCGAATTATGATCGTATTTTAAACTTAATTGGCGAGCGAAGCCGCGGGCGAAAGCTAGTATAACATAAAAATAAATATCAAATTCTTCATACCCCTTAAAAATCAATAGAAACAGTTAAGACGGATGGGGGAGCATTACATTCTAATGTTAGCAATTTGTCTAAATTGGTTCAGCCGTTTCCGTGATGAGAGGCAGTAATATGTTCAATCTATATTACGTACTTTTACAGGTATAGTTGAAATGTTTCATACGATTTCTTTACTGGGACATTATAAGCCTTTGTGAAACCATTCCGTATTTTATAATTAATACGGGGTGTAAAAAGCCTCATGAAATACTCGTTAACAAAGCTCATTGACAATCAAACCACTACTACTACTATTGACTGCCTCGTTGGTCTAGTGGTCGCAAGCGCGACTGCTGAGCACAAGGTCTTGGGTTCGATTCCCAGGTCGGGCAAAGTGTTATTGGGTTTTTCCATCAGACATTTCTCAGTAGCCTCGAAGTCTGGATTTGGGCCCGGTTGATGGCAATAGGCTCGCCCCCTATTACATGGGACAAAAAAAAAAACGTAACTGGCGAAATGTGGGTGTACTAATGGGTACACCTCTGCCTAACCCTTCGGGGATTACAGGCGTGATATTATGTTGTTGTTCTACTTGCCCGGTATCAAAGTCGCAAACTCATGCATAAGAGCGGAGCGCCTTAACCATTGGGCTAGTACGATCACATAATTATACGTATATTCCAATGTTAATGCATAATATCTCTTAAGTAATCAAACAAGCCAACTAATTCCATGGTTCTAGAAGATATCACTCATTCTGCGAACGTCGCAATCTTCAGTGGGACATTTTTTTCCAAACACTATTAAATTACATTCCCAATCCTATTAAGGCAGCATGTACTACACCAGCTCACAGATAACCCAGAAAATCCACTCTAAATCCTGTACTGTTTTCTGCTTGATTGGAGTGAAGTGGAAATTATGTTTTTTTTTCTTATTCCTTCACTTTTTACTGATTCATTTCGTTGCGAGATCCAAGATAGGAGGATCCTTAGGCCTTGTCCTGCCGTACCTTTTAATACTCATTATAAGTCAACACAGCACTTCTAATAAAGAACGGACACCCATCCATCCATGACTACTGTCAAATTAACATTTATGTTACTAATTTTTTTATTACAAACTAGGTTCAAATTTTTTTAGTACGTCACGTTTAAAAGTACCTTTTTATAGTATAATTGAAATGAATGATTTGTCTTTGACAACCCCACAATCTCAAAGACAACGTGATCTTTACCTTCTGTATCTTCTATTTGATAAGATCACAGTGCCAACTTGATTGTCCCTGCTACCTAATGAGAGGCTTAATCTCTGTCCTCTTGGCAATGTTCCTACTGTTTCTACTGGAATTCGCCACTTTTTGTGACAATTTTATCATTCACTCGTGTAGTATATTAGGACTCTGTACCTATTATTCGCCACAAATTAGGAGTGGTTGTTGCCGGTAGTTAGATTAGATTTATACTCATGAGATGTCGTATGTCAAGCCGTGTTAGAGAAGTAGACAGTACCTAACACTAGTACCTAATACTAGTATCGAATACTATGACAAAATACCAGTACCTAGTACCAGTCCATAGTACTAGTACCGAATACTTTATTTATAAATAAAAACAGTCTTCTATAAAAACGATGTCTCTGCTTAAATCGCAAATAATGAACATTGATTACAATAAAAACGCCTGCTCACCACATGTAAACGATTTTAGACTTTAATATTCAGTGAAAAGGTTATCATTATTCCTTAGTTCAACATAAAAAATCGCGACACATTTCCACAACCTAATAAATCTGCGCAATCCTTTAGAAAAAAGCCAGACCTACTTCTGGAATATAAATAACATTTTTGACATCAAACCCTAACCAATAACACGAACTTCCTAAGAGCTAAAATGGAGAAGTAAAACATTTTTTCGAGACTGACACGAGTGACAAATCTTTCTCCATTATTCTCCACAAATCACATCAGTGAATGACGTAACAATAAAAGTTTTAGCTGTAACTAAGAGCATCATAAAAAGTAAAATAAACCAATGTTTCAAATACTCCAAGTGTCGTTAATTCCTTTCATTTTGTTCCCCAGGGAATAATCATGTCCTGTTGACGTTAAAGAATGTCTTGGACATTAAGAATCGGATCCATTTAGGGACTCTCTAAGGGTGTGGTCACATTAATAAAGACGTGACTAAAGGACGAACCGAAAAAAGGCGCGATTCGCGACTTTGCTATGACTTGCATTTGCGCGCGGCGAGACTTATACAAGATGCATTTTGCATCCTCGTCAAATTCAAGAAGGTAATAATGCTAATGAGTCTCAACACGATTCAATAATAAAATAAACCGGTTTTTTTTAGTAAGGGTTATTTTCGAACTAGCCATATTGCCGCTGGTTTTAGACACGCGGGGCTAGCTGGCAAGCAGAGTAACGGATATACGGAATATTGTCCCACACATACAACAACAAAAAAAGTATTTATTAATTATTGATTGTTGTGTTTCGCCCCCTAATACATGGGATTTAAACATAACAGGCGAAATGTGGGTGTGTTAAAACCCTTTAGCATACCCTTTAGTTAGGCAGAGGTGTACCCACACCTCTGCCTAACTCTTCGGGGATTACAGGCGTGATGCTGTTATGTTTGTGTAAAATTGTTTACGTCGTCTTTTATGAGACCCTTTTTTTTCTTGTCAGACTTTTACTGACTAAAAATCTACCCTGTTCCTTCTGTTGCCCTTTGCGTTCCGGGGCCACAGTATCCTATTAAGACGTGACCCCGCGACCCCGGTTTTATGACAACCTTACATTCATTAGAACTCCAAGTTTCCTCATGGTGGTTTCCTTCACTGATGTCAGTAATGTACAAGATAAACTTATAAAACTTCAAACGGCCAAAGTATAGTACACTCTTACTAGTGAGTGTTTTTTTTTTGTTATTTATGTTCTCTTGAAAAAGACGCGAGCATAAACTAGTGATCAAATAAAATATGTATGACGGTGATAAGCAGGAAAATCTTTGTCTCTAAATACACGTGTCAACATTTTACGCGTGTCAATAAGGGTCGATTCACATCTGACGGAAGATGCGCAGAAACAGTGAAATAGATACCAAAATATCCAACCATACACACATAACCGATGATCCGTTAGCGCGTCGACCATACTAAAGACGATTTGTTCGACGTATCTGCCGTCAGATGTGAACCGACCCTAAGAACCTTCAGCACACATACAATGTGTACGCAACCTAAGGGAGCGTTACGTAAGGCCGTCCCTACACATCCATCATGATGAGGACAGCACTCGCCGGGTTTCCCGCCGAAAAAATATTGATAATGTCTCCCGAGACCCGATCGCAGTGTCAAGGACATATGACTCCCTAGTACTTGGCAACGAAATTGGATAAACTGTCCTTAGAATGTTTGGTGGAGATTTTAACATAATCGGAATATGTGTTGCTATGCTAACAATAACATTATAGAACTACATTGAATTAAAGTAAATAAAAGAAGTAAGTCCATTGGTCAAAGCACACGCCTTTCATACACGAGCAAAATATCGTGAGGAAACCTGGAATTACGACGTAATGTGGTGAACAATGCTCCTGCCTTCTTTGTATGAGATGAGGCATTTGTCCCACACAATAATAGGCTTGTAATATTATTAAATTAAGTAAATATAAAGCGAATGTTAAAAAAGGTAAGTTCCAAAGTTAAACAGATTGAAAACACTATCTAAAGCTGTGCCAAATTGCATTGTGTTCCTTAAGCGGAACACACTCGAGAACTTACTCTTCCCGCACCGAAAAGTTCAGATTAAAATAAATCTCCTGAACTTTCTTCACTCCTAGTCATTGTTTAAACTGCTCCTAGCAGTTAGAGCTGTTTATTATAATAGTGAAGACGGTAGAACTCACTTGAATGTCTGCAAAGTACCTAACCAAATTCAATTTATTTTTAAAGCGGCCAAGAAGGAGATGGCGTGACGACTTTCTTGAGAATTGGCAAGACGATGGAAGGAATGAAGAGCGAAGCAATGGGACGTGGACGGGCTATTTATAAAAATAATATTTCTTATATGGAAAGCGCTCAGTGTAAGCCGCTGCAAACATAACCTATCAAAATGGGGTATTATAGATCCCACCGATACCCAGTGCGAGTGCGGTACTCCTGATCAGACGATAGACCACTTACTACAAAGAAAGAAAGAAAAAATGTTTATTGACACAGACTATGTGCACACAAAAATAATAATAAAAAGGCATTGTCCAAACTGTCCATGCACCTGCACTTTAGAGGACGTTTTCATTTTTAGTTTTATATTTTATTTACATTTTATATTTTATTCATTTTTTTTTTAATATATATTTTACGGATATGTGATGTAACTTTTTACACCCTTTTTAAGTAAAATAACACAAATGAATGCGTTTACTTTATTTTAAACCAATGTACTGGTTGCTACTAACTTTTACTGAAAAAAAAAGAATCCGAATTCAACGAGGTCGGAGTGGATTCAAGTCTTTTTAATTTCACCGACCGTGTGTCTAAAGACTAAATTCGTTTGACAGCCGGCAAGCTTTAGCGTTTTGTTGGTTTTATTGACTCTGACAAAGGATTTTTCAGTCTGAAGAGCCTTTTAAACCATTACATGGTACACAGTAAAGGTAAAAAGGACAACTCAACAGCTACAAAGGTACTTTGGGATCAGTGTACGACTAAACAAATAATTATTAACCAAATCTAACTAATTCGGCTCCGGGTAGCCTACTAGAGATAAGTTGCGTCGGCGAAGTGTCCTGTCGGCCTGTCTGTTATTTATATAGATAGATATGTATGTACATAAAAAAGACCCACAACATATATATCTTATAGATTAACGTATATAACTATCTAGCATATATGACTGCCTCGTTGGTCTTGTAATTGCAAAGCGCGACTGCTAAGCATGAGGTCTTGAGTTCGATTTCCAGGTCGGGCAGTTTTATTGGGTTTCTCAGGAATTTTTCTTAACAGCTCGGAGTCTTGATTTGTGCCCAGGTGATGGCAATAGGCTCGCCCTCTATTACATGGGACTTAAACATAATTGGCAAAATGTAGGTGTACTAATCGGTACACCTCTGTCTAACTTATGTTATGTTGTGTATGTAATTTAACTATATTACAGTATGTGCCAGTACAGCAAATTATGCCTATCTTAGTTACAAACTTCAATAGTTACGTCAAAGTTATGTATCTAATTACATAACCACATAACATTCCTAGACATCATTAGTCCTATATACCAATCCTACAACTATTTGGTTCAAGTTGACTCCATTTCCATTCGAGTCAGTTCGTTAGTGAACTAAAAATAAATGCACTCGAATTCTCTTAAATTGTCGTATTCGCGTTACCGTTGTTTGCTTTAAAACGCTCGTTTCGTACTGTTTTAAAGGTAATTTCGAATGTTTAGTGCTTAAAACTGTACTATTGGGAGGAGTAAAGCTTGTTTAAGACTTCAGAAAGGCGCTAGATGTAAAATTAAAGTACTATTAAGCCGTTTTTGTTACATCTAAAAAGTATGTAGGACAATATTAAATATCAAATGATGTCATGTTACTTATGTGAATTTCTCAGTAGCAGCCTCGGAGTCTGGATTTGTTTCCGATTGATTGCAATAGACTCGCCCCCTATTACATGGGACTTAAACATATCTAGCGAAGTGTGTGTGTACTTATGGTTATACACCTCTGCCTAACCTTTCGTAGACGTACAGGTGTGATGTTTTATGTAAGTAACCATGCATTTTAGTTTTGTGTACAGCTGTTATTTTGACGTTACAAACAGACACTTCATTTTCTTTTGGTATGGGTTGAAATTTTAATAGTCTTGACCGGCCATACAAATAAATCATCGTAACTTAAAATAAATAATGTCCATTATATATTTTATTAGCTGACCGGCCCACGCGTTGCTGTGACTCAGGTTTGCAATCGAAAAAATATTAAGACTAATAATTGAGATAAAAACTATCCTATCTTTCAAATTGGATCAAACTATAGTCGGTGTTCAAATTTGATTAAAATCGGTTAAGTAGTTTAAGCGTCTATCCCGGACAAACAACGTGACGCGTATTTTATATATTATACTAGCTGACTCGACCACGCGTTGCTGTGGCTTGAAGTAAGTAAAGTTATTGAGGTCAATAATCGAGATAAAAACTATCCTATCTCTCAAGTTGGATCGAACTGCACATGGTGTGCAAATTTTATTATAATCGGTTAAGTGGTTTAGGAGTCCATTGAGGACAAACATTGTGACACGAGATTTATATATATTAAGATTAAAGATTTTTATAATGAAAAACCTGTTAAAGTAACAATCTAATAAAAATACATCAAGTCATTAATTCACTAAATCAAATTGAGCCACTTCCCGCTAATATTATAGGGAAAATTAATTAAATAAACATAACCAACATAATAAACTTAATACCATTATATAGCTGCCATCTAATAAACTTTTTATTGGTGTGTTCCGTAGAAATTACGTTTATTAGAATGGCTAAATGTGAATCGCCCTCGGCGCTTACAATTTCGGCCTGTGAGAGATTTTGGGATATTTCTCGTCCTTCATTTTGAGTTATTGCTTAGTTGGACGAGGGAATATCAAATATGGGCCAAGTACATTTACTATGAAACCCCGTTTTGGCGAAATAAATGACATGAGTCACGTTTGATCTCAGTTTAGATTCTTCAAGAGCGTGTGTTTTTTCTTTTTAAATTATTTGCTCTGTTTATAAAAAATGAGTCAAAAAGGAGATATTGGTGCCGATTCCCTTGTTCACAAACTAAACTAAAATTAGACTATTTCTATCCTTTTCTGCCCACTAAAACAAAAAGGAGCGGAAATACTGCCTCGTTGGTCTAGTGGTCGCAAGCGCGACTGCTGTGCATGAGGTCTTGGGTTCGATTCCCAGGTCGGGCAAAGTGTTGTTGGGTTTTTCTATCAGGAATTTCTCAGTAGCAGCCTCGGAGTCTGGATTTGTGCCCGGTTGATGGCAATAGGCCCGCCCCCTATTACATGGGACTAAAACATAACTGGCGAAATGTGGGTGTACTAAGGGGTACACTTCTGCCTAACTCTTCGGGGATTACAGGCGTGATGTTATGAGCGGAAATAAATTAGACCTGTCAATTTTAGTTTATCTGAAACTTCCATGCAATTTTTAGTTGTCATGTCAGAACATATTGAATATAAACACGTGCTAAAATGTCACCGTCCTTTTCTTTAGCTGTATGTTAGTAAGAGTTGCCAATTCTCTAATTCTAGTGTAGTTTGTGAACCAGGGAATCTACACAATTGTCAAAATACTACTATTAGGGATGATTCTCATTAGAGCGGGCCGTGCCCGGGCCGGGGCGTGGACGAGCCGACGTGGTATTGAAGTGCGTCGAGAGGGCCCGGACGGGACACGGATAATGCACTGTGTAATATAAATTGATTCATACAAAATATATGTAACAGATTTAAAACCGTGCCCCGTCCGTGCCCCGTCCGGGCCCCGCCCCGGGCACGGCCCGCTCTAATGAGAATCATCCCTTAGGCGCCTAATAATAGCGAAATTTTCTCAACTCACTTGTTAGACCTATATATCCTGCTTATGTGTAAACAGTTTCATTAAAATTAGTTCATCCATTGCACAAATAAGGACTTGAATCTTTATATGAAACGCTCTTACGAAACGCTCTTACCTCCACAACCCAGTAACTGGGTAAGTAGGATACCCCTTGGTTGTCAGCCTTATTTCGGGCTTCTGAAGTTCTGACAACCCATAACGACTGTCAAAGATCTACGCAAGACAGCCGGGCCAACGGCCTAACATGCTTTCCATGGCACTGAGGAATCTCGGTGTGTAAAAATGTCAACCCATCCACGGACCAACCCCGGCAAGTGTAGCTTAACCTGATGGATAGGCCCGGGTAGCTGTTAATACATAGCTATGAGCTAAACAGCTTTGAGTGCTAAGCAAATCATGATGATTAAGGCGTGCTAAAGATATTCCAGCTTTAGCATACCTACAAAACGTGAAACGTCAATCGTCATATTCAGAGTGTCAACTTCAAAGTATTATACACGAACTCAATCCAACTTTTATATTGAATTTTTAATAACGAACTTTGGAGGAGGCTTCTCACCGCGATCGCGAAATATGAAACTGAATATTTTAATTCTTTGATCGTGTTAAATGAGTTTCTACGTGTTTGGGGAACGTTCGTATAATCTCTTTTTTGATATAATAAAGTATTGCTGAAATTTGTAAATAAGATTTATTACTAATCCTACTGATATTATAAAATTGAAAGTTTGTGAAAATGTTTGTTGCTCAATTACGCCTAAACCTTTAAAGAGATTTGTATAAAAATTGGATAAAACATTTTTTTAATTAACACATATACCTAAGAGATATAAACATAACATAACATCACGCCTGTAATCCCCGAAGGGTTACGCAGAGGTGTACCCATTAGTACGCCCACATTTCGCCAGTTATGTTTTAGTCCCATGTAATAGGAGGCGAGCCTATTGCCATCAGCCGGGCACAAATCCAGACTCCGAAACTGCTACTGAGAAATTCCTGATGGAAAAACCCAATGACACTGCCCGACCTGGGAATCGAACCCAAGACCTCATGCACAGCAGTCGCGCTTATATATGTGTAGATACTTTTTATCCTTTTTTTTATTTTTTTTTGTTTTTTTTTTGTTTTTTTCTTTTTTTATGTTTACAAATGAATAAATGATTATGATTATCCCAGTAATGTGTTGCCTTGGAATAATAGTTCAACTTGCAATGTATATGCAAAATTTCAGGAGGATCGGTTTCAGTGGCTTATTCGTAAAATGGTAACAGACATATTAGTTAGGATTGATTCGTGTTCGGAAACACTTGCATAGTTACCCGAAGCCACTTTGATTTTGACTTTGTATCCGTTTAAGCTGAAAGCCAAGACTAACTTAGTTGGGATATGGCAAGGACGATTTTGACTACACAGAAATGACTACAGAGCAAAACAATTTACGGGGAACTGAGCACTCCGCTTGTGTTCAGAATGAACCCTACAGATTTATGGTATCCTGGTACCTTTTATCCATAGTTTGTGCACTTACTGTGTGTGTGTGTGTATATCCCGAATCTGTTGTACTGACCACAATCGAACCTTAAAAAATTATAATAATACCAGACTATTATTAAAAGCCTCTTCTTATATAGAGAAGGCACGACCATTGATCATCACGCTTGCTCAAGGATGGCGATTTCAGTCAGGTTTCCTTACGATGTTTTCCTTCACCGTAATCAGATATTCAAGATAAATTTTAGAAAGTACTTATGAATTGAAAGAGTCACATGTACCTACTTGCCCAATTTCGAAACCGCAACCTCATGCTTGAGAAGTGGGCACGTTAACCACTAGGCCATGACAACACTTAAGCGCCATTGTATAGACAAAGCACTAAAAAATATTTGGCGCAGAGATAGACTATAGTCTGGATTTCACATAGCTACTTATTATCCCGGAATAGAAGAAGAAGAAGTTTATCTTGGACATTACTGACATCATACCGTACCTCGGAAAGCACGTTAAGCGGTTGGTCCCAACTGTCATACGTAGATCTTTAACAGTCGTTACGAGTCGTCAGAAGCTAAAAAAGTTTAACAACCAGTCTTACCTAGGGGTATCGTATTACCCAGTAACTGGGTTGTGGAGGTCAGATAGGCAGTCGCTCCATGTAAAATACTGGTATTCAGCTAAATCCAGTTACACTGGAAGCCGACCCCAACATAGTTGGGAAAAGGCTAGGCAGATGATGACTTATTTTACTTGTGTATATGGCTTACTGTGACGCGGACGAAGTCGTGGGCGGTAGCAAGTAAATAAATAATACATACGAACTTTGAAGAGCCGATTTCTACATAATAGTACTGATTTACTGATTTCTTTCGTACAAGCGATCCATAATTCCCCCCCTCCCTCCATGTACTCGATTCTGCCCTCAATGGCTATTGTTGGCAATGATATCGGCTTTCACAACATATTGCCTATCATCCACAAGTGAAGCTATTTCTATGGGTTTTCTATGGGAACCATTATAGTAAAACAAATATTGTTGATGTACTTAGGTAGACATCATATAATAACACACTAATTTCCGAAGGGTTAGGCAGAAGTGTACCTATGAAATGTGGGTGTACTCACCCACATTTCGCCAGACATGTTTAAGTGCCATGTAATAAGGGGCGAGGCTATTACCATTAATCGAGCATAAATCTAGACTCCGAGGCTCTGAGAAATTCCTAGTGGAAAAACCCAATAACACTTTGCCCGACCTGGAAATCGAACCCAAGACCTCATTCACCTTTAACATCCCTTAAAAAAAATAACATCCCTTGTGAATTTAGAAAATAACATCCTAAACTTCTATATAAAATAGCAACAATAACAATTGAACATCGCAAGTGACCCGTGACGTCATTACCGTCGGTCCAACAGTCCCAATAAACATTGAGACTGGAACTGAACTTGTTGAAAGTTATGCCAACAATATGATTCGTATGGTCGACCACACGAACGGAACCTTTTCAAACAAATGTAATATAGCTTTAAGCGCTATTTTGGAACAGGTAAGTCTGTAATGTTACGTAAAATTTTTGTTTGATGTCATATTGATATTATTGTTCCACTGCAGGGTCAAGGCCTATTCTCGTATAGAGATAGCACGAGCATTGATCTCACGCTTGCTCAAGTTTATCTTGGACGTCACTGACATCGGTGAAGGAAAATATCGTGAGGAAATCTGGACTTATAGTTAACTAGCTTTCGCACGCGGCTTCGCTCGCAAGTTAAGTTTAAAATTCGAAAGACATGTGGCGCCATGAGTTTAAAATCGCCAATTTGCTCAAGGCGAATTGGCCATAGAGGTAATGTATATATATTACCTCTATTTTTAAAATAAACGAAAAATAAATGTTTTCAATCAAAAAATAAATGTTTACAATCTAAAAATTTCAATAAATAAGAATACTTATATTCATCGAAGTCTAGATTTCTTTAGGATGTTTCCTTTTCCGCGGTCTGTGATGTCCAAGAGAAATTTAGAATGGAAATATGAATTGAAGACATGATATTGGAACTTGGCCGGTATCAAATTCACGACCTCGTGCATGAGAGACAGGCACTTTAACCACTACGAGCAAGCATAGTGATTAATGCTCGTGCCTTCTCTGTATGAGAAGAGGCCTTTGCTCTACAGTGGGTAAATAATAGGCTGGTATTATTATGATTCTACAAGGTTCGGTTGTGGTCAGTACAACAGATTTGGAGGAAACATACACAGTAAGTGCACTTCGTATTAAGGATTATAGATACCAGGACACCATAAATCTGTAGAGACTATCTAGAAGATTAACTATGACATCACTGGCATCGGTGAAGGAAAACATCGTGAGGAAACCTGGACTTTACTGTTCCACTCAAACCATGTCAGAGGCCTTTCAGGCGATTCAGAAACTCTGACATTAGGGTGGTGGGGTCGTATGACCTTACTGCCTACACGAAAAAAAAGAAAGATCTGTGGAGTTAATTCTGAACACAGACGTATTATTTTTATTTGCCATGGAGGTAGTATCATGGCTGGGAACCTGAAGAACACTGAACCTATGCATCAGTAAAAAATATAGTGCCTATATAATTACTTCGATAAACAATATTTGTAGTACCATTCATTAACGAAACACTTCATCTATACAGCCTTGCCTCAATACTTGGATTCGAAGAAATCGTTAACATAGCAATCAATAAAAGTGCCCTTAAGATATACTAGCGGCTATGTAGGTCAAGACCGATAACGCACCTTATCTAGCCCATTTCACGAAAGACTGTGATGGAATTGGAACTAAGTTAGTTTTTCTTAGTCACTAGTCCTTTCTCGTATTCGATATTTGTACGCCTTCTGGCAAATCATGGAGCCCTAATCTCTGAGCTTAAGAACTGTATATTATTTTTTACCTACCTATGTCTTGAAATAATCTTAAATAATAAATGATTTGATTTTAAGTTTATTGCTAGCAAATTAAATGGATTATTAATAAGGATATACTCCTGACCAAATTTTTATATCAGTAGCCAATCTCAATGTAGACTAGCCAAATTCGGAGGAGATAATATAGAGCAGGTGAAGATCTGTAGTTTCTGCCTACCCCCATGGGAAAAAGGCGTGAGTTTATGTATGTGTATGTATGTGTATAATATAGAGCATAAGCGCGCGCACAAACACAGGTACACTCCCTCTTCACTCACTTTTATAGTCCAATAGGCAATCAGACAGCCACTAGAGAAAAATCAGGCGCAGGAGCAACGGCTTCACGCGCTTTACGAGGTACAGGGTAGTCTCACCACTAATTTTCAAACTCCGGGCTGTCTAAAAAATTCAATGTTACTTTTTGCTCGACCTGGGAATCGGACCCAAGCGCCTGTCAGGACGCTCAGCAGTCGCAGGAGGCAGTTTATAAGATTTTCAGTAATCTAGAACTATAAACTCCCAGCAAGCTCTACATTTTACTATAATATCAAGAAATAAGTGCATCCCTTTCGGTAATATCAAACGAACCGTATACATCCTACAAACGACTCCTGACTCACATCCCTAGCCGCTTGAGTGATGTACTATGTCATCTCGTAATCCGGGTCTGATCCCGACGTAGTGCGTAATCACATTACTTGTCTTTTCTGTTATCCTGGTACACGTATTGGATTATGCTGACCGATTATTGTTTAAATAATGGGGTTTTAGACTAAACTATAGCCCACGGTTTTATCATTGGTGCCGATTCCCTTGTTCACAAACTAGACTAAATTTAGAGAATTGACATCTCTTACTAACATACAGCGAAAGGAAAGGACGGTGACATTCCTTGACATTAAAGAACTAAGTTTGAGATGTCAAATTAGTTTTGCCTTGAACTTCTCCGTATTTTTAATCCACACGTTTTAAAATGCCAACTATAACGGTATGGATGTGTCAGATGGACTAAATTTGACAGCTCTTATTTACATTAGTCTCTTTGTTATTTTATTGGACAGCAAAAGATGGAAATAGTTTAATTTTAGTTTAGTTTGTGACCAAGGGAATCGGCACCATTGTTAAGTATCTGAAGGAGAGGCATATGTCCAGCAGTGAACGACGTTCAGCTGATAATAATGATGAAGTCTTTAATTACGGTTCCCATAGACAATGTTATTTATGTCGCAATAAATGGATTATTTTATTCTCCACGTTGTTTATTACAACATACTTTGAGAATTTTTTAAAAAAAATACTAATAATATAGTAAAAATAAATATATACAGCCTGTAATCTTCTTCGATAAACGCGCTATATGACATGAAAGATTTTTTAAATCGGATCAGTAATTCCTGAGATTAGCGAATTCAAACAAACTCTACAGCTTTAGAATACCATTAGAATAGATGAAAAGGACGGATGGATTTAGTAGTCATTATTTTGAATTTTTAGTCGGTTTAAAAATAATAACAACTATTAGTACTATTTTGTTTTCTTTCAACTAAGCTAAATACGCGTAATATTCCTAAGCTTGACGTGGGTGGTTCGAAAGCGCAAGAACGAAGATCAAACGTGTGCACTGATCAAAAATCCCACGCTCTTTAAGAATTTTCATGTTATTAACCCTGAAAAGCTCTTTGATAGACCAAAGGGATTTAAAGAAGAAACTTATGAAGAAATTTATTTGTTAAAGAGAAATATTGAGTCTGAGCTTACTTGTAACGTAGATCTGCCTACAACATCATTAGAGCACACATCTATACTATTATATAATAATATAACATAACATCAAACCTGTAATCCCCGAAGGGTTAGGCAGAAGTGTACCCATTAGTACACCCACATTTCGCCAGTTATGTTTTTAGTCCCATGTAATAGGGGGCGAGCCTATTAACTTAGCTAGCTTAGCTTTTAGCTTATTATTATAATAATATAATAAACTGGCTTTTGCCCGCGACTTCGTCCGCGTAAATAAATAAATGTGGGACCCTTATTTTATCCCCTTAGGGGGAAAATTTTGGAGAATCCGTTTTAAGCTGATGTCTATAAACTATAATCTACCTGCCTGCCAAATTGTATTATCGTACGTTAAACGGTTTTCGATATTTCATGATGAATGTGTATGACCTTTTGCTTTTATATATTTAGATACCTTCCCTACCGAATTTCTATCATGGCGGCCAATCTCAATTACCTACGCAGGAGATATTATAGTGCACGCAAATGTGCTTAATCACAGGCGCACTGCCTCTTCTATCACTCTAATAGTTCGATCGGACGGCAATCCGGCACGACCGAGGAGAGATCAGGCGCAGGACCAACGCCCTTACATGGCTTTCAAGGCACAGGGATGTCACCAACTTCCAAATTCCAAACTGCAACTTAGAAATTTCTAATGAAAAAACCCAATAAAAATTTGACTAGAACTGTCACGAGTAAAAGCTATAAAATAAAATAGCAATTTAAATGTCGCAGCTCAAAATAGATTCTTCGTAGGTTGTACCAATGAATTATTCCCCCTATGCAATGGTGTGCGGCGCCAATCTGTCTGGCAAGTGGGAGGGTGAGAAACCTTTGCGTTTACAATGAATAGGCGTGGGTATTTTTGTATCTGTTTATGTTACTAAATATAAAGTTAGTTTTCCTTTATTAGATGACTTTACCGACAGTACGCTTTGTATATATTTCGGTTTAAGTATTTAGCTAGGCGAAGGGAAGGGGAAGGGGGCGAATTATTATCTAAAATTATGGTTTATAATCAAAATAAAATCATTAGTTTCAATAAGACCATAAAAAGATACTTGAACGTCATTTACAAGACAAAAATAAAATATAGTTTTTCTACTTGCAAAATATAGTTTTCTGTGGATAAGAAAGAATAGGCAAGAAATGCCAAACGCCAATGAAATCGCTTTAAACTTAAGTACCAGGGCAGCATAAGCTAAGCAGAGGATATTTTTAAAATGGAGTACATTATCGAGAAAATCCCATGGCCGTGCCCCCAGATAAAACATGGCGTATAAAAGAATGATTCTAAAAACTTAGATACCAGGGCATCATAAGCTGAGCAGCACATGATAATAAACTTTCAATAACTCGATACAAGGAAGCAAGCTCTACTCATGTTCAACGCAATATTCTTATACGGAAAACTTGAAGTATACTCCACGAAGCTAATATGTGAATGAAAGTCAAACAAAAGTGATGAAACTTCACCGCACATCTTACTTGATGACTAAAAGATAAAACAGTGCGTTCTAAGTTCTAATGGTGTAAACTCACCATGTACTTAATATACCTTAGTGTAGACTGCCTCGTTGGTCTAGTGAACGCAAAGCGCGACTGCTTTTTTTTTTTATTTTTTTTTTTTTTTTAAAAGCGCGACTGCTGAGCATGAGATTTCGGGTTCAATTCTCAGGTCGGGCAAAGTGTTATTGGTTTTTCCATCAGGAATTTCTTAGTAGAAAAGAATAGGATAGAATTTTAATTTGCAAATATGGGTTACATTTAACCCAGCCACAGCCGGTTAATAGCAGTAGGCTCGCCCCCTATTACATGGGACTTAAAATAACTGGCTAATTGTGGGTGTACTGGGTACATCTCTGCCTAACCCTTCGGGGATTACAGGCGTGATGTAAGTATGAACAAAAAAAAAATACCTACCTAGTGAATTTTGAAAAGGTACATTATAATTGGTGCCCACTCGAAATATCTTTGTAGATAATCAATGTTGGCGTTCTCAAATTTTCTCGAAATTACAGCGAACCTACCTCTTAGAACAATACCCAGGGGGTCCCCAGCCACCTGACTTCGACAGCATCTCATATTAATCCGGTTCATCTTTGTTTTAGCACATACGGGCTTTGCACACTCAATTAACCGACGCCTGAGGGGGTATTATAAATAGACAATGAATCTTCCCCACATCTCTCACAGACAAAACACTGTAGTCGGTAGTGAAGAGTCAATAAAACGACAGTTGGCGCAGTGGTTGAGCGATTGGCTGGTGCGCTTCGTGTACCGAGTTCGATCTTAACATGGAACAAATATTTGTAACCAAATATAGGTTAGTACTAGGAATTCATAGAGCGTGGAGACGGTAAAAGAAAAGAAATACGACGCTCTCATAGCCGAACTTTGATTAAAACTTGCCGTTAACTACTTCGAAATTAAAAAAAAAAACAGTTGAAAAAGTTGCCAGAGCTGCTGAGAAAAAAAAGGCAGGGGTTCTATTTATAAAATTCTTTTGCTTTTAAACTTGTTCTAGATTTTTTTTTAAATTTAATAATTGAAAATAGATTGAAGATTTATTTTATTGATGACTAGATTATGCCCGTGACGTTCGCATTTGTCGGTAATTACAGAGTATTTTTCTGGGCGGTATGCTAATTCTTTTTCTAAAGTCAAAGACAAATTCAAAATGTCAAAATTACATCTGCCAGTGAAAAAATCCCGTCAAAATCGGTTGAGCCATTTTGGAGATTAGCTAGAACAAACCGACAGATACACAAAAAAAAATTGATTATTTTCGTGTAATTACCGTGTAATAAGACATAGGTATTTTTTATTTTTAAAGATGTTAGTTTGACATTACTTTGTATTTTATTTATAGCTCAAAGTTTCATTATCTAAATGCTCATTACTATGCAATTAGATAAAGTGTCACGCAATAGCAAATGAGAGAGAGAAAACTTTCTACATACCAGAGAGAGATGTAAACATTGCCTCAGGCGGTAAAATTAGGGCTGTCACAAGTAAACTTAGGAACAATCTGTGAAAGGGAGATTGACAAATAAGAGTAATTGAATGTCTTAAGAGAGAGACACATTTTAGCGTAAAGACGGTGCGACGAGGGTTACGGAGCGTCCTTTGCTGAGAAATGTTGTTAAGTGGCATAATGATATGTATTTCTCACAAGAGAGATATGTGCAGTGAATTAAAGCTGTACTTATTTCCTTTCCCTATTTAAATAAGTATAGCTTATTAGCTCAGTTCAAGCATGTTTACCAATTTTATCGTTGTTCAGTTAGTTTCCTTTAATATGTTTTTTTACTAAACTAAGTTAACATAATGTATAAGTAGAATCATAAATAATTTGCATCAACTTGCAAATTAAAAATCCCATATTTTTTATATTAAATTTATTAAATAAAAGAAAATTAACAAGCAAATATTGTTGACAACCCTAGTAAATATAAAGAATTGACTTAAAAATAAGATGCCTAAAAATAACCTACAGATAAATGAGTACTTTCATAAAAAGATAATCTCAACATATAATATTATGAAGCATATATAGACATGCTTTTCAAAGAAGTTTTCTTTGACATCCTTTAGTTCACTTGATAACCCGCCGAGATACATCTTAAAATAAAAGTACCAAGAGCGCATAAATTGAAAAAGGTCATAAAATTCACTCAGCATGCAAATCCACTGAACTATGTCCAGCGAAAATTGAGCCAATAAATTGAAGAAAACATTTAGTAAATTGTCTTCGTCCCATTTTGTTCCCAACTGTTCCTAGTCCCCTAGTCTTACCACCAGTGATGCATAGGTATGAGGAGGTCATAGTTTGTGTTCATATTGGCAATCGCGATCGCTGGCACATACCCAGCGTTATTTGTAGCGCTGCAGCGCTGCTGCGGTTTGGTTTAGCGCTGTCAACTGAATTAAGTGATTTATTGTGCTTAAGAATTCAACTGGAAATGATAAGCGATTGTCTCTGAGCGGAGTTTTCAGAAACTTTGTCTTAAAGGCACACAGCTTTGTCTTACAGCCGACATTTATAGTAAAATCTCTGGCAGTTGACATAGGGTTTATTCAAATCACACACAGACAAACAAGTTTTTTATAAGTCACTTTACTTCTGCCCGCGACTTTGTCCGTGTCATTTTTTCACCCACGTTAAGTTTCGCCTCTGAATACTCCACTCTATTATAAAGCCTAAAATAGGTACTATTCCTCATGAATCTGGCTGTCATATAAGTACCTACAAAAATATTTTATACAATCAGTTTCAGAAATTAACGCGTTCAAACAAACAGATATCTCTTTAGATTTATTATATAGTTATTTAAGTCGTAACTCTGTGTTCAAGAGTCGTCGTAATCTACATTTGTGTGTGTATGTCTGTATGTCATGTGTTGGTAGTCGTTTTTCGTGAATATTCCGCGTCATTACCAGCGACGTTAGCTGTCAAGTGCCTGTGCCGACATGTGAGAGCGATTGATCTGAGCGCCGATTACTGGCGCAGCCGTCAATTGCCGAAACGCGTGTGTGTGAAGCTTTGTAGGTATGTATGGATTAAGCATTGCCAAATTTTTATTTGAAAAAAAACGGGATTTTTATATGTTTCAAGTAAAAAAATCGGGATTCGTTGTGTAAAAACGGGACATGATAAAAACACTAAAACAATGTTTTTTTTAACATATGGTTTTGTACATTTAACTACTTTTAAAGATTTCTTCTTTTCTCTTATTAAGTTATAAAACTTAGCACAAGAGAGAGCTCTCCGCTGCACCATCAAGAAATCAGTAAATACGGGACACATCAGGTTAAACATCGGGACGACTTCCAAAATCGGGACATACAATTTTGACCCCGCTGAGGTCATACAATTTTATTTTGTACTTGTGTACATGCTATGTATACAACGGTGATTTTTATTTTGTGAATGTAGTGTTAGCACAACAATTAAATAAGTAATTTATCCTAAGAAATACTTGTACCGTACAATCTAGCAATCCAGCAAGGCGCTTTATCTCCGATCACGAACTTAACGAGTATTTTACAGCGCTGGAGCAATTACTGCAACTATTAGTGCCACGTCTAAGCTCTATAAAGCGTCAATCGCCACGTCCTCGTGTGTTCTTGAAGATATAATGTACTATGTAGTAGTATGTTGTTGTTATTCTTCAGTAATTCTACATATAAAGACACATTAAATGCCCTCATCGCCTAATCATCGCAAAGTGAGACTGCTGAGCACGAGGTTTTGGCTTCGATTCCCAGGTCAGACAAAGTGCTATTGGGTTTTTTCATCAGGAATTACCTGGTTAGAACATTTGGTTACAACCTGGTTTAAATCTGGTTAAAACATTTAAAACTGGTTTTAGTAAAAGCGTGAAAAAAAAAATTACTTTGCCCTTAAACCTACATAACCAGAAGGCTCTCTGGTATATCAGCTATCCGCTAGTTAAAGTTCCTTCAAAATCTATCAAGCCTTAGCTATGGTATTAGAATTAACTTATAATAATTTATTTAAAATGAATACAGAAATTTAAAATATTAATAAGTCTTTTAATTAGACTTATATCCCGACACCACTTAACAGTACTGTGGACCAACGATCTGGTAAGTCGAGGGAAACCGCGAAGAAAATGCGGGCGGCGCATGAACGGTCATTGTGGCTATCTTTAGGGGAGGCCTATGTCCGGCAGTGGACGTCGTTCGGCTGATATGATGATGATGATGATGATAGATTAAACTATTCTGAAGTTACGCGACCAATGATGCGCAGCGCGTTTTCCGTAAGGTACCCACCCTTTCCCTTTGCTATTGTTGAATGAATTTGATGGATGACAGTCCAAAATAATTTGTCACTGGCCGACATTGGCTAGATTTTCTAAATTATTTTGTCTCTTTTTACAATAAAAAAACACATTTATCATTGGGTAACATGAAAAAATAAACAAATTGTTTATTTGATTGAAAAAAATAGACATTAATTTTTATACAGTAAAATAAATCTTATTTTCTTAGGTTGTTTTATTTTTGCTTTTTTTAATTTATATCCTGTGATTTTAGTAGCATTTAGATCCCAGCTGATTTTTCTAATCAACATCCATAATTATACATTTGATTTCTAAGAAACCTCTACATGACACAGGAAATCCTATGATGTAAAGTAATAATATTTATATACTGTGTAATTTGAAACTTTTCACATTGTATGATTGAAAACATTAAAGATAAGAATTAAAATCAATCAGAGTAATCAGCTGTTTTTTTTTTTTGTTAAATATATATATTTGTAGTATCAAGACAAGGTTTGTTTGAAAGATTTATTTTTGGAAAATCCATTGGGAAACTCAGAAAGAATAGTACCTATTTTTTTATGAAATCTTAAATAAAGCGATTCGTTACAGTAAAAATACTATCATGACTCCGTAGGTCATGATTTACGATGTTACACTTTTCGTCACGTCCAACAAAAACGACACATTTCAATCACTAAATCAATATGGAACCAAAACCGGACTATTCACAAAAAGATCCTCTATTCAAATCCGTCTATAACCAGCGATTACATTGAATACATCAAAGTAACCCACACGTCCAATTTACTGGTCGTATATCTCCGGAATTTTAAGCATTCCCCTGCGGAGATTTTTTACGCATCACTAAATTAGGAGCTCGTTTGAGAACCAATTCGCCCTTCGACAATTAATTTTGTTATGCTAGGGCTACATTAGCGGGCTATGGCGAATGTTCGTGTTACCGCGATAAGCGTGGCATCGCGTAATATTCGACGATGTACAGTCAAAAAGGCGATAGGTATTCAAGATCTTCAAATATAGTTGAAATTAACTTAGAAACCGATGGATGTCTTCGATTTAAATTTAACTAAATTAATGAACTGTTTATTATCTACTTTGTAAATTAAATTACATTTGAAAACTTTCATCGGTTGCTAAGAAAACTTCAACTATATTTGACTACCCTGCATACCTATCTCTTATGTTGTGTGGCTACACCTACGTTACAGCACACAACAGAGAACAACACTTCGGCACGATAAATCTTCGCCCGACAAAAAAGTACAAAGGCGGACTTAATGCCTTGGGCATTCTCTACCAGTCAACCAAAGGTGGTAAAGAGATAACAAAGCAGGTGCAAAAATTGTAAATAAGGAAATAATCAAATATGAAATTTTAAAATCATTAAAAACGAATATCTTAACAAGTTTAAACGTACACAAGTACATAAACTCATATATAATATATATATAATGTATATATACATACTCATAAATACATACATATTTTATAATAAGAATAGAAAGGATGTTTAAGATAACACACTTGCTCTTGCTTTACTAATGTAGGCAAGAACATCACGAATGCCAATATAAAATGTTTAGCGCGTCAACGCGATACAAATCTTTGTCCGCTAATGTAGCCCCAGCATTTCAGCTATGAACTGAACTAAGGTGTTGCTGATATTGCGTGCAATCCATACCTGTCTCACTGTATAGTCGTATATCACGTGTTATAAAAGGTTTCGGCTCTTTTTTCAATGAAGATTTATTGGTTTAGAATTAATCAAAGTGTAGAGAAGTTTGTTGCCACTTTTTTCTAGCTTGGCGTTTTTTTTTTTGCAAAGTAATTCAAATACTGACCCGAACTGCCTTGTGTGTGTACTGGTCGCAAGGCGCGCCCACCGAGCATGAGGTCTTGGGTTCGATTGAACAGTTATGTTGAAGTCCCATGTAATAGGGGGCGTGCCTATTGCCATCAACAAGGCACAAATCCAGAATCCGAGACTGCTACTGAGAAATTATTGATGTAAAAACCCAATAATACTTTGCCCGACCTGGTGAACGAACCACTAGACCAACAAAGCAGTCATAAACTTATAAAGTACAATTGACATAGAAAAAGTCACATTGGTACTTTTCCGCGCCCCGTAGTTATAACACAGGGTCATAAAATATGAGGCGACCGCCATAAGGACGGTTCGGTCAGTTACTTAAATTAATTAATTGACATTTTTGAATTTTATGATACTAACTTCCAATCCCTTATACCCTAGTACTTAAAGTAACAACGAAACAAAACACCTAAAGTAATAAACTTTCGTTCATTCATGTCATTATTTTCCCCTTTTCACATTTTGTACCAGGCGCACAGCAAACGATGATGGTAAACGTAATACTCTTTTTTATATTGAGTCACAAATAACGGGCCCTCAAAGTGGAGCGGTATTAGGGCACATACTCAATTTAGGAGCGACACGACAAAATGCGGGAACCAAATTAAAGCTCTCTTTTACGGACGAAAAAATCTATATTATTAGACATTTATACTCCAATTGGCATGAGACTTTATACTTACGGGAATGTTATTAACAGTCGGTGGGGTTTTATTAGTAAATAGGTACATACATAGATATGTCTTTGACAACTATCATATATGTTTAAATGTTGACTATTGCCAGTAATAAATAGTTATCAATAGGGTATCAGCATGACTTTTAAGATTAACATTGGAGCCGATTCCCTTGGTCACAAACTAAACTAAAATTAGACTATTTCCATCTTTTTCTGTCCAATAAAATAAGAAAGAGACTAATGTAAATAGGAGCTGTCAAATTTAGTTAATCTGACACATCCATATAGTTATAGTTGACATCTTAAAACGTGTGGATTAAAAATACGGAGAAGTTCAAGGCAAAACTAATTTGACATCACTAACTTAGTTCTTTAATGTCACCGTCCTTTCCGTTCGCTGTATGTTAGTAAGAGATGTCAATTCTCTAAATTTAGTCTAGTTTGTGAACAAGAAAATCGACACCAAGGTCATCTATTTGACGCAGCTAAAAACATTTCTGGAATAATATATTTTACGACTTAAAACCTTATTTACACAATAAAAACACTAAACATTAAAATAAAATGACAATTAATCTAAAACCTAAGCAAAGTGGCATCAAGAAATTCCTTCGCAAGGCTGTCAAATGAAAATGTCTAAGATACTGACAGTATTGCCACATTGGCCAATGATTAGCCTCTAGCCAAGTCAAAAGCCAGACCTTGGGTCATAGAAATTAATAAATAAAATAAATAAATAAATTTTATTTCGATTTAAGTAAGTTACATTAATGATGAATACATATTTTAGCTTAGCTTATACTATTACATATTTCGCAAGGCATCTGTGTCTGAACTAGATAAATTAATATCTGTATCTCAGACATCAGCGCTCTTCCCTAAAAGTATACCATTGAAAGCTTAACTAATGTTCTCTATTTTAATTAAGTACATATTTTGTTTCTTGTTGATCTGGCAAATTAAAAATAGTCATACAGAAAAAAATAAAAAATAATCAAAAAGTGGAATTAAAATAAAATAAGAGTGGAGTGGGGACCTCCTTTTGTATTGAATGTAGATGCGTGAGTGTGTGTAGGAGGGTGTGTATTTGAAACTTATTTTGTAACAACTAGGAGGTTTTCAGTTTCGTCATAGGTCAGCTTATGAAGGTATTCAGTCACTTTATTCTTACAACTTCTACTATTTAAGGTAAGTATATCGAGACTCTTATCAATCCGGCCATAAAGGTACGGACCTAAGAAACAGAAATATTTATTAACGAATGAGTGTTTAAGCATGGATCTGTCGGTACTGAATATAGGTTTCCGTCGCCTGGATGGGAAATGTAGTTTATCAAAGTGTACTCTCGCGTGCTGGATCAGAACTGTGTGCAGTACGAATAATTGGCGGACAGAGAGAACCTCACAGGCTAGGAACAACTGATAAGTTGGGAACAAATACGGACGGAAGGTGCTTACTTTGAGAATAGCTCTTTGGGCTACTTCAAGTGGCTTTAGTATGGTTTTTGATGCACCACCCCAGACCGAAATACAGTATGATAAAGTTGATTGACCAAGTGCCAAATATACCTGCTTCATTAGTTTGGGGTCTTCATTAGTTTGGGGTCTAATTAGGATGTGTCTGTTATAAAGATTTAATTCCATAAATGTAATAAAGATATAATTCCAACTAAATATTTTTTGCAAATCTTTTTATTTATTTGATTACTTAAAAAAAGTATTTCGGCTGTCAAACGTATTCTTCCCCTTAAATGGAATATTATACACATCGTGCATAAAATGTTGACCTAACAAAAGTTGAACGCCAGTAATAACACATACACTGTCTACGAAATTTATAGCACCAGTAACGGGTAACGATCACAAAGTCGCGCTTGGCTAATTAAGCTGAAATGCAGTGTACTGGAAATAATTTATTGCTATTATTTTTGGCGTAAAAGTCAATTAGGAAGAGTGTTTTTAAAATGTTTAAAAAAAGCTCAAACATTTTATAGGTATACATGAGCGTCGGCAATTTATTTTGTTTTAAAAAGTAATTAGATGAAATATTTTATTCATGAATTTTGCATGAATTTAAGTATGTTACGGATACTCTTCTGTACCCTAATCGTGAAAAAAATGTATGTAAATACGTATACTAAATTTTAATTTCAAAAACTGCCGTAAAACAATATTACTTTTTGTGTAAATACATAGATCATCATCATCTGCTAAGCCTTTTCTAAATTATGTTGGGATGGGCCGGTTACCTAACCGGGTGCATCTGAATAAGAGAATTTTACATGAAGCGACTGTCTATCTGACCTCCACCACCTACTAACTTGGTAATACGATGCCCCTTGGTAAGACTGGGTTGTCAGACTTTCGGACTTGACGACCCGTAACAATAGTCAAAAATCCATGCATGACAGCCGGGACCAACGGCTTAACGTGCTTTCCGAGGCACGGAAGGATGTCAGTGATGTAGATAAACTTTAGAAAGTAAATATGAATTGAAAAGGTCACATTCGTACTTGCCTGGCGACTCAACCACTAGGCCATCACGACACTCATACGTAGATTTAAATTACAAGTACTTTCAATAGACATATTATTATGTCGACAACCAATTATCTACATTTTAAAGGAACTAATCAAAGGTACATTCGATTAAACGAAATGGATTAAATTCTGTAAACATTATAATAAAGCTGTGTTATTAAAGTTAGCAAGTATCTAATAGGTACTGGGTGCTAAGAGAGTACAAATCAGACAAGCTTAATAATTCAACACCAGAGAACACAATGTACTTTTTGTCGTGTTGTTCTTTTTTTTACAAATAAGTACGTGTTTAGGCAAACTGTTAAATTATGTCTTTTAAATTTGTAACTCTGAAAGCCATTTCTACAAATAAAAATGTTAGAAATCAGCGACTATCAATGTCAAAAATGTAGGTAAATATTACAAGCATTTTTTAGACTGAAATTAGATAGCGATCGTGTCTAAAAGTGTATGGAATTGGAACACCTTATGTTGTACAACCTGGTACCTAAATAATATTCCTAAATTGAGTGTAGTAGAGAAAACTTTTTAAATCAGCCAAGACTTGAACCACAAAGTAAACCGTTTGGCAAATAAGACAACTCAGAATTCTAAAACGAGTGGAAGTTAAAAATATTTTTTTATTTGTATTGAGTAAGAGAATAACTATCAAACGCATCTCTCAATTTTCTCGCAATCTCTGCCAACATCTGCGCTCTATATCTTATTCGTACTCTTACTATAAGTATCAACCACTCGGATCCAACGCTTGGATATCTCGATGATTGGCAAAGTTAGCTGCCTTGAAAATAGGTAAAACTTTTGTCATCTTCAAGACATGAAGAATAACGAGACATTAGAAATAACCAATCAACTTGGAATATAATGATACTTCATTGACAGAACGGAGAATGGCGTTTCAGTTTGGGTTTCTCGTAATTCAACAGCTTTGGCTTTAATTTCTCAGTAGTAACCCGGAATATGAAATTGGTGGTAAATCACGTAACAAAGTACGTAAAGCAGTTGGTCCTGCATCTGATCTCTTTTTTGGTTGATTGTTTGGTTTTTTATTTAATATTTTTATTGGTTATTGTTGTAGTGTTATATTGGGTATTATTTTTATTGGTTTGGTTGTCCCGGATTGCCATCCCATCAGACTATGAGAGTGAGAAAAGAGAGGGTGTACCTGTGTTTATGCACACACTTATGCACTATAATATCTGATACGTACTTGGTTAGTACAAGAGAATGTAATGACAAAGATAGAAAAGGGTATGCTTAGATGGTTCAGTCATGTTGAGCGGATGAGTGAAAGACGATTGACAAAAAAATTATGATTTATGTAAGGATCGTAGCAGGTGGCGTTTTGTAGTTTCTGCCTACCCCCATGGAAAAGGCGTGAGTTTATGTATATATGTATGTATTTGGCTAGTCTCCATTGAGATTGGCGGCCATGATAGAAATAAGTCTGAAGAATATAACTACATAGATACCATAGATTTTCATTCTTGCAAATAAATATATCATTCATTCATAACATAACATCACGCCTGTAATCCCCGAAGGGTTAGGCAGAGGTGTACCCATTAGTACACCCACATTTCGCCAGTTATGTTTTTAGTCCTATGTAATAGGGGGCGAGCCTACTGACAGCCTACAGACTCCGAAACTGCTACTGAGAAATTTCTGATGGAAAAACCCAATAACACTTTGCCCGACCTGGGAATCGAACCCAAGACCTCATGCACAGCAGTCGCGCTTGCGACCACTAGACCAACAAGGCATCATTCATTCATATATTATCGAAATTGAGAGGTATAAGCATAAAAATTGGTTTTAGTATAAAAAAAAATAATACTATAGTTTTGATGTAAATATTTACGTTTACCTCTTAAAGTATTAACACTTTACTAACAGAATAAATAACATTCGTTTTTGCTCGTGAAACATAAAAGCTTACAAAGTGGAATTCAAATGGTTGAAAGAGGCGAAATTAATTTCAGTACTTACCAATTCAAGAGAGGCTATTTATTATATTCAATCGCCGAGCCTTTCTGATCCCGACACGGTGAGAATTACATACATAAACATGTTTTCCCAGAAAATTTAGACGTAGGCATTTATTAAATTAATAAAGATAATACAAGTTATAGTAATTCCTTTTAAAAAGATTATTCTTTCAATAATAAAATTTAATTTTTATTTTATTATTTTATTTGAATAAAAAAATATTTTAGTTCAATTTTTATTTTAGTTGTTATCATGCTCTTAGCACACATGAGGATTCTTTTGCTTACACACAATCTCTAAGAATCGAAATTAAGACTACTATAATCTACATTATTATAAAAGCAGAGAAACATTGTTTTAACTAGAAGCAACCAACTCCCATTTGATCAAGTTTTTTTGTAAAAACCTCTGTCAAAAATGTCGAACAAGTAGAAAGTTATATTGAGTGACGGGATTATTTATTTAAACCAAACAAACGCCTGAAGGCTGAAGTGTAATTAACAATTCATTTGAAACATTGATTTTTTAAACGTTGCCTCACACTCAGATAGCATCACTCGTATAAATATTATTAAGCATCCATAATTATACAGTATATTGGGTTTAACGAGGACCTAATTTAAGTACTCAAAAAAAAATCTGGCCATGTGCGAGTCGGACTCGTGCACGAAGAGTTCCGTATCATTGTACAATATATTTTAAGTTAGAGATAAACTACTATAACTTGACTCACCCCTCCATGTTACCATTTCAATGTGTGTAGTCACATTCGTATGAAAGAGTTTATATGTAGTTGTGAGTAATCGTCTTCAGAAGCAGGCTAGGATATTTTGTTGTCAACTTATCATAAATAGCCGACCGCACAAGACGACCCACCTGTCATTTTCATAGAGAATGTCAGTGCAGCGCCATACGAATAATAATGAATAATTTTTGACGCCGCTAGTCGAGCAACAAATCGCTGATTTGTTTTTGTTTCGAGGGCCGTCACAATACGCACACATGCGTTGTGAGTCTTTTTAATACTATAAAGAGAAAGAGAGGGAAGGTCGCATACAGGGGGGCATAACACTTTTTAATTACGTGACGATTTGTGCCAGGTCACACCTACCCCAATCTGCTTTAAGGAACTTCGTTTAAAAAATAACTGCTGGTCCCTAAATTTTGATTGTAATATTTAGCACCCTGAAAATTAATTGTATTTATACAAATTACCCTCAAAATGGTAATTTGGACGTATTCTTCTTTCACATTTCCACACGTTGCTGCGTCATAAAACATCTGTTCAAAACACGTCACATGTTTTGTTCTAAATTTAAAATTAATTCTGTTATTGGCTGGTTTTATTTGAAGCCATTTTTATTTTAGCTCGAGGGAATGACTGTTTATATCTTGTATTGATTTTTTATCTATCTATCTGTACTGATGACGCTGTCTGTCTGTTTGAAAACGCTAACCTGAGGAATAACTGGTCCTATTTGAAAAAATCTTTTTGGCTTAAATAACCTATATAACATCACACTAAGACACAGGAGCGAAGCAGTAATGAAAAACTGCTGGGTGTTGCTAGTTTACGGAAACAACTATGTAACTTGAAAGTACGATCAACAAAAATTGTTTTCTGAGGTCTGGATAACCGCTAAAGACAATGGAGATATCAGTAGCACTACCAGTAATCATGGATACCTTCTCCATACCTTCATACACACCATCTTATGCAAACTGACTTCACCGCTCTATGCATACAGAAGCTATCCATTACAGTAGCTAGTAATCTATCAATGGACACTGAAGTGTGGTCAACATCGGCCATTGTGGACATACGCCTTAGACCACTTTGTATAAAGGCTCAACATACTATTATGCAGAAGCAGTTGTACTAGGACTCTATAAATCGATAGGTTTATAAAAAGTTGGCCAAAACGGGACGCCCGGCAGATTTGTGTCGTCTTAGTGAATATTCTTTATAATTTATAAAAACTAAAAACCGATAAAAAAATGGAGTAAAATAACAAAGAAGCAACTGAGTTCAAACGAACGCTATGTGCGCTCATACACATAAGGGGGTCGAGAACGGTGATATGACAACGTCATGCCGTTTGTCGTCACGGCATTTAATTTTTTCACAGGTTTTACTACCAAGGCACGCCAATAGATTCCCCACATCAAAAAGTCAGCTGGTCCATAAATTTTGATTGTGTTATCTCGCTGCTTGAAAATTGTATTTACAAATTACTCTCTAAATGGTAATTTTGATGTAAGTATTCGTCTTTGTCACGCACGGCTACGTCATGTAACATCTGTTACAACCACGTCACACGTTTTGTTCTAAATTTAAAAATTAATTCTGTATATGACTGGTTCCATTCGGTGCCATTTTATTAGAGCTCGAGGAATTGATTGTTTATGTCTTAGACTCGTATTAAATCTCTTTGTACAAAAGCTTAATGTACTATTATGCAGATATAAGATATAGTTGTACTAGGACTTCATGAGAGAGGAGGATCATTTGGAATTAGTTGGGAAAATACTTCATTAAAATTGCTGAGATTGTTTTGGGTTAACAATGGTGGGGGGTTTTTTACCCCTAATCCTTACATTAATAATTTCGTTTACAAACATATAAACTCACACACACACCGAGCCAGAACCGAATCCAAGAGTGGGGCAACGTTAAAAAAACACCACGCCATGTTTAACGCAAAACAATCTCAAAATTTCCAAAGAGGGATGTTTACCCAACAATATGTTTGGCATATACGAATAGATACTCAATTAACAAAGGCGATTTTAATAAATAATAAAACCGACTCAGTTGCCAAAGCCTATTGGATAGATATTGAAAACTTTTTGCATGAAGAGCTGTGCCAAGTCATATAATAAAACTTCATTTGATGGTTTCCAACTTATGAGGCCGAAAATATATATAATATTATATATACTAGCTGAGTCGGCCACGCGTTGCTGTGGCTTGAAGTAAGTAAAGATATTGAGGTCAATAATCGAGCTAAAAACTCTCCTGTGTTTTAAGTTATACAAAGTAAGCCATATTTCATAAAAAATGGTTTAGTAGTTTAGGAGTTCATTTATACATATATGTTAAGATTCATGAATTCTAGAACAGTTGCCAAATAATTTATTGATTACCTACTAACATTTTTCCTGTGTCTTTGTTTGCATTGATCTCGTAGAAACTTCTCTTACAAACTCAACACAACTTAGGCCCCCTTTGAAGGGTAGTAAAAATAACTAATAACGTAACGTGTACTTTATTATTTACTTTAGTTTGCAATCGTGCCAAGTTTCAAATTGACCTAAGAAATAATATTTTTCACGTAATCGAACTCCCCTCTTTTCACCCGCTTAGGGGTTGAATTCACAAGAATCTTTTCTTAGTGCTAGCCTACATGATGAAATGAAGGCGTGTGCAATATTTCGCGTTTCTACTTCCAGTAGTTTCGTAATTGTTCATTAAATGTATAAAAATCATCATGAACGCTATGTGCCTCCATTCATTCAAAAAATCTTTGTTTCTGCCCACTGAAATTATAACGAGTGTTAAAATTTAAAACCGCCATTTTTTACTATCACTATGACGTCACAGGCAGGTAGTTTCCTACTAAAGTATTTCATTAAACGGACGCTTTGTATGCTTCACAATGGCGTCTCGTCATCCCGCCACAATACTGATCAGAGATACCCTACCGATGCCCGCCCTTTTTATGACTCCATGCAGTCTCACTCACGTAACATTTTAAAAAGGCGTTCCATTTTTAATACCTTTTCTCTTTACTCTCTGATGTTTATGCTATCCTGGTACCTAATTGAAATATTCCTTTTAATTTATCAATAACTCATCGGCTTTTATACGATCCCTCTCTACTTCATTGATATTTTTAACGGTCCATTTTATAACAGGAAATTAAAATGAAGCCGGATTTGATCATTTTACTCCCACCAGGACTTAGACTATTTTATAATTTTTGCCTTTCATTTTTCTGGCTTCGTGTGCGCTGAAAAGAAAATTATGTTTTGAATGATTTCCTTTTCAGAATTATACTCGTAGAATGTCAATTAGGTACTTCAATGTTATGAAAAAGTATATTTATAAATCCTGATATTTTAACTTATCAAAATGTTAAAGCATAGTTCCCCAAATCTCTACACAGTTTAAGCAAAGTTGCTTCCCGCCGTCGTCTGTACGATTAAATCTTTTAAACTACGCAACGGATTTTAATGCGGTTTTCATCTATAGATAATTATAGAGATTCAAGATGAAGGTTTATGTATCTACATTGCATCTATGCCTAGCCAGAGCAGGTCGCTGATTGAAAATAAAATATTATGTAAGCTAATATAACAAAGAGGTTTGTTTGTAAGTGGTAATCTCTGGAAGTGCTGGTCCGATTCCAAAAAATCTTTTACCGATAAATAGCTACACTATTGCTGGCTACGGCTATGTTTTTATAGGGTACTTAAATTCCACGCGAGCAAAATGCAGGCAGAAACTAGTCCATACTAATATTATAAATGCGAAATAAACTCTGTCTGTCTGTCTATCTGTTAAGCTTTCACGAGTAAATCACTGTACCGATTTTGATGTTTGGTACTCGGTAAGCTTGAATCCCAAGCCTATGTCCTTCATAGACAAGGTACTTTTTACTCCGCGACTTCGTCTGGGATCGCGGTAACCGACATTCCCGCGAGCGAAGTCACGAGCAAAAGCTAATTTCCTTTCAGGATAAATAATATATATTTTTTTAATTCATAGGAATAACAAATAATATAGCTCAATTGCGAACCAAAGAGATAAAAAAAAGGAATTTATTTGCCCACGAATATTATTAGATCGTGTTGCCACTAATAAAATAAGGATATTTATTTAACGTAGCCACTGTTTCTTTTGCTCAATATTCTTTCTTTCTGAAGAAGAAGTTACATAATGTCGGTAATTCTTATTAACTTTTGAAACTATCACAAAGTTTCGGATGGATCACCATGACTTGAGAGCCTCCTTATTATATTATGTTGGCAACATTAAAAATAAGCCTGTTTTCCTGTTATCGACCATTTTTATATATACCTATTGCATGTACATAAGATTTAGAGGCTGAATGTTTATCACATTTTAACAGCAAAGCTACTGAGCCTGTTTTGATAGAATTTCACAGACACGTCTAAGAACTCTGAAAGGGAAATCGTAGTAAAATGTTTAATTACTACTTGGTATTCAATACAAATAAATAAAAAATAAGTGTCTGTTTTTAATTCCAAAATAACACCTTTTTACAATATACAGAAAATATGATTGTACGGTACTTACACGAGAAAAAAAAACATCAATTTTGTTTCTGTTTGTTTCGACTATTCTCCGAAACGGCTGCATTCTCTACCAGTTAAACAAAGGTGGTGAAGAGAGAGAAAGAGCAAAATTAGAGCAAAAAAAAAAGAAACGTATCATGACATAACATCACGCCTGTAATTCCCGAAGAGTTAGGCAGAGGTGTACCCTTTAGTACACCCACCAACATTTCGCCAGTTATGTAAAAAAGACAGAAATTACCTAAATCAGTACATTTAAATGAATACAAAATAATTAAAACCTTTCCACTGCACAATAAAACTTGAAAACCTTTTCACGTACATTTTTGTAAGGCCAGTACAATTTAGTCTTTGTGTATACCTTGGAGGCCTGTGATAGATCCGCTGGTTTATTGAAGGTATTGTATAGAATGCTGATTGCAATCGCTTCTTTGTGATCAAACGGTTTATAGCGGAGTGGTGTCGATTCGATTGGATACCGACTCAAATGAGAGATCAAAGTATTGTTTTTTTTTTTTGTTACTATTATAACTACTAAAAGATTGAGAATTAGTATTATAAAAAGACTTGCTCGTGATTTCGTCCGCGCAGAAGTCAAAAACAGCTGTTTGGGCTGTGCGTTCATGCGTCAGTTAGGAGAAGTAGATTGGACCAAGGAATTACGTTGTCTCATACAAATTTTGCCCCCTTTTATCACCTCCTAAGGGGTAGAAATTTCCGTACCAAGTAGAGGAGAAAGTTTGTCATAAACTGTCACTAAATATAGTGATAGACAGATATTATAAAAAGTAAAGGTGGCAATTCTACTAAATTTAGGAACGTTCGCATTCTAATCTCAGTCTCAATATTCTGTCAAAAATGGTGCCGATTCTCTTGGTCACAAACTAAACTAAAATTAGAGTTTTTCTAACTTTTTCTGTCCAATAAAACAAGAGAGTAGTGTAAATAAGAGCTGTCAAATTTAGTAAATCTGACACATCCATACAATTATAGTTGACTTCTTAAAACGTATGTATTAAAAATACGGAAAAGTTCAAGGCAAAACTAATTTGACATCGCTAACTTAATTCTTTAATGTCACCGTCCTTCTCTAAATTTAGTCTAGTTTGTGAACAAGGGAATCGGCACCAATGCCTCTATTCACCTACATTGATAGTCGCTAAGGCGAGAATGCGACTAGATTTTGAACGCTTTGAAATAGTAGAATTATACAAAATTCCGTCAATATTATTGCCTAACCTACAAACCTGTTTGTCAGTAAGGTATGTAGACATTGTTCACTTTTACGGATTCAGGTCGGGTGTCATCAGTCGCAGTTGATTGTCATGCAAAACGGGACACAGCCTTGTTCTAACGGATTAGCTGTTTTAACGAACCTACTGTACGAACCTGCGTAGGTAAGTATCAAGTTCCGTGGTCCATTGAACCATTTTGTACTTATTTATTTTTAAAAGTAAATAAGTATTATATTTAATTAATAACATAATTAATATATACAATATTTACAAGCTTAATAATAAAAATAAAATAAAAAACAACCGGAATATAAAAAAAAGAGAAACTAAAATTAAATGGCATCAAAAAATTCATCCACATCGCTGTCTACTGGAAATGTGCCCAAAATAAAAGTAAATAAGTAAGAATAAGTGAGCAAGTAAGACCATTGAAATATCAGGATATACCTAAAAGAAAAACAACTTTTTTCTGTTGTGAGATATGACCCGAAGATGTGAAATATAAATACACATCATCTGCCTAGCCTTATTCCCAACTATGTTGGGGTCGGCTTCCAGTCTTACTGGATGCACCTAAATACCGATATTTTATATGGAGCGACTGCCAGTCTGAGCTCTACAACCCAGTAACTGGGAAATACGATACCTCTTGGTAAGATTGCTAGTCAGATTTTCAGGCTTCTGATGACCAGTAACGACTGTCAAAGATCCACGTATATCCACGCCAGGACATATTACATGTTAAATAAAAGATTGTAAATATACAAATAACAACACAATAATACATAAACCAAAATCTATACCGCAAATTGTTCACCATTACATAAAATTACACACATAAAACAATATACTACCAAACTTTTACTTAGTAGGTAACAAAAAGGACAATTTTACCATCGCGGTAAAAAGGAGCCATAAGCATTATAGAAACTGTTTGTCCCATCGGACAGAACGATCGAAGTTTTTACCATTTTATGATAACATCTTTATACGTCCAGATCAGAAACACTTGAATAATAAATATTCTTAGTAGTTTTATAGATATCTGACGTTTCATACGAAAATAGTACAAAATATTTGTGGTGTTAATTCACGTACCAAGAAACTTAGTAGTGTTCGTATTCATACTAATATATAAATGTGGAAGTAACTCTGTTTGTCTGTTAAGCTTTCGCAACTAAACCACTGAAACGATTTTGATAAAAATTAGGACGGGCGTAAGTTTGAACCTCAACAAAGGACATAGGCAACTTCGAGTTGAAGTTGGATAAACAACTGACATTGACGCAGACGAGAAGTCGTAGGCAAAAGCTGGTTTGTTTTAGTTGATCTTCTTCTTTGTTTTAGTTGATGTAAAATGAAGAGATAGATTATTGGTGGTCTGCTATCATAAATGGAAATTGTACATGCAGAAAATATCATAGTGCGCAAACATAGGTAGGTGCATTCTCTATTCCCTCACTCTCTTAGTCCGGAACGGCAATCCAACACGACCAGGAAAGAGAACAGGGATCAATTTTAGTAATTTGTAGGAATTTCATATTATATTCAATTCTTTTTTCTTGTACATGATGTGCAAAAGTACCTCTCAAATTAAATTAAATGATTTGACATTTACTTTGATAAAATTCTTTCTTTTTTGCTTTTATTAAATGACGTTTAAAAAAAACGCTTTTCTATGGTCTAATTAAATGATTTCACTTTAACTTTGATCGGACATATTTTCCCTAATTACTAGGTAAACATAAAAGAAAACAGTTGCCAGAATTACCTCAGTCGACTGTCAGAGCGATGTTGCCCTTTTCTTAATTATTAATAAACTGGGTTAAAAGTTAACAAAATTAAATTAATGGTGAACCCTTCACGTTTAGACGGGCACGTCAACTTTGCCTCTGAGTGAAGTGAAACCAAACCTCATTATTTTAAAATTTGTTATTTGTCCGGTTAGTAAAGAATAATTGGAATAATATTGTTGCAACGGGTAAAATTGTGACAGAAATTAATATGAACCTAATCATTAAGCATAATGAGTTTAGTTTTGCTAAAATTGTAGCTAAAATTTTTCCCGCTTTTAGAAATAATTGTAATGATTCTGGATATTTATTTTAACTCTGAATAATATACGATATAATTTTTTTCAAGAAATCCATAAACATTTTATTTCATTTAAAATAATTTTGTTACTGTGCCCTGGACCGCCCGACCTAACCGTAGTTTAGCTTTAATCCTTGGAATTCTTTTTAAACACATTATGGTGTACAAATAAATAAATATGAATTGTGGATTGGCTCATTTTGGCAGAACTACGCTAATGCCGCCCACTTCTAATTTCCTGATTTCAGGTTTTTCTTATATTATTCACCGGTATGTAAGTATTTGGTACCAGGACAGCATAAACATATCAAAGTTGCAGATTCACAGCGCCATACATGCCGAGAAATCACTAGCTGGGCTATTTATACAAGCAGATCGCAGCGTGGCAGCCCATTTCCCTCCTAATCAGCTTATGAAGGAACGGAATTACGTGATTCAAGTTACATTTTCTTTCATTCCTTTTTTTGGAGATTCATTTAATTTAATTTTGCCCAATTTCTGTTTGTACGCAATTAGATGTAGGACCTTTAAAGCATTGATAGGTTCATGGTCAGGGAAGATATTTTTGTTTGACTTTTATCCTTTACAATTAGGAATTTCATTATTGCAGTAGCTACAAGCATTTTCATCCAATTACCAGGATTATTTTTCGTCAATCATTATGCCTAGCCTTTTTCTAACTTTGTTGGGGGGTCCGCTTCCAGTTTAACTGGATACAGCTGAATACCAGAATTGTATACGCAGTGACTGCCTATCTGACCTCCACAACCCAGTTACTGAGTATCACCACAGGTATCACGATACCCATTGGTAAGACTGGTTGTCAGAATTTCTGACCACCCGTAACCGAAGGACAACCGGGACCAAGTGGTTTCCAAGCCATGATGGTGTTACACCACTAACACGGGTGGGTGGCTACTGAGAAATTCCTAATGAAAAACCCAATAACATTTTACCAGACCTAGGAATCGAACCCAGGTGCCTACGCTCAGCAGTCGTGACCGAGACCGAGAGACCGACGAGACCAACTAGACACTTCTGCAGTAATTTACCGTAATACAAACGTAAATAAAGGTTATATTTTCACCAACTGCTACCAGGAATTCATAACTCCATTAAAGCCAAAATTCTTAATAAAATTTATCCGAGTCCCAGTGGTACAAGTTAATCAGTTTAGTAATTAAACGCCGATACGAAGTATGTGCCCGGATGGGGCGATGAGTAATGGGCCAAGTCGAGAACTTCTGTAATTTATCGTACGAACGTGACGGCTCGCGAATTCTTACATCATACTTATAAGAGATGGACCTTATATAGATAGCTCTTGACGGTCCTGTTGTCTTGGTAAACATTGGATCAGGAGTGGAATATCGGGTGTAAAAAGACGCCTAATGGAGCCAAAAGTTACACGTACTTCTAACCATTGCGATCATTAGGGTTCTGTACGCAAGGGTGCTAACAGCACTCTATTGCTGTCCGTCTGTCTGTCAGCGGGCTGTATCTCATAAACCAAAAAATGAAAGGGGGTCCCAATATTCGAGATCCGGTTTTTTGCGTTTTTATCTCGGTACTATGAAGTTATACATACGAGTATGTATATCTTCTACGTTGGCCCGGAACCCTTCGTGTGCCAGTCCGACTCGCACTTGGCCGGATTTTTCTTTATCCTGTACCGTATTTGAGAACCTTGTAATGCCGATATTTATGTATCTCCCAGCTATGATAGAATGTCGGTCATAGCTTAGGTATCTACACTTTCATCTTTTAGAAGTTAAATTGCTTTCAAAGTATTTTCAAAGAAGCAAAATGAAGGACTATCAGTTTTTAAGGTAAATAAGATACAAATTGACTTTAAAGATGTTTGTAATCTATAATATAATGAAGCTGAAGAGGATTTTTTGGTTTGTTTCTTTGAACGCGCTAATCTCTGGAACTTTCAGCAATATAGTAGGATTGGAAAAAAAATTTGAATAACATGATACCCGGATTCATGAGTCCCGGTTCAGTAGATTCAGAGATTACAACCTCAGAAACTCACAAACTTTACCTCTTTATCCATACATACATACATAAACTCACGCCTTTTTCCCATAGGGGGAAGGCAGAAACTACAGAACGCCACCTGCTAGGATCCTTACATACTCCTTTCGCCTCATCTACGTTCATACATCTCGTCATATAAGCACGCCGGTTACGAGTACTCCGCACCTGACCTTTCTGAAGGACCTCACCAATAAGGTTAGTGTAGGTCTTCCTAGGGCGACCCCTCCCGGCGTTGCCCGTTGTAGTATAAATAAAGCAATTCTACTGTTGTAAATAGGACACATCTTTAGCAATGTATCTTAGCTTAGTTTCAAGTGGGACACAACTTTAGAATTTTGTTCTACACCTACGAATATTCAAATATCTTTCTCGAGCTGTGCTTGGTACTCGACCAAAAGCAATGCATCCGACTCGTTCCCTTGCCAAAAAATAAGATATATTTATATTGTCTTGTCAAGTTTTTATAAATACTTGACAATACAATACATAGTTCTTACTTTTTAGTGAGAGTTTATAGCCAAGTTTGTTGTTTTTACTGATTATACATATTTCATAGTGCTGAAAGTTGAGCCAAGAAACTGTAAACATTTACATACTTGTACTGCATAAACTTCACACACTTTTGGCTGCGACTTCGTCCGTGTGGAACTTAAATATATCATGAAACCTAGCCTTTAGCACTCGACAAAAGTGTAGCCTTTTGTCATATTGTTAAATGTACTCCTTGTATAGTCAGATTCTTCGGATTTCTAGTGCCTTTAGTTAATATTGTAGTGTAGATTATTAAATTAAACTGCTTGATGGTTTAACAAAAAACTCTATATTGAGAATTATTGAGAGTTAAGTGAACACTGTTTTGCGGTAAATAGACTCCGCTACCTATCAGTGAAATATTTTTTTATAATCGGAATAGTATATAGTACTCCCAGAGAGACACACACTCACGCCTTTTTCCCATGGGTGTAGACAGAAATCACAAAACGCCTAAAAATACAAGCTTGCTGCCAAAAGTATTTTTTATAAACTGCCAAAAAGCAAGAACATTCCGTCTTACATTTTCAAGTAATAAAGAAATATATGTAGGTATATGATTCAGGACTAAGCAAGGTAAAGCAAGATAAACACGATGTATATCATGTACGTACCACATGTACTCGCTTCGAGGCACTCACACGCCCGTTTTTATTACAATGTATAAAAACATACTAAAACAAGTAACAAATCCTATTACGGAACCCTACAGGGCGGGTCGTTTAACCTCACGTAATATACGATTTACTATTAAAAGCTACATATATTGTGTGTAAGGATGTTTTCCAGCTAAATTAAACCATCCACATGTGCCGATAAAATGGTAATAAAATTTCTGTAAGAGGCTTCTTTGCGCCACATAATTATGGTTGAAGATTGAACCCTTTCACTGTCTATTTAAGGTTGTTTCCGGGTTGTTTATATCTTTAGGTACTAATATTATAATTTGTCGACACGATTCGCGCAGACGCTGAGCGATTGTCTGCTGCGCTGCGTGTGGCGGGTTCAATTGCCATATGGAACAAGTATTTGTATGGCTTACTGGTAGATGTTCCGGATCTGGTTTTTAGTGTACGTGAGTTTAAATGTTTATTATGTTTACACAAAATGTTGTGGTAAATAATATCAGAAATCGAATCCACCACTCCAACTCATCAAAATTAAAGTACTAGGTCAACAGAAACCTCTAAGAGCTAAAGAAACTCGACCGTTGTTTACGTCAAGTAAGTCGTCAATTCAATCAATAGCAAATAATCTATTTCCGTGGTGCAGTCGTCGAAGCAATCTCTGGGGGACGTTGGAAAATGAGAAAATCTATCTAGATATCACCGAACTACTGCGGGCTATGCGCTCCTGGTACTGTAAAGCAAAATGATTGATAGTAAAATTGCATTTTTTTTATCTTGTATCATCACTTTTTTAGTAAAATCTTTACATCCCTTTGTTATTGTTATTATTGGCTTATTTATTTACAAAAAAGATATATATGTAAATTCACACACACACACACAGTAAAAAATATAAAAAGCCGAAACTAACACGCTCTTCTTAAGCTTGCATGCTTTATTTTCTAGGGTGGTAAATTCTTAGGTTTATCAGTCGCCCTAGGTAGGGGAGGGATCTGTCAGACTTTAACAGACAGTACTAGCATAGCTGCTGACATTTCATATGGCCCACTTTTGCTATCCCGTATTTGCAAACTGCATATGAATAAAAGTTGAGCATATTTCCACCACGTGCGGGGCTTCAACTAAAGTTTGACATATCGGATAGCGAGACCGACAGAAAATAAACAAAGTTCTCTGTGCGTAAACAACAGAGCAATCTGGTTTATGAATATGATAATATCCAGGTACTAGTTTTGCTCCCCGATTTCGTCCTCCATGGAGTTACACTTTTATTGGAATTTAAATTAAACTATGTGTTATTTCCCAGGGTATGTGCAGTGTATTTTTCTATTCAAATTAGTTTAGCCGTTTCCGTGTAATTCAGTACACAAATAAACAGACAATATCGAAATTAACTTGAATTTTAGAGCCGTTTTTGTTTATTTTATACTTTACAAAAACAATATTATACTTACAGTGAGTTTGAGTTTTGCTTAACTATTACTACTATTATTATTGTTTATTGACAGTGTTCTACACATAATTTTCCTCAAGCCACTAATTAATATTCAACTAGCTTCGTCCTACGACTTCTTTCGCATGGAAGGCAAGTATTACCATAAAACATAGCCTATAGCAATTGGCAATAGTGTTGCTTTCTATCAGAGACTTTTTTTTTAATCTAACCAGCACTTACTGAGATTACCTCTTACAAATAAATAAACTTTACCTCTTTATAATAATAATATCAGCCCATTATTGTTCTACTGTATGGCAAAGGCCTAACACAAAGAAATGAGCACCTAATTTTAAGTACAGGTTTCCTCACAAAGTTTTCCTTCACCTATGTCAATGATGTCCAAGATAAACTTAGAAAGTATTCGTATAAGTAGACCAGCTTTTGCCGGCGATATCGTCTGCATAAATGTAACCGACATTTATGCGGATGCAGACAAAGTCGCGGGATAAAAACAAGCCTGTATTGGGGTTCAAACATACCCCGTAACCAATTTTTATCAAAATCGGTTCTGTAGTTTAATCATGAAACCATAACAGACAGACAAGGTTACTTTCGCATTTATAATATATGTATATATTAGTAAGGATGATAATCATAAATTAGTAATTAAACAAATAGCCCTTTATCCATATTAATAAGTTCCCCCACAGGTACCTAGATTATGGCAGAGGGTGGGGTGTTCGTAAGTTCGTGGGTTCGACACCTACTCGACACAATTAAAGGTAAATTAAGTGAGATCTGATGTGGGTAGCCACCGGCAACTAAGATGATTATATGTTTATTATATCTCAGATTAGTTCCTCAGGATATTATGTAACTGTAGAAAGGTTCAATTAACGGTTGCCATGGCAACGTTCATAGCGAAAAAATATGTTGTTACTGAGCAGTGTTTTGGTACCTCGTGCCCATGACGTGTTATTCTACTTTCTGCTACAATACGACTATTATAAATGCGAAAGTTTGAATGCGTGTATGTTTGTGTACGATCTATGTTTGTCACGACAGAACGGGTCTGAATGAAATTCGGCATAGAGATTAATTATAGTTTGGAATACCACATAAGCTACATTTTTTTTATCTCGGAAAAGTGTACGTTTCCCGTGGGGTAATATTTATTAACTTCGACGCGGACAAAGTCGCGGGCAGCTAGTACTATTATATTATAAACGCGAAAGTTTGTGAGAACGGTGTTCGTTGTTCGTTACTTAATCTCGCATTAATGCGACATGAGATACGCTTCACTGCCTACCGCGGCGGTGCGCTATGCCGCGTGTTAATCGCCTAACAGCTGAACGAAAATAGCTGAAATCTAGCTAAATAATTTCATCCCGATTTTCTGTGGAGGAATATATTAACCTTGACGCGAACGAAGTTGTTTGTTTTTTCTCTTGTTTGCATTGTACAAGCGTACAAAGTAGCTATACCTAATTGCAATATTTTAAATTTGTAGCTTATAAATTAGTAACTTTAACGTAGACAAAGTCGCGGACAGAAGCTAGTATTCAACTTAAACACAATATTCGAAACTACAAGCTGAGTCTTGGGTTTTAATCCTAAGTCGAGCAAAGCTGATTTTATTGTTTAAAGCCTTGGATTTTCCGGTACATTAGTAATGCTTGCCCTATTACTTACGCTTTCAATCAATTTCGAGGAGGTATATAGAACACCTTTTCACCCGACTGCCTCGGAAAGAGGCTTATGTTTTTATCTTCACCTTTGAAGGTTCAAAGCCCCTGTTTTAATTTTCATACCAACAAAAAACTTTTACCCGAAAGATCTTCATAATTTCATTCGACCTCTGTTGACGCTAACAGCCATAACGATTGTTTTATAGCAAAACTTGGTAACACAAATATGCTTAAAATAAACCACTGGTTTTGAACTTTTGACTTTATTTCATGTTGCTATCTCGAGTTTTTGTTAAAAGGATGATGTATTTATATTACCAGTCTATTACTGTCCCACTGTTGAGCAAAGGCCTCTTTTCATACACAGAAGGCACGAACATTGATCATCACTTGCGTAAGGCGGATTGGCCCTTCGCACACCGATGATTTCCTTCACCGTTGTCAGTCATCACAGACAAGGGTGTAGGAATTTTTTTATTTTTTTCCGTCTTATAGGTACACAGTAGAATGGTAGAATCGTGATACAGACTTTTGGCATGGATTTCGTCATAGTTCTACATCCCCAAAATGTTAAATTTTCTTGATCACTTAAAAAATAAATCTGCTGTTCCATTCAGAATTACATCACCAACACGATCCAACTGTATGAAAAACAGCAGATTCAACAAAATATCTCATCGCTAGGGGGATTTCAATCATATACTGAAATCCACGGTCAAAATTTGTACCACGATGTCCTTTAAAGCTTGAATAGTTCACGCCAACATGAAGTTAGAAAAATTACGTAACACAATATTGACGATTTAAATGGCGCCCTAGTTCAGGTTCATTATACAATCGATCAACAGCCAAAGCCAAGTCAGTTAGTGCAACACTTTATAAACCCTACACGGAGTGATGCCAGGTGAAATATGTCAAATTTCGAAACGGAAGGTAATAATATTCGGGATGTTTAAAATCGGGACAGTTACAATGGTTAAGATCTCGAGTGGTGACCACGTACTGGATGACGCAGTGTGGGAAGGTGAGGTGGACTGACGACCTGGTAAAGGTCGCAGGAAACCGCTGGACTCGGGCAGTGTAGGACTGCAGGTCTTTGTGGTTATCTTTAGGGGAGGAATATGTCCAGCAATGGATTTCGTTCGGCGAATATGATGATGACACAGGTTATAAAAAAACAGGTTTTTATGAATCATCATTTTGTGAGTTTGATTAGAACATATGATAAATTCTACATTCTTACAGATATGTATATTCGATTTTTCTGTCAAAATTATCGATTAAAGTACTGTTAAAAAAGATTAGTTAAAATCGGGACTTTTAGCGTCCCTATCATGAGTGAATCGAGACATATCACCTGACTCTGATAAACGGGACGTCCTACCTATAGGTAATATTATTATGTATTACGCAACACACGTACTCAGGAACAATAAGGCGAATTAACTTTCAGAAAAGTTCGGTTTTGTGGAGTTTCGTCTGTCTCTGTCACACCCTTATAATGTCTCTTTCTAAAAACAAAGTACACGTATTCTTTTAAGATTAAAAATAACTTGACCTCTCTTATCTTTTCTTACTCTTTTGTTACTAAGCCACTTGGAGACTTCTCGTAAAAAATATTTCTGAGGAACACCATTTTGAAGAAGACGGTACTTAGGCACGGACGGTAGAAAATGAGCTATTTACTTTCTAGTTTCAGACTTGAGTTTACTCGTAAAATTTTTACTGCTATGAAACTTTATTAATTTTTTATAATAATAAAAATAGATGAAACCTAATTTGGTTTAATGGAACGAAATCGGGTTCTTATAAAAATTGTAATAGATTTCTGATATTTTGACAGATAATTCAAAGGCGTCTGCAAATTCGCATTTATTAATTAGTAATTAGCACGGTGCAAGCACTCTAGGCCCATAATCTTATGAAATGATAACGAGGGCTATTAAGTTTATAGAACTAATATCAGATCACAATTGACAAGTGACCAACAAGAGGCATTGACTGCTATATGACAAATAATTTCATCAACTAGGACCAAATGTTTTAAAGGAGGTTGCATCTCCGTTTCTTTATAAAAATATATCCATCTCTTTCTTTCTATTTTCAAATATTTTTCACTAGCTAAACGTGGTTTCATCCGCGTTCAGTTACGTCTTTGGTAACTGCTCCGCTCTCGTAAGTCGTAGCGTGATGTCATCCAGAGATTAGCGCATTTAAACAAACAAAACTCGTTAGCTATATTATATTAGTATATAATTGGTGCCGATTCTCTTGGTCACAAACTAAACTAAAATAAGACTATTTCCATCTTTTTCTGTCCAATAAAACAAGAAAGAGACTAAAGTAAATAAGAGCTGTCAAATTTAGTCAATCTGACACATCCATACAATTATAGTTGACATCTTAAAACGTATGGATTAAAAATACGGGAAAGTTCAAGGCAAAACTAATTTGACATCGCTAACCTAGTTCTTTAATGTCACGGAATGTCACCGTCCTTTCTTTTCGCTGTATGTTAGTAAGAGATGTCAATTCTCTAAATTTAGTCTAGTTTGTGAACAAGAGAATCGGCACCAATATATAGATAGTTAAAAAAAGTTCCGAAACATGTCTATTTTCATGATAACAAATTGCCAATTAACGTCACAAGGCTAAGCAATCACATTCAATCACCAGGAGCACATATTACAAAGGAGGTTGTAACTCTAATACCGTGTAACAGATTATCAGGCCTATAGCAGCTGCAGTGTTGGGTGAATGGTCGTAATTAGAGGCTTGTAGACGCAGTCTGGTCGTAACACGATTAGGCTGAAGCCGTATATGGCGACAATTATCGGCAGGTGCGAGTTCCTTAGACACGAGTTTGTACTATCGATCATAGGTTCATGTTTGTTTCTTATGAGGCGGATTATGTGGGCGTTGGGCGGTTATTCTGCTATGTTTTTGTGGAATATCACGTCGTCGTTAACTACGCATATTGCGTATCAAACTCAGTAACATTGAGCAAAAAATGCTGCTGGGAAACGAGTTCCTTTTTTGGTGTGAAACGTCACTGTTTATGGTAGCATACAATATAACGCACGCGAAACGTTGTAGCTAGGCAACATTACAGGAATTGTATAGATATAGCTAGTGGGTATAGTTTAATTATAACATTTAAAACTTGTTTTCGTAAAAACACCAAAAAAAGTTGGAACTTTTTCTTCAATATCTCCGTAACCAATGTTTACATGAAAAGTCTTTACGAAGAGACAACAATAATTGGAAGGCCACGAGACATAATCACTTGTCTCATTAAATTATTATATTTTATAACAAGACAAGACAAGACCAATTTTCCGACAACATTTTCAAAGTTAGAGACATCAGCAGAGAGGGGTCGCCCTAGGAAGACCTACACTGACCTTATTGGTGAGGTTCTTTTAAAAGATCAGGTGCGCAGTTCTGATAACTGGCGTGCTTGTATGACGAGATGTATGAACGTGAATGAGGAGAAAGGAGTATGTAAGGAACGTAGCAGATGGCGTTCTGTGGTTTCTGCCTACCCCCATGGGAAAAAGGCGTGAATTTATGTATGTAGAGACATCAAAAACCGTTATAATTATTAAACAATATATATTTTAATAAAACTCTAAGTAAAAAAGACACTTCATTCACAGAAAAAGAACATTCTCAATTTTTATACCTGATTTAGTGCAAGACATTGTCCCCTGAGGTCGTTCGGGGGTTTAATTAAGCCCCCTTTATGACCCAAGAGTGGGGGGATTCAATCTTCCGAACAAGGGAACAGCGTTTTTAGGCTTAAGATTGTGATCAACTTTGACCTCATATAGATTGGAAAGCAAATAGGATAGGATAGGAAAATGTGCGTATTTATTGGTAAACTGCAAATTGTTAGACTGTGGGGAAAATTCCACGTCGGGTAATATCAGATAAATGCTTGCAACACAGCTTAGAATAACTTCCACAATAGTCTTAGGTTATCGGTAATGGAAATCAATCTTTTAGAATTTAAGAATTTTGTTAGTAACTTAATTAGTTATCTATATTGCATTACGGATTGCCATACAAAGTGGCAATACTACCAGCCTTTTAGGTATTTTACCCATTAACAGTTTTTTGATACCCTATGAGCTTCCTGCTATGTTTAACATAAATTGTACATACTTTATAATGTAATTAGGTTAATTATTTAGTGGTCAGTTTTTCAGATTACATTACTCTCAAAACGGCAACATGAAAAGCCAAGCTAAGACACGAAGCAGTGCATCCAAGCGCGTGATTCAATCCGACAGTCGTAGTGCGGTTGTGTGAGCCAATCCGGCATGCCGACGACTGTGCGGTGTGGCTGAGCCAACTAACCACAGCAGCACTGACTTAGTTCCATCTTAAAATGGTTCTAGGAACTAGGAATCTACCAAGAAGTACCTTGTGTTTGCTCTCTGCTGGTTTGCAGGACTAATTAATATGGTAGGAATACCTACATTAATTAAACTGCCTGTAGTTTCTTAGGAAACATTCACATAACTAATATTTATTGTATATACCAATCAATATAACATAACATCACGCCTATAATCCATATTTGTACACCCACATTTCGCCAGTTATGTTTAAGTCCCATGTAATAGGAGGCGAACCAGGAGGCTCGCCCTCACTCCGAGGCTGATACTGACAAATTCCTGATGGAAAAACCAAATAACACTGGCCGACCTGGGAATCGAATGCTGATTCTTTGGCCCGAGAAAATTTCAGTCCTCTGGTCAAGTGAAAGTGAGCACTCGGACCCCATGACCCTAGTATTTCAACCCCAAACGCTTTAATACATTATAGCTTCCAAGAAGATTGTAATATTTGCGCCGTTTGAGGTTTTCGGCAACACCTGCAGATTGGGCCGTAATTCCGTTCGCAATTAGTGTTTACGAACACGGATTACATTTTACGATGAGAAGAAACAACTATACTAGGTATAATTATCAGTTTACTCCACATGAATGCTTTTCACTTTATTTCATTCAGGAGAAGGACCACTTTTAAGACCAAAAAAAAATCGGCCATTCAACGATATAGCTTAGAAGTTCGGAACTTGGTAATTCATTGGGTTGCCGTCGCCGCCTCGTAACAGAAAGTAATCTGTATAAAATTCAGGATGTCCGAAGTACCAGGAAAACATAAACGGACAGGTCTTATCTCTAACCAAACATTGCTTCGACGCAATTTCGTTTTTCCTTAGTTAACGTTTTGTAAGCAGCCAACCGTACGTACTATACGTATAAGATAGAGGCATAAAATATCCTGTAACACATTGAATTCGTATTATGTTTTTGTTTGTGTCTCTTGATTACGAAGTAAGTTTTGTAAAAATATAGCTTTGAGTTTTAAAACTGTATATAACAGCGGAACTACGAAAACAAGTGAATTATCTATTATTTATTTATCAAGATTTACTGACTGATTGATTTACATAGGAACATTATTAAATGTAATGACTAAAACAGTTGAAGGAAATTATAGTTATATAAATCAAAAAATGAAACAAAAGGAAAAAAAAAGAATGAATGAATTATAATTATCTTTCTAAAGTTTACACCTTGCACATCACTGACATCGGTGAAGGAAAACATCGTGAGGAAACCTGGACTTAATGTTCCACTCAAACCATGTTAGAGGCCCTTCTGACACTAGGGTGTCACTAGGGTGTTAGGCGGTCGTTAGACCTTACTGCTTACACGATAAAGAAGAAGATTATATAAATTAATTGTAATTAACTTCTGCCCGCGTCTTCGTCCGCGTAAAAGTTGATACGTTTTTCCGGGATAATAAGCCTATTTGCTATTTCTGACTATAATCTAAATCTGTGCTAAACTTCATCTAAACTCGAGCTGCCGTTCTGGAGTTATTGAGTAACAAACATTCATCCAAAGATTTGCATTTATAATAAAAGTAATATTAGCTTGATTTTTATTAAACCATCATCTGCTTAGCCTTTTCCCAACTATGTTGGGGTCGGCTTCCAGTGTAACCGGATGCAGCTGATTACCAGTATTTTACATGGAGCGACTGCCTTTCTGATCTCCACAACCCAGTAAGTGAGAAATACGATACCCCTCGGTAAGACTGGTTGTCAGACTTTCAAGCTTCTGACGACTTGTAACGAATGCCAAAGATCCACGTATGACAGCCGGGATGATGCCAGCTTAACGTGCTTCCCGAGGCACGGAATGATGACAGTAATGTCTAAGATAAACTTTAGAAAGTACATATGAATTGAAAAAGTGACATTGGTACTTGCCACAACCTCATCCATGAGAGGCGGGCGCTTTAACCGCTAGGCCATCACGACATTCATTCAATCGACATTGATTTTTATTAAACCATCTTCTATTAATTATTCGATATCTTTTGATTCTGATTTTAGTTTCGACAAAGTTCAAAAAAAAACAAAAGAAGAACCAACTGTTTTTCTTGTTTAAAAAGTTTAATTATTTCAATCCAAGTTTTATTAGGTTTCAATAAATCTGTACGCCTGAATTACATCTGGCAATTTATTGTCATTAAAAATTCCACCGATTCTGAACGAGGGTAATAAATTCGTGTCAATATTCTGAACGCTTTCTGTGAAATATTTAATAAAGTTTGAAACTATTTTGGTAAAGAATTTTAATATTGTTTCCTTATTCCTTTTTGCTTTCAGTAGTACTATTCTTTATAAACCTTCCAGCTAGAATTCACATAAAGTGAGCTTGAGGTGAGATTTCAATTTCTAGCATTAGGTGAGATGACATTTCGCCTTCACCTTAAACTCACTTCACCTAAATATAACGTTGAGATTTTACGGAATTAGGACCAGCTGGTTATTTATTTGATTTTGATGAGTAGGTATGGTTGAATGCGTTTCAATTTATCTGGACTCTATAATACGCTTATTAGATTTAATCTTCCTGTATATACTAGTAGCTTTTGCCCGCGACTTCGTCTGCGTAAATGTCGATTATCGCGGACGCAGACGAAGTCGCGAAATAAAAAGTAGCCTATGACTTTTCTTAGGGTTCAAACTAACCCTAAATCAAATTTCATCAAAATTGGTTTGTTGCTCTAGTCGTGAAAGCGTACATTCGAATAAATAGGTACTAATGTTTGGATTTGGTTTGGTTGTTATTCAGTCACGTCAAAACGGCTAAACCGATTTGAATTAAATTGTGCACAGAGATAGATTATAGTCTATAAAAGCACATAGACTACTATTAACTCAGAAAAATGTACGGTTCCCGTGAAAATAAATCAACTTTGACGCGGACGAAGTCGCAGAAGCTAGTACCTTTAATTTTCAAAGGCTGTGTTGAAAGTTGCTTTTAACAGCAGATCTTTATTGTAATAATTAGGTGTTATGAGTTCACCCCTTGGGTAATTAAGATTTCAAGTCAAGATTTTATTATTAAAAGCCCTTTTCCTTTGGGGGATCTTTATACTCTTTACAAGCAAGAACTTCTTCCACAGAAAAATATCAAATTCACAATATAGTAAAGGTATATAAAGGTGTAAAGGTGTATATTTGGTATGTATTTTTTGTATGTTCTAGCTTTTGCCCGCGACTTTGTCCGGGTAAACGGTTATCGCGGACGCAGACAAAGTCGCGGAAAAAGTATCCTTTTCTTCAATGTACTCGTAATTTAATCATGATTTGAAAGACACGTGGCGCTATATATAATATATTGTTATAATAACGATACTGTTGTTTTACTGATCCTGGAACTTACTTATTTTCGGGATGAAAGGTACCTTTTTTTTCTTTTTTTTTATGTCGATTTTGTATACCTGACAACTTATATACAACATTTCAGGATGATTAATTAGTACAGTAGTTTAGGCGCGAAAAGTTAACAAACAAACATACTTACTTTCCCATTTATAATATTAGTTAAGATTTTCATAAAATAAATATCACAAGTTTCACTAATAATTCCGGATCTTGATACCAGGATATCATAAACCACGTAGATGTGAGCCCAGCCAATAACGCACGTCGGCGATCACGTGATACGATAAAACACGATACAATTTGTGTTCGCTACTAGAATCCGATATGTTTCTGATGTGAACCGTTACATTCTGGATTTGAAAGCTTGACACTTGTATCTTGTAGATTTATAGTTAGGAAAAATACTCACGCGTGATCTTTGAGGATTTGCGTTGAAAAAAAGTGAATTTGTTGGCTACATTTTATGATATCCCATTTAGCGACCCTAAAAATCCCAATTTTATAGGCTACTCAGTTTACTACACCAAGTACACACATGTTAACTTAAATATTATGTTTTAGCTGACATCACAAAAATACGAGGTTATGACATTCATTATTAATGTTTTTCATTGCAATCTCAGAGTACAATTTCCGAAACGTATAGACAGTGAGTCTATACATTTTTCAAATAAATTATGACATATTTCGAGGCAGGGAATGGTAATATTCATCTGGATAAATGAGTGCTTCCCGGCTGCCTCGTACATTCACGGTTGAATGTCTCCCGACATACGATTATGGATATCATCGGATTTAAGATCACGATCGTGCGAACTGATACAGTTATCCTGTATCGGAAGCATTTTATTTATCTCTGCATTCCTTATGCGATCCTGGTAGTTTCAGATTTTTTATGGTATATCTTGTGCTCGTCATTATTCTTTGGTAATTTATTTATTAAAACTTTAAACAGAAAAGGTACAAAGGCGGCCTTAGGCCTTCTCTACCAGTCATCAAAAAGAGGTGAAGGGATAACATGGCAGGCGTAAGTAACCGTAAAAACGTTGTAAAAACAAAATTAGAAATAAAAAAAAGACTCAAGTTGAAAAGTACACAAATACAATATAATAAACATACCTACATAATTACATACTTAAGTATATTAATTTATAATACAATATAATAAAAATATTATTTCGGATTTTGTAAATTTCCATAGATTGTTAGTTCACATTAAAACTAGAGCTACTATTAATGATTGGGCAATCAAATCTGCTCGCAATGACATTTAGGAGATTGTTCGCCCAGCCTTGAAACCTCTGCAGCAATGAAGCGGCACGCTTACGCCTGATCGCTGCAAAGCCTTCAGTGTACGAATCAGCGAACATACCCGAAATTATGTTCTGATATTATGTCCAATTAAATTAGACATTGACGAAATCCTAAAATATTAATTTCAGAAATTGGTCCTTCGAGTCGGACTTTGTTCTTTACTTTAAGACATCGGAAATGTGTATAGGGTGTAATAATAATAATATATTTATTTGCTTAGAAAGTAGGTTTACAAAATGTAGATGTTTACAGTATTTTTGTCCCTTGTACAATCTGCCTTAGAATTAAGCATGCAAATGTTGAAAGTAAAGTTAAAAGACACATTATTTTTAAAATGAAAATATACAATTCAAATAAATCGTTACAAATATTAAAATTAAATTTAAAATAGAAAAAGAAAACATAACAATATAACATAATATATGTAGGTCCATTAAAATTTATAATTCAAATTAAAAGTCATAAAATATACTAAAGTGTGTTATCATTTAAAAAGTCATTGACGGAATAATAGCATTTTTCTAGTAATAGTGCAGTAAGTTTCTTTTTAAACATTTGAATAGGATAATTTTTTATTATGTTGGGAATTTTATTATATATTATGGGACCCATACCAAAGACACTTTTTTTTAGTAATGCAGTATTATAACAGCCAACCTGCAACAAATTCTTATATTGGCTTCTAATAGGTCCTTTTCTGGTTTCAGATACAGTTGTAAAGTTACTCTTGTTATTTTTTACAAAAACAGCCATTTCAAAAATATACAATGCAGGGAAGGTTAGTATTTTTAGTGACTTAAACATGGGTGCACAGCTGTCTGTCATCTTCAAACCACACATAGCTCTTATACAGCGCTTTTGAGCTTTAAATACTTGTTCTCTCATACTACAATTACCCCAGAACACAATTCCAAATCGCAGAATGGATGCTGCTAAGCTATGGTAGGCCATCAGTGTTGTTGCTATATTAACTTTTTTGGACAGGTTAAATAACACGTAAGCAGATGTACTAAGCTTTTTACATACCGCTTCTGCTTGCGGTTTCCAAGTTAACTGACTATCCATTAGTAATCCTAAGAATTTTGCAACTGTAACTTGATTTATTTGTTGTCTGTTATACTCTATGGTCAAATTTTGTACAGGTAACCGTTGATAAAAGTGCATTACATTTGTTTTTGCTAAATTTATTAGTAAGTTGTTAATTTCAAGCCAATACACTATGTCTTTGAGTGTCTGATTTATATCATTATCATATTTTTTTATATCTTTGCATTGTATTAACGCAGTGCTATCATCAGCAAATAAAACCATCGGGTACTGAATATAACGTGGCAATTCGTTTATATAGAGCAGAAATAAAAGAGGGCCAAGCACACTACCTTGTGGTACACCATATCTGATAGTTCGGTGTTCAGATAGATATTTTATTTCACGTTTAGTCTTAGTACAAACCCGAGTTACTTCCGTGTATTGTATGCGATCACTGAGGTATGATTTTATGAGGTTTAGGACATTACCTCGGATACCATAGGCGCTAAGCTTATAAAGAAGAGTGTCATAATGGACACAATCGAATGCTTTGGACATATCGGTATAAATTGCGCAAATGGGATTTTTTTTATCTACATTTTCCATAACAGTTTTTAGTAGAGCGTAAATGGCTGTATTTATGCCTTTATTTTTCCTAAAACCCATCTGTTCATCACACAAGATTTTATATTTAGTCAAAAACTTATCAATTGACTCATAGACTATCTTTTCTATAACCTTGGAGAAAATAGGGATCAAGGCTATTGGTCTATAGTTAGTTAATTCCTCTTTATTCCCCTTTTTATGAAGTGGTTTAAGAATAACTGTTTTTAGTGCTTTTGGGTATACACCAGAACATATACATAAATTTACTATGTGACTGATGTGAATCGCAATACTATTTGCTACGAATTTTATAACTTTTGTAGTGATACCATCATATCCGAAGCTATTTTTGTTTTTTAATGATTTTATTGCCTTCAATACATCTTGAGGCAATACTGGAGACATGAACATTGAATTAGAATTTTCCGTTACATTAAAAGATTCATTCGCTGCTGTAGTGTTATCCTTTACCTGGTCTATGAAGAAATTATTGAATGCGTTTGCAATGTCTTTTGGGTTACGAATAGTTTTGTTTCCTACATTGATATGAGCAATGGGTTCGGTATAACGAGCTTTGTTGTTAATTACCTGCCAAGATGCTTTTGATTTGTTACTAGAGGTATTGATGTAATAACTATTTTGTGCTTTTTGGGTTAGCGTAATAATTCTGCGGAATCGTTGAGAGTAGTTTTTAAATGTTAATTTATTTTCATCTGATCGGTTAAGCCTATATTTCCATAACAAATGTCTCTGTTTTTTGCTGCATACACGTATACCACGTGAAACCCACTTGGTTTTTTTGTTTACTTTTATGGTTACTAACTTGTAGGGGAAGCAAAGGTCATATAATAAACGGAAGTGTTCGAGAAAATAGTCGTACGCTTTGTTGGCGTCGTCTGTATCATATATTTCCGAAAACGAGAGGCATTGAAGATAATTGTTAAATTTTATTAAATTATCGTTTGATATGTCGCGTCTATTAATATGCCACGATCTTATTCTACAAGTTCTATTTACCTTGACTTCCAATATCTGTGCAGTGTGATCGGATAGCGCAAAGTCGATTACTTCACATTTACATTTTAGCTCACAACTACGAGCAAAATTATCTAAACAGCTATTACTGCATATTCTGGTAGGCTGTTGTAATTCTAGCTTGAGATTATAAGCTAAGAGAAAGTGCTCAAAATCAAGAGAAATATTGTTTCGTTTTAAGGTGTCTATGTTAAAGTCTCCACAAACAATCAATTTCTTATTCGACTTAGAACATAGCTTCTTCAAGATAATGTCTAGCTTTTCATAGAATACAGTCAGGTTATTTAACTTTGGTGGTCTATATATACATAAAATAATTAATTGTTGAGTGACAAGTTCTACAGCACAACACTCGATGGTGTTTGTTACAGAATTGCATGAAACATTTAATAATTCCTTATATTCTAAATCACTTTTTATAATAATACACGCTCCTCCACGTTTCTTTCCTTCTCTTGAATAACAGGCGGCCAGTTTGTAGTTGGGTATATTCAAGAGCTTTTCTTGACCTAGCATTATGAAGTGCTCCGTTATACAGATTATATCAACGTCTTTTCGTTTATTAGATAATTCTTGCAGGTGAACAGTTAATGAGTCCGACTTATTCAAGAGGCCAGCAATATTGTGTAAATAGGTATTGTATCCCTCACCACTTTTAGTATTCCAACCTGTATAGTTCAATGGTTATCGGGCGCACCGACATGAACCTGTGTGTACTTGACAAACGCTAGAGCCAACTAGAAAGGGTAGATTATCGGGGACGAGCCAGCAAACACTACTGCCATTCTGTTTGCATGCACCCTCTGTAATTTCTTTGTATACGATACACGTATAACTTTGTTCGAAATTCAAATGTAGTGATCTTTTAACAAGAAATAGTATGTCGTGAAGGCCTAGTGGTTAAGACCGCCTCTCATACATGAGGTTGTTGGGACGATACCAGGCAAGAACCGATGAGATATTTTAATTCATATGTACTTTCCAAGCTTATCTAGAATTCTAGCTTATTCTTCTATCTACGCTAAATGTGTTGCTAACGGCAAAACTCGAGAACGGCAGGATTGATTTTTTTATTCTTTTTTGATGTATTCGTAATTTCTTGGACAAGATTCTTATAAACGAAACTTGATGAAAAACTGACTGGAGAAAGTCGAAAATTTTCTCACGTGGTCAAAGTCAAAGTCAAAAACATTTATTTCAATTAGACCGATTACAGGCACTTTTGAATTGTCAAGGCAGTGGGAAACTGGGGGGCGTTCGCTAGTAATTAATATAAGTCTGAACTCACCAATACACCTTAAGCAAGCGTGGTGATCAGTACTCTGCTCTGTATGAGAAGAGACCTTTGCCCCGCTATGAAAATCAACACACACTTCAGACACGTTACAAATTCATTGTACTATAAACGTAAACATCTATTAATAAAGATGAAGAATTTTAGAGAAATCGATGTTACACAAACAATCATAACTAACAGAGTAAACTAAGAAGAATCTTGATCATTTATTTTCTACTAAAACACTCGAACATGTTACTCAGAATTTTATAATAACACTGATATCTTTGGAATCAATATCGTAATGCACTCAAGATGTTACATACTTTTATAATGTTGAAGAAATACGTGAAGCCTTACTCGTGCCCTGCTCTAGTTCCGAGAAACGCTCTCTTGGCAAGAGATACTTAAAAAAATATCCAACGAATTCAATTATATATGCAGGTAATAAAAGTACAAGGTTGCTAAAATCATTTCTATTACAATATACCTACAGGAAGACTTATCACGTACCAATTTTTTTCCAGGCATTAGGTATCTTTCAAAGACACCACTTATGAATAAAAATTTTATATCAACTTTCAAAATAAAATATTTTCTATCTGGAATTTTAATTTTGCATGGTGTACAACTTATATTTTGATAGTTATCAATGTTTAGGGGTAGGACCAGGCGCGCGAGACAGGTCAGAGTTCAACTACGTGATAGTGATAGTACTGAGTGATACGTGATAGTACTGATACTACGTGATAGTACTGAGTGATACTAAAAGAAAAAATACGTATTTTATTATTTTCTATAAATATCATAATATTAAAATTTGGAACCTGATAAAAAAATTCCTGTATATGTAGGACAAACAAACAGGTTTTCCATTTAAAAAATCGACTCACATCGAATATTTATTTACGTATGTGCAAATTAGTATCATCCAAATTTGTAAATATATAAATTCTATCGGCACATAAAACATAAAAACAGTCTGTCTCATAAACGTGTACACATTTTTGTAGTCCCTTTATGCAGCGCTTTGCATTGCTGTTCCGTGATGCAATTCAAATGCAGAACGTTCTTCAGATTTATGATGCCCGGATGAAACACGCGAACTATTTTGAGTTTAACTTTTGTTTGGTCTATGACAAGTGTTTGAAAAACTTAAATAAACTTATGAGGTTTACGTCGTAATATGGGCATTTCATACAAAGATTCCGTATTTAAACAAATAAATGACATTTACATTGTTACCACTGCGTTCGCGCACGTCTTGATACGGCGTAGCATGTTCGTAGCGTTTAGTCATTCGTAACGAAATAAGTTCTGTTTTTGGTGAAATTACTAATTTCATTTTATTAATTCATTATTTTAGTATTCATGATTAATTATGCCTGCCTCGTTGGTCTAGTGGTCGCAAGCGCGACTGCTGTGCATGAGGTCTTGGGTTCGATTCCCAGGTCGGGCAAAGTGTGATTGGGTTTTTCCATGGAATTTCTCAGTAGCAGCCTAGGAGTATAGTAGTAGGACGAAGAATAAAAGACTTTATTTATTTTATTAGACCTCTCGACAGTGTGCTGCGGGTCAACTTTGATATTCTGGATAATCCCTAAAATGGCCGCCTCAGAAGTGCGACTTTTAACGTAAAAGAAAGAACGTGGTAGAAAAGAAGTAACAAAAGTTCCATATTGTTATTTCAACCCTTTTTCTTTTGGTATGAAGTTAATAACAGATTTTTTTGGAAAGGGAGGGTCAGGGAGGGGGGGGTTTCAGGTATTGTTTCTAATTTAAAAAATATCTATAGCGTGAGATGTTATTGTTACAAACATTCGATGTTACAGAAAATAGGTTATCATTTTCTTTAAAATAACATATCATCACGCCTGTAATCCCCGAAGGGTTAGGCAGAGGTGTACCTACCCATTAGTACACCCACATTTCGCCAGTTATGTTTAAGTCCCATGTAATAGGGGCGAGCCTAATTCCATTAACCGGTTACAAATCCAGACTCCGAGGCTTTTTTTTTTTGTTTGTTTAAACGCGCTAATCTCAGAAACTTCCAGTCGAATTAGAAAAAAATGTATTCGTATATGATAGCCAGATTCTTAAAGAATAGTTTAGGCTATATAACTTCACGCTATGACCAACGGGAGTGGAGCAGTTACCAAAGGCAAAACTTAACGCCGCTGAAACCACAGAGTATAAAGGGATATATAGAAAACTATTTGTTCACGCAAGCAGTATAGTCACACTAATATACCTAATCGTTAATAAACCTCACAATACACTTATTAATGGTAATTACATTGTCATTACACGCGATATTAAACCCTAATGATTAACTAAATTAAGTGTTTGGTCGAAATAATGGCGCAACAGTAATTTGTAGGCTGAACTACAGCTGTTTAGCTTGTTAACAACATAGTATGCGTAATTGAGCGCGTGATAATATGTGTGTACGAGTGAAATATCCAAAACAATGTGCGAATATCCTCATGGATGCCCTCCATTTGGGGATAACGGAGGGTTATGTCGGACTCTTACCGACTAAGACCCCACGATTCCTCCTGCTACCATAAGTCGGGAGCACGGTATTCGCATGACGCATGATCCGCGCCCCCGACTGGTATTGGACCGCCATTGGCGAGACCCTTCACCATGTGCGGCCCGTCCTTCTCCTTTATCGTGTAGGCAGTAAGGACTTATGACTACGCATACTCTAGTGTCAGAGTTTCTAAACCGCCTCTAGGGCCTCTGACATGGTTTGAGTGGAACAGTAAGTCCAGGTTTCCTCACGATGGATGCGGCCTGTCCTGCGACCGCACATTCCCCTAGAGAGAACACTGCGCGCCGCCATCACAAAATATCCAAAACCTAATGATTTTGAATATTTAACTGTTAATAATTTATTACAATTACTTTAAAAAAGGATGCGTGAATTTTTCTACATTAGCTCGTTCTCTTTGGCAGTTCTAAACCCAATTCTTTCCATTATTTATTTTCATTTGCGAACGTGAATTTTAAATCAAAGCCTGAAAACTCATCATACGGTTCGCCCAATCAAATTCCAACACAAATCAAAACTCACACAAACAAAAAACATTAACTTCAAAGAAGGAACACGTACAAGAGTAATTTATAATAACGAGTTTCAGCCGACGACGCAAAGTGTCGCAGGATGTCATGATGCTGATTACCATGTGAGAGGGAAATATTGCATTTCCCACTTTGTAAGCTGGTATAAAAAACCAGTCAAGTGCGAGTCGTACTCGCACACGGAGGGTTCCGTAAACAATAATTTACACAACATACAAAATAGTTCTAATATGGACAATATAGATTTTGCGAGACCCTCTGGTAATGCAAAAATATGAATTTGAAAAGCGATTTTCTGGCCGTTTTAAACGATCAAAAATTTTACTCGTCGTTGAGATGCGAGGCCCATAAGAGTGCGAGGCCGTGGGAGATGGTCCACGTCGCCCACGCCTTACATCGCCTCTGATCCTTACTAATATTATAAATGCGAATGTAAGTTTGTTTGTTACCTTCCTACGCCTAAACCACTAAACTGATCATCATTAAATTTTGCATATACATTGCCAGGTGTACAGGAATGAACATAGGGTACATTATTTATCCCGAAAAAAAGTACTGTTCCCGAGAGAATCACTATAACGTTCTTATGATGATAGATGGCGCCACATCTCTTTCGAATCATGATCGAATTTTAAATCTAATTTGCGATCGAAGCTGCGGGCGAACCCTAGTAAGTTTACTATCGCAAAAAAAGTCATTCTTTTGTGATGTAACTACAAAACAGTTTTGCGATTTATTCCTTTACTTGTGCTACATGGCATTGCTTCTTGCTAAATTTCATGTTTCTAAGTCAACGGAAAGTCCCCTATCACTTTTGTTTCCCAAGCGAGCATCAAAATATGCGCCATAAACGACCTTATCTCTAGATGGCGTCGACTTGGAAGTTTAATTTCTTCACTGCTCCAAGGGTCAGCGGACCTAGAGAATTTGATATTAATTTCAGCTTGGTTACTGAGAAAAATGGGTCTTGACAGACGGAAAGACAGACAGACGGACAACAAAGTGATCCTATAAGGATTCCGTTTTTGCTGACTGAGGTACGGACCCCTAAAAACACTTTTGCGGTTTTCCTTGTCACAATCATGGATGAAAAAATGAATATATCGTCAACTAATTTTGATTCGAAATGCAGTCCTGTATGCGACAGCTCAGCTAGTGATAAAAATATTTTGGGGAAGTCTGTCATAATTCAAAGTTGTTCTTTGTTAAAATTAATGTTTTTTTAGCTAGCCCATAATGTCCCACTGCGGGGCAAACGCCTCCCCCAGGTCACTCCAAGTACTCTTTTCGTGCGCCACTTTTTTCACGATTTCTAATTATCTTTTTTTTAATAAGACATTTCGAAAATATTCTCTGATAACTTTTTATAGGCTGCTAAAAATAAGGACTTGAGAATTTCTATGAAATTTCGTACGGACGGCGTAAACACACATAATAGTCATTTCACCAAAAACAGAACTTTTTTGGTTACTGATGTCTAAATGCTACGGGCATGCTACGCCGTAGCACGGCGCGTAGCATGTGGCGTAGCAGGAGGTGCGCGAGCGCAGCGCTAACAATGTAAGAGTCATTTATAAGTTCAACTACAGAATCTTTACTAATAATAACTGAGAAGTTTGTTTTTACTATTTGAACCCTCAAATCTCTGGAAATGCTGGTCTAATTCTGATAATAGGAAGTTACTTTATCATGTAAATAGCAAATAATAGGCCTTGTTCTGTACTTATCGTGATATAATGAATTAGCTGTTAATCACGACTAACACAAAGCACACATGCTAACATTGAAATAACGAAACCATTATAACAATATTTGCTTAATATCATAATGAATGGAGTATTATATCTTTGTAAATATTTGACAAACGTACTGCTGAACCAAAACCAATGTTGTTTGTTTACTACTTGCCAGCTTTTGCTCGCGACTTCGTCCGCGTTAGTTGATATATTTATTACATTTTTCCGGGATAAAAAGTCCAGCCTACAGCCCAGCTGTGAATGCTTATGCGAATCCCGCACTCTCGGCCGTAGGCAGAGGTGGAACACATTTTTTTTTTTTTAGGTTGTAAAAATCATCAAATGGCTCCATCCGCCCTGGGTGGGGCGGAAGGGACTGTCAGACTTTTACTGATTAAAAAACCACCCTGTTCCTTCTGTTGCCCTTTACGTTCCGGGCCACGATATCAGAGGTGGAACACTGCGGTGGTTTTAGCCGGTAAGAGTTCGACATGCCCCCCGTCACCCCCATGACGGAAGGAAGTCTATGAGGATTCCCACCGCACACAAAAAAAGCCCATGTGTATAATATATTACGTGTTATATAACATGCTTTTCAAGGCACGGAGGAGTCACGGTGTATAAAGATGGTCACCCATCCAAGGACCAACCCCGGCAAGGGTAGCTTAACCTCAACAGTTTAAGCTACATAACAGCAGCACGCGTCGATCCATGGATCGACCCACGCGACTGTTAATACTCAGCCACGAGCTCCTCAATATCAAGTCAAATAATGAATAACAAAAATTGTAAATTGTTTATTGGGAAGGAAATACCAGGCTAGTTCGTCACACTGTTATGAATAAAATATAAACTGGTGTCGGTAAGATATCGATCTTTTGTGATAGACAGCTGTTACGTATACCGGTCAATTACGGGTGTTTGTTTAAGAAAGTGTCCGAGTTCCCATAGCTTATTTAAGGACTTGTACAACCGGCGAAAGGAGTATGTAAGGATCGTAGCAGGTGACGTTCTGTAGTTTCTGCCTACCCCCATGGGAAAAAGGCGTGAGTTTATGTATGTGTATGAATGTATGTATGTTGTACAACCGGTTGGTTGACTCTTCCCGTGACCCGGCTTACCCAGAGGCTAAGAATTGCCATCTAACGTGGCAATTAATCTAGAATAATCCATAAGTTTATATGTTAAAAAATGTACTACCTCGGCAATGTAAAATAAATCTAAATATTGTAAGCGAAAGGTAACTCACTCACTCACTCACTCATGACGAAATATCTTAAATTGCTAAACGTATGAGGATAAAATTTGGCAGAGGGGTAGATTATAGTTAGTAAAAGTCTGCTAAGAATGGATTTTTCAAAATTCACCTCCTAAGGGGATGAACCCTCCAATATTTACGCGAACGAAGTCGCGGGCAAAAGCTAATAAAGAAATAGAAAAAGCCAAAGTTAAAGTTCAAAGCATTTATTTCAACTAAACCATGTAACAGGGAATTTTGGATTGCCAAGGAAAGAAAGTTGAATCAACTCGTTTCAAAACGTTTGGTAAGTCTCTATAGAGAAGAAAAAGCAAGAAACTCCACGGACACTCAATAAAATCATATATACATAAACTCACGCCTTTTCCCATGGGGGAAGGCAGAAACTACAGAACGCCACCTGCTACGATCCTCACATACTCCTTTCGCCTTATCTACATTCATACATCTCGTCATGCAAGCACGCCGGTTACGAGTACTCCGCACCTGACCATTCTGAATGACCTCACCAATAAGGTCAGCGTAGGTCTTCCTAGGGCGACCCCTCCCGGCGTTGCCATATAAATACCTTTTGTCAATCGTCTTTCACTCATCCTCTTAACATGACCGAACCATCTAAAAACAAAAATCAATAAAATGAATCAAATAACAAGAAAAAACAAATCAAATTATCATTTTTTGTTAACTCTTTTTCTGTTTAGCTCTCGTATATTCATTTGCACCTACCATGTTATCTCTTTACCACCTTTGGTTGACTTTTAGAGAATGCCTAAGGCATTAAGCCTTTGTACTTTTGTTGCATAAAGTTTAAATAAATTATTAAATCCTGGTTACCTACTTAGTACTGTTTCAATAACCATTTAGTTATACTGTACTTGTCTAACTGTTACTGAATAACTGACAAAGGAGGTCCAAGTTCAATTCCAACTTGCTTATTAGTTCCTGGTTGAAACCTCCTTTGGGGACCGACTTCTGAGTAAACGGCTGATCTTTGGGACAAGACTCACAGCACACTAATAGATGAGACATACTCTGTTGGTGTTCCTTATACAGAAAGAAAGAAAAACTGTTTGTTCGCGCGAAAATGACGCACCAAGCATAAAAATAAAAAATACGGTGTAGTACTGAATGATGAATAGAAAAGAATATCAGTAAAGCGCGAATGCTGAGCATGTGGTCTTGGTTTTAGTCCTGATCGGGCAATGTTATTGGGTTTTTCCATTAAGAATTTCTCAGTAGCAGCCTCGGAGTCTGGATTTGTGCCAGTTGATGGCAATGCTCGCCGCCTATTACTTGAGACTTAAACATAACTGGCGAAATGTAGGTGTACTAATGGGTACACCTCTACCTAACCCTTCGGGGATTACAGGCGTGATGTTTATTTTAAATGAGAAGTATAGAGTTTCTTGCCCTTTGTTCTCCAAATACAACTACATTTTGGAAGGGGCAACTAGATTTAATTATTTTCAAAAGTGCCTTTTAATTAATTAAGTGCCTTTTTAAATTTAACTTTGACATTTACGTTTTGTAGGTTAAAAACTCACACTAGGCAATCCGTTCGCAGAACTTTTATACAATTAACAACAAGTCACATTGTAAAGAATTCTCTTAATCGAAAACATCTGAAAGTGTTCTCAGAAACAGTTCCAATAAATTGAAATGTATCGGAAAAGAAAATAAGAGGTATTGTTCGTACGGCGGCCTACGAGTATAAAACATTTACCTCCGAGTACAACTAAGACGCCCTACATACACATAGTATAAAGTTATCTACTGTACCTACTATTCTGTAAAGTCAAAGTCAAAGTCAAAAACATTTATTTCAATTAGACCGTTTACAGGCACTTTTGAATTGTCAAGGAGTCGGTCAGTTAGTCCGAAAATTGAAGCAATTGAATTTAAAAATCTCCCAAGGTGCATTTAATAATAATGTATATTTTTCAATTTTATCCCAACAAGTACCAATCCGGGCAAGTACCAATGTGAATATCTCAATTTATATGTACTATCTAAAGTCACTGGCATCGGTGAAGGGAAACATCGTGAGGAAACCTGGACGTTCAAAAGTGCCTTATTGGCCTAATTGAAATAAATGATTTGACTTTGACTTTGACTTAAAGTTCCACTCAAACCATGTCGAAGGCCCTTGAGGCGGTTTAGAAACTCTGACACTAGGGTGTGTGGGGTCCTAAGACCTTACTGCCCACACGACAAAGAAAGATCCCAACAAGTTATATTTTTACATAGAATAACTACTACTACTACTACTACTTAGCTTTTATTTTTATCATTGTCTTCAATTATTTTACTTGGTTCTGTAATTGTTATAATAAATAATAAATAAATAACATCACGCCTATAATCCCCGGAAGGTAAGGCAGTAGTGTACCCATTAGTATGATCACATTTTGCCAGTTATGTTTGAGTCCAATGTAATAGGGGGCGAGCGTATTGCCATCGCCTGGGCACAGATCGAGCCTCAGAGGTTGCTACTGAGAAATTCCTGATGGAAAAACCCAATAACACTTTGCCCGACCTGAGAAGCAACCCAAGACCTCATGCAGCCACGAGTCAAACGAGGCAGCTATCAAATGAAACCATGGTTTAATCAGCCAATTAAACGACAAAGCATCTCTTTGTACTAAAAATATAATTGTACAAAAATATCACGTTACGGATCCATTTTCCTCCATCCCACCTAGAGCTTGGAATTCTCGATATTATCATTGGTACCTAATAAAATGGTATAAATATAATAGCTATGCTTATATTCATATTACACCCACATGATGTCAACACCCACTCGTTTGTGATTCGACCTGGAAGCAAATGATATTATAATGAAGCATCACGAATTTTGTGACACAATATTGGATAATGTTTTGTTATGATTTTGTGATCACATTATTAGGCCTGACTGCGCAACGTAAAGGTCAATCAATCTGCCTAGCCTTTTCCCGACTATGTTGGGGTCGGCTTCCAGTCTAACCGGATGCAACTAAATACCAGTATTTTATATGGAGCACCTATATGACCTCCACAGTAGGTATTACGATACCCTTTAGTTAGACTGGTTGTCAGTCAGACATTTGGGTTTCTGACAACCCGTAACGACTGTCAAAGATCCACGTATGATAGCCAAAACGGCCTTACAATCATGCTTTACGAGGCAAGGAGGAGTCTCGGTGTTTAAAAATGGTCAACATAACATCACGCCTGTCATCCCCGAAGGGTTAGGCAGAGGTGTACCCAGTAGTATTACTCCCACATTTATTTTCGCCAGTTATATCTAAATCTCATGTAATAGGGGGCGAGCCTAAAAAAAAATCAAGTACCCACCTATTACGGTTCAAAAGACACAGCCCTGTGACAGACGAACAGACAATGGAATCTTAGTGGGTACTATGGAACCCAAAAAGAACATTACAATATCCATTTTCAAAACAATTGAACTAGTACTTAATTAGATATTCATGCAGAAATTTTCAATAGTTTAAACTTCGTAACCACCCGCTTTAGTTGGGAATCTAAGAAACGATGATATCAACTTGAATAGCAGTATCCATGTTACATATTTCCCCCACGGGTACCGTTAACTTTGTACGTTTCCTATTCGAGTAGTTAGGAGTACTTGTATTAACTTCTTGTTACCGATCTGAACTAAAAGTTTTAGTTTATGGAAGATGCAGTTTCTGAAAATCTGTGTAATATTATGAACTAAGCGAGTGTTAGATCTTTATAATGATTACTAATTTTTGTACGCGACTTCATCCACGTAGCTGTCGATTTCTCTTTTTAACCCTTTAGGGGGTGAATTATGGAAAATCCGTTTTTAGCGGTCGTCTACTAATAATCTATCTTCCTGCCTAATTTTTATACGTCCAGTGGTTTTCGATATTCGCTTTTATATATTTAGAAATATTCGTTTTTTACATAGAATAAATCAAAGATTTGTCCATAATTTGTCAAATTATTTATGTAAATTAAGTTGCCGAGACAGACAGTATGCGAGGGTGTCTACTGTTCCATGTTAATTATATTGTTATTTTTTTTTAACCATGTTAATAATTATAATTTATTGGTCTTTGTATCATATTAATTTAAATAATAAATATCAGACTTTAATACTTTTTTAACGTATTTATTGCTTATTTATGCTAAGTTTGTTTTAGAAGGTTTATTCGTATATCTTATTTAAAAGACATAGAAAACATCAATTTATTATGATCTCCTTAATATCATAACCAATAACTTACACAATAGGTAACCGTAACTGGACAAAAGTTCTCCTAAAACATACTAATTAATTGTATTATTCTTGTAGATGTAACTTACATTTCCAATCACAATACATAATTAACGTTCAAGGAACGTCATTACAATTTAAATTGCCGAACGATACATTCAATTACAGCAAGTTCATTCAAACCTTCCATTCATGAACGTAACGTGTGACGTAACAACTAAATAGGTTCGTTCAAGACTCAAGATTTTTTTTCCAATGTTTGTAAGTAAGATGCTCTCTAAATTAAATAAGAATACTTATTAAAGATGTTGATGAATCTTCACGGCGAACGTTGAGATGAGAGAGTAATCCTGGCTTAAGCGCTTGCTTAAGACTTTGCGAGACACCGCAAGTTTCCTAAAGAAACAGCTTAGTGGAAGCTGGTAATATATACTTCATATTCTTCCGCCGTTAAATGGAGTGAGTATCGTCAAAATTAGAGCCGTCATCAACCGGCTATTATTCCCGGGAATATCTTGAAATACCGTCTATTTAAATGAATTAACTTTTAAATGGTTTCATCAATTATTTTCGCTTACTAATTAAACTTAATTGTGGGCCGTTTATGTGAAATTGTTCGATTTAATGGCAGCGAAGGACGTTTGGGGTAAAACCGGTTGGTTCTCTTCCTTTAATTTATTTTAATGCCTATTGTAAATTAATGGAAAAAAAATATATTTAGGAAAATATAGTTTATATGTTTTAGCTTTGTAATAAGAGACAGGTAATCTAGAGTAGTCCCGCTTTATTTGGCAAAAGATAAAAGTTAATTGCATAATTTAAAAAATAAAATTTAAAAGGTTCTGTAAAATATGTCAGTAAAAGTCAAACTGTACCTGTATAAAATTCATAAATATCCTTTAAATACAAAAACCATATAAATTCAAATTCAGAAGCAGGAAGTCGGAAAGTTTCACAACTTTTCTCTAGCTGGAAAGAAACGCACACGAAAATAAATCTCACTTACCTCATGAGAAACTTCCATAACGGCCAAAAAAACACAATTCAATTTGAAACAGTAACTTTCACATATTTATTTTGAAATCTCAACAAAAAAAAATCAGCCAATCACCGAACAGTTTTTTAAATTGTTTGAAAAACAAATAAAAATATATTTTAATTTTTTTAATTTAAATTACACATTTTTTGTTGCTGGCACAGTTTTAATTTTTTTTTAACAGAATGACATTTGAATTTTCCTTTGGCGGGCTTGGGTCGCGGAGCGCGCGGTTCACTCCGCTTCTACCGAACATTTTATCACACTGAACATTGGTGAAATCTGCCATTAGGGACGTACCGAGATCTCGACTTTTATTGTTCGCAATAATGTTCGGTATCGAAAACAATATCTTACGTTCGCGCGGAACAAATAAACAGTGCAATAAACCCGTTGCAGTGTTTTTTTACCGATGTCGTGTGTTTTTATTGCTTGAAAAGTGGGTTGTGTAATGGAAAGGCTATCTATGGAGGCGGCTAATGTTTTAGTCATGAATCTACGACTAGACGATAACAACAGATTTATGATTATCAGAAAAGGATTACCTAATACGTTCTAGGTCAGAGATATTGTTTTGGCAGAAATGTGATTTAGGCAGTCGATATTATCGTTACCTACTAGTTAATGTACAAACTTGCTACGAATCTTTCACAGATAAATAATTTCTTGCTAAAAATCAAGTCAACTCCCTCAGATACACTCCGCTCAGTAAATAAGAATTATTTACTTGAATCAATCGTTACATACGCCACACAAAACTAAGATAGCGCCAGTAAACCAAAAATTTAATTTGTCGACAAAAACAATCTTATCAGTTATCGACTCGATAGTATCGATACCGGTCCCCTCCCTACGCCGTCTCGAGCGACCGTCACGCACTGTCCATGGCACGGGAACAACATTGGTCGAGTTCGCGCATGCGCAGTACATGTTTTTCTCAACTCAACTTGAATATCAGTTCGTCTGTCTTCGGCCTATAAATCTTAGGGATGAGACGAAGCGGCCCATTTGCGTGTATCACAGGTTTTAGTAAACATCTACATAGGTTGAGTTGAACGTCCCTGACACGGCCGTAGATAACATAGATTAATGAAAATATTGTTGTTCTTTTTTAAAGTGGAAAAAGTTTAATGGCGTTCGAATTTTAAAAGATGTTTTGTTTTTTAGCAGTTTGAGATTTATTGTTTTGTATTTGATGAGGTTTTTAACTTTATAATGTGAGATTAATTCTGAATATTATGATTCTTATTAAATTAATAATACCAGCCTTTTATTATTCCACTCAAAGGTAAAGGACTCTTCTCAGCATTGATCAGCACACTCAAGGAGGATGTATGTTGATATATCAGTTAGACAGTAATATATTTACTAGCGAATCGCCCCGGCATTGCACGGCTGCAAACTCTGACTTTTCCGGTGGAGTTTCCATTTTTGTTATATCATATGAACTTTCTCTGACAAATAATGAAAGTAAAAAAAAATAATCAACCAAATTGGTTCAGCTGTTCTCGAGTTTTGCGCTTAGTAACACATTAAATTACACTACGTATACTATACGTGTTTAGTATTAATTCGATACGGTATAAAATAAAATATCAAACGAGTTCAAACGGGGCAAAAACTTAAAAAATCATGTGCGACTAAACTACTGCTCCTACTTAATTGATTTTTGGTACAGAGCTTGAAAATGGTACCTAGTGTAGGCAGTTTAAAGGAAAGCCCATCTGTCGTATCAACTTTGTATAGATAGAAGATTTGACTTGAATAATTAGTAATTTTCACCTCATCCCCAAATCTTTCCGGGGTTGCGGGACGTCTTAACAGGATACCGTGGCCCCGGAACGTAAAGGGCAACAGAAGGAACAGGGTGGTTTTTTAGCCAAAAGTCTGACAGTCCCTTCCGCCCCACCCAGGGCGGCAGGAGTCATTTAATGATTTTTACTACCTAAAAAAAAAACCCAAATCTTTGAGCAATAAAGCAAAAAAGAAAGTCATCTCAGATAATTTTATCTTCGTAGAAGAAAAATTAAAAATCCGTTCGTGGAATTCTAAATAAACACCGTATTACCGTAGTACCTCAGTAAATTAATTGCATCTGCTTCGCGTCGCATTATTTTACGTGGCGTAGCCCCGGGCAATTTATAGCTTGGAGCAGTCAACTAGATACTTATAGCTTACTAAACCTTGTTTAATAATCACAATTACTTATTTATATCTAACTTTTGCCCGCGACTTCATCCGCGAAAATGTCTATCCCCTAAGGGGGTGAATTTTGGAAAATCAGATGACTCCTTCCGCCCTGGGTGGGGCGGAAGGGACTGTCAGATTTTTACTGACTAAAAAACCACCCTATTCCTTCTGTTGCCCTTTACGTTCAGGGGCCACGGTATCCTGTTAAGACGTCCCGCAACCCCGACAGGCGTTGGCCCCGTTGTTGGGGGCCCCGTCCCTGTGCTGACAGCTCTTTGAGGCGCGCGCGAACAGAACGCGCCGTCGACCCGGGCTTGGTCCTTGATCGGACGGCGAGCTACCCATTACTCGCGGTCCGCAAGCCCGCGCCTACGGTGGCCGGATGTGTCAAATTTTATCTTCATGCGTCAATCAGTTTTCAATTTTGCATGATGTGATGAATGATGAATGTTAGGTACTTTTTACACGGACGCAGCCGCGGGCAGAAAGAAGTTAGCAAATAAATCAATTTTAAAGTTTTATGATAAAAATGTAGGGGGCGAGCCTATTGCCATCAACCGGGCACAAATCCAGACTCCGAGGCTGCTACTGAGAAATTCCTGATGGAAAAACCCAATAACACTTTTCCCGACCTGGGAATCGAACCCAAGACCTCATGCACAGCAGTCGCGTTTGCGACCACTAGACCAACGAGGCAGTCAAAATAAATATTTAATAGTCAATACAAATATTTGTTTAAAAATTATAAACAGAGTATTTTGTTATAAAAATAAGCTTTCAAGTATTATTATATTAACAGTAATATTAACTAAGTATAACAATGAATATATTATCAACATTATTTGTTGCTACGCGGCCACGAACTCAAAGCTCGAGAACTCGTAGCCGCGTAGCCGCGTAGGCGGGTGTAGCACGTACGTCTACGAGCAGATGCCTACGCAGTTATCTGACAGAACATTATAATTCACTTAGGCCCACTTGCACCAGAAACTTAACTCGGACTTAGTTGCTGATACGAGATTAAATTAGGTAGCTGACACCAGTAACCAAAACTTTAAAAAATCACGTTATTTTAGCCCTGAAAACCCGAACCATTTTCAATTAACTGTAAAATTAGATTGTTATTTACTTTGAAATCAATAATTAGTTTATTGAGTAAGCAAGAAGTGATGGCACAGTCTACGAGTGCTTTACCAATTTTTTTTTTACTGATTAACTTCTTCCGCTCTTAGCGGAGCGACTTACTGACTAAAACCTATCCGTCCGTGTTCCTTCTGATGCTCTTTGCGTTCTAGGGCCGCGATGACTCTTTCGAACGAATTCCGCAACCCTCGATGCTATTACCATGCAAGTTTTATGAGAGATTCCCGTTTTGACAGCTCATAAACAGTATGTAAATTGATTGGCTGACTCAATTACCCAATTACAGATGTAAGTAAGTAAAAGCCCGTGTTAGCAACTAACTCGGATTTAAAAGATACTCGGATTTAAACCCTAACTAGCGTAATCGGGCCTAGGTTTGTCAGTGCCTACGGATCCAGCACAAAAATAGACCTAAATGGTCCATTGAACGTGAATTTATATCCTGGATTTACATACTGTAATAAGAAACGGGAAATATCTAGTTATGTAGACGCTTGCCTGTGTGATTTATTATGACGTTTGCAAAGTTGAGAGTTGAGGGCTTAAATAGAATTTATACAATTTCAAGAAAAAAGATCTTTGGTCACAGCAATGTAATTTGTTTTAAAGAAAAATGTAACAGTTGACTTGGGTTTGCTGTACCAAAATATTTTTTTTGCATCATAAGTTTCATTAACTTTATTATTTATTTGAAATCATAAAAACCTACGCAACTTCCAAATGACTCAAAGTCAAAACATTTATTTCAATTCGACTATTAAAAGGCTCTTGAATGTCATACACAAGAAGAAAAAGTAATAATATTGAATCTATTTAGTTGCCCATTCCAAAAGTCGGTTCCAAAACACTGTTGGTAGGTACAAAACGAAAAGTTTTTTACCTGACGAAATGTTGTGAAATAAATAGTTATTATGACACTAATTAAATATGACAAATCTGTTAAATTTGTGCCAGAAAAGATTTCACATAAAAACATCGGAAAACATTACAATTTTATGCTCCATTTATTTATTTTATACTAGAAAAAATAAACTTTAAATAGCTTTAAAACGGCAAATATCGTGTTAATTTGTTAAAATTGCATTTAATTGCAAAAGCTTGGAAATAGGAAGAAATTTTGACGTCTTGGTAGATCTCCCCAGCTTTTGAATAGCAACAAATAAAATCTAAGATATCTACACTAAAATTTAAGTAATGCCCCCCAAATCTATTTTCAGATACTATTGTGATCCAGTAAGATCCCGCAACCCAAATATGTCTCGGCTCATAATCGTTTCTTCTCCATTATACGTCGCCTACAGTACCTAAGTGATTGATGACAGCCTATTGGTTCGCACAAAGGTGGATGTTATTTGGATCCCAAGCGAATTTGCTTTCGTATCGGATCCAGGCGATAAGACACGGATTTGTGGTGTCTTTATTCACGTGAAGGGATTGCCATCAACGTGGTGTATGTATAATACCAGCCTAATATTGTCCCACCGCACCGCAAAGGCCTCTTTTCATACAGAGAAGGCACGAGCATTAATCACCACGCTTGCTCAAGGCGGATTGGCGATTACAGACTTATCTATATTGATATAATAAAGCTAAAAGGGGTTATTGAATTTCTGAAAATGCTAGACGGATTAGAAAAAAACTGTTTTGAATGTGATAGTTAGATTTATAAAGAATAGTAAGTAGGTACATAAAACATCGCGCTAAGTGGTACAGCTAGTTTTTCATTATAAGTCCTGGATTGTTATCAGTGTTTTCCTTCGATGTCAGTGATGTCCAAGATAAACTTAGACACATATATATGAATTGAAAAAGTGACATCAGTATTCGCTCGGGATCGAAACAGCAACCATGCATGAGAGGCATATTAACCACGTGGGTGTATGTTCGATTCTGGTATTTGCGTGGGTGTTCCTAAAAGGGCGGCAGTCATGTTAACATCAGTTGAAATTAAAATAGAAAATTAGGATTGTGTCATCAAGTGGCGACACCGTGCTTTATGGGTATCTAGAAAATCTAGCATAAGTAGTTCTTGGTACCTAACCACGTCAAAAAAGAAAACGTGAAAATAAACTTAAGTAATACCTACTGTTATTTTTCCGAAAATTACTGTTTGTTTTCCTACTCCGATCTTAATATACTTTTTTCTTGTAGAAAACGTTGGCAACCCTGCAACCGTCAAACCACAGAGAAACCCCAATATGTCCCCAGTATGGCACACGCCTTCACGTGTAATTAATTCAATATCAAAGTAAATTATGCAGTCCACAGCTTGACAGCTGGCGGATAGTTCGTAAACTATCCAAAATCTCAAAGGAACACAATATACATCCAGCAATAATTTGGCAGTTATATTTTGAAATAGTATCATCAAATCCGCAGACATTAAGTCCACCTTTGTACTTTATTTGTGCATAAATATAACATAACATCACGCCTGTAATCCCCGAAGGGTTAGGCAGAGGTGTACCCATTAGTACACCCACATTTCGCCAGTTATGTTTAAGTCCCATGTAATAGGGGGCGAGCCTATTGACGGAAAAACCCAGTAACACTTTGCCCGACCTGAGAATCGAACCCAAGACCTCATGCACAGCAGTCGCGCTTGCGACCACTAGACCAATGAGGCAGTCATAAAGTGCGCATAAAGTTTAAATAAATAAATCAATAATAGAAATAATAAAATGTTTCCTTTTTGTCGGCGTATGCCAGAGTAATATTTAAGCTCTGAGTTAGTTGTTCATGTCATGTAGGACATTGTGCAAATTAAGGACTTTACTTATCAAAACGTGTCTTACATTTCTATAGGTACTTACCAGTAGGAGGCTGCACTCTGATAACACATGGTTACACAGGTTGATCGCTGGGAACTCGGAGCAGCATCATACCTACACTTTTAAATTCACCGATCCTCAATGTTCCTATCCTTACACTTTCACTGTTTTATATTATGTAACACAAAAATACAAACGAAACGTATCGCTTTTTAAAACACGTAGCCATGTCACGATATCAATTCTTATTTTTTTTTTTAGTCCCTTTGTTTTCGCAAGCACTTGCAAGCGCTATGAACGCGGAGTGACTGAAATGCGGGTAGATTGTAGATAAATATTATGTAAGACAAATCGGTCTACCCTCTTTTTATTTCGATACAGTAGTGCGGGTAGCACTACTGTATCTATCGAATATAAAAAAAAACACTATCGAAACTCACCTACCTACTATAATAATCTCCAAGATTTTTGGAGTAATAACATAACATAACATAACATCACGCCTGTAATCCCCGAAGGGTTAGGCAGAAGTGTACCCATTAGTACACCCACATTTCGCCAGTTATGTTTTTAGTCCCACGTAATAGGGGGCCAGCCTATTGCCATCAACCGGGCACAAATCCAGACTCCGAGGCTGCTGCTGAGAAATTCTTGATGGAAAAACCCAATAACACTTTGCCCGACCTGGGGAATCGAACCCAAGACCTCATGCACAGCAGTCGCGCTTGCGACCACTAGACCAACGAGGCAGTCCAGTTTTGGAGTAATATTTAGAGGCCAAATTATAACTAGCATTTTATGAGACTAGGAGCTGTCTTATAAAGTAGACAACTTTATTTTTTGTTTACCAGTCACCTAAAAAGGGGTCATTGTACTCATCATTATGAACAACTTTTACTATGAGACCAACATTGAAATCGCATAAAATATCTGCTGATACAAAAGTACATTTTGTCAAAGCATGTAATTATGGAATAAATAATTCGATTGTATAGTACAGTCTGGCTATTGAGATTGGTTTTCAAAACCCTAGGTCTGATTGAGACGAAAAGTACTGTTTAATAGCCGTCTACGGCCATATTACGCAAGAAAACGTGTCTAAATCTCAATGGTCAGGGCTCCAGAGAAAGGAATCTAACAATACGCGCCGTGTCTCGGGGTTACCGCTTTCTGAATCAAGGCCCTTGATCCAACAGCCCAACGAGAGACTCCGCCGGTGTTGGTCGAAGCTCTTGCCTATTATGCCTTTGACTAACAAAAAAAATCTCCTTAATTCATTATTTAATATTAACTGAGTGGCAATGTCCCCATATAAATAATCCTCATAATTATATTACTCTAGACAGGAAAAAAAACGACGGTTTCATACACATATCTTTATTATTTAAAAGATACAAACTAAGCATAGATTTGAGGGCTGTATTAAGATCACAGCGCTGAAATACTACCACTAATCAAGATATTACTGCTAAAATACATTGAACCTTACTATTGATCTGAATTTTTATGTAACGTGTCAAAAAATGCTGATAACTGAGGCGCAACACGTCAATACAGAGCTTATTTACCGACTTGCTAGTTTTAAAAATCACATTAAAAAATCGTATGACAAACCATAAGGGATAGTTTTTTCAGCCTTTGAGGTAAGGGACCTTGAAAACAAGCACTAGTTGGGATTACAACGCGTTCTTGTGACGGTAAACGCGCGTCTGAAGGGGTAAAAGCATTCCGACTTCATTTAAATTGCGCATTACGCCTCAGCGCATAAGTGAAAAAAAGGATTAATTAGAATGATTTCAAAGTTTTACAACTCTAAAATAGAGAGCAACTAAAAGAAGATACATTTACCTAAATAAATCAGATCTTACTATTTGAATACCTCTACTACATCATTTATTTAAAAAAGAAATATTGTTATGAAGTACGAACGACAATTACTTCTTATTAATTTTAAAGACATAAAAAAAATGCAAAACCTACACTTATATTATTTTAAGCAAGACCTAAAGCGCTTATTACACTACTCAATCTCCTAGGCAGGGTAGTGTAATAACAGATACGAGAGATAGACCCCCTGCTAGGTCGATCGTGTGTTACCGACTGCACTTGCCACGCCACGCCCACCCTATCAATAGGGCCCTACGAATTGGGTAGTGTAATAAGCACTTTACTAAGAAGAAAGGATTATTCATCACAGAAAATTATAAACAACCAGATTACCTGGGGCCTACACCCATCTCTTAAAACAATATTATTATAACAAATATTAATTTGCCTTTCGTCCTGTTGGATTTTCAACGTCCGGTTCAGCGCCGACAGTTCAAAATTTAACAACAGAAATTATAAAGTAATATTAAAATAACGTAGAGATGGCGATAGGCCCCCAGTAATACAAAACTATAAAACTTACTTTAAAAAATCTCTCTTCATCTTAAAACTGTTATAGAAAACCTATATAAATGCATTTTGTATCTTATTTAATTGAAAAAAGAACGCCTTATGGAATGGTACATCTAATAGTCATATTTTTAATCACAATTACATTTTTTTTTAATTTAAATTCCATATTTTATTATATTTATTTTTACTCTGTTGACTGACTTTGACACATCGATAACAAAATGTCGTCCCACCTCATTTCTACATACTCTGTGGTGAGTTGTAGGTAATCTTGTTATAGCTTAGCCGCAGTAACATGAAAAAATGCGTAAGCAATAGTTTTATGTTGGTTTACATAATGTTTACAATATGTGCATGCGACACATATGATTAATAACTTAACAACAACATAACATCACGCCTGTAATCCCCGAAGGGTTAGGCAGAGGTGTGCCTATTAGTACACCCACATTTTGCCAGTTAAGTTTATATCCCACGTAATAGGGGGCGAACCTATTGCCATCAACCGGGCACAAATCCAGACTGTGAGGGCTGTTGAAAGACTGAGAAATTCCTGATGGAAAAATGCAATAACATTTTGCTCGACCTGGGAATCGAATCCAAGACCTCATGCTCAGCAGTCGCGGTTTGCAAATAGGTAATCTTACTGACAAATTACTTATTTATTCAAATGAATTTGTTTATAAATGAATGTAGGTTGGCGCATGAGCTAAGCGATCGGCTGCTGCGCTGCGTGTTCCGGGTTCAACTCCCTCTCAAAACAAATACATTGTTTGCCCTACAGATAGTTGTTCCGGGTCTGGTTGCTTGTCTAAGTGAGTTTATAACCTTTTCGAGCGATGTGTCAAATAAGTCAACAGATAAACACATAACATAGCTAGACGATAGTAAACGCGATCTCTTAGGCCTGCGAACACTTACAACCTACCTACACTAAGTTTAGGCATTGCATCTCACACCTCGTCCGCGATAGAGTAGAACTAAAGAAATCTGGAATTAACACAGCATCTGATAAAGACTGTAGCCCCTACCTCTTAACTATCAAATCAAATTCCTCACAATCTTCTAAATATTGAGGAATTTTGTGTGTCGAAATGCTTTTATTTGAGTTTCTGATTATTTCTTATTAAGATGTTCACACCTAAAGCTGGCTCTACACTCTGTCAAAGCTACCTCCGTCTAGTCCGTTCGTGTGAACGAGCCCTAAGTGTAGAACCCGGCTTAACAAAAGTGTGTGATTGATGAGAAAACTTGTGGTTTTCTAACTATGTATATTTATTTATCAAATAAAAAGTTAAGGAAGCTAGTCTTTCGTGGACGAGGCGCTGTAGTCATGCGATGCAATCATATTATAACTATCAACTATTGAATTCTTATTTTAGAAGGAATAAAAAATCTGTGTCCACTTACAAGTATGTCATGTACTGGCATAGACTTGCCACTAAAAAAATGCTTGAATGATTAAAATGGGAGTCTGTGGTTTGCTTTTGTGTTTTAAGATACCAGGGATGTATAACATCGAAGAGATGCTATTAGTAGCCAAACACATATATTTCATGACAATTTAACCAGTTAGAAATATTCGCTGATTTAGCAGTAGATAAATTACATACAGTAAAAGCTAAAAACTGTTTCAGCTACAAAAATCTGGATATATAAAAGACCTAATTCTATTGTCTATAGCTAGAGGACACAGCAGTTTCACCCTTGGCCGCAGGGTGTTTAGATCTTTTTCCTCCTTTTTTCCGGGGTTGTTTGGAAGAGAGCTTCGTCGGCGCGAATCAGCCGGTTCACAGCGCGACTCAACGACACATCTGTCACCAGAAACAAACATCAACTTGTTTAGTCGATTTTTTATTTTAGTATTTTTTTTTTTACTGTTGAACATGGCAACACTGTGATTTAGGACGGTGTTCTTTTTTTAAGTAACCGCGTCTGTCAGTAAATATTCGTGTATTCCATATTTAAATTAAAACTATGTAATTTAATTGTTTATGTATAGAATTTAGAAAATTAATTTGCAATTAAATAAGCAACAACGTAAGGTCGCGAACAGTTCTACCGACCAAAAACAAATGTATACAAATTATATTAAATTAAAAACAGTAAACCGTCATATTAGTCTTTTCCTGATAAATACTTTTTTTGAAGTATATACAGTCAAAGACTAAGCAATTATCACATAGTGTTGCCATATTCCAATATTCTAATAATGGTAAGCAGATTGTGTCAATTGAATCACCCAATGTAAGCCAAATATTATGTTAGTTATCGAAGTGAGGTTAAAAAATGAAACGAAAGTGATATTTTTTTGGAAAATTCCTCTTTAATGTGATAGAATTTTAACAGTCCACTTACTTTCTTAATACATTACACGAACATGTGAAAACTGCACGAAAAAATCATCGCACAAATAAATATTAAATTAAATATTCACTTTGTTTTTTTTGGCAGTGACTGTACTTGGTTGTACTCAATTATTTCGTGCAACTTTACTTAAAAATCTTAAATATATTGCATCTATTAAGAAATTGTACTCATGAAAGGCATCAATACGTTTTCATTAAATATTTTATTTAAACAATGTTATAAATTGTAAAATTAACTAGAAAATACTTGAGATAAAACTGTCACCATAACTTGTTGATTATTAACACATAAGGGTCAGACCAAACCAAACAACAATATACAAGAGCAGTTTTTATTTGTTAACTGATAAAAATCTCAAACACATAAAAAATAGAGTTGAAATTTGTGTGCAGTTTTATTTTTATTTTTTGCACACAACGCGATTTTGAATTCTAATTCTGTTGAATTTAAGTTCATTATCAATTAACGAATGAAAACTGCTCGAGCATTTTGCCGTCGTCTGCGCTGGCCGTTAAAGACTGCTTAGAAAAGTACGACCGTCAGTCTTAGAATATGCAGCCGACTAAGTTAGGCCGGGTTCACATCAAACGACAACACGTAATTAGTAGTTGGTTGCAGCGCTGCGTGCTGTGGGTTGCGATTCCCGTACGAAACAATTATACATAAGGACTACAGATATTTGTTCCGGATCTGCTTATCTGTGTATTCTAGTTTATATGTGTTTAAACCCACTCAATTACAGGGGCATTTGTTAGTGTGGCAACGTTTACTTTTTAAAAACGTGGATATTTCTTTAGCCACTTGGATCTATTTTTGGTATGAGCAAAACTTATGGGTACGCGTTACCCACATGCTAATGAGACGTTAAGTTTTCACATCTAACGGCAGGCCCGTATTTTTTAATGTAACGCCTGCTAAAATAATAATATAATAATAATATCTTAGGACAACCAACACATTGCCATCTGATCCCAAACTAGGCAGAGCCTGTATTATGGTAACCAGACAACTGATAAATATACTTATTTATTTATATATACATACATGTTATATATAAATTACACCTAGACACAGAACAAATCATCGTGCTCAACACACAAAGATTTGTCTTGGGTGGGAATCGAACCCACGACCTCCGTCCTAGCAGTCAGGGTCACTAACCTACAGACCAACAGGCCAGGCTTGAAAAGCCTGTATAACCAAAATTTTTAAAATAACCCTGTATAACCAACAATCTGTTATATTTAGGTTGTCCTGTAGTTGTAATTTGTATTTGTTGATTATACGGAAGACTTAAGACAATATCTTTTATATTTAATGTCTTTCAATAAATAAATAACCCGTTTCTAAGCAGTCGCGTGTCAATTTAATACCTCAGTCTATAATTATTATAATATTAAATTTAATACTTATAATTAATTAAATATTTTAAAACTGATTTGACTGTTACTTGTAAACAAAGATAGCCTCAAAAAGGTGTGTTTTTGTATAATATATTAATGTTTTATAAACTGCTTGATTGCTATTAAATTATATTTCATTCATGTGTTGCTCTTATGAGACCAATAACATAACAATTGTCATATCAAAGTTAGGTTTAATTAATTAGTAAAAAAATTCTGTATTTAATAATAAGTCTTTACATGATTAAATATACTAATTTATACAAAAAAAGATATTTTATTAAAATAGCGGCAAAACAGCTGCCGATGAATCGATTTTCCTAATTAATCGACTATTACACATAGAACTCGACTATTTATTTTGAAATGACAACATTGCATTTATTGGTATCATACTGGCAACACTAAATATATCTCGTTAGGAAGACCAGTGTTTTCTATTATAATTTGACGATTGAGGCAGCTCTGTTTACCAAGATCTTTAACACTATCAATGTCTACATATTTGATAGATTTTGCCGATCAAAATATGGCGTTTCAAATTGAGTAATTGACACCATTAAGCAAGACTCAACTTTCTTAATTCCAAGACACAACTTCTTTAAAAAATACAATTAATTTTAGCCTTGGAAACTAGATCAATTCTCGTAAAGGTAAAATTAGATCTTAACAACAGCTATCTAAACAGCTTAACGTGCTTTCCGAGGCACGGACCTCGGAAAGCACGTTAAGCTGTTGGTCCCGGCTGTCATACGTGGATCTTTGACAGTCGTCACGGGAGGTCAGTCCAGTATGTCATTTGATTTTTGGTGTCAAGTACCCAACTACCGTGATTTACCTACTTCCGACCGACAAAACCTCTCACATCTATAGGCACCATATCATCCCGAATTGCAGATTTTTTTAAAGTATAATTTGGCCTATGTAATAAATAATAAAGCCTCAACGCCAATAAAAATTATCTTCAGACAAAAAAACCTGCAATTCAAGACAATTCTACCTAAACATTGTAGCTATTTTTAAGTACCGTATGCAAAAAATATTTGTTTAAAATAATAACAACACCTAACTAACACAAATCGCGTCAAAACTTGTATAAATGTATAATGTAGGTATAATGAACTCATGCAAATTCTTCTCTAATTTGTTTATAATATATTCTGAATTTATCACCGTGATGTAAAATTGTATAATAATGTACTGATTTTCTTTATTCTTCGAGAATGTGACGGGAATGTCGATATGTCAGCAAAGCTAACTAAATTAAACATTATGCTGAGAAAATAGAAAAAAAAGTCAGTTAAAACTCATTCTAATTAAGAATTTTTGTGGTAAAATAAAAATTATTCCTAGTTTTAATTGCTTAGTTCCCACTGCCACAAATTTTTATCTGGTAGGAGCGTACCAATAGAAAATGGCGCATAGGGCACGTATCATAGCTGCGCTGCGCCCCTTCGTAAATTATCTTAATATAACAAGTTGAATAAAAGCTTTTAAAAATGGGCATTTTTGTTTTAATTCTGGGCCCATTTTTCATATTGCCCAGCATGATGACGTGATAAGACCATGCCTAATAAAAATAAGCCAATGGTTTATTGTAATGTATTTTAAAAATAATTTTTGCGCCCCCCTTCTATAGGCGCCCGGAGCTCATGCCCTACATGCCCCCACCCTAGATACGCCTTTGATCTCTGGCTTCAAAGTATTGTATAAGTTTCTTTGGATTAAGCCAGTATATATTCAAATACAACCTGTATGCAGAACTTATGTCTGTTTTCACACAAAAGAAAGAGCATTTATCTCACAATATATTTTCTAACATTATTAGGTTAGATTAGACAATTAATCTGACATATCCACATTTCCCTTATGTATAATTGTATACTTTATGTACTTGTATGTTTGTGTGGCTACCTGCCCGAGTGGTCGCATGCTAGATATCCTACCACCTATAACTGACTTAATCTATGGAGCTTCCACACAGTTCTGGGTCAGAGCTATCTCTGTTCAGACACGAGTATGTCAGAGCTGGCTCCTGAACATTGAAAGAACAGAAAGCCCATATATGGGTGATGAAGGTCATAGAAATTCTATGCAAGCATATGTGCTGTATGGACCAAGTACCTGCAAGTTTCTGACTAACTGAACAACTCCTTTACAATTCAAAAGTACCTTTAAACGGTTTAATTGAGATAAATATTTTGACTTTGACCAAAACCAGGAAGGCTCCGACCCTGATATGTATAGATAGATCCTTAACCAATATATTTACCCATTCCATACAACTATGCAGAAGACCTCTGCTTACCCACAGATATAATTGTTGCACTTCACGATAACACCTACGACACCGGCGTAAGGTTCAAATTCGTTTACTTGAAATGCAACAATTACATGGCGTCCAGTATATTTTGGTCCTTCACAGCGCTGCTTGCAAACACAATTAATATCAACCAAACGCTAAATTCAGTACTTTTTAATTTTAGTTCTCTACGTCGCCATTGTCAAGATATACTGGACATAGTATATTTCTGAATTCAATGGGCAGTATACTTGTGTATCTTGTGTATTGCGTTTTACGAATACACATGAGGTGCTGATAAGCCTGAGCTTTCTTCCACATTAAGCATTCGCTGTTTTAAGTCACGTTGAACTGTGAGACGATTCTACTAACTTTTAGAAACGATCGTAATGTAGGGTCGGTTCACATCTGACGGAAGATACGCCGCGTATCGTCAGTCGCGTAACGCAGAAACAGTCAAATAATAATAAAATATCCAACCAAACACACATATCCGATGATGCGTTAGTGCGTCGACCATACTAAAGACGATACGTTCGACGTATCTTCCGTCAGATGTGAACCGGCCTGTAATATCAGTCTCAATCAGTCAAAAATCCCTCTGACTTTAATAAAATGAGATTGCGACCAGATTTGAACGTTTTAAATTAGTAGACTTAGCCTCCTGTACATAACCATCGAAACTAATATTTTGTTGATCATTCTAGCAAATGCTAGTCTTTAAAAAGTTCTATGTTTTTTTTTATTTGTCAATTTCATAGAAATTTTCGCTAAAATGCTTATTAGAAGTACATACTCAGGTTTATCAGCAGCCTTAAATAAATAAAACACGTATTTTCGTAAAACACAGTACAATAATTTAAAATTTTAAGTGCATTCCGATTGTGCAAGTAACTTGTGTACAAGTCTTTACTCTAGTACTTGCGTAGACGCAAGTGTAATTAAATCTGTGTGCAAGTAACTTGCACATCAAAACCACATGAAGAGATATTCAATAGAATCCAAGCTTCATACAGTCGTTAGGTACTTGTGTGAGTAGTCAAATTGGTTCAGCAAATGTACTAATTGAATGTTACACATCTTTTTGATATAGTGATTGTCCTCACAGATGAAAAGATAAAATTAATAATTTCTGCTTAATGATTATAATAAATGCTCTCTAAAATTCGGCCTCCAGTAAAGACTGGCCAAGTAAGCAGGAGATATAATAGTGCACAAGTGTGTGCGCAAACACATGATACGAACTGAGAGACATTAGGCGCGGAACCTACTCAAACGCGCAAGACATGGGGATGTCATACTACCAATTCCGAAACTCGGGAGCTGCTACTGAGATTTTTCTAATAATTAAATTTTCCTAATAAAAAACTCAATAACACTGTCCGACCTGAGAATCGTCACGTCTATTTCGAATTACGGTACAAGGTACAAATAATTCCCCCTTCCAGAAACATCATTCCATCATTCTCTTTTTTTTTTGTTTATGGTTTTTCCGAAATAATATTTATGATCGTTTGTGTTCTTTTTTTTAATATTTGAAGCTTGTTCTTTTGTATATCTACTCACGCGTCATCACTTTGCAATATAAAATAGTATACTTCATGTATATAAGTATATCATGTATGTAAGTGTATGTGCGTCTACCAACCGGGCGTGGTGTTGGCGAGTCGTCGCATGCGCCGGGTGTTGCGGTCCTGGTCGCGGATCTTCTTCTCCATCTCCGCGTTGGTGAGAGTCTCGAGGTGCGGCGCCCATTGTTCAGCTTCTGATGGTTGGCGGTAGGGCGTCTGCGGGAGAAGGAGGTATTTATATTAAACTAGATGACTTAGTGAATTTCGTAAAACCTAGAATATTATTTTTTAACAAAAAAAGAAGTATTCAAATCGGTCGAACCATTTTCGAGTTTTTGCTAAACTATCCAACCTATAGTTTCCTCTTGCATGCAGGGCATATACCTCTTCTCGTGCAGATAAGGTACGAGCATTGATCACCTCGCTTGCACAAGGCGGATTGGCGATGTTTTCCTTCCATAACCTCATGCATAAGAGGCGTGCGCCTTAACCATTAGGCTATTGCGACAATCTAAATGCCTTTTATTGTAAAACAATATTTCTTTACATCGCCCTAATCCGACAGCAGAACCATTCACTTATTATTTTTTTCTCTACATTATCCTCTATATGCAACATACTTCCACAACGGGTAGCGGTGCCTCGCTGAAGGCGTACGTCCTCTGATGCCAGCTCAGCTGTCCGCGCACACTGTACGCGATGCCCGTCACGAACTCGCCGCCGAGCCCCAGCTCTGAGCACAGCTTCATCGCGAACTGTTCCGGGTTGTTCTCCTTTTCCGACATATCCCATTCCACCTGGAAATGTAAATTTTTGTATTGAAAATGTGGCAATAACCTGGTGAAACAGTAGGGGGTGCAAGTATCTCCTGAGCTTCGGAACCCATTGGTATTTAAACGCACTAATCTCTAGATCTATCAGTAGATGTAGGGTAATTTTTTATTGTATGTGCGTCACTTCCGCGGGAGTAATAGTTGTTATTCTTTCTTTTTAGGATGGTACATTTTTTTCGTAAATTATGGCTAGATTCACGAGGCTATGCACCATCACACTACGACCAACGGGAGCGGAGCAGTAACCAAAGACGTAACTTAACGTGGGTGAAAAAGTATCACGAGGTCGAAATCAGTTCTCATTAAAGGTAAAAGCTCGCGAACACTTGCATAAGAAGTTGGCAAACTCGTCCCACAATTAATTTGTTATACTTCACCACCTATGTATTTTACTTCTCTCCACTTCATATATTTTGTTTATATGTATTTATTATTATAATTTATTCTCGGTTATTTTCTGCATCTGTTTCACACCTACTATGTTTTGTCTCTGCATCACTGTAAGGTAGACTGGTAGAAAATGCCTAAGGCATTAAGTCTACGTCTAAGTTTTTGTACATGTGCATGAAGTTTTAAATAAATAAATAAAATAAATCCCCTAGTTAGAGCTTGTGTGACTGCATATCTGTCTCACTAACCTGGTCAACAAGTGAAGTGTTCCCCACATGTATGTTGAGCTTGATGACTACTCTCTGGTCAGGCTGCTCCTCTAGTATCGCTGGTGGTTCGCTTGGGTACGCCTCTATTTGCTGCCTGATGGACGAAGCGATAGCCGGGATGAATGTACTAGTGTTCAGTTCAAGGTCATCGCATAGCACTTCCGCAAACTGTTCTGGAGTGATTATTGACTCTGAAATAATAGAAAGATTTTTTTGTAAAACAACATAGTTTAAATGACTGTTACGACTCTTTAAATTTACGTGTTTGGTGCACGACTGTACTAGTGGTGTAAAAAACTATCCATGAGCAATAACACCCAAACTACGCCATTATCACAGCGGTCTAGTACATACATAAACTCACGCCTTTTTCCCATGGGGGTAGGCAGAAACTACAGAACGCCACCTGCTACAATCCTTACGTACTCCTTTCGTCTCATCTACGTTCATACATCTCGTCATACAAGCACGCCGGTTACGAGTACTCCGCACCAGGACCTTTCTGAAAGGACCTCACCAACAAGGCAGTTCCAGACACATAACCCATCATTCCCACACTGCATACCCTCACCGCACTCAATGCTCTCCTGGACACCAGACCAGACTATAATGTGTTTTCGAATGAATGAATGATTGAAAGGTGATTTGTCAGAATGCTTAAAGTACTGCGAGATGAACGCATAATAGGTATGCATCTGTATACTTTTGTTTCGTCCAAGCACATGTTTTACTAAATTTGTATAATGTTTTGTTTAATTGATTTACTGTTTTCGGTTTTTAAAATATATAAATTGAAAGAAGCCAGTGTAATGGAGTTGTGTTGTCATATTAAAAAATTATTTACCATTTTTATTCCAAGTGAATGTATCCCTCAGTTTCTGTCCTTCAATCTCCATGTCCAGTCTGATGGGCACCAGGATCTGTTTCTGTGAGGAGTTCTCTAACATTGCTGTCATGTCCGTGTCGTCAAAGCATAGAGGGAAAGTGCGGACCTGAAATATAACCAAATACGTTTACACGTTTACATAAAATTAGATAAAAGGTCTTAAATAGGGGAACTAGATCTATACATACAATTTATAAAAATCAATTAATTTTGTCTGTATTCTTTTCCACTAATCTCCTAAACGACTGGACCAATATTAACAGGCCTTTCACTGGCCAACAGCTGATGTTGGGAGTAACTTACTTATATTTTGAAAAAAAAACACTCCAGTATCTGGCAGTCTCGCAGATGAAGTCGCGGCCATAATCTAGTTGTAAAATAAATAAATAAAAAATTTTTAGTAATTACCTTCTTATTATGCACCCGAGTCCTACTTATCTGAGTGGCTTGCGGTACAGCATCCAAGTGTGAAGAGTTGGGCATAACCGGCAGCCATGACTGGTTGTGAGGCTTCTTGCTCTTGCTCTCCCTCGGTGTTGCCAGCTCCTGGCTGACTGACACTGCCTTGTACCTGATTGTGAAGAAATGATGTAAGCGAAACTGCTTAAGCAGTTGGAGACTTGTTAGTGGTGATAACATACAATGTAACCAGCTGGACCCCACATACACCAATGGGAAGTATTCTTTATGGTTGTTAATGGCAGATGTTTGTGATTAAAAACCAACGAACCAGAAACCAAACAAGACATGATGAAGATCCATAACCCAGATGATGTTTAATCCATATAATTATGCGGAAAATGTTTTCAGTTTTAGAAAGAAAGCAGGTAAACCGTAGTGCCCAAATGATGTAGAATCAGAAATCATTAGATTCGAGGTTTGAATGATGATGATAAATGTTGATGATTTTTTTATTATTATCACTTACCAATGTTTTCTCAAACATTTCATCAATACACTCATCACTCAACCATATTCCTAAAATAGAAAATAATTATTGTAAAACGTACACATACTTATCATCGTTGCCCTCAATAATATCTTCCACCTCAGAAGCCTTGAGTAGAGATACCGAACTGGATAGCACGTGGGCTCCTAGCCCATTGTCGATGAGACGTTTCCTCTCGTCATTGGTCAAAGTACGCCGGGCCATACCCGGGTACTTCTTGTAAAGAGACCCACGGAATAACCGCAGGTAGTTGCCAACCTAAACGTAATAAACATATGCATGTAAGATAAACAAATAATTTATTGATATTAACAATCGGGATGTAGCTACCACCGTATTAGCCCTATCAAATTCAAATTCAAATTCAAACAATTTATTTGTGAACACAGGTTTGATAGATGTTATAAATACATTGATAAATGTTCTGTATGTTCTATCAGTAATGGTGTACAAAATTTTATAGTCAAAATTATGTCATAATATAATCAAAGATAACTATGGATACAGGGCCCCCAACTTCGGGGCCTGGGGCCTGAAGTTGGGGGCCCCGTATCCACAGTAAGGTAGTAGGGAAGGTCAGCGGGTCATCTTAGGGGGAATACTAATATCAACAAATTTTCTACAGAGCCCGTTAAGGCCAAGCTACATCACTGTCTATAAGATGTATTTAATGTAGTTTAAAGAGGATATAGTGCAATCATGAAAGCAAGGAACTTACAACATGGCCCTAACAGCAATGTCTATGATTCTGATTGACAATAATGGCTAACAGAAGGGGCGTTTTACGTTAGCCTTCGGTTTAAGTGAAGGGGAAAACCATGATACTTAACTATTGCCTGTTAAGTTAAAACTTCTAGCATCAAATAAAAACAAAATTAACGCCACCAACCTCTGAGCCGACACAATAAAATTCTCCTCCCTCTTCTATTTGGAAGCTTATCGGCTTATCGCCGTAAGTTCTCAACGCCATTTTCTCTGTTATTCTTAGCTTCCAACTAAAAAGAAATCAAATAATGCTGTATATTTTCACTAAATAAAATAATGAAACCATTTGCTTATTTGCTAGGTACGCTACGATAGCGTTATCGAAAAGTTGACATTGAATGAATGAAATGAACCTTTGAACAACAAATAAATCTGTCAGTTACCTTGGCGTCAATATAAATGTTGTCTTTCCAAAAAAACATACAATTTGCAAGTTTCTTGTAGCAAAATTAGAGAAGAATCAAATATTCTAACATTTTTTTTCTTAACCGAAGATTTTTAAATGTCTAATGACAACTTTTTTATTAAACATCTTATTTTCCATATTACATCTCAGCTCTATTTGCCAGACAAAAAATAAAATGAAATAGTTTAATGTTTTTTATTTGTCACTGAAAATTAGGAATACTTAAAGTTTATACTGGCAACACTGGTCTAGTAACCTTGATTCCCATTTAATTATTTTTCATTTCATTCATTCATTCACATTGCCGATCCAATTTGATTTTGGCATTAGTTTCAAAAGTATTGCAAAAGAGGGAAGTCGACGCAGCCGCTGCCGTACACGATAAGTGCCTAAAAAATAGTAAAATGTCTAATAGACCAGTGGCATTTAAAAATCCATTCTCTAGGCCATGGATGTCGCAAACGGGCGCAGCGGCTGCGGCTGGCGAAAAATCAAAAGGTCTGAAGGGTATCGTGGCCGGCGGAATAACTGGTGGCATTGAAATTTGTATAACATTCCCGACGGAATACGTGAAAACACAGCTGCAATTAGACGAAAAAGGTTAGTTTACTATTCTCCTCTTTCACCTGTAAGTCCACTTTCATTCACCAATCGATATTTCCGTATTGCATCTTGTATCATATTTGTAAACATTACAAATGAAAACCCATTCGCTAAAAATACTGCCGTTCGTACGTCATTCATTTTTTTAACTCTACTATTGACTCTTCATTCATTTGTTTCTTGGTGCAGTTAGCAGTTAGAGCACGCTGGTTAGATCGTAAATGGTCTGAACCTGCAAAGTTAATAAATTATTCTAGGTTATTTTAACCTTGGATCGGAAGCGCTCTGTTGCTCGATATCTTTCCATGGAGCGTAGGAAAACGTTTTGTACAAGAATTGGACTTTGGTCTAGTACCAATGTTATGTCAGAACAAACAAATAAAAATATTGTTCAAGGACTTTTTCTTCGTCACGACACTCGAGTACCTAACTTGCTTGAATGGCCACTATTAATATTACAATATGTATTATTTAAAATTATAGTATGAAATCGGTTGATAACTCAGAACTAGACCAAATAATTATGCTATAGTCTTACTTAACTAAAGCTGTTACTCTGAAACAAAATAAAATAATAATAGTATTAATAAAAACCTTTTTACTTTGTAGATACCTACAGTTGAATTATTGACCTTTATGTTCTATAAATATTCAGTCTACTTATGCAAATTAATTAATTAGTGTTAAAAACTTGAAGAAAACAATAAATTTCAAAAAAAATTGATTATAAGGTACCATTACTACATCTAGGTACAAGACTCTAATTAGAAAATAATTGCCTGACATTCTATTTTATTGTGTAAGAAAATGTTGAATGTAATTCCAATAACTTCATGTTATACAAATAAAGTCTTTATGTCCAAAGTTTTAAAGTACAAAATCTAACATTCTAAAGACATTTTGTTATAAATATTTAAATTCAAGTGACTGGCTGGAATGAAGTCACAATAATTTTGTACAAGTTTATGTAAATTTGTTCTTGTTCTTTGATAAACAGAATAAACTTTTTTTTTTTCGATAACTGTACTTATATTACAAATTTTTGGTTTATTAGAAACCTGAAAAAGGGTCATTGTACTCATTTCCAAGACTGGAATTCAACAAAATGTATGGTTTTTTTTTCACTATTTTAAAAATTATTCGTAATGATGAGTGCAATAACCCCTTTTCAGATTAATGGTATTCAAAAAATATTACTCAATAGTGTTTGCTTTGCCAACTATAAAAACAGTAATTGCAGAAGAATATTACCTACCTACTTAAAAATAATCAAAAATCAAAATGCACAATCTTTTGAAACACAATCAACATTAACTCTTTCTAACTGGTTTATGTGGTAATGAAACATCACAATGTTGCCAATGTCATAATACCTTTAATAAACAATCAAACTCTAGAGATTATTCAGAGACTTTAGAACACTGACGATTTACAATAATGAAGTTACATTGCCTGAAACATGACATATTTATAAGTTTTTAAAAGTTATTGGCATCCTGGTAACGTCAAGTATCCATATAAATTCTTCTTAGCAACAACTACAACCTCCTTTTTAACATAACATAACATCACGCCTGTAATTCCCAAAGGGTTAGGCAGAGGTGTACTCATTAGTACACCCACATTTCGCCAGTTATGTTTTTAGTTCCATGTAATAGGGGGCGAGCCTATTGCCATCAACCGGGCACAAATCCAGACTCCGAGGCTGCTACTGAGAAATCCCTGATGGAAAAACCCAATAACACTGCCCGACCTGGGAATCGAACCCAAGACCTCATGCACAGCTGTCGCGCTTGCGACCACTAGACCAACGAGGCAACCTCCTTATTGTTTCCTCCTAATTGAGTTTCTATTACCGAAACTTCTAAAATAAATTTTAGAACCAATTTAGATGTAGGTTTGAAACATTAAAAGCCTAACATTGTTCAGAGTACAAAAAATGATAATATTACGGTAGCTGTAGCATGTTCCATGATAGGGGGGGGGGCGAGCCATCAACCGGGAACACAAACAAATGAAACAAATTATTAAAAAAAAAAATTGACCAGGATTTTCATCTCAATTGTCTAGGTCGCAAGCGTGACTGCTGCGCATGAGGTCTTGGGTTCGATTCCCAGGTCGGGCAAAGTGTTATTGGGTTTTTCCATCAGGAATTTCTCAGTAGCAGCCTCGGAGTCTGGATTTGTGCTCGGTTGATGGCAATAGGCTCGCCCCCTATTACATGGGACTAAAAACATAACTGGCGAAATGTGGGTGTACTGTGTGTAGACTTCTGCCTAACCCTTCGGGGATTACAGGCGTGATGTTATGTTATTAATGGATCTATTTTGTTCTGCATAACCATTACCAATCACAACAATGATCATGAGTTTTTTTATAATTAACATAATAATCAATAATTTTATAATCCTATTTTAAGTACATTTAAATACAATGCTAAGTTTTAATAAATACTATTTATGAATAAAACATGAATATTTAAAACTTTAAATTGAATATTAAATGATTTTGTATTTTAATTATCGTTAGGAGACGTTTGTCATGATTATCACCACGACGAGTGAAAGCAAAAATGTAGGTTTTAATCGACAATAGGTCTTGGGTTCGATTCCCGGGTTTGGCAAAGTGTATTGGGTTTTTCCATCAGGAATTTCTCAGGAGCAGCCTCGAAGTCAGGATTTGTGCCCGGTTGATGGCAATAGGCTCGCCCCTATTACATGGGACTTAAACATAACTGGTGAAATGTGGGTGTACTATTGGGTACGCCCCTGCCTAACCCTTCGGGGATTACAGGCGTGATGTTATGTAATCGACAATAGGTCGTGTTTTATTTTCAACCATAATAGGGGTTTAATTGGGTGTTTGTATACACACGTATACAAACACCCAATAAGGTTGAAAATATGTATAACACGACAAAATTGTCGCTTAATACATTTTACCTTTTACCCGTCGACCAGTATCGGTTCATGATAACATGATCCGTGGTATAAATCATTTTTATCTGTTTGCTTTAACTCTGAGGGGGCAAAGGACAGTACAAACCTAAGTAGATTAGGCAAGACTTTACGATCTTGATACTTTGATTAGGTAATAGGCTATTGATGTCCGCGCAGTAACTCAATTAAATCGATCTTAAATTGAAGACGTTTTGGGTAATGTTAAATTGAAGTTAAACTCACCTTAGCCTTTGGAAAAAAAAAAAACAAATCCTCATAAATGTCCCGCCCTGGGAGATTTAAGTCTGCCTAAAGTAGGGGTTCCCTAACTTATATGTATGTAGGAAACTGGGAAGGCTACGAAGAAAAAATATCCGCGCCCCCCTGCCCAGATAATATAGGTAAATTTGGTTAGGTACTATGAAGGATAATACATTAAGAAAAGAAAGTACCTACATTAAAATTTTATATTGCGCATGTTTCAATATCTAACGTTTAAACCTAAGTTCGTATAAAATGTCGTACCTACAGAGTAAACGCTCGAAATCTGTTAATAAGGTTACCTTAACTACACTGTTAGTCCACGCCCTCCTTTGCTGTTCTCTGCGGCCACTTTGAAAACCTCTGGTCTGACTCTAACTGACAAAAATATCCCCGCGGTCTTACCTTCACCTTTGTGTGTCGTGATGGCCCAGTGGTTAAGGCGCCCGCCTCTCATGCATGAGGTTGTGGGTTCAAATCCGGGCAAGTACCAATGTGAATTTTTCAATTCATATGTACTTTCTAAAGTTTATCTTGGACATCATTGGCATCGGTGAAGGAAAACATCGTGAGGAAACCTGGACTTACTGTTCCACTCAAACCATGTCAGAGGCCCTTGAGGCGGTTTAGAAACTTTGACACAAGGGTGTGTAGGGTCGTAAGGCCTTACTACCCACACGATAAGAAGAAGACCTTCCCGCAGTTACGCTGGGGATTCCGGTAGCGTACACGCCTTCACCGATAAACAACGTAATCACCTAATCTGAATATGTCTGTTTCGATACCGGTGATAGGTCAGGGTCAAAACCTGTGCGCGGAACGGAGTTGACATCTTAACCGATTCAAAGGGAACCGGATAAACTGGTTTCTACGCCCACCTTTAGACAAAAGACCTTTATTGTAGATTACACTTCGTTAAAGCAATCAAATATCATAAAACTTCTAAAAATAACATAACATCACGCTTGTAATCCCCGAAGAGTTAGGCAGAGGTACACCTGCGTAACTCTTCGGGGATTTGTGGGTGTAGTGGTTACACCCACATTTTCCCATGTAATGGGGGGCGAGCCTATTGGCAACAATCGGGCATAAATTCAGACTCTGAGGTAGGTAACTACTGAAAAAATCCTGATGGAAAAACCTAATAACACTTGGCCCGACTTGTGAATCGAACCCAAGACCTCATGCTGAGCAATCACGCTTTGCGACCAATAGACCAGCGAGGCAGTAAAATATCATAAACTTCTAAAAATATAACATCGTACATCAGTGGGCAATCTGGCCAGCTGTTTACAGTGCCCGAAATTCGAACGTCATTCTTTTTTTTTCTTCTTTCAAGAGAATAAATAAGTTTATTAGACTACGTGGTACACAAAAAAAAAAAAAAGTATTTATTACACACCGTATCACTCCTTCTCTATGGCTGGCTTCAACATTGGCTTAGTCGAGCGGTGAAAATCAAACAACTACTAAAATTGACACATTAAAAAAAAACAAGTTTCTGCCCGCAACTTTGTCTGTGTAGATTTCAGAATTAAGCCCAAAAGTTCTAAACTATCCCACGGGAACCGCTCATGTTTCCGGGAGTTTCCTATGTACTATTCCAGACTATAATCTATTTCTAATGCCAAATTTCATCCAGCCGTTCTGACGTGTTTGAGTAGCAAACATCCATCCATCCAAATGTTTGCGTTTATAAAATAGTAGCCGCGGCCCCGACTCCCTGTATCAGGGCACAAGTTCAGCGCTATTTTGGCCCATCGATTGCCCATTACGTTTGTACATTCTTCCCGCCATCTCCTTCGTGGAGTGAAACTGGATGGACTTCTCCCAAACTGGAGCGATGAGGCACTGAATCAGGAAGGATGGACGGAGTGGAGGATGGCCTTTGCCCAAGAGTGGGACAGAGTAGGCTAACAAAAATAAAAAATAGTCGTAAGATGCCAAACCTCACACTTCCCGTGCTTGCAATATACTTAAAAAGAATCGTTAGTAAAGGCTAACAACCTTAATTGGACAGTAGTGCAACTTGACCGATAAATTTCATGGTCAATGTGACCACACACGTATCTATTACGTGATTTCCTATCGTGTGTATACGTTTATCACAATGACCTTTAGCACTAACTTCTACACGTGTTTTTTTTTTTTACCCGCGTTAAGTTACGTCTTTGGTTACTACTCCTCCCCGTGGGTCGTAGCGTGAAGTTGTATAGCCTATACTCCTATAGTATTCCTCATGAATCGTGACTATCGTATAGAAATATTTTTACCAATCCGACTTGTAGTAGTCCCAGAGATATGAGTGTTTAAACAAACAAAAAAGCTCTCAGCATTATTATATTATATTAGCATAGTAATAATAATATATTAGAAAAATAACGGCTGTTATTTTGTTGATATGGCTCCGTTTATCGTGAAATAACGAAGCTTATATCCACATTGAAAGAACGATAGCGCTGTAACGTTATTTTTCTTTACCCGGAATAGCACTTAAGCTACTTTTTATCCCGGAAAAATGCACTGTTCCCGTGGGATAATATATTAACTTTGACGCGGACGAAGTCGCTAGCAGAAGCAGTATATATTTAGCAGTTATATACATTAGTATAGAATATAGAAAAAGCTGGACATGTTAACTTCCATCCTACCTACGCAAAATTATTTTAAAACACTTCTGAGAAAAATCGTAAATACAAACATGTAGCCAGAACTGTATCGCTGCTAATTTTAACCTAAACTATGATTTATGTACAGCCATACAAGACGAGCTCAAAATAGGTGGGGAACCATAGACAATCGTAGGCCTTAGGCCTAACACGATAAAAATAGAAAAAGAATTGAATCTAGTTGCCCCTTCCAAAAGGTAGTTACGCAAGGAGAAAAATGGCAAGAAACCCCAATCAATTGTTTTACAATAAAACTACTATATCATAATCTTGATTATCATAGGTAACCAAAAACATCTTGTTCTTCCAGGAGGTGCCAAGAAGTACACAGGCATTTTTGACTGCGTCAAGAAGACTATCAAGACACATGGGGTGTTAGGTCTATACAGAGGACTCAGTGTCCTTGTCTATGGATCGATACCCAAATCAGCCGTCAGGTAACCTACTTCTTAAGCTTATTAAATTACTAGCGACTCGCCCCGGCTTCGCACGGGTACTATGTAGCCTCTTGAATCACTCGTATCTATTGATGAAAACTGCATCAAAATCCGTTGTGTAGTTTAAAAGATCAATGCGTACAGACGGCGGAAAGCGACTTCGTTTTTAAGCCCGACGCAAAACGACGGGGTGTTATAAGTTTGACGTGTCTGTCTGTGTCATTGTAGCTCCCGAACGGATGAACGGTTTTTATTTTGATTTTTTTGTTTAAAGCTTAATTAGTCGGGAGTGATTTTGACTATGTTTTAAAGCCGTCCAAAACGGCAGATGCCGAGGGTTTTTAAATTTTAAAATTTTATTCTATTTAGAGAAGCCTCCGCGCAAACAAAACAACAAAATGATTGTATGATCTCGATATAATATTAACAAATGACATGTAGCAGAAACTATATTCTTTGTATAGTCTATTGTTATATTTTAATAGTTTGTGATTTATAACATTGCTAGCCAGCGGAACATAATGACGCTTCCAATGATACTTCATGCGTTTATATACGACGAGCAGTATATGAGATTCGCACACAGATGAACATACATAACAGGTGTAAAAAGACACAAGTCACATGTTCTTCCCATTCTGCCGATACCTGAGAACATTCTACTACGAAGATTTTGAAGGTCAAAACTTCAATAAGTTATAATAAATAATAAATAAATAAATATCTTGGGACAACTCACACACGGCTATCTGATACCAAGCTAAGCAGAACTTGTGTTATGGTAACCAGACAACTAATATACATACTTATATAATTTATAAAAACATACATATTATAGATAAATCACACCCAGACACGAATTAACAATCATGCTCATCACATAAAGTTTGTCCTGGGTGGGAATCGAACCCACGACCTCCGGCTTAGCAGTCAGGGCCACTAATCACTAGACCAACAGGCCCGTCAGTTAGTATCTACATGTGGATGTGAATGGAATAAGGATCTATAATTATGTTCTGACTAAACTTTAAACACCTCTACGACCCTTGTACTGTTGTATTCACCCATAAACACAAAAATAAGCGTGTTACATTGGATGGTAACAGAACCCCCACCACTAGTTTAATAATTAAAAAAAGAGGTTTTATAAAAAGGTATGAGTAACAGCCTCGGAGTCTGGATTTATGCCCGGTTGATGGCAATAGGTTTGCCCCCTTTTACTGGTGAAATGTGGGTGCACTAATGGGTACACCTCTGCCTAACTCTTCGGGGATTACAGGCGTGATGTTATGTTATGTAAAAAAGTATGAGTAGTGCACTAGAGTGTAAGATTTAAAAATGCGCAGATTATAAAACGCGAGATATGCTTGTTTAACTAGCGCGCAAGATAAGATTGTCTTAGATAGCAAGTATGTATTCTGTTTTTCTTTATATTACTCGTGAATGTTCATTTCTTAAACAAACTTTCGACCTAATTTGATAGCGTAGGTGTTGATTTCAATTTGTATTGTATTGGTTTGTGAATATCAACTAATCGGGATGCCTTCTTTTCGCATAATATTATTTTTCCTAATATACTTTGGCATAACGGTTTTGGCATAATTTGTTTTGACCACATGAATAGTGAAAGTCAAAACATTTATTTCAATTAGACCATTTACAGGCACTTTTGAATTGTCAAGGAGTCCGTTAGTTAGTCCGAAAGTTGAAGCTAGTTGCTCGTTCCAAAACGGAGGTAAGCCTCTATGGAGAACGAGCAAGAAACTCCACCTCTCTCTCTCTCTCTCTTCTCTCTCTCTTCTCTCTCTCACTCTCTCTCTCTTCTCTCTCTCTCTCTCTCTCTCTCTCTCTCTCTCTCTCTTACGAAAAGGCGGCAAAAACTATATTAAATGACTTTCTCTAGTATCATCTTCGTTATTCAGCGCGTTTTCGTATCTTATTTTACTGTCTATAATGTCGTTTTTAAATTGCCACATTTTCATGTTGTCTGCTTTTGTCGGCCAGACTAAAAAACACCATGGTTACTAAATCACAGAGAGCAGCTAATGTTATAGGATTCGTCGATCAGCAGAATGTTTTTCGCTTTTGGGTTGGTAAAAATTTGTTCGTGTCAGTACAATAACCCCTTTTCAGGTTTTTGCTAAACAAAAAATGAGGTTGTATAAATTGACCTCGTCCAAAATAACATATGACATGCCACAACAGCCTATCCGATTTAATTTGGGCCAGTTTCAGGTCAAATCAATAAAGGGCGGTTACTCCACGTGACATGTGAGAAACACAATTTTCGAGTAAACTCATTTATTTCGAAAAATACAACAATTATGTATTTATATAATTAAAGTAAATGCAACAAAAAGTACAAAGGCGAACGTAATGCCTCAGGCGTTCTCTAAAAGTCAACTAAAGGTGGTGAAGAGATAATAATAGTAGGTGCAAATTATTGTCCTAGCGTAAAACAACAATTGTTAAGATTTAAAAAACAAAAAAGATTAATTCATAAATAGTACAACAAAATAATGTAAAAATAACTGTACTTGCTGTTGTTTCCTATAAGTGAAATAGTTGTTAAATCGGCCTAGCCTTTTCTCAACTATGTTGGGGTCGGCTTCCAGTCTAACCGGATGCAGCTAAATACCAGTACTTTACATCGAGCGACTGCCTATCTGACCTCCACAACCCAGTAATTGAGTAATACGTTACCCTTTGCTAAGACTGGTTGTTAGACTTTCGGGCTTCTGAAGACCCGTAAGGACTGTCAAAGATCCACGTATGACAGCCGGGACCAATGGCTTAACGTGCTTTCCGAGGCACGGAGGAGTCTGAGATGGGTAAAGATGGTTTCCCATCCACGGACCTACCCCGGCATGCGTCCTGGTCCATGCACCTTACGGATCGACCCGTGCGAATCCTTTAAGTGAAGGACTACACCTACATAACACTTTTTGTTTGTATGTCATAATTTATGTATATTTGTTGATGAAGATTCTAAAAACATAAATAACATTAGCCACTTTCGACGAAACCGCATTTTCGTTTTAACTTTATCACATTTTGGTTATCTTATCACAAAATGTTGATATTATACCGTTATAACTTGTCAAATATGAATGACCAATGATATTTCTGTCAACATCAGTGTACTGGAAGGTACCGTTAGGCAAAAAATCATTACTTAATGAAGAGATTACGAAACTATTATGATAAAATTCCTGTTAGAGCAAATTAGATTTAATTATTCTGCAGTCATTACAGGCCTTTTATGACTTCCACATTCAAATAGAATGTCTCATATACTTAATACAATCTTACTGTTAAAAATACGAAAGTTTGGATGGATGTATGCTGTTACTCAAACACGCCCGAGAGGCTGGACGAAATTTGGCACTGAGAGAGCGTAAAGCCGTTGGCTGTCATTAAGCTGTCATTCGTAGATCTTTGACAGTCGTTGTGGATAGTCACAATCCCGAAAGTTTGGCAACCAGTCTTACTAAGAGATATCGTGATGCCCAGTAACTGGGTTTTGAAGGTCAGATAGGCAGACTTTTCATACTTACTATATTTTTTTGGGAAAATTCTAGGCAGATGATTCGATATAATAGATAATATAAGTATCTTCCATATTATCAAAAATTAAGCTAAATCTTGTTTGTCTGTCAATCATAACAAAGTGGCAACTGACAACTAGATAGGCAGAAGCTGTTATCTGTGTGTTTACTGATAAAGTAACACTGTGTCATCAGTCATTTTGGTTCGCTAAAGAAAAGTATGTAACAAACTCGTAATCTTACTTCTAGTGAATGTGGTTGAGTTATATTGCCATGTAGATCAGAAAATAGCCGCAAAATTACGGCTATTCGGCCGTCTGTTCAGAAAGGGTTTTTAGTGTGCCCAAACGGAAAGGGTTTTAAGTGTCAAAGTTGGACACTTTTTGTGTTACTCGAATTACGAACTTGCGAATCCTAATTATGAAATTTAAGCGATAAATTAAAATATAATAAAAACGGAGACGTAAATAAACTGTCTTTATTTTTGTTGTAATTTTTTTCTCAGGGGCATCATGTCACGTGTGGACAATTTTTATACAAATGGTTGTATTTTTTAATGTTTTTTTAGGACCTTACCAACCGATAAAGAAAAAAAATTTTTTTTGATAGGATATACCTACCTTCCTTTAGAGTGGTCCCATAGAAATGTCATCAATATCGGTTTAGTAGATTGGCGTAGAAATCAAAATAACAAAAAAAAAACTAAGTAAACGACATTGCGTAATTTGCCTTCTTTCTGGTACCTATCCGGAAACAATGTAAAAGGTCCATATATCTAAAAGAATTATCTTCATAATACGTATAACTCATAGCACTGATGTAGGCAATTGCCTACGCTACAACTAGATATCAAATTGTCGCTGATATTGATATATATTTATCACCTTGACACCTTGTTGACTTTGCTACTTCGTGCGCTATTTATGTGTGATAGTTAATATTTCCTTATGGCGCTTGTAAATGGGATATATTTGACCGGCAATGTGTGGCTGTATTATATTTAGTAGGTACTGGCTTATGTCAGCAACTTAATTTGTGTAAATGTCGGTTAACACGCGATTTTCTTATTGATTTTGTTACTTGTAACATACGCCAGTAAAACTCCTGTCAAAATTCTGTCCAGTCGTTTAGGAGAATAGCAAGAACAACATAGATTTTTTTTTGAGAAAGACAAATTGGTTGTTAGGAAGGCAAATTGGCTTGCCCTAATTGGGACCTAATATTTTTTTTTTGAAATATTCTCGGACTTCCCCCCTCCATCGTGGGGGTGACGGTAATTTTAACCCCCTAGGCACGGCACTGCGAGACTATTCATCCAAACATACATTACAAACTAGAGAATACCATACAAAAACCAGTCAATCTAAAAATACCAAGTACCAGGATTACATAACTCGACGGTAGTACTAGCATTTCACTCGTAATCTATCCGAGGCAAGTGGACACGTATATCTCACGTTACCGCAAAGTGAAGCATATAATGACTGATAACAACAGTTCATTGTGTCACTTAGCCGAAGGTTGCATGCAGATAAACATACTCAATGACATACAGGACATTCCGCTGCGAGGTGAATGTAATGTAACCGTCTTTGCATTTTCTGCTACTTAAATGGAGGTCTGGTTTGTATGTGAGGTGACTTCTAAAATATCTGCGTCTGTCCGAACGCATTCGACCCTAATCTCTTCAGAGTAAACAGGCTTCTTCTGGGTAAGCTGCCTCCATCGTAGACTTTGTCTCTGTCACCTCCGACCTAGACAAGAGTCAAGAGCATACCCAATCTATATCTAAAAAAAATGTTTAAGAACGGTTGGTACTGTGGAAGTTGTCACTATAGTTCTTTTTTCAAGACAGTGAATAATGGATGGCAAAGAATATAGCGATTAGTCACTGTTATATTGTCTTATTCTTAATAAGTCACATGCGGAAAAGCAACAAATGACTTTAAAGTATGTACTTGACATACATTAAAAATAAATTCTGTAGTTGCTTTCCTCACACAAATATTAACATGGGTACAAAGAGCAGTTAAATTAGTAATACTCAACAAGAATCCATGAAAAAAATAGGATATTTTTTTCTTTTTTAAGAAAGTATGTACATAATTATGTGTTTTTCGTTTTCGAGCTAGCCATCTTGCCGCTGAGTTTGGACAGGCGCGATGAACCCGTACGCACACAGTGATAGCAACACTTCATTTTTTTTTAATGCTCTCAACTAAGTTTTCTATGATTGTGTAGGAAGTTTCATTAAAAGACCTACATTCATTTATTAAAAAATTAAGGACTTGAAAGTTATCAGAAAAGCCGCACGGCGTAAACACTCTTATCCAAAACAAACACTGCAACATTGGTAGGCTTGAAAGTTTCTACAAAAGTACTAGGCAACTATGACTGACAAAGAAGTAAATTGCTACAAATTAGCACTCTGAAACTGTACCATCACGAACAATTGCGGTCAAAGCACTTTTCACCTTAACGTTCTTAGTATTAAGGTTGAAAAGTAGCTCATCACCACTGTCCTCGGTTGTACCTTCCTACAATCTTACCTCATTGATCACGTGAAACGCTACCGTTTAACCGGATAGGAAAATTATCGAATATTTTGGTAGCTGTGGGAAGATATAATTAGAACAGTAGCCGATGTCTTTCGAAACTTTTCAAAATAAATTATTATGTGAAGTTGTTTTTAAATACACGGCGATCGGTAGGTATTTTAAGAAAAACAAGGTCGAACAGTACCTAATTATTTACCTACTAGCTGTTCCCTACGACTTCGTACATAATGTGGTTCTTTTCGTCCGTATTAAATTACGTCGCCCTAGGAAGACCTACACTGACCTTATTGGTAAGGTCCATCAGAAAGGTCAGGTGCGGAGTACTCGTAACCGGCGTGCTTGTATGACGAGATGTATGAACGTAGATGAGGCGAAACGAGTATGTAAGGATCGTAGCAGGTGGCGTTCTATAATTTCTGCCTACCCCCATGGGAAAAAGGCGTGAGTTTATGTATGTGTATGAATGTAAATTACGTCTTTGGTTACTGCTCTGCTCCCGTGGGTCGCAGCGTGATGTTATATAGCCTATACTATTCCTCATGAATCTGGCTATCATATACAACAATATTTTTTTATGTTTTTACTTACGGATCCCTAATATTTTGATAATAAAATATAGCCTATAGCACTCGGTGATAACGTAGCTTCCAGTTTGCGAAAGAATTTTCAAAATCGGTTCAGTAGATCCGGAGATTACCCCCTACCATCCTCACATACTTACAAACTGTATAATATTAGTATAGATTTTCTTTTGACACGGAACTGAAGAAAACTAACTTACTAAGTAAACTAACTAACTACTAACTTTTAAATAACGAATGTTTACAGGTGTGAAATCCGTCACCTACACGATGACGTTATTTCAACACAATAGTATTGTCCAATCTAACCTTGTTACAACACACTGTGGCGGTCAGTGTACTTGTAACGAGGCAAATATATTACATTGGTAAATGCAATGCACCTTGTGATAGAAAACTCACTAATTTAAATAAAGGGTGTAAAAAATCACATCACATACTCGTTATCTACGAATAATCCCCATCAAATTGAGAACAATTTTTGTTGGGAAACAACTTTCTTCTTCGGTGTGAAAAATAACTATTTAATGCAACGTAACAATGTAAAACACTCAAATTATTGTGATTATGGGTGCATACAGCAGTACAGGGGTAGTTTTCGTATAAAAACGTAATCAAAAGTTTTAACTTCAGCCTATCTTCGTACCTCCTTAAATTTGACGATGATGCAAAACGAAAAGAAGAATAGGTAATCAAAAAATGAATACTTATCACGCCTGTAATTCCCGAAGGTTAGGTAGAGGTGGACCTATTAGTACACCCATGTTTCGCCAGTTATGTTTAAGTACCATGTAATAGGAGGCGAGCCTATTGCCATAATCTGGGCACAAATCCAGACTCCAAGGCTGCTACTGAGAAATTTCTGATGGAAAATCCCATAATAACACTGCCCGACCTGGGAATCGAAACCAAGACCTCATGCTCAGCAATCGCTCCTGGAGACCAACGAGGCAATCACTACGAATACTAATATTCAAAGATGACGGACTATTCTGTTACCCATGAATATTAGTATTAGCTTTTGATACTCGTATTAGATAGTACCTAATACTTTATTCTACTTTCACAGATTCGGCGTCTTCGAACAAGCTCGACTATACATGGTGAAAGAGGATGGTACTCTGTCCACGACAGGCAAGCTAACGTGCGGTCTGGTCGCCGGGGTCGCCGAGGCCGTCTTCGCTGTCACCCCCATGGAGACCGTGAAGGTCAAGTTTATCAACGACTTGAGGCTAGAGAAGCCAAGATTCAGAGGATTCTTCCATGGAGTGAGGCTGATTACTAAAGAAGAAGGTGAGTATTCCATTTACTGAAATGATTAGTGAAATAGTGGCCCACATTACAACATTTTTTGTCCGACCTGGAAATCAAAATGAAATGACTTTGTATGTCAGCTTTTGTTTATTGTTCTTTTTGAACAAAAACGTTTATCATTTACTGACTTCTGCCAAGTTACGTCTTTGAATACTGCTCCGCTCCCGTGAGTCATTATGTGATGTTATAGCCTATACCAGGGGTCGGAAACCTCTTGCCAGGCAAGGGCCACAAGGTGGCAAATTAAATAAAAGGCGGGCCGCAATTGTATTAAAAAAAATAAAACATACGGATTTAATTCGTACCCGTAATACTTACATTATGTTTATATAGCTAGAAAAATAACCACTGTAAATCATTCAGAAATGAAAACTACAAAGTACATATTTAAATAGCGTATTAACTGATTTTATACCACAAAACATTCACGGGCCGCAAGTAAGACGTCCACGGGCCCCATGCGGGCCGCGGGTTGCCGACCGCTGGCCTGTACTATTTCTCATTAATCATATAAAAAAAGGATTTTTCAAATCCAACTTGCAGTTCAAGAGATTAGCGCGTTTAAACAACTCATTTCAATTCGATTCTCTCCTATTTCAGGTGTGGGAGGTTTATACAAGGGTGTAACAGCGACAATAATGAAGCAAGGCAGTAACCAAGCGATCAGGTTCTTCGTGATGGAGTCCTTAAGGGACTGGTACAAGGGAGGCGACCGGGATAAGTATGTACCGAAGTACATGGTGGCGCTGTTCGGTGGCATGGCTGGTAAGACCTTTAGCTTAATAGATAACTTAAAATGTCATTGTGACCCATTGGTTAAGGCGCCCGCCTCATACACGAGGCTGTCGGTTCATAACTAGGCACGGGCAAGTATCAATGTGACGTCACTGACATCGGTGAGGGAAAACATCGTGAGGAAACCTGGGACTTACTGTTCCATTCAAACCATGTCAGAGGCCCTTGAGGCGGTTTAGAAACTCTGACACTAGGGTGTGTGGGTTCGTAAGACCTTACTGCCCACACGATAAGAAAAAGAAGATAAGGCTGAAAGAAATCGCCAATGCCCCTTGAGCAAGCCCAGTGATCAATGCTCGTGTCTTCTCTGTTTTAGAAGAGACTTGCCCTGCAATGGGACAATAATAGGCTGATATTACTATTACTTCGGTAACTTAAAAAAAGGCGCTATACGCTCGAATAAATCTATGCCACGAATCATCTAAAAATACGATGATCAACTCCTGCGCAGGAAAACACTTTGAAGTCGGTGCGGCCAAGACTTGGCACAAACTATATTTGTACAAACCCACTATAGCAATCAGATTGGCATAATATTATCATTTCAAAATAAAGCAAAGACGGCACGGTTAGCGTAGCGGCTGAGCGATTGGCTGCTGCGCTGCGTGTCGCGGGCTCGATGCCCGCACGGAACAAATATTTCTATGGCCTACAGGTAGTTGTTCCGGGTCTGGCTGTTTGTTTATGTGAGTGTATATGATTGTAAACGCACTCACGATACAGGAGAAATTGGGGCAACATTTTTTTTTAAATAAATAAAAAGAAAAAAAAATCATCATTTCCCAACCATTTCCGTTTTCCAGTTTTCTAAAGTTTAAAGTTTTCTTTATTGATCGCATTCCAATCTCAGTCTCGAATGTATAAAAACATATTTTTTTTGTGCATATTTTTGACGTTGAATGTCGCTAAAATGAGATTGCGACCAGATTTTGAACGTGTTGGGTCACGAGAATTGGCCTTCTTGACACTGAGACTAGATTGTGACTTGAATTTGAACGTCGTTTAACTAGTAGATCTGGCTTACTGACGTCAATCACTCGGCACTCTCCTCTCCTCTCTCTCTCTCTCTCTCTCTCTCTCTATCATTTTAAGACTATTTTGTAGTATTGGGTAGAACACAACCGGCAAAAGAGTTTGCAAGAGTAGCCTCTTTTTTAGGGTCCCGTGCCCGAAGGGTGCTAATGGGATCCTATAACTAAGTCTCCGCTGTCCATCTGTCCGTCAGCCCGTCTGTCAGCGGACTGTACCTCATAAACCGTAATAACTATCTCTTGCTATTACGGTTTATCTAGTTGAAATGTTCACAGAATGTGTGTTTCTATAACCGCTACACCAAAGAATAATAAAAATAAATAAAAGATAAAAAGGTGGTCCCGTACTAGAGACTCGCTACTAAAATAGCAATACTGTTATATCATCTACGACCTTCCTAATAACATCCCTCCCATTCCCCCTCCACAGGTGCTGCATCAGTATTCGGCAACACACCAATAGATGTCGTCAAAACCCGTATGCAAGGCCTCGAAGCCGCCAGATACAAGAACACCTGGGACTGCTTCATCAAGACCTGGAAGGCGGAAGGTCCCTTCGCGTTCTACAAGGGAACGGTACCGAGGTTAAGTCGCGTAGTCTTTGATGTAGCTATTACTTTCACTATTTACGACTCAATCATGGATGTATTTAACTTTGTATGGAAGTAGAATTGGTGGAGTCAACCATCTTTGTTTGTAGGCATACATTTTTGAATGAGCCGGTTTTTCTTAGGTCGTTGTAACAGGGAAATGAGAAATTATCTGGGCGAGACGCGCTCGACAATATGTCGTAAAAAATATAGGTGCTTGCTTAAAAATCTATTTTTTTAGATTGTATCAGTAAGATCACAACGACCTAAAAAAAACTGGCTCCTATATTGTAATAGGGAATGTGGCGGTGGCTAGTTAACTAGTGCTAATACGGAACCAATGTTGTTTTGTGTGTAAACTCGGGTACCTCGCATTTTATAATGAGAAAAACTGTCGCAAATAAAAATGCTTTGTGACGTCAAACTCATTTTGAAATGCTACAACGTGATACGCATCAAGTTGTAAATATCAAAATATAATAAAAATTGCCTTCTGGATTATACTTTCAAAGCGATTGTAAATACTATATTAATTTTATTACGAATCTGATGAATATTCGTACTACAATATTATTTTTGCCCCCTGCATTAAAAAAATCATACAAGGCTCATCACATACCGTCACATTGAACCTATGTTATAGACTCATTTATTTAAATGTAGAATGTACAAAAATATATTTCAAAGCTGCGCCTGCGATCGATATTATAATTTTTAAGAGTAATTTTTATGTGTGTTAAGCTTGGAGTTGTCACAGACAAGCTACAATATATAATTTATCTAAAAATAAAGATCAACTTAAAAAATATAGTAAGAAAACTAATCATTATAGCAGAAAGAGATGGCTGATGTTTAAAAAAGTTACAACATAATAATTATTTCAAATTATAGTAAAAAGTCGTGATGGCCCAGTGGTTAACGCACACTCCTCTCATACAGGAGGTTGTGGGTTCTCAACTGGGCACGAACAAGTACCAATGCAACTTTTTCTATTTCATATGTACTTCCTAAGTTTATCTTGGACATCACTGACATCGGTGAAGGAAAACATCGTGAGGAAACCTGGACTTATTAATAATTTATTTAAGTCTGAAATCGCCAAACCGCCTTGAGCAAGTGTGGTGATCAATGCTCGTGCCTTTTCTGTATGAGAAGAGGCCTTTGTCCTGCAGCGGTATAATAATAGGCTGGTTTAGTGGTGTTATTTATTTTTATTATAAATCGATAAAATATTGTTCTGTTTGTGACAGCTTTAGGTAAATAAAAAATTTTATTTGAATAGGACTAATTTAAGCAAACTATTATTTTTGTGTTGTTAAATATAATCAGTTAGTGGTCGCAAGCGCAGCTTTGTGATATCCCTGGTATCTGTGTTCATAATGTACATTAGGGTCCTAGTAAATTGGATTGGCTGATTGAGGGTGTATTGTGGTACATCGATGACTCGTGTGTATGTAGTAACAGTAAGGGCCCTGTCTCACTACGACACCATTGTGGCGGCCACCAGTTGCGCCACCAACAAAATCTATGCAGTTGTATAAAGGGTACCTCATCGGGTATAAGCTTGGTTGCGCAACAGTGTGTGGCGACCACACGCTGGTGGCGCAACCATTAATTTGTATAGACCTATTTGGCGTCTCACTCACTCCGCCACCAGCTGCACTACAGGGACACCCCTCCCACCCGAATCAACACTGTGTGTCCACGTCATGCTATTGCAACAACGTCCATTTTGAAACGGACAACCCTGGTGTTTGTTCTTAGCACGGTTTTGACGTAATGGTCATAGTCAAAGTCAAAACATTTATTTCAATGGGGCTAAGTTTGCGCAAGCAAACTTTAAATTGTACAGTGAACAACTTTCATTTGTTGACTGTACAAGTGTACATGCGCGAACTTACCACCCCCTACGCCAAAACTTTGCCAACTTACACGCCGGCAACTGTACTACATGCACACGCGTCCAAAGCATGCTTTCTCCCCTTAAGGGGGCGTATTAAAAATAGTGTAGTTTGTTGACATGATCCGGGGTTTTTTGTAATTATTTATAGTTTAATTAATATTGTGAATATTTTACAGCGAAACGGGAAATAATACCTAAGTGATTTTTATTTATCGGGTTTTTTTTATGACTGTATTTATTTTTGAATGATTTATATTTTTATGCTATTTTTTTGCAATGCAGTGTTCCGTATGACCGATTCTTTTTATTGTTATAATGAAGTAGATACAAAAACGTTTTTATATATTGTTACTGTATAAAGTAGATTTTCTACTATATTTTTATATACCTGATTAAATCAATGTTTATAGGAATTTTTCTAAGGAATCAACTGGTATAATTATTACTGTTTTTTTAAAGCTAGACAGTCTTACATGTAAACACTAGAGAGTATAACTAATATTACTATTACCTGAAGCTCGATTCCTATAGCAAAACCGCCTTGAGTCCTCGTCTGGGGTACAGGGGCGCGGGGGTAGGACGAGAACGGGAACCGGGAGAGGTGCGGGCGGCAGTCCCACGTAGCGCGATACACAAGAGGCGAAATATGCACTGGACAGTTGCTTAAGTGACGCCACAGTGGTTAACGTTGAACAAAAACAACAGGCGAGGAGTCAATTGAGTGACACCATTATGCTTTAATTTCAAGACACAACTATAAAAAAAAAATACTGAAAAAAAATTTTTTTGTGGCTTTTACATCGATAAATGGTACCTAAGTCAATTGAGTTGATAAATAAGTGACGTCACAATTCGATATTGCCAGTCGCGGGAAAATCGCGTTTTGACAGTCCATAAAAATTATCTCAATTGATTGTTGGTGTCAATTACCCAATTAAAGTACCTACTGATCATATTTTTTTACTTAAACGTGTAACGATCCGTTAGTGTACTTATTGGAATCGGGTTTATAAAGGTTTTTGTTCCAAATATGCATTTCACTTTTTCTCTTTTTAAGTATCATAAGTAAAGTCTCTACTGGAGTAGGCTGTACTATAGTCTTAAGCCTCGACTTGAAACCTTCAGATACCTTAAAAAGACATTCCAGAACTTCCACATTGACGCTTTATAAGTTTGTTAATTATTTTTTATTCTTTCATTTTTTATCAATGTTGACATATTTATTATATTATGTTCATTTAATAAAATTATAAGAAAGTTTGAAGATTTCTTTGATTTTTTGCCTTATTGGATTGTCACACAATTCATGGAATCTTTTTTTTTATTGTTAGCCTATTCTGACCCACTCCTGGGCAAAGCCTCCCTCCACTCCTTCCATCCTTCCCGATTGGAAAATCCATCCAGTTTGTCCCGCCATCTTCTTCGTAACCTTTCGACCCTCGTCAGCTATCCCTGTTTTAGAGCGCAGTATAGTGTTTCGAATTTAACACCTAGTATACTGCGCTCCATTGCTCGTTGGCAAACCTTGATTTTGGACTTCTGAGAATTAATCAAATACCAAGTTTGTTCATGGAATTTATATAAATAAAAATGAATGGTTAAACGTGTTGCTACGCGCAAAACTTAAGAACTGCTTGACCGATTTGGCTGATTCTTTTCTTACTGTATCCGTAATTTCCCGGACAAGACTTATAAAGATTTTTTTTAATAATCCACCGTAAATACTGAAAATCCGGACAAGACTTTTATGAAGGAACACATTTTTTGAATTTTCCACCATAAATAACGGAAATCCGGACAAGATTTTATGAAAGAATTTTTTTGAAAATTCAACTGAAAATTCGGTAGGTACCATATTTGGAACCGTGCGAAGCCGGGGCGTTTCGCTGGTAGGAATAAAATATACAATGAAAACTTCAAAATTGTAAATAATATATATTTTGCACTCAACAGAAAATATAAATGATATTATGACATTATTTTATTTTCCTTACGTATTACCATCACAAATATTTATCAAAATTCGATCATGGCTGCCCAGAATATCATAACATTGAAACAGATATACTAGGCGCACATAACTATCACACAGTTATTTATTTTTAAAATGGGTAGTTTTTGAATCCCTTGAGACCAGTGGCAGGTACACACCTATGGTCAATATTGAAACTATCTACTAATGCCATCTCACTGTCCGTCAGTTCAAAATCGAAAAGATTCAGGTTTTCAGCGATACGTGATTTTGTAAAAGATTTTGGTATTACGACGATACCGCGTTGGACCTGAAATAGAATTTTTTTTAGTGATTATTTGTAAAATTTTACCAAAGTGAAAATATTTTGGGATAACATCGCATTAGGTAGAAAATATCATGCAAGGGTCGGTTCACATCTAAAGGAAGATACGTTGAACGTATCGTCTTTAGTATGGTCGACGCACTAACGGATCATCGGTTATGTGTGTATGGTTGGACGTTTTATCATCTATTTGCTGTTTCTGAGTTACGCGACTGACGATACGCGGCGTATCTTCCGTCAGATATGTACCGATCCTTACAAAGGAAGATTTTTTTTTTTCGGCGGACATTAAACACAGCGTTAAAATTAATGCTGCACTGCATAATATGTTCTTCGAACGCCTGCGTTCAAAAACGCTAATGTGCAAGGGCTCTAATTCACAACGTGAGCCTCGTGCGGATTGGTCAAGAACACACTACAGTTAACAGTAAACTTCTTACCAAATATCTCAATGCAATCTGCGCACGAGTCTTTCCATATTTTTCAGCTAAAGCACCAAATTTCGGGTCAGTTTTGATGGCATCCTTCCCAGCGAACTCGGGCCGGGCTTCAGATATGAGACCTAGAGGAGTGTAGGCTACTGGCACAACGGAATGTTGTTTGCAGAAGTCTACCAGTTTGCGCTGTGTTAACGTCGGGTTTACCTGCAAATATGTGCAAAATATTATATCAAGACATAACATTTAAACATGTACTTACAGATTTAGTGAGTTTCGGAGGCGAAGAAAGAACATTTGTGAAAGTCTTGTGCAATTTTATTCGTCCTTTATTTCATTATCATATCTTATTTAAAAACATTTATTTACTGTCTAATTCTTCAAAATGTGCTTACCATAGTTGTTTCATTATAATAGATGGACTATTTCATAAGGTTTAACAATCAAGAATGTTGGTTAAAAGGATTTTTCTTGATAATTAAATATAGCAACCAAAGACGAAAAACCACGTTATCCTTGATAATGTAGCTTACTATTAATGAAATAATTTCTAAAATAGGACCAGTATTTTCAGAGATTAGCGCGTCCAAACAAACAAACTCTACAGCTTCATAATACAGCTTCCTGCTTCACACTAGCATCCTTTATAGCTAACAATGTGTTAGTATTTCTATAATTTCATACCTCAATCTGATTAACAACAGGTTTGATTGTTAAATTCTTCAGCAACCTCTCCAGCTGCTCCTCATTAAAGTTGGACACTCCAATAGACTTGGCCAAGCCAAGGTTGACAGCCTGTTCCATGCCCCTCCAAGTCTCCAGGTAATCTATATTCGCTTCTTCACCTTTATCCTAGAAATAATAACTAAATATAAACAAAAACGTTTTTACTCCAATGTTGAATCTTAAAAGTGGCAAATCTTACCATTGGCATGCTAACCATAGAGAGAAAAAAAGTTTTTCGTAATAGGTCAACATTGCGAAACTTTTCAGTCTAAACCTTTTAAAATAATTCAAATTTACACATCACGCCTGTAATCCCCGAAGGAGAGGAGTACCCATTAGTACACCCACATTCGCCAGTTTGGTTAAGTCCCATGTAAAAGGGGGCGAGCCTATTACCATCAACCGGGCACAATTCCAGACTACCAGAAAACCCAATAAAACTTTGCCCGACGGCCGACCTAGGAATCGAACCCGATACCTCATGCACATGCAGTCATGCAGTACAATATTGCCGATATAGTTCAGTATACAGCAATTTAAAATAGATATTGCGACGCTTGAACTCTGTCAATTATTGCCCCAAAAAATTAAATAGACTAATGGAAAATTGTAAAAGAAATAATAATAAACTTACCGTTACTGAAACTGGCCAATGCACAAGGTATAAATCAACATAATCTAGCTTTAACTTTGCCAAAGACTCTTTCAATGATGGCACTACGTCCCCTTCAGCGTGGCGGTCATTCCAAATCTGGAATTTGTTAGAAAAATAGAAATTAACATTTTGTAGCGTACAAGAGAGGTTTGCAAGAAGAAACAGGAGGCTTTTGCCAAGCAGTACGACACAAAATAGACTAGTAAAGTAAAGACTTTTTTTTTTGTATATTTTTTTTTACTTAATCAGTACATTCATGTTCATCTAACTCGTCAAAGTGTACTGAAAAGCTATATTTTTTAACCGACTTTAAAAAAAAAAAAAAAACTCAATTCGGATGTTTGTATTTTTTTTTTATTGTTACTTTTTGAAAAAAATGATCCCAATTGTTTCGAGTTTGATATTCGAGTTTATGGCTTTCGGTTCCAGAACGACCTAAAAGTAACAGTGTATAATAAGCAAATATAGATAAATGAAACAGTTAACTAGTGTTAAAGTTGTGCCTGCTTACAGTTAAGTCAACATTGCATCAACATGATGTGCAAAACAAGGAGCATAGTGTGCGTCATATACCCACTTGTGTTTGTTTAAGGCTTTCATAAACAACTATTTTTATATACCATATTTGCGTTACTTTCACCTGGATAAACAGTTATGCTTCTTTTCTTTCTTAGCTGCAGGGTTAGAAAAAATAATCTACAGGTATAAATAAAAACCGGCCAAGTGCGAGTCAGACTCAGGCACAAATGGTTTTGTACGAATATCTATAAAATGGCAAAAACAACATGTTTGTTGCATGAAAGCCCCCTTAAATATACAATATACAAAGTAATGGCAACAGAAATACGTCATCTGTAAAAATTTCGACTGTCTAACTATCACTGTTCTTAAGATACAGTCTGGTGACAGACAGACAGCAAAATCTTTGTAATAAGGTTACTCTCTGAGTAACCCTAAAAATTACTTACCTTAGTTGTTACAAACAATTGATCTCTGGTTACTAATCCTTCTTTAATCTTGTTGTTGATTCCTTCTCCAACTTTCTCCTCATTAGCATAAAAAGATGCTGTGTCTATGTGTCTGTAGCCTGCCTCTATGCCCCATTCCACCGCCTGCCTAAACTGTCCAGGCTCAGCGGACCTCTAAAATAAAAAATTAAATTAATTAATGTAATAATTATTAAACTTATTATAACTTAGGTACTTAAAACAACATAACATCACACCTGTAATCCCTGAAGGATTAGGCAGAGGTGTACCCATTAGTATACCCACATTTCCTCAGTAAACTTATAACTTACTAATTATTTACTTATCAATAGGGCTTGGATTAACATTATGTAAATACATATTTATAAATGACATAACATAGTTAATATTTTTACGATTTTCTGCATAAATTTATGATATTTGAATTAAGAAAATAAAAAAGTATTTTTATTGCTTTTCTATTTTTTTAAATATAAGTCTACATTTTAACAACAAACTATTTTGCAATTCTTATTTTCATTATTATAAAAATACCCAATTAATGAAGTGGCTTTGCAAAAATTAACCCGAGTACTTAGGTACTGAAAAAAAAGGATTTCATTTACTAAAAAAAGTCCATCATGCTGTAGGTTGCGGAAAATCAGACGGGCATCTAGAAATGACTCTGATTTACTTACTTTCAGAACTGTAAAGTTGAAAGATCTGAGCCAGCACAAAAAATTATTAATCATTAAAACAGAAAAAAAAACCAGTTAAGACTTGCCATAGAATTAGTTGAATGAATTGCCATGAATTTAGTTTTTAGTTTACTTGTCTTGAGAATTTTAAAACTACCTACTGAATTGTCCGATAATTTAGAATTTTCGGTCTTGTAAAAGTACTTGCATATTTTGTACTACTTACACATATTTATCCGAGCCCTACTTATTATTATAATTTTAGCTAGGAATTTTTCTTTAAGCTTCATGATAACCTGTAGGTGATACAATGATAAGCGGGATGATATAAGCCTACATTATCTATTCGATAAATACTCACAGCGTAAGTGCCAAGGCCAACCATGGGCATTTCTCGTCCACTTGAAAGTTTAACGGATGGAATTTTAGACACCATCTTTTGAATTAAAAATATAGGATTTTTCAGTATTAACAATCTCAAAATCTCTTAAAGTTTACTTTATTGAGTTGACTTCCCTTTCCAAATGACAAGCGACAAAAGTCAATACAAATTAGAAGAATGTGAAGATATTCAAGGGCAACGGACAAGTTTCAGTTACTTTCAGTTCAATAGATAAAAATATATTCTGTAAAACTGTTGTGACCGAGGGAGGTCAAAGAACAAACTGCTTGATAGAATGGTAGACCGATGACTTATATGCGTTAACGATCACACTCGATTGGATCGATTCGGTTCATTCGACTAAATTCATTTAGTTTAGGGTTGGTGAGCAGAATTGGAACGCAGTTTCTGTCGTGCGTTGTGTAAGGGGGCTAGACGGAAAAAATTAAGACCAAAAGTTGTAACGACACTTTTTGCCATAGTTGTAAGGCGTGCGGCATGCGTGTTTCTCTGTGTGTCTCTCTCTCTCTCTCTCTCTCTCATATAACTTCATTTCATCCAGGTGTCTCTTGACACCTCTCAAGTTTTTTTTACCTTTTTAGTTAGTTACCCAATTTTAGGAAAATTAAATTATATGAAAATTTAGGTACTAATAAAACTTCACAATTGTAACTAAATATATATTTTAAATTCAACAGGAAATATACATGGCAATAAGACATTATTATGTATTCCTTATGTGGCATAATTTAATTATCAACTTGACATAGTTATTAATTTTTGAACGGGAAATTGTTGAATCCTTGTTTATCAACCGCAGGTATACATCTGTGATCAATATTGAAACTATCTACCAATGCCATCTCACCGTCCGTCAGTTCAAAGTCGAAAAGATTCAGATTTTCAGCGATACGTGATTTTGTAAATGATTTTGGTATTACGACGATTCCGCGTTGAATCTGGAATAAGATGCATACATTTACTAATAATTCATTATTTAACATTAATTTTAATAATAAGTACCTACCTGTACCATTGCATCGTCAAAAAAAAAACAGGAAAAGTTGTAAACTAAACTACTAAGTTTTTTAGAACTGCATATGCGAAGCCTAATATTTTTAATCACACATGCTTCTCTCTATGACATGGAGCAAACAAAATCAGCTTTAAATGTTGCCACTGCTGGGACACTGGCTTCCGACTTTCATATGCGTGAGGGAACTGAGGGAGTAATAATAATCCACCACGCAGGTCTCGTGTCAACCTTACCAAATATCTCAATGCAATCTGTGCACGAGTTTTTCCATACTTTTCAGCTAGAGCACCAAGTTTCGGATCAGTTTTAATCGCATCCTTTCCTATGAACTCGGGGCGGGCTTCAGATAAGAGACCTAGAGGAGTGTATGCTACTGGCACAATTGAGTGTCGCTTGCAGAAGTGTACAAGTTTGTGCTGTGTCAGTGTTGGGTTTATCTGCAAAAGAATCGGTTTTTTAGGTACCAACATAAATTCGCATTCCCTTAAATAGGAGGGTTTTTGCTTCTGTAAAGTGTAACCATAGTAACGATGAAACCGCACGAAATAGTCTAACACCAAAGAGATCGGGTCAAAGAGATTCTTCTTCACCCTGTATTTATAGACACACGGTATGCGGTAAACTGTCAGCCAAGTTCGAAATAATTATATAAATACAAGCACTGTGTATGTAATGATGTATTAGTAATTTATATATTTTCATACCTCAATCTGGTTAACAACAGGTTTAATAGTTGAATTCTTCAGCAACCTCTCCAGCTGCTCTTCATTAAAGTTGGAGACTCCAATAGACTTGGTCAGGCCAAGTTTGGCAGCCTTTTCCATGCCTCTCCAGGTTTCCAGGTAATCTATGTTTTCTTCTTCTCCTTTAGCCTAGAAGCCGTTTTATGTCAAAAGAACGAATGTAATAAAAAAAAAAATTATTTGAATTTTGACCTTAGAACAGGATACCATTAGCAAGCTGCTACTGTACCTACTTGCTATCTATAATTTCAGCAATACTATCATCAAGTTTTAAATTGATTTCATATAAAACCGAGTGTGCTACTCTTACCTATTGATTAGTATTCGATTAATAAATTTTATTATTCCAATACCCATACAATAATTGGCCCAAAAAGTCAAATGTCAAACCCGAACCAAAAATTTTTACCATAAAAAATTAAACTTACAGATATTGAAACTGGCCAGTGCACAAGGAATAAATCAACATAGTCCAGCTTCAACCTCGCTAATGACTCCTTCAATGATAAAACTACCTCCCTTTCAGCATGGCGGTCATTCCAAACCTGGAATTTAGTTAGAGTAATTAACGAATTAACATTTATTTTAATTAACATTGCTTTACAGAAGAATTTTATCCTGTAAGTGGGTGCGAAGAACAACTACCTGAAGGCCATACAGATTTTTGTTTCGTTCCAAGAGAAAACCCGCGACACGCAGGGCAGCAGCCAACCGTCTAGCCACTGCGCCAACCGTGTCTTATATATGTTGTGTTTGTACGTCACATAACACACAGAATTTTTGTGCTTGAGTGAAAGAACTAGTAGATGAGTAGCAGCAGTAGACCAGTGTGTGGCCGCTTAGCGCATGATGAGCAGAGCGAGAGGCCTAGTGTAGCTGCGGAGTTAAATAAAATATGTTCTACAGTTCAAAATAAATATTACTTACCTTAGTTGTTACAAACAGTTGATCTCTGGTTACTAATCCTTCTTTAATCTTTTTATTGATTCCTTCTCCAACTTCCTCCTCATTAGCGTAAAAAGATGCTGTGTCAATGTGTCTGTAGCCTGCCTCTATGCCCCATTCTACCGCTTGCCTAAACTGTCCAGGTTCGAAGTTTTTCTGAAATATAGAATTCAAATCTTAAAAAAAAATATTCCTGTAGCTACTTACATTTTATTTTTTATTACTGGTAATTTTTTAATTTATGTCCTTAATAACCGGGATTTATGTCTTTTAAAGGATACGATAGTAACAGATGTTTTATGCATACATTATAATATATAATAACGCTAAATACTTACAGAGAAGGTTCCAAGGCCAACAATAGGTATTTCTCGACCATCCAAAAATTTCATGCTTAATACTTTGGACACCATTTTTTTTAATGCGATAGTATAGTAAATATTCTCTGAAATTATAATTAATAATCGTCGTTGAATAAAACGATTTAACAAGTTAAGAAAGTCGAAACAAGCTGAAGAAGTGAAGATGTTCAAGGCCAACTGTCATTTGGCCTGCTGATTATGTTATCAACATATCACTGTTATCATCAACTGATAATCTGTTAAACTGTGTGATAAACATGAAATCCGCAGAATGTAGAAAATAATATAATTATCATCTAAACATTGAAAAATCGACTAAACTAACATGGTATTCATTCATCTCACAATAATTTCTAGTTACATATGGTGCATCTCTACCAAGGACGAATGAATGAGTTAAAAATAATGCCAAAATGCCAAATTTATTTTGACATTGACGTGCATGAACAATAACAAAGTGCATGCTTCTTGAAAACTTATTGAATTTTGAATTGTTTTATATAAAAAAAACTTGAAATACCCAACTCAAAATGTCAGCAGAAGAGGCTTTTAACAAAGGTGCCGCTGAAGCAATAATTGGCTTTCTAAAATCCAACGTATCAAAATCAGGACAACAAAACTTAGAAGCGGAATTGAAAACAGATTTTGTGCTTGCTAAAAAGAGAGGTAAAGGACAAAAAAGAAAACCAACTAAGAAGAAAGTACGCTGTCTTACAAGAGCAGAGAAGAGAAGTCTGGGTTTTTATGCTATTCCGAGGAAAGGAGTGAAGTATAGTGACGTCCTGCCTCTAAATAAAATGTGGCTAAAATACATTAGTGATGTGCTGGAATTAGACAAGCCAATACCAGATTGTACGAGCAAAGCCTGGGAAACCTTCACTCAAGCTTTATTCAAGGCAGATTTTCATGGTAGCATTTTAAATGTAGTCAGGTCAAAATGTCCAAGCTACGTTGGTAAAACTGGTATCTGTATTATGGATACAAGAAACACTTTTAAAATTGTATCAAAAGACAATGTAACAACAACAATACCGAAAAGGGAGTGTATATTTGAAATATATTTAGATAAAAATAAAGTTACTTTGTTTGGTAAACACTTGTGTATACGACCGGCAGAGAGATCCACCAAGAAAATAAAAGGACATATTCATCCAGATTTATAAAACTGCATTTTATTTTTAAAAAGATTCTTCCCTTAAAACATGTTTTCCCACACTCTAATTTCTGCTGTTTTAAGTGTGGTTTTACAAACATAAACCTGTGAAACTACTGCCTATAGGCCATACAAATATTTGTTTCAAACTGAAATGGAACCTGAAACATGCGGCTTAGCAGCTAATTATTACTCAGCCGCTGCTTCAGCCATGCCGTCAATTATCTCTAGTCCATTACAATGTTTTATTATAATTCTCAGTTTTGTCGTGAACAAAAATGATTTACAAGATTCAAAGTATTGCTTCTTATTTTTTAAAAGCTGTCTGTTTTATCATGGACTTGACTGCGATTTTAGTCTCATCAACTTATTGTATGAAATCGTGGTCCGCACGTACGTACGGCACTGCGTTATTGCTTTTCAGGCACTGTAAAGTTATACAGGGTGTCCGGTTTTCAATGGATTATCTTGAAATGGGTCATGGTAGAACTAATGACTAATCTGGAAAAAAATACAAATAAAAAAAAAACCAAGTAGTACCAAAGATATGATTCATTGAATAAGATTCGTTGTTTTTGGTGACCTTTTTTTTACATTCTTGTACACCACGACCACGAATTAATGAATTCTGTCGGTTTTTTATTGTTAACGTAATTAACGATAACTAAGCTGATAGATAAGTAATCAAAAATAGGACTGCTATTAAACGGTTTTGAAAAAAAACAACTTGAACTATGTTCTTTTGAAAAAAATCGTGAACTATTTTCTTTTTGAGCAAGTTTAAACGTCCGTAGTTAAAAAAAGATGTATCGAAACACAAGTGGCCAATAATTTTAAAAACTTATGTGTTTATAGCCGATTTCAAAATGGTATGATTCAGTTTTGTACCTAATATAAATAGTGAATTATTGCTATTCGTTTTCAAAAGGAGCGAAATTAGGGAAAACAACAAAGTTTGAGATATTAGAATATTTATTTACATTAAATGTATCTGGTCATTGGGGTTTAATAAAAAACAGCATTTGATATTAATGACACTGTTTTTGACTGCTAAGCATGAGGTTTTGGGTTCGATTGCCAGGTCGAGCAGTGTGATTGGGTAAAGTGTTATAACTGGTGAAATGTGGCTACACCTCTGCCCTTCGGGGATTACAGGCGTGATGTTAAAACTGTAAACTATTGTAAATTACATTCGTTGTAAATTGTCTGCCATCCACTCTGATTCAGACCCTACATTTTAGAATAAATTCTCTCCTAAGTCGTCGTGTATCACGTCGATCGCTTATTTTTGATGTGGTTGACCGGACACGGCTACCTAAATCTTTCAAGGATCGACTTCGCGTAATAATTTTCCTTAAGACAGCCCAAATAAAAAAAAAAACACGGTCACACCATATTTTCATCATATCACATCCCACAAGTCGCATTACAGGTTAACCAAGCTTTCCTATTAATTACTAACGTCTACAAATCTTTTTATTTAAACCCTGATGGTCAGGTTCACCTAATGTTCATATTTGTTACAATATTGCAAACTTTGTTGTTAAACTAAATTCCGCTCCTTTTGAAAACGAATAGCAATAATTCACTATTTACATTAGGTACAAAACTGAATCATACCATTTTGAAATCGGCTATAAACACATAAGTTTTTAAAATTATTGGCCACTTGTGTTTCAATACATTTTTTTAAAACTACGGACGCTTAAACTTTATCAATAAGATTTTTTTTCAAAAATTTTTCCAAAAGAACATACTTTATGTTGTTTTTTTTTCAAAACCGTGTAATAGCAGTCCTACTTTTGATTACTTATCTATTAGCTTAGTTAACGTAAATTACGTTAACAATAAGAAACCGACGGAATTCATTAATTCGTGGTCGTGGTGTACAAGAATGTAAAATAAGGTAACAAAAAACAATGAATATTATTAAATTAATCATATCTTTGGTACTACATGTTTTTATTTTTTAATGTATTTTTTTTCTGAATCGCCATTAGTTCTACTATCACCCATTTCAAGATAATCCATTCTTTACCGGACACCCGATATAACGGTAACCTAAACAAATAAGTTTTCAAAATGATCTCGAAGGTTTAAAACTTGGAAAACTCAATACCGAGTTAAAAAGCTATGGTTCCAAACATAAACTAAAAAAATAAAAATGTCAAATTGACAAAATTTCCATTGACTTAAAATGTCAAATCATTGTCAATGTCATCTTAATTCACTTGTCATTCTTCGGTGATTTCCGCTCACGGTGCGAGTCACGATTTCACGAATAGTGAAAAAATCAGCCTATTCGCATAAACAAAAATATAAATCATCTTCCCTAAACGTTTTTTAGGTAATTTAAATTAAATTGCAATGGCCAACATAAAGGACGAGCCAGTCATTCTCGCACACGAGTGTTATGTAAAAAAGGATTACACGGGAGCATTACAACACCTCAATGAATTGGAAACTTTGGTTGGAACGAGCAATAAACGAGTGCAGCACAACAAAGCAGTAGTTGAGTTCATGATCAGCGACATGAAAAACGTGGATAAGTTAAAGAAAGCCATCGCACAGTTGACAGGCCTCGCATTTCCAGACATCGATACAAAAGACCTCAGTTCTCCGTTCCTGTTATACAATTATGCAGTGTTATTATACCATTCACGATACTACTATCAATGTACTGTACTCCTAGAGAGATTACTTGGTTGTAAGAATGTCAAAGACAATAAATTATTTCAACAAATTGTCCTTTTGTTGCTAGAGGCTTCTCTGTGCAGAAGAACTTATGAGAAAACACTGGACATAGCAAAGACACACGGTGACCCTCTGAAAGCAAACAATGAAGTGAGTGAGCTCTTTGAAAGACTTGTCAGTAGAGCTCAGTTGTTATTAGGACAAAAAGTAAAATTAAATCTCAAACCTGACTCAATAGAAAATATATTTATTATAGCTCAACAGCAATATCTCAATGGTGATGTCAAAGATGCAGCAACTACTCTAGGACAATACAAAACACTCAAATATAATTATGATTTGAAAACTCAGGGAGAGGACATATGGGCAGCCATCAATAATAATCTTGGAGTCATATATTTATCAATAAAAAAACCATTTTTAGCATCAAAATATTTCCAACACGCAGTCAAAGAACACTTCAAGGCAATGGAATGTGAAGACAGTGAAAAGTTAATTGCATGTAGAGACAGACCTCTGTATGTGTTTAACTTGGGTCTAGCGTTACTTGCGGCAAACAACTCTGAAGGGGCTTTTGAATGTCTAGTTGAGGCAGCCCGGCACTACCCCAACAACCCTCGTATCTGGCTGCACTTAGCAGAATGTTGTGTGAAGAAGTGTTGCAGTGAAGAAGCACAGCAGTACACCGTAAAGAAACTTGGCAGCGGTCCACATACCCGCATTTTACTGTCAAAGGAAGGGAAAGACAAATATTCCACATCAGGAGAATCATTTGCCATCCCATCTTTATCATTAGAATTTGCCGCATTATGTTTACGAAATGCAATAACGTTACTTCCAAATCAGGAAGCACCTGCTGATGTTAGTGCACCTATTATTCAAGCACCTCCTGGCCCACCAATCAATTGGAAACAGAGGTGTGAACTGAAAAACTCAACATTTGTGCTCCAGAGTTATGTGTTACTTCATCTGCAGGATCCATTGTCTGCGTTAATGAGTGCAAATGAATTGTTAAGTCAGACTGAGGCGTCTAGTAGCCATAAAGCTTGGGCACACATTTACGCAGCAGAAGCTCTTATAAATCTGGACCGAATAGCAGATGCGGTGGAGCATTTACACCCACCTATGATTCACGACCTTGTCTCAGTACTGCCATATCAAATGAGAGATATGATTGCGGTCAGTGTGTGGGCAAAGGCAGCGGTCTGTCATATTTTGAGAGGTGATTTAGTCACTGCCAGAAAGATACTCTTGCAAATTAATTCGCCAAGAGTTTTGCCATTGCAAATGTATTTAGAAATATGTACAGGGAATATAGAGAATTGTCACACCTTACTAAGAAAACTTAGATTTACTAACTTATCGCAATGAATTGTTTACTTTATAATAAAATGTTTATATACCAAATCTATTATTGATTTTGTCTTTTTACATCCTAAAAATGATATAAATTCAACTATACATGGAGTCATTTGCTCAGCTCTCGGTAGGCTTCACCCCATGTTAAATGCACGCAGCAAGTTGTCACTCAAGTGCAAATTGCGCATCTTCACGGCGTGCATTCGTCCCATCATGACCTACGCCTGTGCCGTATTCGCACACGCAAAGGCATACCGTCTCCATAGGATGCAAACCCTACAAAACCGTTTCTTGCGTAAGGCCACGGGAGCCCCGTACTACCTTCGCAACGAGAATCTCCATCTCGATCTGAGAATCCCCACCATCCAGCAGTTCATGAAACGCACCGCCAAGCGCTTCTTCGACACTGCTGAAAAACACCCCAATCCCCTGATCGCATCGGCCGCCCGATACACTCCCTCCCGTATTAGTAAGACTCGCCGACCGAGGCATACTCTGACCATCCCCGACGATGCCATTACTCTCCTCCAGGAGAGTAACAAAGAAACCAGTACATTACGAAAGTACAAATACAGACCGCCGTCATTCCGCCCTCGCCGCCGAGGTCCGTCGCGACGTCCCTGTTCATCTCCGCCCCGTCCCTTGCTCGTGCCAGCCCGCGCCGCTGAGCCTGTAGCTTTAAATTCGTCCCTAATTAATACTGACCAGATCCAGCCTGTCCCTTTGCTGCCCTCCCCCAGCGACGCCCTAAGCCGAGGCCCGTACCCCACAGGGGGTGCCCTTAGCGTGTAGTCGCTTAGTTTATAAGTTATATTAAGCCCTGGCTGGAGGCCTTAAATTCATTTAAGGCACCACAGGAAAGCCCGGTTAAGCAGCCGACAACCTCATAGGTTGACCTGCGAGGTGCAATACCGAAAAAAAAAGTCATTTGCTCACTTGGTGTCGAGGTGTGCACGGGCTTGTGGCCACACTAACCACTGGGCTAGACGAATTTAAAATGTAGGGCAAAATAATTTGGTGAAATGAGGCTCTACTTATTCTACTCTTATAATTATTATGACCTTGTGATGCTCTGGCACAGACTAGCAGTGGCTCTGAATTGTAAGTAAACCCCGCCACCTTCTGTAAATTTCAAGTTTGCTGAAGCTGTAATGGTTCTGTAAAGATTACCGAATAAAAAAAAAAGTCTACCACTACTACCACATTTTTTTTGTTGCAACATTTTATTGGGCACAAAAAACAACGCCTGTCAAAATTTTCTGTCAATAAAAAAGTTACGATTTATTTATATTTTACAAAAATTGCAAAATCCCTGAGTTTTATTACACAGTAATAGCTTAAATCAATTTAAATATGTGCTACAGTTAGGCTTGCAAATAAATACCGGTGAAAGTGTCTATTAATCCTAGTAATACCAACATGATAGCGAAATCAAAACACAAAGTGGGCAGATGCACAAATATCGTAAAATCATGAATCAAAAAAATGTTTATTCTTACAAAAATTGAGTTCACGTTAGCAGTAATGTCGCGAAGATCGATATTTTTCCTTGCGGCCGCGGTGGTGACGTTGTACTTCTCGATAATTCTGTTTATGTTGAGCCCTTTACATGGTTCAAGAGGAGGTTACTACGGGGGCGGGTATATGAATAACTTTGCGTTTCGTCACGACACGCCTGTAAACTGGTGCAGTGAGCTTCGCTGGCGGTCACCGCCGTCCCCGGACGTGGTAGCGTTGGTGTCATACCCTGGCAGTGGGAACACATGGCTCAGATATCTGCTGCAACAAGTTACAGGTACCTAAATATTGCATTGAGATGTGTCACGTGATGTAGTAGACAACATTGAAGTGAGAATATATCTAATACTAGCCTTCGCCCGCGGCTTCGCTTTTTTTCGGGATGAAAGATACCCTATGTTCGTTCCTGTACACCTGGCAATTTATATGCAAAATTTCAGGATGATCGGTTCAGTGGCTTAGGTGTAAAATGGTAACAAACAAACAAACAAACTTACTTTCGCATTTATAATATTACTTAGGATATCTAATTGTTAGACGGTTGCTAAGGCGTTTCCGTATCAAATCTGTTGCCCTTTTATAATGTTGAAAAAGGTTTAATAGTATGATTTTTTGTCTATGGGATCTAAAATATCTGATTCAGACAAGAAAGCTTTTAATGTAAACAAACTTCACCAGTTTTTGATGTTTATGTTGCTATTTGTCTATCAACAGAGGTGTTATGCGTAAAGTAGTAGTTGTTTATTTAGTTTTCCTATAAATAGAACACACCTGTTTCTTTAATTAGGTACATATCCACAAAAATAATGTGTGATGCTTGCTCCTAAAGGTTAATTTGAAGTTGTCAAAATTTAGTCACAATCTCACCCCAGGGACTATCAATGTACGTTAATTAAGGCACTTTTGATAAGTTGTCACTGAGATTAGATTGCAGTTGATTGTGAATATTAGTAGAATTGCCGAATTTGAAATTTCAGTCAACCACCTGACAACAATTTTAATTCCAGAAACCAAGAGCTATATAGTGGGAGTTTTGGTTTCTGCACTTAATCCTTGATGGTGGACCATTGTATAGGAACCATGGAGGGGGCTGTCACTCCACAAAACTGAGAGCTCAAAATTGTTACTTTTCATTTCTCTTCTAAAATATTCCAGGTGTAGTAACAGGCTCCATATACATGGACTACGGACTGAGAGTACACGGCTTCCCTGCAGAGAATGTCACCGATGGCTCAGTCCTTGTAGTCAAAACACATGCGGTCCCAATGGATTCTGACAAGTTCCGATCTGCTATTCTATTGATAAGGAACCCACGAGATGCTATATTGGTAAGCGAGGATGTTTTTAGCAGCATTCAAGTATATTTTTTTATTTTCTACCAAATTAGTAGGACTAATTGGGTACTTCACACCGTTAAATTGTTTATTCCAAAATGTACCTTCTAATAAAACTTTTATTGATTTTTAAACACTAAAATAACCGTATCATAATAGCCGTTTCAATTCTGTGATTATTAGAATCTCAAACATCAATTCTGAGATAAAATTGAAACAATTAATTGCTCGGTTACATTTCTAGTTGCTTTTAAATTGAATTGCCATTTAACTGACGTCACAGGTACAAATTCCACTACAGAGGAGTTGCATTTAACAGGTCATGAAAATTTTGTTAATCGGCTGGTGGTGTCAAATACCCAATTATATTAAATTGTACATAACGTAGGTCCTTGTTGTTGACTATTATAATAAAAATGTGTTTCATGTAAATTATTATGACCTCAACTGAAGGTGTTATGAATTAGTGGATATTTTTTTTTATTCTTGAAGTTTTAAGACTAACCTAGCATAGTAATTTACATAGAGATGTCGATTCCCTTGTTCTCAAACTAAACCAAATTAAGACTATTTGTTTCTTTTTCTGTCCAATAAAACAAGAAAGAAGCGGAAATAAATTAGACCTGTCAAGTTTAGTTAATCGAAAACTTCCATGCAATTTTTGATGACATGTGAGAAGTTCAGAATGCATTGATTTAAAACACGGAAAAGTTCAAGGCAAAACTAATTTGTCATCTCTAACTTAGTTCTAAAACGACACCGTCCTTTTCTTTCGCTGTATGTTAGTAAGCGATGCCAAATCTCTAATTTTAGTGTAGTTTGTGACCAAGGGTATCGGCAGCAGTGTCTGTTAATTTTATTCATGAATAATTTTTAAAGCTTTTTTTGTTTTGTGTACATTTTCAGTTTATGTTTGCCGCTGTTTGAATGACATGCCATGTTTTTAACAATATTAGTTCAGTAGCACTCACACAGTCACACTCGCTCACTCTCACATTGCTTCATGTGCTCTTACCAGGGCGACAGGGCCACAGAAGAGGCTCTTAGTAATGGTAATTATTATTGTTTTGCTTTAGTTTTATTATTAGCATCGAACATCTAATCAGTTCCTATTAAATTACTTGGCACAAATTTTGTTCAATGCCAAATGGGACCATATTACTCTGTCCCTCCGTCTGTCATAGGACTGCATCTTTTGAACTGTTATAAGTGGATACTTAAAATTTTCTCTGAGGGCCTCACTATGGCTGCTCTAAAAAATAAAAAGATATGGGGGGATTTTCGGGGTTTTTTAGGTTTATCTTAATATTACATTGTTGTATGGAAACATTAGTGATATATGGTTTAAAGTTAATAAACCTAGTGAATATGGTACAGACTTGGTAAAACAGGCCCTGTTCTTTATTTCTTTTCATATTGTACAGTTTATAATTATGTGATCATTATTTATTTATTCATTTTTATAAACCTAACATATATGTTTGCAATTGAATTTATTATTTACTGTATAAATTATATTTACATTACATTCACATAAGTAAATTATATTTTCAGGCTGATTTCCATAGACTGCACAGAGGGCATATAGGAACGGCTCCAAAATCAGCGTTCAAAAAGAAAACTCATGAAAATAAGAAATCAGGTACAAGTTATATTTGAAATGTTTCTCAAGATTTTATATTTTAGTGAAAGCAATATCCATATCCTTACTAATATTATAAATGCGAAAGTAACTCTGTCTGTCTGTTAAGATTTCGCGACTAAACCACTGAACCGATTTTGATGAAATTTGTTTTGGGGTAATTTTGAACCCCAAAGAAGGACATAGGCTATTTTTTATTTCGCGACTTCGTCTGCGTCCGCGGTAACCGACATTTGTGAGGACAATGTCACGGGCAAAAGCTAGTATTTATTAGTCTAGTGGATTATTCAAAGTCTAAATGCTAATTGCAAACGGGAAATCCAATTGAATGTAATGTGAACTTTATTGGAGTTATCTCACATCTGTCTAGACTTGTTTTATATTGACGGACGGACGAACGAGCTATTTTGGTCTTGATTGTTTGAAACTGTTTTTTATAGCGTTTTTTTTGCATCATGTGAAACTATGGAAGCGCTATGACTAGGTTGGTTATCTGTGGGGTTTTAATTTTTTCCACGGAACCCAATTTTTTTTTGAAAGATAGCTTCCTCCAGTGAAAGCCCCGTCAAAATCGGTACAGCCGTTTCGGAGATAAGCCGAAACAAACAGAGACAAACAGACAAGCATTTTATAAATTGGTTTTATGGTGTAGGTAGTATAAAAAAAAATCATATGCATTTAGTAAAATGCTGTAATTTTGATATATGACAAACAAACACTTTAATTTTATTTATTTGTATAGATTGGGCAACATACGTGTCGACCCAGCTGACGGCGTGGGAGACTCTCCATGAGTTGTGGCTGACCAGGTTCCCCGGGCCGCTACACATCGTGTTCTATGAGGTCCTGGTACGCGACACCAGGCACGCACTGCAAGGAATACTGGACTTCTTGAACTTTAATGTTACCGAGGTAAGAGTTTTATTTTTGATCAGCCAACATATTATAGTAGTAGGTAGTACAAGACTTATACAAAATATTGTATATATAATCCATACATCCTACTCATATCCTACATACATCCAGATTATGGTTCTAACCAAACTAGACCGTTTTGCTGAATGTGGCGCGTGTGTTGGATCATTTGGTTTCCTTCAAGATATTGAGCTATTTGGTTATCCACACGTCATGTTCGTGAACAGAGCGCTGTCATTTGGACTTGGTCTTAACTGCTTAAATCTGTTTATTTAATATTCACCTTTACTATTTGCTCACATATAAATCCGAAAAATGGAAGAAATTTTAACGTTTAGGTTTGGTTCGTTTTGACAGATCAAAAGACATTTCAGAGTTCCGTACTTCGAAAGGATAAATCGGAACCTTTATAGGATCACTTTGTTGCCTGTCCGTCCATCTGTCTGTCTGTCAAGACCCTTTTTTAATCTTGCCAAGTCCATTATTTAATACATTAATGATTTTCATGTACCAGGCTGACATGAACTGCGCGATGGCTAACAAAGAAGGCATCTACAGACGAAAGAAAAAGCACCAAGATTTCGAGCCTTATACAGCAGATATGTATAAAGCTTTGGACCACGTGAGAAACAAAGTGCTCAGTATGGTCATGGACTATAAGAAGAAACATCACGAACCGCTGACGGTAGAGTAAGAAAGTTATTATATAACTCTTGATACACAAAGTTAATAGATACAGAAGATTATCTAAGTATAATTTTTCGATTTTTTACTTAACTGTTAGAGCAGAAATAATTAGCTTTTGCCCGCGGTTTCGTCTCCGTGAAAGTCGAGTCAAATCTAAAGTTTTTAGCTGACGTCTTCTCTTTACCAGCCAAATTTCGAAATTTCGTTTTATATAAGATAGATTTACATAACATGCTCAAAAACTCACTATTAAGTGGACAAAGCCGCGGGTATAGCTTGTTTAAGTTTTAGCCTAAGTACCTAGTGCAAGTGCGGTGCGCCTGATCAGACGCTGGCTCACATACTACACCTGCACTTTAGTAGACGTTAACAACGCTACTGATGCCGCGTGTGCGTGGCCACCTACTGCAGGGCCCGATCTAGCTATTTAGCCGCTCCGGGCAAAATAATATTCGCCGCCCATTACATTAACGCTATAATAAATCATGAGCTTGCTATTCCAAACATGGGATGATATGTTTGTATTGTTTTAATTGCATAAAGTTCAAATACGTTAGTGTACTACGATTACTGTTACAAGTTTACAAAAAGTCATGAGAGTAGAGTATATTGGACTTGGACGTGCAACCGCCCGGCACACTCAATTTTGCCGCTATGGGCATTTGCCCGGCCGGCCCCCCCTTAGATCGTGCCCTGACCTACTGGGCCCAAAACTTTAGAAAAAAGGAATTGTCTTAAATCATCGACTCAAAAAGAAGAAGGCCTAAGTACGTAAAACAAAAAAGTTTGTAATAGCGTCAATTCTAGTATTCGAAATATTTTATTTAGCTATTTTTTTTGTACTAGCTACGCTAAGCTTCGGTTTGCGGCAACATTTTTGTTCCTCTCAGGAACTAATGCGCTGAATATCGAGTCTCGTTTTGAGTAAATCTTCTGTATCATAATTAATTTTGTGTAAAAGTTGATATCACAACTTTTAATATCAGTATTTTTATAATATAGATTAGATGTACGTAGAAAAAGTGCAAAGAAAAGACAAATTAACTTAATATTTTTATTGTGTTGTCCCTTTCCGTAATTGGATCGATGAAATCCTTTAATGAAACGGCTCAAACTTTAATTATAAAGTTTTTCTAGTTAATTAGTAATTAATAAGAATCGAGCCAATGTAGTTTTAACAAAATGTACAAAATTATTGATTTCTTATGTGTTGTGATGTGACTGGGTGTAATAAAATTAAGTTATTGATGTGGAGAATGATTCATAGAATAGGTAATAGGGTACTTGACACCACCAATCAATCGACGTACTTTTTTATCATCATCTGCTTAGCCTTTTCCCAACTATGTTGGGGTCGGCTTCCAGTCTAACCGGATGCAGCTGTACACCAGTATTTTACATGGAGCGACTGCCTATCTGACCTCCACAACCCAGTAACTGGGTAATACGTACCCCTTGGAAAGACTGGCTGACTGAATGACGTACTTTTTATGCCCTATCATAATACATTTTGTATGGTTTACCCTATGGTCTGAATTAAACGATTTAAATTTGATTTGAAAACACAACGTGACGTCACTTTTGTGCCGAATCAATTGGCTAACTTTCTAAACAATTAAAAATCAAATTTTACAGTTTATTCAAAGTTAATCAGGTTTTCAAGGCTAAAATAAAGCGTTCCTTTAAACAAATAATGTCTTGGAATTATTGGTTAATGGTGTCAAATACCAAATTCCGACTGGGCGTCTTCTAAATAGAACACACTGCGATATGGATGCCCGATTTTCTGCCATGTATCCATAAATGACATCACGTTTTATCGATATCGATATATTACCGCACTACGTATTACTAAACCATACCATCGGTGACATGTAATGTTCTAATATTCTCGAGAAGCAAGCATTACATATCTTTAACAAAAAAAGTATGTATCGAGACACATATCGGTGTATTACATTGTGAGAAATATAATTTGTTTGCGTATCGGGCATAGATACAGAAAACTATACGTATAGGGCTGTCATCCTCTAAATAGTCGACGCCGGACAAAAACTTTAAAAAATCCGGACATTTATGTGAAATTTTTATATTTTTTTCGTGACGGCCCTGACAAGAAAAAAATACAATTTAATAATACAAACATTGTTAATATTTTCATTGTTTTATTATAATTTTATTGATTGCTTATCTTCCAATGAATCAGGAATTCGGGATTGACACAAAAAATGTCCGGATGGTTTTTGCTCGGAAGTACGCTCTCTAAACTAGGACAAATTCGGGGAATTTTGGACGGATGGCAGCCTAGCTACATAAGACATTACAGCAATAGCAAAAGCAAACGTAGTACGTTTTACACCTTTATTTGGTAAGTGGATGTTCTAATTATTGAGTCATGTACAAATATTGTAAGACTCACACGAGCACGCTAACGTTAAGATATTCGATTCGATTTTGCAATTGGAAATTTCTGTTGGAAAAACCCAATAACACTGCCCGATCTGGGAATTGAACCCTAGACAGCAGTCAGCCGCGCTTTGCGATCACTAAACCAAGCACTAAGCAAATATTATGTGCGAAACGGGTATTTCCAATAGAAAAAGTCGATCGAATTTATACATACATAACGTTTATTCTGCGAGCTCGTTAGGCCTGGTTCACATTAGGTCAGACCGACAGTTTTATCGGACCGACAAATGACAGAACAGCAACACCCGACAATCGGTCAACGGTAAAATTGTCGGTCCGACCTAATGTGAACCAGCTCTTAATCTTATAGCGTCGGTAACGAGTCAATCGGTGTATATAATATTCTGATCTATAAAAAGATCGCCAGATTATAATAATAAGAGATAACCTGACCTGATAAGGGTCGTGGGCTGTCTATAGCCAATCAACTCGGAGCCGTTTTAGGTGGTCTTAAGTACGGTGTGAAAGAGAATGAAAGAATTCTACAAAAATGATAAGAAACTGCATAAACTCATTCTGAGCTTAAATTCAATAGTATGAAGCTTTATATTCAGTTGGCTTTACAAGTATTGCATTGTATATATTTTATTTATATAATAACATACTTAATATACGGGTTTTTATATACCTCTTTTAAATTATCTCAAAACTTTGAACAATCTGTCTCTTAGCGTGTTCAAAAATACCAAAGAAATCATTTGTTTATGATTAAGTCTATTATCTATTGTATCTGCAATTTTATTAGCTTTATCTTGATACTTAATTGTTCCTAATTTAAGGCCTAAAACTTTATTTTTGTATTAGTATATTTTTTTTTGTATACATATATTTTGTAGTATAATTTAGTTTTCTAGTCAAACTTTAGTCAAGTAACTTGTACTTATAAAATTATTATGTTTTGTAATGTAAAAAATACTAGGATTGCATAATACACGGAGGTCTCACAGGCACATAGAGCTATTTTTAGAAGAAAAAAATCAACGAAATTCGCGTTCAAAGTTCAAAAGAAGCCTAATTATAATGAAGCACTTGGTTAAAGTATGCACTGCATAAGTTTATTAGATCCTAGTACTTACCTAAGCGATTAGGCGAATCTAACTAGCTGTTTTAGAGATTGTTGTTAAAAAAGTAACAAATTATTGTATATATTTTTTTGATCTGTTTCGTTTTTAGATACCTATATTTTTTTTAATATCTCTTGTTTTTTTCGAAAATTTTATTTTGTACAAATTATGAGATTTTCTTGTTAATTTTTTACCAGTTTTTAGCTATTAAAATGCATGTTGCCTATTATAATAAATCAAAGATCTGTTTAAAGGTGCTCCCTCACCGGGAGCTTTCACGTGTATTGTAACATTATAGATTCAACTTTGAGCAATACATTACAATAATACCTCCCTGACTAACGAGCATTTGCGTGTAATGTAACATATAGATTCGACTTTGAGCATTACATTGGAAGTGGAGCGCATCGATGTTACAAGTTGTATCAAGATATTACGCATTGTATTATTACAAGGTGCGCATTGTAATGCTCGGTTCTCCTCCTTCGCTGATGTAATGCTCAAATCTGTAACGTTACATTACACGCTAATGCTCCCGGTGAGGGAGCACCTTAATTGTTAATTGTATATTACATAGCATGATAGCAATCCTCATGTTATTCTATATCATCAATTTTATATTGTTATACAGTATTATATTAGGTATTATATTGTTTTCTAACATTTATAATATCTACAAAACGTAATAAAGTTCATTGGGAATGTCTAATGAACTAATCGTTTACTTTTTTAATATTATTTATATTTTTGAAAGAGAATTGTGACAATTGCTATACAGCGTTATTCTTTGTTTACCAGAATTTTAAACAGGGGTTATTGTACTCAATATATCTCGGAACCCTGGTGTCCATGGGCTTTGGAAGGCCTACGATGGGCCGAAACCAATTCGCAGAGGCCCCTAGGGTAACTTTAAATGCAATGAGACACCAACCGACGATTATCCCTGTATGCACTGCACTATACAAGTGCATCCAAGGACAACCTCCGGTTGGTGTAGGACTATTACAGAATATGGAAACAGAATTGGACTTTAAACTTTATTCTACACATTATTGTGAATAACTTGTTGGTCTAAACAAAAAATAAGGTTTTATATGTATGGTGGATTACCCAATTATTGCATTTATTTATTTCCAATGTTGAATAGTTGTAAGCACTGCTGAAACCGATGTTGATGGATGCTAAGAATAAATGACTTTCCAATAACATTCTAGATTTATTTACGTACAACTGAAGACCTTATTACTAGGGGCTTAAGTATGAAATGTTGTACAGGCGCTAGCGCATCTGACTATATTTTTTTGTTGTAAAATCGCTCCTATTACTACCGCGTATGATGCCGCAGCTGTCCGTACATAGTGAATATGCTAACGATTTGGTACGTTACATTTCGAAATTTTGGAGGCGGACGATATTCTTTATCTGCCTAGCCTTTTTCCAACCATGTTAATCCTCCTAATCCTAATCGGATGCAGCTGAATACCAGTATTTTACATGGAGCGACTGTCTATCTGAACCTCCACAACCCAGTAACTGGGTAATATTTAAGGCGAACGATATAACAGGATGAATAAAAGAAATAGTTCATAAAACTAAATATGCTTTATTTCACATCGTGTCAATATTCATTGGTCACAAACAAGTTTTGCACTCCGACAATACTTACACGTAACTCCGAGCTTTTCGTTTACAATATAAAATATATGCAGTTAACAACAATTCCCTCAGTTTACGAATAAATTACAAAATCATTTTTTTTTTAAATATGCGAAGCAGATACGCTGTCGCGCAGCTCTCAGCGACGGCGCGGGTCCAACATTATAATTATCCATGTATAAAAAAATGTATTTAACAAAATAACACCTATGGTAGTAGAATCATTTTTCTATTAATATATTATCTAGTATATAGCTGATGTATCTGTCGTTAACACTATGACCCGCCCGCCGCTGCTGGAAGCCGGGCCGCGCTAGGCACAAGTCTCACTCGAAGCAAGTCTATACTATAGTTGACATCACATGGACAGTTTGCTCCTAGTGTATTTGACAACAGCTAAATCAACGCACCGCGAGGGTTAAAATAATCACCTGTAAAATTTAACTTCTAACAACATGTTATTAAACTCTTAATCATTATACAAAATTATCATCACATTATCACAAATAAAACACGGAACTCTGACGCTCTACTCTACGAAATTATTACGGTGTGAAAATTTAGTACACAATATAAATGTATCAACGTAATTATAAAGCTTAGTATGGATTTTATAAATCAATATGTCCAATATAGACATCTATTCTTATCCATAAGCAAATTCAGTCGAATATTTAACAGTACAAAGAAATGTATTTTATACATTTGAAATTAATGGAAAATGTCGAATATACAAATTAAGTCTTATATAAGGTTTATTGGTCTCTCAGTCACATGGCGGCGTAGCAGCCAGCTGACTGGAGACACTTCCCAAAGTCTGACCAAGTGTGAAACAAAACCTTACTGTACAAAAATAATAATAGAACAAATGAAACACTATAATACAAAATAAAAAGAAAAAAAACAAGTTTATACAAAGTGATACCTACGTGTCTGTATTCTCACCAGTTGGGGCCAGTTGACAACCATCTCGCTCTATCGACTTACAAAAGAAAAGGAAAAAGAAATCGAAAAAAATACATTTAGTGAATTTATTTATAGAGACCGAAAAAAACAGTCGTAGAAAAAAGTTTAAATATTAATCGTAGAAAGTCAGCCTTCGCGTAACAATTCACTATACCATTTCCTAACTACATTACCGCGACCAGCCATCCAACGCCTAACCACAAACCACGAAAGACTAGATCCTCTCCAATATTTGCACATTCATCTGTAGCAACGTGTTACAGCGCGTGACACACGCCACGTTGCAGCATCAAACAATTCGGATTACGGTCGGTCAATGTCGTTAGCACATTTAACATTTGGACAAAAATAATGAAACAATAATGTCATGGTGATATTAATGAAAATAAAGATGACAATCAATTTGAATTCTCATACATAATTCGTAGATAAATAGCGTTTGAAAACGTTTCACAAGCTAGTTATCGAAGCGGCATGACTAGTTTTAAACGTAAAACTGTTTAGACGTAACTATATACTTTACTATTGCTTTCATAATTTTATAGGAACGCTAATCTATGTAGATCGGCCGGTAGGGAAGCGGGGGTCGGTCTAAACAGTTTTCGCACTCGCGCAGCAGTCGGGCGGGGGGGCGGGGGGGCGCGTGACGTCACCGCAGCGCGCGGCAGCGTCGACACACGCGCATGGTGCCGCAGTCGCCCCACGAGCTCATCTCCGAGCACGAGCCGCAGAATATACCGCCACATCGTCTGCGACAAACGGACACCTGGTTAATTGTGATAGTCTACCGCTGTGTTGCGGGTTATGGGGAGAATGTGGACTACTCTTCGTCGAGTCATGTTCCCCCGGTGCTCACCTGCAGTGATGCCTACGCCTGGCCAGCCAGAAGTGGTTCCTGCAGTACTGGCAGCGCGGCGCGGCACTGTCTGGCAGCCACACGACGCCGCGAGCCTCCTCGCCCACCTCTACTTCAGACGCGCTGCCGCTGCTGCTGCCGCTGCCTCGCACAGACCCACTGCCGCTGCTTGTTTTCTGTACCAGGAGAATATGAGGTTAGATGAAATATGAGGGTTGAGTCGTGTGTAGAGTATGTAGCGTGTGGTATGGTATGTCGTCGTACTTGCGTGGGCGTGGGTGCGTGCGGGGCGGAGGGCGGGGCGGGCGCGGGCGGGGAGGACAGGCGCAAGGCCTCGCGTGCTTCGCGTAGCTGACCGCTCAGTTCCTCAACTACTTTCTGTAACAAACAAATTACATCGGAATCAGTCTTCACATATTTTTGTATGGGTATGATGCAGATAAAAGAAGTGTAATAAAAAAAAAAAATGTACTAAAAAAGGATTTACGGATAAAATGCCATGTAAAGCGCAAGCTGCAATTATTTTATGAAGGTGTGCAGACTAATAAACAGCGTTTTATCGGCAGTCTACTTTAGTAAAAAGTACCAAGGTAGCATAGCAAACATAGCGCTCACCTTCTGGTAGAGTATGATCTGGTGCAACCGCGCCTGCAGCGGGTCAAGCGCGGGCGGCAGGCCGTCCAGCGGGTCGGCGCGGGGAGGTGCTGGCGCGGGCGTGGGCGCACCGCACACGCATCGCACGCGCGCACCGCCCAGCGCTCCACCGCACACGCCGCACCAGCACACTTCCGAGCTGCCGCCTGACTCTCCTGATGTTTCGATACCACCTGAAAACAACAAAGTTTGAACTTGATTTTATGGCAAGGACCAGGCTCGCATAAGATAAAAGTAGACATAGTACGTGGCATTATTAGGTACGATAAGAAAAGGCAGCAGGCAATTCGGCACATTGTACTTGAACGAGACGGGTCGCAACGCATGTTCAAAAAATCAATTTGTTTCTCTCAACTACCAGGCTAACATAAGCTACGAAGAAGTGCAAAAACAGTGGGTAAGCTGCGCGATGTCAGGAAACTTATACAGTACGCATCGCTGTCACATGCCTTGTGAACATCGCTGTCTCGCTCTAATTGTACCAGGCTGTCATGATATACAAAGAGATAGTACTCGCTGGTCGTGCTAGGTGACAACTGACAACTCACACAATGTGACACAATGTGACGCGAACCGGTGATGACGTATGCATCGCCCTCGGTACAGTACTAGGCTGTCATGAGATAATAAGAGGTACTCACTGGTAGTGCTAGCTCTCCTGGAACAGTGGCAGCAGGCAATACGCCGTGGTGAAGTGGGACACAGTGTGAGTTGGCTCGCGACGCGCGTGCGCGTGTGTGTGTGAGCTGTCCGCCTCGGCTGTGTGTGTGCCTCGCCTTCGCTCTCTGAACTTATACTGCTTGATGTTGCTCCTCCTGAATAATGAAAAATAAAGTTAATTTATTTAATTTTACATATTTTAATATAATTTTTAAAAATCAAATACATACAATTATTATTAGATAAAAAAAAAATATATAAATAGTTGTCTTTTTATCATTTCCCTGAAACATATACATATGTGAAAAAAATTCTCACCATTCAGATCAACTTCAAGAAACTTAGTAGCTACATCATCAATCCCGTTCATAGTTCCATTAGTTGTAACTCCATTTTCTCTCGTATGGTTGTTGTCGGTGACCACATTATGGTTGGTCCTGTCCTCTGTGGTGTGGTTGTCGAGGGGCGAGGAGTCGTGGGAGGTGTTCCTGGAGGCCGGTGGTTCAGCCCGACCCTCGTTGATCTCGAAGCCGGTGGATGATTGGTTGCTTGACTCTGATATGGAACGCCAGGTTATGCTGATGTTGCGGGTACGGGCTGATTCTCTTGCGGCCTGTAACAGAAAATGGAAAATAAAGAATTTATTATCACACAAATATTAATAAAAACTAGCTAGACTGGCTTTCGACTGCCTCGTTGTTCTAGTGGTCGCAAAGCGCGACTGCTTAGCGGGAGATCTTGGGTTTGGTTCCCAGGTCGGGCAAAGTGTTATTGGGTTCTTCCATTAGGAATTTCTCAGTAGCAGCCTCGGGTCTGGATTTGTGCCCAGTTGATGGCAATAGGCTCGGCCCCTATTACATGGTACTTAAACATAACTGGTGAAATGTTGGTATACTAATGGGTACACTTCTGCCTAACCGTTCGGGGATTACAGGCGTGATGTGATGTTATGTAAAAATTATAAAATACATTTTGTGGGTTTTAAGAATATATTTTAAAGGATAGACAGACTTGGTGGCTGAAAGTAGATCTTGGGGTAGTAGGACTGTACCAGGCTAACATAATCACAAAAGAAGTATCACTCACCTCAGCCATACCAATAACATCAGTATAAGTATCACAGACGAACACGGGCGGTTCTTCAGGCGTGTCCACGTCAGGGGAAGCGACGTTGGCGACCACGTCAGCCACACCATCGGCCACGGTGCCGTTGTGCTGGCTGTTATCTGACGCGGTCAGGTCGTCAGAGTGGTCGATGACCTGGTCAGGTATGAGTTTGTCGGTGAGGACGGGGCCGCCTAGCTCTCGTTCTAGTGATGAGGAGCCGCTAGCGATGTCTCGGGGAAGGCGAGTGCTGTTCTCGAAATGGTCGGGGTGTAAGCCGTCGACCTGCGGAGAATGATGGGAAGGTTTGACGTAAGTTATGAGAAAAAAAAATATATTGATAATGTCGCTTAAATTACACCGAAGTTTTTGATACTTTTGGAGCTTATAAGTGGAAGAAGCCAAATTATTTGATAGTCATCCATTTTTATTTATTTACTAGCAATACCAAGTTGTTTTTATCGCGTTTATTTCCGTTTATGATTACTACTCCACTCTCGTGGGTCGTGGCGTGATGTTGTATAGCCTATAAACTTGCACGAAAAACACGCTACATAACGCAATTCGACTTTTTCAAATCAGCCTAGCCATTTCTTAAGATTAAAGCGTTGAAACAAACCAACTTCAGGTTTATAAAATTAGTATAGATTGAAACTTCACGCACAAATGGAAAAAGAAGGAAATTGAATCTATTTACTCGCGAAAGTAAAGCACATAACATTAAAAAAAAATGTTTACAAATTCTCAAGCCAAAAATCAAGTATATAAGTAAGTCTAAAAAATAAAATAAAATATTGAACATAAACGAAAACAAGCGCCACTACCGCTCGAAACGCCGACTTAATGCCGTAAACATTCTCTACTTATCATTCAAAGGTGGAAAACATGACAGGTGACAATATACATTATCATTAGTCATCGATCCTAACTAGGTACTGACCGTATCGTGGCAATTATCGCTAGCGAGCGGCAGTACAGGCAACTCGTCGACACAGCTGTCGGTGAGCGCAGCGCGACATTCACGGCGGTTCTCACACTCGCTGTTCACTACCATTGAAAGTTTCCTGCAAAAAAATATACGACATTTATTATAATGATAATAGATATTTGTATGCTATCAAGCATTATAACAACTATTTTTATAAATGTTTAAAAAAAAAAAATTGTAACTAGCTTTTGCAACCGACTTCGTCCGCGCAAAAATACAATAAAATATAGCCTATGTTACTCGCAGAAGTCGCAGATAATGTAGCTTTCTAATGGTGAAAGAATCCATTACAAACAAACAAACAAAAATATATTTTTTTCCTCTTTATAATATTAGTGTAGATTACTTTTAAATAAAGTATGTTTTAAAATTTGTTTTGATAAATAATGTACAGATATTTGTACGATATTTAGCATACAAATATCTATTGCACCAAAATCCAAGAGATTATTAGTTAGATCAGTCTTTTTTCAGCTTAAACAAATTAAATTAACACGCATGATGCGCACAGCTGTTGTATTTCACGAGCGCCTTCAATTTCACCAACAAAGTCAAATCATTTATTCCAATTACACCATTAAAAGGCACTTTTGACCGTCATTTACAAGAGTTTTTTTTTTTACAATATTGAATCTAGTTGCCCATTGCAAAAGGTAGTTTCGTATACAGTAGAACAACGGGCAAGAAACTCTATACATAAGTGTCCAACAAAAGTGTCTACTTACATAACATCGGGCGCTAGACTCGGGTCGCTACACCTCCTCTGCGCCGTCCGCTTCTCGCCCTCACTCAGCAGGTTATCACAGGATCTCGTCTTGGTCATCAGGCCTGCAACCAATCAACCAATAAATAATTAGATTATTGAATAATGTTTGTATCTGCTTTTTAAGTCATTACAAAAATGCTTTCCTGCTGTTCGAAGAACAACAAAACAGCATAATTAAGTTGCCAGTATTAATGGCATAATTGAGTTGCCAGTATAAATAGCATAATCAGGTTGCCAGTTTTAATGGCATAATTAAGTTGCCAGTGAATAGTAAAACGTTCTATGGATTTAGTTCCTACTAATTAGAGCAAGACTTTCGGAATTTCTTTTGTATCATGGGTGTACAACTTCTTATAGGACTACTTACCGTTATGATTCTGTGTGCTATGCAACTGTTGCGCGGGCAGGTCGGGTTTGTGTTCGGAGCGCGGCTCGTCGCGCGGGCTCTGCGCGCAGAACATGCCGCTCCACACGCACATCGTACGCACCGAGTACTCCGGCCAAATTGCCTGCTGAACAATTATAATGGGAGGTTAGTTATTAGGCCGATTGTATTGCTTTTCATGTCGACTGACTCAAATTTTGTGCGATCAATATTGAGCAACTGTTCAGCTCTATCACTGGCCTCATTAAGATCTTGGATGGTGAAGGTGGTGATGCATTGATTTTATTTATTTCAAGGCTTACGAGGAAAGCAAGAATTTTCAATAGTTTTTTGCAATTTGCAGTTCAGCATAGGGTTATATATCTAGTAATAAAAAAAAAGACGTGGCACTAACATATTACTGTGATTATTATTTTTTAAATAATAATATTAATGTATTTAAAAAATAATAATCAATACAATAGCTTTCATTTATCTACCGGTATTTATTTCATTTAATAAATATAGTTTTTAAAAAGAAGACACTTTTGTAACTGTATATGTATTTACATAATAAATATAAGATATGGAAGATGTGCTGAGCAAGCTGAAGCTTAGACCACTAAACATACGAGGCAGGACCTGGCGGCGGTCTAATCTGCCATCTTCATCTTTTCTGTCTACCTGTTCAAGTTGGTGCGGCGAGTACAGATGGTTCCTGTAGGCGGGCGCGCGCAGCAGGTGCCACACGTGCGGCGTGACGTCAGACACGCGGCACTCGCTGCGCTCGCGGCCCGTGTTGCACAGGAACGTGCCGAACATGCACGAGTGCACGTGCGTGCCCAGCTTTATCTGCGTACATGTTACACGGTCTTATAACATCTCTCACCATCTAGAGAGAGGGACACAGATTTAGTGTTTGTTGGGATTTGGTGGTGCCCGAATGTTATCAGCTCAGTTGCCAATGATTCTGCTGAAATGATGGTGGTGAAACCCTAGCAAAAATGATTATTGACACAAAACATTTTCACAGTTTTATGTTTATTTAGATTAGATAGAAGATTCGTGCATGTAGGGACTACAGGCAGCAATAGTGACACATCACATCACATCACGCCTGTAATCCCCGAAGGGTTAGGCAGAGGTGTACCCATTAATACACCCACACTTCGCCAGTTATGTTTTTTATTCCCATGTAATAGGGGGCGAGCCTATTGCCATCAACCGGGCACAAATCCAAACTCCGAGGCTGCTACTGAGAAACTCCTGATGGAAAAACCCAATAACACTTTGCCCGACCTGGGAATCGAACCCAAGACCTCATGCACAGCAGTCGCGCTTGCGACCACTAGACCAACGAGGCAGTAGTGATATAAGCAAAATTAGGATAATAATATAGGTACTTGAAAATAAAACACAAGTTTTCTTCAAATTGAGAAGAACTCGTCGTATTAATTCATATTGTAGGTACTATCAAGTCTCGTAATAAATTGAGTAAAAAAAAAAAAAAAAACAAATAAACCCCGGCTGCAAAAATAGAACCAAGAAGTTCAAAACACGTCACTATCTTACAGTATTTTAAGTTCAATTTCGCATATAAGAGTATATACCGTTACAGTATATTTAAAATATTTTTATGTAGTCCAAATGAGAGTACTGAACAGAAGATAATGATGGTGTCGGTTCCTACTTACCAAATATGCCTCATTGAACTCAAAGCTGCAAGGGAACTGCAGCATCATCTGGTGGACGACGTCAAGCCATTGGAGGAAGATGGGTGACCGCTCGTTGGGGTCCTCCGGGCCGAACTGATGCCCGCATCGGTCGGCGAACTTGTGTCCGAAGTCCAGCCATTCACGCTCAATTAGTATGCGGAAACCCTGAGGAAGAAAATACCGTTACTACACGTAAAAAATAGTCTTTGTTTACTGCTTTGCTTTCGTGAGTCGTAGCGTAAAGATGTATAGCCCTTACTCTATAAAAGGGCTATAAAACACAAAAAAAAAACTGACCAGTAGTTCCTGAGATTATAGCGTGTTAAAACAAACACACAAACTCTTTAGCTTTATAATTTAGTATAGAGTATAGGTACAGATATTTTATTTTTATGAGGTATTCTGTATGTCCTATTTAAAAAGTTCTTATTGTGTAATTGCCCGTATAGGAGAAAATTTTAACTACTTTTTAATCAAGCAGCCCTAATATCCTGCAGTGGAAAACTCTCGGTTTCTTCGTATTCTTTTCGAGTCGATGGCACAAGTAAGTCTTTTTTTTGTTACAGTACTTGGGACCAGTAGGTGGCCACGTTAATCGTGGCTTCAGTGGCGTTTTTAATGTCCTCTAAAGCGCAGAAGTCACACTGTAGTAAATGGGCCATTGTTTGGTCTGGGCCTGTGGGATTTCACTCACCTCTAAAGTTCTGTAAAAAGGATCCAATATGAGTTGTGCCGCGGCGACGATCTGCGGCGTGCGGTCCCAGCCGTCGGAGCAGTGCACCAGCACGGGCCGGCCCGCCGCCGCCGCGCGGGCCACCACGCACGCCGCGCGGACCACGCCCGACACGTACTGCAGCCACAGCGTGCGCTCCAGGTTGCTGTGCCAACTGGGACGACACACATTAAGGATGTTAATGTTGCTAATTTCATGGTAAGTATGTAAAGGACTTATTCAGTTCAATAGAGTTTTTTTTTTGATGTGAAAACTTCTTTAGCGGCGTTGAGCACTTTTTCTGTAATGGGTATAAAATCTTAAACTCGCGTCAGGACACGTGACCTGATCGAAAAAGCGTAAGACGGATGGAGAGTAGACAGCTATCCCCTCTCTACGGCGCGGCGAAAATGTATGCCTGGGCCTACTGTTTCGTTAAGGCAGCGCAGGGCGCTTGCGCGAATGTTCGTGTATAACTTTTTAATGTAAAATAATTGTAATAGTTTTAAAGTGTTAAATTTTTAATGTAATATAAATTGTCATGTTTGTGTACGATAGCGCAATAAATGAATATTGTATTCTACCACATAAATGATAGTACTTTTATACTGATAAAGCAATTGGTGCAAAATTATTCCCTAACCATTCCAAAATATCAAACATGCTCAACGTTAATAATCAAGTTTTCACTTCTGCCGGCACTCCCGGAGTGCAACCCGTCTTTTTTTTTTACCATAGATTCAGTACAGACAGCGTCATCAACAGGTTATCCCTCACGCATTAAAATTCGTTTGGAAAGTGGGTTAACTATTTATGACGCTGTCTGCACATGATTCTAGACACCCCAGAGTTAACATTATTCGTCGGTTCGGTCCGCATACTAATCGAGCGTGAAGGCTAGATTTCAGACGTAAGTTTGCAGATTGCTGCGGGCATCAGTTCGGCATAACGAACGGTCAACCATCTTCCTCCAATGGCTTGACATCGACCACCAAAAGATGCTGCAGTTTCCTTGCAGCTTTGAATTTAGTATTTGAGCAGGTGTTTCACTTTTGTATGGAAAGGCAGATTTTTATTTAAAAACCGACGCAAAATTTCAATCCGCCATCTCTCAGTTATTAAATTAAGTTTGTCAAAATAATTTAATTTTGCCAAACGTTTTCCGTTACTATCCAGTAGTAACAGTTCAAAGTAACAGTTCGCCTCGAATTTATGCTTAGAATATAATTTAAATTAATTAGTTTTAAATTTCCAAAAACGTTAGTTACAATTACTTCCGCTGTTATATTTTTAATTACAAATAACGTTTAGTGAAAGTATTTCCTTACAGCAAAATCAGGCAATGCATAATTCTTAAAAAAAAAAAAATTGTTTAGGGTTCTGTACTCCAAGGGTGTCAACGGGACCCTAAAGCCTATTGAACTGCCCCGTCGGCCTCTTGGTCGTAAGCGCGACTGCTGAGTGTGAGGTCTTTGGTTCCAGTCTAGTATCCATAGAGATCGGCCGTCGTGACCGAAATTCGGCCGGGAGAATTTTAGTATTAATTTTACTAAGCCTCAGCTGTCTGTCTGTCTGTCAGCGGGCAGATGAGATGCATCTCATGAACCGTAATAACTAGAGTTTATACACGGTTACTTTTAGGTCGTCCTGGAACTGAAAGCCATAATCATCAAACTCGAAACGATTGGAACCTTTTTTTTTAAGTAACAGCTGTTCACATACACACACATAGTACACTTTGACGAGTTAGACGAACATAAATGTAATGAACAGCAGATTTTTTTTTTCATTTTTTGAAAAAAATTGTCCCAATCGTTTCGAGTTCGATGATCGAGTTTATGGCTTTCGGTTCCAGGACGACTTAAAAGTAACCGTGTATTTTCACAGAAGGTGTATTTCCAATACCGTTATACTAATAAATAAAAATAAAAAAAATGTAAAAAATGACAGCGGATAGATTTAAAAATTAAATGAAAGCCTCTACACCCCTGTAAACAAAAACTGTAAAAACTGCATGTAAACCCTTAACAAGAAACATGTATTTTTGTAATTTGTGTTAAATCGGTGGTACAGAACCTTTCATGTGCAAGTCCGACTCGCGCATGGCCCGGTTTTTATAAAAATAAATCCCGTAAAACACGTTTGACAGCGCAATGTTTCCGGAAGAGATATTGCGAGTATTCGCGAGCCGGGATTCAAAACAATGAGTTCATTCGGGCACAATGCCAACTGACACAAAAAAATCGCTGTAACACTATCTAGGTTCGCGCAGCGGCGTAATGTAAACATTACCTATTTAGTGCAGGGAGATTGCCTTGTTGGTGCGTTATATCCTGGATTTCGATAAGGTGTGTATTTTCTTTTCCTCCCGTTGTTTCGTCCAAGCAAGTATTTTATTGAATTTATATAGCTATATTGTCAAATTTATTTACTTTAATTGCTGTATCCGTTGTAAATGACCAAATAAATAAAATTATTGTGCCCGGTTTTTGACAAGACTCCCAGACTCTGAGTACCCTCTGCTTGTTACCCCAAAGGGATGGGCCCTTTGGGGTAAACAGGTGTGATATACATAGTTAAATGTAAGAATTAAACTAACAGAGACGGCTACTACTCTTATTATAAAGAGGTAAAGTTGGTTGGTTGTTCTATTTATTTTCTTTATTTGTAAGAGGCAATCTCTCAAACTAAATCAGAGTGACGATGGGTCAATAAGAGGGCTGCAATGTCCTAAATTGCCGATTCCAGGCAAGAACTTCAAAAACTCCGGTCATTTTAGTGAAACTGAGATTCTTTCTGGCACTCACAACAAAAAAACGGTATAAATGAAAAATATCGTTTACATTTTCATTTCATTATAACTTACATATTTTTTTTTTACAAAATTTCCATCAGTCGGTATTTCCGTGACACTAAAAATTACCCGTTTTGTCCCGGTTTGACCCGGACACTTTTCGACAACCCCTCCCGGAAGACCCCCAGACGCCCTCTAAACTAGGAAATCCGGGGAAACCCGGACAGATGGCAGCCCTAGTTAATAATATCCGTAAGAAGGAAGCCAACGCAAAAATTGCTTAATTTTAGTAGGTACAATTAATTAGTACGTGACATTTTCCAATGGCGACAGAATAGCTGTCATTCCGAACTTCCGAAGGGAAGTTAGTGACCATTATCTCGATATCCGTCCTAGTTATACTCGTAAGTGCATTATACGCCTCGCCTTATTAAATGCGCCACCCACGCCCATTGACATCCTGCTATCGATTAGATACGGGCTCATCTATGTACGCGATGCTATAGATAGAGTATAGTCTGTGATCAGGACTGGCCTTGACCGTAACCGTTTGACAGCTCAAACGTCACCACATAGCGCGAGATATTATCTTTATTGATTACTTAGGTAATCAGACATATTATGAAACACTGCGTTTGTCTGACTGTCTATTGTCATGTGTCAAAGTCGAAGTCAAATAATTTATTACAATTAGACTATTTAAAGGCATATTTGTCACTTAAAATAAATAAAAATTATGTATTTGCTTCTTCTCCAAGGTACTTTTTTTAAGGAGAAGAATGGGCAAGAATTTCCACAGAAAGACAGAAAGACAGTCATGAGGACTGCAAACTAAAGTGAAACTTAAAGTTTGAAATAACTGTCGCCAATCTGGCGCCACACGTACCATTAGCATGTCGGTAACGCAGTCAAATTGGCATGTCGGTGAAGCAAACCCATAAGTTTATTTTCTGGTCAAAAATATAGTTTATTTTCATTACTACAGATATGGCGATTTTTGTATTTTTATAAACGTTCCCATATTAAAAATGCCTTTAACTAGGTAAATTTTTGAAAACTTTTTGATATTGATTGTTGCTAAGACGGCTTGATTTTGTATGTTTTTAATTAGGTATACAAAAATTCCCTTTTTATATCATTCCTAGTAATTGTCATTCGGCATCGGAAAGTAGGCGTAAACGTACTACGTTTCTGTTATGAGTTTCCCCATTTTTACCAGTATGTTGTGATAACCGAATATTATAAGTGGGCGTTATGTAGCTTGCTATAGTTTTAAATAAATAATGTTATCAGAGCCGATCGGGCCGTGACATTAACGTATTGTTACGAGTTGTGGGAGGAGGTAAATATCTAAATTTGTTACTAAGCATATGTAGTTATTGTGTGGAATGTCGTTGATGAAATTATAATGTCAACTGTTTCATTGGCTTTAAAAAAGGAGGTTTTGAGAGTCGATAGTCGAGGTTTACAAGATCCGTTACGTTGAAGAAGGTTTCGAGGCTGCTACTGAGAAATTCCTGATGGAAAATCCCAATAACACTCTGCCCGACCTGGGAATTAAACTCAAGACCTCATGCTCAGCAGTCGCCCTTTGCAACCACTAGACCAACGAAGCAGATTTTAATTATAAATAAAATTTAAATAATAAATTATTCACGCCAAATAAATACAATATGCTTTTGTGTTATATTAAATAACAATAACAGTCATTATCATCATTTCAGCCGAACAACGTACACTGCTGGACATAGGCCTCCCCTAAAGATAGCCACAATGACTGCTCCTGCGCTTCACCAGGTTGTCGGTCCACCTTGTGTGGTTGCCACTGCGCCTTCCTGTATGTGATCGCCACTCGAGAGTCTTATGACCTCATTTCATTGCCTTATCAATTAATCAATTTTAAATTCCCCATATTCTACTCACTTGGTCTGATCGCTCGGCTCGGCGGCTAGCGCCCTCATCTGCTGGAAACTCCTGCGCACGTGGTGTATGTTGGGGAGGCACATGAACTGTATGTCAGCGGCCGGGTAGTACTGCTGGCACTCGCAGCCCCCGCCGCGCGCGCGGTTTGTCACCGCTGACGCGTATGAGCGCGCGTCTACTATTAGCAGCTTGAGTTGCTGTAACAAAAGATAAATATTTGAAGATTAGGAATTTACATACTTTCAAGAGGGAGCGAAAATGAAGTATAATTGTTCTCATAGTCCGATGGGACGGCAATCCGACATGACCGGGGAAAAATCAGGCGCAAGAATTACTGAGAAATTCTTATTGGAAAGATCCAATAACACTTTGCTCGTCTTGGTATTTGGACCCAAGACCCCAAGCTGAGTAATTTCGGTAGCAGTATCCTACACTCTGCGTTCAGCAATTGCGAGACAAGCTCTAGGTTATGGTGTATTTTATACCAAGAGGTCATTCACCCGACGTCAGCAAGGTCTATAACAAGCCATGAACGTAATAATGATTATAAAGTTTTATTTCAGGAATTACTCGGAAATTATCAATCCATTTCAATTTAAACATTACAACACTGATATAAGGTTCAAAGTGAAGTGGGAAGTGTTAAATTGAATCTTAGTTTTACAGCGCTATTATAAACGTGTTCAATAGTTTCCTGTATCGTAACTTATGTGGTACGGACAGATACTGAGTGGGCAATACGACTAAGTAATAAGCCATAAACATCACAAGTACTTCCTGACATCACAATTCTATTTATAATAGTGTCGGAACACCTTTTGTATTATGAGGCGATTAATATTAAGTACCAGGGGAACATAATCGTGGGAAGGTTTGATGGATTAGTTTATACTTAATATTCTCCAGACTGCTTTTAGACACAGCGGCGAATCTTAATGAAGACTAGCCCAGTACGCAGGCGATATTTTTTAGAGAATGAGTGTGTGCGTCATATACACTTCAAAGTCAAAGTCAAAAACATTTATGTTAATTAGACTGTTTACAGGCACTTTTGAATTTAACTTCCTCTTCCTTCACTCTCATAGTCCGATGGGACGGCAATCTAATCGGACCAGGGAGAGATTAGGAGCTGGACCAACGGCTTTACGTGCTTTCCAAAGTACAGGGATGTCACACTACCAAATTTCAAACTCCGGACTAAAAAAATCCAAAAAAAACCCTAATCGAAATACCCAATGACATTTTTTGTTCGACCCTAGGGCTCCAACCTACGACTCCACGCTTAGCAGTTTACCACAACGAGACCAATAGGGGAGTCAGGCAAGTCTAGCTAACATTTACCTTATTATTATTAGGCGGCTGCATGCCCCGGTCCTGGTTGCAGGCGCTGACGAAGGCTGCCAGCAGACGCTCGTCTTCGCTGGAACGCCAGCCGAGCCAGCCAACCTCGGGCTGCGAAGAGCGCGCGATCACAGCGCCGTTCGTACGGTGCCGCCATACCACGGCCGGCACTCGACGCATAGCACGAAACCTGGGAACGAGGAGGATGTTGTTGTAACATGAACGGCTTATGACATGGAACTCTAAATCTGGGATCAAAAAGTTATTGGCATGCCAGAAGAGTTCCTAGAGTCGTTTAAGTTCCTGATAATGACATTCAGTCTTTCGTCATCATGCAAACAGCACAGGTCCTTTTTCCACAAGGTGTGGCATACTCAGATGGATATCCCCCCCCATCGTTTTAAAGCTTATCGCCCCAAATGCCAAAATTGTCACCATAGTTACTCTTAGAAAATCTAGCAGCAGACTGCGATAAGCTGAACAGAACCTACGGTTGAATCAGAACACCTTTTTTTTATCCATCTTCGTAGTACTTACCTCGCAACAGAGTCGAGGTCTTCATCACAGATAGACGCGGGCACTACAATAAGGGGTGGGTACGAGGGGCACAACTTGTACTCCGCGTTAGCTGCCGTGACACGCCACGCGCCCTTCGAAGTAAAACCTAACCGCTCCACCTGTGGGCAAGCAACAGGTTAGTGGATGGAAGGGGAACAAATAAAACCATTTGAAAGAGGAAATTATGGTAGACGCTCAAATATAGAATGGAGAATTTTTGCGAACTTTTGCAAGCAAAATGAAAATAGCAAAGACATTGTTTGCAATTTCATTTTTGATCTGGTATTTATAAATTGGTTTCTAGGTTTTATATTTCGCTACCCGCTTACATGTGGAGAGAAAATACACGATTTTAGTGAACTTGCAGTTTACTTGAAGATTACGCTTAGTACCAGGCAATAAGAAGTAGCGAAGAGTTACTTACTTCAGGACCAAACCAATGCCTCTGTGGAGACTGTGACGCCCTCATCAATGCTCTGTGCACTGACGTGGGCGGCTGTTCCTTCGCCCACGCCGCGTACGCCGCGGCGAAGGTCTCTTGAACGGATCCTATAGGGGCGAGCGCGGTGTTCAACCGCCTCCACCATTCTATACATTGATCCCCTGTGTTGAATGAGCATCTAGAACAAAAGGAATATTTTTTATAAGGGAAAATTACTTGACTGACTTATTTCCAAGTCATATTTTTTTCCACACGGCCTCGACGCTTGAAGAGCGCGTAAATAAGGATACGATTAATTCAAATCTGGTTCGGCTATCCCGAAAACAAAACTGTACCATCTATAAATAAAAATGTACCAGCTCATGTAGTAGGTAGCAACTAGCAACTACAGATTATAAACATTTAGTAACAAGCTTTATCTTATTATTGAAGGAAATTTTACATGTCCGCTTTCTTGAGTCGCTATGCGTTTATCAGTCAGTACCCTCATTTTGGAGGTACCTACAGTAATCGAAATTAAAATCAACAGTGCTTAGTGTCGATAATAATCCGTTCATAAGTAATTATGAACTTTTGTACTCCTAAACATAGACAAATGACTTCATAGAAGACAAAATATAGTGTCTTTTTAAATATTGAATACTTAGCACGTTTCTTGTTCAAACAAGATAATTTTAACATGTTTTTACTGTGAGATATTTACCTATATGAAATATCTCAAAACTTTGTATGTAAACACTAGATAGTAAGGATGATTATAAAATGCTTAAAGAACTATCTAATCAGTACTTATACAAGCAACCGGTAAAATATATAGAAGAGCACAAATGAACATTTCTACAGTTTTATTTGTGTTTTCAAAGAATGGGGCAGTTGGAAGTACCAGGGTATCATAACACGCAAGGATACTAACTTGAGTTGTCTTCCATTTTTGCAGAGCACGATCAAGTGCAGCAGGTCTCGTATCTCCAGTGCGTCGATGAGACGGAGCGGGATGGACGCGCCCGGGCCGTTCCGCCGACGAGGCTGGACGTGGAGACGGTAGTTTGACATTGCGATAGTTCCGCCGTCCGCTGTCCGACCAACCCACTGCCGGACAAAAGTAAGATTTGAGATGGATTCTTAGAAAATGGCATATTTTAGGAAGATCCAGACCCAGCGTCGTAATTTAAGAAAAACACTTTTTTGGTCTTAACTGTTGCCACAATCCACATACATGATTCACTTATCACGTGTTAACCACGAGATACATTGATAACATTTTCCTCTGTCATGCCCCACTTGACATAAGCACATGCATAGTACTATTTTTGCAAAGCTGCAGTTATTACCGTCATAAGTGCACGCTTTGGGCTGATAACGCGCAGTCAACGACCTACCAGGAATGCAGAACTAGAACGGAGCTAAACACTATCGGAACGTCATTGCGGTTCGTTCAACCCGATGCATGCGACCTGCTGACCTTTTAGGCTGAAGTTTTAGTTACTTAATACATGTGTTTTATCTATTTGTTACTATTTCGCAAATTATTTATTGACTTGTACTTTGTACGGGGAAATACGGTTGTTTACAGACGTGTTCGAAGCACATTTATCATGGAATCATTAAGACGTCATGTCTGGTGAAGAGGTTGCGGCAAGCGTGTAATGATGTTGGGAAACAATACCGTAAACAGCGCGTTTATGAAGGTAACAAAACGTACATTAAACTGCGATTACTACAATTTTCATTTCAAATTGCCTAATTTGTAGTTTCCCGTAACAATGTTGTTATTACCAAAAAAGTGGCCTCAACAAGTAAAAATTGTGGATTGATTGAGTAGGTCTTCCGTCATATTGCTACAGTAAATGTCTGTATTTAAAGCGATTATAAAATAATTCTCCGTATAAATACACAGCAATTTTCCTTGTAGATATATGTATTTACAATTTTATTGTTAAGCATAAATACATTTAAGTATCGTTCAAAGTGTCTTCGAATGTCTCGCGCTGTGCTCATGAGACTAGCTTTTACCCGCAATTTCGTCGGCTTGAATTCCAAGTTTATAATACCCATAGCACTCCGGAATAACGTAGTTTCTTATTTGCGAAATAATTTTAGAATCGGATTAGTAGTTCCGAAGATAAGCGCTTAAATAAAAAAAAACAACTCTTCAGCTTTAAAATATTAGGTTCGCCAAACTATCTATAATACACCAAGCCTGCGACACGGATGCCTATATCCTTACTCAAGTGGGATCACAGAAGCGATTAGCATAACGCACTCTAGAGCTGCACAGCTTCTCCTAACTCATAATTATAATCCTAGTACCTCACCTGCACAAACTCCCCACATATAGGCGTGAACCCTGCATCCAGTCCTGGTTCATCGTAGTGTGTCCGCAAACGAGGGTACAGATCGGCAGCACGCACGCGGTGCGGCGGAGGTTCTGGCTGCGGCGGCGCGCGGTACCGCTCCCGGTCACCCATCTCGCTTGTAGACGGCACTACCACCTGGAGGCAAAAGAAAATGAGTTTTAATATGAGTTAGCCGGAATTCTGCATCATCTATTATAAGTAAATGTAATACATAGCTAATTTATAAGTCCACATAATTTTATAAAAAGTGTATTCTTTTTTACAATTTTAATTTATGTTAAAACCATTTTTGCTGTGCCCTAACAGGGTCCATAACTGTACTTTAGCTTTAAGCTGTATGTAACATCTTTTATACACAATAAGGAATACAAATAAATGAATATGAATATGAAGTTGGTGTCCTTTCCCTTCCATACATCATCTCAATAGACGAAATACTTTGAGTCACATCACAATATAGCCGATAGATACGCATATAACTAAGTAAGATATTGCATATTGCTAGGAAATCACTTTTATTTTTAATGTAAAGAAAAACACTGTTTAAAGTACTGCACAATGTAACGCATGCTTAACATGTATTTTATATTGTTAGTAAGAGATGCCAATTTTCTAATTTAAGTGTAGTTTGTGAACAAGGGAATCGGCACCATTTTTGAAGAGAATAATGGAGAATTTAATTTTTGAAATAATTAAACATTTATTTACTCTCCATCCGCATAGTACCTCGAGAAGGCCAGAGATATTGAGACACGTCACATCCGACATAGACACGTACAGATTCATGTTTAGATAGATTTCGAACTCTCTTCTCGAAACAGATTCAAACCTATTGAATAAATTGATGAACAATCGTTTATAAATTGTGCACACAATAAACCACAAGGTCGTATTAAAATTCAACACGTTAACGAAAATGTAAACGGAACAAATTATTAACTAACAAAGTATTGATCGGAACGCGTTCACTTTTGTATTCGGTTATTGTCTAACTGTTCCTATAATTTGATAACGACTCCTTCCAGCCAGCAAGATGGCCCTAAGGAAGACCACAAGTGCGAGCGGGATGGCAATATACTTTCTCTTTCTGTATTTGTATTGATACGGTATCTATGTCCACAAACAGGGTCCTTGTTTCCCAGAATTGTATGTACATTATCAAGAAATGTGTGGAATACGTCCAGAGTTCAGCGGTGTTATTCTGTACAACAACTTCCTCGGTGAGTTTAGAAACGACCTTGAGCTGTCAATCCCTAGTGTCAGGTGGAATGACATCTCACTGCTCACTTCTCCTAAATTCACCAAAGATGATTTTCATAGAATAGAGCGGCTGTTTTGCGAAAGTATGGAGGAGCAGAATCGTATCCGCTTTATAGAAAACATGCAAGACAATGCCAGATACTTTTGATCCTATCTTTCCAGATAGCGATCGCTGCTCGTGCCATCGCTGTATGAGAAGAAGCCTTTGCTTCTCTCTGGGACAATAATAGGCTACTACTACTAACTACTACTATCTTTCCCGAAAGTTACGATTAGGACAAAGGGCATAATGGCGGCCTATTCAAAATTCCGATAATCCATTATCTGGAGAGTCTTAAAGCCAACTACAACATAAGAAAAACACAAGGGTTTTATGTACATAAACGCGTTAGGACAAGGGTTGAATATTCTGCATAAATAATGATGACAGATTTCCAGTTCATCGCGTATTTATGCAGCATTATAATAACTTATCCTTCAGTTGCCTCTTACAACTTAAACAAGATGAAACACAAACTTTGAAAATACTTAGGACATTGTTTATATTTTCCTTTCATTCGAGATCAAATTATGGAACAATACCCTTTTATAAGCTTAAATCTTCTCTTTGGAAGAGAAAATGTTCAATCTGCGAAACATCGTTAGGTAAAAGGCCATTTAAAATCAGGAATGTCGTGAATACATAACTTTCGTTACATAATGACATGCACTGGCGCGATGCATTTAAGTTAAATTCCGAAATGCATAACCAATACACAGGCGTTATGTAATTTAAAAGGTACCTACGTGAAGTTATGCTGCTTTGGTATCGTTTATCGCTGGTTAACCAAATCGCTTAATATCGAATCGAATCATAAATAATGATGTTGCGCGCTTATGATTCACTGGTGGCGCTTGGAAACCTTTTGGTGGAATGTGGTTACTTCTGTAGAGGGTTAAATTAATTACAAGCGTTACAAAACCTGTTGTTAGGCCTGGTTCACATTAGGTCGGACCGACAGTTTTTTCGCTAACCGACTGTCGGGTGTTGCTGTTCACACTAGAAGCTGCCGAGCTCATGTGAACACTATCGTCTTCACCCTCCTTTTACCACAGCCAACTCACAACGGCTTTATGACGACCCCGGGTCGTCGGTCCGATAAAACTGTCGGTCCGACCTTATGTGAACCAGGCCTAAGCCAGGCCAGTTGGCTAATTGGTGAATATTTTAGTAACTGCTTAAATAACCAATTTATTTGTTCATTGACTTCTTCATTGAATATGAAAAACAATTTAGGTTATCAGGATTGCAGAAAGATGTAGTGTCATGTCGATCTAGTGTGATTTATGTTATTTGTTGCGTTGAGTCGTGGTTGCAAGCGCGACTGCATAGAGTCGGGGGCTGGTTTTAATTCCCGTGTAGCTCAAAAAGTGTCATTGGGTTTTTCCATTAGGAATTTCTCAGTAGCAGCCAGAGGCCCAGAGGTATATAAACAAACACATAAACGTTAAAAATTGGCCGTCAAATCACCTCTAAAAGTACTTATTAAAGAATTCAACAGTATTATTATTTGTAGATACATAAGGCACGTGACGAAAATTTTAAATGCAAAGAAAACTCACCGTTTCCATCCATTGCACATGCTATAAGGCAATTCACACTCGACTCACGCCCATACTGCATACCTGTCCCTCGTTGGATACTACAGAACACGTTAGAAAGCGACCTTGCGTTACCTAACTCGCCACTCATGCGCATTACGTACTTATACGTACTTTTAAATTGCTTGTAAATTCTACAGCCAATAGCTATCAAGGACGGAATTCAAAGGTCAATCTTTTAAATTCTGCATTTTTTTTCATTGGAATTTTATATATGCTACTTCCTTGAGAGCATACCAGCGATTTTTTGTTAATTATCCGTTTATCATTATTATTTGTTTAAGAATTTACGAGGATGTGGATGAGGTCGAATTTTTCTTCAATGGCGTTTAAGGGTCAGTGCGGACAAAGCCGCAGTATGCTCGAGTAGTTTTCATTTATTAATTTAACTTTGAACTAAGATATGATAAAAAATTGCTTATGCCCACCACTTCGTCCGAGTAAATGTCGGTTATCGTGGATGCAGACGAAATCGCGAAATAAAAATTAGCTATGTCCGTTCTGAGAGTTCAAACTTTCAGCGTACCAAATTTCATCAAAATCAATTCAGCGGTTTAATCGTGAAAACGTAACAGACAGAGTTACTTCTTGCATTTAAATTATTTGTAAGGATGGGGTTGCAAAATGCGTGAAAGATATAATTCTGCAAAAAAATATAATATCGCGCATGCTTTTCAACTGTATTTGTAATGTAGTTTTGTGCAACTCTCCCCTCGAGAGTTGTACAACCACACTGTAAAATAACTGTCAAACAAACTTAGGTATAAACGTACGAGTAACAGTTAGGTATGAACGATTCAAACAAGGCATTTTTAAACATTAAAAAAACATCTTTTGTGACACAACATGCAAATAAATTCAAAGTACGTAAGAAATACAAATGGCCAGTAGTTAGTAGGTACCTACTTACTTATTGTGGACGATAGTGCTTTAAGGTAAACACTGTGGCATCTTATGCGGTGGTTATAAGAGCGACTTTACAACAAAAATGTGTAGTGTAATGTGCTTGCGATTGTACTTACTTACGTACACAATACTTGTTTTTTACCTCATACGTACTGTCAGCAAAAGAGATAGGTATGCAGGGCCGTTAGATATAGTTGAAGTTTTTTTAGAAACCGATGGATGTTTTCTAATGTAATTTAATTTAAAAGTAGACAATAAACAGTTCATTAATTAAGTTGAGTTTCAATCGAATACATCCATCGGTTTTTAAGAAAAATTAAACTATCTAATGATCCTGCATAGCTATCTCTTTTGCTGACTGTACATGCATGTACTTTAGAGTTGGCTCATACAAGTCATACAGTCATATTCCAAGTACCAGGAAAGCATAAACAGCAGTAACCAAACAATTTTGCAAGAATTGTGAAGTTTCTCATATGGATTTCGACAAACAAGTTGTTTTGTAAGTGCTATGTCAGCTATGAAGTTGTACACTTAAGTTCAGAAAGTAACACACGGAGAAGACACTATCTTCTTGTTAATCTTTAAAATGCAAGACAATGGTGCCGATTCCCTTGTTCACACAAACTAGACTAAATTAAGAGAATTGACATCTCTTACTAACATACAGCGAAAGGAAAGGACGGTGACATTCCGTGACATTAAAGAACTAAGTTAGAGATGTTAAATAGTTTGCCTTGAACTTCTCCGTATTTTAAATCCATACGTTTTAAGATGTCAACTATAACTGTATGGATGTGTCAGATTGAATAAATGACAGCTCTTATTTACATTAGTCTCTTTCTTGTTTTATTGGACAGAAAAAGATGGAAATAGTCTAATTTTAGTATAGTTTGTGACCAAGTGAATCGACACCAGTGTATTCTTATGCTTACAGTTTAAAAAGTCACTTACACCAAAACGTTACGTTCTTTTTAAGATGGCGACACAATATCGAACTTATGTACTGGAGAATAAAGTACTATCTTGATAAATGTTATAATAATATTACCAGCATACTATTGTCCCAATACAGGGCACAGTCCTCTTCTCATACGAAGGAGGCACGAATTTAGATCACCAAGATTGCTTAAGGCGGATTGGCGATTTCAGACTTATGAATTTCCTTACGATGTTTTTCTTAAACTATGTCTGATGACCAAGATATATTTAGAAAGTACATATGTACTGAAAAAGTTATATTGGTACTTGTCGGGAGACGGGGGCTTAACCACTGGGCCATCACGACATTGATATTTTTTTTATAATTAAAATTAAACAGCCAATACAGCTGCAACATTTCTGTTTTGTTAATTTAACCTTACACGCCAGAACAGCTGAATGGATTTGGATGAAACTGTTAATAAAAATTGGCATAGAAATAGATTATTATCTGGAACAGTAATAGGCTTTTTAACCCGCAAAAATGTATGTTTTCAGTGAGAAAATAAATATTCGAGGTCGCAAGCGGAAACTAGTAACCAAATATACCTAATCGATAAAGAATACAGCACAAAAGGAAATAATAATGAAAGTTAATTAGTGGTTAATTAATAATGTATGCTACGTCAGCAAAGATAGTAGTAACCACGGCGGTAAATGACCCAATTCGACCACAACTATTTTGTTTAAAGCAATTAATTTTGACGTCTATTGAGCAATACTGTACTAAACTGAGATTACCGTAGCCCAAGCATTCATCAATTAATTTATTTATTTATTTATTTAAACAAACTTAAACAAATCGGCGCGTCGTTAACGGTTTACAATTTTATTGATATTTGTATTTCATTAAAATGAAATTTGTTTGTGTGTTTAAACGCTCTAATCACCGAAACTACTGTTCCGATTTTTAAAATTCTTTCGCTAATAGGAAGCTGCGTTATCCTTGAGTGCTATAAACCTGATTGTAATATTTAGAAAAAGGGAAATCCAAATAATTTTCGGTGCCGCAGTCGCAGACAAAAGCTAGTTTGTAATATGAACTAAATCACCAGATATAGGCCTATCATGTGATTTAGTTCATATCAATCTATACTAATAAACTGTATCAAAAGTGATTTTTGTTTGTTAGAATACGTCAATGTCTTCTAGAAGTACTAGTCGAATTGTAAAAAACATTTGTAGGGATATGATAGCCAGATTTATGAAAAATTGTATAAGATAACATCACGCTACGACCTAAGGGAGCACTGCAGTAACCGAAGACGTAACTTAACCGCGGAGTTTTGCTAGTTTACATAATAAACGTATGTATTTGCATGTACAACTTATCATCTAACACACGCCACACAAAGTAATAACTTATACTTAGTTAGACCTAAGCTCCACTTTCCATCAAATGTAATTGGTGCAGCATTCCATAGTAATGACGTCATCTCCCGCGGCGGTTCACATGAGCTCAGTATAGAACTGGCACTTACATGGCCTACGACTATGATTCATCTCGAGCGATTGCCTATTAAAGTCGAGGAGCCGTCATTTAAGCACGCATTTCAAGTTGTATACCTGGATGATGTATTTATTTTTTAAAAACTTTTATTTTATTTTTTGAGTTATGATACATTGTAAAGAGCGTAACTATAAAGACACTTAAAGGCGCCGAAAGATGCATATTTTTTATTCTGGCCCATACCTGGGGGGAACCTTCTTGCGGAGATTTTAAGAGTCAAAGTTAGTAATTTTTGGCGCGTTTTTTTACCAGTTTTCAATGTTATGAATAAACTACAAATACTTTCAACGACCCTTGTACCGCATGCACCCAAAAGTATAATGTTTAGGGTGCATAAGGGCATCCGCCCACGTCAGATAATCGGTTACCGATTTTTTATCGGAGAGAAATAGAACATAAATTATAAATTCCAATATACCAACGCAGATATATGTCCGTCAAAAACTCGGTCCTACGAACGACACTATGAAATAAATGTTCGATACGATAATCGCTTAGACGAAGTCTGACGTGGCTGTAGCCCATACACAACCGTACACTGAGTTTTCTCACAATTTTTTTTAAATAGTTTCCCTGTCAAAGATTTTGCTCTTGTCAGTCAGTATGCGTAGTTAACGACTATAACGTGATGGTCTTTTTACACCCTGTTAAATGGCTTTTATAGGACATGACCTTATAAGGGTTGAAGCGAAGTGTGAAATACAATGACTAATGAAACGTTTCCTAATGAGGTTTTACGACATTATAATGTAAGTCGCTTGTGGGTGTGCGCCCACGGCTCCTTTAGCGCATTCACCCTCTGCAGTTCAACGTACACAAACTTTTGCGCAACAACGGAGACAGACATCCAAAAAACTAAAAAGCTTTTTGTTTGCGCTAACCAAACGTGACTAACTACACTATTACAGGCTTGCCTTACCTTACATAAGAAAGAAAATAGCGTACATTCTTGCGAGATGAGATAATCTAGTACCTATGTTGTTGACCGTATGACAAAAAAAAGTGAATCGAAATTGAACCAGTATTTTTTGTTGAACGGAATGTAACGTTAGACGGTCTCGTTGGGAGTTGAATTTCCAGATAAAATATTGACGTATTAAAAGGAGAGTAAGTACAGATACTTTTTATAATCCGTAGTATAAATAAACAAGGCTTACTGTACAAAACAGACACAAACTTAAGTAGTAAAGCATGGTCGTAATCATTAAAACAGTCATCAATGCCGCGCGGGTGGCCGCCTAGCGCTGACTACTACCGATTGACTAACCAACCAACTAGGAAAGACCCACTGGTTACTATGAACTTCCATTGAACGAGGATACCAATACATATGGTTGGGTTAATCTTAATAGTTGAATTTGAGGCGTGGGTCGTTCACCTCGTGTGTCGATGGATGGTAAACATGGAAAAAACTTGCAGACGTTGAGGGGCACCAAAATATATTCTAGAACGTTTCACACAGGTATATATAAACATTTGATTAAAACTAAACAGGATTTTGCTTATATGTTTTTCATTGTGTCCTTGAAGAAATTGCTTTTGTATTAAAATCTTAACAACGTAGTACTAAGGTCGATGCCTTCCACGATTTGCTTTTACTAAGTTTATGTTAATAAGTATTTTAGGTGTTTACGGAATATCATTAGGGAAATTTGTAATGATTTTAGCATATTCTTTTCACATTTTGGGCATCACATCATTCATATTTAAATCAATGTAGGTATAACATAAAGACAATAAAAACACGGAAGGCACAATAGCAATCCGCAAGATTGCTTCATAAATTTGACAAATTCTTCTACACGACAACGTAAACAAGGCAATGGATATTGTTGAACTGTCAAAATGAAAGGCGTTGCCATTGTGTAACGTAATTAGGCTGCAGGTAAAATAAACAGAAATTCCCACAGTATTAAAGTGGGAGCTTTAAAATACCAGAACAGCATAACAATTAGTTGGTGTGAAAATTATGAATGAACTGACGGAAATGAATGAATGAAATGAACAGCATTGAAGTGTTAACGGTGTGCTAGGCAGGCATAATCTTAAAAACGATATTATAATGGCTTTATTAATAACATTCTTGTTCCATTTAAATTATCCATGACAAATTGATTACTAAGAAAAGTTTTTTAGTACCTATTTATTACATAACATTTAACCGTTTTTTGTGAACGTGCATGAACGTATTTTTTTTGCTTTTTTACACCATAACGTTTATTCAAATGAAGTATTTAACGGATTTTTTTAAACAAAATTTTTAAACACGTCATTATTTTGAGAAATACAAAAATACTTACGAATACGAAAACATATTTGAAACAACAAAGAGAAAACCATATTGAGTTTATTTAAATTTTCCCAGGTTTTCTGCGATCGAGACATTAGGCAACACTATTCATAGCTACGTCAGTACTGCAACAGACAGATCTCCGATGCTATCATACCGTGGCATTAGGCAATAGCATCTGCGGAAGGGGCAAGCCTTCGGTTGCCACAACGTAAAGCGTGACTAATGCAACTGTAGTGTGCGTAGGAGATAGAATAAGGTCGTTTGAGGTTAACATGTGGACATCATCAGCTAACCTCCGCGTGTTGCAGACCTATACATATTATCGCACTACTTGTAGCTATATACAAGGTGCAATTTCGCATCAATTAAATACTTGTTTTATATGTTGTTGTTCATGTTTGACGGTATTTCAGAATTCACCTCTTTAAAAGAACAGAATCACCCCGTTGGGTAAGCGGTAGACAGTGTCATCGCCTTGACTGTAAGCCCAGCGGCAAGATGGCTAGTGCCAATTCAAAAACACTTAAGTACTCAAAAATGAATGACATTTTTTGTTGATTTTATGTTGAGAATCACTAGTAGAATTAGTTATCTCCTTGAGGATGCAAATCTAAACCTTGTATTATAGATAATATAGTTGTATATTCAGATGATATGCCTTACAGAGACACAATTATATCATTATACAGTAGGCAGTAGTCTCGAGTAGTAAGTGAAACAAAGGCACAACACAAAGACTCATTAAGAGACGGAATAGAAAAAAAAACCTAATTCTACTATACTAAATTGACTATTTCGACTATCTCTTTGTTTTAAACGTGTTCGCAACTTCTCAAGACCATATATACGCTGGAATAGGTTTCGATAGTGAAACAGATAGTGAATGAATGAAAGGAGCGTTCATTATCCACTCACTCAATCATTCATGTCATTCAACCCTGCTCGAGGTCGTGTGTTGCATTGAAACTTTGAAAGGCCCATTCAAGGTTTGGTACTGATATATTTGTAGGTATATTATGAATTCCTGGTACAAAATACAAACTATTGAAACACGTGACGGAGACCAGAGATGCGTAGTAGCTGTGTCACATGCAGTCCAGAGGAGAGATAGACTTTTGTGTGTCACTCTTCATTTCAAACAACAATGGATTTAAAAACTTCCGGCGTTCGCAACTATGGGCAGTATTATCTGTTTGTGCTCATGTGATCCTAGTTGAATGCATCTGTGACGTCCATGACGTAATGACAAATTGCTTGGCAAGATGTTCAATAACATTAAAAGTTATGTAGATCTAAAAATAACCACTAGACACACGTTTCGCAACACATAATTACATAAATTATAATCTACATTCAAATTATCTCTCATTAACAAGTATCAAATATGTTTATTCTACACAGTAGGTACCGAGTTTTATATTTTTATGTAAGGCAGTGATGAAGGGGCCCACTGACGGGGGGCGCGGATCATGCGTCAAGTGTATACCGGTCTGTCGACATAGTATGATGGTAGGAGGAAACGTGGAATTTTAATCTGTAAGAGTCCGATTTTCTTCCTCCGCTTTATCCAAGAGGACTTCCCAAAAAAAAATGGTATATTTTACATATTTGTGAACGCAACTTTTATTAGTACACATTTATGTCGCAGAGGTCTGTGTTTTCCCCCTCTCTCGCCCTGTTGTGCATGTTAAGAGAAGTAGTCGTAGTCGCAGTCGCAGCGTCTGCGCAGCGAATACGTTCATCGAACGCCTACGCTGGACAAACGCTAGTATGAAGGAGCTCAAGTTGTAACGGTAATTCCTCAATAAAACTCGTACTTTCTCGTCTTTAAAAAAAAAAACCACAAATAATTCCTTTAGTAAGAACTAATTATCCAAAGACTCCCAATTAGGATATCACAACAGAACATGTGTTCAACAATGACAGTAGCGAGGGAACATGTTTTTGTAATGAGTCACGAGTGTGGCTCATTGCAGTACATCTGACGTTGCACCGAACATTATATTACTGCTCATCATAACCCTACCATTAGTTTCAATTGATAAATTACAATTTTGACTGCGTCTTATAAAAAGGAAACTTTTAATACAGACTGATGGGTAGCCAGTAGAAATGAAACAAACAATGGAAGCGCACAGTGAGTGTTGTTACGTTCAGTGTAAACATAATTTGGAACATTTTTATTTTTAGTGGATGACTCAGTCAATTGTTGATTGTAAACAACTTACTGTTTAGTGGAAATGCAATTATAGTTAGGTATTGTCATCACCTCGTCATTATCCTTGTACAATCATACACTGCAGTCGATCGAATGATAACAAAACTAAACTGTCTAGCGTAGACAGACCATATTAAAACAAAATCTATTAAAAAAGATTTAAATTCAAATCTTTAAAAACAATTTACTCGATTTTTAATAACACTACCTATAAGAAAGTCATAAATATAACTTGAAAACCCTCTTATTTCCTTTCTTTAGAAGTTAATCAATAAAAAAAGTTCCAGTTACTTTGCAGGAAGACCTACAAGTAATCATAGGTTGATAGTATTCTCGTCCTTCCTCCCCCCGCTCAATGAACGGACGAAGGAAGGGGGGGTAAGGGGTGGGGCGTCGACGTATACACAATTATTAGTCTCAAGGTGAAGGACTCGTCGTATACCGACCTACCTACCGTTACTTTTCCTCGCTTCGTCAATATTTAACTACCTACCTGATTTACATCACAAAGTACGTAGCGTAGTGTTATTTCTCAATTTTTTGCTATGACGCCCACTAGGAAGTATCAAGTTGTTGCAAGACGATATTCAAATGATATTCCGTTTTGGATATTAATTTCTATATTCTTGTGTAACTATCGGGTCAATAATACGTTTTCACAAGTATTGATTACGTAGCTAAGTTTAATATAATTTAGATAATTAATGATAATCTAATTTTGCGACATAATAAAAGAAATGTAGGTATTTTCTCTGAAAGGCTTTTATCTAATCTGAAATTCTGAACAGTTTCAATACTGTCTTTGTCTTTAGGAAATCACTAAAACACGATGTCAGACAGTTTTGGCACTAAAGTCACAACCAAAAATTTACCAGGCTTCCATAAAAAAAGGGGAGGTGTTTCTTTTAACCCGACTACGGATGGTTACGATTTTAACAGTCTATGTATGTTTGTTAATCTGTATAGGCATATCACCTACATTATTTTGTCCGAATGAGGTATCGTTGGAAACTTCTTGATATTGCCCTGGTTATAGGTCTATGACGTCACAGAAAATTAAAATGGCGGCTCGCAGCAGTTGTAGTCACACGTCCTTTGTATGGTCTACCGGCCTACGATATAATATAAATTAATGACGAGTGACTGTGGTTTAAAAATAACAATATTGTTTTAATAGTCTTGTATTATTTTTGAATAGTTTGTGCTTATTAAAATAAATAATATATAATTTACCACTTGAAGTCTTATTTATAGCTTTTTGGTGGTCGTTTTATCGTAGTCGAATTTCATTTTTTTTTTTTAACTTTTGAAAGTACAAACCTGTGAGTATTCTGGCGAGGGCGGTCTGGGCGGGTACTTGGAAGCCATGCGCGCGCCGGCTCCACAGCCCTGCACGGCCGCTGGCTCATCCTCCGGATAATATAAGTGCACGAAATCCTCCGTGTCCAAAAACGTATTGATCAGCATAATCCACACGATATAAACACTAACTAATAAATAATTTAACGCAGTCTAACAGCTCAGACTTTACGACCACTATGCACTAGTTTAAATTTAAATCACTGTAGTAGGAAGCACGCCATCGCAACGCATCAGATTTGTAACGTTCCATGTTTTGGGTCCTCATAATATATCTGGATATGTTAAATAATAAATAAGTTAATACATTCACTACACTTGTATAAATATAAATTCACATTTGCACCGTTCAACCGCTCACTTATCTGGTAAAAATGGTGTTAATAAGTTATTATTTTATGTGCTCTCATCGTTTTTGACACTACTATTATGGTTGTTATCGCGGCTGAAAACGAGGCCGTTTCGGTTGCTTATCGGTGAGGGTACAGCTGTTTAAAGGCCACCAGCGAGTGTAGGGGCGTGCAGTCACGCTACCTACTCTTATCTTTCAAAAGTGACAAAAAAAATCTAAACTTTATGATACATCACCAAGATACTTAACACTTATTTAGATAGCAAGAGTTTGGCGAATACTTTACTACTGCTGCGCGTTGTTTTAGTCTAAAGGCGAATGTCTCCAATGAAACTGAACGCGTTCAGCAGATCTCAATCGCTTTCAAGAACTGTCAACGTCATTATTGTACTAGAATATTGACACTGACAGTTCTTGAACGTGATTTACATGTGCTAATCACGTTCAGTTCAATAGATGAAATTCGACCTTATTTACAAGCGATTTTAAAAACATTTAATATTAGCACTCTCAACCTAATGCGTGTTATTACTGAAGTAACGCGATGTAATATGGCGCTCAATCATTACGTTATGTTTGAAGCCGTACCTACGTAATGCAAGCAGATAAAATGACATAGTAACGAATTGTACTTTTGATTATATGTGCAATAAGTTAAATACGTATGAAGCACATTTTATGTAATGCGATGCTTGTTATTGCTAAGGTCATCGATAGAGGAGAGCTGTGGAATTTTACTGACACACAAAATTGGACACCATATTTTTCTGTACATAAAAATAGAACATTATGCAGGTAGGCTACCTACTGATTAACTATTCATCATAAATAATACTTATGCCTATTGTCAAGTTGATAAGGAACCTATTAGAGTAATGGTACGGAATGACTTGGCATTAGGTATCGTTTGTGTCTTTAGTTAGGTATTCCCTAAGATAAGTGTTCTTGGTAGACAAACGTATTATTCACGTGCTAATGGGTACCGGTAATATGTATAAAGTTGGCTTGCGAACCAGTTCTTTACTTTGTAGGTAGGTATATTGTCAAATACGGCTTGACTTTGAAATCATTGGCAATCTTTCAGAGGATGAAAGTACTGACGAATATTGTACGGCACCAACTCTTAAAATAACGTTTTTTTTTTATTTCACAGTTGGTTCTAAAGTAGAATTGGATACTAGACATCACCACTCAATTGAAATATTTTTAATCAGCTGTCAAAATGAGATTCAAAAAGTAAAATCTGTGACATAATTTTTTTCACCAATTCAATTGACGAACTATTTATTGTTTTCCAAGCCACTAAAAATATATACTTATTCATATTTAATTGTTTTTTTTTCGGATTTACAAAGTGTCAAGTACTCAATTTGAGGTGAAAGATTGTCAATGAGATGACAGTTAGCTTGTATAAATAACTCTTTGCACCCTACAGGTAAGGGTGTTCTCAAAATTAAGTACCAGGAGTGCATAACAGTTCAAAAGGTCATTAAGTAAAAAATTGTATCAGCCTTGTTTACCGCTAATAGTAGTGTCAGAAACGTAGTAATTAATAACTGTTTGATAGACAGATATTTTAGGTCATGCGTCCGATCGTGCGGGTATGAAGGTTCAGTTGACGTCATTCATAATAATATGGCGCTTGTTTATAGAAAACTGTCTGTGTCGTAATGCGGGATTGTTATTTTGTCTTGGTAAATGAATATAATTAAATAAAACCTCAACTGAAGGACGGTTATTACTACTTTATGGTTTGTTTAAGTTCTTTGATGTTTTATTTATTTATCAATGCTGGCAATTATGTTCGGTTTTCAAAATTAGGAAAAGATGAATATCTATGGATGGACATAGAAAATATATTCTAGATAATTTGGTTAACGTTGATTTTTGCCCCACTTTTTTCACCCATAAGGAATATTAAATCATCTAAGTAAAACAGTTACAATAAAGCATGTAGACACTCAATGATTCTAGGAAAACACACAACTTTATCATCCAACGACCACTCGTAAAGTGACGCGACTAATCGTATAGACAATTGAAAAAGAAAAAAAATACCTGACAGACAGAATTCGATACAGACTTGATTATCTCAAACCAAAACACTTGCTTTTCTTATTGTTCCAAGTATCTTTTGTTTAATGTCATTCAATAGTAAGTACCTACTTGTTATCGTGAGCAAATAACGCACGCGTTATTGATACAATTCAAAGTCGACAAGGTTCATTGACCCCGACGGATATGGGATCATCCATTTGAATAACTACTTGTGTCAATTCAAGAATGGGCATTTTCCATAAACTAGCTCTTCCAAATATTTGTTTAGGAGTTTGTCACTGGTACGATAATGTGTTAAGTGATAACATTCTTGACCAGCAAAGAAAAGGGAGTGTATTACACAACATCGAAAAACTATAATGTTATGAAGATAACAAACATAAAGCGACTGACCACATCAATTTTAAACGAATTTTAAGTGTCTTAGAAAGACTAGACACTGTAATTCGTCGTTTGATGTTGATAATGATAATAAATATATTAAAAATTAATGTAAAGACACAAAAACAAGTTAAAAATATTGCAAGAATATAGCTTGTAGACGTTACTAAATCGATCAGAATTTTCGGAACAACCACAGACAGACATTTGTTGACAAAACAATGCAAATTCTATTATCATACAATTAAGGTTCATTCATGATGTAACTAGATTTCGATACAATATACATAGAATCTAAATACATCAATATACATGACAGTATTAACACTGGACATTTAATTTCCATTCAATAAAGATATAATGGTCACCTTTTCCTTCAATTCCATTGTTGTTAAGTAAATCAGATGAATGTCAACGAAGAAGATTATCATTTAAATTGAAGACTGCACAATTTCCTTTTGCATTTCCTGTAAAGCCCTTTTCAAATAAATGTCCCAGGATCCGCGAAGGTAACGAGAACTATGGTATTGCAAATCTTATAAACGTTGAACGGATGCTTGCTCCACTTTCAATACGCTGCGACGACGTAAAGAATGCGGTCACCGGCGCCTACAGACTGCAGAGTGATAAACACAATCTGTAAAACTATACCGCCCTGGCGCATGCATTAAAAGTATCGACGCAGACGATAACAATAGCAATTGTGCAAGAAACACAATTTGTTGTAAAAAAAAAGTATCAATGAAAATATAAATCACGCCTGGCGACACGAATCTAAGATAATAGATCTCCGTAAATCCAATTAAAAGGACTGAAGTACGTACTTCAGCAAGGCCTTTTGAAAGACCAGCAGCAATTATTCCAAGATAAGTTTTTTTTACTGAACAATACGATTTTCTTGTGCGAATTACAACATTAAATTGCGTAAATAATTCTACTGAAGAAGTAAGCGCTGTCAGTGATTACAAAACGCTTAAGTGAGGTCAGTAAAAACGTTTATCGACACTTTCCGTATGTAGTAATTAAACAATAATACCACGTTTGCAAACGCAGTCAAATTTCTTGCGCAATCAAAGGTTATATGCAAGGGCTCACTTAGAAAGGGCACCATATAATTTTGGAAACCAGCGAATGATGTAAGAAATAATAATTTACAAAGAGCTTTACAATGAAATCAATAGAAAGACGCGAGCAAAGCGGTCGCGTATCACATTCCTGGACCACAAACTAGCGTAGTTGTCGCCGTTCGCCAGCATTCTCATGTTACTTGCGACAAACATGTTTTTACATCCAACAAATTAAATTTTCGCACGAAATCCACTCTTAGGCCTTAGGAAACACGGTATTTTAAGTTTGACAACTTGCTTGGACGTAGGCAACGATATTTTTGTTGCGGTCTGTTTTACGGTTGGAAGTAACATGATCCACTACGTTCGAATTGACATGCAGTTTTGTACTCGCGTAACTGCGTAACATGTATATTTTTGCAACCAGGGAAACATAGGAAATAACCTAAAGACGGCACATATTAAATGTCTGAGGAGCGAATGGAGGAAACATAAGAACAAGGAAACAATCATTAGTTAGACATCACATGATATTAAGAATACCTAAAACAAAATGTGAACAACTCCTTGAAGTTATAAAGACACAAATTAAGCATAAAGAAAACAAGGAAGTCATATGACAAGACCGTGATACGGAATGATAAATGTAAATATTTATCATTGGAAAGATCCAAGTCATAATTATTCGTCATTACTAGGCCAAGGTCTGTTTCCGCCAAACCGCGTCGAGGATATAGAAATAGCGACAAGACTGGAGAGAAAACCGTGTGAAGCGACTCAAATTCATACCTGGAAAACGCGACATGATCAACCATGTCACGTTTTCCTGGTAAGCATGAGAAGTAAATAACAAATACACACAAATACAAGCGAGTCGAACGTCGGATGTTGTTTATTTGGCTCGTTGACGGCCTTCTCGCACATTCACACAGTCCGCTGATGGATGATCAAATTGATTGGACCTTTCATTAGACTCGGACCGCGGCAATCGTCCGTCAGAATTCACGAACCGTGATGACAAATATTCGGTACTCTTTGTATCTTTACATTAACCAAGCTCCTTCAAAGTGACTTGCAAAATGTATATTTAGATTCTCTTCAAATTGTTGTGTGCTTTGTGCAATGTTTCTGGCTACTTACGGCGAAGATTTTGCGCAATGTTTCAATTCCAACAGCTCAAATAGCCAAGTATCGCGTGCTTAAGTGTTAAATTTCAATCAAGTGTCAACTCAGTCCAATCAGGCGCGACGCCGGCGTACAAGACAAACAAACGGTTATTATTGGCTAAATCGAGTCGAACTGGTTGTTAGAAAAAATGATAAACATCCTTGACAGTTGTTTACGACGGTAAATGGACTTGTTAGTACTATGAAGGATAAGAAATCCGAGGTCGCAATTATAGGAAAATATATTACGTACATTACTTTTATCTAAATCGAAAGAAAGACAATTTCTTAGTAATTACGTGTCACTTTGCAGAGAAATTATGACTTCAATAACTGTTATAGATCCAATAATATTACAACGACCTCTATTACTTGAATTGTCGCCGTTTAATTGAATTGACGTCACCTTCACAGCGGTTTTTGACTGGTAAATAGTTAATATATCAAAAGCTATTAAAGATAATTGTATTGTATTGCTTTGCCAAGAAGAAATATAAGTGTCAAGTGTTAACACTAGACATAAATGGAATGAAACATGAGATCGTACCGGTACGTTGTATTTAAATACATTATCTAGGCAATTAATCCTCGGTGAATACCAGATGTATGGGTCATTTGATGGTGAGTGATCATCATAGCATCCACAATCGTCATGTCATATCTCTCACAGTGGGGTTCTTCAAAGGCTTCTCATTATTTGCAGCGAGTGATGTGGTTTCCAGTTTGCGCTTACAGCTTTTATAATTCCTCTTGTGGGTGTTATAAAAGACGATGGAGAAATTTTTGTTTTTGTAGGTAATGTTTAATGTACTATGAATAAATGCACGTTGAAGACTGGCTTAATGTTTCATTTCTAAAGATGGCGCTGTATTTATTGATACTTGTTTCATTTCATAATTTATTTTTAAATATGACCACATTTATTTTGCTCTTCCTACTCTCATCAAACATTTTTTTTTATTCTCTGGGGCTATCCAAAGTTCCTACTTTTTGTTTGTTGTTTATTTTACGTGGGGAAATCCTCATGGACAGCCTCCGCCTCGGGGACGGCACGGACTCATACCGACTAAAACTCCAACTATACCTTTGGCCTAGGTACGAGGGTCGCTCAGAGCATTCTTCCCGACCCGACCTAGTGAAACACTAACAACGACCAAGCAGCGTACGACAGTTAATTTCAAACAACATGATTGAAAAATATATTAAATCAACCAATCTTCTCATAACTGAATTCACTAACAAGACAGCAGTTAATCTAGAACTATAGTTACCGTTTACAGTTAAACATAAACCTGCACATTACCGGCAAAGTGTAAATTATATCCATTTCCAATTATCAACAGCAGAAAGTTGTCGGTTAAAACGACACTTATATAAACTACCGTTATCGGACACGACGCAAGGGGAATAAATCAAGTCAATTTTCACCTTAATCTGTCTAAGGACAAAGCACGGACCTTATTCAATGGGGCTATATTATTCACCTTTCCCCAAGTGCTTACGGCTAGAAATCTAGTCTCGATACAACACAAGCGAACCGTAAAATAGTTATTTATGGTTTGTTGCCCCATAACAAGAAACAGCTATATAAATTATATCAGGAACTGTCAGTCGAGATTGTCTCAGTATTTTTATTGCTTTAATAGTATTTATTATGCTCTGCAGCATAAAAGTTCAGTATCTCATGTATATTATAAAACAGTATACGGAACTATCGAAATGGCATCGAAACAAATGTCAAGGTTTTGAACAGATTAATTCATTATCCTGTGCGTAAAACCGTAGATACTAATACAGAAATAGGCTAGAGTTGGTTAGTAGAAAGTTGGAACTACTCCGTTAACGCTTTGCAATTATTGAAGTAGGTAGCTCTCAAACAATATTGCACGAGCTGTGAAAAGTGCGGCTAAAGTAAACTCCGAAGAAAGCTCTTGTTGACAGAAAACCTATTACAAACGCTAAGAAAGTTTTATAACACGGACCTGATCTAAATGTTTAGAGTACAAGAAAAGACGTGACTAAGGCAACGCTTTCCATTCATCTTGCATCAATTAAGCTTAACAGTCCTGAACTTTCAAGAGGTCACAGAACGTGCATGACTTCAGTGAAAATTCCAGGCGCAGATAGTAATGAATGAATCAATATTAAAAAGATAAACACTAATGATAACAACAATGAGTTATTTATAATATTCAATGACACAATGCATCCCAAACAACGAGATACAAAACAATGATTAGTCATCGTTGAAAAAGCCGAGCAGTGCAAACTCATGTTTATTGTGATTAACCCAAATGTAGATAGGTACAACCACCATATGACTCAAGTTGTAAGAGCAAGGTCTTTCTCAGGCGGCCTATAAACACGACCTTGTGGTACACTTGTTAGATTCCATAATAACGACAGCTGAAAACACATCTGGATAAAGAATTTTCAGTCTTATTATCACGTGTCACGAAGTTGACTACTAGATCGTTAAACATGTTGGATTCTATAAAAAAATATGAAGTCTATTCTGCATAAATAAATCTATTTTAAGGACTGTCTTGTCCTATTATCGCGGAAGACTTATCAATGAACAAGCACTACACGGTTTCTAGGAATAGAATGGAATTACTCAATGAAATTGAATCCACGTAATGGGAGTAAAAAGAAATACACTTAATAAGTATTAATTTACATACATTGTATGCAAAAATAGTGAATACATTTTTTTACGACAGTAAAACAAAAGTGTGATGAGTAAGTTGTGATACTGCACAAAGTGCATCATAGTATAGCTTGTCACTCGCACTAGAAGTGGTGATACTAGCATTTATGTAACGAGGCTCGTGAAAGCCGACCAATCGCGTTCGAACACGCCGCCGTCCGCGCCGTTAACGCGGCACATACAAACAACCAGTCATGTGAGCGCCGCGTCCAGGCGCCGCAAGCTCGACCATGACCTTCACCTGTGCACGTCGATGAATCGCTGTAAGCGCAATTACTATGTACACAAACCAAACACTAGTAAGAACACAACAAAGGGCTATAAATAAAACGAGTGAAAAAATAAAAGATCCCGTCGGCATTACGCTGCAATTTGCACAATGTATTGAACGGAAGTTTAAATCTTCAGACAATGAGACCAATGACGATATGGCGGTATTTCAATTTGCAAATAGAGGCATCATTTCAAGAACATTATGAGGAAAGCACGAATTTAAATGTTTGTGAATGGCACATGATATGACAAGGTCTTTAAACTTGGCTAAAGAGATTAATAAGATGATAACTTTGAGATAATAATGATGTAGAGAGAAAAATAAACGAAGTTAATTATGTTAACAAAAAAACTCTCTGAATAAATAATTATTGCAGAAGTAAAGACTTAGAGAGACGAGGGGCTTCCGCGTTAGATGCAAACGCTTCCGTGATGCAACGAGATTGTAGATAAGTTCTTACTGAGCTAGCAACTGTGAAAGTTGACTCTCTGTAAATGTCATTAAACGTGTTAATACATATGGCATTAATTGAAGCGGACGTAGAACTGACATTCTCTGCTAACGGCAAGGTCGTCTGGACATGACCGATGAAGGTCGCACTCTCAAAACAAGACAAACTTAGAATCTAAATTTAAATAGAATGAGAACAAACAGTGCCTCTAAGTGTTATGTATGATTGCATTATCTGGTGTGCATTGTCTCCGACACTGAAATGTGTATTTTAAAATCCTTTGTGATGCCAAACTTTCTTCTTCAGATTCCCGGCTATATTTGGCTACTGACGTATGGGACTTGTAGGCGGTTTTGTGGGGTTTTTCTACTTATTCAATTGTTATTCTACTGTGGACACAACAAATGGGGATTCCCCAGTAAACTCTAGAGCACAGATAATAACCTCTAGAGGTAGTACGACACCGGAATGTTTAACAGTGTCTTATTGTTGTTTCAAATTCATTTTCAACTTGATATTCTGCGTACCGGATAACGATGTTTACGAATGATTTATATCTATGGAAAATTTATAGGTTTGGATGCATCGGAAGAGAAAGTCGACTTGGCAGACACAAAGATCACAAGCCAAAAGCAAATGCACGAGCAAACTGAAATGGAAATAAGTCACGTGAAACTTAATAAAGGTCGGGCAATACACGTCTTGGCACTGTAACTTATGCAGTATAATAACAAAGTCTCATGAATAAAGAAGGATCATGCTAGTGCACTATTCGACGGCATCGATAGAAGAACAACAAGAATATTTCATGGGTCATTAAACAACTTAATGGACGTCTAAGCAAAAGAGAAAGATGGTAATAAAAATCCCTGAAATAAAGCACGCGATGAGTTCGTGGCGACCACGACCTAAAAACAACGATAAAGCGATGAACTTTACGATTGAAGTTGGAGACCAACTTGCAGGCGATACAGTACGAGGAAAAATTAAAAATAATAATTTATTCTTCAGGATAACTTTTAATTAATTAAATTATCTGAAGATCCCACCAAATAAGGAGCATAATAAATTAAGGACATGACTTCATATTTCCAGTAAGGATCCTTTAGAACAATTTTTATCCAATCTGAGGAAACATAATGTATAATCCAATTCTATATCTTTGTATGTTTTAGCAATAAAATTTTAAAGATGTCAAATCGTATCTATACTCCAATATACTTATAAAACTTTTATCAACATTAGCGATTACAATATTAATAATCTCAAGCTTAATTGGAGCACACATGGGCTTGGATAGATAAAACCGATTAAGATTCCCAAATGTTTTGTATACATAATTTATTTTGTAATCTAATCTGTAGAACTGCTTTTAAATTATAACAATTTTTAAATAAACTAGATAAAACAATAACAATGAGTAAAGCTTGATACCATAACAGGAATAGGGAACTATCATTTGATGCAGAGAGCAACGAAGAGAAAAATCCATTAAAAAACGTAGAGATTTTTCGACATACCACGTGACGGTAAGTGGGTGCGTTGGACGATGGTAACGATTTTCTCAGAACACAGCTGAGACGAGGTTGTGGACTTGCGCATTGGAGTCTACATCCACGTGGCTACTCCATACATTTTTAATTGCATTCTTAACCAACAAATCCTAATCCAAAAGAAGAATCCAAAATTGTTACAGGACAAAAAAGATAAGCTACACATCAGCTGTGTCTCAAGCTTAAAAGTCAGTTCTGAAAAATACTGGAAGAGAGCAGAAGGCTGATCCCGTAATAACAAACGTTAAAAATGTAGTCGCAGTCACATCACAGTGCGAATCAATGTCATAATGCACGTAAATCATTTGAGACTTTGATTAAGACTAAGATTAGAATGCAATCATTCTTAAAAATACGGGAGACACCCCTCAGGTCTAATACGTGAATGAAAAACGCCTTAATAAAAAAGTAATTAAAAAATAAAACCGCATAGGACATCAGAATGTCACTCAAAGTCTAGAATATAGTTGCAATGTCATGGATCTATCTCCCAGGCATGCGCAGAACGATGGGTAATGCCACGTGGCAATCTCCCGTTGCATAACCTTTCCCATATTGCGGTGTTGTCTCCCCAACCCCGAAACGTATAAGATATTTTTCATGAGCGTGTAATCCGAATTCTTGGAAACTAACCCAACCATAGTTATCACTGATTAATAAATTATGAATCAAACAAGCAGAAGAGATTTACCTGGCATATACGTAACAAGTTTCAGATGTCAGTCCACTAAGTGTCACGCCATTCGTATCTATTCTAATTAAGTTAATTAGAATGTTTCGCGTGTCATGCATAATTAGCATATCATCGCTATTGCGGGTAAATGAACCCAAGTTTGTTTAGCTTCTATACAATAAGTAAGACCTACTTTAAAGTATTACACTAATTTAAACTTGGTCAAGAAGTTTAGATCAAGTTCTCAATAGAATTTTGAAAAATAATGAAGTAGTTTATTCTATATTTAACGATCAAGTACTAGGAAATCAGCAATCGGAGAATGTCTCTGCCTACGCCTACAGTACCCCATTAGTGAGTAGTAGTACTATGGCATGTTGCAGCCACGTTGCACTGCTGTGACTGTGCGCACACATGCACAATTTTAAGATCCACACAGGTGCAAATTCTGCAGAATGACTGCGGAATTCGCCCGCCATTTTAGACACTACGAAAATACAAATTTGGATGTGATGGCATGTTTTTCACGTGGCTCGTAGGGCGTTTGAAATAAATACAATTTGGGTAAAGCTGTGAATGGTGAATGTTATATCATTAAATTGAAGTAAGTCAAATAAGGCCAGAAGAAGCTTGATATTGGTTGTATTGTATAGATTCGTGCGATTCATTCAGTGCTGCGAAATGATTAGCCAACGTTTTCTTGAGCTAGTGACCTCGTACGAAATCGTACTTTGAAGTTTGAACAAAGCAATAAATAATGTTCTGTATGCTTTAGGAATTCTAAATATTAATTAATAAAAAATCACATACACTTGTCAAGCCCATAAAATCTAGCCATATTTGCGTTTTCACTGTATCAAAATCATTGCATACATTATCTCCTTTCAACCTGTATTTTTTTCTTTTAATAAAAACTGTTTCTGTAAGTAAAATATCTTCAATTTTGAATATACGCACAACATTGTCAGAAAGCGAAAACCCGCCATAATGTAACGTGGACGCCACGAGTACCTACGCCATGCTGCGACGCAACCAATCCTTGAACGTACTCAAAAGAGGTTTTTTGTCTTTATATCAGGCACAATATTTACACTCTCGCTCTACCGCCACACAGACAGTTGTAAATCCTGACGTAATTTCCGCAAGCACCATATTATTATGAAGCCATGTGCCGAACACGTCGGCGCGCTACGGTTTGCCATATTAGAAATTCCAATGCGGACCTTATAAAACTAATAGTTTCTTGTGGCACTTTACAATATAATCCATTTATATTTGTCAAAGACTTCACAGAACCACAAATAAGCGAACTGGATGTTGATAAGAACGCGGATTTGCTGTATATCCATATTACGGTAGAGGGATAGCGGGGTCGCATGGAGTATGCGACGGACGCGCGCGGCAGCTGCGGGGCAACTAAGGCGCGCTGTCGGGTGTGGTGCTGCGGGGGGAGGCACGGCGTGCCGGCGCGCGACGTGCCGGGAGGGGCGTGGGGGGAGTGGGAGGGGGAGGCGGCGTCTGAACCGCGTCTCTAGTTCGCTAGTAGAGGCCCGCCGTGAATTGTGCAACGTCAGCAGGCGCGTGCGTACAGCCGTACCCAACTTCGCAACAAAAACCTCTATACAACACTTGCGTCGGCGATTATGCGAGCATCAAGTTTTCACACAAACTCGTTATAGTATACCCCGATGTTACTTTATAATTATCGTGGGATGCGAGTCGCTTCCATTAACAGTTTTTTAGTGACTCCAGTCAAGGCTGGCGTTGTTTTTATCGCAGTAATGATTGACTAATATTGTCTTGTGAACGTGTCGCACGATCATATGAACACAATTCACAACACGATTCCGACGACTACTTCAATCGAAGATGCAGTTGAAAAACAAGCGGATGCTTTCAATGAATGTCAGTTTAAGTTATCATCAGAATAAATTAGATGGCGATAGAAAATCTAGCCGTTGCAATAACCTTGCTTATCTTATTCGTGACAAGGATACGAAATTCTAATTGGCTGATGATGTATCCAGTTCAGAATACACCAGTATTTGAATAGATGATCTAATCAAACGGAGGAAAAAGTAAACAAAATGCATTAGATATAACATCAGATTTTATGCTGGAGGATGACATTATGTGTATGTTAGGGTGACGTGCTGCAACCGGAGAGCTGCACGATGATGCCAAAACAAACATACATAATGATTTTGGAGCATCACATGTAAAAAATTGTCTTACATTATAAATGCGAAACTTTGCATAGATTATGTTTGTAAGTCAATTACGCCAAAACGGCCGAAGGGATCTTAATGAAATTAGGCACAGGGGTAGATTATAGTCTGGAATAACACAAATGTTTTTTTTCTGTTTGTGATAACACATTAACTTGGACGCGGACAAAGTTGTGGGCAATGTTATTAAACAATAAAGCAAAAAATCCTATTTACATACATAACATCACGCCTGTAATTCCCGAAGGGTTAGGCAGAGGAGTACCCATTAGTACACCCACATTTCGCCAGTTATGTTTTTAGTCCCATGTAATAGGGGGCGACGAGCCTATTTCCATCAACCGGGCACAAATCTAGACTCCGAAGCTGCTACTGAGAAATTCCTGATGGAAAAACCCAATAACACTTTGCCCGACCAGGGAATCGAACCCAAGACCTCATGCACAGCAGTCGCGCTTGCGACCACTAGACCAACGAGGCAGAAAAAAAAATCCTATTTATGATCGTTTATTTAAACTTTATGTGTCTACCTTATTACAACGGCGGACTGGTAAAGAAAGACAGTCAACCAATCGTCATTCGAACGAGCTTGAAAGAACAAAATAAGGAATTGGTCTTTGCTCTTTTCCAAGGCAAGTTTCATCGAAAATATTTAAAAAACGTATTTCGTATGCAAACAACCCAGCCATTGCGTATAGACACATATTTCCTGTCATAAAACTTACTCGTAAGACTACAAAAGCAGTTTCATGCTGACCAAATCAACATGAACCTTGTAACTAGTGGAAAATTTAAAATTTAACTGAGCAATTAAAATTAAAAAGTTTTATGGAAAACACACGACTTTTAAGCGACGATGTAAAAATGTTACCAATATTTTTATGGCACCCATGTCCATGTATATATATCTCACAGCGACCATGTGACTTGTCATAAAGTACTATAGGCAATTACAATTTTTGTTTTTACTATCTATTTTGAAATTCGTGTTATATGCATCGTTATAACAGTTCTTTCCCCGCATGTGGACTGTTCCCAATATACTGCTGATAAAGTTTTAGTTTTTCTTAATTATATTAAATTAACATAGTCTTTAAATTTTTGCAATATGGCGGAAGAGGATGGACCTCACGATATAGGGCATCCTGGTGTGGGGTCCAGGGGAAAAAATATGCATAATGTACCAACTAATACCAAAGAATAATCTCCGCTTCCCCTAGTAGTCGAATCAACTGCGAGTATTTAACCAATGATTTCACGATATTCTTCGTTTTTTTCTTTATATATATAATATGGGTATGCTCTCGACTCTAGTCTGGGTCAAAAATGACAAACAAAGTCAAAGATGGATTAAGCTTACTTAGGTCTTGCATAGCATAAATTGCATTTATATTTGAGCTTTTCTCAACATTCCAGCTATCGATCGTATCGGACGCTTGGATGATGAAATAGTAAACAAAACTAGAGAACTAATTAATTTAGAAGAAAAGTGTTACCAAACAGGTGCACAGTGCCAAGGTGAAGTTATATAACACTGAAAGAATGTTAATACAATTAGAAACGACGATAAGAATAAGCGTGAAGAAAAATCAATGGCGGATATTTCCTGCGATTGTCGACAGAAACCATGGGGTTTATTGTCGATTATACCGTATCATGGCTTTCAATAGTTGGTGGTTACTAGGTAGATGCAAAATACTTGTTGGTGTGGTAATTTTATCGAGGTGATTCGGACAATAATAGGTATATTTTGTACCTCACACCTATGCGTGGATGAGGCGACAGGATCATAGCGTTCCGTGGTTTCTGTACTCCCATGGAAAAAAGGCGTGGGTTTATATTTACGTGTACCGGATAAATACGGGTAAATTTAGTCCTGTAGGAAAATTTAAGCTTTTTAACTTTACGTTTTAGCTTTCTCCATAGAGAGACGCCGCATATGCATTAAAGGTGCCATCTGCGAAACCCCAACTTTAAAGCAAAGATGGTTCAAATCTCAAATCATTTATTGTAATCCATGATGTACACTTACAGGTGGTAAATAAAAATATAAAATAATAGATATAAAAGAAACAATCATGGACAAGCCGAATGGACAAGGGATATGGAAATGAGCAATGTATTACTTGAGGATATTCGTTTTGTGTTTGCCTGTATACCCAAAGGTTGCAAATTCAAACACCTGCTCATGAACTGCTTTCAATGGACAACTGTATTGTATAGGGTGACAGACTGACAACCAATTAGACACATACTCAACAGACACAGGACTCCGTTGTCCGTCCGTCTGTCTATCTTTTAAACCGCAATAGGCACACGCTGGAATTTTTTACAGAGTTTGATTTTCCTATCATAGTGGCATTAAGTGTTACCATTAAATTTCTTTTCACCGACCACTAGTCGACGAATTAGTTCCAGCTCACTAGGCAACATGTAAAATGTTTATGTTACTTGTTATCACGGCTGCTTGAAGGTCGAGGCAGCATACACGTGGAATTCTCAGTCGCTATGGAGACTAGTTATTGCAGTTGCATAGTACAATGAAGGCGATAACGAAAATATTTTTATTGCTTTTTGCTCACACGGTTTTACAACTGCTAATAAAACGATCTCAACGTTACTAGTTTCTGGCCTTAATTTACAAACATTAGAACACAATTATACATATAATGCTAGCCTATTATTATCCCACTGCAGGACAAAGACCCCTTCCCATACAGAGAAGGCACGAGCATTGATCACCACGCTTGCTCAAGACGCATTGAAGATTTCAGAATTATATCACAGCTTATATTAACTATAAATCCAGGTTTCCTCACGATATATTCCTTCACCGATGTCAGTGAAGTCTAATACAAACTTAGAAAGTACATATGAAATGAGAAAAAGTCACCGGTTGCGAACCCACAATCTTTTGCATGAAAGGCGGACTAATCACAGAGCCAACACGACGATTATCATAATTTAAATAATAGATAACGACAAGCATGTTATAGGAAAAAAATAACAAATCAGATAAGTTTTTTTCTGCTATTTGAATAAATAATCAGAGAGTGGAGACACACCTGTTTGATGATAACAACAAATTGCTCCTCTTAAACGATAAAAAGCAACACAAAACCATTAATGAAAGAAGCTTTGCCGAAATCCTTGCGAAGTTGCTAAACAAGTTTTTAGTCACAATGGTCCAATCCTGGCTTAGGTTCGTTAGTGGCCATAAAAACACCGGACAAACCAGTACCTTGACACAAAGCCAGATACACACAAACACGAACAATAATGGAACAACTGTGTTTTCAGTATCGTACAAGATAGGTTTTCACACAAACACTTGAAACATGATTTGAGAACCGTTAAATTCAGCACAGAATGCTGGTTTTGAGAGTATAAGACGGATACGAAATAAAAGAGGAGGAGCATTGGATGCAGTATATTGCAAAGACTCAGTTTCTTGTTAACTCCTAGTGTTCTGTCGGAGGCGCGGTGGGCGGTGGTGCAATTCCCCGCCCACGTATCTCGCCCACAGCCGGGCGCCACTGAAATATATTGTGACGTTTTGCATTTGATAATGCCGACATAGTACACGTACTATTTTAAGTGACCTCGTTTTCAATAAAACTAGTTTGCAAAGAAAATTTTCCGAAGCATTGGCAGATTAAAATGGCATCACAAATCTTATTTATGCATTACTTAACCTCTGCGTTTGCATTTTGCTAATAGACAGTGACAATATTTTTTGGTAGAAATACATAGTTTTATTATTCAACTTTAATGTCGGGGAATTGGGTACTGGACATCGCCAAACAATTAACATAGCTGTCAAAACGCGATTCCCTCATAGATTTTGTATGGCAATACCATACTGTGTTGTGTCTTGGGGTTAAGGTTTTGGGCTTAAATCCCAGGTCGGGCAGTGTTATTAGGTTTTTCATCAGGAATTTCTCAATAGCAGCCTCGGAGTCTGTATTTGTGTACGGTTGATGGCAATAAGCTCCTTATTACATGGGACTTAAACATAGCTGATGAAATGTGGGTGTACTAATGAGTACACCTCTGCGCTACCCTTCTGGGATTACAGGCGTGATGTTATGTGATCTTCATTTCAATCCGTCCCTTCACGTGTAAGGTCAAGAACGCTTTTAACGTTAAATTGCTGAAGTTATTTTGATTCTGTTTTGAATATAAACATGCTTGTATCAAGAGGTTTATTTCTAACCACTCTGTTCGATGTTGTTATTGAAAAATATGACATTAGGTTATCTGGTGATATAATTAAGTTTATTCAAATAACTTAATCTCACGTTAATGATATCTAACGTATTGACAATTATCGTGATACAAATTATGCACTTTGTAATTATGTGATACAGTATCTCAATATCTATCGATAATAATAAAAAATTCCAAAGAAAGTGATCATTATACGTGGGAGTTTTTTCTAGATTTGGAATTAAAATCAAAAGCTTTAGACTTCATTTATCATTGATGTATCTTAGTAATTGCGTGTGCACAATACATCGATATGGGAAGTCTATGTGTAACAACAAAATAAATATAAATGTTTACACGGCACGTACTTACACGAAAACTCATTTTTTTTGGCCTGTCTTTTAGTTTCCGCTTAACTTCGAAATGGCTAGACCTATTTTGACGGGACTTTCACAGGCAGACAGCAGATTTTATTTAAGAAAAAGAAGGCTCAGTGCAAAAAACAACCTCTTTATAACTGACCTACACGCGAAAGAAACCGTAAATATAAGGACAAATGAGACAAACCACATGGAAGTAACCTTATAGTGTCAAAATTATAATCAACTATAACTGGGCCAAAAAACAAATTATTAATCAGAAAAATTACTAGAGCGACAAGTTTCCGTGCCCCATGCAATTTAGTTAACTCAATCCCATTATAAGTGTCTCAATCATGAATCCAACACGCCCAAACTAGTCTAGACATACACGGGACAGAATTAGGGCACGAAAATCGATAGAACCGGAGTCCATTAAGAATTCTACGTTAAACTCGTAGTAACGTTTACTATTACTGGAGACTCTCCATTACTGGACTTGGACTTCAATGGCATGGGTGAAGGAAAAACATTTTGAAGAAACCTGGACTTATACCAGCCTATTATTGTCCCACTCAATACATGTCAGAGGCCCTTGAGGCGGTTTTGAAACTCTGGCACTAGGGTGTGTAGGGTCGTAAGACTTTACTGCCCACACGATAAAAAAGGAGAAGATTACCGGAGACGATAAAATTCACCCTTCTAAAAAGTTAATAAAAGGTTTGTTTTCATAATTAATTGGGAGAAAGTGCTTTAAATATGGCCACAACAACACTGACGTCAGAAAACACTAGGATTGCCTTGACTTGTTCTAGCCGCAGTAAGATTACTTCAAGGCAGTTTGCTTGAATCCTTGTAGTTGCATAATGGCTTAGTAGCCTTTGGCTTAATTTTAGAATAGATGAGGCGACCAATTTATTTTTTATTATCTGTTGGTGGTGGTTTGGCTACCGCATTAAGTCATCGATAGTGGACCAATATGCATTTAGGCGCAGGCCATTTCAGAAGCTGATTAAATCTCCGAAACTTCTCAGGGTGTCCGCAAGCGACTTTGGTGACCCTAAGGTCTCTTCACGGATTTGGTGATATGACCAACGCAAGGTGAGTATTTGAGAACAGCTGTTTTAGGACCTCGCTTGTCTCGTTGACCATCAATGGTTTACCTCAAAGGTCAAAACGGCGTTAGTTTAAAAATGCACACAAAAAAACTAATGTTTACTTATGGCTTGCGTCAATCACGGTTACTTTATACCTTTGCTCGTCTCCTAGAGAAGCGATAACCAAAATAAATTATACACTTAGTTCAAAAAGAAGACTTACGATAAACTTATTTTATTTACAGGTCAAAGCGATATTGTAATCGACATAGTATTTTCAAAACAACGTTGATAGTTGACACTCAGTCCCCTAGGTCACCTAGGTGGCGCGACTGACCGTCAAGATCTATATCTGCCGAGAGTAATGGCTACTATTCACCTGGCTTTGGGTCTAAAGTACAACGAAGTAATAACAGCTATAAAACCGGCTACTAATCTCAGCATTAACAATGTCTGCTAGGATAGTGAACTCGTAAATTCACACACGGCTGATCTTCAATCGGACAATAAAACGTTTGCGATTATGATTCTGATCGCATGCATGTGTTGCATATTAATGAGGCGGGCTTGTACTTATTGTACTGTGTACCACTAACGCGAGGCAGGTGCACATCTCAAAGGCCACTTTGATGCCAACTGCATTTGGTGTCTCGCTCGTCATTTCCGTAGGACTTCCGTAAACAACACAGCCTTAACCTCGCGTAAATGGGAAAAACGTGATTCATATCCTCGTCTACGTCATTGTGATCCAACTCTAAGGCTTGCGAGTAAGCCGCTTAAGACCGGTCTAGACGCTTCGGTTACGGTGGCCATCAATGACTTGTATTTGTTAGTATAATTAACTTTTTTGACATCTGTCAGTTGACGCTTGCGTGTTTAGTCTAATGTTCACGGAGCGTAGAGTTGACATGCTGAAGAAACGCTATTGTTCTATTTGTTTTTGTTATGAGGTGCTGAGCTTTTTGAGTTGACTTCCAGTCATTGTCATAAGTATTTAAAAATAATAGGCTTTTCGAAATATTTGTACAGTTCAGAAGTAGGTTGCTCTCGGGATGCTTAACTAGTACAGACTTCCTCTGAAGTAAATGATTACGCAAAGTATGCAAATTGTATAGAAATAGATCTGTTCATACAGATACTCAGTGATTAATGTGTATGTTAAGTTTCTTCGACAAGCATTTGTGCGGCCATAAACTTTCCAATTTCCCACACACATAAATACGTGTTACAACTCTTAACAAACTGAGCGGATGTCAAGTTAGCTTAGCCGCTCATTTCGTAGGAAGCACGATACAATGTTAAAACAGCAGTATCTGATTTATCATTCATATCACAATTTGGTTCTTAAGTTACAGCAATAAGATTGCCCAGCATAGGTTTGATAGTATTTCTGCCGTGTGTGGCAAATTCCCAGTCACACGCAACGTTTTGCATAAAGGCATTGTTTAAGAAAATTTACACAATATTAAGTTTAAATAACTGCAGTAACTTGTTTTTGTGTTTCACAAGAACAACCCGTGACAAGCCATACATCAAAAGTTGCCTACCTACGTGTAAATATTCTTGCTCATTAGTCCAGAATTTGCATAGATTGGTAATAGAGACAAAGCGGTGCAAGCACTATTCAAGTCTAATTTTATATCCGCAACATTATTGCTCGCAGACAATTCTATCTACCATGGGTATAAACTACTAAACAGACAGCTTGATATACAAATTCTGATTGACTTGGCACATGGCAAGCAGTGGGACAGTATCCAATGACAGACATGAAATATGTATACGATTTAAGTGGCAATCAAATTCATGACTATAAATAAAGTAAACAATTATTAAACTGACGGTTTCGCTTGTTTATATTAGTCACCATAATATTAATTCGAATGATGTAACCAGGAGAACATGGCCACGCAGAAGTTCAAAGAACTCGGTAGTATCAATCAACACCGGAACGACTCGAGTGACTCCCACAGCAGCTGAATGACCTAAAAAACAACAAGCGAGAGAATTCTAGAAAGGGACAGCTAGAGGAATAGAAAAGCGCGTGAAGGGCGTCACGTAGGCAAGCGACAACGTAGCAGTAGGGCAAGGTCGTGAATGGAATTTTGTTGATGATTTTTGGTAATGGTAGGTTGTGGTTGCAAGTCCTAACTTCCGAAGAAAGCAAAGATCAGTATAAATGAGTATATGAACAACCTTATTGATCCGCAAGATACTCATAAATAAGGCGAAAAGAGGATAGACCTTACATTTAATTAAATTTTGAGTCTTACTTCTCAAATTAATTATAACAAAAAATAACTATGACTAAAGTTAGAAGGACCCTTTAAACAACCTCTACAAAGAATAATTATTTCGGTTTTCTAAAAACTAATTTATTATTCTAGAAGTTTCTTGTAGCCAGAAAAAACTTTTTAAATCTGACAGTCACAGAGCACTCACTTTTCAAACATTAAAATGTCAAAGGCGAAAGTTTACCTTGGCACAAGTTTTCCCTTTGTACTTATGGTACAGATTTCCAAACTTTCTCGTTTAGGACAAACGACGGAGAAATAATAGAACAAAAAAACCCGTCTCGTTGCTCTAGCGGTCGCAAAGTGTGGCTGCTGAGCATGAGAGTTCTATTCCCAGGTCGGGCAAAGTGTTATTGAGTTTTCAGAAATTTATCAATAGCAGCCTCGGAGTCTGGATTTCGTGCCCGGTTGATGGCAGTAGGTTCGTCTCCTATTATATGGGACTTAAAACATAACTGGCAAAAAGTGCGTGTACTAGTACTGCGGGTACACCTCTGCCTGACCCTCCAGAGATTACAGGCGTGATGTTATGAAATAAAAAACATTAACAAGTACTGTTTTTATGGATCTGTTTGTTTGTTGACTGGTTTCTTATCTGGTTGACAAATCGTATGTGGTAAGTAGGTCACTTTGATGAGCGAAGGCAAAGGTACGGCGACGCGTTACTATTTTAAACTGTTTTATTGTTGGTGTACGTGGTTTTGGACTAGTCTACCAGGGTCACATAAAAGAAAAGCGTTTCACATTCCACGTAACAACCATTGAAATAATTTCCCAGGCTTTTTGGAATATTCTGCTCCATTCGAATTTTAACCAGATGCGAAGCTTGAATACCGTTCGGTTGATACAGAATTATTGCAGGCTGACCTCAAGCCGTGTAATAAGACTTCGTAAAATTAGATTCGTTGTCAAAACTTCCGGGTTCTGACTACTCGTGCCAGTGTCACACAAATATTCGCACGGCCGTTCAAAAATATCCCGTGACGTACGATTGCGAACATTGCGGATTTGCGGTGAACCACTTTTTACCCTTACGACTGGCTGAAGTGGTCAACCGACGTTGTAATCAATTGTACCTATGTATAATAAGGGACCCCTAACTTATTTATGATGCGCCCGGTTTCTGCTGCCCAGATAAAATATAATTGTAGGTTTCTATCAAAGTTGAGAAAAGAAAACGTTAAAGTTTATAATGGCGAAAATATTTAAACGTCTAGCTTTTTTTTTTAGTTCATCTGATTTATTCCTATTTAATTTGTTTCCATTTTTAACGGACACCATGTCTCCTACTACATTCAAAATATAATTTTCTATTTTTATCGAATAGTATCTTGTATAGTTGTGAGATTTTATTGTATTTTCATGTACTGTTTTTCTATTTCTGGCCTTATTGCTGAGCGATTTTTCTTGCTTTAATTCATAAACTTTGTATGAGACGCCGTAGGTACAAACGCTCTTCATCTGTAAATACAGTCCTTAACTACACTGGTAGTCCCCTTGCTGGTCTCTACGCCCCCTACTTTGAAATCTCCTGATTTACACCATCTGTTATTTGAGACACAGTATTAGCTCGAAGGTCAGTCTTAAACCGATGTTCTAACGACTGCATCATGTTAGCCAATAGTCTACCACGTATATTAAATGTAACAGTTCGAGGGAATTATGATTCGTATGGCTTCGGTACCAACGCGTGTCTATTCATGCGTTGATTTACTCGCCACTTTACGGTATTTAGTGCTTATTGTGTGTTTTATGTCAGCGATTGGCCAGGGGACCAATGGGCAATGGCCTGTAACATTGTGTGACTTGTAATAAAAATAATTTACTTTTTAACTCTGCGAGTTTTAAATGCATTATTGGCAAACCGTCACGGGTTATGAAGTTTTCGAGGGGTAAATTGTGCTTGTTAATTTTAGCCGTAACCTCCCTTTTTGTTTTTTTGTTGATGCGCGGTGGAAATCCTCATGATCTTCCTCCGTAGTGGGGGTGACGAAGGAACTCTTAGCGGTACTATTAGGCTTTAGGCAACTACCTACGTGTTCTAAATTTTTCACCTATATTTCACTCAAAAGGGCAATGCGATAGCTAATATTTTCAAAATTGCAGGCCGGACTAAAAACGTGTAACAGACCTTTTGAGAAACTAACCAATTATAGCGCTAGTTTAGCTCATGTCATAAAAGCGGACCTACATCATTGGTTAGTTTTACATACATCCTTTACTACGCATCCAAACAGGTCTTAGGCAGCCTAAACAGAACAATTTAAGATATTTTGAAAATAAAACTGGAAGGTTCAAAATAACAATTTACTGCTCGCTGTAAGAGTTTCACTATTACCATCAACCGAGCAAAAATCCAGACTCCGAAGCTGCTACTGAGAAATTTCTGATGGAAAAACCCAATAAAACTTTGCCCGACCTAGGAATCGAACCCATGACCTCATGCTCAGCTGTCGCGCTTTGCGACCACTAGACCAACGAGGCACCTACCTGCTCATTAAAAGGAAAAGTGAAGATCGGAAAGTACAGCGAAGAAAATAGATTTCTGCTTATCTGGACTACCGACAGAGGGGAAACCCGACCATAATTAAAACCGGCCAAGTGCGAGTCGGACTCGCACTGTGTTCACGAAGGGTTCCGTACCAACGTACAATATTTAACATTAACTACATAAATAAAACCTTCTTGTATGGGGAAACGTTTGAATTTTTTTTTTTTATTATTTGTTTTTATAGCGGTACACACTCTCATAAACATTTTAACTCTCTTTTACGATTCATGCGATACAGCCCGCTGAAGTACAGACGGACGGATAGCGCATGGTGTAGTAATGGGATCCTGTTGGCGCCCTTTGGTTACGGAACACTAAAAATCAAGGTATCGAGTACATAAAAGATTTTAAGCTCCACGGCACTTTACTATTGCTTTTAAGAGTGTCGTTGAGAACTTTTATTGTTTGTCACATCCTTTTGTTGTTTGGGTACGTAATAGCATCACTGAGAATTTATGGATTTGTTTGAACTACCGATGTTGGCGCCAGCGTTGGCCTTAAGGCCAACATTTGTTCCATTAGAAAGTTCTCAATCATGATGCAGGATCATATATTTTGTATGACCGAGAACTTTAATAATAAGGTATACATATTATGTACCGGCTATACCCCGCAGTTTCACCCGAAATGTTTAGAACCCTTTAGCCCCCCAGGATCCGCTACTGTTTATAATATTAGTATATATTCCATATTATTTAATATTATGTCATCATTGGGTAGAATACGAGAATAATATGAATTTACTATGTCGTCGCTGGGATCAACAAGTAAATTTGCTGAACGAGTCTCGCCGTTATGCCAATTACCTTCTATTGTGATGATGTAACTCACAAGAAAACCATATTTATTCAACTGTGGGCTCGATACCTAAGTACCCGAATAAATTGGCCGTATTTTTTAATAATATAGATATTTTAATATACAATTCAAAAAGGTTATATTTCTACAGCTTCCATAGATGGAAGTAGCTTTATTTACGTTTAAAACATAAAAAAGTATATTAAAATCAAATCCAAAAAAATTTAAAACAAACCAGTTAAGTAGTCATTTTTTTTGTCAACAAAAAGTGTCTACTATACCTATTTAATTATGTAAAGCCCAAAAAAACCTTTTAAAGTTTTAAACTCAGTAGACAGCCACCCTTTTAAAGAGGGTTTACCGTCGGCTACACGACGTCATAAAACCATCGAGCCGTCCAAAATGGCGGCGAACGTGACCTTGAATAGTACTACGGGAATGGGGACTGTCTGGATCAGATTAAAATAATATCGATTTTACGCATGTGTAGCTCGCTACTTTCACCCTCTGCGTTGCACTCCATAGGGGCGTGCCAGATGGTAGTATCGGTTCTTGGAAATTAGTACGATATTCAGTAGTACTACCGAAATGTATACCGATTATATTATACAACAATTTAATCTCTTTTGAATAATTTCAACAGAGGCCCTAAGTCACTGCCCTACGAGACGCCGAGCGTCTTGCTCTGTTTATCAATGTTGACCATTGTATATTCTGACTTCCAGCTCTATAGACTGTGTGCATGTGGCGAGAATGTGTTTTGTGCTGAGATAGAATAGATAATTATGTAACCATCTGTCTTTCTATGTAAACCTAGATATGATGAAGAAGCTCTCTAGCTTTTTTAAAATCCATGATTCAATTATTCTTAAGAGTCAAATTGTGATTAACTATCAGAGTTGGTTATCATTGTGATCTTTTATGATTTCTACGAATATTTATCAACATCTTTATCTCTATTGATGGTCATTGCAAAGAGATAACACCAATCAGTGGAGATTACTAGAGTAGAATATTATTATTATGGATACTGACATAGCAGATAAAATCTATGAGATAAAAGGAACAACTGACTGACTGACATATCAGCGCACAGCCTAAACTACTGGCACTATAGGAACGTCTAACTTCACAAGGCTTCCTTTTATAATGTTGGCACATAACAGGGAGATTTTGGAAATTCAACTTTTAAGTGGGTAAAAAGGAGGGAATTTGTTGGTGCGAAAAATCTTATTTACTGGGTTGATAAACTTACTTGGCAAGAATCCTAACTAATATTATAAATGCGAAAGTAAGTTTGTTTGTTTGTTTGCTACCACTTTACGCCTAAGCCACTAAACCGATCATCCCGAAATTTAGCATAAACGTTGCCAGGTGATCAGGGACAAACATAGGGTACTTTTAATCCCGAAAAAAAGTACTGTTCCCGAGGGAAATCACAATAACGTCCTTATGACAGTAGATGGCGCCACGTGTCTATCGAATCATGATCAAATTTTAAGCTTAAGCATCTAATACATTTTGAGTCTAGACTGTCGATAGACCAGTTTCAAGTATACAACCTAGGAGTACGGAGTTGTTTGCTTAATCATTTTTTATGCCCAAAACCGCTGAAGAGCATACTGACATTTTGCATAAAGTGGCTACCAGACGGGCCGACCTGCGGTTGCGGCTAACCGCAGGCCGCGGCTCCAACCGCTGTAAAAACACACCACCGCGGTCACAGTGGCGGCCTGAAGTGTCATTAGCGCGGTGTTTGTGCCACAATCGGACGTCAGTCAATATGGCTAACCGTAACGTTGTCTTATTACTCACATGACTCATTAGCCCTCTCAGATGATGAGAAAAAAGGTAGAAAAAAAAACCGTTTATTTAAACACTTGAGGTGGTGAGTGGTGTGAGGTTATAGTAGTTTATCTCTACCTATATTATCATTAGCATCGCATATTACTCTTAGGAATTGAGAAGTGTGGGTTAAATTTAAATTATTATTTAAATTCAACTATTTCTATTACAATTTTCATATTTGGTGTCATTTTACAAAGCAGTACACGCAGCCTGTTGTTAAAATTTGCAACTGACGCGGCCGCCACAACATTTCGCGTTTGTCTGGGACCCACTTTATATACGTTGTCAGGGATACAGAAAAACTGCGTAACTGACACTGTCATCACTGTGTCGTCACTGACACTGACAGGTGTAAACGCATTCATAGAGGATGCATGGAAGAATTAAGGCGAACTTATAACACGCTCCGCCAATTGTGAATTGATTTGGATGATTCTTTTTTTGTTTATTTTTTCCGAATTGGTCCCATATAAATACTGTCATGATCTGATGATGAACTTCGGAGATATGGAACGGAATTCCTCATAGGATCACAGCAGAACTGTCGTAACAGTAAAATTGCTTTGTTTAATGCGTTTAGTCGATGACTGACTGAAGGAAGAGGTTAGTTGCTAAACTATGACCGTGACCTATGTCGATGTAGATGTGTAGACAGCAGTTTTCCAACGGCAAAGTTAAGTTTGTCCCTCAGTACTGTTTATGTTTTCTTTAGAGGTATGTTCGGTGTATTTTAATGACGGTAGGTAGGTTCCTTTTTTTTAAAATTGTCTCACAGCTCCAAGTCAGGCAAAAGCTCTTTGCTAGCCCGAGCAAAAATTACTGCTCAATCCCCGGAATCTTCCGTTCGTGCCGCATTAAGAAAGCAAGCACAACCGGAGCGACAAGCAAATTTGAGAGCTGATGAAACATTTTATTAAAGCCAGGAAAGACTGGAAAGCTAAACCGTCCGCCCGCCAAGCTTCTCTGAGAGTGACTGAGACGCCCTTCTAAACGCAATTGCTTTTGGAGGAACAAGCCGAAAATCAGAGAGCTGTAAGAGCAACTGAGACGCCTATTCACACACGACACACAACACACATGACTACACGACTTCGTCTCAGAGAAGAAGCTCAGCCATTACAGCGACTGAAACTCCAGAACAGACGCAGGCGAGAAGGACCTCTCTTGCAGAAATGCAAACTGGACGCCGACCGACTTTTATGAGTCACAGTCTGTTGGTCCGTAGGTATTTAATAATTCTGGATCTGGCCGAGCAACAAGCCGAGTACAGCCCGAATTGATTGTCAAATTCTAAACCAACGCGGGCGAAGCCGCGGGTAAAAGCTAGTACAAAACTAAATAATAAAGTTGAACGTTATTAGTTTAAAAAACTACCCTTTCAGCCAACTATAGGGTTTAGGAGATGCTGAATTTGTAGAAGAAACTACGGAGCTTAAGCGTATAGAATGCTAGTGATTTGAAATATATATACTTTGATGACAGTCATGTAACCCCAATTACTGGTAACGATTACTTGGACGAAATTCAATTAGCAATATTACATAGTACCCAACCTTCGAATAAATATAAACTATTATTAGATTAGCAAAACAGGTTTACTCTATAACAGTAATTAACATACTTACGGCATTTCGTAACTCGTAAGATGTTTGTTTATTTGGCAAGCCCTTGTACTTTGAAATCGTCTAGAAAAATTATAATTTGAACATAATTTTAGCAGATTACGCATTTAATTCACAGATAAATAGTACTTAAAATGTAAACAGATATAGGTATATTATTAAACAGATTATATAAATAATTATATTTACCGCTGAAGTTGACAAGGTCGCAACTTCACAAGTAGTTTGAAGAGATAAAGAGAAATAAGGTAGACAAGACCGATATAGTGCTGACTTTCAACAAACATCTGGTCAGGCTGAAAACAGACTCTAATATGTTTTGGGAAAAGGCTAGAAAGCCTTCTGCCATTTATAAAGCCCCAAAAGTGCTCCTAAGTACTCTAACATACGTATGAAAGTGAAAAGTTTTGGCCTGTCACATCTGAAATTGTGGCTACAATTTTGATTCATATAGAAATCTAAAAGCAAAAAATTTATAAATGAATATTTAAAATAAATCATTATTAAGTCTTTAAACTACCATTCATCAGATTATGTGCTAACAAAAGAACAAGGTCGGAATAAATTTCCATATCGTAAAAATGTTAAAAATCGGAGAACACAACGGAACATTAGAGAACAAAGTCCACGGGGCAGCTGGAAAAAAAAAACAACGGCAGGGGGATACCTTTTTTATTCTATGACTCACCGCAACGAGTGTGAAGGATTCGTGCGCTTACCTGAAAAAAAAATCAACGATACAATATGCGATAAGGGTGGCCTTGGGTTCGTATTACTACAACTCAATGTGGATTTCATTGAGTTAGAAGCAGGTGTAACCGAATGTCAGGCTCTGTATGGGTAACAAGGAAGGCGTATCGTTTTCGGTAGCAGGTAGGCAAGTGATTGTAGCCGCATGAAGGATGAGTTGATTTATATTTATGACTAGATGACCCGGTGAACTTCGAACCACATAGATTTTTTTTCTAAATCACTCCAGTATTGAGGCGAACAAAAAATAAATGATTGAAATCGGGCGAGCCATTTTGCGAGCATAACGTACGTCAATTGATTTTTATAGATATTAAATGTTTTATATTAAATAGAATGATATAGATTTGTTGCAATTGAAATATGTAGTAGATTGAAAGTGGAAGTAGAAGTAGAAAATACAAGAGGGTACAAAAAAGATATATTACTGTATTATAAGTGTGGTATTTCTAATCCTTAGGTTCCTATAAAGCGATTTTCTTCCCGTTATTAATTCAAATCATTGATCATTATAGCTTGTCCTAGATCTATTATTTCTGACAGATAAATGCGATTAAGATTCATAGGGCCTCGGTTGAGCACTTTATGGCACCCAACATAATTACTTAATAAGGTATAGTTAGACCACGTTGGTTGGTCGTTGGTTGGTTGGGCCATGACAGAGGCCCTTGAGGTGGTTTAGAAACTCTGACACTAGGGGTCGTAAGACCTGACTGCCCACACAATAAAGAAATAGAAGGTATAGTTCAACATTCATTATTTACTAGTATAACCACTAATGAGCTAATTATTTGCACTAATGAGTGCAATAAAGATCGTGAGTGTAAACTACAACTAATACGAAGCTAAGATATCTTTTCATTTAAATGTTATTAAGGAAGAGAATTAATTATGATTTATGATTTTCCCGTATTGTCATTCACACTTTTTTAAGATTTTTTTAAATGTTTTCGCAAACAGTTATGCAATGATACACCATTTTAATGACACAAGTGAGTCGTCTGCCAAATTATATAAATATAAATTAACCTACTTATATTTTATTTTTTACATGTAAATATAAGAAGTTGGATCTATTTATGTTACAATTCATCCTTGAAGTAAAACTTCGCATCAAAATAAAAAATGAAGCTTTATTTTTATCCGACTGCGCGACGAAAAGGGAATGTATGTGTGAATGTTACTTCCTTTGTGATGATTAAGTAAGACTACAAAAGCGTGGGCCGGTTTTGATACCTCTTACGTCAATCAATTCAAATCTAGCGATTGTGACAAGACCAGTAATGAAAATTTAATATGGCGACCACCAAATGTCAAATTGTGAAAAAGAAAAAATAATAAAGTCGTCGAAGTATGATAAAAGGGTTATCAAAGAATAGATATTTAATCGTCATTAGGTTTCTTAAATCGTTTTGAATGTCCATTTAGGATCTTTGTCGAATTAAAATTGGCTAGCAACTATTTTCACTAAAAAGTGTTTTATTGGGAAGATTTGAGCCAGTCTAGAGTTTTAATTAGTCCCGACTTTTACATAGACTACTAGATTTGTTTTTTTTTTTTCTTTAAAGTTCATGTTTTACACAGTCGGGTTTTCTGGTTTTTTATTGACATTTTTGTAATCTAATAGGCCTTAAAGCCCATCGTTGATTGGGGGTCTAAAGGCGATTTACCCTTCCAAGCGACAATCATCATGATTAACGTCGTACCGTAGGTACTGGCGAAATGTGTGTGAACTAATGGGTACACCTCTGACTAACCCTTCGGGGATTACAGGCGTGATGTATATGTGTCATGTCTGTGCCGACTACTGTGGGTGCCATCAATGGTTGAGATGAGACCTCATCATGAGAGATAGTTGATAACTAGAAGTGCTTAATTCGAATTGAAAATTGAATTCCTTGTTATATCAAAAGAAAAACAAAAGTATTTTCAAGCATTTGTGAGATCTTAATGTAGTCTTTTTAAAATGGCCAGAAAAAGAAGGACAGCGCTGAATGTAACTCATCATGTTGTTTACTTCCAAAAACAGGTCAATTGTTTAAATATAAAAAAGGACTTCGCTACGTAGGCGTCTGAATCTTTACAAATAAATAAAATTAAAGTGTCTGTTTGTAATGTCAAAATAGGAGCAATTGACTAAATGAATATAAAGGTATACGGTACTTATAACAAAACCACAATTTTTTTATATGTTTGTCTATTTGCCTCTCTGGACCAATTTTGACGGGACCTTCACTGAGATATAGCTGATGATATAAGGATTAACTGGGGGCATACATTAATTTTAAACAGCGAATTAGTTTTGCGAAAAAAAATCCCTTGATAACCTATAATAAAGCGAACGAAGACGCGTACTTAAGCAAGTTAACAAATAAAATTCAAAAAAGGTCGTCGCACTTTCTGCGTGCGATAAACAAGTCCGAATTTAAAATTCAAGGTTGTATATCGTCAATGTATGAAAATAATACGAAAACGTTATACATATATTTTGTCCTTGTCCCTTGTTTACTCGCCCAAGACATAATAGGTGTGTATTTGATTACTGTGAATTATTTTAAAACAGCTGTTTAACATACATACACAAATTCCGTGGCATAGGTCACGTAGACGGGCATTTTCTAACAGCGAACACAGATTGGGTTTTCCAATGAGTCTTTTAAAAGGGACTGTTACAGGGACCACAGATCCAGTTTTTTGGGAAGATCATGGCGTGACAATGAGAATGACTAGACTAGACGAAGCTCCTTAAAAAGAAAGCTCTTAAATTGCATTGTCATACAATGCGCATATGTATTCAAAATCAATCGAACACCGAGAAGAGGGTCAAATGGACCTTGTAAGATTTTATTAAGTTCCAGTGACCACGTCCGACTCGCATCAACAGACCGGCTCTATGACATTATATTGTATTGTCATGCAAATTGCACATTTATGCGAAATTTCAGTTCAATCGAACACCGAGAAGTGGGACAAATTTAACTTGTAAGATTTGATTAGCCGACATCGGGGCAGGTGAAAGTAAATGAAAACTTCTAATGAAAAAGCCTATAGCCCAGCGTGGTGGAGATATGACAATGCTGGCCCACGCACGACCATTTGATGTAGCGGTATGAGAAGCCCGGCCATGATCAGTAACGGTTACAAGACGACAAGTGACAATATGATCACAAACATTGTAACTGCAATGGTCATCATATTCACCTAGATACCTTCTCTCAACTGTTCAATCGGAGAAATACTATTGATCAAATACGACATCCCATTTCTTGGAAGAAGTGAAAATTCAATCAGCAACGAGATTGCCTTTTTAGGTATTCCTTGCTTTCGAATCGCTACAGCAAATATTATGTAGTTTAGTTCTTTAATAATAGATTAAAAAGTAACGAAAAGAATTTACTCGCTTTTATTGCATTTACTCGAAAATTTCATTTGTGAATTTCACTTATTCAGTGATTGTCGGATATTTGCCAAGTATGCGAGAGACTTCACGGAGGACTGCTAAAAATTCAATTAACTTTCGTATACAAGGTGGTTTTGCATCTTCGTCAAATTCCAAACACGAATCAATCCTTCTAATATTACAAATGTGAAAGTTTGTGAAGATGTTTACTATTCAATCACGCGTAAACCGTTAAAGAGATTTGGATGAAAATTGCAACATAGATAGACTTGGATTAACACATCAGATACTTTTATAACGGTTAGGTGTTTCCTTGGGATAATAGTTCAACTTGATTTACGGAAAATCACATTCAGGCGGGCGAAGCCGCGGGCAGAAGGCATGAATAAATAAATAATAAAACATTACTTATTAATAGTAAAAGAATTTCGTATCCGAGCTAGCCTTTTGCCGCTGGGTTTAGGCAGGTAGGGCGATGAACCCACACGCACGCAGTGACAAATAATAGTCGCGCGACACTGCCTAACGCATTCGCAACAGGGCGATTCTGTTCTTAAAAAGAGGTCTATTCTGAAATACTGTCAAACGTAAGCCACTAAGGAAACAAGTATTGATTAATTTTGACTAGGAGTCGTAATTTTATTTGATTATTTATGAGAATGCAAATCTTATATGTATTTGTTGTTCGTATGTTCTATCAATGAGAAACATCAATGCCCGTAGATGCTTGGCACCATTTCGCTTCAAGTGTCAGTTATGAAAGATCAATCGCAACTGTGGTTCGTGCTCAATAATGAATGTTTTTAATAGCATATTGCCAACAGTTAGCATTGGTCAATACTTCAATTGACTCATCATTGATCAAAGCATTTGCAGCTGGAAACAAGTGGCTGTTTGCAAGATCAATATCTACACTAAAATAATAAAACTAGAGAGATTTTTGTTTGTATATTTGTGGAAACACGGTAATCTCTAGAGCTACCGGGCGGATTAAAAAAAAATGTATTATGATAGCCAGATTCATAAGGAATAGTATAGGCTATATATCATCCCGCTACGACTTACAGGAGCGGAGTAGTAACCAAAAATGGACAGCCACGCGGACGAAGTAGCAAGCGTGGCTAGCAAAGATACGGTTGTGTCTAAGGTAGATATTTTTCTAAATATTTTGTCTTAGGTAAATGTACTAGAATAGACAATGACATAAACAAGTCGAAAGAAATCGTAAAATAGAATAATGCATAATAAAACGAATCAAAACACAGCTTATCTATCAAACAAATGCGTCAGTTGGAACCTTTGACAACTAGGTCTGGACGAGTTGGAGTTATCGCATTAATACAATGAAAATAGCCCAAGTTTCATTCAGCTATCAAATGAGTTATGTAATCAAAGTAAGTATTAGCAAAACAATATGCTTTGTGCCCTTCAAAGCGCGAAGGTCATAAGTGTTTGTATAAACAGTTGATAAAATTTGATATGCCTTATCTAATAATTTACAGAACAATTTCGCCGCGGAGTTCGCGATATGGTATGTAAATGTTGAAGAAAAATATAAACATTCTTCAAGTTATTTGATTAATATTTGCCGCACAATTTCGATATTAAAGAATGAATGCGTTTGCGGCGGCCGACAGCATAGTTATCACAAACTTTACTAAGTAACTTGCTTAAAGCGTAGTTACGGTAACAGACCGGTTAACTAAAAATAACTCGAGTCTGGGACTTAATCGCCAACATCTCGATGCGTACGCGCACGGTATAATCTAAATGTTAACAACGGCAATGCAATGATTAATGGAATAAATAAAGTTATAGATGATGTGCATGCAATGCCAATCATGGAAGAAAGATAGATTTGATGGTTCGGAACAAGATAAATGTTTGTTTGATAAACGCATAACTGAGATGACTAGGTTTCAAAACATTCATGCCAAAAGAATGAAGCCAAAAACAATAACAGATTTTTGTTTTCAAAATGTAGACGCTGTTCGAGTATCATATACACAGAATGCATTCGTTGATACTGATGAATCATAATCAAGTAGTTTGATGCCAGTGATGTAACCGTTCCAAAAGCAGGCTCGTTTACGGGCACAACTGGGTCAAACGTAATATAAAATGCGAGGGCCATATTTGAACACTACAATATCGACAAATCTGGCTATAGCTTGGCTTGAAGGACTTGGCGCATAACCAATTATTTCAACAGAAGAAATACTTTACCTGTTTTTGTACGGAATTGCCAACAAAATATGTGTACAAAGGTAAGGTAAGGATTAAACGCGTTGAAATATTTTTTACATTTAAAATGCTTGGTGCATGGAAAAACACGATTGGCGACGCGACGAGACTCGAGTACTCGACAGAAATAGCTCGCATCAGTACGATACGGCATTTTGATATGGCCGCGCGGCGCATGCGTCTGAGCGGGGTGCAAGTACAAAAAAATTCTTAAAAACAATCCAAAATCTTTATTCATATTGAAGGATTATATTCGCTGTTTGCAACAAATTTAGCGACAACTATAAAAACAAAGGTGAAGTTTTAAAATTCAGATAGCGTGATTATGGAAATTTACTTATTTAAAGTACTAGACAGGACTGAATTTTTGAACTTCAAGGATATGAAAGCTTGCGATAAGGAAATTGTACTAATGGGAACTCTGGGTATGTACCAAGATAAGGTAAACAAGAAATGGGTGCTAATCCTAATTAATATTAGCCTTACAACATGACGATGACCTTACTGATCATCATTTACGCAATCGATAGACCGCTACCCGCCAGTCCCTTACACCTCAACTCACGCGCATGCACGCTGAGTCAAGGCCAGCCGTGCATCTGTAGGCCTGCGTGCACGCACCGAGGCCATCCCAATATATTATTTGTGTACAAAAAAGTTTTATTACACTCTGGGAGACGAGACGCAGCTCGTTTTAAAACCCAAGATCTTACCTTAACTTATAAATGTTATGAGCTTAATGACATCGACGACATCAATTTACGGATACCAATATGTTTTAACTGGCGTCTTTGCATTTTTTGTAAATAACATCAGGGATGAGGCACAGAAACGTGAATCTTGAAAAGAGTGGATGCAGGCTGGCAGGCTTCAGAGTCTGAATTTGTGCCCGGTTGATGGGAATAGCCTCGCAGCTTACTACATGGGACTCTTAAACATAACTGGCGAAATGTGGGTGTACTAATGAGTACACCTCTACCTGACCCTTCGGGGATTATAGGCGTGATGTTATGTTATATTGTTTTTGAACCTTGATAGTACTGTTACGCTACAAATAGACTGTACAATACCAAACAATACAGATACAAACTTAGTAACAGAGCGGAAGCTCGTACAGAACTCTCTTTATTAATGACGTGTCTGGAACACAATAGTATTTTTTTTCATGATGCACGATGTGCTAAGTATGCTCTGTACAACGGATACGCTAGTCTTGTTGATGCACACAATGCACGTGAGTTATTTGCATACTGCGTGTATATACTCGTAAATAGCGATCGTGACTGGGAGGCGTGATGCCGATGTGAATATGAGATAAACATATGGACAACTAAGTAACTTGTTAATCGTTTAATTGTATTAAGGTGCTGGTTAAAACGTAAACAAGACAGTTGCTATGTGAATGCTGTTATCCTCGATCTAGGGATAGAGGTGGACATGGTACGTAGCTACGATCAGCTCGACGTTACATGCAGGGTTATATATGCCGTGCTTGTAAACATGACCCCGGAATTGTAATTCATGTTTACACACAGTGTAATAATCGCTAACATGTCTTGTGTTAGTACTTGGCAGAATTTTTTTTTAATTGCTTAGTAATACTGATTCGTCTGATATGTTTATTTCGATGATGTGTTGATTAAATGTTAGTGTTATTTTTTTTTTCTGAGTCCTAAAGTAGTCTTTTCTAAGTGAATTATGATATCCAAGTTAGCACATGATTATCATAATGTATTTAACGTAATTGCTGTTTATTCTACAAATGTCTTAGGACAATATAGTTATGTGAATGCTTACAAAAGAACAAAGAGGAGCAAATGAGTGGGGCATTTTATAAATGTCGACGGTGACATCACGAAAGTTTTCAATAACTATCATTTAGACATAGAAAATGTTCACAATATTCAATTTAATAAAATATGAAATAACTTGCAATTGAAGCATGAAATAGGCAATTCTGTAAGCGATCCGATGGAAGTCTATGGACATTACGCTCAATCAAATGGTGCGATCAGGCGTGCAGTGGACTTTGACCTGGCGCAGCTCAGGAAAAAATATACCTCAGACAGCAAATTAGCTTTGCAAAAAATACAGGTGTAGTTTTTCATAAACATTATCCTTCCTCAGTTGAGTAGGTAACGTAATATTTCGTAAATAAATACCTTGAACTGAAGTGCGTAGGTTTAAATTTTGTTTATTTGCCTTTATTTTTAAATCAAATGTGAAAGTACATCTAAACTAACTTTATTCAACACGAATTTTGGTGTAACTAAAAACCCACAGGCGTCAGAATGTGGACAAGGACAATGAATGTAGAACATTTAATTTGATATTCTACTCTGAGGAGTTGGGAGCCAAGCTTTTATATTTGTTCCAAATCATTTCTGACATTGTGTGTTTATTTAAAAACAAAAGAGTGCAACACTTTTTAATGTTTTCAGAATTGTGGTTTTTAAATGTGGCAATTAAAAAACCTGCATCCAAGGTATAAAGTTTATATGCGTCCTTGATGCATTTATCTGCCATTATATTAATTGTCTTTCGTAGTTAACACATGCATACAATTAAGCAGCAGATTACACTCTGGATTTTTTATCTCGTTGGGAATTTTTTAAAGCTAAATATAAACAGTATGACAGTACTGAAGGTTAATTAAAAACTTGGGTGTTACAGTGTCACAGTGAAACTGTTTAGTTTACCGAGTACATTCTGTTGAATCATGGACTCTCTGTAAACAAAAATAGAACCGATAAACGAACAAGGGAATCGAGTCCATTTGTAGTCAATTGACGCAGACGACGAAAGTGCAAAACTGAGTCAGTCTTTAGGACTTTAATCAGCATAACTGCGGCTTACGGGCTTGCTCATAAGTTATGACAAATTCATAACATTGACAATCGCAATTGACGGTGTCATGTCCTCGTAAAGACTCGTTGGGTGAGTTAGAAAATAAACCGAGGGTGGGGGCGGTTCAACGCACTCTCAGGAACTGCGGTAACATAATATTTTAAATAGTAACCACAGCAACATGGTGTTTATAAACGTTGCGTTGTTGGCTGATTGCTTCATTCTCTTTAAGATTTACGGAAAAGATAAAGCAATTCAACTTTCATGCTAATTAGCTTTAAGTTATGTGCAGTAGATGGCTGCAGTTACAAAGACCAATTAGGTCTAGTTGTTTCACTTTTAAAATTGTTGATTTCATTGGAATGCTTTTAAGTAAAATTCCAGATTGGAAGGTAGGTACTTATTTAAAGGTAATATAAGATACTGTCGAGTGAAGGTAGATTAACAAGCAAGAACTAATTAAAATTCAACGAAAATTTAACCTGAATTCGTAAATCTCTGAAGAAAGACGCCTAGGACCACCCAAACCACACTCAGGAGAACTCACAAAGTAATTATTATTTCGTAATTAACTAAAACAACACTACAAATAATTCCAACTGGCAATTTGCTAATAACTTAGGTTCAATATAATTTACCTATTTTAATTGAACATGGTTTCCAAACACTTAGTTTCTACCAGTTCGCAACACAAAATGGGATTTCATTGGCTTTCAATTACAACAATAAATATTGTTGTTCTACTAAGTACCTCAGGGTTGGATAAAATCTAGATATTTTTACATTATACAAAATTTAATCAAAAAAAATATTTTTTATTTTTATTTTTTTTGTTCATTATTACTCAATAGATGACTTTACTATTACTTACACTAATCTGATTTTTTTCTTTTTCGGTTTTAAATTAAAGTAATTTTTTTACGTAAAAAAAAAATACTTTTTAGAATTTAAAAAAACCTATTGTTTGATTGCCCTTTGATGACAGAAAAACGGTGTAGTGCAAAGTCGTTTGTAAAAAAAATATATTTTATTTCTTGGAATTTCACCTGTGTCGTGAGTGAGTTTACAAACATATCATCTCACATACACAAACAACTGTTGAGAATTTCCGATACACTTATCCGTTATTTAATTAACATGGCTGCACCAAAACAGGTAAATTAATACCTATATTAACATAACATACATAACATGTACCACCATGCACCTATATTTTAGTTCTTAAATGGCTGAAAGTGAACGATACAATTTTTATCATACATATATAACATCACGCCTGTAATCCCCGAAGGGTTAGGCAGAGGTTTACCCATTAGAACACCCACATTTCGCCAGTTATGTTTTAGTCCCATGTAATAGGGGGCGAGCCTATTGCCATCAACCGGGCACACATCCAGACTCCGAGGCTGCTACTGAGAAATTCCTGATGGAAAAACCCAATAACACTTTGCCCGACCTGGGAATCGAACCCAAGACCTCATGCACAACAGTCGCGCTTGCGACCACTAGACCAACGAGGCAGTCAATTTTTATCCTTGTATGAAATGATGATTGCATATGTACCTACTGCTAGGGCTGTCCGAAATTGCCGCCACTGGACAAAAACATGAAAATCCCTGACATTTGGGAACAATTTCCGAACGCGCTTCAAAAATATAAAAAAAATACAATTAAATATGAAACGTTATTTAAATTGTCATTTCTTTTATATCTTTGTAATTCAGTATTTATTTTGCAATTAATCAAGATTCCCGTCATACAAATTTTGCGGACACTTTTTGAAGACCGGACCAACCCCGGACACCTTTTAAACTAAGACAACCCCGAGGAATCCCGGACAGATGACAACCCTAACTACTGCCATTACTCAAGTACTACTAACAAGGTATGATAAGGATCTTCTCATTGAGTATTCTTACTAGTCGTTTGAGAAATGAGACCTTAAGCACTAACCTAGAATGAAATACGAACGTCATAAGGATCTTACGAAAATGGCCGAAGCGTCTCTGCATTTATACGTACAGACATGTAAATATAATAGAAGTGTCTGTTTGTAATGTCAAAATAATAGAAAGAAAGAAAGAAAAACTGTTTATACACGAAAAAGTGACGCACATCCTACATAAAAATTGTTGTTAATTATTTAATAATTTAATAGCTTTTTTTTTCTTTTTACAAAAGAATTGTAATTGTTTACACTGTTACAAGAAAAAATCTATTATTAATCTGTCTGTATTTTTGTTAAAGCTAATCTCCGAAACGGCTGGGCCGACCTTGATGGGACTTTCACTGATAGATAGCAGATAGCTGATGTTATAAGGATTGACATACAAGGCAAGGCAATGTTCAGAAAAAAAAAAGAAACATCGTTATTACCGACACTCACAGGAACGAACCGACGTGCATAAGCTAGTTACAATAATGAAAACTTAAAACGTTAACTTATGTCTTACAAACAAAGTACACAGAATTCCCAGCGTCCTGCAGTTTCATTACTAATTTTGCATGTAAATTACTTATTTATCTTATTATCCATTACGGGTATGAACGTCTTAAGAATTAAATTACAGGGTTAGTAACCGGCATTGGTGCCGATTCTCTTGGTCACAAACTAAACTAAAATTAGACTATTTCCATCTTTTTCTGTCCAATAAAACAAGAAAGAGACTAATGTAAATAAGTGCTGTCAAATTTAGTCAATCTGACACATCCATACAATTATAGTTGACACGTAAAAACGTATAGATTAAAAATACGAAAAAGTTCAAGGCAAAACTAATCTGACATCGCTAACTTAGTTCTCTAATGTCACGGAATGTCACCGTCCTTTCCTTTCGCTGTATGTTAGTAAGAGATGTCAATTCTCTAAATTTAGTCTAGTTTGTGAACAAGGGAATCGGCACCATTGTATATGTACTTATACCGTATGTAGGTACTTACATTAAAACTAGACAGGACAAGTATCTATACATATCATGTAGTTCTACTAGCAAATATTTCGATGCAATTCCCAAAGACTCTTAGCTTCGTTCGTCCTAAAATAAAAATGTTATTGTGGCCATAAACCAAGGCCAAGGCCAAGGCCAGCCCTAGGCCCAAGGACGACTAAGCAGCTAATTAATCTGCCAAGGCATTTGGATTTGTCCGCCATTAGTTTAATGTCTGATATTTTCAATTAAATATCATTATCTCTTCTTGTGTATAATTTAATTATTAAAACTGCTAAGGGAGTACCAGCGCCATCAGAGCCTAAAAAATTTAGCCCGTCTAGAAAATCTGTTGGGCAGCTTTGCTATTCAATAATTCATTAAAAAAATATATTTTTACGACGCTGTAGGTGTCTCAAAGCTAGTGTATAAAAGGCTCCGTTACTTTACGAGAATTATAAAGCAACGTAGTATATACATCAGTAATTAACAAGCACAACATAAAAATCATCAAAAAAAAAAAAACGAATAAAATTATATATATATATTTATTTCATTGTTTCACTGTTATTTCACTGTTTTTTTTTGTCTAATGCTAACTAATAAATGGAGCATAGGATATTATAAGCTCTGAATAAATTGCGTAGCGCCAAACTGTAAATATTTACATAAATACTTTCAGCGCTTAAAACGGCCAAAGAGAAAATTGTTCACAGATCGTCCAAATTGAGGTGATTGCAGACATAAATATTGTAAATGTGGGTGCTTCATTTTACGCTACACAGTTATCGATAACCATTGAATTTATTACTAGATCATTCCACAGCTTTTACTATAGTCTACCGCCTGATCTAGATGGGCCATAATCATAACCTGTAATAGCTGCAGGGGCTGAGGTTTCTTGCAGACTATAAAGAAATGCAGTGAAGACAATAAATCTGGAGGCTTTATAGAGGTCCGTATTTATATCAGATTGCTATTTACTGATAATCGCTCAATACAGTTCGCAATAAAAGCAACTGTACAGTAAAATACTATAATATTTGAGCTATTCTGAACGCCTGACAAAATTAAATAGCAACAATTAGTCGAAGTGTGAGTAAAGTATTCACAGAGTAAATTGCTCTAATAATTTTCACAGGAATCGTTGAAATTGTGCTTAACAGGCATTTTTTCTGATACTTATGTTTACCAGAAGTTAGAGTCTTTGCTGCTGATCATGCCTTTCTAATTTCTCGTTGAAAGAACATTCAACATTTCATAATACAGAACAGACACACAGTGCCCAAATTTAGCTCCCTTTAAGCTTAATCTCGGGCTTCACCTTGGTTTATTTTTAACTTGAACGTGGCTTTTATTTTGTGTACAATAATGTACTTATTGCAGTACAAAACTGCATGGTTCTTCTTGCATTTCATATCTCCCTAGTACCTAGTTCTAAAGATAAATGTGTTGTGGTACTAATTAGTTTCTCTTTCAACATAAGATGAAAAGAAATCAAGAGCAATTAAAACAAATATTCTCGTTTGATCTTTCTTTTGATTTACCAAATTAAAACTAGCAACAGGAATGTCTTGCTTCACGCAATTGCACTACAAAGGATCAAGAAAGCACTTCTTAAAGATAAGTGTAACTGGAGTTTATAATTTGATAGTAACGTGATCTATCTTTACACTGAGCGAGCACACTAATTAAGTAATGCAAGTCGTGGAATTACAGAGCGAGTAGAGAAAGAACAGCTCATAATTATTGTGGGTCTCACAGCGACAACTAGATCGCGGATTTTTAGTTGGATTCCTGATAAATTGAGTAGAAAACTTTTCTTCACCATATTGAGGTATACAGAGAGGTATTAAGTGTCTAACTGTCAATGAAAAGGTTGATTACCCCAATTGTGTGTGATAGGGTGGATGATGTGCAGCACATTCTTGGAAAGTGTGATAAAATACCACACAGGGATTGATGCAGAAATTTAACATAAATAAATATGACCAAAGAGCATTCCTAAATCCAAGGCATATTAGCAAAACCAACTTCTATTGTGGAAAATATGGTTTAACATTAATCATATTTTGCCTTTTTGATATAATTAATTTGAATATTACAGTTTAAGGATGTAAATAAAAGTTCAGGTAGCGTTGGGGTGTCATGTCCATGGAGACAAGTACCCCTCCCCTCTCCCCAAATAAAAAAAGAAAAAAAAGCTCCCAATGTTTTTCTTTGTGTAATACATAGAATTGGAAACTGTACATCGCATAATCATTAGTTTAAATATTGATGAGAGCAAAAGAGATTTACTATTATGCTCTGGCCTAATTAATTTATAATACCAAAAACGACCCAGTTCGTACCCCACAAAGAATTATAAAGTATCTACTATCAGATCGTCAGACCAATTAAAGTTATCTAAAAACAGATCGAATTTTAAGATAAGCGTGTTTAATTTAACTTTTGGAGAAGCTGAATCTGTTTTCAAGAGTGGCTGACTGAAGATTCGGTATTTTCAGTACTTAGTTGAGTACCTGATTAGCAAAAGATGTTATTACTTCTTTCTTGACTGAATAGCGGAGGCACTGACTTAATAAGGACTAACACATTGGTTAGGTACGACTCTAGTCCTGTCCTGCTACTTTTCCTTCTAACAATAACTACCTACTACCTGACTTGAATGAATCATTATTTACTTTCCCTTTAATTTCCACCATATACAAACATAGCATAACATCCCGCCTGTAATCCCCGAAGCTTATGCATAGGTGACCCATTATTACACCCACATTCGCCAGTTTTGTTTCAGTCTCATGTAATAAGGGGCGAGCCTATTGTCATCAACCGGGCATCAATCCAGACTCCGAAGCTGCTACTGAGAAATTCCTGATGGTAAGAACCATTATTACAAAGTTGAACATAATTTGGAGCAAACCCTTTTAACTTACGAGTAGTCTCGTGTTATTATCGGCCCTTTCAAGGTTCCAAATATTGATAAAATCAATTTATTTCTAAAAATACGCCCACAACTCACGCCCAGTTGTGTCCTATATCAAAACTTCCGTGTATTGTAATCGAAACAATCTCTGTTTCACTAATAACTCGACATGCGAGTTTATCGACAATGGAACACTTGAAACGCATAGAGTTGTGTTCCTAATAATTATTGCATTTACTGCGATAGTAAGGACTTGACGTAAGTGCTTTATTTAATAAGTTAACGACAAGATAAAGATCTAAAACGGAAAAGTTCTCTTTTATCAAGGAATTGGACAGAGAGCTGTAGAAAGATTTTACCAATTACAAAACCAATTTCAGCAAGTTTAAATCCGATCAACCTAGATCTGAGGAAGGCCAATTCTACTAATTAAAAATCTAGCCACATTCTCATCTCAGCGACAATCAATGACAAAAGCATTTATTACAGATTGAGAATGAAATTAGGTAGATAGCGATCGTTCCCAAAAGTTATTCGAATCCCCAATGATCAAAGTGTCTTAATTTCTTTTCAACATTTAAATTGAATTAGATTATCTAGACGACTTTTCTCATGTTTTACAACGACGTGAAAAATACGGTTTTCTTTATTCAATTTTCGGTTTCAAAATCTTCTCAATTTTGAACATAATGGGTCAAAAGGTCAAAACAACCACTGATGAAGCGAACAATGCTATCTTTTACGCAACTCCTGCTTTATTCACTGGCATTTGTAAAGCTTTTAAAAACAATTACAATTCAAAAAAACAAAAGACATCCAGCTCACAAACAAACAAATATCAAGGGTAGATTTTACTTTCATTTCATAGGAAACCGTAGTGGAAATTCATACAATTCGCTTCAATAACATTCACCGTTTTCCAAGAACTTTAGCTACGGGAAAAGGGGGGAATATAGTAGTCTGAGGGCGAAGGGGTTGAGCGTGGGGTTGGGGTAGGGGGAGACACAGACGTCCTTAATTTGCGCCCTTGTCCTTGTCTACTAGCGCCAACGCAGATGCTGCAGGTTTATTTAGCGTGGGTTTAAGATGTCTCCTTTGAGCTCATAGTCGGATGTAATATCCCTGTGTCAGTTAATGAAATCCGCTCCGTTTCTAATGTAGGATATTTACATTTAATCATGGTTTAATAGTCTGAGTTAAAGGGTACGCTGGGCTAATCAGAAAAAAAAATCATACACGCACATGTATCTGGGGGCTGAAGATATATCTGACAAGATTTGACAGAGATAGATCTGTATTTGTGACTTTTTTAAAATTCTATTTTTGTTGTTCTACGCTCGTACCTACGATTATTTGCACCTGCCATGTTTATCTCTTTACCACTCTTGGTTGATTGGTAGAAAATGTCTAAGGCATTAAATCAGACTTTCTATTTTTTGTTGCATGAAGTTTAAACTAATTAATTAGTATAAAAATATTCATATACTAATCGCTAATGATTATTAATTCCGTGTCACTAAATCCATTAATAATTAGATCGCATCTCATTCCTCCGCAATAGCGACGAGTAGCGCCATCTATGCAATAACTCGAAAACTAACATGAGTGATGTTTGGACAGCTTTATCAAAAAGGTCAAATATGGTCAGGTCATCAGGTGCAATGTACAAGAGGCCACAAGACAGTTAAAATAATGACATTACAATGTATTGTATTTAATGGTAGCTGCTGGAGTTTTGTTTTGGGTACTAGAAAAATATTTTACAGTTTTCGAATAGGTAAAAATGTACATTGTACAATACAATGTGTAAATTACTGATAACAATTTTGTTTGGCAAGTGTTGTTAGTTTGTTATTAGTTGGAGGGGTAAGCTGTGAGGGGAAGGGAGGGGCCTTGGGAAGCCTATTTTAATGTGCAGAACTATTTTGAATTTTTGTTTTTTTAATTTTCTCTATGTTAACAACACAATAGGGTCAATAGGGCAGCCAAAAATGTCCTGTAGGTAAATGTAAAGCTTATGAGATGGATATTTAATATAAATATCATTTATTAATTGTACCAATTTGTAATTAAAATAAAATTATTTTAGTATATTATTATGTTTTTAAAGAAACCCATTCATTTGAATTATTGAGGTGTTCAGAATATGTAACAACTCATGAATAAACACCACAGAATATTATTTGTTTATGTCTGTATACTAATTAGTTGTCAATATTATTTCCTTATATTCTAATATATACACAGGTGATTTAATATGGTTTATATGTTACAGCACTAAATTAAAGTTTTTTTTTATTTTAAGTTGAAGAAAAATTTAAGGAAGAAAGTTTTTTTCTTGGTTCTATTTCCAGATGAGATAAAGTGTTATTGAGCTTTTCCATTAGGTTTCTCAGCATTTGGATTTATGAATTTCTGATGGCAGTAGACTTACACTACAACTAGTGTGAAGGGAAAATATTATGGGCAAAAGTATGGTGAACTATGGGTACACCTCTGCTTTAACCTTGGACTGTCGCATAACACCGCATTGCGTATAGACAATCTCACACTATAAGCTTGCGTACACCATATCCATATCATACAATGACTGAGTTAGGAATGTGTCAGGCAAAAAGTATTGTTTGTATTGAAAAATATGCGACTACTGACTAGACTGTTCTATCAACAGCCAACCCCATTTTATGCCATGCATGGAGCATAAACAATTGTCAGGTGATTGGTGGTTCTAGTGGGTGTAGTAGTCCAATGTATGTCTGATATGGTCATAGTATCGCCGTGGTATGGTGTGGTATAATAGGCTCCATAATAGTCCAGGGAAAAATAATATAATGTTATCTTTGTACATTTTTTTCATTTATTTACTTAGTTTAATAAGGCTCACAATTTTTTTAGTACCTACTTACAAAAGTTGGGTTTTATACAAATGAAGAATAAGTTGCTTGATTCTTCTTAAATTTTTTTCAAGATCTAGGGCTACAATGTGTGTTGTGCTATAACAATACAAACACACTTCTTTTTATGCAGAAACAATTTGACAGCTTATAACATAATGTTACATAATCTCCTAATCATCTTTGTGCTCCTAGTACCTACACCATTCAATTTAGGGACTAACAAAATCATGAAATAATAATAATTGCTTTTCAAATAATGATTTATAGTTCCTGGTACTTAATAAGTAGGTACTTACATATATGATTGATTTCCAAAATTATTATTCTAGTATTAATATCACTGGCTTTGTCTATCAACAACTGACCTTGTAATATGACCCATGTTGAGACAACAAACAAAAAATAGAGATAAAAATATCATATGAAATATATGTACATACTTCCCTAATTATTTTATACTTAAAGCTCTAAATATTTTATATAATTTGGTAGTTATAATTTAGGTTACAGTTTATTGTAAGTTAGAATTAGGTATGTGTGTAGTTCTACAGCCTTAATTTGGTCAGAAATGTTATAAAACAAAAACTTGTACTGATGATCATGGAAAAATTGTGGTAATTAGTAGTGAAAGTCATTATTAGACATCAATTTAAAAGGTATTTGGGGCAAGAGGCTACCAAGGATCATACCATTACGAAATCAATTGATTTCACATACTGCTTGAACAAAGAAAATAGCACGAAACTGGTATTTTATTGCTTCAAGGTTGTCAAAAAGATATTATATGGTACCAACAGTACAAAACACGATTGTCACTCAGCAAGAAAATTGTGCGTAGTTTACTTACCTGGTTATAAAATCTCGCTGTTACGAACTAAACACCGAAATCCAAGATTTTTAAATACAGTCCACGTAAACTAATCACGGGATATAACTACTGATAAGGATAATCTGCAAAACACTGAAAAATGCAAGACCATCGGGACGGAACAACAAGCGAAAACATACCGAACGACAAGAAGGAAATGTAAAACAAGGACAGACAGATAGCCATGCTAATACGAAGATGAGCATAACTTGAGCATAAAATATTCTTTATCTTTATCTTTTTGCACAGGAGTAAAAGAGATAAAGCATGGTTTGAATCGAACAAAATAAGTGTTACTTTGCTTTGAGCGTGAAAGAGACAAAAACTGGGCGACATAGAGTAAAATCAGCTGTCGACTCAGTCGACAGCTGTTGTCAAGAGAGGGGATATAGGTTTAGATCTGTAAAAACTGGGTTGTTGTTTTTGTTACTGACCTTATTTTTATATTTTTCTTGTTTTTTTTTTATTTGTATTAGTAATAATTTGCTGGGCATACAAACATACATAAACACGCGCCTTTTCCCATGGGAGCAGTCAGAAACCACAGAAAGCCACTTTGCTCAGCACTTGTTATTTCCTAAGAATTATTTATTGGTTTCATTGTATTTTGTAAAATCAACAAAATATTTTTCTAGCCCCTTTTAGCACATACTTTCCTCATAGCATGGTTCCAACCAAAGACATATTTGGTTTTTTTAGCACTTTTACACTTTCCGACACTTTTTGTTTGTTTTGTTCATTAAGTTTCCTTCCTAAATAACAACCCAACTTGACGTAAGATGGCGCTGTTTCAAGATTTGTGTTTTGCTTTACTTGTTCTACTCTAGCTTGACATCTTTTTTTAGATCGCAAGCACGAATCGCGGGAGAGATTTTCTAGCAGTCAGTGTCATGTGTGTCATTGCATTGTCATTGTCATTTTGTGACAGAGAGGCAGAGCCGTTCACAATTTTGTGATTTTATGCCTATTGAATTTGTTACGCTATTTGATATTTATATTGGCTTCAATCCAAACTTACAAACAGATCATAGTATATATTTTGTTATAAAGTTATTAATTCAGTGTTTAAATGTCCGTAATTTAATTTTCTAACACCAAGTGGAAGCTTGTGAAGTGTACTGTCAGATTCACTTCACAACAATAACCTTTCGTCATTGTGGATAGGCTAATTACGTATAATTAGTACACGAAAATATAATAACAGCGACAGTGAACGCGATGGCAAAGGAGGAAGACGACGACAACTTGCCCGATAAAGATGCGGCCAAAGAATTCTATGCGAGATATGAACCGAAAGAAATAATAGGCAGGTGAGAAAATAGTTGTGGTGATCACAAATGTCTCGCGATTTTTGATAAGTTGTGTTGGTGCCAATTTTTAAGGAACTAAGGAATTATTTAAAGCTTCTGGGCATCATTACAAGTGCTGTTACTCATAGTCTGCCGAGTGACCTTGAGACTGAAATTGTTAACTTCATTTATTTGATATTCAATTTTTTTAGAGCGAAATAAAGCAATCGAATTCCTAAAATTTGACCTCTTTATTTTGGCCTTAACAATTTTTATTTTTTGCGTTAACAAGAAGGATCTATGTTTATTATTATTAAATTTTATCAGCTTTATATTTTAATAATATAAAGCTGATAAAATTTAATAATACATATAACACTATTTTATAATTTTATTAATATTAGACATTAGTTCTTGATAAAGAACATTATTTTACCTATGTTTTTCCTTGCACAGGGGCATAAGTTCAACAGTACGAAGATGTATAGAAAAAGAAACTGGAAGAGAGTATGCAGCCAAGATCATAGATCTCAGTCAAGAGTCCCAGGATGGTGTGGACACACACACCATGCGGGATGCCACACGCCAGGAGATCCACATTCTCCGGATGGTAGCTGGACACCCTTATATTAGTGAGTGAGTTGTTGGCTCTTTATTGTACCAACAACACATTGTCGTTGGCCCGTAAATAAAAGCTAAAAATATTTAAAGTAGGGAAAGATTTTTCCCTGCATTCAATCAATTATATTTACGGAAAAAGTGGTGCTATCAATTCATTACCTATTAGTTGTGGTTATTTTTCTGTCGTCTTTGCCAATAGTACTTAAGCAAGAGTGCTCTAATTGAGGATGTTATGAGGATGCAGCACTGCACAGCAACATCCTTTACTCACCCATTTTTGAGCAAACCGAGTAAATATCGTTTGCATATGTCATTGATCTGCATATGAAGTTTAATCACAAAAACAAAAGCAATGCCACATATCAACGTTAGTTATAATTTTAATTACTAACTATAACAAATCACCTGAAGTAATTAAATTTGTTACAGTTGAACTGCAGGATGTGTTCGAATCAGAGACGTTCATATTCTTAGTGTTTGAGCTGTGTAAGAATGGAGAGCTCTTCGACTACCTCACTTCGGTGGTCACGTTGTCCGAGAAGAAGACTAGGTATATTATGAGGTATGTTGGCAATATTATTAAAAAATTTAATGAATTCAAAGAGGAAATTGGTTATGCCTTTGGCAAGTGTTAGATTTTTATGTAGGTAGGAAAATATGTGTTATTATACTCTACAGGCTTTTATTTTTGAGAGAGTATTTACTGGTTAAGTGGTAGGCACAATACCTAGTTTGATTTAGGTTCACCTTGACACATCAGTTTATTATGCTTATCTGGTTTTGGTTTGACAAAATTATAATCTGATAGGTAGCAGGTGGTGTTAGTGTACAGTAGATGTGAATTCCCAGACAGAAGATCAAGCCTACTTGTCGTCGACTAGACCCCACGCTCTATGGTGGAAGTAGTGGAGGTACTAGGCGTACCCTCGTAGCCCGAACCACTACAAATTCTGCTTATAAATCGTTCAAAATCTAGTGCAATTTTATCTCAGCGACGTTTAATGTAAAAAAAAATGATAAATTACAGGCAAATCTGATTTCGATTATTTGTAAAAGTTACTAGATTGGTCCTTCTTAGCTTTTAATTCCAAAATCAAAACATTGCCCTGTCCTGTATTATACCAAATACAGTTTATAACTTCCTAGTCGTAACTTTCCTATATTACAAGCTCAAATAAAACAATGTGACTAACACTCACGTGTAAATCACAATAGAGTAATATTAGAAAAGCCTTAACACGCAAATACGAACGTTTATTGGTCCATTGTCTACGCAACACAGATCTATCTGTTATCAAACTACGTACGCACGTAAGTTGTGTAATAGCGAGTGTTCGCAGCATGCACTTATAAACTTATCTAGATTAATTTGCTGCATCTGCGGTTATAAAGGCTTTCACCATTCTTATGTATCTGTTGTCTATTATTTATTTAGTTGGCTGAGGGTATGTGTGTAATTGTAACTGTTATTCTAGTGTTCTCATACAAACACTGCACATATTTTAACTTTTAAATTCCTAATTTGTACCTTTTAATTATTATGATTTAGAAGTTTTATATAGGGTACATACATTGCTTTCACGTGTCATGTCGTGTATGATTTGTGAATACAAATGTTGTAAACATTGATTTTAAAAGAGTACATATGGAGTTTCTTGCCCATTCTTCTCCATACAAAACTACCTTTTGGAAGGGGCAACTATTTTCAATCCTTTTTTTTGTGTATGACGTTCAAAAGTGCTTTATATTGGCCTAATTGAAATAAATTATTTGACTGCCCTACAGTCGAAATAGTCACCCCCCTCCCCCATTTTTTTATTTTAAACCAATGGTGGATCCCTCTTGATGGCGCACTAGTTAGCCTATTAAATAAAATCTTATTTATCTACTATTGTCTTAAATGGTCACAACAATACTTCCAGTCTGTCGCTGTGCATACGTACTATAACGACGGAGCAAAATGCTTTGTTTCTAGCGGCAAAGAATAATAAATATTACTGCCTAAAGAAGAGACTCCCTGCGCCTCCGCCAATACATCTTCCCTTCTTTTCTCCTGAAGCGTAGTAGTAAGCTAGGCATTATACCGTGCGGGCCGTCATTCACCGCGTAAGACTGTAATTCACATAATTATTAATTCTATTTATGCTATGTATGCTGATGTTAGGAGTGATAATTCAATTACGTTTGTTATGGCTTTGTGAACGAAAAATACAAATAGGATTTTTTGTGGAAGAGAAATCGCAGTTTTGTCAAAATAACGTAGACAAGTTCACCTTCGAATTTCATCTTATTGAATAAATTCGAAATATACCTTACCTACCCCCCTTCGAAAGATACCTTACCTACCCCCTTCGAAAGATACCTTTAATTTGCTTCAGGTTCAGTCCTATAACAGTTAACTACACACTTAAACCAGTACAGATAGACCGGTGCGTTTGTATTGGTATTAGGTAATTACTATACGATTTTTTATATTGTTGACTGGCCAGAGTAGGTATGGTGGCGGTGTTCATAACGTAAGGATGGGCACTAGCCATACGTCGGGTTGCTAGAAAAGGGATAGGGAAATCAAATCGCACGACACGCGTCGTTGTATGACGCATGACGTGAAACCAATCTGCATAATTCGCTCACTCTTGTTTGTACAATGTGGGTGATAGATAAAACTTAAGTAGGCCGTTTAGTATAATATTTTGTACTAAAATAGCACGTGATATTTACACGACCCGCTTGGATGATTTATTTCAAGGGTAATGTGCATTGTGGCCTAAGGTGAGGTGGGCACGGGTCATTAGGCATGAGCCTAACTCATCTCTAAATGTTTAAGGTTACGGTTCAAAGTTCCGGATGTACGACAAAATATTGAATGGTCACCTTTATAATTCACCATAGCACGTCACGGTACGTCACGTTATTATCGTGGAAAATTATATGGATTGACGTGAATGGCTTGACGATATCGTCCGCGGATATTTAATAGCGTTTGCATACAATCCTATATTTTCCACAAGCTTTTTATTTGACTTGTTTGCCTTCCTATTTTATTGTGACTGCCTCGTTGGTCTAGTGGTCGCAAGCGCGACTGCTGAGCATGAGGTCTTGGGTTCAATTCCCAGGTCGGGCAAAGTGTTATTAGGTTTTTCCATCAGAAATTTCTCAGTAGCAGCCTCGGAGTCTGGATTTGTGCCCCGTTGATGGCAATAGGCTCGCCCCCTATTACATGGGACTAAAAACATAACTGGCGAAATGTGGGTGTACTAATGGGTACACCTCTGCCTAACCCTTCGGGGATTACAGGCGTGATGTTATGTTATTTTATTGCGACGGTAAAATCGTGACAATTGTGAATCGTGATAATTATGAAAGCGTTCAAAAGCTATATCCCATTATCTTTTTGTTAAAAGTTCAATGAAAAGTAACACATGTTCAAAAATTCAATATTTTGACCTCAATTTTGAGAAAAGGTCCTTCTAATAATACACATCGGATCCCATTGACACCTTTTCATGCCCTTTCATAAATCCGCTGACCTATCACAAGATATAAATACGTCATGCTAAAATGTACAAAAATAGCTTATATGATAAAGTTTATTAATAGACCATATTTTAAATAAAACCTCCATTCTGGCTTATCTGCTCACCGACCCAATTCGTTCCAGTTTTAATCGTAATCTCCATGATCTGAATCCGTACAAAATTGTGTTAGTTTATGAGATTAAAATCGGATAATGCTTCAAGTCTGAAACCATATTTTTTTGGAAATTTTCGAAAGCAAACTCATAATAATAATACCAGTCCAGTAATATCTGTGCTACTGCTCTTTATGCAACAAAAAGGTACAAAGGCGGACTTAATGCCTTAGGCATTCAGGTTTTTCTCTTGCAGAGAAGGCCCGAGCATTTATTACTTTATGGTTAGACTGAAAGCCGGTCCCAACAAAGTTGGGAAATGGCTAAGCAGATTGATTGACAAGTCGAGAAAACAGTGGAAATTCCTTCCCAGAAAACGAAGGATTTCAACCAACGCTAGAGATTTTTTAAATCGAGTTCTGTTGTCCACTGCGGTAAGTCCGCTTTCTCTAAAAACGTCATGTACAACGAATCATTTTATAAATATACCTAGTACTCGAAAAACTAGGTTAACCAATGATAAACAGCATTTTATAACAACACATCTATCGCAATTTCACATTTTAAGAGCGTTTTAAGAGACCATTGAGACGCCTACGTAAGATTTTATCGCTTCGTCAGTGCGCTATTAGACTAGCGACAAATCTGAGGATGCGAAATTTCGTGTGAGAATTTGCACTTCGGAGAAAGTGTATATTTACTGAATGTGCCATTTATCTGATCTCTCTTAACTGCCATGGCTTATAATAATAATAATTTTTAATTATTTTATTATGCTATTAACCTATATTGTTTTCACATATAAAAGCAATAAGAATAATGTAACCAGGATTTTGTAAAAACTTAATTGAAAAAAGTGTCCGCTATTCGTGGAGTTTCTCGTTCATTCTTCTCAATAGACACTTACCTACGTTTTGGAACGAGCAACTAGCTTCAACTTTCTTGTCTTGACAGTTCAAAAGTACCTGTTAATTGTTTAATTAAAATTAATGCCCTGAACTTTGACTCAACGCGAAACAATCTACGTCTAAGAGTATGCAGTGTTGTTCAAATCGCAGTGTAATTACATTCGCAACTTTTTTTTCTCCGCCCTTTTTTCCATACGTAGCCTAAAACACAAAGTAGATTAAGCTCTCCTCGCACCACTAATAACTTAACACATTTAGTGCTTCAACATATTCAGATCATAACTGCAGCCCTGTCGAATTGTTCGAAGGTAAAAGAGACAAATACGTTTAGCATTATATGTGTTTAGTGATTTGTGGTGGAAGTGGACTTGTGTCACTTCCCCGTAAGCCCGTGTGCCTTGTATTTGGTATGCGGGTGTAATGCTAATAAGTATCGTGACCTAAATAGCTCTACAATTATCTATATCTACATACTATTTTTGTCTTCTATTTATTTACACTCTTTGTCTAGTATCTATGTTTGTATAGTGAGGTGAAAGCATTTTATATTGTCATTGATCTGTTGTGCTAAGAACACATTGATGTTGTTGTCACACTGGCTTTTTGCCAAGTAGGTACTTGGTTACACCAAGTCTATAAGTCAATTTATCTTGGCCCATGGCGAAAATGATAAATATCTGCATGACTGTTTTTTGACAGAGTAGATCATTAGAGATTACGCAAATATTAAAGTCCCAGACTGCACCAGTCTTGTAGTCGCGGGTTATTAGGATTTTCTTTTAAGGTATTTCTTTGTAGCAGCCCGGAATTGAGAAGTTTATGGTGTGATGCCCCCGTGCCTCGTAAAACATGTAAAATGTCGTTAGTCCTAAGCCTGATCTCCCCTCGTTTGTGTCGTACTGCTGTTCCATCGGACTATGAGAGTGAGTTTAGCGCACACACTTGTGCACTATAATCCATGGATCGGAAAGCACGGGCAGCCGTTGGTTCTACGCCTGATCTTCCCCCGTTTGAGTCTGATTAACGTCCTATCCGATTATGAGAGTGACTTTAGCGCACACACGTGCACTAAAATATCTTCTGCGTACTTGACTAGTCCGATTGAGATTAGCCACCCTGATTGAAATTCGGTCAAGAGAAGTATTATTTATTAAATTGGAGGCATATTTTTTGTCACGAGCCCCTTAACGACTGCTATCGTTTTTAAAATAAAATAAGTCACAGTTCGAAGTTCAGTGTTAGCCAAATAATTTATCTGTACATAACAACTATTTTTAACAGATTAAGGAAATTGACCTCATGAAGAAACATTTGTTATCAGTTTCTAATACATGTTTATCCAAAATGGGGGCGGGGTTACCACAAGTACATACGTATTTGCCACACCTCCTTTGTTTTAAAAATGGCTAGCAAATCGCCCAGCCTGAATAAAAGATATCTAACATTCATTGACCCTTAAATAAAGTCCGGCAGAGAACTATAGATACTTGTAGATAGCACGCACATACAGCGTCATTCTAATTATTTTATCTGCGCGTGAGTCGTGTGCACAGATAAACGCTGGGATTCGCGCAAATTATACGTTGTACGGATAACCCAGTGTTGGCTTAACTGTTGTGCTGTTATAGTCTCTTGGTTCTTCGCCACAGTGACATTCTTTTTTTAAACAATTTAAAAAAATATCTGTTATTTTTTTCTTTTTCTAAAATGGCTTTGAGTGTGTTCTTCAAGTTTGAGTTTGAGGAGAAATTCCCGAAACATAAGGAATCTATCGCGTGTGTTGAGTTTCTTGTTAATTATTACAATTTAGTTTTAGAAGTTTTATTTAGTTTGAGGTAAAGTTATTGTTTATTATTTCCGGATTTTCCTTTTAATGTTTGGGCTATTCGATTTCATTTACTGCTATTTGTTTGTTTTTTTTTGGTATACATGAAAAATCCCATATCTCATCATCATTAAATGTCCCTAACATAAGTTAGTGCATATTTTTACCATTTTGAATAATGAATACTCTGTTTTGTGTTTTTCGTTATATCACGTTATTGAAAAAGGTAGTAAGTACCTAAACTGTTACTAAATAAAAAGGCACGGGCAGAAACGGCTTTAAAAAAAAATACCGCTTACAGCAACATTTTTTGTTGTTTTTTTTTTTTATTCTAACTTCCTCCAAAAAATCTAAGACCCTAATATAAAAATAATTCAGTTAATCAACAAACATCGTCCAATTACTTTTCGATTTCATATCAACAGTTACCAGGAAAGCATAACCCTAAACACGTTCTTGTTCACGTTCCTTGCAGACAAGTCCTGGAAGGCGTCCGGCACGTGCACAGCAAGTGCATCGTGCACCGAGATCTGAAGCCCGAGAACATTCTGCTAGATGACCAGCTCAACGTCAAGATCACTGACTTCGGGTTTGCTAAGGTGCTCAAAGATGGAGAGAAACTGTTCGGTTAGTGAAAACATACTATTATACTTCTGCGGTTGGATGTTTGTTATTCTTTTGCGCTCAAGCGGCTGAACAGAATGCCCTAGCTTAACACCTGGGATAACTTTTCGTCCTGACTTAATTCTGAAGTCTACTCAGACGAAAATTAAGAAGCTAGTTTTTTTTAGGTGGTAAAAAAAAGAACCACCCTGTTCCTTATGTTGCCCTTTACGTTCCGGGCCACGGTATCCTGTTAAGACGTCTCGCAACCCCGGCAGGCGTTGGCCCAGTTTGGGGCCCCGTCCCTGTGCTATACTTGGGGCCTACCGCCATGTCTTAAAACAATCTTATTTTAATATTACTTTGTAATTTCCGTTGTTGGATTTACTACTCTCGGCGCTAAGCCGAGCGTTTAAATTCCAACTGTGCGGAAAGCAAAGTAATATTATAATACAATTGTTTTAAGTGATGGTGGTAGGCCCCCTGAAAGCAAGAAATGAAACATTTATGAAATCACTTTGTGTTCATGTGCAAAAGTTTTTATATATACAAAAAAAAAAAACAAAAAAGCCATATTATAGCAAGTATATGTATACAGCTGCAATCTACATAATAAGTAGAGGTCGGCGATATATGTGCGTCACGCTCTACGACGCGTCGTCGCATCTAGTCTTACATCTGGTTCCAAGACAATACCCGATAGTTTCACCTACGGAACAAAAGCTATTGTTTAAGTTTATGCTATCCGCGTACTTCATAGTACCTTTGCTATATCTTTCGATAAGTACCTTTAAAGTTCTATACATAAGGGCAATACCTTAATATATTGATTATTACATGTTTGGAAAGGGGGCATGGAATGACGATGTGATGAAATTATCTCACATTGAGATTTTCATGAAATTATTTAAATTAAATAAATAGTTGAGAGCAAGTCCTCCTCAAAGTGAGATCAAAATGTATGGAACTTCTTTTTTGCTTTAAAACATATATTACATCACGCCTGTAATCTTCGAAGGGTTAGGCAGAGGTGTACCCAATAGTCCACTTACATTTCGCCAGCTATGTTCGAGTCCCATGTAATAGGAGGCGAGCCTATCGCCATCAACCGGGCACAAATCCAGACTGCAAGGCTGCTCCTGAGAAATTCTTGATGGGAAAACCCAATAACACTGCCCGAACTGGGAATAAGCAGTTTTTCTTTATCTATATTAATATAACAAGGATGAAGAGATTTTTTGTTGGCAGTTTTGGTTCCCATATACAACAATTCCAAATTTTCCTGTAGTTGATTTAGTAAATGCTGTAAGTCGTCAATTAACGCCTAATCTACTAAATTAGCGGACTAGTAACACCTCTTTATTAGCACAATTGGTTTGGTTGTTGTACACTCTACAAATATGATTGTGTATTATGTGTCATCTGGTTTGCACTTTTATTTAGAGCTAATGGAGGAGTCTGCCTGTCTACCCACTAAACTGTATGATACCAGTGACATGCCAGGAACGTTTCGGGCAAAAAATATCTTTTGTATTAAACAATATGAGACTAGTGTTTGCAACCCCTGAACGAGGGATTGCTACTTGGTATAAGATCGATCAGCGATTTAGGCTGTGCGTTGATCCGTCAGTCAGCCAGTTATTTAGGACAAAGCATTTTATTTGTATAGATTAAAGTTAGCTTATTAGCCATACTCACGGTCTATCAAGTCTTTCTTATTTGAAAGTAGCATTTATCTCATAGGCATGGACAAATTAAATGAGATTGTATCTGAGTCAGCCAGCGAGAACTTCTACAGTACCAACATCCCAGCTACATTTCTACTTTTTAAAATACAATTTTTGTTAATATTCCAGAGCTGTGTGGCACCCCTGGCTATTTGGCCCCAGAGACGCTCAAGGCAAATATGTTCGACGACGCACCTGGCTATGGCAGGGAAGTTGACATGTAAGTAACAATACAATTTTACGTGGACGAAGTTGCGGGCAAAAGTTAGTAAGATATTAAAGTGGATTGTTCGTAATACATCAATTTTCACCTTGCATTCAGCTAGCAGCATGAACAGGCTTCTTCTGGGTAAGCTGACTCCATCGTAGACTTAGTCTCTGTCACCTCTGACCTAGACTAGAGTCACGAGCAAACACATCTTAAATAAAAAAAAAGCTTGCTTGGAATTGTTAATATAGCCAAACCTCAGATAATTAATTCGGTAATTTACAGTAGTTTATTTTTTAAAATTAATTGAATCAGAATATCTGTGTTTTATAACTGGTCGTTTCTTTTATATCTCTTCATATTTAATTTGTTTGTGTAATTAATGTTTATGAAGAATGCAACAGATTTCTATATTTTGCAGTTTGACCTAGACATTCCGGTCCAAATTATGCACACGCGTGTGGAATTGCATTCAAAACGTACTCTTAAATCACGAATTTGATAGTCAGCTAAATTGAATGTCTAAATTACTGAATCGATTTTAAAGAATTTTGGCAATAAGGTATCTTCTAATGCAGGGCTAATGAACGCCATAGGTCTATGTCGAGCCTACTTAACATAAAAAAATATTATAAAAATTGGTATTATTATGTTATAAGCAAATACAATGCGCGTGACCTTTTTTAATTTTCATGCCTTTTTATGGTCATCCATTATTGGAGCAAGCAAAACGCGCGTATGTGTAAAACTTAAAATATTAATCGATGCCATGCGCCTTTCATTATGAAAAATGGCTCCTCAAACTGTCATTTTAACCAATCGTAGAAAAGCTCATAGGAGTTAAACCCCGTTTTTTTATTTTTCCTTAAAGGGTCCGTGGGCACCCCTCTCAGACTTTCAAAGAGCATGACTGAAAAAGGTTTAGAACCTCTGTTCTATTGATCAGGTGAAGAAGTATGGAGGGTAGGTAGCTGGAGTCACGAAATTGAACTTTTTACACGGTCTATAGTTACATAATTATTTAAAAATAGCTATGACTAAAGGACCTCCAAAAATTTGACATTTGACCCTCAGCTTATGTAACTGTACCTACTTCTTATATAGATAAGTGGCTATTAAGTTGTCTGATATTTTTAATAAGAATAATTTTACGAATGAGATGTAATAATAATAATTATACCAGCTTATAGTTTCACTGCAGGGCAAAAGCCTCTTATATAGAGAAGGCACGAGCATTGATCACCACGCTTGCTCAAGGCGGATTTCAGACTTGTATAAAGTTCATGTTTCCTCACAATATTTTCCTTCACCGATGTCAGACATATCCAAGATAAACTTAGAAATTACCTACTTAAGAATTGGTACTTAACCAGATTTAAATCTACAACATGACAAGAAATAGAATAAGTTAGGAAAAAAAAGATGGCAGACGCAATATTTCTGTTTATTATCTTCGAAGTTATTAGTAATACACTTAAAAATTAATACGTATGTTCACAATTAACAAGAATTGTTTTTATCGTTTCAGATGGGCGTGTGGTGTCATCATGTTTACATTGTGAGTTTATTTTTTTGTTTACTATTATATTATGTCTGATTACTTGGAAATTGACATAGTTTGATATCCGGAAGCGCGTTATCACATATATCATACTCGATTCAATACGGGTTGACTTTTAAATCACTGGCTACATATTTGGGGGGTGAAATACTTTACTACCCCTCATGAAAACAAACAATTTTTGATGTAGGAACAACCTTGAAATACACACTGAACCGCAAACAACTGATCCGCCAAAAAAAATGAAAAGGATAAAATTCGAGAAATATATAATATAACATTGCGCTACGTAACAGATCGAAGCACTAATAAAAGGCATAACTTAAAACGGGCGAGACCGCGAAGTGTTGCTAGTTCTAAAAAATGGAGTAGGTATAGCAATATTTGATTGTTTGTTACGTCACGTCTGGCAGCGTATCTCCACGCGGATCCAGACGTAATGGCGATATCGCTGGAAAAACGCACGTCTCAAAGTTCCCTAACGGTTTTGAATTGTTGTTATGATGTTATCTAAACTACTATAAAAGCTGAATAGATTGTTTGTTTGTTTATACGCCCTCATCTCTGGAACTATAAAATTTATAAGATTTTTATAAGATAGCTAGTTTCATGAGTGATAGGCTATATAATATCACGCTAAGACCTATGGGAGCAGAGCAGTAACTAAAGACGAACTTAAAATAAGTGGAAAAAAAATCTAGCAGACGTAGTCGCGGGCAGAAGCTAGTTCTTGTTTAGTATTGATATATCATTTGTTTTGTTTGTTATGTAACTTTAATTAATAGTATTATTACGTAAGCCTAATAATGTTACATGCGTCATTAATATTTCGCTTTTAATGCATTTTCTTATGTACTTTAAACTTAAATATTGTGATTTTAAGTAAATAATGATTTTTTATCTTTACGCTCTTTCGGATCATGATCTGCCTAGCCTTTTCCCAAGTATGTTTGGGGTCGGCTTCCAGTCTCACCGGATGCAGCTGAATACCAGTATTTTACATGGAGCGACTGCCTATCTGACCTCCACAACCCAGTAACTGGGTAATATGATACCCCTAGGTAAGACAGATTGTCAGACTTTCGGGCATATGAGGACCCGTAACGACTGTCAAAGATCCACGCATGACAGCCGGGACCAACGGCTTAACGTGCTTTCCGAGGCACGGAGGAGTCTCGGTGTGTAAAGATGGTCACCCATCCACGGACCAACCCCGGCAAGCGTAGCTTAACCTGACGGATCGACCCGTGTCGCTATTATTACTTGGCCACGAGCTCCTCCCTTACGCTCTTTCGGATAATGATTTATATTTATTAGCTAAGCAAATTATGTATTACATTTTATTGGAAATATTTAGTCTAAGACTTTACATTTTAAAATAACAATACTACTAAGTGTATTGTAGAATACGTAATTATTTTGTCGCGTATTTAATACCAGATGCTTCCTGAGACTTCGCACGCGTGGTATTTTTTTACTTGTGTTAATTTACATCTTTGGTTCTTGCTCCGCTTCCATGGGTCGTGTAGATGTTGTTATAAAGCCTATATTGTTCCTCATGAATTCAGCTGTCATATGATATTTTCCAATCGGTTACAGCAGTTCCAGAGATTAATGCGTTTAACAAACACACAAAAACAAAAAATCTCTTTATCTTTATTATATTAGTGTACGCGTGCATACGTGTGTGAAGGCCTGTTAAGATACATTAGCAGTTTGTTCGTTCAGTTAGAAAAGACATAAAAGTATGTGCGAAGTGCCCGTAAATGTCTTAAATACTTAGGCGCTCCTAAATTATATTAGGATAGTGATGTTAATATTACTGTAAAAGGAACCTAGTTGAAAAATTACATAGACTTAGTACTTATTCAATTACGGTTTTTGTTTACATAACATAACATCACGCCTGTAATCCCCGAAGGGTTAGGCAGAGGTGTACCCATTAGTACACCAACATTTCGCCAGTTATGTTTTTAGTCTTATGTAATAAGGGGCGAGCGTATTGCCATCAACCGGACACAAATCCAAACTCCGAGGCTGCTACTGAGAAATTCCTGATGGAAAAACCCAATAACACTGGCTGACCTGGGAATCGAACCCAAGACCTCATGCACAGCAGTCACTAGACCAACGAGGCAGTTTTTTTTTTAATAAAAGTATTTTAATTGTAGTACGGACCCGTCAGACGTTTTCTTGCCCGACGTTGGCTTGCAGCGCTACTTAAAGGAACTCACTAAAGCATACAGAAATAGTATAAGCAAACTTTTGTAGTCGTAGAAGCTCGGTATTAAAATAATGCTTCGAAGACATTTTTATATCTCCGAGACTTCGAAATCCCCTTTATATTTTAAAGTTTTAGCAATTTTCACATGAAAATCTGTCTGACGTCAATTTTATTTGGACTTTAGTAAAACAGCCCTTTGTACTTTTATGTTATTTTGCTTACAACACTTTTTGTCTTTCTCAGATAAAAAACTAGGGTAATCCAAATGATCTGGAAATCAATAATTTATTCATGTTTATTGTCTATGTTTACAGACTGGTCGGTTGCCCCCCATTCTGGCATCGCAAGCAGATGGTGATGCTGCGAAATATAATGGAAGGGAAGTACTCCTTCACCAGCCCTGAATGGGCGGATATCTCAGGTAAGTCCATATTTAAAAATAACTCCTTCGTTTTTATACTTACCTGGTACTTCTACTACTACATAGAGACATTTTCAGAGACTCTTATTTAAAAACCAGCTGTTCCCCGCAGCTTTACTCGCATTTTTAAAGAACGAAGTATGTACTTACTTCAAGTTTAAATAAGTATGGAGATACATGGTTTACCTGTGGGAAACTCATTAACAACACACAAAAATCAGCTGTTTCAATCATTTTACCGTGTAGGTTAGTGTTACACTTTTGTATGGAATATTATAATATTTTTTTGTTTAATGTTTTACATTAATGTTTTAGAAAGCTTAGAAGCGGCGCCATTCTTATGATGAATAATAGTCAACTCAAAATCAAATTCAGCCCCCCAAACTTAATATAAATGCAGTATATCCTTTAGTAACCCAATCACATAATGATTACAGACGACCCAAAAGATCTAATTAGGCGACTTCTGGTGGTAGAGCCGAGCGAAAGGCTTGACATTGTCCAGGCGCTTAACCATTCCTTCTTCAACACTATGGTGAGTGCTGTTACAACCTATGTTATCCTGGTAGTTAGCAGATCGGTGTACTGATTTATAAATTACTTTAAAAAGGCTAAGCGCCTCATTTATTTTACTTTAGTCGATTTTATTATGTTAATCGACTACATATTTCGCTTCTGATTCCTTTTGCTTTACTACACTATTCCAAATGCTTATTTGACTAATAGAACAATCGAACTACAGCAATTGTTATTAATTTTCGTTGTCAACATCAAATTCTATGTGCACTAAAACAGTGCATGACGCACTGTACAGCTTTTATTCTTTAATTTTGCTTCTTTTATGTGTTCCTAGTCGAGTAACCGAAATATGACTTATTTTAATTGAGAATACATACAAACAAACATGAAAATCATTGTTTATTTTTCCAAATTTCTGGTTGTGTAACTAGGAGCACATAAAGTTAAAGCGATTATGTTGAAACACAAATACAAGTAGTACATATTTCTGCGTCCCTGGTAGTTATGGGATCAAGACATGACGCCGCTCAAGAAATCCTTGTCCAGTACCGGCCGCCGGATGTCTAGGATCGACCAGTTGACTATGGTAAAATTATTGTGACTAATTTATAACATTGGGTAATAATAATAACTATGACAAGATACTTTTTTTGGGAAAATGGCATGCATGACATGGTATTTTCATAATTTTTACCGTTTAAGAAGATAACAAATCATTTTTGTATGTGGTGTAAATATTTGTCTTTACATAATATGTATTTAATAAGGTGTAGAAAGACTCGTAACGAAGCCGAAAGCTACATATTCTTCCCATCATTGCGATCAATTTTTTTTGTTATGGCCCATACCACGGAACCTTTTAGTTACGGAGATCTTGAAGGTCAAATTTTCACCTTCTTACGGTAACCATTTTTCAATATTATAACTATACTTGTTCTATTAAATGCACCCGAAAGTACATTGTTTAGTGTGCGTTATATGGCACACTACTATAGTAATTTTTCACACTTCTTTTCTCGTGTCGTTTGACTTAAATTTTGTCCGATCAATATTGAGCAACCTGTACCTCTATCATTGGCCTCATTTTTCACACTAAAAATAAAATTAATTTCCCAGTAATATTTTTTGCTCAAAGTTACTTATTTCAATGGTCAGTATACGTAGTTACGGCTATATTATGTGTCTTTTAATACGCTGTATACTATCTAATTTATATTGTAATATGATATTATTTCAAGAATTGATATAAACAACAAACAGCTGGCACAAATATCTTATCAGCTCTGAGAAATTGTTGTAGGACAAAGTAGTCCAAACAATTTGAAATTCTACAAACTAACATAATTTGCGACGCGACACGTCATATCTATTAATTGTTGCAACATTTTGTGTGTAATATAATTACTTTGTTAATTACTAAAACCAGTACTTTAAATATTCGTTTTTAACTTAGAAAGTTAGTATTAACCTGGGGTTTTGTCATAAAAAAATTCTTTGTATAATTATTTTCAACGGGATTTTGTTTGTGAATATTTTAGTATACATATTCCATAACTCTGAAGTACCTACAAACACACAGACACATACATCCCTACATACACAAACATATTCAAATTAATGCTTATTTGGCCTTACATTATTTTGCATTGCATGTTTGCATGACTTTTCTTGCGTTGTCTTACTATTGATAATGTCTTCTCTTCACATTACTGATATTTATTTCCCTTGTCAAATAGCTCTTAACGAAGGAATCAATATTGCAGATTGACAGTATAGAAAAAAAAAATAGTTATTTATTCTCCAAAAGTTACCTGATTATTTAAAAATCAGCGCTAAGGTTATTTTTTGTCTAAATATTATAATATAAAAGTATGTTTCCGTTAAGTGTTACTTGAGGATTGAAAAAAATCTTTAATATTGTACCTATTTATTTCAAGCACTGTCTGTTGTTTGAATTTGCAATATTTTGTCTACTTTTTAACGACCGTCATTTTAAATAGTGTAAAAACATTGGTTGTGGAAATCTGATGTGGCCGCTTTTCTTATATAGTATTCTAATTAACTTGAACTAGTAGCTAAAAAGAATATTTGATACAGTGATGGTTACATTGAGGTGGTTTATAGGAATGCATTAGATTTTACTTCTTATCACTCGTATCAAAGCAGTTAAAACATTGAAGCGTAAGAACTGTTCTAGTCCATATCCAAAAAACCCTGTGAAGGTTTTGAGGTCTTCGGGCTTTGGTTAGTTCAACTGAAGAATAAAAACCCAGGCCTGTCTTCCACAACCAATGTCCCATAAATTTCTGAGCCTATGTTAACACTCCCCCCACACTGTAGGCTATAAAGAGCGGCGGATTCAACGCGCGCGCCAAGCTGCGCGTGGGGCTGGTGGCGGTGCGCGCGGCCGTGCGCCTGCGCCGCCTGCCGCACACGGCCACGCGCGCGCTGCCGCTGGGCGACGCGCTGCGCGACCCCTACACCATGCGCGTGCTGCGGAAGGTGGGATATTGCCTATTTTCTTTCTTTTTTTATTCTATACTAGGAAGTTAATACTAAAAAATTATTGCGTCGGGTTAGCATATTATCTTCTCAGGATGCTTTCATATACAACCCTAGCTTTTGCCCCTGACTTCGTCATCGTGAATTTTCTAAGGGATCCTTAATTTATTTGAATATAAAATATAGTTTATGTTACTCGCTGCTAATGAAGCTTTCCATACGTGAAAGAATTTCTCAAAAAATACAAAACTCTTTAGAAATCTCTAATCTGAAATCTATTCACTATTAGTTCATATTAGTTTAACGTAAGCATTTGTCGCACGTATACGCAACGCTAACGCGACACATATAAAGAAATGAATTCTTTACAATCGTGTTTAATCTCTCAAATTCCAGGTGATAGACGGATGCGCTTTCCGAGTCTACGGCCATTGGGTGAAGAAGGGCGAAGGTCAGAACCGTGCCGCTCTGTTTGAGAACACGCCTAAGACCGAGCTGAAGAGCCTCTACGTCAGCAACCTTAGCCGATAGCCGCCCCGACCGCTATGTCGGGAGACATCCTTGCCGTTGCTGCGATCCTGGTATTTTGGTAAGTGTCTTCTTGTTTGTTAAAACGATGAAAGTCCCACTAACGGAGACATAAAGCTTAAAATATAACCACAATAATCAACCTACACACAAAACTTATGAATAATAATAAAATTACAAAGTGTGTACAATTAATTATAAATAAAAAAAAGAATGGAGGAACCATTTATAGCATCAAAAAATTAGTCCGCATGGCTGTCAGAGATAAATAGTGATAGACCTATACAAAACAGATATACTATCCCTTTTTTGCAATAGAATAACCACCGCTGTGTTGCGAGATATCCTTGTCGCTGCTGCGAACCTGGTACGTCAAGTTTAGGTTATAGTATTCCTCATGAACCTGGTCTAATAATATTCCAAAATATATTTTCCAGATTAGCCCGTTTAAACAAACAAACAAAAAATATTTTTTTTTTATATAAATTGTACATATTTTACATTTACTTAAAGTATTTATGTTTAGGTTATTTATTGTAGAATGATAAACAAAAACAGTAATAAAAAAAAAAAAAACTATCTTCAGTGATATTATATGAGCATAGATTTCGGGCAAGCAAGGTTGCAATCGTGTTCATTTCATTAGTACTATTAAAATATTAAGGTTACAGCTACCCACGCCCTATTGGCTCTTGCTTGAGTGTAACTTTCGAGAAATGTCCCTTATACTTACAATAGACAACAAGGTTGGTCAAGGTCAATATATCGAAATATATAAGCTTAAGCATATATTTTGGCTTAGCTAAGTTCCCGTCTCTATCTGTCGCTGCTAGCTTGACAGTTGTGCGACAGTAACAAAAAAAATGGCTTTACAAAAACTTTGCATTAACCAAAGAACGTTACCTACTTCTATTTATCATGACTTTAGAAGTCCGGCCATCCTTATTCTCTATATTATTTATTTTAACTGCCCCGTTGGTCTTGTGGTCGCAAGAGCGACTACTGAGCGCGGGGTTCTGGATTCGATTTCTAGGTCAGGCTAAAAGTGTTATGGGGATTTTCTATTACGAATTTCTGAGTAGCAGCCCGGAGTTTGGGAGTTGGATGTGTGATACCCCCGTTCTTCGAAAAGCACGTAAAACAGTTGGTCCTGATCTCTCCCTGGTCTAGTCTGCGTGTCGGATTGCCGTCCTATCGGATTATGAGAGTGGAGGAAGAGGGAGTGCACCTGTGTTGTGCCAGTCTCTATTAAGATCGGTCGCCGTTACCGAAATTCGGTCGATTTTTTATTATTATTTCATTTAGACAAAAATCTTTAATCTCTGTTTAGTTATTAAGGTTTGGAAATGTATTTCATTTTTAAGTATTTAATGTTTATAATGATTTGTTTCCTTTCCCCAGAAGCACTTCAAGTACCAGGGTAGCAGAATATTCGAAGACGTGATTCTCCGGCCAACTAAACAAGCCCGAAGCCACGTTCCAACGAGTGATGTAGGTTAGTCGTAGTTACAGTGAGTAAGTAGTGTCATATTACATCGGTACACTAGTACAATTGTCAACCTGTATTATTGAATGGCTGCAGTTGACCAACCGATGCGTCGTAGTCAACAATAATAGTGTAAATTACATTTCGAAATTAAATATAGTACAAGAATGAAATGTATAGCAATAATCGTTGCTGTGATCACGAATTGTCGTGTTATTTCTTGTGTTAGTCGTTAATTGTTTTTCTCACTATTTTAAGGTCCACATTAGAGATAATTTAGTATTATTGAAAGTCCTGTGTAAAATATTGTATTGATCAAATTAGTTTAACGGTTTTGTTTTTATTGAAATTAAATAAAATATGTGATCATAGCAGTGGTGTAGCTTGCCCTGACCGGGCCCTGTATAAAAAATTGTGGGGGCCCTTCTACCTTAGTACGGGTTTCTTGCCCCTGCAGCTGAGGGGCCCTATATCTATGATATGGCGGCAGCTACGTCCCTGGATCATAGACAAATTTGAAATGTTGAGTTGATACGGCGTAGTTCGTACACAATGTGTTATGATAGCAATATTGTGTCCATTGCTTTAGCGACATAGAAATGTGTAAATCTATTAAAATATCACAATAAGGTGCCTTCTGAGTTCTTGGTGCGAGAATTTATATCGTTTTAATATATTTAATTTGAAAACGTTTGGTGTGTTAGTACGAAATAGTGCAAAATTAGTAGTAGCGAATTTTGACTATAGATAAATAAGGTAAAATAATACTGACAAAATAATGTGTGATGATATTATATATTTGACCAAAATCATGGAGATATTTTGTTAAAACAATTTATAAAGTATTTATATCTGATATTTTATAAAAAAAATACATAGCTATGCAAAATTTTTCACGCTAGAATTTCTAAAACTGACTAATACCTATCTATACGTGCTTTACATACAATACTCGAATGAAAAGTTTTACAAAACAATGTATTTCATTAAATTACACATGATACAAAGTCCGATGATGTTTCTTGCCGTTTGCTTTTATAATACTGTTGTGTCATTTCGACAAAAGAAATTCATTAGTAACAAAACGATCTATAGTTTAATTTAAGACAGCATACATAAAAAAAAAATAAACCAAATTAGTTAATGTTATATAATTTATTTAACCTTCAGACGTGTTATTATAAGTTGTTATTAACGTTCGTATTTCAAAAATAAAATAAAAAACATAGAAACTTGTTTTTTTTTTGTAAACTGTCAAACGTTTTTCTATCTTCGTCCAAACAGGATACGACTCATTATCTCTTAACTGGAATGTTATATTTATATTATTATACCTACATACTATGTCTGTATATATTTATATTACGTAAGTAAAAGTCTTATATTATTGTATTTGTGACCTTTAGTCTTTGTATTTGTAAGATCCGACTTATCAACCAAATATAGTTTTGCTCTTTTTTTTATATTAAATATAACTGATTTTAGGTATTAGAAATCAAATACTAAATGGTTTTTGTACTGAAAAAAAAAAATCCGCTCATTGTAACGAAAATAAAATATAGAATTCAGAAATAATGTTAACTCAAGCTTATATAATGAATATTGTACATTTTTATACAAAAAAATATAAATTTTCCTTTTCATCTATTTATTATTAAGTTTAAGATTTTTGTACATCGTGTGGAATAAGTGTTATTCTGTAACGAGTAGTTTTTCCTAATCAAAGACAGCTTCTCAATTAGTTATCACAATACATGTTTTTATCCCTTATAGAAGAATAAAATTATTTAAAACTATGTGTCATGAAGTTTTGTACTTCCCCTCATAATCCGACCTATAAAGCAGTGAATTGGTGAATTTAGTCGAAGTAAGCTCTCAAATGGGATAATTTAAGCTGTCGTCTCATCCGATGCTACAGATTTACAGCTCATCATCATATCAGCCGAACGACGACCACTGCTCTCTACTCTAAAGATAGCACTGATCTCGTTCTCACTTCACCTAAATTCACCGAGGGATATTTTTACAAAATACCACTGCCTCCTGCTTTGAAATCCTGAGCTCCTAAACAAATGGAATACCTTTGATGTACACGAGAATGGTAGCAGTTCTGATGCTACAATTATTTAAGTATCTATAACTATTCACCAAACTAAAATATTTTGTTTATTTTTAACCATAAACAAAAAAGCATACTGCATAACACACCACATAATTGATATAATGCGTGTTATAAAAATAAAGCACATTTCCTGGATTTGTTCCAAAAAATTACGAACGTTTTCCTTCGGTGCGTTGCAATAATTTCTCCCTTTACTCTTAGCGTGACTCTGACTACTCGTGCAAGGCACGTAATTGTGTGCTTGTTTACAACTCACTAACTTTTATGGGTACCGTTTTAGATCCATAGCTAACAGAATAGAGTTCATTTCACCTTTCAACAAAAAATCCTTTGTTAGCCGAAATAGTCAATGAATAGGTTCCGTCCCCTACGTCACTTTTAATCATTGCACCTTGTTCAACTTTCATTAAAACGTTATCAAAGTTACAAAAGAAGTCCATGCTCGAAGTCGGAGAGAATCTTAGCATCCAAAGATTGTCCATAAAAATTCAATGAACCTTACAACTTGTTAAGTCCGCGATAACCGAGGAAGTGAAAGTCGGCCGGAGTTACGCACGTGCGCGACTGGAAAACGCTCTAAGTAGGTGACGCAGTAATGAAGCCACTATTTTACTTATAACAAATAACGACCTGATCAATTTTTATCAGGAACCAGCGACGAATACACAGGAAAAGTATTAGATAAACAAAGCTAGAGTGTGCCGCGTCACCGGCTGGCGGGCGGGGGCATGCATTCGATCGCTGCAATGGCATCGATCGCGCACGCCCCGTGCTACGTCGCCGCGAGCCGCGCGGCTATTGGCCGGGCGCGCCGGTCACGTGACGCGCGCGCTCGCGCCCCATTGGTCCGTAGTAGCGGCGGCCACGTGAGCGGCGCGCGGCGCGCGTGGCCAGTCGCGGCGTGACAGCGGGCGCGCTTGTACCGCGCGCGGCCGTGCCGCCCGTCCCGACATGAGCCTCCTCGACACGCTCCTCGAGGCGGCGCGCTTCATCGAGCTGCAGGAGCGGCGCCTCCAGGCCGGTGAGTAGCGACACTGTCCTCCGCGCGCCGGCTGCCGGCACCGGCCGCCCTCGCCGGCACACGTCACGAGTGAAACCGGTCCCTGGGCGTGCGCCGATTCGCGAGCGTCCAGTCGCCGGCGCGCCGGTGCAGCGAGCCGACGCCCGACGCTCTTGACCTTGAACAGCACGCAGCCGCACCCCCCCTCCCCCCGGCTCCACGCGCTCCCGGCCCGCCGGCCTCGCCCCACGTAAACAAAGGAAGCCTGAAATTTACTCGTCGGACGCCACGCACCGCACGTCCACCTCCGTTTACGATTACTGCCTGTTTCGTTTACGATACACCGATGCCTGCCGTTATCTGTCGTGCTCGGTTATGTTCGTAATATCGTGAGATTACACGCACTCTGAAATGTTTTTATTCCACGTTACAAAAACAAGACAGAAAAATCCACTCGTACCAAACAATCTTTCATAACGTATTTTCCTAGTAGGTGTGGGTGGTGGGTAAGCGGTCTGTGCAATGTATACGTGGAGCGAGTTAGTCAACATAACGCATGACGCATTGCTTTGGTCGAAGCAGGCAGGGGGCGCTCGAGAGTTCGGTCAGCTGATCGACGCGTGTGCCGGGCCAGGCAGGGGGGCGGCGGTGCGGTGCGGCCTGAGGGGCAGGGGGGGCAGTGCGACGTGTGCACACGCATCGCAAGGCACGGCCAATGCGCTTCACTATATGCATTTTAAAGTAATTTTAACTCCACATCCTCTTGAAGTGTGTAGACACATAGGTTTTCGAATGTTTACCTCAAGAAAAACTAGCACAAGGCACGGTTGCGTAACGGTGCGTGCGTTAGTATCTACTTCATAGACACCTATTGTTCTTACTACTCGATGAACGCATTGTCTCATTGTACATTATCGAATCTGGTGGTAAACGCCTCCGCGTACGCTAAATGAACTGCTCCAACATTTGCCACGTTCTGAAATGTTTTTGCGTCACTTAACTGCAAAACATCTGCTGGCATCGACATCAAAACCTAAACTAAGAGGAATGTTTTTTTCCTACATTTAAATATTGCAGAAAACAACACAATTATTTATAAACGAACTAGGTACTTTTATAATACCATTTTGTAAACAAACAATTATCTTATCGTTTAATTAGCGCGTTGCGAAATATGATTAAAAACATCAAAACAAAATGCTATGCTGTATGCCTGAATAATATTTTTGTATCCTTACTTAGCAACGTGTTACGTCAGAGGGGCCTCAGAAATACTTTCTTTGTAATGTAAAGCAAAAAATCGTGAATGCACGGCCATGCTTTTGAAAATAGGGTCACAAATCCTATTTGATTGTAAAAAGTTTCTATTATATTAAAAAAGAGAGGTATTTACAATTCTGGTCACACATATGGGATGCCGAAAATAGAATTCACAATGTATGTACCAAAAGAATGAAAGAAATACAGTTTATTTTGCACCAATTCATTACATTAAAGATATAAAAGTAGAGCTGTAGTCTTTGGTAGACCCTTAACAGTTCCATTTATTAAATTGAATGAAAGTAGATTAATCTTCTACTGTTTACTGAAAAACCTACAAAAACAAATCAACAGGAATAACCCTAACCTACTAATCATAAAGAAAATAAATTATTTTATAACTTATAAAATCACAAAGGAAGAGTTAACAAGAAATTAAATCAGAAAAATGAATGGTGACGTCAGAGTTTTTCTAGAAAATAACTAGAAATTTAACTGAATAAGAATTGATGTCATTAGAAATGAAAGTTGAGAAAAGGTTCTAGTACTTTCTTAGCTGTTCTATTCAAATAGTGAAGATACCCATCACAATGTAGTACCTAGCTATAGTTTTTTATACCAAGTACGCAGCATGGAAATATAATCATGAAAGACATTAGCCCCGAATGAAACTACACACATAAACCTTCTAGCATCTTCTTTGTCTTCCCATAAAAACTAATTAACAAACGCTAATAAAACAACGTTATACAGAAAGTAATAAAGTGAGAAAAGGAGTTCAGTTGTAACACAAGGCTGGCAACACGTTGGTCTGCAAACCGCGTTATCATGTTTGCTCGACACTTATCAGTGGACGCCGCTAGCCAATACCTATGTATAGTCGAATGGCTTTAGTACCGTTCCACAGGCGACGTGACTAGAGGCGAATCACGATACCCTATCTGAAATCAAAGCTTTAGACTCGTACATTATTCTAATGTCGCTAGTTTGACGCCCGTTTCGATTTTGACTTTCACACAAAACGACCCTTTCGTTTTAACCACGTATTTACATTATCTTTTATGCTTTTTATATCAGTAGTGTTTATTGCGAGTTAACGCTTTATGACTGAATACGCTCTTCCTTTTAAAGGTTCCAGCGATTTCTATGGTCGATTCATTGCATCACACAGGTTCGAACTGCCGCTAGTAACATTTGTAATCTATTCCGTCATGTAATAGACACTTATCGCGTACCTTTGTGTTACGTAACATTGTGTTACAATAATGTCTCTAAAAGAAAGGCCCCTTGATTTTGCAGTTGTCTGCATTCAACGGAAGAGAGAGTAAAAACTATTCAATTCACTTTGACTGAACAATTGCATTCATGAGCGGGATGCACAAAGCCGAAGCTTTGCACACCTTTACACGAGTGTGGTCCAACGACGTTCTAAGTGCCTTTTAATCAACCAATCCGCGATCGCATAAGCCACAAGCTTCATTATTATCTTGCAGAACTACAGAAGCAGCGTCTATATCCAAAACGCTGTAGCCAAATCTAGCGTGTCTGCAATGAAGTCACGGTTGGTCGACGATATTCTACTGTTCATAATAATACTTTTACGCCGCTTCTAATTAGTGGGCCCCTCGGTACTGGCGGTTAAGTAGGCGCGGCAAACAATCGTATCATCAAGGCTCGTGTAAGGTCGACGCCGCGACGGTACCGGGCGAGCAGAATGGTGAAAGGGATCGCGTGACCTCGCCATCTGCGACTGGTCTGTGAGGACGCGTACGTTCGTAGCGTAGTATATTGAACTTCGGAGGAAACGTCGCGCTGCCGCAGCGGCGATGCGACGCACAGCGTTGCAGACATTACTCACACAAACGACTGCTTGTGTTTCTACTTGCAGAAAGCCGATAAGATAATCTAAGTGCCTCTACTCGTGGAAATGTCTCCACGTTTCAATACTTACCTATTGTATTATTCGCTCAAATAAATGAAAGACTTTAACTATACCAACTGAATAAAATCTTTCACAGATTCAATGCTCGCTTTTCTCATTTTCCCTGCTAAATATCCATGAGACTTGTTAATATTTAGCCAGGAAACTGAATAGAGAGAGTGTATAACATTATCTAAATATTGCTTATGTATTAGAATTCGACAACGGTAACTTCAGCCAACTACCGTTAGTATTTAAAATTCCCAATGATTTGAAATACATCTAGAATTCTAGAGTGATATCATTAGAGATGTAACAACATTCTCGTCTGCGGTATTTAGGAGTTGCGTCTTAATAATTTGCTAGAAACGAACAATATTTAAACGATATGAAACCATATATTCGCTGTCCACTTTGACAGAGTATCGCGCAAAAACTAATCTGCCACTTGATTCATACGAATCATTAATCAATGCGTGTCTTGTCTCCGTTCATTTCATATAATATTTATGTTTTCTATTTATACGGTTTGGGTCTTTGAAAATTGATATTGTATGCTCTAGCTTATCAACAAAATCAATTGCATAAATCAGGGAGCTTTCGCACGACGCAGACGGCTCATATCTCTACATCCGGCGGGTGGTCCCCCCTTTCCCAGTGTTTCCACTTCGGCTCACATGTCGTTAGTGTCATTAATGTTGTTATTGATTGTTCAAATACGAGTTCTTTATTTTTTCTGTGCAGAGCTACAAGAATGCTCACTGGTGCTAATTGCATGTTGCCAACTTACACAGAAGTCGTGTTTAATTTTGAAGACAGCTTGTGAATTGACGTCGGCATACATTAGGTCAGTTTTTGCAGCCTGTCGATTGACGCGTGAGAGAATACCATTGTTATCTTTTTCATTATTGAATTCAGTGGTTTCTTGGAGCACTTGGTTTAATGGGGACTCTGGCTTCCAGAAATAGAATCTAGGCACGATGCTAGGTCGCATCGCAACAACCTGCTAAACCGGCAGGTGTGGTTGCAAAAGGTATAAGAAGAGCGAGGGAGGTATTTGTGCGGCGTGGTGTTCCCCGGGCGCGGGGTGCGGGGTGGAGGCAATCGGGGTGAGAGGGGGGGAGTGCGGCGGTGCCGGCCCGGGCTGCACGCTGCACCGCACCAAGGTCAGCCGCCGCACGCATGCGCGTCCCTCCCCCTACCTGCCACCTTATCGGAACTCGGAACCTGCACCCGTGCCACTTATGCGTTCCTGTGAGTTGCACTCCAAATAATGTCCGCACCGTCGCGCGAGGCTTCAACTTGTGGATCTTTTATGGCTTGTATTACGATGCTATACCCAGGAGGATGCATAAAGGCTTATGCTACGTTAGGACGTTAGGATTTGTAAGTCGGTTCAGAATACTACAAGTATGTCCGCAAAAGTGTTTCCAAGCGCTGATGCTTTTGTATAAGTTTAGGATAAACATGGTTTCTCATCTTGAATACTCAGTATTGATAGCCCTGTCTAATTTAAGCGACCTTTAAACTAGTTTTATGTGTTGAATTACAATCTAATACAATCAAATGCTTGTTAGTCTGTCTGCGCCCATCAATCATTTCCGCAAGAGTTTTAACAGGTCTGCAGTAAAATGGCTGGACTTGTTTTTTCCGCTTCCGCAAACCGATCAGGGTTCATGGTTCCGCAACACTTATATGTATTTGGCTATTCTTGGCGTGATCTTCGATAGCTAGACTGTATCTCGAATGTAAGATAAATAAGCATAGGTAGTGTACGAGTAACCGAGTTAACACGTGCCACTCGCGCCCCGCGCCGACGTAACACCAAATACTGAACCTTCTGTCGTAAACTCGGAGAAATCCTATTATGAAAATTAGTACTTCTGACGTAACAGCTTCGTTTAATTTACATGGTAATGCGTACTTCGGTTCTTACACTGCCTTTAGGTTCATGCTTCATCATACATCTCCAAGTCTCTGTTCATATAATCGCAAACAGTCGCGACATGTTTGATATAGCGACTGGTCCTTCGAGCCGGATGCTCATAACTGTCCTGACTTTACAGTAATTCTAGCTTCATCTGGGTCAAACTTGTAAGGTTGTAGTTTTCTGCTAAAGTATGTTTGTGTGTAAAGGGGAAGTCTGACAATGCTGGCTACGTCGGCCACGTATCATTAGAAAGCTATTCGCCATTGTGGCTCGTGCATAAGAAGCGGTGCGTCGCCGCTACACAACAGCCGACTCCTTCGTAGTTCGCACTTCGCACAGTTGCGCCGCTCGATTCGGTTGCAATGTTCCATTCACCTTATTCGTCGTCGACGAGGTTCAGTGACTCCGACGCCGACCGACTAACTCCTCGGAACACGTCATCTGCGTGCTAATGCCGCCGCTGTTTCATCACCTACGGCCGATCGCCACAAAGTTGTTTAAATTCTGTTGGTGTCCCGCGGCACGGCCGTCGGGGCGACCTCTTTTCGCGGGCGACAAGCGAATGCGTCGCGCGCCGTCCATGCAGCGTTATGTAAAGTTGAGAGCGGTGCAGCGGTGAGCGTTGCGCTCGACCGCGTGCGCGCCCCCCGCTCGCCTCCCCCTCGCGATTTTGTTCGCCGTCGGTTTCACTCGCGGCGAGTGGCGCGGGGCTCCGGAGGTCGCGCACCTCCCGCCTCCTCCGCTCCTCGAGACAGAGCCGGTCCGCGGTCCGCAGCGGCCACTCAGTCGTCGAGCGGATTGCGTCGGCGGCGGTCGGCTCCGTGCCTCGGCTGTCGCTCTAGTCTGATGACCCGCTATCGCGACATGCCGACACAACTCGAGTGAATCGCACCGCCCGCGACTTCGCGTTTGCAGTATACCACCGGTCGCGCTTCCGTTTCGGGAGTCTTTAGTGATTTCGCGGCTGCGTTTGCGACGGTCACGAACACGCTCGTCGAGCTGACGACGTCGTGTCGAAAATAGCGTGCGTTATCATCGCGACCTCGAACGGCGAGACGAGATAGCGCGAGGTCGGCGGCACCTGCCCGCGCCGCGCCCCACGTGCCACCACGAGCTGCAGCCCACTGACGGCAATTAGCGAGTGTCCGCACGACACCCTGCTGGCCGCGCAGTGCCCAGCGCCTGGCGCTTGGCCTTACTACCCTCGCGCTGTCTCATCTCGTCTTAGGCGCTCATGCAGCACCGACACCTTTGGATTTTTGCAATTGACGTTCGGAGATAACTAAGCTAGATCGTACTGCCAACTCCAGACTGGCTTTCCAGGAAAACATCGACCGACTTCAAACATGGGCGCTTAGCTGAGAACTCAGGTTCAGGCAAATATCCTATTCATCATGAATTCTCATAGGTACTATCTTCGTAACGTTGATTAGAATTGTGTGTAGTTAGTTGACTGTAATGTTATTGTAATATTTCCTTACGTAACGTAGTAACAATACTACCGATATGGATATTACATTAGTGTCTTTATCGCTACGTGGTTTGATCAAGTACTTCGGCATATTTTCCGGATAATTTTAAAACTTCATAATATACGTTTTGGTCAATACTTGGCAAATATCAAACGGCATGTTCAGTGATCGTCTCGTAAGAACTCGTGTCATTGAGATTTCGTCCATGTCTAATGTTATTGAATTACATTCATAAATTGCCGTCCGGTGTGAAAATAGTGATGTGGATATACTATAACATTGTATTGTTATATCCAATCATTATTCTTGTTAACACCAAATGACTGCAAAGTCTTTCAGTTGTCATTCATTCAGAATTGGGTCATCGTGCAATGCATTTGATTTTGAGTATTCTGTAGAGTCCTTTCGATCTTCCATTTCTTCGTTTCTTAGACCCAATATATTTTATAACAATCGTAACGGTCCCGTGAAAATTTTGCAGCAACATTTTCTTTCAAAGGGCGTTTTCTTACGTCACGGTGGTGATATTTTTGTCGGCTCGCCTTTACGAGATGTTATTTATGAAAGAAGAATTCAGCTTTGTTAAAGTTTTGATTGCCGTGAATAAATGTCACGTTAAAAAACAATAAAGTTGTTGTATCGGATGAGATGAGAGTCCCGGATTTACGACAAACAGCGATAACCGTGATAGCTAATGAGTTGATCTATAAATGTCAAGAAGACATTGAAGACGTCCCTAAAAATATAGTTTCTAAACAAAAATATTATTTATCTCTTACAGCTAGGGTACATAAACGTTTTTATGTCAACCAATCAAAAGAGTTACCATTTCATGAAAACGTAGAAGATAACGTAGACAGCAAAAACGTTATTCGTGAACTAATAATATTACAATTACAAGTTAATGTAATCACTAAGAAAGTGTAGTAACAATCTGATTAGGAACATAATAAAATACATTGAAGCAATATCGTAAATGAATTAGCACATATTTGCGAAACAGAGTTATAAGATACGGGAGCATATTTCCTTTGCTAATACCACTATTACTACGCTTATTTGTTATAAGATCAATAAACGATCTGTTATGTACGAGCAAATCTTAAGCCGTGATGGGAACGATATTTAATTAAAGTATTCATTTTATTCATATTGCACAATTAATAAACGTTTATTACGTGCTATGGGCTATTCACAGTTGCGTAATTTATAAAAAAAATGCACGCTTGTCATCGTCTTGTCCTACATGTCAGGTGGCAATGCCACATTTTTGCTGATGAGTTACTTCTAGGCTGGTATTACCGAACCTAAGTCAAGATCAAGCATTACTTTGAACTAGTTTTAACATCGATCAAGCCATTTGATTTGTTGAAACTAGTTTTTAGTAATGCTTGAGTCTGTGAATTGTTAGAATAGAATCAGCAGTAATGTGGTTCTACAGTTCTTCTACATTTTGATCTTCTTCGTTCTTTATTTCAGGAGCCGGTATTCCATGTTTATTTAAATAATATTCCACCACGGGATTATTTTGCGGCGGTTAATTATCGCGGACCCGGTTGTCGATGAGACGATTGTTGATTGTGACGTCATTTATTGCGTGGATTATTTACGAATTTTCCTCGTATCGTATGCTTTTATGACTTAGGATCTATGGAAAATTAACAATAGCTATAACGTTTATAGAAATCGGACAGCAGTATTCTTGTGTTCAGTGATAGAAGAGTTGAATTCCATTTAAAAATAAACTTTCTGTGAAAACATGAATTATCTTGACGATATTATGCTTCAAGATAAAAAGCAGTTACAACCAGATAGCGCAGTAAACAATGTAAATTGTTATGAAACTTAAGTGACAGTTTTACAGTCCATCTATGGATCATAGATTTATGGGAATCGCCTTAAAAGCGACAAGTAATCTACAGTACGTTCGGACGCAGTATTGAAGGGCTTCAAAATCAAGTATAGAAAAATATTTCATACATACGCAATCCAATCCTATAGTAGTAGAACGGCTAATAGAAATAATGGTACACATAGATTAGGCATGTATAGCTCGCATTGCGCCGGTAGGTAAGTGTAGTTACATAATATAAACACGGACACGTGTCGTCGTTTGTAACTCTTATATAACTCGCGCGTGTGTACGCTCGCTTACGTTCGCCTCGCTATGACTGAGCCCTTGCTGAAAATTGTCGTGGAAATAATAATTACCTACGTCTTGTTCATGATATCCTGGTTCATTTCTAACGTTTATATGTCATTTAGAAATCATTTGATCAATCAACTTTATGTTATCTTCTTCTAACTCTGAAACAACTTCAAATAAAACATTGCTCTTATCTCAAATACATTCAGTTATGATAACAGTTCTGAAAACACGAATTTATCTATCCCCACCAACTTTTCATGATCTAGACTTTTCTGAAGCGGCGTTTGTTGTTGTATAAACTCTCGTTTGTTATTGCTTTTCTACGATAACAGTATGCTTTCTAGGCACGTGTACCTACATGTACACCGATCGTTGTGACCGAGCCGATAACGTTACCCACTTCATTTCACGAATAGTCTGACACCTGTTTGCTTCATTTGATCACGCTCTAACGGTTATGCGCTTCAAAGCTCCCATTCACTGTTGGTCTGCGTCATCTAGCCAAAAACATTCGATACGTTTTTCAAAGTTTCATTGATGCAAAAAATCTTCATTAAATTCTTCTGCCGTAATCTTATTAGTTAAGGTTTTAATGCATACATGGCGCAAAATTCGTTAACAGTAAATAACATTTGAAGTAGGTACATAATCTAAATTAAAAAAATTAAAGCATTCATTGCAATTTGTAATACTCATACAAACTCATTTTGTTACATCCGTATAAAAACTTTTCATTTGTATTGTAGTCATCGCACCGAAACATATTTCCGCACGTTCTTTTGTTTGCCGATGGAAAATCCACTATGTCTGCCAATTCACTCGGCCGCAGTACCAGGGCCGCATGATGTGGGAGGAGGTATCTACAACTAGCTGTCAATGTCTGCCGGTGGCAGGCGGGTGCGCGGGGTGCGGGGAGGGTGCGGCGAGTGCACGTGCCGGCGGGTCGTGCCATGCGTTCGACGCCCTCCCCGCACTTGTTGAGCGCCGCGTCGCAGCCGCGCGCTCTGCTGCCGCCGGCAGCACCTAGGTCGCTCGCTCTTACAACACCCTTTCTATCTAACTAGCACCTTGCCTAGCTCATGCATGCGCCATCTCATTCTTGTGAACTTAGTTCCGTGTAGGAATTGAGAATATTGATTTCTCTCTGTATTTCCTAAAATCCCAAGGTGGCCCAAATTTTGTAGCAATATCTTTCTACTTTTGCTTTGTCATTGTATGGTAAAATCTTTCATACGACTGTGAGAAAACGTATCGTTTGAGTTTAGGATATCAAATAAATCTGGACGAGATTGTGAGCACTTGGGAGTAAACTCCTTTTTAAAACTGAGACAAAATCTCTACTTGGAAAATTTTGAAATTGAAACGACCCTGTCCTTTCAAAAGTTATACATTTGAATAATTGTTAACATCACAACGGGCGAGTTTTCATTGTTTTGTGCTGAAACTTTTTTTGTTTGTTTATTCAAAAATCTCGTTGCGTAAACAGTTACCCTACGGCAAAACTCTTCTTAGAAGCCCCACGTTTTAAGTCACTTAACTTTTTGTATAAAGCCCACGGATTTGTTAATCGCTTCACAAAACTTATAACAATACGCTCTGAACGTCAATTGACTTATACAATCCTTTCAAACCTCGTAAGCGTACCGTATCGTAAAAGTTTTTGTTTGGTTTCTTCAGAAAAGTTCTTCAGAATTTAAGGAATGAAAAAGTGAAAATTATAATCAAAAGACTGTACCATTAATGAACTTAAAAATGAATAGGACGCAAGTGAGTCTATGACAATGAGGACTAATAGTCGCAGTTAGTCAATGTAGTGGCCCATTGTAGAATGGGTATACTTATGGAAACCACCGAAGCGAAACTGGGCACTGCCGGTTACCGGAGACGTCGCGTGCAGCCTGAACTGTTCGGCGCGATGGGAGCCCCCGGGGAGTACTACGCCGACACGCTCCACTCCATCGCGATCAACACCAGGGAGACAGAATTCGGCAGCATCGTCGAGCCGATACCAATCACGCTCAAAACATACAAACAGCTCCAAGCACACGGGCATGTCATCAACGGCTATGGGTTCCCGCAGCAACAAATGATCACGTCGTTGGTCGCTGCTTCTCGAGTTCCTGAAGTTGAAAGGCCTACCACAAGCCAGAACTTTGTACCGAGCCCTATTAAAGAAGAAGTCAGAGAAGCTCAAAGGATCCGCCCACCCCCTAAGAAGAAATGGATCAAAGAGTATCTAGGTGAGTTATCAATAAATAGCGACCCTACTCTACTTCTTTCTCATAAAACTTGTAGTTTTTTTTATTGGTTATAACTTTTCCAATTTGTCGAGGCCGTCATCGTGGGCATATTTTGTGGTACTATAAAATTCTCTTTATGGAAAATTAGGTGAATGAACTCTTTCCTTTTTATGACTTACGTTTTGAGCTATCGAAAGCGTAAATTAAGTTTGGAGCTATTGAAAGCTAAAATATTTAAGCACACTGCTCTAGGCATTAAGACTAACAAAAAAATTAAAGACTGCTCCTGAAACTTTTCAGAACAGCCGAAGTCATAACAATTGCGTTGTAATGCGATATTTGAAAGTGATTTAATAGGTCAAATTGTCCACACGAGTGCAGTATTTGACCTTGCCGTATAACCTCGTCTTGTTTTTGCTCAACAGAATCCAAGAGCACGACTAATACGCATATTTATGAAACTTGACAATATTTATTTTGTTTCCCGATCAGTATTGTTTGTTTTAATTAAATTAAGTAATTGAAAAATAACGTTTTCAGTATTGACATGACACACTTTGCGTATTCTTCAAAAGTTAATTCAATTTCTCTAACAGTCTCTTCTTGTCTATTTTCATGAGTATTATCAAATTCTGCGTAGTGAGCCTTCCCATTGTTACTATAATCAGAATTTACATCTGTTTAGGATATTCCTGTCATTTGAATAAGGTACCTACTTACTCAGTTAGTTATTATCTAATGGCGTAAAATACATTGTATGCTATGCTATAGTAAAGGTTATTTTATTATTCAAGATAGTCTTGGCACTTAAGAGAAAACATTGTTAATTGTGTTAGGTACTGTTGAAAACGGGTCATGCTAGTACCTTTGTATGTTGTCTGCAGTCATCTCAGTCAGGTGTGACCTAGCTACTATTAGTACTACAATGTTTTTGAGCTAAGCTATTAAGAGTTGAGATTGTAGTGAGGGAAAACTACGAACAATGATTGTGTTGGTTATATTGCGAAGTTATTTTTGACTTCTTTTTTGTTCCCAATGGTTGCATTTTGCTTCAAGTAAGCGTTTGTTTGAATACACAGGTGACCTTTTGCAACTTGCTTCTAATCGAGTTCTAGGCAGCTAACAATGATTGGACACATTGCAAAGATTGCAGAACTACTCTTTTGTATTCATGAGCTTTTAAATATTTTCATCATTATTGTACGAATATCACGGTTATTTAAATAAAATACAAAAATTAATAATGAAATCGACACGGATATATAATTTACAAACGAATTGAACAGTTATTATTAAATAAAATAAAAATAATTACTTAAATGAGTTATAAAGGATCTAATTAACGGTAAAGGATATAAATGAACGCTATTGTATTAGGGCAGCATAACGTACAAGGAAGAGAAGCAACAAACCAAAACACCGAGGTATTGCGTGCGTACTAGAAGTCAGCGTGTTACCGTCAAGGCGTTCTTCTTCACAAGGTCGTAAATATCGTACCGTATGTGATGTTGTGTCCATATGTCGGTCTTGTATAGGCATGCGTGTTCCAAACTCGCTTTCCTTTGTGACCTTACGTCTATAAAATATTTTCCTCGAGACAGCTATTTCTTTTATTATTGGGACAACATATCAGCCAGCATCCTAACATGGTCATGCACCTTTTCGTGTGCTTATATTAGTAAAACAGTTGGTCCTTTGAGTCGAACATGGTTAATATTTAAAAGAATTTGCACAAATTAAGCAGTGAAAGAAATTCCAGCAGCCAAACAATTTGTATCGGTTCTATCCGTGAAAGAAGCCATAGAAGATGTTGAAATATTGGTGAGATTAACAATGTAGGACATTAGTCAATTACCTGATACTATATTCATAAACGTAAGTGTTGCAGATTTACTACATTTATTTGGAATGATTATGACTTATGTAAATAGTGTAAAGGTATTTCGAATGACGCACTGCATACCTCACGATATTTTTCAACGGTTGAATAGTTTGAGAACGTTAATAGATAAGACGATTGTGCAGCTTCAGTTTGTATTGATTTTCAACTATTTTTGTGAGTTCCTAATGAAACCACAACACGTAAATTTGTTTGATTGACGTGGATGATAATACATCTTTCAAAGAATTGTGGTAAACAGTGTGAGGCAGGTACAATAACAACACTTTATCTTTGCAATAAGCCAATAATATTAGAGGAAAATAATAGCAATAATTTACGTAATAACTGGCGGATGTCGCACACAATGAAAGTCGTAATCCAATAAAGATGGTCGGCGTGTGTCAGCGTGACGTTGAGCGGCGCACGCTTGCGTAACAGACATAATTATATAGTTTTACGAGATTAACTACTTAAACAAGTACATGTAGAGGTTCGCGACACCACTGCCGCGCTTTGTGTCAAGGCTTCACCACTTCACACCAAAATCTTAAGTAGAACTTCTAGCATCTTCCAAAAGTAAATAAATAAACGTTACATTTGTGTTCGTTACTTTTTGTTTTAAGGCTTCTTGCTGTTTCGCACTTACAATAATGAAGCCATGTTTCAGTATTGTTATTCTGTCGCTAACCTCATCGTAACCATGTTTGTTTTCATAAACATTATCTTATCGGGGTTTCTTTTGTTTCACTCTTTCAATACGGTTAGCTCTGGTCCGCACGTCATATACGCGTAAAGTATCACTTCATTAGATTGTGTGCTCTTTGTGTTTTGTAATAACGCCTATATTGTGGTCATCTGTATTCGCTGTACGCAAACTTTATCATCGGCGAGATACATGCTTGATGCTAGCTATCTTTGTTCTAGAACTAACTTTATTACGGGGTGACCTCTGCTATTAGTGATTTATCGATTTAAACTCTGCATTTTTCCATTATTCTGGCGATTACGTAAGACGAAAGAGATGATTGATTAAACGTATTTTTTGTTTCTTTTTATCACGTAGGTAGTAGTTAAACGTGCTCATAGAAAATCACGGATCCGTCATGATCTAACTGGCAGTGCTCAGTAGAGGTTGCCAAGGCAAATCTAATTGTTATTGAGTGCGCTACACGTGTCGTGTGGTGTGTTTGTCGCGTAATGAAGCGTTATAAAAATGTGGAGCGAGCCGTCGCGTATTGGCGAGGTTATTGACATTGAGATAAAATATATCACACCCCGAAATTGTAACACTTTGTTCAGTTTATGGGACGTTAAGTTAGCCGGTGTTGCTCGCTTGCTTTCGTTATATCTAAATCCTTGTTCGTTTTTCTGGTCCTTTGATCCTTACGTATTTTATTTCTATAATCAAGTTTAATAAACTTTACGCTTTCAAAGGGTAATGCCATGTCTCTCATAATCTTATTTCTCGGTTAATTCACGCAATTTCGAATGACTCAGCGCCCTAGAAACGAGTAGTGCTATGCATGTTAATAACTTGTCAGAGTTGCTGAGTTACAAAAGAGTTAATTTTATTGTCCTAGTCCGGTGTACCTACTTGGAGGCAAGGTGTCGGTGTGTTGTGCTAGTGTGTATTGTATATCCTACCCCCCTCCTATTCGAGAGCGCGTTGCAGCGGCGATGCGTTCGGGTGAGTTCGTGCCGCGTGACGGCTTGTCACGTGCCGATGCCGAGCACACCTCTTCCCCCCTCGCGAGCCCTCCCCTCCGTCCACCCGCACTGGCCCACCGCCCCGCTTATCACTACCAGACCCGGAGGCTCCCTCAGCCCCCACTGCACTCCCTCCTGACTGAACTAGTGGCCCTCTGACTACTCTATATTCAATTTGTTACACGTAACGCTTTTGTTCGGTGGCAAACCTTATCTAGTTATGCCTACATACTTACACATAAGTACGTACCATGTCTAAATGGGTGAACACCCGAGTACATCGTGATAACTACCTTCAGGTCAGAGATAATATTTTTCTCTGAACTTGGTTTTTCTATTATGTTCAGATTAAACGTTTTTACAAAATAATTTATAGTAATAGTATTTTTATTGCTACATTTTCAATCCTATCCATAAAACTGGTTTTTGGCGAAATGTTAAATTAAACAAAGGATAAAGTTCCTAAAGATTGTTTAAATGTTCGTACTATACACAACAAATACTATATTAATCATCAATCAAATAGACGGGACCTTGATCAAAATCTCGGTCAAGTCCATAATGTGACATAGGTCGAATCGCAATACGTATAACGCAGAATTTTATGATTTTGGTTCTTAGATAATGTGTTAACAAAATCTTGTTTTATAAAACTTTTTAAACAAAAGAAAAATTGTACGACTGCGAAATCCAACGATCCGACTCAAGAAACCATTCAGCCATTATTTCAAAGTTACACAAAACATTTTAAAAGCAGTAAGAATGAAATCCAAGCCCCGACTTTTCCTATTGTTAAAGTTCGCACTTTTATGTTTTTAAGGCTTTTCTGAAGATGGCAAAAGAACCCTCGTATGATTTTAGAACGTCGTTATTCAAGAGGCACGTGCTTTTTCATGTAATTACTACGCATTTGTGTATATTTTGTAACATTTTGGCTTAACGAATAATCTTTAAAATATCTGATGAAACATGCTCCTGGTACAATGAAATTTCAGCCGGTGTAAGTTCATAATTTCATCATCTTTAATGTTGTTACATGCGTAAGTTTATTGATAACACGCTTTTAGGACTAATGTGTTTTAGTTAGATTAAGTTACAAAATTTGATGAGCTTGTTACAATTATTTGCTTCTTGAAACAAATAAAACCACACAAAACCTAACTTGTGCGAAAAAGTAAAACATCAGTAACTTCGCAGAAGTTGATCACCGTTTTGCAAGCCACATTCTGCATACAACCGACGCCTATTTGGTGCTGGTATTTTAAATACCGGTCTCAGATCAGCAACAGATGCACATAACATCGATACCGGTTCACTAGTGTCTGGAATCACAGTTTCACTTGAACGTGTGGGTGTCCGCGTCGTGGGAGACGGTCGGTGTTTGCGTGTTCGTTGCTTGTAGGCGCGCGCCCGCCATGCGCAATTGTACCAGGCGAGCATATTCCCACAGAAGGTGTTTTGTTTCTTTAAGCGTAGTAGTAGTACCTGTGGATTAATGTTGATCGTAAAGAAACGCTTTCTTTATGAATTTCATGAAACTTTTGGGTTACTTTTTTAAAATTTAATTAGAAAGTCTAGAATGGTCCTGAGAGTCGAACGAGCCTTTCCAACTTTCCCAAAAGTTTATGAACAATACATACATAAACTCACGGCTTTTCTCCATGGGGGTAGGCAGAAACTACAGAACGCCACCTGCTACGATCCTGAACCGTCCTGAAGTTTATGAATTTCTAATATTTTTATCTATAGAGCAAAATTTAAGTCAGTTGAAAGTCTTATGACATTCTCATTGCAAAAACATGTGTGTTTAGTCATATCAAGATTGCGCGTCACTTCAACTACTTAATCTAGCTACATACTTTTATGATTATTAAGTAAATCGAGACTAATTGATTAAAACGATACCGAACGAATATTTTGAAATGTGTGCTAAAGCTAAACCTTTGCATAAGATATTATCGTTGTTATCATAATATTATTTTTGTTATTTACGTCATTTCACGGATACACCTTTCTTGTCCAGTTTTGAAAGACTCTCAAGGGCGAATCTCAGCGTCCATGTAACAACCCCCTGTGTGCTTTCCAGAAGGCCAATGACGCACATTACAGTTGCCCCTCCCCGGTCACTACCTACGCGTTCATATTACCCTGGTACTGCCTGCAATTGACAACCAATAAGCCTACATATATTTTTTTTTTCATTCAAAGGACAGCGTCCGATTTAAATGTCGGTTTATTCACGAATAAAATATTACGTAATTCTTCAAACACGTCACAAAAGAGCTCTGGCTGTTGATTTCGACAATTATAATTTTATTTCTTTACTGTATTGAAATCTATTTGACGTGCATGACTAAGTAAATTTTTACCATATGATATATTGTTTTTAACTTTTAGTTCTTCGATTCTAACGCAATGAAGTCCGTTTCTATCAGAATACTGAATAATTTAATGCTATTTTTCTCAAAAGTATTGAAATTTTCAAGTTCAATAGTCGTGTAAGTGATTCTACTAAATATTTATGGCGTAATTCGGTATTTTGTCCGTAGATTTTAAATCTTTGGTCATTGACCTTTTCTATTCTCAGAATTATATTTTAGTTAAATATAAAATGGGGCTATTCTAGGAATTATAAATAATTTATCATAGAGAATCTTTAATGGTTCCAGTCCCAGATACACGGCCAAAAATACTTATTTAAATGGAGACCTTTGGGTTATGAGGTCTATAGTTGACTTAATATTCTAGATGCTACTTTTTTTGGATCTAGGCTTTGGCAGCCTAAATTAAAAAGGGGACAGACTGAGCCATTTTTTATGGATTTATGGAAATGGTTGACATAAATAGGTACTCTTTTATGCCTGGACCAAAATTCAGTTTCAAACAGAGAAGGACATTTTACCTACCCATAGTTTTTAAATACAATTATATATTCTAAGAATTCCAGATCAACTTACAGAGGTCACATTAACATTTTCACTGTTTTCTTCAGTTTATCTGATTTCTTTTCCTATTTTCTGAGTCCTATAGTATTATTGTTCGTTTGGTTTTTAGGTCATGCCTATATTGTTTGGCAATATATTATATGTGATAGCCCTGTGTTCATTTGATTTATGCATCAGTTTATTGAAACGAATAAACATTGTAATGATGTTAATTTTTCATGTTTAAATGAAAAATTTAATCAATTTATATCAGTTAAGATATGAAAATATCTGCCATAATTTTTCCATGTTATCGACCTTTTAGAAATTATAAAATTACGTAAAAATGTAGCACTAAGAAAATCTATAGAATGACTTTAGTTTATTGAATACCCCGCGGCAAAGTTGATATAAATTATCCCACAAGAATTTAGCATATGTACAATTCCAAATAATAATCTAACCCTGTGCCAAATTTCATCCAGATCAGTTCAGCCGTTCTCGCTTGATTAAGTAACAAACATCCATTTATCCAAATTTTCGTATTTATAACAGTAGTATGAATGATTATACTAGTCAAACGCCTTAGACGAATCTGTCTGTGAATTTAAAAAACAGCAAAGAAGGTGTTCTTTTTTAAATAGCGATAGATTCGTCTAAGGCGTTTGACTTCACTACAAACTTTACAGAACAACTGAAAGTTCGCCATTCGAAGTTCACGACTCGTGGGGTAGTGTTAATAACCCCTTCCTCCCCCTCTATTTATGTTAAAGTGTAACAGCCTTATGTACAACACATTGATCTAAGTTGGTTCTCTGAAGCTCTATAAAGTCAGGGATGTTTATCAAAGTCGCAAGAGCAAAACCCTAGGCCACCACGTCTAGGAGACTTTTAACAATTCATATTCATATTGAATACGATTGAGTATAGCGGTCAACAACCATCCACCTTTATGTTTTCCTATTATTAAGTTCGTCGCTCGTATAGTTCGTTGTTCATGTTCGATTAATTGCTCATCTTTGTGATGGATGTTAGTTAATTACAATATCTTAATGAACTTTATTTTGATGATTAAACTGTTTTATTCTGTCGACTTTATCCGCATGTTTTTTTTTTCACCCGTGTTAAGTTACGTCTATGGTTACTGCTCCGCTCCGGTGGGTCGTAGCGTGATGTTTCATAGCATAAATTGTTCCTTATGAATCTGGCTATCATATACAAAAAGAACTTTTCCAATCTGACAGGTAATTCTAGAGATTAGCGCGTTCAAACAAACTAACAAAAATCTTCTTTTTTTATGCATAGATATATTAACTGTAGTTAACTGTATCATGTGAAATTTTTATTACACGTGTCTTGATTTCTATAAATATCTTCACAGCAATAAGTTGACAAAGATCACGCAATCTGAGGAAGTATCTACGGCTGTATATACGTATAAGTCATTATATATTTTCTATTGTAGGTTGGTATTTATACATAAATGGTTTCTCTGCACTTCAAATAGCCAACGTTAATGACATTCTATTATCCATTAATGGAATACTAATTTCATCAATAGATTTATTGAATTTTATGAATGGAGTAATGGATGGCGAAGTGTTGCCAGCATTAGAAGAAGCAATAACATTTATAATGACTAATGTGAAAAATCTAAATGGTGACGTTGGTTGTTACTCAGGTCGCAATAATTAGTCATCCCATCGACATTTTATAATGCTTGGAACTCGTGACAAGGAATAATTTACGAGGCGGTACTGCGTAGTTCCTGTGCCTAAGATAAGAAGTTAACCATAATGAAACGAAACAAAAATCTATAGTTTACAATTTTTTTAGTTCTTTGTTTCAACGCTCTAATCTCAAAAACTGCTTATCCAATTTGAAAAAGTCCTTTTGTGTTACATAGCCCGTTTATCAAGGAAGGTTATAGGGTGTATAACATTACGCTGCGTCCCATAGGAGCGGAGCAGTAATCGAAGACGTAACTTAACGCGAGGCAACTGCGGGGTATATCAGACAAATATTTATCATACTTATAAATGTAATACTTGTATATTTATATATAAAGTAATGAAAAGATTTCAAAATAACGTTTAGAAAAAGAATATACGAGTTCAAAAATGCATAACACATACGATACGATATAATTTTTAGAGCACCAATAACAAATCACGGCAGAAAGACTGCCGTAAATCGTTATATATGTGGAAGAAGCTTTATAATAAATTTCCTAATATTAAAAAATTCCCTCACGGAACAAATACTAGTACGGCCTACAGACAGTTGTTCCGGGGCTGGCCTTTTGAGTACGTGAGTTTATACCTGTTTGTAAATGCACCTACGATATATTAGAATTTTTTAGTGCATAACAAACATATTATATTAAAGAAAAAAAAAGTAACTAACTTTTAAAGGCTATTAAAGTACCATGTTTTGCAAATGTTGTCGATCATAAATTTTCTTTTTTCCAATTGTTTTTGTTACTCCTATTTACTAACATTTTCCTCCAAGGAACACGGCTGTATAATTATCATGTTTTTTCCTCATAAAAGTGAGTTCCTTTTGAAAGAAATAAGGTCTTATCATTATTGTTCGGACTGCGTTACTCAAGAATAAGCGTAAAGTCGCAACAGTAACAAAAAGCTAGGTCTTACAAATATAAATAGCGCTCTTCATTCAGAGTATGTATCATCGTTACCTACGTACTATATTTTTCCAGTCGGTACATTGTATAGGTAGGTATTCTAGATGGCATTTAGTCTTTAGCTACACGAAAACAACTTTGTTATGTATCTGTATCTCTCGGACGTGACATAATAAACGTCCATGATACGTGTACCTATCTGTTATTAATAGTGATTCCGTCGAGTTTATGATAATATTTTTTTATCTGTTAAAAAAAACGTTCAATACCTACGTGAACAAGATCTATAAAACCGTACATTTGGCTCGACGCTCAACAAAACAAACCCAGCCCAATCTAGTAGTAGCAGACGCCAGTCATCTTACGGGCCGGTTACGACGCGACTTGTTTTTTCTGGCACTTCGCTAAGCAGCTGATTTTCGGCGTGGCAACTGTTAACGCCAAACAAACTGAAAGCACGCGCGCAACCACATGTGCTGACGTAATTTTATCGTCAGGCCCCGCCCCCGCTTCCATCTCTTTCATTACACTCGGACGGATGCTCTGTCTCACTCGGCATTGCAGCGTGACTGATTATCTTTAGTTGTACTCTACTATAAGCTTTATTGTATGCGCGTAAAGTTTACTATTGCGGTACATTGCTATCTGAAAGTAAAGTGGTATGATGCCATTTCATTCACTCCGATGTGGCTATTTCATTCACACAGCTCTATTGAACGCCTGCGGAATATGTTCGCCTGGTAGTTTACCGCCACGGACTGCAGCCGTCGACGAGCGGTTGACACGGCTTTGACAAGTGTTGACCGACCTAGGATGGTCCGCTCGTTTCGAATAGGACCTTAGTAGACCGATGATCTCGTAATCATATTGGGACCAAGGTAGTAAGATGCGTATTTAGCTCCTTCTGACGTGTCACCTTTGTTTACAGAGGAGGAGCCGAAGTCGCCGGTGTCGGTGCGAGTGGTGACAGGGCTGCCGGTGACGCCGCGCATCAACGGCGTGGTCCGGCCGACGTCGCCGGTGCCGGTGGTGCCCCCCTGCCCGCCCGCACCCGCCATCGTTGCGCTCGAGCCGGTCCCCGCGGCGACCGCACCTCCTCCCGCGCCCCTCCTCGACTTCGCACAAGAACATTCCAGGCCGCGAACGACGAGTAACAGTCATGGGTATGTTCTCCTGGTAACAGCGGTGTCCAAAACAGCTGGAGATTCGCATTACGATCGTTGTTGTGTTTTCGCTAAAACTTATCATAATGTTTTTATTCTTTTTCAACTCTGTGCTTCTTCATTATTTTGTTTTGTTTGTATTAAATGATCGTATAGATATTTGAAATACAAAAAACTAAAAAATGCCGTATAATTCTGTTTCTTTATTCCGGTTAGCTTAAATGCCAATAAAACTTATGTCTAAAAACATTTAATTATTTTGCCTCCAAAGATTATCTCTCCACAGACATGCATAAGTTTTTCGCATGATTAAACTTTACAAAACTCGTATGCTACCATCGTATTTTTTTATGATTTAGCTCTATACAGTTGGTAAAAACTAGGAAATGAAAAACTGGCAAAAGTATAAAAGTAAAGCGGCTCCTTATATTATTTGTACAGATAACTAAACAATTATTATTGTTGATTTAGTTTTTTAATTCCAATACTTAATGAAAATGGAATTGCAAAAATATTTTCCAAAATATTTAGAATGGGCTTACACAACCACAACAAATTAATTATGAAAAATGAGTTATTGATTTTCTATTAGATAATCCCTCCCTATCATTGACTTCAGTTGAAACAGAAGAAACACACAATACATTTTCCACTAATACAAATTAATTAAAGTCATGTGATTGATTTGATAAAAAAAACAAATGACATACGACACTGACACAAAAAGCAATGGAGGAAAACTGTTTTATTCAATTTATTATAATGTACACGACATCAAGTGGTCCAGTTAACAAGTTTATTAAAAAAATGAGGACACCTGGTAATGCAGGTCTATCTCTTAGTGTTTACGCTTACTCTCGTTATTTACAATGCACTGGTGAATTAATAAAGTAAATCTAGAACGCCGTTCGTAGGAATACAGCAAAATGTAAACAGGTCTTAATGGAAATTGTAATTTCATCCTTGCGTGTCATCCTTGTAAAGTTATGTTGTCCTAGTACCAGCGCGTATGGTGCTTTATTTTTCAGCCGATTGCTGTCAAGGTTGGGATATTAATAACCATGAATTGAATACCTAATCTATTAGCTAGGGTTTTGTATTCATCAGGGAATAAGTCCTTGTCACTATCAGTATTTGTATGAATCATTCATTTGAAGGTACGGTTGTACGAGACTGTGTTTTCAAATAAAGGTTGTGGAACATTTAACGAGCCATTTTATGTATCATTAATTAAAGGAAAATGTTGCTGATATATGAATATTGCATTGTGCATCCGGTTACTAAATACACAATAATGAACAATTATTTGTTGTTTAGTCTTAATTATTTAGGTAAACTAGCGAACCGTCCCTGCTTCATTCGGGCGCAAACCGACTATTCGACGAATTTTCCAAATAAATCATTCATAATAATTTTGGCCGGAAAATTTCGAACAGAACAAACAAATAATCAGGCAAAACGATCCAGCCGTAATTTTTTTTTAAAGCTCAAGTGCGACCTGAGAATTAGATTTTAAATTCGTAAATTCGATGAGAGCTTTTTGAAATGTAACGTCGTGTAGGTTACACGTGTTTGTTAGTTGCTGTTGGGAAAAAAATACTTAAACTTGTTTTTAATAAAATGTCAGACATAAATTGACATATTCTAAACAAAATTAAAATAATACATTCATTAGCATCCCGTTTTCTTTTATTTTATGTATCATTTAATTAAAAAAAAAAAAATAGTTATTCCAATCCTCAAAGTTTTATCTAGCCATCCAATAATTATAAATAAATGAACATTGACGCGCAAAGCTAACACAATTATAAATAATGAATAATGTATATTATGAAATAATGGAATAATCCAGACATAGTTATGTCTATGCTAATCATAATAATACGCAATTATTATCGAAGCCATGACACGCGCTAGCGTTGTCTTGTCTGGTTTCCTTATTCGCTGAATTAGTTATATTATATAGTTGTTAGTTACTAAATCATAGGCGATGCTATCTGAAGATATTATCATACGTCATTCTATCACCACGTCTGTAATCCCCGAAGGATTAATCAGAGGTGTACCCATTAGTACGTCCTCCTTTCGTCAGGTATGTTTAAGTCCTATGTGATAAGGGGCGAGCCTATTGACATTAACCGGGCACAAATTCAGACTCTGAGGCTGCTACTTAGAAATTTCTGATGGTTAAACCCAATAATACTTTGCCCGACCTGGAAATCCAACCCAAGACCTCATGCTCAGTAGTCGCGCATTGCGACCACTACACTAACGAGGCAGTAATTCTATTTTAGTTGATATTGAATTACATAACGGGTGAAAAAAAACAATTAACGGAGCCGAAACTAACATATCATTCCCATCATTGTGATCACTTTTTTGCTGTGGACGATGCTTAAAAACCTTCTGGTTATTAAGATATTGATAGTCAAAATTATTATTTTTTTCTACGTTTGTTTGTGAAATCAAGTTTTATGTATTGTGTTCTAAGTTTGACTTTAAATACCTCCACGGCCAGCGGAGATTATACTCATTTCAATTTAAAAACAGATCGTCTAAAGCCACAAAGAGATGTAGGTGTAAATAAGAAAATCCAAAATCAATATAACAATAGTACCTATTGCGCACATTAAACGCGTAATTTAGTGGGTAGATTGCGTAAAAATGGTTACATGAAATACAAACACACATGTTATGATTGCGTTACGAATACTGTGCGGTCTACACAACGACACAACGCAGGTGTCGAGACGATAGCGCGAGATTTTGAATCGAAGTCATTTAGATTTTGTTTACACTGTAAATGCCATGTAGTATGAAGGACGAATAACATAAAGCAACAAACAAAAGTGGCAGATTTACACATTTCCCAACTATTCCCAAGCATAGGCCAATCCCAGAATGCCTTATACAGACTACTACGAAACAATGCTTTAAACTTAAAAGGAGCATAGGCTTTTAATTTTTTTACCTCTACAATTGTCAGTTTTAAGTTATGAAAGTTTCTTACAAAGCGTGGGCAGGAGTCCGAGAACGGCGTTTTTGACCATAGAATATAGAAGTTTGCGGTATAGTTGAACGTACTATGAAATTGAAGACGGAAAAGTCATTAAAAAGATGTCTCTAGACTGTAGACTCTTCTTCTTTTTGCAAATATCAGCAAACTGTCGAAAAAGGGACACAATTCTGTCTCCAAAAAATTGTCGCTCTAGGCTCAAGCCTACTAAGCCTGCTAGTACATCTGCCACTGACAATTTGACTAGTTCAAGTTAAACGACCATATTTTGAGCATCGAATTAAAAATACTTATAAATAAAGTTCTTTATTTATTGTCAACAGGCCACCCCCCATCCCTTCCCCACCATCGGTTAGCAGTAACGGCAGTGGCAGCGGTTGCAGCAACGGCAGTGGCAGTGGGGGCAGTAGTGGTAGTGCCCCCCGCGCCGGCACGAGAGAGGTCCACAATAAATTGGAGAAGAACCGGCGGGCACACCTCAAGGAGTGCTTTGAGCTGCTCAAGAGACAACTCCCAGCTACACCTGATGACAAGAAAACTTCCAACCTTTCTATACTCGGCTCCGCTATTAGGTATATTCAGGTTAGTATCAATTTTATAACTCTTTGCAGCTCTGTTTTCCTGGTAGTCAACGCCTTTGAAACTAATGTCGATGGCCTTCGCGCTTCCCCAAATTGTTTTATTAACATCGTTAAACCGTTCAATTCAAAACATTTACTTAAAACGAATGACTTAGTAAAACTAATCACTTCTCTACTACAATTAAGTAGACTAACAAATTATAGCGTTCAGTCTCCCCATTTATGCAAAATGATCAACTGAAGATCCAGTATTTTTTCCAAGTTCAAAAGGTGTTTGACTATCAATTTTGCACAACAAACAACTAAATTATCTTAATTGAAAGGTCGCGAAATGTCTCTTTTAGTATTATTACGTCTGTCATTTTCAGTCTGATTAGATTAAATTGACTTTATAACGAAATATATTGCTAAATTACGTAAATTGTATCGCTTCTTAGAAAGCTATACCTACGTATGAATAATTTTCATTTACAATATTTATCATTCGTTATAATTTAATCACCATTGCTGTATCTAGGCAGGGTGACCTCAATTTGAAACGAGAACATTTCATTTTCATTTTATCTAAAGACATCAATGTTACTGGTTCAGTCTAGTTATCGCATGCTCTTATTATACAATGCATGCAGTATTTATACATCCATGTATGCATCTACGCAAGGTATGCATCCCCTTGATTCATAATCGTTATTCTTACATATGAAGTGTTCGTGTTTGTCGATGGATGTCCAAGGACAAGCTGTTTACAATACCATTATGCTGTATTACTACTAGTAATATTCATGGGTAACTGTACATTTCGACGTTTAATGTAGGTACATAATTTATTGGCAATTTACTTTTGAAGTAAATTATGGATTCATTTTAAGTCGAACTAAATGCTAAACCTACTGAGAATTCATTAGTTTGTACCTATTATCGAGTAAATTCTGTGAAGCTAAAATGGCAGTAGGTACTGTGAGCATTTTCGTTAAATTGTTTTCCTTTGATTTTTGTTTGTTCTGAACGTTTCTTGAATAATACACCTCAATAGACGGTTAAACGAACGATTAGATTTCGCAATTCAATTAAAAACTACGGCTTCGCTCTTATTTACAAATTGCTGCCAATTTTTCTGAAACAATTTTTAAGTACGAAACTTTTTCAATGGGTGAAAAATTTGAGAGTTTACCGGGATTCTCTTTGTTCTGTAATTGCTTTTGTATTGTCTTTGTCTAATCTTTTCCCTTTACTAATTTTTAGTCAATATTGAGGCAGGAAATTAAAACAAAAGATTGTTCAGGTATTAAAGAAATAAACTTCATCAATTTATAAACAAAAACCATTTCACTGAAATATTTAAATTACCCTGAATTCAAGCTTCGATTGTGTTATGATATCCTGGTATCTTATCCGTAGGTTCTACGACGTAAGGAACGCGATTGTGAGCACGAAATGGAACGGCTGGCTCGCGAGAAGATCGCGGCGCAACAGAGGCTCTCCGCCTTGAAAAGAGAGATCTCGGTCCGAACAACTGTTCGCCCTCGGAGTATTGGTGCGTTAACCTCCTATCTTTTTATGCGCGCCTAGTACATTTGGTCGAGATTATTTAATATTTGGCGTCGGTGCAATTTTTTATAATAATAAATATTGATTGATTAAGGATTTCTATAATATAATTTAAATTTAAATTAAATCAAATTATGAAAAATAAAATAAAAAAAATAAACAAACACATTATGACCCTGTTTCAGTTGTCGATGTTTGTGTTGTTGTTGCGTTTTATTTGTATTTATAACATGTTTTTTATTTTTATTAGATGCTGTCACAGAAGATAATATTGTAGAAGAGCCTGTAAATGGGCCAGTTTTAGGAATACCTTTAAGTGTAAGTATTTCTAATCCTAATTAGAACATAATATTAATAACTTAGGAACCATTAATAATGTTGTTTACTAAAATATTGACACACAATTCTAAAACTGCAAGGTCAAGTAAATAAACTGTCCCAATTCCAGATAGCAGCGTCGCCGCCGCGTTCCGTATCACGAATGGAGACGTCTCCTCCCCGCACTCTAAACCTAAGCACGAAGTTGCGTACGCTGCCTATACAAATCACCCCCACCACCTCGCAGGTATGCTCGCCTAGTACAATGTTAGAAATTAGAGCTGACCTAATCTTGGATTAGGATTTGTGTTACTACATTGTTTAACTAAATATTAATCCGAAAATTAATGAATTCTAATTTAGAAGATGTTTTTTCCAAAGTTTATGTAGATTGTTATTTTTGTTGATGTTTCAGGTTGTGCGGACATCGTACGGCACGAGACCCAGTACGTTAACGCTCACTACGCTTGCGCCAGCAGAACCTTCCACTCAAGTTAGTATTCTTGCTTGTTTTTCTTTTAGGATTTTTAGATTTGTTTTCAAGTACGTACATAAAATTATCTTTTTGTTATCAAATTATAATTTCAGATTATCTAATAAATTTTCTTGGTTTAAACAGACACAGCACTAATTTGTTTAAATGCATAAAATTAATGTGCCAATTTTTTTTTTTATTCATCATACAAAAACAAAGTTTTGCTAATTTTGAGTTTGTATAATTTATGCAAGACATTTTTAATGAGCTTTAATAGAATGGGCCCAAGGTATGATCCTTGAGGAACACTGGAAATTTTAATGATGTTGTGTTCAAGTGAGGAGTGACAACTTGATTAGAATCTTACAACAGTAGCTCTAGAGACTTGATTAGATTACTAAACATAGCAATATTTGTACCCGATCGAGCTTAGGTAATTGTATCTTATGACGTATGTTATCGAATGCTTTTGATAAATCGAGAAAAAAGGGTAGGTAAACGATTGTTTTATGAAAATTGTTTCAAACTCCATTATTTACGTTTTGCATAATATAAATAAAATGCCTAATAAAAGGAACGTGAAATGCGCATAAAGCGCTAACACAAACAAAATGCGTGTTAATTTTGGACACAAATTTCACGAGTTTCAAATGTCAAATGAATGAGTCACGAACTGCTGCATACATAGGTACCAATTTAAACTCTTTGTGGACTATATCTGTTATAAAACAATGAAGTCTAGTCTATTTTTAAGCGACACAAAAAAACACATCGGCATTGTTTTCATGATACAGCATTATGTAACAAAGAGCATGTATTTTCCTTCTCGTTTGTAGTTTTAAAAATATTAAGGCCAGGGTTTGAGAACTTTATGATTTAACGTCACCTTGGTGTTATCTACTGGATCTTGTGAAAGTTCACGACGTGCAATAGTATCTGTACAGCGACGTCAATAGTTATCGTAATGTATGCGCTGACGCATCTATATAGTGAATGACGTGTAAAAATGAAGTTGAAAATATTGGTTCCGCGATTAAGTGTAGAACAGCACTTATTGTTTACTTGAAGGTGACGCATTTTGGTTGTACAATAATTATCTATAGCATTTTGTTTCTGTTTATCAATTGTCTGAATCATCCGTCAGAATCCCGAAAGTCTGACAACCAGTCTTACCATGGGGTATCGTATTACCCAGTTACTGAGTTGTGGAGGTTAGATAGGCGGTCGATCCATGTAAAATACTACGGTATTCAGTTGCATCCGGTTAGACTGAAAGGCGAAAACAAGTTTGAAATGATCTAACTTTAACTTTAAATATTCTCATGACCCCTGTACTGTTGGGTACACCCGTAAGAACGATATTTTCCATGCGTTAGATTACAGACAAGAATAAAATTTTAATGGGCAGTGTGCGTTTTAAGTGATGTGTTTTTTTACACCTCGAATGTTTCGTTTTGTTACAGAATGGGCCGACGGTAGAAAATGGCGTAACGAACGCGCTAAGCACCTTAGTACATCCAGCTCAAATACATCTACCAATATCGCAGGTGAGGCAGTTCTGTGTTACTTGCTAGAATATATATACTAACATTGTAATATCATCACTATAATCATAATAATAATGGTCAAAAGCCTCTTCTCACGACTATTGATCACCATGCTTGCTCAAGACGGATTGAAGATCATAAATTAATCTATCTTCTACTTTTGCTACATATTAAATGCTTTGTCCTGAATGACTGACTGACTGAGGGATCAACGCACAGCCTAAACCGTTGATCGTAGAGATCTGAAACTTGGAGGGTGTGTTCTTTGTATGACGTGACTTTGTACGACGACGATAATGGATTTTTCAAAATTCACCCCCTTAATTATATATCGAGAAATCAACTTTAACGCGGACGAAGTAGCGGTTAAAAGCTAACTAATTATTAACTAAATAAAATTATTACTCACTTCACCGTTGTCAGTGATGTCCAAGATAAACTTAGAAAGTAAATATGATTGAATAAGTCACGTACTTGCCCGGCTTCAACGATTGAAAGGCGCCTTAACCACTTTGCCATCATGACTATACTCATAAATATTAGATTAAAATGATGTGACTGGCCTTTTAGAATATTTTATGATGTGTTGAATCAATAGAGAAATATAATCTAGGAGAATACTAGCTTTAATGATTTTTGACCGTTAAATAATTATAAATATTAAGCTTGTTTGTAACGGTGCTTACGGTAAAGCGCTTGTGTTAGAATTAGGGGGGTATTGGACGATTATTGACACTTACAGATATGTATATTTAGACTTGCTTTTGCCCGCGCCTTTGTCCGCGTAAACGTCGATTATCGCGGAGGAAGACGAAGTCGCGGATTGAAAGGGAGTGTATGCCCTTTCTTGGGGTTGAAAATGACCCCGTATAAAATTTTATTATAATCGGTTCAGTTATAAAAGGGTAACAGGCACACAGAAAGTCCAGTCAGTTACTTACGACTTAAGCATTTATAATAGTAGTATAGATATTAATGGATTGTCGTTGTAGAGGAGACTATTAAAATTATCTATATACAGCAATTTATGGGAGGTGAACCGACAAACTGTATTGATTTCAAAGCAATTGAAAATCGTAAATCAATTTTAATATTACGATGTCAATGATCGTCCATTCTGACTAAATTGTATTAGTAGACTTGGACCCAGCGGCGTAGATTACATTAGACGGACCCTATATCCATTTTTTGGCCCTTCTAACTGCGGCGAAGACCAAATGGAGAGTTAAGATTTTACACAAAAGAAACTACATGTTTTTATTTTTTCTCGGGAAAAGTAGATGGCCTAAGAATTTGAGTGAAATAGTGGATAATATTTAACCAATTTTTGCTTACTTCGAGGTCCGTGTAGCAGTAAATTGGACTTAGACTGAATTAATTTCTAATAGGTTACCATCGCTCATCTTTTTTTCATCACATGTTTTGTTAGTCTTATATTGACCCAGATTTTCATTTTCTGTAGGTGGTCGGTAGCAGTGGGCTAGTTGTGGGATCAGCGGCATTGCAGCTGTTGTCAACTAGCAGCGGCCTGCGAGTGCTGCAGGCGCCTGTACATACCAACGGTGAGTTATGATACCCTGGTACTTTGATATGCTTTTCCTGTATTACGTGACAAGGAAAATTTTTATAGTGTGAATGTTGCAATGTGGATACTGGTATAGTGTGCTAATTAGTTAATCATTAATTGTTTATTTGTAAAAGATTTTAAAAATTCGTTGTTTGATAAATCAAAAATTCATTAGTAGGATCATTTTAGGCTCTTTATTGTTTAAAATAAATAGTCAATGTTAGTTCATTAAAACTCAGACAGAGACGGTAACGATGGTAGGTCAATTATATTATCTGACATTTGTCGATATATCAAAAGGACGGTACTAAAAACGTTTGAAATGAAGACTAGAAAATTAGGTAAATTAAAGAATTTTTTAGATTGGGACTAAGATAGTTTCCAGATCTTTTCTAAAATTAGTAGAATTGGGAATTAGATACTACCAATCAATTGGCGTACTTTTTATGACCTGAATCAAAAATGGTGACGTCACTTTTTTGCCAACTCAATTGAAATACTATTTATTGATTCCAAAGCAACTGAAAATCAAATTATAAATCTAATTGGATTTTCAGGGCTAAAATAATGAGTTCCTTAACGAAATTATATATTTGTAATTATTTGTTAATCTCTTTAATATTCCTGCTGATTCATCCGTGAACTGTCAACAACTGTCTCTGTTTGACCGACGCATTCATCGCAGTTGTAAAAGTATTGTCCGTTTTCAAATTAAAACAATCGTTACATTTTGTTGACAGGAGTAACAAGTACTGTTGAAAATAGAATAACTAAAGAAAACGGTCTAGTATCTACGACGCCAGTCTCCACGACTGCAGGTATGCATTATTCATGTTATTTATGTATGTATGTGTTTTTGCTGTATTTTTTATAATGGGTGGAAAAAAAACAGCTTTTCCATACATTTCGCTTATTTTTTGGACGGTAGATTTTGTCTTTATATGACCGATAAAATTGATTCTCTAGGGTGTCATAAAAAAGGGGGTCTAGAATCGTTTACTGAATCTGAATCTTTGGTAAAAATGTATGAAAATATCCCTTCCACCCTCCATAGTGTCCTAACAACTTTTCCGTGCATAAAAAAAATGTTTTAATTTTTCAATGACTCGCGCTTATAATTTTTTCGTTTTCTTTGACTCAGACATAGAGTTATTGCTTAAAAGAAAAGAATTTTCGATCATATTGCAGTTCTCTCTGCGCCGATCCTAATGCGCCAGTTCCAAACAAGACAATAAAACTCTAATTTCTGAAAGTCCATAAAATCTCATGTTAGTTGTTGTGATTGGTTGCCCAAAATAACGGAAACTAATCAATTTTATGTGACATTCGTTTGATTTGAAAATAGAATTCAAATTGAATTTGGTTTTAGGAATCAAGAGTAGGTCTTTTAATATTCTTACTGTATGTAGTTCTGCCTCCTTGGTCTACATCTACTCTTTGTTATTTTATTTTATTTATACTGTTTTATTCTGATCAGCATTGCTGGATATTTTTTCGAAAATGACGGCCGAAATTCGGTATTTTGAGTACAAATCTTAAGAGCGTTTACGATTTACGGCATTACATACTTCTACTACTTTCAAATCCTTATTTTTTAAAACGAACACATATGCAAGATACATAGGTCTAAAAAGTTAATTAAGAATATTTTCGAAAAATTGTGTTACACAATTCGACCGAATTTAAGTTTTCCATGTTGTAAATTGCTCGTTATGAATTAGTTTCTTTGATCTCAGCCCCTATTCCCAACTTAATTTATGTTATTAATTACAGATGGCAGCGTGGTGGTGAGCGGACTGACTCCTCTAGTAGTATCACAACCTGCTACGCATTTGTTACAAACGCACACACTGACACACAAGGTAAACATCTATTCTTATTACTTGCTATTGCGTCATCCTTTCTTATCTAAGTGTTTAACGTCGAAGCAACGGCTCCCAATAACAGGTTTAATATAGATATAAAAGAAACGAAAGTGCTTACGTACAGTCATAAGCATATTTATACACTGCATTACATTTTAAGCGAATTTCCCTTAAAGTATTAATGTCATCATTTCTCAGTAGCAGCCTCGGAGTCTGGATTTGTGCCTGGTTGATGGCAATAGGCTCGCCCCCTATTACATGGGACTAAAAAAAACATAACTGGCGAAATGTGGGTGTACTAATGGGTACACCTCTGCCTAACCCTTCGGGGATTACAGGCGTGATGTTATGTATGTTATTAATGTCATCATCTCATCATCTTCCTGCCCTTGTCCCTATTACTTGGGGTCGGCGCAACACGTTTTCTTCTTCCATTCCGTCCTGTCAGCCGTCATGCAATCATTGATTTCTTTTTCTTTCATATTTTTTTCTTTCCTTTTCTTTCTTTTCATCACACATTCTATCTCTTCCTCTCCATCCATCCACATTCATAACTTTCTTGGACACATGCGTTTAATCTTCACAGACCCATTCCACGACTTTCTTTCATATACTCATTTCTGACATCCATTTTGGTCACTTCGCATATCCATTTCAACATTCTCATCTCCGATAAATGTAATCTTTTTTGGTTCCCATACTTATATGAAATAGAAAACATTTGCTTATGGGTGCATTTAACAGAACAGTGGTCTGTGAATGAAAGTTTAGTTATAACATTTAAAACTCTTCGTAAAAAACACAATGTAAAGTTGGAACTTTGACCTACAATATTTCCTTTTCGAGGTATGTTCAGTTTTCAGAACAAAAACAAAATCACATTGATAGGAAGAACACATGTTATCAACGTGATCTTTGTTTTTGTGTAAAAAGACATTTTATTGCTCAAGTCCCACGTAATGAGACATAATGACTAATGTGTACTCGAAAGATGCAAGCTCTAGTGCCTATGTTAGATAATGTTGTTTCTTAGTTTGATAAGCTTCTGATGTTGTCCTGTTTTCTCTCTTTCTTGTCCGAGCAGTACTGTGTTGTTCACACCATCTTTGCCAGCCTTTTTTTTATAAGTGAAGACTTGTAATTGGCTGTCAGTTCTATTTACTATTCTTTTAATATGTTTTATTTAGCTGTAAGTCTTCCATAAATCTTAAATAAATCAATAAATAATTGATTTTTTATTCCTGACTTACCGGTAAGTCATTTATTCCATTTATTTATTCATTTATTTTTGCATACCATAATGTGTTTAACAAATGTTATGGGTAAGGCTTAAAGCTAAGTACAATTATGGACCCTGTTAGGGCACAGCAACATAGTATTACATACCATATAATTAAAGTTATTAACAAAAATAAAATTTATAACAAAATAACAAAATTATAAAATTAAATAAATATAAATTACGAATTAAATTGAATTAAGTTATGGATATTGACATAAAAATTATAAAATTAAATAAATATAAATTACGAATTAAATTGAATTAAGTTATGGATATTGACATAATTTATTTATTAAGAATTATAGAAAATAGTTCATATTGTATTTAAAATTAATAAAAAAAATATATTAAATAATCAGTAAGTCAGCCGCGGCTTGACTGGTTTAGCTGAAAGTTACATAACTTTCATCATAATCACAATGTTGATGGATTATCGTTATTTACTAGATAAGAGACAGCTTATAGATCTTATAGTGGTCTCAATACGTTGATAAGAATTGTGTGTATACATATATGCTGTTTTTGTTTACCAGAGCAGAAGGAACTGATATTTAAAAGCTAGGTCAGATGTCGATAAAAACTATTCGTTGTCCTTGCTTACTTATCTCATAATATCGACTCAGAAATGTCCATATGGATTTAACAAAGAATCATTACATAACATCATTCCTGTAATATCTGAAGGGATAGGCAGAGGTTTACCCGAATACACCCACAATTTGCCAGTCCAGTTATGTTTAAGTCCCATAAAGCGGGCGAGCCTATTGCCATCAATCGGACACAAATCCAGAGAAATTTCTGATGGAAAAATCCAATAACGCTTTGGCGCCAAGGGAATTGAACCCAAGACCTCATACTTAGTAGTTTTTTTTTAGACCTCATTCTTAGTTGTTGCGTTTTGAATCCTCAACAATTAATAAACTCTATGTCCACTCCGAAACGAATATTTTTCAAAAATGTCGCTAACACGTGTCAAAACTAACACTTGCAATAAATATTTGTAGGATTGTTTTTATTTCAAGGTCCCATGCACTGGGTATTAGACACTTTTAATCAATTCACATAGTTACTTCTTATGACCTGTCAAATCGCGATTCAAACGAATGGAAACTCGAAAATTGAATTTTCAGGTGTAAAATAGTTTCTTTCAAAAAATTGTGACTTGATTTTTTTTTGGATTATGATGTCTATTACCTAATTCAAAATAGGCTGTATGCATAATATGTACAATATCATTACTCAAATAGAGTTTTAAGATTGAATATCATTCTAGCTTTTTACAGGGTATTTGATAAATTACTGCAAACCTAAAGTGGTACTGCAAACTCAATTGTTGCCTAATCTGCATCCAATAAGTCGCGACTGGTACCCAAAAACCCAGTTTTTTTTCTGAAAATTACCGTATTCTTATAAGGAGAAAACGTGTAAAGAGTCGCGAGTCCTGCGCGCGACAGGCGCGGCGCGCGGCTCGGGCCCCCACCCGTACCTGCGGCCCGCGGTGCCTGGGCCCCCAGCGGCCCCCGCGCACCCCGTCCTGCACGCGGCCTCCCCGAGACATGTTGATAACTCGTATATTAATTTCCTAGAGGTAAATAGTAAAATCATTTAAATTTTTATACTGTGAGGGATATTGGTGTCACGCTGTGCTTTTTAAGGTGCGCATGCGAAGCGGGTGTCACCCAGTACATGCTGTGCATGCGCCGAGCGTCCAAGAGAACTTGTGACTCCATGTCGTGAATTTTTTTTGTTGTTTGTGATCCCAACACAGTGAGACTCCGAGTTCTGTCGAGCACCCCCACAAAATTATGTTCAAGGCCGAAACGTGTCGTGTCTCTAATATTAAGAACTTAGTACCACACCTTTAAAGGTTTGCAGTTATTTAACAAGACCTGATGTTGTTAATTTGAACCTTCAAGTAAACACAAGTTCAATATCGTTTTGAACACATTTCAATTGTATCGCAGATGGTGGAGACACAAATGGTGAAGGGCACGGTGGCGCCGCTGACGGTGAGCGCGCAGTACCTCAGCGCCACCACTATCGTGAAGCCCGTGGTCGTGGTGTCCGCGGCCGCCGCGCCCCCGCCCCCGCACTCCTCGTGAGGGTCCGCCCCGCGCGCCACGCGCCCCCCGCGCCCCCGGCGCCGCTCCCCGCGCTGCGCTCCAGTAAGCTCCACCACCGCCTGGCCGCTTTGACCGCCTGGTACTTTCACATAACACTTTTGTGCTTTAAGCCAAACGTGTCAGAGATTGCGCTGAAGTGTCCCAAGTTCCAGACTGAAGAATCTTGTTCCACGGAAGACCTAGGATTCGGTGACCCACAAGAAGGAGCAAATGATTGAGATAGGTTTTGAAGCCCTTTCGCTAGTCTGCGATATCGAAGGCCAGGATTGCCATACACTGCCAAAGTAAATGTTCGAGCAATAATCAAATACGTATACTTTTATGCGCCAGAGGCGATCACCGAGCTTCGGAACACGATGTCAGTACTACCTCACCTGGATGTGACGACGAACCATTCCTTGTGAACATAAGACGGGTGGACGGAGGGACGTCGGTATTGACGTCCTTGTCGCACTACGAGTTGTAATAATATGTACGAAAGAGATGAGTAGCCGCCGATGTGTGTCAGGAACGCGGATCGCGCGTCTTATGTTAAGAGCGCGCGAATGTATAAAATGTTGTATTTACGCAATGCCTACTAGTAAGTGGTCGTTTACTTCAAAGACGGTGATAGCAAAGTGACAAACAGTGACGGACTACAGTGGACGACAACAGAATGACCCGCGTCGTATTTTTCTACTAGTTAAAGTTTTCGCATTGTGATCGTATTGAACAATAACTTGAATGGATGTAAAGATTATTTATTAACTTTTATTTATTGTTTAAAGTCAGTATAAGAAGCAAGTTTGTGTAGATTCGAGATATGGAATGGAGCGGATGCGAGTGGCGAGCAGAGTGCGGCACGGTTTATATCATTTAGCTTAGCGAAATGCGTCCATGTGTTGTTATCAAGTCTTATTATGTATACATATTAGAATATATTTACTGCGCGCTCTGGGTCAGTCAGCGCTGAAGCTAAGCTTGTCTCCGACACCTGCCAACAGCCCAGTCTATACGATAGTGAGTAACTCTGGTTCAATATACGATATAAAAGATTCCCTCATTGTGAAATATAGAATTAGGCTAAAGTGTACTTGTTATGTATAGAACTAACAGGAATAAAGTTTATTTTTTCTATATCTGTGATGTGTGCAGTTAGGTACCGTAGTTATGGAAACTCTGTACAAAGACCTCTTTAGGTGTTGTCAATTTCTAACAGTTGTGTATAATGTCAATAATGGACATATTGGAATTAATTAGCTAATAAATAAATATGTGGCTTATATTTGTCGCGTAATGCAATATGTACTTTAACACCTTTGTGATAAAAGTGGGCATTGCACCCGGAGACCTGTTCACAGCAACTCATAGAACACTTAGGTTATCGTGCTGTCCTGCTCAAACGTTTTATTTACAGTACCGTGTGATGAAATAGCACTATTTGTTACTTCATTTTAGTTACGTTCGTTGGCGCGCGACCAGCTCTCGCGCTGTCCTGGTCGCTGGATGAAGGTCTCTTCGGGTTGCGCGGGCCTCGGGCCGTCCTCACTGTGTGCCTACTAACTGATGTAAGGGAGTTGTTATAGTAAATTGTCGAGTCGCAAAGTGAACTTATAAGTCTGCTCTATTCAATGTTATGTACAAAATTCAACTCTATGTTACTACAGATAATGTTGACAACTATATTCATTCGCGATCTTAATATCTTCGGAACCATCGACAAGCTTTGGCTTGTTTATGGCAATGTTGAATATATGGAAAATAGTAATCGCAATATTTAGTTCGTTTATCCAGTTATTTGGTAAATCGACATAAGTTTTATTAATAAGACGTATTGAGATCGCGAATATCATACAATAATAATTGTTACTGCGGTTTTTAATGTTTACTTTTACTTAAGGACAATAGTCGAAGTATGGCGGTAGATGGTTCACGATCCTTGACCTGTGCCAACGTTTAGCTGTTATTGTTGAGGAACTGTAGCTGCAGTTTATTTATTTATTGTCACTAGGACAGCATAATATGTTAAAAGATTGACGAGGGCGTAATTAGGGACAGAGTGTAATATTCTGCTTTTGGTCTACTCAGACTTGAATCGTAATTCACTTCAAATTTATGAATGCCTAGTAACGTTGTTTAGTATTCATGTTTATAAAGCATTTAATTTTTTTCTCATCTTTTTCTTGTCTTCGTTACGAGGCCTTTTACTTACCTACGCCCGCCCCTAAGCTACGTAAATTATAAGAAACTGTTTTGTAAAATAGGTACATACATGTTATCACGAATCGAGCTTTAAAAACCCAATTACTTATAGTGCAATATCAAAAATTTGCTACTTGAGATATTTTTGCATAAATATTTTTAATTTTTTTGACTGTAAGGTACCTACACGTCGATTTTTCTAAATCTAAACAAAACTGGGCCAATTCTTTTAATATGTAGTTATAAAAAAAAAGATCTTCCCTTGAACTTAATTAACGGTACCTGTAAGAAAACTAAAAAAATATTTCCTTTATTCATAAAAAAAAGCAAGACACTTGGTAATTCTACTTGTCCTTGTCTTTTTCGCATCAAAGAAAAGAGATGGCAATAGAATTATAAAGTGCTATAAAGTATACTATATCAGATGAAGGAGTTTCAAATATTTAAAAACATTTCGGAAATTGTTATGATTGGCTGTGACGTTTTACCCTCAAAATACGTTTTGGACTGTTTCCGCTAGTCTGGACATAAAGAATATAAAGATTATTCATACATTGTAAGCTCTAAATCTATAATCTCGTGATTTATCCTTCGTTCTATATCTCGCGTATGCCTTTCAAGCGCCATTATATGTCGCTCAACTGTAAACCAGGGCCCGCTCCTATGTAGATTCTATTTTTAAAATATAAAAAAAAAACAGTATTTTTTTCTAATGCTTTTTGATATGCGAGAAGTTTTGTCACTTTGCCTAAGAATAGGTGAAAGAAAAAATGTATAAATAATATAAATAAAGAGAGAAAATTATTTTAATTGTAATAATATTGTGAAGCGATAATGCTCATGTAAATAATAATGAAGTAGTGTATAAAACTAATATGTTAGAAATACACAGGAAATTACATATAAAATGCTTTGTTTTATTGTTTCCTCCGTTTTACGATGTCTTAAACCCAAAAACATCCAAGTAATTCCTATAAACTGCAATATCCCATTGTCTCATTGGTCTAGTGGTCGCAAAACGTGACTGCTGAGCATGAGGTCTTGGGTTCGATTCCTAGGTCAGGCAAAGTGTTATTGGGTTTTTCCATCAGAAATTTCTCAGTAGCAGCCTCGGAGTCTGGATTTGTGCCCGGTTGATGGCAATAGGCTCGCCCCCTATTACATGTGACTTAAACATAACTGGCGAAATGTGGGTGTACTAATGGATACACCTCTGCCTAACCCTTCGGGGATGACAGGCGTGATGTTATGTATGTAAATTTCTCAGTAGCAGCTTCGGAGTCTGGATTTGTGCCTGGTTGATGGCAATAGGTTCGCCCCCTACTACATGGGACTTACCGACCCCAACATAATTGGATAGAGGCTAGATAGATGATGATACTAATATCAGTCGAGACTAACGGCTTTAAAGAAAATAAAAACTTTTCGTGCGGGTGTTTTCCCAACACTACAATGAGAAAATATATATGAATTGTAAATATTCCATTTTTCCTTCACGCATGAGAGGTTGAGCAAAGTGTTATTGAGTTTTTCCATAAGGAATTTCTTGATGGCTATGGGCTCGCCTCCTATTACATGGGACTTAAATATTACTGGCAAAATGTAGATGTACTAACACCTCTGCCTAACCCTTCAGGGATTACAAGCGTAATGTTTTGTCTATAATAGGTATCTATGTAAGGTGCCGTAATACGGGACCCCTATTTTCTTTTTACTGTCTTCGGACGTAGGTACTTACTGCATCTATAAATTACTATGTTTTATAGCTGTACACAAAGAAACGATTAAAAGTTACTTGACCCGCCTCTATTTTAGTGCCTAATTAAACCAATTACCGTTACAGACGGAAAATTCCTTAAAAAAACGATATTTTCAATAATAACAATGTATTACAATAAACATTATATTGTAAATGACATAGGTATACATTAAAATAACTTTTATTACACATCATTATGTAAATACATAATTGTATAATTTTCTAGATTTATTTATATTAGTTATTAATTTATAATAACTAATGATGAGTAAAAGACGATTGACAAAAGGTATTTATATGGCACAGTGAGTGGCAACGCCGGGAGGGGTCGCCCTAAGAAGACCTACTGGTGAGGTCCTTCAGAAAAGTCAGGTGCGGAGTACTCGTAACCGGCGTGCCTGTATGACGAGATGTATGAACGTAGATGTGGCGAAAGGAGTATGTAAGGATTATAGCAGGTGGCGTTCTGTAGTTTTTGCCTACCCCCACGGGAAAAAGGCGTGAGTTTATGTATATATGTATGTAATTTATAATAATAGGTACTTAGGTATTGTCGTAAGGCAGAATGTAGCGTAAACACTAACTTATGTATCATCTTATAATTGTCTCACTGCAGGACAAAGGCCTCATTGCAATTTCAGACGTATATTAACTATACTGACTCCTCGACAATTCAAAAGTGCCTGTAAATGGTCTCATTGAAATAAGTGTTTTGACTTTTCACTTTTGACTTTTATAAAGTCTAGGTTTCCTCACGACGTATTCCTTCAACGATGACCGATGGGACCTGTAACGCCATGCATGAGAGGCAGGCACCACCACGACATGCGCACCTGTACAAAATACTATATTGTACTAAATTGTTGGTAAACTAATCTGTAGATGAAATACATAAAAAATCACGATAGTTTATAAGCTGCCAAACACAACTCCAAAATGAAGACACAACACACACTCCGCCCCTAAACACCACAGATGTTTGTTTGTTTTTCGAGCCCATCTTCCGCTTCACCCCTCACTAATTTCCTCATTTACGCCTCCACAGTTCCACGAACACGAACCCGAGGCGTCCTCAACCAAGGACAGCACTCATATGAATCATATGCCATATTAGGTATAACCAGTATAACTAATGTGTCTATTAAGCCGACATTTCCGCAGTTGGTTCCGATTTCTTGACACCCTGCGGTTTTGGGTACACCTACGTCATCTGTTTGTTTACCTACATTGTTCAAAATATTTAAATAAATAAACATAAGAGCTGGAAATTCATTGGTGTGGCTATTTCCGTTATTGGTTTATCCATATTTTATAGAATGTCATATTCAAAATCATTATTCGTTAGTGCCAGAAACTTTTTGTGGTTCAAAAGTTCGTCCAAATAATTGAAAATTCAGAGTATGGTTACTTTACTACACGTAGACTATATAGAAATGACTAATCTATGAACTTTTGAAATCGATTTTAAAATCATAACTGGTGCCATTTTTTCAGAATATTAGGTACCTAAACCTAATGCCGTTTCCTCACCGATAGCGTAAATTTCCTTGTTCAATCTTCTTCTTCTTTTCGAGTCAATGGTTTAAGAATCTATTTGTTAGAGTACCTGAGTCCAATAGGTAGCCATCATCATACACCAATAGGTAGGTTCATCGTGGCATTAGTGGCGTTTTTTATGTCTTCTGTAAGGACACTTTGGGCACTTTAGTAAATGATGGCCCATCGTCTAGTCAGGAGCACCGCACTTGCACTGGGTATCGGTAGGCTCTATAATCTCCTATTTTGTTGCTATGTTATCTTCAGAGTGGTACATAAAAACAGCCTCCTTTGGGGAGGCTGTTTTTATGTACCACGGCGTTAATACTAAATCGTATTGCAATTCCAAACGTCTGGCGCACTCTGGAAAGCCAGCACTCAGTGACGTACCTAGAGTCAAGGTGACCAATCCTTTCACAACGCCAAAATGACTACTCCATGAACACCATCCACCACATACTCCATGAAGCACAAAAGTTTAACGCTAATCGGCATGCTCTGGTTAGACCTAGAGCCTAGAAGACACCACCAGAGTAAATTTGATCAATGAAGTTAACCAAAAGCTTGTATAAAATAGATACATGTATACAATTAAAAATAATTAAATCCGGCGAATATGCGAAAGCCTACCGTCTAGCATTTACCTGCTAATTTGCTATTAACATTCTGCGAGACGATTCAATGGATAACAATAATCCGGTAAAGTACCTACGTTTGAGACAAACGGAAGTCCAACCAAAATAAAAAAAACGCAAAAATTCATCTAATGTTTATTTATGAAATCACAACTAAAAGCAATAGCGCTAACAAGGAAAAAGATATTACTTATGTCACACCCATGCGAGCCATTTATTAGATACGAATTGTTGATGCGATGATGCGACATGACTCAAGACTCAAAACATCATGATAAGTCTTGTTTATGGATACGATAATGTTTCCTGAATACATTTAATGCTGGAGGTTGTTCCTATCAACGTGAAATCCTTCCGTTTACTTGCAGATAGTGTAGCCTTGCGTGTCAACGAACCGAGTTTGGGCATCATAATGTGACACATTTGCTATTGTGACGCAATCTGATCTCTCTCTAGGTCAAAACAAGAGTTATGTCAAGGCAGATGCTGTATTTTTATCGGAATTAGTCGTAATTGGTTGTTTTCTTGTAATGGAAGAGGTCGGCGTGGGAAACTGAGTCATGAGTTGGAGATGGACGAAACTTTCCATGTGACCTTATCACGCATTGTGATTGCAGTCATGGTAATTACAATTTAGACGTTATCAAAGTTGAAGCAATGTGCATGGCGAGTAGTTCAACGCCGGCATTAGAAGTAGACGAAACCCCCGAATTATCCTTACGAATTTGTAGGTATCAATAACTAAACATCAACAACAACAGATACTCTTTTCAATCAAGTTTTTACAAAATCTCGGTTACATTATTAGCAATAGGCAATAGGCTCGCCACCTATTACATGGGATTTAACGTAACTGGTGAAATGTACTAATGGGTACACATGGGTACACCTCTGCCTGATAAAATTCAAGATATACATAACATCACGCCTGTAATGCCTGAAGGGTTAAGCAGAGGTGTACCCAACCCACATTTCGCCAGTTATGTTTATGTCCCATGTAATATGCCATCAACCAGGCATAAATCCAGTCTCCGAGGCTACTATTGAGAAATTCCTGATGAGAAAATCCATAACACTTTTGCCGACCCGGGAATCGAACCCAAGACCTCGTGCTCAGCAGTCGCGCTTTGCGACTACTAGGCGAACGAGGTGGATCAATTAAAATTCTAGATATTAAATTATTATATTGAGAAGTTGCTACCCTTACTTAAAACCATTTTCTTCTCGCTAAGGGTCCGTACTTTTCCACGTTTTCAAGTATTCATACTGTTTGTGCAATGAAACGGAAACGGATGTTTTAGATAAAAAAATATTCCAAGTGTAATTTCCGACTCTTTAAGTGCATCAATAAAAGATAAAAACAGGTTTTGAAAATCTTTATTCAATTGACAGAAGTCGTAAAATATGGCTTTTATAGAATAGACGAATACAATTTGTAATACCCCCAAAAATATAAAAATGTAAACAAAGACTTATAAAATATAAATTATAAAATTTCTATACAATCAAAGTTTTTTAAAGATAAAGTTAGAAATAAAAATTAACAGGAAACCGTTAAAAATTATGAAATTTCATATTCAAAATAGAGGAAATGTAAATCTAATAAGTACATTGAAGGCTACTCTTATCGATTAGTTTACATATTTTCGTTCGCATCCTTTATCAGGAAGTAAGGAGTAACGAACCTTGTCGACATTTTGTTTGTCGTGTTTACCCTATGACAGGTCTTCGCAACCTTTATAAAAACGCGCGCCACACCAATTTACTTCACATACCTATTGGTGCTTTCTGATCGCCTAGTCCTTTTCCTTAAAACAAATTTTTATTTAAAAATAAAATATAAAATTTTAATTTAGTTTATTTCAGTTAAATCAAGTAAACAAAATAGAACGACTATTTATTGAAACATAAATTATTTAATTTATAATAAGTTTATTTCAGTTAAATTAACTAAATTAATTTATTTCAGTTAAAATGAATTCTGCAATTTATATCCTTTTAGTAGTTTTAATTTGTAGAAATAATGCTTTGCCAGCAAGCGGGGGTTATTATAATTTAATAGATTTTTTGGATGATGAGAACGTTGTAGGGAACAGTATAGATGACAGCCAGACTATAGATGTGTCAAATTTGGGACCTGAAGCTTATGGATTTCCGAATAATGAAAGCGGTAAGTAATTGATATTTTTTTAATGGCCCTTGAGAACTTCCAAAGACTTTTTTTTTGGGTTTCGTATCTTTGCCTAATTATAACCTAATTGTAACCTTATTTCCAAACCTCCGCTATCAATACGTCTGTTTGACAGCGTAATGTATCTCATAAACTGTAATCGGTTGAGTTGAAATTTTCACAGAGTGTGCATTTCTATCAAATAATAAAAAAAAACTATCTGGTTTATAGTAATCATTAAGATATTTTAAATGTTTGACAATTATTGCAAAAATAAAATCAAATATATTTTCACCTTAGTTTAAAGTTGGTTGTAAAGTTTACATGACTCTGAACTTGCAATCAACATATTTTAACTAAAAGAAACATAATAGAATTTACCGCAGAGTTAAAAAGCATTCATGTTTTTAAAATAATTTCATTTTCCTTGATAATAAGATGATTTTTTGACATTAATTTGTCAGAAAGCTTCATTTATAATATTCCTTCATGATAGGAATTTAAACAACAAAATCAAAAAATCCGACAGCTAATTTAATAAAAATAAAAGAATACAAAACTTTCCAAACAAAGCTGATCACTAATTTAAATGTGCCTAGGTAAATAATTAAATTACCGTTTTCCTTTATTATTAATAACTTACAGCCATAAATAATCGCTGAAAGTTATCGGGTTTAGTTTTATGTTGTACGACCATGTTGCTTAATTTTCCTTTACAATTTTTTTGTTAATATAGCTAAACTGTGAACTAAAAAAAAACAATACTACAAAAAAAACTAAAAAAACGTACTACATACTTTAAAGGTACCATAAAATAAAACTAACTAGATTTATTGTCAGTAATAATAATAATAAAATCGTGCATTAGAAACAAAATATAGGCACGATTTTATAACGATAGGGCGCTACCGCCATCTCTAACAATATTATTTAAATATTACTTTGTAATTTCTGTTGTTGCATTTTCAACTCTCAGCGCTGAGCCGAGTGTTATAAATCCAACAGTGCTAAAGGCAAAGTAATATTAAAATATTGTTCTAAGAGGTGGTGATTGCCCCATCGCATTATATTATTTCTTTTACTGAGCGTTCACGCCCAAAAAATATTGACTCTAGAAACGATATCTTTCTTAATTCGTCAGAAATATTCTGAATTCATTTCACAAGTAAACAATACAGCTTTTTTAACAAAGCAACGACGTACGTTTATAAAAACTAAAAAAAGAAAGGAAAAAAGTACTAGGAAATTATGAATAATGAAAACATGCAGATCGATTCAGGTCGAGATGTATCGCCTGTCATGTTCACACGATAAACACGACAGCGGGCGTGTCAACCTCATCCGATAATAAAATAACGAAAAGTTACAAAGCACCACGTTGACAGCCGACTTCCTCCGACTTCATGATATCCTAATTGTGTTTATGTGCCGCATTATTTTACTGCTAAACTTTTTTATTCACCGCCCCGACTTCAATCATGTGACAGAAGTCGAGTGTGGGGTCTTGGGTTCGATTCCCTGGCCAGGTACAGTTGAAGGGGCTCGCTAATGGCAGTCCAATACCAGTCGGGGGCGCGGATAATGTGAATACCGTGCTCCGTACGAAGTATGGGTGTACTAATGAATACACCCCTGAACCTTAACGCTTAACCCTTCGGGGATTACAGGCGTGATGTTATGTATGTATTATACTTTACAAAGAGTCATACTTCACATATCCCAGATTCCTACATATCCTGCTGTTCTTATTACTTTGTAATTTCCAGGCGATGCGTTGGCGGGCTGGTCGGAGTCCTCGCTTATGAACCCTGAGGAGACCGGGGATTACGCAGAGGGTGACATACTGATGCCGCCGCAGCAGGGGAGGAACGGCGTTAGGGAAGAGGTCCTGCGCTGGCCACAGGGACATATCCCATATTCTATTGACGGATATTTCAGTTAGTATAATATGATAGTATACTCTTTACATTTATTAAGACTATATATATAGTGCCTGTAAATTATTTATTTGCAACTAGCGAATCGCCCCGGTTTCGCACCCGCGCATAAGACATTCCGGTCATTCACGAGAACTTTAAAAAAAAATTCATACAAAAAGTTCAGGAAATTACAAACACAACAAAAAAAAAGAATCAGCGAAATCGGTCTAGCTGTTCTCGAGTTTTGTGCCATATAGATAGATCGATAAATGGTTTTGAATTTGACATTCTTATATGGAAATGTGGATTTGTCCTCATTTGTATGTTGAATCTTCTCTCAGGCTCCACGGAACGCGAGACCATAATGAAGGCGATAGCCGACTACCACCGACTGACGTGCCTGCGCTTCGTCCCCTACAACGGACAGAAGGATTACATCTCCATCACGAGCCAGTCCACCGGCTGCTGGTCTAGTGTTGGACGCCTTGGTGAGTTTTACCGCCATATTTATTTTTCAAAAGCATAAATAGTATATTTGTGTTATGATTATTGTAAATATTTTACAATAAAATACTAACAGCCTTCTATTCATCTTTCTTTATCGTGTGGGCAGTTGGATTACGACCACACACACCCTATTACAAAATGATTTTCATTATAATACGTAAGCGATAGAATTATGAAGGTCTAAGTAGTAGGTACACATAAAAAAACTTTATCAGCTCATTCAGAAAAAAATTAGATCTTGTTCTTCTTTCTAAATTTATCTTGCAAACATCGTGGAGAAAGCTGGACTTAAAAATAATATAAGTCTGAAATCGCCAATCCGCCTTGAGCAAGCCTGGTGATTCATACTCATGCCTTATCTGTATGAGAAAAGCCGTTATCCTACTGCGGGGCAATAATAGGCTGGTATTGTTTATTTAGTAATCTCCTTTTTGAGTCTCTACTCCTAGAGTTTATAATGGAAAATAATATAGGTATATTAATAACCAGTTATTAAGAACAATTCAGTGGACACAATATGACTAAATAAACCAAAGTTTAAAACTATGGTGCAGCTTTCAACGCCCATATCAAAACGATTATTTGCTGATTCAATAAAGCTTTCTTAACTGTGTTAATTTCCAGGTGGTCGTCAAGAAGTAAACCTGCAGCGTCCCGGCTGCGTGTCTAAGAAAGGCACAGTCCTGCACGAGTTGCTGCACGCTATTGGGTTCATGCACGAACAGAGTCGCCCTGAACGTGACGACTTCGTCTATGTGCGTTACAATAACATCAGACCAGGTGAGAAATCTATCAGGCAATCTTATAAACTTCTTTGAGAAAAGATGCTAATCTAATCTCAGTCTCCGTCTGTCAAAAATGCATCTAATTGTCTGTCACTAAGATGAAATTGTGAGTCGATTTTGAGCGTTTGTTCTGTTTTTATTGGCTTTCCATGGCTCTAGAAGCTCCTCAACTGAGTAAATTTTGTTTAAATTACTTATTGACTCGTACAGGTTCCGAGACCAACTTCAGGAAGGCGACCACCAAGCAGACGAACGACTTCAGCATCCCTTACGACTACAACAGCGTCATGCACTACTCTGAGTACGCGTTCTCTAAGAACCAACAGAAGACCATCGAATCTAAGGTATATTTCCATCCTTAATATTATAAATGCGAAAGTAACTCTGTCTGTCTGTTATGCTTTCACGACTTAACCACTGAACCAAATTACCGACATTTACGCGGACGAAGTCGCGGGATAAAGCTACTGTAGTATAAAGGTACAGTGTTTATGGGGTGTAAAAAGGGTTTAATATTTTTTTTCCTTTTTACGAAAAGAAGTTTGAAATTTTCGAACTCAACTTTAAATAACCACATGCCTCCTATTCTGTTATACCTACTTATATGCCTTCGTGAGCGCAATGTTTTACAATGAGTGCTACCATAAACAGTGATATTTCACACCAAAAATACAAATGGTTTCCCAGCAATATTTGGTGCCTAATGTTACTTAGTTACGGCGGGCAGTATACGTAGTAAATGCTATGCGTTATATCTGTATGTTTAAAATAATTTAACTTAAATGATTGGTCATGATGTCAAAATATAGAATTGATGACAAGAAACAGTGTCAGCATCCTCCGTAATCAGATCTTCAGGATGGAATGATTTTCTACTAATTTAAAAACAATACCCAACATTTCATAAGATTTACCTATTTTATTTTATTTAATTCAGGTTGGAGGTGTGAAGCTAGGACAAAGAGAAGGACTAAGTCGTGGTGATGTCAAGAAAGTCAACAACATGTATAACTGCAAGAAAGAGTAAGTGCTTGCTAATTCATTATTTAACGATTTGATTAACTGCAGTAGGCACTATTCTGTAAACATCTTCGTTGGCGAATTTTAATGAAATTGATGTCAGCTCTCAACCAGTGTGACCTTACACAGCTCACCTCAAGTTCACTTAATATCAGTATCTTCTAGTCTTTTCCATAATTCCAAGTAGTTCCATGTAAAATTAAACCATTGTATATTCACTGACAAACCGAAATACAATATTAATTATGTTTATATTCTGTATTGAGTTGGGCCAGTTGAGAAATGATCTCTGCCCTACATACATTACTAAGCTTATTAGTTCTGTATAGGGTGTCTGTCCCTCTTCTAACAAATCAGGCCTTATACACCGAGACTTTTTAGTCGTCTTACAAAAGTGGTCCACTCAATGTATCCGACATAAAATACCATTTTTATCATTAATTAAGATAATTGCTACGAAGAAAAATTAATAATTCATTAGACATATGAAACACCCTGTTAAAAATGTTTACGTATCGAACTGTAGAGTATATACCTACCTAGCTCCATAGATACAAGACTTGGACCGCGCTCGCTACAGGCTGTTTCTAAAACTTCGCCTTGTGAATCATATTTTTATTTTTAATTTATTAAAATCTACTAGTCATTGGATACATGAACTAGGCTGCCTTTGTAAGACGACTAAAAACTCACGGTGTATATTATAAATTCATCAATACTAAAACTTATTTCTTCTCTTTCAGGGAGCCACAAACCGGCTGGCTGGGAGGAGTCTTCCAGAACATGTTTGGATCTAAGTCGTATTAATATATTATTGTTTGTTCTCACTTGCCTGTATTTAAATCACAAAGATCTGATAGATATAAGTTTTCTAGTCTTTACGTTATGAAATAAAGCGTAATTATTATTTATTTGTATCTTTTAATTACTTATAAACCTCTTTGTTTACGTATCGTGATGGCCAAGTGGTTAACGCGCTCGCCTCACACAAATGAGGTTGTGTGTTTGATGCCGTTCGAGTACCAATATGATTTTATGAATTCATATCTGCTGTAAAGGAAAATATAGTGAGAAAACATGAACTTAATTTGATTTTCCTTCTGGAATCACCGATTCCCCTTGCCAAGCATGGTGATCATCAATGCCTGTGCTTTCTCTGTATGAAAAGAGAGATTTGCCCTGCAGTGGGACAATAATAGATTGATATTCTTAATTTTTGTTTTTTCTCACAGTTACCTTAAAAGGGCGAACGAATAGCTTTACTATATCAATCATTATTGGGTCCATTTTCTGTGGTCAATTAACTAGCAGGGGTGATGATATTCCTAAAATTCACGAGCATATCCGTAAATAATAAAACGTACTAATCAGCAATAAATAACTTTATTCAAGCTAAACTAATATCTACATTTTTATCACAATCATTCTTGGAAGTACCAGGTCGGTATAAGTAACAAGGAGGTATCACTGACAGGTCAATTGTTCTCATATCTCTCTATTTCCATTGACATTAAGCATCGCAGGAACTGGTAAGATCTGTCGCAGGGGCAAGTTTCCTCTGGAAATTAAATATTTTTTCCAATTACTAGGTTACCCCACAAATGTTAACACGTCAATAGCACACACTAACACTTCACTTCTCAATAGCAGCCTCGGAGTCCGGATTTGTGCCCGGTTATAGGCTTGCCCCCTTTCACATGGGACTTAAACATGACAGGCGAAATGTGGGTGTACTGATGAGTACACCTCTGCCTAACCCTTCGGGGATTACAGGCGTGATGTTTTGTATGGATCTGTGTCGGAACAGTATGATAGTAATGTTACAATACTATTTTTGTAAATAAAAATCTCGTACGATTATGGTGTAGTCAGCTTGCGGATGCAAGCCGCTTTCAACCGGTCCTATTGGTAATCTGTAGGGGAGGCCTATGTTCAGCAGTGAACGTCCTACGGCTGATGTGATGAGGATGAGCTAGAGGTAAAGTTTTATACTTCATCTAGCTCATCACTTTCCATAAAAGTTCAGTATATGATTGCGTCAGTGCATTAGGTCTTGCGTTCGATTCCAAGGTCGGGTAATCGAAATTTGGGCCCGGTTGAACACCTTCTATTTCATGGGAATTTAACATAACTGCCCAAACCTTCGGGGATTACAGGCGTAATACTCGTATTATGTTGTATGTATGTTATGTTATAAACTTACGTCTTTCAGCAGCGCATATGGCAGTCATGTCTCCAATATCATCCATAGGCTTTCCATTCCGTTCTCCTGCAAATATAACTGCTGCTCGCGCTGGGTTGAACTGGCGACCGTCTTCCGATACTATGCCGACGTTCTCGAAGACGCAACGGATGAAACACTAAAATAAAGATATTTCAAAATGTTTAGTTAAAAAGATTTTATAAGCAGTTTTAATTGATTTTGATTTTTTACTATTTTTTATTGGAAAGTACCTAGTGGTAACAGTAGTACCAGCTGCTGAGCATGAGGGCTTCTGTTAGATTCTCAGGTCGGGCAAAGTGTTATTGAGATTTTGTATCCTGAATTTATCAGTAGCAGCTTCAGAGTCTTGTTTTGTGCCCGGTTGATGGCAATAGGCTCGCCCCTTATCACATAGGACTTAAACATACCCGGCGAAAGGAGGACGTACTAATGGGTACACCTCTGATTAATCCTTCGGGGATTACAGTCGTGGTGGGACTAGGACTTAAACATAACTTTTCGATTGTGGGTTTATATCTTATCTACTAACCTTAGGCGTTTTATCAGTTTCATCTATAAAGCTGCCGCTCTCATTCAAGGATTGTATGTAGGCTGCAATATAAAAAAGTATTTAAAAACAGTGTTTTACTGGTTTGCCACTTACTTCGACCAAAATCTAACGAAAGTGTCGTTTTACACCCGATATCTATATGGAAATGTAAGCAAGAAAAAAATATGCTGCTCCAACAGTGGTACCAGGGCATCAGAACGACGTAGAAGATTAATCATGCTTTCGAGTAGACCGTTTTAAGCTTACCCATTTCAATCCTATAACTCTCATTACAGGCGCTCATGACTGCTAAAACATCAACATCTATGCTATCAATGCTGCTATCCTGGTTGGCCATGGAAGTCGTCGACGTGGGTTCCTTCGTCACTGTATCTTTCATTTGAGTAGTCGCCGACTTCGTTAGCGCTAAAGTAATGACGGTCAGGACCATGGCTAAAAGTACTTTCGCCATTTTGATTGTGTGTCATGTATCTAGTGGCACTGAATAATATGGTCATAATATGGTCATTGCGCTTTATATGTGAAGCGAGTAATTGATTTATGCAGAGGTTTACAACATTTATTTGAATTTATTACAGATTTTTATTAATTTCTTCACTATGTCCTTACCGACTTCGACAACAGTCTTTTTATGGAAAAAACCACCCAAAAAAGCCAGCTTTGGGATCTCCGTTTCACAAAAATAATAATAGTACTGACTAAAATGTTATTATGTCCACTATAAGGCAGAGCATGAGCATCACCACACATGCGATGAGTTAATGGGAATTTCGGACTTATTTATGATAACTTCAAGCCTACTCATAATAGATTTTACTTTATTAATATAAAGTAGACAGTTGAAATTGGCAGAACAAGCTATGTCGATATAAAATTAAAATGAATTGTAAATTAGTATCAGCGATCACTCATACCTCCACGTGACTTCTGATTACCTAGTCCTTCATTAGAAATCGGTTACGCATTTTCAATGTTAAAACTAGGGATAATAATGTATTGGTGACAATTCTATTTCAGACAGGAAAAATAGAATTGTCTAAAAATGTTGACGACAGCTGCATCAATGATTACCTACGAACGATTACAGATAAATATGCATGTCTATTTCTAGATAATTTTTCACTGACTATATGGTAATCGGTATAAATGATTTTTTTTTTCTAAAATTAGACTAGTTTATGTATTTATCATATTTACGTAGATAATAGGTACTTATCCATATGTCACACTTCTGGTTCATGGCAAAATAAATCTATGCATTAATTTAAAAAAAGCTGAAGGTATTTTTTGTTTGTTTGTTTAAACGTTGATCTCTGGAACTGCTAGTTGGATTGGAAAAAATATTTTTGAATGTGATCGCCAGATTTATTAGGAATAGTATAGGCTTTACAATATCACGCTACGACCCACGAGAGCGGAGCAGTAACCAAAGTAAATAAAAGGTACCTACATTATGTGTAAATAAATAATTGCTTTACTATAATGCTATGAAAACTAAAAGACGAAGATTCTATGCATATTTTTGTTTGTCAATTGGTTTGGTGACCACTACTGTGTAAAATCAGGAACCACCGATGGGCATAAGTTTACATAACATCATGCATGTAATCGCCGAAGGGTAAGGCAGAGGTGTACCTCGTACTGTAATTAATATTAACATTTCGCCAGTTACGTATAAGTCCCATGTAATAGGGGGCGACCCTATTGCCATCAACCGGGCACAAATCCAGACTCCGAAGCTGCTACTGAGAAATTCCTGATGGAAAAACCCAATAACACTTTGCTCGTCTTGGGAATCGAACTCAAGACCTCATGCTCAGCAGTCGCGCTTTGCGACCACTAGACCAACAAGGCATAAGTTTACCAACTAAATAATATAAAAATCAAGATGAGGTATTTTTTTTCCATTTTTCCATAGACTCATATCTATTCTAGAATCGACACGTATAATCTGTATAATTTTGAATCAAATCACAGTAATCCAGAAGCAGTAATTGCCACAAATTGTGCGAGGTCACTTAATAATGTGCCATCAATATAAACGGAGCAATTTGTAATCATTGCCTGAAAATTTGTTTATTGAACGCGAGAGCTTGCATCCTGTCATTTTTTCAGTTTGCATGTTTGGAGCAATTTTTCAATTTACGATCTACGTTTAGTTTTTTTTTGCGTTTTTTTTTTGTGAAGCAATCTTTATTATACAATGATCAACCTAAACATAAAACGTTAAAGTAAATGTAATTAAAAAAAAAGGCAGAAAGGAGAAACCTCATAAGGCATCAAATCTTTTTGCATTTGACTGAAAATGTAATGTCGTGCTTAGTTTGTGATTACTTAAATTAAAAAAAAAGTACCACCATTCATAGATACCTGTTATTGGTTTGCCGCAGTCGTGATGGCCCAGTGGTTAAGGCGCCCGCCTCTCATGCATGAGGTTATGGGTTCAAATCCAGGCAAGTACCAATGTGACTTTTTCAATTCATATGATGTACTTTCTAATGTTCATGTTGGACATCACTGGCATCGGTGAGGGAAAACATCGTGAGGAAACCTGGGACTTACTGTTCCACTCAAAAACCATGTCAGAGGCCCTTGAGCCGGTTTAGAAACTCTGGCACTAGGGTGTGTGGGGTCGTAAGACCTTACTGCCCACACGATAAAGAAAGATTGGTTTGCCATTCTCGCCATATAACAGCACTATATGGTCATTGTTATCACTGTGTGGTCTTGACACAGACAGAAGAAAAAAATCATAAGCTGGACAAAATTAATAGGCAATGTCCCACATTAGTCTTGTCGAAACAACTAGAAATCATGGGAGTTTATTCGTAATCTTATTACCTACTAGCTATGCCCTGCGGTTTCACTCGCACTAAGTTATGTCTTTAATTACTGCTCCGCTCCCGTGGCGTTAGCGTTATGCTATATACCTGTACCCTTTCTCGATATCCTCGCAATACAACGCAATTTTTTATTAATAGGACCAGGAAATCCTGGTATAAGTGCATTCAAACAAACAAAGTCTTCAGATTTATAATTTTGTATAGACTATCGAAACTCACAACATTTGTTGTTTATTTAATATTGATTTTATTTTATTCGTAAGTATAGGAAGCGTTTAGTATTTATTTGGTCTCATGACCTAAAATTCTATGCTATTTGATGTCACCTATAACATCACGCTACTATCCACGTAAGCGCAGCAGTAACCAAAGACGTAACTTAACGCGGGTAAAAAAAAAAACACGCGGTCAACGTCGTGGGCAGAAGCTTGTATAATATAGAGGAAAAGTTTGTTCCTTCTTACACTTGCACATTTCACTGAAAACAATAATCCTTTACCAACTAATAGTTTAGTAGAACAGCGAGGCTTGGAAGCCGAAAAACAACAGTTGTTGATTTGGCAGACTGTAACATACACGTGTCAAGCCCAGAACCACTAAATCTTTGACGTGTAAACAGTTTTAGTTGAACAAATAATGTAATAATAATTTATAGCACTCGCACTGACAGATGTGTGAGTTCACACGTGGTTATGAATGATGTCAATGCCCTGTTACCCTGATAGACTAATGAAGCAAAGGATTGTTCTTATGTTTAGTCCACTGTTGGACATCATCTCTTATAAAAAGTTTTAGCCTTTTAGTTTTACTTTGGGTGAAATTTACTCGATTATACAACCTTATTTTTTGCTAACTAGAAACATGTAAAGGGGTCATTGTACGTCGTTCGTACTTAGTATAAAACAAAGTCGCTTTCCGCCGCATACGGCGGCATACGTCGCTTAATTTATAAGCGACGAATTTTAACCGCTCAAGCCCCAGCTAACTTACCGGTCTGACAGAATAATAAAAAATCAACTGTGTCTCATTACGTGGGACTTGGGGTGATTCAACAGGAAGGTTTAAGTATCTCTTTATTGCAATGGTGTGAAGCCAGGGCGGGTCGTTATAAATAATTTTTACTTAGGGACCAAACCTAAAATCGCAAAAAAAAACATAGTTTTAATAACGTATATTGTTTCCGGGATAAACAATGTCTATAAGTGATTGAAACTATCTTTTCAATACAATATATTTCTTACCTTAACCAGCGACAGTCCTGGGGTTACAGTATTCACTTCAATAAATATTAAGTACACTAAACAACCTGTAAAACCAAATATGAAAATGTTTTTGGACACTCAAAAATATTTGATTTATCACTCTTACTGTTAAAGGAGTAGTCGCGTAGGTAATCGCTTCCTGCTTAATATTAACGGATGAATAAAATAATACATTACTCATCTCATCCATATTTGTTATATAGCATCTATGCAAATAAATAAAGTGTCTGTTTGTAATGTCAGAATAACAGCTTATTTACACACGTACAAGAAATAAACTTATTTTTTACATAATATATTTGTCTTTCTGACTGCCTATTTGTTCTGGATAACCTCCTAAATGACTGGACCGATTTTCACGTTCAGATAGCTAATGTTATAAAGGAGTAACTTTTTTTTGGCGCTCTGCGGAAATCGTAACATAAACTCGAACCTTTTTCCCATGGGGGTAGGCAGAAACTATAGAACGCCACCTGCTACGATCCTTACATACTCCTTTCGCCTCATCTACGTTCATACATCTCGTCATCCAAGCATGCCAATTACGAGTACTGCGCACCTGACCTTTCTGAAGAACCTGACCAATAATGTCAGTGTAGGTGGGTGAAATTCTCATGGACTTCCTCCGTGACGAAGGAGCATGCAGGACTCTCACCGGCTACAACCACCGCAGTGTTCCACCTCTGCCTACGGCCGGAGGTGCAGGATTCGTATAAGCATTCACCGCTACAATATAAGGAGTAACCAAGTCTACTTTTATTTCAGAAAAATAATTACGGTTCTGCGTAAAATAAAGAAAACCCTGTGAAAACCGATAGTCAGACGAATAAAGTCGCAGGCATACGTTAGTTTAATATAAACAGCTAGCTGTTAAAAGAAACATGAATTCGTAATATTTCTGAGAATTATTTTTATTTTGCCATCGTTGTTTTTTAGTCTCAGCATAGGTATTTGATTTCAAATGAATTATGGATCTGTTTCGGAACAGTATGATAGTAATGTTACAATACTCATCTGCCTAGCCTTTTCCCAACTGTGTTGGGGTCGGCTTCCAGTCTCACCGGATGCAGCTGAATATTAGTAATTTACATGGAGCGACTGCCTACATTACCTCCACAACCCAGTAACTGGGTAACACGATACCCCTAGGTAAGACTGGTTGTCAGACTCTCAAGCTTCTGACAACTCGTAACGACTGTCAAAGATCCACGAATGACAGCCGGGACCAACGGCTTAACGTGCTTTCCGAGGCACGGAATGTCAGTAATGTCTAAGATAAACTTTAGAAAGTACATATGAATTGAAAAAGTCACATTGGTACTTGCCCGGATTCGAACCCACACCCTCATGCATGAGAGGCGGGCGCCTAAACCACTAGGCCATCACGACAAGATAGATAGTAATGTTACAATACTACTTTTGTAAATAAAAATCTCCTACGATTATGGTGTAGTGAGCTAGCGGATGCAAGACGCTTTCAACTGGTCCTATTGGTAATAGACGTCCTACGGCTGCTTATCATCATCGCAAGTTTAGTTGAACCTTTCCAAAGTTAAGTACATGATTGCGTCAGTGCATTAGGTCTTGGGTTCGATTCCAAGGTCGGGCTGTCGGTTTTTGGGTCCGGTTGATCACCTTCTATTTCATGGGACTTTAACATAACTAGCAAAATAAAGGTGTACTTATGGACTCTGCCTAACCCTTCGGGGATTTTCAGGCGTGATAGAAACTAAGGTAACGCTCCTCAATATCCCTTCTACTGTGTATTGTAACTCGACTGTGTACTGTTGAAAATTAATCCTTTGTAATATTGTACTACCTCAAAATTAATACCATAATTTAATGAATGGCCGTTCATAATCCTACAAAACTATATTATAAAATACTAAAATGGCTTTTGTTCGCACCTACCTTCCGCTAATTAAGTAATTATAAGTTGTGTACCTTATTATCGACTATAAAACTGGGTTAACCCTATTCTGCCGCGGTCAAATGTTTGTTTATTTTTTAATCGATTTGTTACCAACAGCGTTTCCTAGAAATCACCGTTACAAACTGTTGAATTCCTTTCATTTAATGATCCTTGCAAAGTTTACAAAATCTATAAAATGACTGCCACTTCCCATCACCGATTGTAGGTGTATGATGGTAGTTGCCATAGCAATGAAGACAAATGTGACAGTAAGGGATGATTCTCATTAAAGCGGGCCGTGCCCAGGGCGGGGCCCGGACGGGGCACGGTTTTAATCTGTTACATATATTTTGTATGAATCAATTTATATTACACAGTGCATTATCCGTGTCCCGTCCGGGCCCTCTCGACGCACTTCAATACCACGTCGGCTCGTCCACGCCCCGGCCCGGGCACGGCCCGCTCTAATGAGAATCATCCCTAACGAGGATACTTCTGTCAAATCGAAAAATAGTAATAAACCTTTTATTTTACCATTACAATTTGGTATACAGTATGAGAATTGTGATACCTAACCTTTACCTACAATTAAGAAATAAAGCTGATATTAAAGCATTAATCGATAGGTAAGGTAAGGTAGGAGCCGTTGGTCTCGTGGTTGCAAGCACGACTGGTGAGCGTGGTGTCAAGTTGACCAGTGTTATGGGATATATCCAATAGGAAATTTCTCATTAAGAGCCTGGAGTTTAGAAGTTGGTGGTGTGCCACCCGATTCGGTAAGCACGTAAACCCGTTGGTCCTGCGCTTGATATCTTCCCGGTCGTGACGGATTGTAGTCCAGCTGACTGCTATCGGAAAGCTGCTATATGAAAGTGTCTCAAAAAAATTAACAAGTGGACAAAGTTCATAGAGAGATTCCATCTGTTGTGTCTTTCAAAATGTCCTCCCAAAAGTTTTCGATATCGACGTCAAGTAGCTTACTTCATTGGAGTGTTGAATTTTTAAGCAGCCTTTTTTATCTTATCTTTACAATTCGTGCTGTATGGTTTCCCACAGTTTTTTGTGCAGTAATTCATACGAATGGTCTAGAACTAGTCGTAGTGAATGATGAAGGCTAAAGGATATATTCAAACAATATTTGTTGTGGTTTTGATAAGTTTTAATGTACTGGGTGAAGAAAACGACCTTGAAGGTGAGTTAAAAAAAAATGAGTCAAGGTCTAGACTAACCAGAGAGTAACAAAGACTTTGTTATATTTTTTCTCATAGATATAATAAAATATTTGAACCAGTTGAAATAGAATTTGTAAATATACTTAATACCAAAACAGGGGAATTTAAAGTTCCATAAAAGAAAAATAAATATACTTTTTCAATAGTTTCGTTCAGCTCGTAACAATATTATATAATTACTTACTTAATGATGTTAAATATATTAACATCATTAAGTATCATTAACATCATCGTATTTTTTCCAGAACCGAATGAAAATTCACAACCTTATTATGAATACATACAAATATACAAAAGTATACCTACTCTGTTCGAGTACCTACTAAATGCTTTAGAAGAAAGACCAGAAATATTAGAGACGAATGATGTTACAATGTTCAAGAGAAATGTAGATGGTATAGAAACAGAAGAGTATGATTCTAACCATGAAGAGAATATCGACAAGCGAGATGCTGAAAATGATATTACTAAAACACAAGAGGATCATGATAATGTTAATTACGTAAACAAAAAAGAAACTAGTGATCATAAAGGTGGAACAAAAACGACTGTAGCTTACGAATATGGTAACAGTAACGTAGTCATGAAGGGTTTGAATGACATAGAAAATAATAAAGTTATTTCAAAAAGATTTGCTAATAATGATAATCTTATCGAAGCTAATGAGGAGAAAAGAGAATTACTAAAGAGAGAAAACAAAATGAGTCATAAAAAGAGAAGTGTTCTGTTTAAACTACATGATGATACAAATGATATGTTTCAAGAATACGGAGACATGTTTTTTGGATTTGAACATTTATTTGGTTTAGACCTGAAGCCTGAAGACATTGAGGAACGCATACTTGCGGCTGAAAAACTTTTGGAAGATCATAATAATAAGAAGGGTAAAAAGTAAGATGTTGGAATAGTAATAAAAAGTTTAAATAATTGGTGACTTAAAAAAATATACTTATATTAGAGTTCGTTCTGCATTTATTTATTTTTTATTTTTATGGTTTGTATCTAAAATGTGACTATTGATATTAATTTATGTAAATGAGCCTTTGTTACTTAACATCAAATGAATTATTATTATTATTTTATTATCAGTTCATTTAATTTATAAACTTAAATTCAGAAAAGTACGAATTAGTTTTTGAAAATCAGAAGAGTTCAAAATCATATTCAAATTCTTTATTGCGAACTAAGTGTAAAGAAAAGACGTTTGATCTACAAAAATATATTTAAAAAACATATTGTTTGAATAAATTGTACAATTCACATCATATCTAGATTTTTAGAGACTGTTTATGTAAAGGAGTACAGAAGAAATAAATATTTTGTCTTGTTCTCGTCAAAATTGAATGTGATATACGTATTTGTCTACAGCTGCACGACAACCACCAAGTACGTGGTGATGCTTCCTAGAATCTGTAAAAATAGTATGTGTTTATTGATTAGCCTAGCTAAGAGCTTAGAGAAATATTTACATCTAGGTACTTAGATGGATGAAATTATATGAAAAAAAAAACACTTCTATTTATGCTTGTTTGATGAAACCTAAAATGTGAATTTTGGAACAAACCGTATTCACCGTTCTTTTTATCTACAATTCACAATTTCATTTCCATATTACCATTTTTACCTTTTGTATAGTTTAAATAATATATCAAATGTGTATGGAGTGTACAACTTAAAAATATTTCAAAATAAACACTTTCTAAACTTCTAAGAATTGTTTTATTCTCACCGTGACAATTAGCGTCCTGTTTAAGGGGAACATCTTCAGCGGCGCGTAGCTCATCTCGTTCAGTACCAGGTGCTGATAGAACATCTGAAGCTCCACCAACAGTGCGCTGTCCTCGGATGGCGTGTACCGCATCATTTGACTGACCAGGTGCCGAGTTAGCTCCATCTGGAAGTTTGTAATCAAGATGACCGGAACCGTTGGTTTCGTGTAATGAAAGCCACGGAGATGTCAATTTAGTCAGAAATGCGTTATCATGAATGATGTTATAAAAATCTAATTCTATCACCAGTGTTTTCTCGTAAAGCAGCAGTCTTTTGGTTGTAAAGTTGCTATTTTTAGTTCACACTTGTATGAGTACAAAAATTGTGTGGAAAGTACTAGGAAATTACCAAAGAGGTTTAATCTTTTAAATACTGGTACATATTTTACCGTACTTCTATGGTCTGATACGTCAAACAAGTTTCTATTAATTTATATGGCAGATAAATTCATACAAATTCAGTTCCATTTTTAAATATACCTATATCTGCAATTGAGTCATTACTTAACTGTCACTGTCAATCCTTATCACCAGTGAAAAAGTTCACAGAATTTTAGAATTGACAAGTTAGTCATAGAGTCTTTTGAAAAGTGCAGAAGGAAGCCTTAGATATTTTCTTCTTCGTAAAATAGTGCTTACCTCATCATGTGTCCGATGACAGGGTTCAATAATAAGCAACAAATTGAGGAAATGCAGCACAACCCAAGTCAACTGCAGCACTGGGCTTGAACGGTCAGATCTGGATTTGTTAACTGGAATATAGCATAGAGTTATAACATAGGTAAATAGTATAAAAAAACTTTTGAGGAATATTTTGTTTCTGAAACAACATTTTCAAAATATAAATATTCTTTATTATAGCAATAATTCCATCACTAGCATTAGAGAGTACGGATAAGAGGCAGATCGGTTACGTTTGTTACTCAAAAATCTAAATATGGAACAAATTACAGATTATATAAAGGAAATGACATCGCGATACTTCTTATTATGTAAGTATTCAGTTCATCATTCTAAACCCCGCAGTGAAGAAATAGTGCGTCGGTATTTAAAAAAAAATCTCTTCTATACAAAAGTTTAACACGTAGGTATATGGTTAATACGTATGGAATCGACGACAAACTTTTCGTCAGTTATAAAAAAATCAGGTCTTTCATACATATCGACCGTGTACAATTTTTTTCAAAAAATTCTTTAAAATCGGGGGCTGTCTAGAATGCTGAACTATATCCATAGTCTGCGTTACTATATATGCCACTACCAGGATCTATATTCAACCTACAGATATTAGTGATAACATGGTACGGCGTGATGACCAAATGCAGGAGTAGGCACAGCAGTAGCGCCACCAGCACAGCGCCGTGACTCTCGTTGACCTCGCGCAGCACGTCGCATATGGAACAGTACAGCATGGTCAGACGACGGACTGTGGTCGGGATCGACTTTGGAGAAGCGTTTGTTTGTCCTGGAATTTGATAAAGAAACAGTCCTGGAAATATCAGACTCCTAAAATGATTTAGTTGCCTTCTTGTAGACCTATAAGTAATGTAATAAGTCAGAACTCTTCAGACTTGCTAAAATATTAGCGAATTATGTTTTTTTAACTGACTTTCCTTTTACACGGGGTATGAAGATATTCGTTTACTGTACTAACTGCCCATAAAACTAAGTAAGTATCATTAAGCAAAAACGATTGCTGGGAAGTGATTTTTATTTTTATAAGTGACGCACGTAAAACATTTTGTTTATGGGTGTACGGGGGTCATAAGGGTATTTAGTAGTTTAGTTATAACATTTCTTGTTTTCATAAAAAACCGTTTAAAAAAAGGCCATTTTGACCTTTAATACCTACGTAACTAGAAGGTTTCCCAAGCACGATCCTGAACAGGGTCCATAACTTTAGCTTTAAACATTATGATAATATGCAACGATCAGTTTCGTTTGGTGTCTTTTTACACCCTTCATACATACCTCTATACAGGGTCATAGTGTCGACGACGCTGTTGATCGATTTGTTGTTGATTGTGTACATGTCTATTCGACACTCCCTGTTCATAATTGCATGTTTTGCTTCAGGTGCTGTAAAAAATCAGTTCACATTTACATTTATAGCTAAACCGCTTAATTGAGTCTTCGCGGGGTAGGACGAGAACGGGGACCGGGAGAGGCGGCAGGCGCTCGTAGCGTGATACACAAGTGGCGAAATGTGCACTGGACAGTTTTTAGGATATGTGACGTCACAGTGGTTACAGCTGTGATCCAAATCACCGCGTAGCAATAGCTACGAATAACATATAATAGATATAATAACGTGTATTTATTAGCTATGATATTATGTATTTTAGTTGTAAGATATTATTTTTAGCCAAGATATTCTTTTACATCCCGAAAATCACAGTCACCCTTCTGGAGCGAATGGAAGACGATTTAGGCAGTATGGAGTACTGAGAGATAAGCGTACGAACTAAATATAATTCTGACCAATGACCGTTCGTTAAAGAAAAGAAAAGCCTACTTACAAGGACCTCAACTTATACTTAAGAACAAACTTAAACTTACAATTATTCAGAATTTCCTGGAGGAGATCCTTCAAGCAGTTATTGAGCGTTTGTAAGGAGGTGAGCACAGAGGTCGCTGTTTCAGAGAAAGTTAGGATAATTATCTGCTGCACAGCTGAAGATATGTTGTAGAATATATACAAACACGATGTTACCACTGAAAGACGATGTTTACGGTCAGTATCAGGAGTACAGTCAACACATAAGATAAGTTACCAGAAAACATCTCGGTTTCTTAGAAAACTTCTACCATATCTATCGACCTTGTTTATTATCTCTTTTGTTGACTGTAGTTTTTCCAAGGCGATATTAAGATATAAATTATATTTCAAAATTGATATAAATAAGAGTTTTTTTTAAGTATTTGAGTACCCTACAAGTTACGTTAAATAATAAGTATCCTACTTATTATATTTTAAAGCTGTGCCGCTTTAAAAAATAATAAGTAGGATCAAACTAATTATATCTCAAAATTCTCGTTAGCTGAGTAGGTACTAGATAATTTTGCATTTATATTTTGTTTCTCTTATTTTGTTAGTTTTATTAGGATATGTTTTAATTATGACTGCCTCGTTGGTCTAGTGGTCGCAAGCGCGACTACTGTGCATGAGGTCTTGGGTTCGATTCCCAGGTCGGGCAAAGTGTTATTGGGTTTTTCCATCAGGAATTTCTCAGTAGTAGTCTCGGAGTCTGGATTTGTGCCCGGTTGATGGCAATAGGCTCGCCCCCTATTACATGGGACTAAAAACATAACTGGCGAAATGTGGGTATACTATAAATGAAGTACACCTCTGCCTAACCCTTCGGGGATTACAGGCGTGATGTTATGTATGTATGTTTTAATTAGGAATGTCACAGTAATAGTCTGAAGGTTGGCAGTTGGTGGTGTGACACCTTTTTGGCTCTCTGGCGTGGTCCTGCGCCATATCTCGCCAGTCGTGTCGGATTGCCGTCCCATCGGACTATGATAGTGTAGGCAGAAGAATTGCACCCGTGTTTGTGCAAACACTTGTGTAGTAAAATATCGATCGGGGAATTTCATATTTAATTTTGTTTTGACAGATTTTCTAGCAGGACCAAACGTCGTCGTGTCATTCTGGCAAGAACTGCTTTAACTACTGCAAAGCTTGGGCCTAAATTTAAGTTTTTTTGGGTTTTTTAAGATATTTAGTAAAATTATTACCTTTGCCGTGATAAGTGACCACTTGGTATATGAATATACCATAGTCTAGCAATATGGTGGAGCATGTAAATACCATTGAGCTTACAGCTATCAACATTCTTCTGCCATCATTTGACGGGTCTTCTCGGTAGAGACTCAATTTTAGATTTATCTGAAAACATAAACATTAATGCTGTTTTCTCAATTTTCATGGTTATGTTAAGGGGGGTATGACCTTGGCCTTTGCCCTGCAGTGGGACAGTAATAGGCTGATATTATTATTATTTATATTTAGGGCCTATTTCACCACGATTCAATATATTAATATATCACAAAAAAACAGAACTTGCACACACACACAGACAACCGAATACCAATGTCGTGAAATAAGCCTTAAATATAATAAAAAAAAAAAACAAAGAATCCCTCAATACCAAAAAATTGATCGGTCCTTCTACTTTACACCCTGTATATTTAGAAATTAATCTATATGTTGGCAAAGTCAAGAATGTGGATTATACTTTATTAATCTAGCAGTTAGGGTGTTCTCTCGATGAGATTTTCAAAAATAATGGACGTATAATACAATAAATATTTAGCCTTATTCGTTGTTTTGTTAGTACATAGCTAAGAGCGTTACCTACCTCTTGAAGCTTCAGCAAGTAGACAGTAAGCCACTGCATCCGCATCAGCCCAGTAAAGGCCGCGGTACAGACCACCAGCCCCACTGTACCCACATCTGCCACCCACACGACGCGGGTCGAGTTGGTGCGGGTTCGGTACGAGCGCTCCGGCTCAATGAGGATATCTAATGCTATGGTCATAGTGGATAGGAACCCTGGGGAAAACAGTGACCGTGAAGGTATGAACATCTTATTAACATCTTATTGAAGTATTACCGCAGCGGCGGAAGCGTTCGGACGTATATATTGTTGTGTTAATTCACTACTTCGTATTCTTGCTAGATGGGTACGAAATGTAACGGCTGCGATGCCGATATTAACCAGGAGATATATATGACGTGTTCTCAAGTAAAGTGTAAGAAGCCTTACCATTTGAAATGTCTGGCGGTGACGACGGAGAATCACAAGGCGTTTACACAGGAATACAAGGAGAAATGGGTGTGTCCAGAATGTGTTAGCACTTTTCCAAAACGAGGAAATTCCGAAACACCAGTTCGAGGAAGCATTACAGCGGATAAAACTTTTACGGCCGGTGCGAGCGACTGTTACGTAAACACAAAGCGCGGTAGTCGTCGCAACCCGAATGAACCAGGAATTGATAAGAATTGTGAAGAACTACGGGAATTTCAATTGGAAATAATAGCGCGACTGGATGAACAAATTAAGCAGTATGCCTTGCTACAAAATAGATTTATTAAAACTGAGACCGAATTGCAAGATTTGCGAAAAATTATGGAGGTACTTCAAAAAAAGGCAAACAAAGTAGATACGTTAGAAGCAAAAATCGAAGATTTAATAAAGTCAAACGAACTTCTACGAGCCCGTCACAGTGAAAGTGTAAAGTTGGATACTACAGAGGGATTTCAAGCACCTAAGGGTCAAACACAGTCATCTAGAACGTTCGTAGACATTCTCAAACAAAAGGGGGTAGCTGACAATTCCACCAATATTAAACCAAGAATAGAATGTGTGGCCACTAAATCCACACGTTTAATATCGGAGAACAAAACACCACTAACAATAAATAAAGATAGTGAAATGAGTATTAGCTTAGTTGAGGTACATAAAGAAGAGGAGAAAAGACTGGATACAGAAGAAAATTGGACAGTCGTAAATAATAAGAGAAATCGATTAAACCGAACAGTAAATAAGGAAAAAAGTAGATATCCAAACACTGAGGTAAAAAAAGGTGGAAGCACGACTGCCGTAGACATAAAGGGAACGGAACGTAAAAAATTTTTGCATGTATGGCGTCTTTGTAAAGAAACTACAGTAGAAAACTTAGAAAAATACGTGAAGAATATATGTGGGTCGTTAGTACCAGTCACGGTGGAAGTAATAAAACATAAGACTGAAAGGGATTATGCTTCTTTTATTATTGGTGTACCTGAAAGCAGTTATGATACCTTGTGTCAATCGGAAAATTGGGCAGTGAACATCGAATTCTGTGAATGGGTGTGGTTTCGTAAAACAACCAAAAAAGCATAAAATTACTAGCACAGCTATTAAAATTTACTACCAGAATGTGAGAGGTTTACGTACAAAATTGGAAGAGTTCTATGCGGGTGTGTCATCTTCAGAAGCAGATTTATTTGCCATTACTGAAACAGGCTGCAACAAATCTATTAATGACGCAGAAATAGTGCCACCTGGATATACAATACTGCGCTGCGATCGTGCGGACGGAAGAAAACAGGGCGGCGCGTGTCTCGTGGCCACACCGCGTTTAGAACTGCGGCGAGTGTCCGTCCCGAGTGACGTCAACATTGACGATAAGGTGTTCGAACTAGTTTGTGCTACCGTTTACTTACAAAGTAGACTTTTGTTTTTAATGTGTGTTATTTACATTCCGCCAAACAGTTGTGAGAATGAGTATATGATATTGTTTAGGATAATAGAACAGATGTGTAACAAATATAGTGATATCATCGTAATTGGTGACTTCAATTTGCATTCCTCTTCGATAAACGTATGTAATTATTTTGAATACTTTTTATCATATTGTGGATTTACTCAGTACAACACGATCGTTAATTGTAATGATCGATGTTTGGATTTAGTGTTGAGTACACTTCCGAAAGGAGAGAGTGTGAATGTGCGTGAGGCGGGGGCGCCCCTTGTGCCTGTAGATGCGTACCATCCGCCACTAGACATGCTGGTTGAACTGCGGGTGGACCGGATTACGGATTCATTCGCGTACGAGTCGAGTACTGTACCGACAGGTTGGAATTTTAATAAAACTGATTTTTTTACATTGTACTCATCAATAGCGGCAATAGATTGGACTGATATTTATGATCTCGATTTAGAAATGAGTTTAAATTATTTTTATGAAAAAATTAATGCGAAAATAGATGACTGTGTTCCCAGAAAACAGCGAAGTCATGTAAGCTCAAAGTATGTTTACCCCGAGTTTTACACTGCTGAAATAATTCGCAACATACATTATAAGGCTATGCACCATAAACGGTATAAGGCGAGTAAGAACCAGGATGATTACAAGGCGTTTTCTCAGTGTAGGGCTAAAGTAAAACAGTTGATTAAATTAGCACATGAACAACATAGCAACAGGGTTCAAAATCAACTACAAAAAGATCCAAAATCATTTTGGAACTTTGTAAAGTCCAAAAGAGGTAGTCGAAATCCACAAAGGATTTTAAAAAACGGGGAGGTCTTGTCCAGTGGGCAATGTGTGAAAGAGTTTGCTCAGTACTTTCACTCGGTTTATAGCACGAGGCAGGCCGAATTGAATGTTGCTGCGGCGATAGAAGGGGCGGGTGGTGAGAATGGAGCAGCGCGGATTCACCTGCAAGAATTACAGTTGAAGGATGTGCGCAGTGCGCTTGAACAGCTTAAGCCGAAGAGATCCGCGGGACCAGACGGTATTCCGCCTTACATATTCAGAGACTGTAGATCTGTGCTGGCTGAGCCGTTGCTCCATATATTTAATAAGTGTCTTAAGGCAGCCGTGTTTCCAGAGAGATGGAAAATCACTCGTGTCGTGCCGGTACCGAAAGGAGGTACAAGCAACGACAATGTTAGTGGGTACAGACCTATTGCAGTACTGTCATCACCGGCTAAAGTGTTAGAGTGCGCTATTCATAACAGCATTTATATGCAAGTGAAAACGCAACTCTCAGATGCACAGCACGGGTTTCGACCAATGAGGAGCACCACCAGTAACTTACTGAGTTACATGACTCATGTGCTGCCGATTGTAGACAGTGGGGGGCAAGCTGATGCTGCTTACTTCGACTTCAAAAAAGCATTCGACCTAGTCGATAATGACGTGTTGCTCAAGAAGTTAGCAGCTGTTGGTTTCACTCCACACCTGCTTCATTTCTTCGCCAGTTATATGAGGGATAGGCAGCAATACGTAGAGTACGAGGGACGCAAGTCAGAGCCGTACTTTACGTGGTCTGGTGTAAGCCAAGGGAGTAACCTCGGACCTCTGCAATTTATAATTATGATAAACGATTTGCCCAAAGTCGTTAAAGATGCAAACTGTCTATTATTTGCAGACGATCTTAAGTTATCCCTGGCAGTAAGGGGCGATGATGACTGTGAACGCTTACAGAAGGCCATAGATAGCGTAGTTACTTGGAGCAAGGAAAACCTTCTACAATTCAACGCCAAAAAATGTGTCACCATCACTTTCTCGCGTGCACATAGTCCTATTGTACATAACTACAACATTGATGGGATGCCGATGATCAGGGTTACAGAGGTTAGGGACTTAGGAGTTACGCTTAACGCGGGGCTTGCGTTTCGTGATCATATAGTCAAGTGCTGCAAAAAGGCCTACAGAAATCTAGGGTTTATTCTACGTACCGTTCGTGATTTCACAAATATTACGGCGATCATCGCTTTATATAACACTCTGGTGAGAAGCCAATTAGAATTCAATGCAGTCATCTGGGCCCCACATGAGACTAAATATAGTCTCATGTTGGAGCGAATACAAAATAAATTTGTTAGATTTTTATATTTGAGGCTCTATGGAGTGTATCCATTTTACCCGCTTATGTATCCAACACTGTTTATATTAGGCATGGTTGGATACAACGAGCTGAGAGTTAGGCGTGAGTTCGCACTTGTCCTATATTTATTTAAATTAATTAGAGGCAAGATACATCACGCCAACATTTTAGAGTTAGTGTGTTTGAGTGTGCCTGACAGATATGTGTGGCGGCGACGTCGGCCTCAGCTGCTGGCTGTACCTCGTGGCCGCACTAATCTGTTAAATGAGGCGCCCCTGACGCGAGCGCTTCGCACTCTTAACATTGTAGCAGATGAGATAGACATTTTTGCTTGTACGCTGAGTGAATTCACAAGGATAGCATTATATGTAATAAGTTTTAGAAGATAAGTTTGTGTTCTTGTGTTAGATTTGCTTCACTATTACATTGGGTTCTACCTGTAAAAATAGTTGTAAGTGATGATGATAAATAAATAAATAAATAAATAAATAAATAAATCTTAATCTTTTTTCTGACTGATGACAGACTTGATGCTGAGCCTACTGCAGTAGACTAGGGTAACATAATCGTGTCGAAAGAATTTGAGAGAAAATCTGGGAAGTGATCGAAAGGGGAATTAAAGTATAAGGACATTTTCTACCTAACTTACATAAAGTAAAAGAGAGTGTCTTTCCGTAGAAGTTAGCGACTTGTGAGACGCGGACGCACCAGCCGGCGTGCGTGCGCCTAAAGCTGAGAGGCGCCACCCCAGCTATTTGAGACATACGCAGCATGAGGCACAGCGTGCCTGATACCACGCACTCCGTCTGTTGGGGCGAGTGCATCGTACATCGATACCTAGAGAAACAACGCAATTGACACAAATAGAAAACCGTATTATGTTTATTTTTCTATTTTGCTCTAATCTCAAACTACCAACAGACACTACTCTGAATTTTTCAGTACATCGCTTACCTAGAAGAAATCTATATTGTTCTACTTCTTGTCCGTCTAGTCTTCGACGAATGAAACAGGTAACAAGATCAAGCCATTGTCATAAAAAAATAATAATAGGGCATATTTGTCAAGTTCATCAAATTCAACTAATCTTATGTCTAATCAACAAGCAAAACTATTTGTCTTTCTTTAACAACGATCATGGATTCGAAAAAGTTGGATAAGAAATCAGTTTTTTAGCTCAACAAACGAATATACTATTCTTTTTAAGTCGGTTGGACTTACACACTAATAATAGTGTTTCTTCGTACTTTTAAACCGACTGAGGACCTGCATACAAGCCCTTATACGTTTTTAAGAGCTCAATCATAAAGCACATTGTCGCTATACATTTTTAGCAGTGAATGAACGCTCAGCCTAACTGCCTAGCTGAGCTCAGTCTATCTAACCTTTTTTCATCTAGGTTTGACCCCAATTCGGCTTTCAGTGTAACCGGATGCAGCAGACTACCAATATTTTACATGCAGCGACTGCTTATCTGACCTTCACAACCCAGTAACTGGGTAATACCTCCCAAACTCGGAGCCGTTGGATCATAATAGGTACTAATGTAATAGGTGGTTAAAATAAAGCGTTTTCGGAATATTTAGAAATCCTTAACATTATTTTTAATGGAATAATATTAATTGTTTATCATGGTGACAGTTCACGTATTTATTTAATTCTGTTATTTCATCGTAACTGTTCAAATAAGTTTAATGATCAGAATGTTGATCATGTCTGTGTATTTAAACTATTCGTTGAAGTTGTTATGATTTAGGACACTCTACACGTCAAGCGTTGTTGGTATAGCGTTTCGTGTAAAATGGAAAATAAGGTCATCAACAAATCAAAACAAAAGTAGCCACTAGTATTTAGTTCAACCATCTTGAAATAAACCGAATGATTCAATGCACGCGCCACCATCAGCAAGATACCTACACTGTATCTTTAAATTAGTCAAATTAAGAGAGATTAGGAATGTAATGTAAAGCATAGCTTGCATTTTAATAATACAATGATTTGAGATTATTTTATTCTCTGAATACGTTCATTCATTATGAGATTCTTAAAACTATACATAAATTATTTTGTTGGGCGTATTGCAAAAAGAAAATATATAATTATCACTCTAATATCAAATGTTTTGCTAGAATCAACAAAATTCTGATTAATTGTTTCGCTATTGCTAAAGGCAATGGTCGATAGAATAACAAACCATTTGTTAATTTAAGCCAATATTGGGTGAACGTGGGATTGAGAGTGATTGCTGTTGTTCTTGACTTAATGGGGGGTTTATGAGGTGAATAAAAAGAAGCTGTGGAAGATGAAGAAAGTGATTTTTCTTGGTCTTCAAAATAAAGTATGTGTATGTATGTGTTTTGCTTTATTTTGAAACTAGCTAAACCTCACGGTTTCCCACGCGGTAAATAGGTTACATCTTTAGTTACTGCTTCGTCCCTGTGAGTCATAGTGTTATACACGGTTAAAAGTAACAATAAAAAAACCAGCTGTCAGTACATTTATGTTCGCCTAACTCGTCAAAGTGTACTGAACAGCTGATTTTTAATATTGTTACTTCTTGAAAAAAATGTTCCCAGTCGTTTCGAGTTTGATGATCGAGTATAGCTTTCGGTTCCAGGACGACCTTAAAGTAACCGTGTATAGCTTGTTACCTTTATCGATAAACAGGCTATATAACGTTAGATCAAATCAAACTATATTCGTCAACTTAATCAATTTCAACTAATCTTGTCCTATCAACAAGTAGAAATAAATAATATAATCCCTGAGATTAATACGTGCAAACAAACAAAACAAACACTTTAGCTTTATAATATTATATTTTTCCAAACAGGATCCAGCCACCACTTAGATAATATAAATTATAACTTCATTTATAGCCGCTCTGCTACCTTCAATTTCTTAACCTAAGCTCGGCAATTTCATAGGTCGCATCACTGCTTGAAAGGTACCCATAAACATCTGAGTTTCACCATCTCCTGTTGGTATAGGCAGAGGATTCTCACCATCTGCTTGCCTTTTTGCCTTCCCAGCATTGTATTCAGAATCCAAATTATTATCAAGTTCCAAGGAATTAATGTTTTCTTCACTAAAATCGATTGGAGTGTACTTGTTAGACTCTCTTTTTTCTAAAGCTTTGGTGTTGTCGTAATTTCCGTTTTGTTCAACTATTTCACTTTTTGCTTCAAAGTCTGTTGGTTCATCTGTTTCGTCTGGTGATCTTGCCAAATGTTTTAATAATTCAAAGTTATTTCTACTGACTGGTTTATCTTTAGTTGTATGACTGCCTGGTGTATCATGTTTAGCTTCGATTATATCTCGAGGTTTGTTTCCTGTCTTTGATAAATCGTTTTTCGATGTTGTTTCGTATTTAAAAGGAGATAGATTCATAACATTATCACACTTTATTAGTTTCGTATTGAAATTTTCTGCATCTTGTTTAAGCAACAATGTATCTTCACGTTCCCAATTTAAAATTAATTTTAGATTGTCAGTTGTCACAATTAGGTTTTGTATCAGAATATCTTTATATACTTGATAGTCTTTTGTTTGTCGCTGATTTACTTGGAAGATTTTTATAGGAAAAGTTTCTACTTTAAAAATTGATAAAGAAAGTAGGAGTAAAAATGGTACACCCATATTTTCTTCGATGTTTTAGCAAAGAATAGTTTGTGTAACGGATGTTGGTATGAATATTTATCAGCTGTGATAAGGATCTAAAACTAGTTGTAGTTCATTTAGGACGATAGTGTTAAACGGTGTTACATAATAATGTTCTCGCATAATTATAGAACCGTTGATAGTAAAGTTATAGTGTGTGTCAATAGAAAAATAAAACGGAGTAAGTAAGTAATGAGCTTCATGTGTATAGAAACACATAAAAATCAGAAATTAATCTTTTTGTCTACATGGTTTAGATTAAATAACTAGCTATTACCCACGGCTTCGCTCGTATAATAAAGTTATTTTTCTATCCCTAAGGAAATCCTTAAATAAAAGGTGCACTCCATGATGATCGTTTCAAACAAACAAACTTACTTTTGCATTTATATTAGATAGTTAGAATTCAGGTCTGCAAGTAAAGAGAGAGAGAAAGAGCAGGTATAATATTATATAACTCAGTAAATACGGTTAGCGACCAAAGTCGATAAACACTGTAATAAATATGTACTGTGTAAATAGACACAAAATATTACGATGCACTGCTCATCAGTAGTTTAGGTTTTAAGAAAGTTTGTTTTAGCTTATTTTCTTTAATATTGGGCTCAATAAAGGATTAAAACTCTGAAGTGTTAAACGACTTTTGTTGCTGACCGTACATAATATAAAATGATGTGTTTATTTTTAATCAAACTAATCTTTAAACTTTATTGTTTAAGACAGAATTTCAGTTTGCAGACAACTTTAGCCTCCATACTTGGATTTTCTGCGACACAAACAAATTAAGGCTTATTGACAAGGCAGGTAAGTTTAGATTACGAAATTAACATTCCATCGGTACAAATTAATTTGATATACCTACCTAATGCAATGAAATTCATTAATATTAATAATAGTTTGCAAAGACCAAAAAACCACAGAAAAGTACGTATGAATCCCTTTTAAACCCTTTTGATTTTCATTAACAAAACAACATCAAAAGTACATCAGAATCAAGACATTGTAAGACATAGTTACATTCATTGCTGTTTATCTATAACGATTACCAAACTACCGCAAACTTAAGCCTCAATGTATAAAGTTTTGTAAGAAATAATCACAGAACCGAACGGGCTGGCTCTCAAGCTATGATTCGGTTTAGTCCTCGCCCCGCCCGCCCAACATCTCCACGCGTTTCTGGGACCCTGGTACCTTGCTTACGATATTTTACACGGTTGTTACAATTTTTACATAGTTTTAATTAAATATGGTGTTTTTAAGTCATGTAAATGGGTGAAAAAGTTCATTGAACTCAGTGGTTTGTCATCGATGGGTATGTAACTTTTAATTTTTCAAAGTCAAATCATATAAGTCAATCAGACTATTAAAAGGCACTTTTGAGTGTCAGTATACAAAAAAGTATTGAATCTATTTGCCCCTTCTAAAAGGTAGTTTCTTTGTAATTCAACAAACAATAATTTGTTTTTTTTTATAGATAGAATGATTAAGATAGGAATTGTATGTAACACTAAAGTGAATTTTGATGTAACATAAACGTAGTACGTAGGATTTTTTTCTAATTACAACAATTATAATTGTTTTTTTCCATAAGTATTTTTAAAATTGGGTTTTGTTGACCCAACATGGATTTTACATCTCTACATAGTATTTATAAAACAAAGCTGCTACCCGCTGTTTGTCCTCTGCACGCTTACCTACATCTTTGAAACTGCGCAGCGGACTTTAATGCGGTTTTCATCCATATATAGAGAATTCAAAAAGAAGGTTTAAGTATCTACGTTGCATCCGTGCAGATCCGAGGCGGATCGCTAGTAATTTAAATTATCACGCCTGTAATCCCCGTAGGGCTAAGCAGAGGTGTGCCCATTAGTACACCCACATTTCGCCAGTTATGTTTAAACCATCAGCCGGGCATAAATCCAGACTTCGAGGCTGCTACTGAGAAATTTCTGATGGATCAACCCTAACACTTGCTCGCAATCGAACCCAAGACTTTATGCTCAGTAGTTGGCTTTGCGACCATTAGACCAACGAGGCAGTCATTTAAGCAAGAGCTTTTATATTCGTCTTCAAAATTTAGATCGCTTTAATCGAATGAATCGGATCGCAAAGATAGACAATGTTTATGTTATCAAATGTCGAATAGTGCGGGCCTTAATGGATATTAAATGTTTCTCTGATACTAACACTGATAATTTTAACTGCCAATATTCGAATACATTTCGTGTTGTTTACATTTATTTGTCTTTTGATCTATGTACTGTTTATGTAATTTTTTGTGAGAACACGCTTTGTTTCGTCATGTTAGTGAAAAGTTTGAAAAGTTACCAAACAGCAGTGTCGGTCTAGTCTGAAATAGTGATTTCTTTCAAAACATTTTCATTGGCTTATTTTAAATATTATACCGAAGAGCAGCTTGTGTAGTAGATATTTAAGTAAAATATTTAATAGTCAAAGTCAATTCGTTTATTTCAATTAGACTATAAATTCAATCTAGTTGTCTCTGTAATTAGAATCCAGACGGATAGGAAAATTATTTTTTGTATATGAAAGCCAGATTAATGACAAATTGTATAGGCTATATAATATTACACTACGACTTATGGGAGCGGAGCAGTTACCAAAGACGTAACTTCTTTTTATTTTATTTTATATCGGGATTAAAAACAGGAGTACAATGAAATGTTATACATGCTTACTTACTAATAAAACAAATTACATTAGTGAATGCAGTGAAAGATTAAAAGATTGAATGAATGTTTTCTAACCTTTTATGGGATAGAATAAGATTTTTGCTTGTAATCATGCATTTGATCCTCCATAAGATTACCAATAAGACAAAAGCACACCTGGAGTCACTCTGATCCTGTTAGCTCGACTATTAATCTTCCTTACTGGTTTATCTTTTTACTACGACATGACATCGTTTATCTCGCGTCGCACCACAAAATTAGAAAAGGAAATAAACCAGCTTATTATTCCTGCTTTTCTCCTACAGAGAAGGCATTGATCACCACACTTGCTCAAGGCGGATTGGCAATTTCAGACTTAGTCCAGGTTTTCTCACGATGTCAGTGATGTCCAAGATAAACTTAGAAAGTACATATAAAATAGAAAAAACCACATTGGCACTTGCTCGTTTCTGGTAACGAACCGAGTAGAAGTTCCATGATATTTATCGCCAAAAATAAGCAAATGTATTGGAGGTCCTTTTTTAAGATATGAGCATATTAAAGTGTTAGACATTTATGTATGTTATGACTGTTTACACCACAGTTTCCAAAATACCTCATGAGTCATAGCGTGATGTTATGTAGCCTAAAACATTCTTGGGTAAACGGAATGTGTAATTCATAAGTTTTTTTTCAAATAAAGCCAGTTATTACTGAGATTAGCACGTTCAAACAACCCAGTCTCTTTAGCTTTACAATACAATACTACTAATATCAGATTGCATGCCTGATCCTTTGAACATCTTTAAGAACTAAATTCATAACATAACATAACATCACGCCTGTAATCCCCGAAGGGTTAGGCAGAGGTGTACCCATTAGTTCACCCACATTTCGCCTGTTATGTTTTTATTCCCATGTAATAGGGGGCGAGCCTATTGCCATCAACCGGGCACAAATCCAGACTCCGAGGCTGCTACTGAGAATTTTGAAAAGAACTAAATTCATACGTGAACAAGACGTACGTGAAATCAAGATAGTCTAAAAGTTCATTCCATAAATAAATCTTGGATTTAGTATAAGCACCTAATTTAAAAACATGAGAATTCGTCCCACCTAACGCTGCAGCTGCAAAGACAATTTTTCAGAAATTGAAAGGATATCTTTTTATGTTTTGTTGTTCAATAGATAAAATTGACTGCGAGAACAAATAGGTACGTTAGAAAGAGAAATAAGATATAGAAGGCACGATTAGAACGCTGATTGCATTCCTGCGAACAGTAAATTGTATTACTTAATTGTTTTGAATTAAGACTTCAAGCAATTGTGTCCTCACCTGCGGGGTCCAGGGGCGCGCGGGTAGGTCGAGAATGCGAGGACCGGGAGAGGTGCAGGCGGCGGGCGCTCGCGGCATGATACACAAGAGGCGAAATGTGCACTGGACAGTTCTATTTAACGTCACAGTGGTTAACGATGAACACTGTCAGAAGGCGAGGTCTCAATGAAGCGGTTTAACTATCATAAGAAACACAACATGGAAAATGGCGTCACTGCGTGTAGCCTTTAAAATGGTCCTTAGGCTCAAAGGGCAGAATATAGAAATGTAGACTATTTTATAAAACTCAAAGTCCACCCAGTCGTTAAGTCCGCCTTTGTACTTTTTTGTTGCATAAAGTTTAAATAAATAATAAATAAATAAATAAAGTCAAATCTTTTATTTCAATTAGACCATGAACGAAAAATGTTCATTTCACTTTTTTCGCAATACGGTTCATGAGATACAGCTTGCTGACAGAGGGACGGATGGACAAACGGACTATAGGTTCTCGGTAACACCCTTCGGGTACGGAACCCTGAAAATCAGTTTTAGTACTACAATAGGTACCAAGTGCTACAAAATTAAGAAATAGGAGCTTAATTGATTATGTTTCTAGATACATAGTGCCCTAAAAGAGGGCATGTATTCAATATATTTCCAAACAAAATTATGACATGCAAGCATGCACATGATTATGATTCCTATTATTCATTACAACCTTTATAAATAAATACTATTTGCCTGTACATGTGGGCAACAACATTGTTATTTTAATTGCTCTGGACACGACAACACAGCCGTAGGTTAATGTGTAGATAATGGAGCTATACCAGCCTTTTTAGTTTATGATTGTTTTTGGTGTGAAGAGGGTTTCAGTTACGCGGATATTAGGACCAAATTTTTAATGATCTGAATGAAGTTAATTTTTACTAATTTGATTATTATTCTGTCATAAAATTCTTGCGTAATATGAACGGATGTAAAATAATGCATAAGTAATAATTACATCGTGAGGAACTTGAATTTAAAATTCATATACATAAATCTGAAACCGTCTTGAGCGAGCGTGTTGATCAATGTTTATGCCTTCTCTTTATGGGCAGAGACCATTGCCCTGCAATGGGAAAATAATAGTCTGGGATTATTTATTAATTATTAAGAAACACATTGTTGATGCAAAGAAAAAACGGAACAGTTCTCTTCGAAAATAGATTTCATTGCATTTTCGTGTTTAGTGATATTAGATTCAAAAACTAGTGTGATGATGTAGTCTTAAATAAACTGTGATTTGTGCACGAAAACATTCGCAATGTTGTGGGTAACACGTCACTATGTTAGTACCGCTGGTATGTATTACAAACTTGGCGCTTGTTTACCTATGACACCCTAGTACTTTGCTTGTTTGTGTATGAAATCGCTTCGCACGGTCATATATATATGACTGTTTAACTAAATATACAGTTGTGCTCCACTATTTTGACAGCTTTTGATTTAATTTTAGATATTCCGAAAAGTGCGACGTTGTAAAGTTAGAATGTAACCAAGCAAATTAAATAGTCATGTGGTTAGATGTCATCTACAAATATTTGACTTACTTAATTAAAATAAGCGCTGGAGCTATGGCTCTAGAAGTCGTAGAAAATCGTAACAGGGGGACCTGTTACGATTTTAAATTCTTAATTACTCAAAAGGAATTTACTTAATGATCATATCAGATAGTTTTCCAAAATTTACTGAAATCTAAGAAATCTTCTTTGTAATATGATAGTCTAGGTGGTAGACAAAAATCTTGCCTTTATTTACAGCTATTAATGAAGATGCATACTTATGAAGCTGAAGAGTTGTTTTAAATGCGCTTATCTCTGGAATTACTGGTCCTATATACCCCTTAGTTACTGTCATAGGCTATATATTTTTTTCAATTAAATTGAAAACCAAACAAATAATATCTGATCCGCAAGAAACATAACGAAGTCTTGGGTAAATCTAGTATATGTAAAATGTACGACAGAGGAATAATATTTTTCCAATCTGCGATTCAAAGCTTGTATCAAATGAGATGGCACATATCGGTGATGCAAGCTTTCCTCGTCTATGTGTGGCTATGTGACATAGTTTCCCTTTGCCGCATAATCTTGCGACTGATAGCTTTTGCAGTAATGATTTTGTATTGTGCTTTGTAATTTTGTATATGTAAATAATTACAAATACAATAATTGGAACAGAAAATCATTACTGCAAGACTGATTGGCTGATTTTACTATGAAATTATTTTATAATTACGTACGTTTGGCGTATTCTGTACTTTTGCATGCGATCTGGTAAAATATTATGGCTGTTGTTAATTATATTTTTATGTTTTATCTCACTAAAGTTAGTTATTTTATCAGTGATGAACAAAATTGTACTAACTCTATGGACGTGTCTGAAATAAATAATTTGAATTTGAATAAAATTTAAACCTGATACTTTTTCCATATTAAAGGTGCCATAATAGCAAAATTGACAAGGTATTAAAGTGTTCGAAATCGTCCTAAAAAGTAACTACTTTTTCTAACTACCAATATTTTTTTTTTAAATATTGGATTAAAATGCCTGAATTTCAAGCATTTTTTTAATAATATAGACTCTTATGTTTGGTTTGTACATGAGTTTAGTAGGTCTGGTCAAAAATAGTTTTCAATTCCAACAAAGTAGTCGTGCCGATTGACTGATTGACGCGGATTAATGATTTATGTGTCTCGTTTTAATTCTAGACATTGGTTTCTATCTCAGAAGCATTGAATAAACATATTGATGTACAATGCTTTACAATACATAAAAACAATATGTAGTTACCTATTATTGAAAATTATTACTAAATTAGTTTTTTTTTTCTTATTGTGGACAAGGACATTTTCTAAAGAAATGCAGATAAAAATCTAACCTACGCGTGTTATATTTTCTGAAAAGGCTTTCCACTATTTTCAGAACGTCCATAGCTTAATACATACGGTAGCTTTTGAAATACTGTCAAGACAGTGTTATTATTCTGTAAAAAATATATTTTCGTAGGTTCTATAAACGCTATTGTGAATGTAAGTTTAGGTTCTGTACAGCCCTTAAAACTCTGTATCCTTAGTAGTCCGACTTTGGCTCCAAAAATTAAAAAAGCTATCTTATCTTACTACCAAGGGGAGGTAGAGGTACCCATATTTTAAAAAAGTATGATTTTAATATTACTTTGCCTTGTGCACTATTGGATTTCCAACGCTCGGCTCAGTGTCGAGAGTTGAAAATCCAACCACAGAAATTATAAAGTAATATTAAATAAAATAGTACTGTTGTAAGAGATGGCTTTAGTCTCCCAGTAGTTAAGGTTACCCGTCTCTAATGTACGTATAAGTATAAGGTTACGTGTTCAATACGTTTCAAGTACCAATGTGAATTCACTATGTACTTTCTAAGTTTTTCTTGGACATTACAGACATCGGTGAAGGAAAACATCGTAAGGAATATAATACAACTATAGGACTATAATATAAATCTGAAATCCTGTTCTTATACAGAGAAGGCACGAATATTAATGCCTTGTCTGTATAAGAACAGGCCTTTGCCTTGCAGGTAGACAATAAGACGGCTTCATAAGGAATGAGAATTCTTTTATGACCTTTAATTTTTTTCATATTCACAAATTATTCGTGGAAAAACACACACACAGCGATGACTGATATGAATGAAAACTTTCCTTCATAAAATTGACATGTCATACGCCCACATTTGTACAATAAAGCTCAATATTGACTAAAAAGGTAGACATTGTCACTGAATTCTGTCAATAAACACGACGTCACCGGACACACCTCAAATCACTATCAAATGAGTAATAAAAACCTTTACTAGAAATAATAAGGTTTATAATTCAGTGGCAAAAGTGACGCGTAATTCGACTAACTATGAATCACTTTAATCGTTCTTCTATTGTTTAAGTGGTTTCTTTTCAATTTTCGTTAAAGGACTGTGTAATTGCGTATGGAAGGACCAGTATTGCTTTTCAGTTCATATATTTATTAAATAAAAGAATTACCTTATAAAATGGTTGTAAACGAAATAGACGAACAGGCTATTAACATACGCATAAAATAAAATGTATTACGAATTTCTGAGCTTCGAAAACGAAGCCGAAACATAATCACACTTCAAAATGATAAAACGAAGAAGCTCCGAAGGAATAAACGATAATGAAGAAAGGTGATCTGAACTATCCAAATTCAAAGACATCAACTTAAAAGTCTGTCATCCTAGTGCTAAACAGTGCAATCTGCAATGTAATCCGCACATTAGTTGGATGTTTGATCTCACAGGCGGATGAATGTATCCGGACGTTCGTAATACAAATAGTATTCAGAAATGTTAGAACTATGCAAACGCGAATAGATTTCATGACAAGACTGTCAAAATATGAATATGTATGTAGGTACTGCAGAGGCTATGAGACAATCACGTTCGGTTATAAAAAAACACGTGAATTGATTGGTGGTGTCATCTGCCCTAAGGCTCCAGAAAATTTGCTTCAACCTTCGACTACTCCTGTTGTGAAGTGCATAAAGTGCATTGTGTATACTAAAAGTCAATTTTGAGCTACTAATAGTCGCAACTAAAGTTGCGGTGTTTCAGCATGACAATGGCAGTCATTATCCTGTCCCTAATATCTTTTCATAGGAACCTAAACAAAGAACATTCATCGTTTTCTATAAGTGAAAGATTTGACTAATACAATTGATCTATTTAAAACGACGATTTATGTTTTGAAATGAAGGATGCTAAATAATGTAAGTGGGTCAATGACCGCTTTTGCGCTTTTTTTACTATAGCTGTAGCAACAGCTATAGTCGCTCGGTTCGGTCGCTAAATGCGACTGTTTGTGGCGTAGTAAGCGAGAGCCCTATACTTATGTCGTAAGCAGTGAGTATAGGAATTCGACGATCACTTCGATCATTCTAATTACTAATTATTTAGGTAGGTGTGTCGGTACTTCAATAATAAATAAACTAGACGGTAGTGACAAATGGTAGTGTTTGTTTTGGTAATAAATTGCTTCGTTAAGTATTCAATAGGTTCACGCCTTCAAATTGAGCACTGATTGAACCACGATTGAACTGAACACTAATTTTTTTACAATACAAAGGATAGCTAAATTGTTTATTGACACAGGTAAACCTACATGCATATGAAACAACCACTTATATAGTTGGCAGCTGCACATCGTAATAGGCAGACCACCATTCAGCATAATGCTGTGCTATGAGGGAATCACAAAGCAGTTTCAATAGTTCAGTAGTTTTCAGTAGTCACCTTGAAAATGTAATTTATAAATTATTGTGTGTTTTTTAAAGAGTTGGTTGTGTTTTTTTAGAAGATGGCCTTTATATCAATCTAAAACTTGTGGAAAATGAAACGCTGATTGGTTATTAATTAAATAAAAATCATTTCATTTTTTTTTTCTTCAAGTATTAAGGGTCAGTTCATAGAATAGTGAAACTTGAAATAAATATCACAAACACAAAAAAAAAACGTGGAATTTCATAGTACCTAGTAATTAAGTATCAGGCAATAAAAAAATAAGTTTTTACCGCCTCAGTACACTGACTGTGCATAATAATAAAATTATTAAATAACAAAACAATATAATTATGCATTTAATACTTACACTATCTTATGTAGAAATATGGCTTAGCCATTGGTTTTCACTGATTGATACATCTAAATGCCTATTTAAATTTATTCTCACCGAAATGGTCCTATAACTTCAAACATGGCTACCAAATCCGTTACAAAGGACCAAATAACTTCCGCAGCAAATGAACCCAAAATATAAGTACAAAATACATCATCTACCTATAGAACCTCTTCATAAGGCATGACATGATATTATTTATTTATTTTTACACCCTGTCTAAAAAAAAGTCGACAGAAAAAATAAAATTTCGTGAAACCATGTTATGATAGTAAATAGACGTCAGTTACCGCCATGTTTACTGACTAGCATTTGTTTAGACTGTCGTTGACGCCGGCAGCCGGCTACGTATTTTTCTTATCAATACTGCTAGCTTACAGCACTTGCTATGAGGACTAAAGGTCAGTTGAGTTATTTTCTTTAATCACTTTAAAATTTGATCGAATCAAGGTTTAAAATCTGCTATGATTTAAAAACTAACAAAAGACCAGTATTTATCATGCTACAGAAGTCAAAGTCAAATCATTTATTTCAGAAAACAAGTTCAATTAACGATGGAAAGGATGCTTGAAGCGATATAAATCAGCCCCAATCTATCTATCTGTCTAGCCTGTATTGTCCCACTGCCTGCCTTTTTCTCTCTCTTTGCAATTATGGGCCAGGCTTTTCGGGGGCCTATCTGCAAAAAAATAATCTAATGACATATAGAAATCAATATCACGAGCTTTCCTACAAAATAAATTACTATTTCTGTACAACTTTTCCATTTCTTTTGACCCTATGACCTTCACTACTTTAGCAATTACTAGTTGTCATATCAAAATACGAACCCAGCCGTTCATTTAGAAAGTGATAAACAGATTATGAACAACTTATTGGGAACAACATTATTTAAACTATCATTTCCGATCATTTAAGCGACACACTGCTGTTAGGTTTGGCCAACACTTAATTGAAAAGTGAAGTGTTATTGGATTAGGTCACTGGGATAACTCACCTTACTTAAATTTATTTTAACAGGGTATCAAGGAGTATCGTTTTACACAGTTACTGGGTTGTGAAGGTCGGATAGGCAGGAAAATGAAACTGGTTTGTTGAGAGACGTGAGCTATGTGTGGCAAGCAACTTAAAATCGTTGTGAGTAGTTTCAGCTGATAATTAGAAGGATTATGTGAAAACGAGTGAAAGAATTCAAAGATTTTCATAATCACAATACATAGAATATACTGGGTTTGTTTCCATTGCCATTATTTTCTTTATAATAATGAAAACCGCGTAGGCGCCTACGGCGGCGTAGCGAAGGGCTTTTTCGTAGCTGCTACCGCAGAATTGATACTAAATAATTATTTTAATAACCATTAATGAAAAGTATCATTTTACATTTTGCTGTATTTTTAGTTTGACGTACTTTTTGTTCCTGAATCATTTTATGACCAAATACTTTAATGTTTTTTTGATTCCGTTTTCACTTAGGAAAAACTTAGTTCGTTATAATGTAGTTATCAACTTTGAAAATGTCGTTATTTCATTAGTGTTGAATCCATGGAAGAGTTCGTTTCGTTGTTCTCATTTTTCCGATCATTTTTTTTTTTATAAATTAGATACCTTTGTGGTTTTGATTTTAATAAAATAAATTGGACGACCTTTCAAAAAACTGATCGAGAATTCGTGTATCATTTTGTCTTTTAAGAAACTTCATAAATAATAATTATTTTATTCACGAATATTATTTGGTCCTCGGGTACAATAATTCATTGCAAAAATAAATTTTGAAAAACAAAATATTGCATTTGCATGTCTTGACGGTCTTAAAAGTAATGCTTTTGCTAGGTATGAGTTCTATGATTCATGGGACATGAAAAAAGATAATTTGACTTCCATCAATAATAAATAATACAGTGCAACTCGTACCTACACGTGCGGAGCTCGTTCGGTAGCTAGCAGTAGCCAGTTGCGTGAAAAAAAACAAGGCTACCTCGAAAAATCAGTGAAAAAAAATAAATATTCTTTGGGTGTAGTAAGACACATCACATAGCCGATAACTACGCATACTGCCTACCAAACAAAGTAACATTGTGCAAAAATAATAACAGAAAATGATTTTTATTTTTCTTGTGAAAAAACACGGTATACGATAGCGCACAGTTTAACACGCGAACTTTGAGCTTATAGGTGCATGCGAGAGAATAGGTACAGGATTTTTGGGGTGTGTTTTAATTCAGTTATAAAATTAAAAACTAGATTTTAAAAGTGGTAACTTTAATCTTCAATATGTCTGTAACCAGAAGGTTTGCAGGTATAGTCCAGAACAAAAAAATACTCGCAATTATTGGAAAGACATGTAAGTTCGGCTCCGTTGTGTGTCTTTTTACATCCGTTATGCTTGCACATAAAAAAAAAAGGTGGACGTAATTTTTTGTAATCCTTTGTTTCTTAGCTTTTTAATTATTAATTAAGAATGTCAATTCTGTGCATACGTAGGTAATTCAACTCAATTGTTTATTCTGAGGTTAGAAAAAAGTGAATATTCAATTTTTAAGTGTGTCGAATAAATATGATACGTTCTAATTGGACTACTCCAAAAAACTACGCTTTAGGTGTAACTCCGATTGGAAAAGTGATATTTGGTATGTATGAATTTCTAATTCTGTGTTGAGATCATTGACGATTAGAATTTTATTTATTCATCAGTTCAAGTACCTGTCCAAATTAATAGAGATATATCCAGTACTAATATGTGAATGGAATTATGAATATCTATTGCTGTTCATGTCAATTTGGATTTACTTCGTTTTTCAAAATTTCACCTATACACATATATTGCAGCAGTACAATTCTGTAAAAATCCTACTTGGAAAATTTAGGTAAGCTGACAATTTTTAGCGTCAGTAACATCGCAAAACGATCTCCGAAAACCGTGAAATAGGACTTCCATAAATATATTACTATGATGAAAAACTTAAGTGTATTTAGGACATTGTATAAATCAATAACTTATTTTACCGTCTGTCAAGTCCTTCTAATTTTAAACTAGTTTTTATCTCATAGGCATGGTACATATTAAATGAGGTAGTATCTGACTCAGTTAGCCAGAACCTTTATAGTACTTTCATATTTGTCTGACCAGCCAGTAGGTAAGTAGAATGTTATTTATGGAAACTTTATGATGTTGTCCGAATTTTATCAAAGGCGTCAAGTGTTTGTGTCGGCTTTCCCGACACATATTGTTATGCCATATTATTAAATTGATTGATAAATGGCCTCCCACGAGCAATATAATGTTTCAATATTTATGAATCATTTTCTCGATGAAATACTTCGAGATTATGTGGCTTATGTCGTGTTGGCCCAGTGGTTAAGGGACCCGTCTCTCATGCATGAGCAAGCGTCGTGCCTTCTCTGTATGAGAAGAGGCCTTAGCCCTGTAATGGGACGATAATAAATAAATTAACGCTGGTATTGTTATAGGATAGCTAGTTAAGGCACTATCCCATTTCTAACCGGGCAAAAATTATGTATTTTTATATAAAATTCAATCTAATTTAGTTTAGATTCACTCCGCGCTCGTGTTCCGCTCTCTGGTCTTTCGTTGCGCGAAAATCAAAAAAAAATCTTTGGTCCTTTGATCTTTGACCGTAGGTTTTTATTTAGAAAATAAGCAGCTGTCTTTTCTTTATTTGTGAAGGACGGACGTTTCTACTATTTAACTTTTTAAAACCTTGTTTTCCTGTATCAAGTTAGACATAAGATAATGAAATTAACAAGAACTCACGTTAAAAATGTTATGTGGTGTGCGCATTACGTTCATTGCAATTAAAGTTGTATCTTATTGAAATAGAATCCATTTTAAATGAAGCCACCTCAAGTGTTTTCAAGAGATAATTAAAAAGTTGTAGTATCAACAGTTGTAAAGATAGATAGAGTTTAATGAGCTGTCGGTGCTCGGACAGGGCGAGCTTTACCTAGTTAGTTTGCAGTAAACGGGACAGAAAAACACATTGGTCCTTTTTGCTGGTTTCATTGATACTTGAAGTTATTAGGAAAGTGATATATTCGAATTTATTTGTTATCTTTTTGAATAAAGAATCTTATGTTGTTGGCTAGTGTTGCGTGTTAGTTTTTTTTTAAAATTATCTGAAGAGTTTTATGAATTACGTGTGTTGTGAAATTTTATATGCTGGTATTTTTACAATGAATTTTACTGACATCTCTCGTGGTATTCATAGTAGAAAAGGTAGTGTAAAAATAAGTTTATAGTATTTTTAGCCAGCTTATTAGTTAAACTTTTTATTAATTTTTAACTGTATTGTATTGGTTGCTTAATTTTATGCGGTGATAAGGAATAGAACTCCTCTTTTCTTCTTATAACAGTTTTCCTTAAGACACCGGTGACTGTATAGGCAGAAAAGTCAACACTTTATAGGGGCCCGTACCCAAAGGATTCAAACAGGACTCTATTAGTAAGCCTCCGCTGTCCGTTCGTCTGTTCGTGTGTCTGTCTGTGTGTCTGTCAGCGGGTTGTATTCATGAACAGACGGTTAAAATCCTCACATAATAAAACAAAAATTAAAGGGCATAGGCAAGGGCTCATACAACAAATGTGTATTTTTGTGTGTAATATTAAATATTGTACGGTCGTACGAAACCCTTTGTGTACGAGTGCGACTCGCAATCACCCGGTTTTTTTTAAAGTTTTCTAAAATCAACTAACATTTTGTTCAAAGGCGTGGAGTCAGCGAAGGTGGAGGAAGTCACAGCCTCGCCAGTCCCGACTGAGTCGGGGGCACGGACCAGCCGCCCCACGCACTGCGTGGTCGGCGGAGCTCATGCCTTCATACTTAGGGTGAGATCTCCTACAGTTTATGTTGCCCTGGTAACGTCTGTTCCAGTACCCTCAATACTGGGGTAGAATAAATGCACAAGACACGTTATTCTGCGAATTATTTATTTACAAAGACATAAATTCTTCTACCACATACCTAAGTAGCCATTTTCTTTTTTCTTTTGAGTATGGTAAATCATCAAATGACACCGCTCTGGGCGAAACGGAAGGGAATGTCAGTCTCATATTGACTAAAACCCATCTGTGTTCCTTCTAATGCCCTTTACGTTCCAGGGACGCGGTGACTCTTTCGAACAAATACACAACTCTGGACAACTTATGTTGCCCTGGTATGGCTATTATTTCATTCTCAATAGTATTTACTACCCAATTGTATTTGATTCAATGTGTTCGCAACATTTTCTCATTACATTGAAACCTTCATCTACTTCCAGATCTCAAGTTTCTTCGGGCTGGCCCCCCTGCGCTTCGAGTCCCGCGGCAATGGCTTCACGGTCAGCATATCCGGTGCCATGTGTGTGTATAGCTATATTCTTGTCACAGTGCTCGGTGAGTCGAGTTTGTTTAACATAATAATTAAAAATATTAAAAAACACGACTGCAAGAATTGCATATATTTTTACTTTGTTTACTCGACAGTTTTTTTAAGACGTCTTTTATTTACAGTTTTATATTTTTTAAATCTACTTGTCAAGTTCTAGACGAAAAACATAGAAACGACCAGATTCATGTAAAAAAAATGAGGCCGGTATTCATTTACGTTTTAAAGTGACTACACCGGTTTCTTTTTATTTTTTATTAGCCTATGTTACTCAGAAGGCTTGTAACGATACCATACATCTAAATCGATTCAGGCGTTTAAAAGTTAAAGGGGAATAAAGAAACTCACATACATTAACCCTGAACACATAACACTCCTATTTTTGCGGCAGTCGTGTAAAAAGTAGCAACGATCGGTCCAATTTATATAAATCTTCCTGGAAGACTAGATGAAGTAACCGATGCTAGAATTTTACACCTCACCTCGACCTCAGTTCGACCAGTTTGCCGTGACGACATGACGGCATGACGCTCTCTGCTCCCTTGTGTGTGCATGCGCATACTATACACTCAGTTGCTTCTCTGTATGAGCTGCTTAAGTTTTTTTTATTCGTTTTTAATAATAGAAATTGGCGAAAAAAAAATCTTTTAATTACTATTTTTTCCTACGTTTCAGTAATATTTACAATATTCGGCCTGGTAGCGGAGATCAACGTAGGCGTGGAGCTGTCAGTGCGCATGTCCTCGCGCATGTCGCAGGTCGTGTCCACGTGCGACGTTCTAGTCGTGGTGGCCACCGCCGGCGCGGGAGTGTACGGCGCGCCCAGGCGAATGAGGAACATGCTCAAGTTCATGGAGAATATCGCTTCGGTAAGGAGATGAATGTTTAATTGTAATTGTACCGTTGACATTAGTTATAATAATGCCAGCCTAATATTGCTCCACTACAGGGCAATGGACTGTTCTCATGCAGAAAAGGCACGAGTATAGCGTGCGTAAAGCGAATTGGAGACCTCAATTGAGTTGATAAATAAGTGACGTCACAGATTGCTATTGCCTTAAAAAAATCTATGGGCGAATTGTGTTTTGACAGCACGTAAAAATACTTTTTTTATTGATTGGTGGTGTCAATTACTAACCAATTATTATAATGAAGGTCTCATGGACTAAGCTTGGTACATTTATTTATAACTTGCTCAAACCTCCGAGCCGCGACTTCAGCCGTGTTATTGTCGGTTATAACGGGGATTTTTTTATTGCGCGGAACCTCTGAATCGATTTTGACGAATATTGCTACAGACCCAACAAAACCCACGCCACGGTAATCGACATTTACGCGGACGAAGTCGCGGGCAAAAGCTAGTAAACATATTATGATTATTTTAAATCATCAACTATTTTATTTACTGAAATGGCCGTTTCCGAAAGAGGCGCTGACAAAATAATTTGAAAAAAAAAACCTTCATTTGTTGGGCTCCACCACAGACGCATAACTTAAAGACCGCTCGTTTAAACATAATATTGACATGTTATTTCCAGGTGGACACCAGTATAGGAGGTCAGTACTCGTTGGTGACGGAGAGGAAGCTGTGCGGCATCATCCTCGCGATACTTATCTTCTTCTCCGTGCTCATCGCCGATGACTTCACTTTCTACGCGCTGCAAGCTAAGAAATTGGATAGAGAATGTAAGAGAAAATACGATTAAAGTGTGGTGATTTTCATGGTAATCATATGGTGGATTATAGGTCTTATAACAGTTCTGTCTCCCTTGATACCTTCTTATTCATTTTTGTTTTGGAGCTTTAGACAACTTGAATATCGAAACATCGCAAATTTAATTTACGACTATAAAAATCGAAACAAAAAATAAAAAGTAAGGACTGATCACATGAGTCTCGCCTGCGTGGCGTGGAGCAACCTGGTAATTGTATGAAACCAGCAGTTTAACCACACGTGGCGACACGCGGGGCAGGTTAAGTATAAACGAAGCTTTTATGAATGATATACTATTTATAACTCCAACCTGTCAACCTCCAACCTTCAACCAAATAGTTCCTCTATCTGTCCCTGAAATAGAACACATTGTCATGCCATTAACAAAAAATGTACGTCACCCATTATCAAGATCACATCTGGGTGATACTCATGGTTTTGTTTTGTTGTAGGGGATGTTGTGACGAACTATGTAAGTTTCTATCTGCTGTGGTTCGTGGTACTGATCCTAGAACTCCAGTTTGCTTTCACGGCGCTGTCGGTGCGCGCGCGTTTCTCCGCTGTCAATGATGCGCTCGCACTCACCGCTAGACAAGTCTCCATTCCTGGTACGTCAAAACATTACTTGTCGATTTTTTCCCATTTTCTAATTGTTTTTGATTCCCAAAAATTTTTCTTGATTATTTTCTTGAAATTGCTGCCTTGTTTTTTTCAGTGGAGAAACCAAAGAGTGCATCACCTCTGAACATCTATGCTATCCGGGTAGCGCCGGCTGAATCCGGACGATCTGCAAACGTCAGTTTGCTGGTGGACTCCATGACAGGCAGGGAACACGTCGTCATTATTAAAAGAACTGGTAAGACTACCACCGCAACCTTTATGCTATCCTGGTACCTAGTACCGTATGCTGGCTGAATCTCAGCGGTCTTCAAACGTCAGATTTCTGGAGGACTTTTATGACTGGCAGGGGAACACGTCTGTCAATACAGAACTTGTAAGATTATCTCTGCAACTTCTATGCTATCCTGGTAGCTCCGTGTGCCGGTTGACTCTCAGTGGTCTGCAAACTTTATCTTGCTGTAGTATATTATCTGTGGCTTGCTGGTGGAATCCATGACTGGCAAGATATACGTCGTCGTCGATAGTGAGAGAACTGGTAATACTATCGCCTCTTCATCTATGCTATCCTGGTAGCTCTGTTTGCCAACCGACACCCAGCGGTCTGCGCACAACTCGTCGAGCGCCGCACGTGCGCTTATCATAATATATCTGTACATACGGTTGCGGTGCATACGGTACTCAAAAGAACTGGTAAGATTAAAAAGTACCACCTCAATATCTATGCTATCCTGGTACCGTGGGCCGGCTAAGCCGTCATCAAGCAGCAGCTGGTGCGTTTATTTTCTAAATTCAGCTTCCTCGCACTTAACAGAAGCCAGTCTGTACCCGCAGCAGTGTCTATCATTTCAGCCAGTGGCGAGCCTCGTCTCATAGTGTCCCCGTGCGACGCCGTGCGGCGTTTGGCGGCGCTGCACGGCACCCTCTGCGACGTCGTCAACAGCATTGATGACAGCTATGGGTTGCCCCTCGTCGTCATACTAATATCCACGCTGCTGCATCTTATTGTGACGCCATACTTCTTGATTATGGAGATCAGTAAGTGGTTTTGTCGGACAGTAAAGAGTATGGCTCGGTTTCTAAAAATAATTATGAAAATGAAAATAAAATGAAAATAATGAATATTTATTAATTTACACACAATTATAATATCGTAACAGTAAAGGCAAAGCGATGTTTTAAGTAAAGTAGCAAAACTATACAAAGGTATAAAATATCCTCCGAATTACCTAAGTACATATGATAGATAAATTAATTTATTTATAATATCTAATATCTTCTAACTCCGAGTTAGTTGCTAATAGGTACGAGCACATTTTATGTATGTCATTTAGTACAACATCTGAAGTCTTTAGTGCTTTTCAAACTCTTTTTACAAACTCTTTCTTTCAATATTACAGTTGTGTCCACGAACCGCGTGCACTTTCTAGTGCTTCAGTTCCTGTGGTGCGTGACGCACATGCTGCGCATGATCGTGGTCGTTGAGCCTGGACATTATACTATAGCTGAGGTAAGTGTCACAAGCCTCAAATAGTAAAATCTTCTTTTAATATTCTCTATCTGCGAAAACACCAGTTTAGACCTTTGATATCGTGATAAAGTAAATGTCTGTTGTAGTTAGCTTGCGATAGATGTCGCCATAATTGTCGTTCGCATGTTGTGCGATAGTAGGCGCCACAACAGACTAAATGAATCAAAAGTTAGCCTTTTGTAAAATTGATTCTCATCGTACCAGGGCAAAAGAACCGAGGGGCTAGTATGCCGTCTGATGACATCAGCGCCGTCTACCGGCGTGCTGCCCTCGCGGCTGGAGATCTTCTCTCGACAGCTGATGCTGCAGTCGGTCAGCTACGCGCCCATGGGGATGTGCACTCTGCATAGACCGCTCATTGCTTCTGTGAGTTCGTAAGAAACATTTATATTAGATAAAACTTTTACTGGTAGCCCGGATTCTTTAGGCCAACTGCTTAGAACAATACCGATCCAGTATAAGCTAAATGTACCAGCTACGTGCTACGTGTAACAGCTCACTGGTGTGTCCATCTATCGCGTGACAGACTACCTAATTCTCCTGTTTAATCGGTGCTTAAGCGAAGTGTCTCAACAATATCAATGATTGTACTATTTTTTTATTCTATCATTCTTTTTACAGGTGATAGGAGCAGTGACGACGTACCTGGTGATCCTTATACAATTCCAAAGATACGACAATTGAGGTGATGTTCCTAGTCACACATGCGTTCCTAGTATATAATTATACAAGGTAATGAGTATTACTTTTGAAAATGAAATGAACGAAGCAGAGACGGGTTTGTAAATAAAATAGTAGAAAATAAATATTGTGTATGTTTTAAGTACAAATATAAAGTTCTTATAAAATGATAGTGTTTTATTGAAATTTGATCTGTTTAGAAACAACTTATGCCGACTATCTTCTTCCATTACAAAAGCGAAAGGTCACTTCACTAACTAAACCCGAAATCTCAAATACTACTTGACCTATATAGCTGAAATTTGGCAGGTAGGTCGTTTATTGGTAGGACATGACAGTTAAGAACGGATTTGACTTTGACTTCCAAACGCAAGAAGTCAGAACCAAAGCTACTACTAAATAGGAAGCACTTAATAACAAAAAAGAGATAAGTTCTAAGTCGATATTTAAAAACCCATTAAAGCGCCAATCAATAAACTTTAATAGTAAACAAAGATAACTAACAGATAACTAACAGCTTTCGGATCTTGGCCCATAGTCCAAGATCCGAAAGCCGTTATGCCAGTTTACTATGGCTGAGAATTTGAGAATATAATGTAATTGGAATTATCGGGTCTGCGATTTGCCTTTTATTCCTGTATGTTTTACAGCCATGCTAAAATGGCTTACATCTGTTGACCCTGCCATCTTAGTTCATTACAGGTCTACCTATTAATCTTGTAAGTATTTCTTATATAAAACTACCTTTTGGCCGCAACTTCGTCCGCGTAAATGTCGGACCCCCGTTTCATTCCCTTAGGGGGTGAATTTTCACAGGGACGGGGCCCCCAACGAGGCCAACGCCTGCCGGGGTTGCCCCGGGGCCGTGGCCCCGGAACGTAAAGGGCAACAGAAGGAACAGGGTGGTTTTTTAAAGTAAAAGTCTGAAAGTCTCTTCCGCCACACCCAGGGCGGAAGGAGTCATTTGATGATTTTTACCATCTAAAAAAAAGGGGTTGAATTTTATAAAATCCCTTCTTAGTGGACGTCTTCTAACTATAGGTAATCTACCTCCCTGCCAAATATCTAATAAGTCAAGGGGTTTTCGTTCTATCTACTTTTCGATCGTTCGCTTTTGCATATTTAGATGTTTGCTCTATTTAGCATAAAACACAAGAAAAATTGTAATTTCACTTTCAGATCAGCATAACAGATCGTGTTAAATTTCCTTCGAAACAACGTTTTAGTATAATAACAAAAGCAACCGCGACACACCACTTTGTGGTCGTTTTGAAGATATGAAAACATGTTGCATATTACAGGAACGACGCGAATATTAAAGTTTTGGCTAAAATGCATTGCACATGTGCTTCTTGGATGGTTTTAGGGAATATCTTAGTGGATGTTGTCATGTTGTGATCGCCCAGTGGCTAAGTGGTACGTACTATGGATGCGAACCCCGAGCACGGTACCGTATTATTGTAAAGCCTTCTATGGTAGTAGATTGATACCCCCGTGCCTCGGAAAGTACGTAAAATCGTTGGTCCTGCGCCTGATGTGTCCCTGGTCGTGTCGGATTTTTGTCCAATTGAACTATGTGAGTTAGGAAAGAGGAAGTGCACTATTATGTCACTTGCACACTATTATGTCTCCTGCGTAGGTATTTAGCTAGTCTCCATTGAGATTAGCCGCCCTAATCGAAATCAGTCTCAAGAATATTATTTTAATTAAACTTCTGTGTCTCGTTTAGCATTAAACAACGTGTTAAGAAATACTTTTAGTCTTAATTAAATTCCACCTAGCAATATCTATTCTAAAATAATTAAATAACTTTAGAACTAACTAATTTCTAAAACACCAAGCTAACTAACCACTAAACAATTTCACGATTTGTAACTTTCATTCAATCTCGTTCACCTTGCCACAATGTTCGTTCGCGAACGAATGAACGAGCGACATAGCTTTGCATTTAACGTTGAACATACATTAAAACTTGCTCTGTGCTGCATCACAAGTTTACTGTAAGGGGTATACTATGTGGAAAGCGGATTTGAAGCGGAGCGGGAGTTTGTGGATATATTGGCTTATCAGCAAACGTCATTAAAGATGCCACAGCGCTCCGCACAAAGACACCTTTAGGCGATTCGTCGGTAGGCGACTCACTATTTCATATATAGGATGTAATAAGATACATCACATAGAGACATAACCGTTAACTCTATCTGACTAAGTATGTTAACGTGGTCAGGATAGGCCCTAAACGTTTTAAAAAAGTATAATATTACAGTTTACTTGGAGCTAGAAAATCTCAAAAAAAAAATCCCCAACTTGATTGTTGAACTCAGAACCTAGGCACAGATTACTGAATAGTTACTACGTAACAGATACTTCACTCAGTACAAAATTTCCAATACCTATTACGATAATTGCCTCGCGTCAACAATCGCGTCAACAACCACTGTATGCTAAAATGCGCCTAAATGCTCAAGCGTACAGCAGTGATTGCTTCCGACCGCGCGATTCCACAGTAATCGCAGGGCTGCGTCTTCGATAAAATTAAATTAACATAACTTTTTACCTATGTTATTGAGAACTGTGAATATGTTCTGACTTTTATGTGGCAGTTAAAAAATTTATCATTTATAAAATATTTAACCAACTTAACAAAAAGGAGGTGATCAGACATACAGGCCAAACTGAGAAGTTTGACTTGTATGGTTTGTAGGTATGTATGTTTGTGCGCGATAATCTCGCGTTTGGCTAAACCCATATCGATGCGGTTTTCAGAAAAGGATTTGTTACCTTTAGGAGAACGTTTTAAAATAAGTATAGGTAATACTTCTTAGTTTGATGATGATCTTCGGAGATGTTCACTAGAAATGAAAAAAAAAGCCTTAAAAAAGAGAACCGACTTCAAATAAAGCACTAAGCCGTAAGAAATAATTTGTTTTTTTTTTTTAATGTTAGTGCTAACAGCTGGTAATTACGAATCGAAAAAGCACCGACATCAAAGAAGAAATTATTTCTTACGGTTTAGTGTTTTGAAGTCGGTTCTCTTTTTTAAAGTTTGTTTTATTATATTTGTAAGTTTGTTTTGTTTTATATATTGGTGCTGACTGTGGTAGAAACCTAGATAAAACATAATAACACGGCATCGTAATTAATACGCGTACGAACGAACAGCACTATTAAAATTGAACGGCGTGCGCGCGCTTCGCTTGCGAAAACCGCACTGAATTTGATCCGCCGGCGGACCGAGACCGCTCGGCTGGCCGGTAGGCACTTATAGCGCGCAAGTACATGGAGTGACGGAGGCCTGACCTAGGTCAATTAAACTTCTTACATACATACAGACACATACATAAACACACGCCTTTTTCCCATGGGGATAGGCAGAAATTACAGAACGCCACCTGCTACGATCCTTACATACTTCTTTTGCCTCATCCATGCTCATACATATCGTTCGTATCGCACCTGATCTTTCTGAAGGACCTCACCAATAAGGTCAGTATAGGTCTTCCTAGGGCGACCTCCCCCTGCATTGCCACTCACCTCTGCCATATAAATAAAAAAACTTAGTACTATTATAAATGTGAAAGTTTGTATTATATATTTCTTTTGATTCAATGATGCCGGAACGGCTTAACGAATTTGGATTAAAAGCACAGAGATAGATATTGTCTGTAATAGCACATTGGCTTTTTATATTAGAAAAATGTTTGGTTCCTATATGATGATATACCTACCTATAAATTCTGATGCGGTGGAGGTCGCGGGCAGAAGCTAGCCATTTTATTTATAAACACGTATAACACCGCTCTCGCTCCGTCAGTCTGTCTGCTATCCGCTTTCTACGTGAGAAGTCTCATTTTGCATAGTTTTAGCAGCGGCTACTAAATAGTACCCACTGTTAAACTTTTATTCTCACGCGAGCTAAGTAGAGTTTAGTTTTAAGATATAATTTTGGAATGAAGTGTATATTATGTTGTAGTTTATTTTTGGATGCATTGGAGTTCTGGCTATGGATTATGTTCTCGTGGTAGAATGGAACCTACTATGTAAGGGGGGCGCGGCGTCCTGTCTAACCGGGGTAATATTTCATAGTAACTACTTAATAAGTATTCTAAATTGTATAAAGCAGCTCACCAAAAATTGACTATATTATACGTTTTTTACAACTCACAATTAACTAGCCCACAATTGACTTGGCCCTTGAGGCGGTTAAGAAACTCCGACATAAGACTTTACTGCCCACACGATAAAGGAGGAAGAAGAAGACAATTAACTACGTATAGATTGAAATTAATCAGCGTTAAATACCTGAATAATAAATGAATTTGTCTGACCAAAATTTCAACGAGATATCCTTAGAAATAAGCGCCTTTATGTTAATGTTTTGTTGTCACACATAGAAGCAACAAGTACCTGCCTATAATGATATTACATGGATTTTGTAAAACTAACATTGGGAAGCATATACGAGGAGTTTCTTGCTTGTTCTTCTCCATAGAGACCTACGTCTTTGAACGAGCAACTTAGCTTCAGCAAAACTTGACAATTAAAATATCCTTGTAAATGTTTAATTGAAATAAATGGCTTGACTTTGACTCTGACTTGATGAACTTTCGGACCATGAAAATGACAGAATTATGCTAAATAACTAAAATGGCTGCGGCAGGTCGTCACCAAACTTTCCTTTCAATAAAAAGTTTACAATTAATACAGATAACTATATAACTACTACTTAGTATCATATTATTATCTACGTCCAGATGTTTGAGCAGCTGACAAAGTTACACCATGTTATCAGTATCAATCTCGATAAGTTTCTGTTGGTATCGAACAACTGCGGCTGAAACAGATACCGATACCAACTTAGTAGCTTATTGTTCTAGTTTGGATAACCCTTTGATATCAAGTTCATGAATATTTGTTTTTTTTTTATGGGCCAAGGCCGCCTATTCCCATCGACTAAAACTCATAAAAGCCAGAATAAACAGAGGCGACCACGAGGAAAGCGTCGAGGCAATAAAGCTTGGCGACGCCTGGAGAAGCGATTCAACTGTTTTGTGTTCACAGAAAAGAACAACGAAAAAGTAAAGGAAAAATATTATTTCTGAATGATATCTGGATCGAAAAAATAACTGACGATCGCACCATCTGCCTAGCCATTTCCTAACTATGCAAGTCAGCTTCCAGCCTAGTGTAGCGACCTACCTAGGTATTTGTCTTCCACAATCTAGTTACTGGGTAATACGATACCCCTTGGTAAGACTACTTGTCGGACTTTCAGGTTTCTGAATACCCGTAACGATTGTCAAAGATCTACGATTGACAGCCAGGACCAACGGCTTTCCGTGACGCGCTAAATTTCATATTCCGGGCTTCTACTGAGAAATTAATAATGGAAAATCCCAAAACAGTTGGGCAACCTGGGAATCGTGTGCTTACAATATGAGACCAAACGGGGAAGCTATTACATAATAGGTATTTCTTTTCGACATTACACTCATATTTTGAAAACAGAAAATAGCATACACATATTTCAGCAACTTTTTTAATAAAGCATTCACATACGATTGCCATAAAGCGCGGCCTGCTTGCATCTCTTGAATGTAATGCAAACATACTGATGTGCAAACTTTTCTTTTATGTATTCTCGCTCGTTGAACACTTGTTGGTATTTCGATGAAATCCCCGTGTTTTCGTTTCATCTTGGATGATGGATGAGAGCGTATTGTATGTTTTTTCTTCTGTATCGTGGGTGCGTTAACAAATATATAAATTTATATACACAAACAGCCAGACTCGGAACTATCTGTAGGTCAGGTAGCGACAAGCAGCGCAGCTACCTATCGCTCAGCAACTGCGCCAACCGTGAGTCAGTGATTACGGTATAGAAAACGGAAAACTTGTATTGATAGGTGTAAATTAATGCATAATAATTAGAAGTAAAGCATTTAGAAGTCAAAGTCAGAATTCAAAGGGCCAAACGCTTGCCGGGGTTGCGGGACGTCTTAACAGGATACCGTGGCCCCGGAACGTAAAGGGCAACAGAAGGAACAGGCTGTTTTTTTAGTCAGTAAAAGTCTGACAGTCCGTCGAAGGACTCATTTGACGATTTTTACCTACTTAAAAAAAAATGACAGAATTCAAAACATTTATTTCAACTAGACCACTAGAAGCCACGAAAAAAAAACGATTTAATCTAGTTGCCCATTCCAAAAGGTAGCAAGATTTCCTTGGTTTATGGGATACAAACAAGGATGATAGATGACTTAAATTGTCAAGTTAGGCAAGTGTCCGGGTAAAATAAAACAAAAGAGGATTAAGTACATATCATGCGTAAAAAGATACTTACTTAACAAAGTCGAAAGTTACCATACCTTGGAGCCTTTTGGTTACAAATATATTGGAAGTAATCACTTTTTTTTGCTTTCTATCACTTGTTTCAATTACCCGAGTCCCACGTAATGAGACACAATTGATTTTATATTATTCTTTGATACCGGTATGACAGCCGGGTCTAGAGCGGTTAAAATTGTCTACTTAAATTAAAAATAGGTACCCCTACAACTCCTGTGTATGCACCCTTAAGCACAATAATTTGGTTGCGTTATAATGCATGGTATTAAAAAAGTATTTATTATCCCGACTTTTTTTTGCAAAATGTTCCTTAATGCGTAGTACCTTTGTGATGTGTTTCTTTTACAGCCTGTACTTATAACCAAAATGCTAATTTGTGCTAAGTGACTAATAAATGCAGCGCATGCTTTCTTCGAAAATTCTGAACAGGGAAGCAATCAGTTTACTCAAGAAATATCCTGAGTCTGTGAGAAACTGGCCAGTACTTCAGGACAGACTTGAAGTAGTTTTACGTGTAAGTATTTTTAGGTTCGTACCGAATCGGAAAACCATTGAACGTATCGTTTACTTCACTTGAACAAATTGAACGGTGAATTTGGAAACGTTTCGCCTAGTGCAGCGTTCAATTTGGTGCACATGTAGCAGAAAGAAACGTAAATAACCTTATATAATGTTAGAAAATACATTTAAAAAAGATATTAACAGATTAAAATGAGACATTTTTGTTTTTTTTGTTTGTTTAAACACGCAAATCTTTGGAACTGCTAGTTATATTGGAAAATATCGTTTTGTATATCATAGACAGATTTATGAGGAATAGTATAGACTATATAACATCACGCTGCGACTCAAGGGAGCGGAGCAGTTACCAAATACGTATAAAACCCGGGTATAACCACTGGGTATAGCTATGTAGGTATAATGTAAAGCCATTCACATAAACTAAGAAATAAATCTGGTCAAAGGTATTAAAAAGACACTTTCTAGATCGCACTGGAATCTAGAAAGTCTCTTAATTTGTAAAAAATAAATCCCATGTAACCCTCTTTCCAAATACTGTTCATTAACAAATCTAATTGTAACATGTAATGGCACTGAGTTGCCGTAGACATACCGCTGTTAAACCCGCGATGGTTTGTATGGTTAAAAATTGTTGTACAATGTTTTTTGTGATAATTAATAAACGCTAAAAAAAGTATTTTAAATGACTGACAAAATCTGCATTCGTGTGGGATTAATAAGAGTCTCATACGAACGCAGACTCTTGTAAGTCTAATTTTGTCTGTGCAAGTATAGCTTTACGTCTGTGCAAGTATATCCTCTTGCATAATGTCCTCTCAAACATAAAACCAACCATAACAAGCAGACGAAGTGTGGAACAGCCTATTAATAACAGCCAATTTAGTGAATATATCACCCACATAATACGCAGTTTAGGAACAATCAGTAATGGAATATAAATTAGTAGGCAGCTAACAAAGGAAGCCGGCGGCTTTCAAACTTGCACTACAGCCCCTCGATGCAAGTTTAATACTTGTGACACACATACAACTAAGTCAAACAACTTCTATGCATCGTTGATGTTATACAGGCTGATGACCAAATCTGTACATTAAAAATAAATAAAAATATCCGAGCGAATTTCGATGATCGCAATGGAAAATTTAAAAAAAGAGGTCAAGTTTGTAAGTTTGTGAGGTCGTAGACGGTATTTTCTGGATATACTGAACCGATTATTAAAATTCATTCACAAACCGGAAGCTATGTTTTACCATAAAAAAATTAAATATGCGTAAGAAAAATCAAGCGAATAAACTCGCGGGGAGAGTGCTAGTGGGAAATAAGCCAAGTCTTAAGGAGATACATATTTTTTTTATTTAACTATCAACTGAACGGAACGCGCGCCTGTTCTCAAATTTGAGGAGATTGGGGTCATGTACTTTACAAATTAAACAAATAATTTATTTGGAAAAGTTTTTTTTTATATAATGAGTACAATCATGTGTTTAACAGTTAGTAGTAACAAGTACTAATTAATAGTCACCCTATATAAAATTACAGTTTTTCAACCATTCTGTCCGTATGTATTGTTAAGCAATGCATCTCCCATTCGGCGCAGTAAAGTAGCGGATGTAATGCACTCTTGAGTTCTGGTTCAAGTCGCGCCCCCACGCTTAAGATACGGATCAGTTAAGCTGGCGCAGCATTAAACTCCCAGAGTAAGTGTTTTACAATAGAACTTGAGAGATTCCGTTAACTACCTAGGTACCTGTTTGAAGATAGTTAGGGAATAATACGGAGTATACGTGGAAGGTACAAATTATATTGAATTTCTCAAACATGACGGAATCGTTTGTCTTGGCATGTGAAGAGGAGGGATGAAACGCATCTGACTAAGAGAGTTATTAATATGAATGTGGATGGATGGAGAGGAAGAGGAAGGCCCAAGAAAAGATTGTGTTAAGAATGATTAAAAGGAAAGGGAGTCAGTAATAGTATAATTATCACCCCACTCGTTTGTGCTAAAAGAACTGTAAGCATCTTATCGTCTCCACCGACTTACACGAACGTCTAATGATCACGCCTAACTATAAAAATCAGACCCTAAGCCTAATACATTCGAGAAAGGCAGTCGGCTATAGTAGTAGATGTTATAAAGGTAACTAATCAACATCAAGCTATACTGCGCTAGGTGTGCTGAATCAATCAATTAATCAAATGAATAAATTAATTTATAAATTAATCAATAAATAATTCAAACAAACCAAAAAAGCAAACAATCAATCAAACGACCATTTATTATATAAAATATCTAGGTTGACAGATAGTACAATGAGAAACGTAAGCTCACAATATTTTTCCAACATGTATTCTGTCAAAGTGACGTGTGGAAGTAAGATAGAAGAAAAAACCGAGTAGGTGAGTCACGCGATGAGGAGCAAGAAAGCATGAATCGCGTGACCCTTTCTGTTTTAAACAAATCATTGCCATAGTAACGCAGCGCAAAACGTTTTAATCCTCGTTACAATCTGTGAGGACCAAAGTTTAATATAGCTCACAGCACAGCGCACAGCACAGCACAGAGCAGCTTAACGTTGATGAGTCATCCAAAGGCGAGACTCCACCAAAGCGGAGACGAGAGGAGATATCTCGTAATTAACCAATAGCATATTGTGTTGTGCTCTGAGCTGTCAAAATGACGCAAGCTGATTGGTTGTGAGACACATCTCTTCTCGTCTCCGCTTTGGTGGAGTCTCGCCCTAACACAGAAGAGCGGCGGTCGCCTATATTAGCTGCTGGCGTTGTAAATCGGGTCGTTGCATGCAAAGTCGCCGTCTCACTCGTATTACACATCCACAGCACATCGTAAAATCCTTATGCAAACGTTATGTGTAGTGTTGGGCGAAACTTTTGTTGTGCAGTAGTAAATTGTGAGTGTGAAGTTGTTCGTAGTTTGGTTCGGTTTATAATATCATCAGCACGAAGGCAATATTCATTTTGATTTGTGGACATGGAGTTTTTAATGACTTTGTGATGATTGGGTGAATTTTTGGTTACATATTATGTATACAAATAAATAAAATTAAAGTGTCTGTTTGTAATATCAAACAGTTTACTATGACGTTCAAAAGTGCTATGTAATGGCCTTATTGAAATAAATGCTTTGACTTTGACGTTACTACTAAATATATACTTTACTCGGTACTTATACCAAAAAAAAACAATATTTGAAAATGTTGTCTGTCTCTCGGTTTATCTATCTGTTTGTTGCGGCTAATCTCCTAAACGGTTGGACCGATTTTGACAGGACTTTCATTTGCAGATACATGGGTTATAATGAGTAACTTAATACAAAAGATAACCTTAAAAAAGATTCAGAGGATTTTTAATGCCATTCAGTTTATTTTTTATTATTATTAGTTTTTTATAGGTTATCTTATTTATTAATTCTGTAAATTATGTACATATTATAAATAAAAAGAAAGATTGTATTAAACATTGCCTCAACTACTTTTATACCTTCATTCATCCTCTTTCGTCATCTCCGGTCTAGTATACATCCTTGCTTAATACCGTGTACTCACTTACAAATCCGTGCACTAATCAGTACCTAGCGTTAATTGCCTAGCCATATTAAACGTGTGTACTACGCCGAACATTGCTAGGATTAGATGGGGTAACATGTATGATGTGAAGTGTGTAAATTGTAGTGCTGCTTTTATATAAAAAAGTTTGTTTATACGTAAGTTTGTACCTACAAACTCATTCTAGTCGAGTTATACAAGAAGATTTTTTCCAGGTTCCAAATTTTAATAGTGATCTTTATTTAAAATAATAAAATACATATTTTTTCTTTTAGTATCACTCAGTACTAAAATATTAAGATATAGCATCACATAGTGGTCCTAAAAAGTAAATGTTCGTGGACATTATGCGCCGCGTCGAAATCTGACCCGACTCGCGCGTGTTAGATTTTTAATGTATCACAGATGTGTATATCTATGTATTTAGACTAAACAGTTGTAATAAAGGAATATTTATAAATAGGATTATGTAAAAGAAAAGCCATAACTTCTTATGATATACCATATATTTTCTGTTATATAGCAATAGTTTAAGTATCTAATCAAAACCATGTATATATACTTATTAAAACCCTAAAATAAAGTACATGACAGGTAGTCTTGAAAGAAAACAATACATATTTATTAATCAGAAATTCATATTTATTATTCTTACATAATCACATTTATTTATCATTTAATACATTAGATAATTATATCCAATATATTTATAACACAATAATACATAATAAAAATAATCATATTTACAAAGCAACACATAATTGATAGTTCACAATATAATCGGAAATTAATCATAAATACATATTTATTAATCTATCACGCGCCTGGCCCCACCCCCAAAAATTGATAACAATCAAAACATAAGTTGCAAAATATACTACCTTCATACTTTCACCATACAAAAATGAAATTCCGGATAGAACAATATTCTATTTTAAAAATTTTACATGCCAATTTTTTTCAAAAATGGTGTCTTAAAAGGTACCTAATGTCTAGAAAAAACTTTGGAAGTGATAAAAAAGTCTTACTATATAGCTTGCTTATTGCTCGATTGCAAAACGCAGACCGCGTAGCAAAGGGACAGCTGCTACGAAAAAGCGTAGCACACCGCTACGATTGTAGCCCTTGCTACGAAAATGACTAATTGCAGTATTTCACAAAAATTTGAGCAGAAAATATTCTTATCTTACTCATAATAAAGTCTCAAACACAATAGCTTCGTGCAAAGTGGCGTTAACGACGTATTATTCTGTCAAGTTCCTGTCAACCTTACACAAGGCTTTTAAGAAACCTTAATACTGATGTCTAGACGCTGTCTGTTAGTAGAACATTGGTTTAAGTAAACATATTAACATCATGTTAACATTGTTGCTAAGTCAATAAATTAGATAAAATATCGTCTAATGGATGGATATACAAGATGCAGTAATGCTACTATGCTAGTAGCTATGTAGTGACTGCTGAGCATGAGGTCTTGGGTTAAATTCCCAGGTCGAGCAATGTGTGTTTGGGTTTTTTCATCAGGAAGTTCTCAGTAGCAGCCTCGGAGTCTGGATTTGTGCCCGGTTAATGGCAAGGATGGAAGGAGTGGAGGGAGGCCTTTGCCCAGGAGTGGGACAGAATAGGCTAACAAAAAAAAATGGCATTAGGCTCGCCCTCTATTACATGGGACTTAAACATAACTGGCAAAATGTGGGTGTACTAATGGGTACACCTTTGCCTAACCCTTCTGGGATTACAGGCGTGATGTTTATCTAACTATGCTAGTGATTATTGAGACGAATTCATTAAACAAATAAGATTATCAATTCTTTTCTTAGGTAATGATTTTCGTATTCAAGCTAGCTATCTTGTGGAGCGATGAAGCCACACACACAGGGCGATTTTGTTCTTTGAAAGAGGTGTATTCTTAAATACTGTCAAACATTAAAAAAAACAAGTATTAATTCCAATTGACCAGGTCCAGGTCGTAATTTTATTTAATTATTATAAGCGGGTAGTATTATTATTTATGAACACAAAATTATTTCTTCTACACAGCGTTAGTCATCAAAAACCCAATCTCTTAAGTTAAAACTTATAACCGTAGAAAACCACTAAAACGTAACTTATCTCTATATTTTACTACAGCACTTCCAAACATCACTTTTATCGATAAAGCACGAGTAATATCGACACGTGTCCCATCACTAGCGCTGTAAAGTGTTTACGTCCATATTTGCAAAATGGCGGCGTTACGACTGACTACACACGCAGAAGGGGTAAGCACATGAATAGCTGCCACCTGTATCGCTGTAATTTATTTAAATATTTTTACTCAGCTCTATGTATCTGAATATTTGTTTTGTGTACCTACAAGTACCTGAGTTTAATAAAACTTTACACATTTCTAAAAGCATACACAAAGCACACTTAGTATGTCCTACTATGATTTGAAAAAGTACATAATTATAAATTATAACGGTATTGAATTGAATGTCGTGATGGTCCAGTGGTTGACGCGTCCGCCTCTCACGCATGAGGTTGTGGGTTTCGTTATTACCTTTACTACAAGGTAATAGAGCCTAAGTCAGCTTTTACTTATTTATAGTGCACTTTCCTGGTACTTATAGTGTACTACTTTCATTTTTACCCAAAGCACAGAAATTATAGCAGCAATTACATAAGAGGTACATTGCAAAATTATAAGTACTCAAGAATTTGTGTGTCCGTGATTTTTGTGTTTGTGGTGAATTAAAGTGGTTCCAGTAGAAACATCGTTTTTAAAACATAGGCTTAGTAACAGTTCGAATCCGAGCAAGTATCAATGTGACATTTTCAATTTATTTAGTTTATCTTAGACATTACCGATATTATTCCGTGTCTCGAAAAGCACGTAGCCGTTGGTCTCGACTGTCATACGTGGATCTTTGACAGTCGTTACGGGTTGTCAGAAACCCGAATATCTGACAACCAGTCTTACCAAGGGGTATCATAATTATTACCTAGTTACTGGGTTGTGGCGGTCAAATAGACAGTCGGTCCATATAAAATACTGGTATTCAGCTGCATCCGGTTAGACTGGAAGCTGACCTCAACATAGTTAAGATGATGATGGTTAGGCTTTTATAAGCTGAAAACGTTAAAAAGTTTGTTTATTTAATAACATACCATAACATCACGCCTGAAATCCCCGAAGGGTTAGGCAGAGGTGTACCCATTAATACACCCACATTTCGCCAGTTATGTTTTTAGTCCCATGTAATAGGGGGCGAGCCTATTGCCATCAACGGGGAACAAATCCAGACTCCGAGGCTGCTACTGAGAAATTCCTGATGGAAAAACCCAATAACACTTAGCTTAACCTGGGCATCGAATCCAAGACCTCGTGCACAGCAGTCGCGCTTGCGACCACTAGACCAACGAGGCAGTCAGAATTAATTTTGTTTAATTAATATTTGTACAATATTCATGTCACCATCTTACTGCAATAAGAACTTCTCGATCAGTAGGTAATAAATTAAAATAACTTAAACCTTCTTTGAGTACTAAAAAGAGTTAACTCAATTTAAATACAATAAAATTCTTAGCGTTCAAAGAAATATAAAATATTCTGAATAAGATATTAAATTAACTTGAAAGGAAGACTTCATCGTGAAGTCAAAAGTTCTGATAATGAATTAAACATTGTTGAAGTTATTTGATTATATTTGTCAAAAAATAAATCATGTTGTCTCAAATAAAAAAATTGTATTGAATTGAAAGAATAAATGATATCTTTATTTGCAATAATATACTTAGGATGTATATTGCCTGCAGATAGTTTTTCCGGATCCTGGCTATTTGTGTGTGTGAGTTTAATATGTCTGTAAACGCACCTATGATACAGAAAAAAATCTTTTAAATCAAATCTGTAATTATTATGGAGGTTGGGGGCAACGGACAAATTGTTTTTTTGACATTATTCCAAAAAGTACACCTTCTTCAAAGAACAGAATCGGCCCATTGCTATTATACCACTGTCCACGCGCGGGGTCATCGCCCCGCTTGCCGATACCCAGCGGCAAGATGGAAATTCGAGAGTCGAAAATGAACAACTGCAGATAAAATCCTGTTTATTTTATTAGTAGTTTATCCTGTTTATTTTATAATAGATTTGTGTTAAGAATCACTAGCATCCTTTAATTCGTTGATGATGCAAGCTTTACCTTGTTTATATAAACATATACATAATTACCTATATCTACTGTTTGATTATTTTATTAAATGAGCATGAGCAGCCATTAGAAAGGAAGTCCCTGTTACCAGGCAAAAAGTAATACTTTTTTCCGTGATATCTTGACCATAAATCTGTACGCTTCAGCGTTTCTCCTTCAAATCGATATCCAGAAGGCACGGACCAGACTGTACCACATCAACTACACATAGCAGACACATGAATCTTTAGCTAGCTGTCCGAAGTTTGATAAAAAGAGCTTGAAGATCCTCGTCTTGGGAGTTTTACGAATAAGTGAGCGAGTAAAGTCGTTAGCTCGCGTCCCGCGGGACATTGCTTGACTTGCGGCACGGTGTGACCATCTGTATGTGTGTCTTGAATCTGTGTGGTGTGAGGCATAGCCGTAGCGAGTTATGATATCCTGGTACCTGTCAATTGAGCGGAACAGAATATTGAGAGTTGGTTTTTTATTTCCACTAGGTGTGAGGTTGTGTTTTTTTTTTTTTGTGCAGATTGCATGGGAAGGGGGGGAAAGGGCCGGGTCTCTCTATTATTTATAAATTCTATGGTCAGGATTCGAATATGGCGGAACATAATGAAATCTGACCATTCACACTGATTAATAATGGATATTTTGGTAACCAAAAATAGATAATCCAGGATTTTGTAAATTGTATATTCGTAGTAAAAAAACTACCAATAAACTTTGTATTTTGTTGTAGTATGTATGAATAGAAGATAGAAAATGCTTAAACATCACGCTATCGCTAACACCCACAGGAGCGGAGCAGTAACAAAAGTCGAGTATAAAATACTTTCTTTTATAACTTGTAACCCGTGTCCCGATGCAAATGTGTGTGTACCTTGGGTAGTCTTTCGATTCTAAGATCCCATATTTACCAGGCAAACATAATTACGCAAGATATTCAGATTAAGTTGGACTTGTATACGACTTGAGAGGGCGAACTTTAGGGGAACAAAATGTACTGTTTATAAGGGACAAGCCTCGACCCCCAACTCATTGGGGGTCGATGCTTTAACTAATTAAACAAAAGTATTTTGTGAAACTAGGTATAACAGTGACATAGGTATTTCCTCCTCGAAAATTCTTTAAGTTTACTTTATGTGAAGCTGTAAACAAGTTTGTGGATTCTTTATAGGATTCCGTATCCGAAGGGTGCTGACAGAACCCTTGTTATTCAATCTCCGCTGTTTGTCTATCTGTCTGTTAGCGGGTTGTATCTCTTGAACTGTACATTTTTACAGAGTATGTATTTCTATTGCCGTTTTAACTACAAATAATAAAAATGAAATAAAGTTTAAAATGAAAGAGGGAAAACACAAGAAACGTATTTTTTTTTTGTACGAGTACCTATGTCTTAAATATTGTACGGTGATACAGAATCCTAAGTGAGAGTCCAATTCGCACTTGGCTGTTTTTTTTTCTGAAATAGAAGAAATTTGCGCGACACACATTTAAAGCTGTGCAATTTACTGGCTGCCATTTTTAAATCCAATAAATAAGTCTAAAGCACGTGACCTGACTACTGACGTGACCTTTTGTATTGGCTGTACTTTAATAGTACCAGGCGAGCAGAAGGTGAAAGGCGTAAGTAAGCGTGGAGATTAACAATGACCGATTTCGGTCACGGCAGCTAATGAAGATGGAGACCAAGTACACAGGTGCATTAACCTCTTCCCTCACTCTCATAGTCACATGGGACAGCAATCCGCCAGGACTAGGAAGACAGCAGGACCAACAGTTTTTTTAAGAACAGAGGTGTTACACTACCTACTTCCAAACTCCAAGCTGCTATTTCAAATGGAAAAACCGAATAACACCTTTTGCCCGTCCTGGAAATAGCACGCTCAACAGTTGCGCTGGCGAGACTAACAGGTCGAGGCTTTGACAGTACCAGGAGGTCAGAAATGAAAGACGGAATTGTGAAGTTTGACAATGCGTTATTTTTACCTTCAAACACAGGTGCTTCAAACGTTTACAGGTTTGTAGTGTCAATCGCAAAAGTGTGTGTATTCGAGGTAAATGACCCCATTAACCTTCATTGCTTTTTTCTTATTTATTCTACCATCAAGCTTTCACACAGAACAAACACCTAAATCCTTAACAATCTTCCTTTTAACGCGAAACAAAGGACCCCGAAATTACAAACAAAGAATTACTGAAACGTAAAAAGAAACTTTTATTTCATTACATTTACACAAAAAGGTGTCTGGGTCCCCCCTCCCCCTCTTTTTCCCTCTCTCACACCGTATGGTCCTAACGTTCCTCCTAAAACTTGAGGCAAACGTTAAATGCTAAAGAAACGAACTTTATTAATCAAACTTAACTAATACAGATTTAATGTTACTACCGCCCTGGTAGGGTCAGTCAGGCCTCTGGGGTTTAATCACTAGATTAAACTCAGTTTAATTGTGTGCGCGACGTTGGGGTACCCTAGAACAGCTGTTATGGTGGTGTGTAGGTAGTTCGGTCGTAAAGAAAGTGCGTACATTCAACCACAATACGTACGTACTTCATAGGTACGTATTCTCATATAAGAAAGGAGGTATTTTAGCCTAAAACTAGCTTATACCCGCGTCTTCGTTCACGTGAATGTCAGAAATCATGGGTTTTATTGCGCAAAACCCTCCTTCTTTTTCTAAAATAAAAGTAAGCCTAAACATCCCATAGCATCATCCCGTAGCCTTCCTTATAAGATCAGCTATCTGCCAGTGCAAGTCCCGAAAATCGGTGCAGCCGTTTTGGACATTAGTCGAACAAATAGACAGATTAGACAGGCAGAAATACAAAATTTAAAAAAAAAAGGTTTTTCCGTGTTAGTATTTACTTACCGTGTAAATAAAACATTCATATTATTATGTATGTTGATTGTAAAATAGCTGTTATTATGAAATTACACACAGACACTTCAATTTTATTTATTTGTACAGATTGTTTTTAAAGAAAATTAAAATAAATGAAGAAAAAGTACTTTCTTATTACCTTAGAAGTTTAAAACGAGCTACCAGGACTACATAAATACATTGGAGATCAAGCCACCGTCCACTACAACCAAAAGTCAATGATACAATGTTTGCTTTTTGGCCCGAACGTAATTAAAGTAATAAAGGACTACGTCTACTAAGTAAATACGAGCCTTCGTCCACGAAAGGAAAATGCAAATATCTAAAGAAAAACAAATGAAAATGAAACATAACATCAAGTTTTATAATGAAACTAGCTTTTCCCGCGACGTCGTCCGTCAAGTTCGTTCTTAGCTGACGTCTTCTATTTATACCTGTCAAATTTCAGCTTCATAACATAACATCACGCCTATAATCCCCGAAGGGTTAGGCAGAGATAATAATAATAATAATAATAATAAGTTTATTAGTACATAAAAACATCACAGCAAACAACATCCGGAAAAAATGGGTTGTACTACCAAGGTTTCAAAGTATTGTCAACTTTCCGGGCTCCTAAACTAGGTACGCAGACCTGTATCTTAGGAGTCGGAGATTTAGCGGCTTCAATTTATATAATGCAACCGTGACTTTTCTGTTTGTTTGTCGTGGTAGTGACACAGCAATAGAAGTGAGCGATTGTGGTTGTGCATCAGGGGGTGTATGTGAGTGTAGAGTGTGTGTGAGTATGTGAAGTGTGAATGTTTCATAACATTTATTTATTTTAAAGTGGGCTTGATTAAGTTATGATTGTATGGCCAATATATTTTCTGTTTCATCATATGTTAGAGATGTACCCATTGGTACACCCACATTTCGGCAGTTATGTTTTTAGTCCCATGTAATAGGGGGCCAGCCTATTGCCATCAACCGGGTACAAATCCAGACTCCGAGGCTGCTACTGAGAAATTCCTGAGAGAAAAATCCAATAACACTTTGCCCGACCTGGGAATCGAACCCAAGACCTCATGCACAGCAGTCGCCTTCACGACCACTAGACCAACGAGGCATATCATTTTTGAGATATCGTGTTATAAGTTAGTGAGTGACTTTTCTCATTTATATTATACCATCTTTTACTAATAATAATAATAATAATAAAATTCATTTATTCTCTCTCACAATGTGTTTGTAGGTCTTCACTGGTTTTTAACTATATAAATTCACATTGTGAGAGCTGGTGCCTGAAGTAGGTTTAAGAACAAAACCTGTGTTACAGGTCACCAGTCCCCACTTAGTGGCATCATAAATAAATAAGCAGGCGGGTAACAGTATCTCTACTAAACAGTGCAGAACAGTAATAAATAAATGAAGAGAAATAGAAAACAAAATATTAAATAACACAACAAATTGCAAATAAAATGTGGTAGTGGTTGGTAAATAGTAGTTAATATGTATGTGAGTGATGGTTTATGCGAAGATGAATGCGAGTATATGTGTATGTTGGTGAATATGAAGGTAGTTATTTGAGTACGAGTATTAGGTAACTGTGTGGAGCAGTTTCTCTGTATCGTCATAGGCAAGAGTTTTTAAGTAATCTGTTACCTTTTTCTTACAAATGGGTTTGTGTAGTGGATATATATTATGACCCTTGTTTATGACATTATATAGATAATCACCTAGAAAACAGAAAAACCTATGGGACTGGCGCAAACGGAAAAAGCTGGTATTGCACACTGCATCCTTTCTTCGCTTATCCTTCAATAGATCAGGGTCATAAACAAGCTGCGAGTGCTTTTTGAGGACTGTGTGCAGGATAAAGGTTTGTCTTATAGACAATACATCCCACTTTTTGTACAGGTCGACTGTAGAAAAACGGAAGGGAAGATGCACAGCAACCTTTAGTATAGCACGTTGTGCTCTTTCCGCCTCGATCAGGTGCGTTTTAGCAGCACCTCCCCAAGAAATGATGCAGTAGTCAACAAGCGACTGGCACAAGGCGTAGTAGACCATCTTGAGGGTACGAAGGTCAGCTACATGACTTAGTCTCTTAAATATGTAGATAAGTTTGCGCAATCTCGTAACCAGGACGTCTATATGTGGTTTGAAGCTGAGGGATTGGTCTAATGTAACTCCAAGGTACTTGATCCTATCGGTCCTTTGGAGGGAAGGGCATACGCAAGGCTGGAGGGTTGACCAACACGTGTGAGCAGTAATTGACAATGAATGTGGGGGCAGGAAATTCGATCGATGAGAAAAAGTCACGTATTTGGTTTTTGTGACATTGAGAGTCAGCACATTATTTCGTAACCAGGCAAGAACCGCGTCGACCCCCTCCCGAGCCACACCAAAGACTCTATCCCAGCTATCACCGCTAAAGAAGAGAGCAGTGTCATCAGCGAATGTAAAAATTTGACCATTATTAAGGTGAAGCTGGCACAGGTCATTGATGTAGATCAAGAAGAGGGTCGGTCCGAGTATACTGCCCTGGGGCACTCCAAAGGTCACTGGCTCTTCGTTACTTATCATGTCATCAATTTTGACTCGCTGTTTACGGTCCGATAGGTAGTCCCGAAATAATGTTAGGTTAAGACCCCGTACTCCCATATTTTCCATTTTGTGCAATAAGTGTGGGACAGAAACTGTGTCGAAGGCTTTTGCCAAGTCCAGAAACACCGTCAGGCAGTTTCTTCTCTTATCCAGGCTCGTAACGACCGAGCTAACCAGTTCATGTACCGCGTCATTGGTAGATTTACCTCGCCGGAACCCAAACTGGGAAGATGAAAGAAGGTTGTTAACCTCAAGGAACCTAATCAGCCGGTCATTCATAAGTCGCTCCAGTACCTTCGAGAGCGTTGGGAGAATAGAGATGGGTCTGAAGTTGTTGACACAGTCCCTGTCACCACCTTTGTGTATTGGTTTTATAATTGCTAATTTAAACGCCTGGGGAAATATTCCTGTAGATATAGCGAGGTTGCAGATGTGGGTGATAGCGGGAGACAGAAAGTGCGCATATCTTTTTAGTAATCGGCACGGGATCTGGTCAAATCCGACAGCACAGTTGTCCCTTAATCCTTGGATGAGTTGTAGGATCTCGAGTTCGTCAGTAGGGAGCATAACCAAGGAACGAGAGGCGGCAGCATTCGTACGATCGTCAGGTTCATTTCTGAGAGGCAATGCATGAGCAGTGATTTGCTCGGCTAGGTTACGTCCAACGTTTGCAAAGTAACTATTGACCTCGTTGATACTCTTGTCCGGATTAACGCTCGAGATGAGACAGGAGGAGTGATCTGCTGTCCTGTTGGAGCCGCTAATCTGTTTTATAACATCCCATAGCTTCTTTTTGTTGCCACTTGCGTTCTCAATCTCTTGTTTATGGTAATTTTTTCTGGCTTTCTTCAGTATTGCAGTGCAGAAATTTCTGTAACGCTTGTATGTTGTCTTTTACTAACGACTTCGTCCGCGTAGATGTCTGTAAGAGACAGACAGAGTTTTTTTCGCATTTATAAAACATAACATAACATCACGCCTGTAATCCCCGAAGGGTTAGGCAGAGGTGTACCCATTAGTACACTTACATTTCGCCTAATATTAATATAGTATGGACAATCATTTCAAAAATAACTACTACAACAACGATTGGCTGATTTTACTAATAATTAGTTGTGTTTTGTTAAATTAGGACCGGGTGTTATGTATTTTTTACTTTTATATGCCGCATAATGAGTTAAAAGTTACGTCGTTTAGTCGTCCTAATGAAACGTGAAAAAAAAAACATGCCTTTTTAGCTTCTTTGGGTTCCGTGCCTAGCCTCTGCCGTCCGTCCGTCCGTTTGTCAGCGGGCTGTATCTCATGAACCGTACCTAATGGCTAGAGAGTTGAAATGTTCACAGAATCTGTATTTCTTTTGAAGCTGTACGGTTATACCAACCAATAATAAAAATAAATAAGAGTAAAAAAATAATAATACAAGAGATTTTTTGGCGTTTTTGGCTCGATGCTTTAATTAAAGTAATTTATATCTTCTACGTAGTACAGAACCCTTCGTATCCGAGTCTGCCTCGCACTTGGCCGGTTCTTTTCACTTAATGTATTATTAATCGAAATAAAAACAACAACAAAAAATGTTTAATTAGCCCCCAATGTTAAGGAAATTTATTTTTCAAAGTGCGATGCTCGTTGACCTGGAAAAACAGAGACTTGTAGTCTGTTAGGGACTACATACACGGCGACTTTTCGTTTAAAACAGTCGATCCCGTAAAATACGTTAATGCTACTTTATAAATAATGATTTCCTGTCTATTTTCCTGTCTGGATTTGTGCCCAGTTGATGGCATTAGGCTCGCCCCCTATTACGTGGGACTTGAACATAACCGACGAAATGTGGGTGTACTAATGCGTACGCCTCTACCTAACCCTTCGGGGATTACAGGCGTGATGTTATGTGTGTGTAAGTCTAGTCATGCCAATTCTAACTCAATAAAATCAGATCTTAATTTGTTATTAAAACACCTTTATGTTGTTATTGATTCGTGTTGAGAATTACTACAATAGTTTACGAATTGAATTTGACGTGCACGCAAAACTGCACTTTATATTATCTTCACGAAGAGTAAAATCTGGAAATGTAGGTACTGATTATTCCTGTAGGAAATCCAAAAAATTGAGAAAAACAGTTTTTTTATACGGGATTGGTTTGTTCTTGACTATAGTCTAGGTCAGAGGTGACAGAGACAAAGTCTACGATGGAGACAGCTTACCCAGAAGAAGCCTGTTGACTCTTACTTTAAAGAGATTAGTTTCGAAAGCGTTTGGAAATACAGACGCAGGTAGAGAGTTCCACTCCTTTGCTGTGTGCATTATAAAAGACATTTGGAAACGCTTAGTGCGCATTGGTGGAATCTTCTTTTTTATCGTGTGGGCAGGGTCGTACAACCTCACATATCCAAGTGTCAGAGTTTCTAAACCGCCTCAAGGGCCTCTGACGTACATGGTTTGAGTGGGACAGTAAGTCCAGGGGTTGGTAAAATAGCAACAAGGTAGAAATTTCTCAAGAGTTACGAGTACTACTGTCGTGAAATCTGTCGTGTATACTAGACATTGCCCAGTTTGCTTGCGACTGTGTAGAATGTTAAAGTCGCCGTGTAAATAGCCCCTTAGCCGAGCGACCAGACTAGCGGAAGTAATGGCTTTATCCTATAAAAACATTTTAGCCCCAGCACCCAACGTTTTTCACTCATTTTAACGAACAATTTTATTTATAAATAGTTAATTTATTTAAAAAACTAATAAAATGTTATTAGCTATGAACAGTCGCAAGCAACTTTTAGCAACGTTTTATTGTAAAATCGCTCTTATTACAACCGCATAAGATGCTGTTTACTTTAAAGCGCTGCCGTGCGTACCTAGCCAGTGAATGCGAATCATTTTCATTAAAGAAACGATTTGTAAATGGCGATGTTTATTTTGTCATCTCGCTCTCTCGCTGTACTGACTATAACATTACGCTATGATTCAAGGGAGTAGAGCAGTAACCAGACGTAACTAAACGCGGGTAAACCTCGGGGTATAGCTAGTGTAAAACAAAATGGGAATAATAATGTAATATGTGCAGATTAATATATAATTTAAAAGACCGTCTAACAATTTGATACTTTGAAGTCTACCTACTAAACTGTTACCCACAAAGAAGGATCTTCCATTAATTCGCATAATGGTAGCCACGCACGTATCGATATACTTGCGCAAGTTTAGATTTGCACAAGTAAATCGACGCAATTGTGCCCACCAACTCCAGATACTTGCACGTATTCATCTCACACACGTTTATGCATACTTGTGCAAGCATACACTTGTGCAAGTATATCGTTACGTGTGTGGCAAGGGACGGTCGCTTTCGGCAGGCGATTGGCAATTTCAGTATAACCACATTATTTAGTTAGTCTACCGGCAAGTTACCTACAGGTGAATTCTGTTCGACAATAATTTGTAATCGATTTCAAATACCTCTTCTTATGTATGCAGCCCTGGTACTCGTGATCAAACAACACAATATTCTATATGAATATAAAACATGAAATCTCCCAAAATTACTTACGTATCTTCTTAGGTAGGAATTATTAAAAGTGACTAGCGTTTGCCCGTGACTTCGTCCGCGTAAATGTCGGACGCATACGAAGTCGCGGAATAACAAGTAGCCTATGTCCTTCGTTGGGGTTTAAAATCAGTTCTGTGGTTTAGTCGTGAAAGTGTAACAGACAGACAAAGTTGCTTAGGACATTTATAATATTTAAAATGGAAGTTTGAATAATATTAGTTTGGATTGTGAATGTAGGTATAGGTAATTAGGTACCTATGTAGATATAACTGATTACAAGTTATTCTAGTATGTACTTATATACTTATCTTCGTAACAACCAGCTATTCCAACGTAATCATCTCATTCCCACACGATAAAGTGTTACCCACTGACTCCATAGATAGACACAATATAAAATTAACAATACCTAAGTACCTCAGTGCAAAATGCTAGACCCCAGTGAATCAGCACCGACCGTATATGACACATAAGTCATAAAAGATAAACACCTAACAAACAAAACTACACCTTATCACCCACATTAATAAGTTACAATTCGTACAAACCAGTCTCAATCTACTAAATAACTAAAACGATCTGAATCAAGACGAAGAAGGTCAAAACTGCGGCGGAAATTAGACGAATAGGTCTTTATTGGCACAGTGTGAAGAGTACATGCAGACGCGCTGCACTGAGGGGTTGAAACAACCCTCCGAGTTCCCCAAAGAAACGTTCAGTCTACGCCAGTCCGGAGGGCAGAACGGACGCTTCGCGCGCGCTCACCATTTTTCCGAACTTTCAATTCCATATTTGAAAACCAGTGTTTTTTTTTTTACTTTTTATTCGGAGGACGATCGGCAGCGGCATTCCGGTAAGTGCAGTTTAATATTCATAATATTCTCCAGGGAGGATGTGTTCGAAGTTCGAACAATCAAACGAGTCCTTTTTTCGTGTTTTACGACTCAACTTCGGTAGTTAATCCAACGGTTTTCCGTCGGGAGGGCTTATTAAAAAAGTTGAAGTTTAGGCGGTGTATTTAAAAAGTCATTGGAGAGTATTTAAAACGTTTTGGCCAGTGGAATTCTTAATTCTTTATGGTTTGGCAGTATTATAATTGTAGAGGGACGTAATTTGCCTGTATTGTTTTACTTTACACTCGACTTCGGTAATAATTAATGTTCTTTTACGTACTTTTTGTTAGAAAATTAGCAAGTTCTATTGATCTGACAATACTTGACGTATTAAAACCTTCTTTTTAAAGATTGCTTTAAGAAATTGTAATAATTTAAAACTGGCCGGATACTGGAGGGAAATTTATTTTTATACAAAGATTTGGCAACTACTGATCACCACATTTGTTTACTGCGTGTTAAAGACTTAAGTCTTAATTAAGACCATTCGAATTTCAAATTCGATGTCGTATTCTTGTATCGTTAATCAGTTGTATTTTTCTAGCACAATCTCAGAAAATATTACAGCAAAAAAGGAAAAAGAAAGTACAATACGTATAAACATATAATAAAGTACTAAGCAAGCATAAAAACACATTCTTCAGACATGAAATCACGACGTAATTACTAAAACAGATTCATCTTCGTAATGCCAGCAATTTATACGACCCGACACATTTCGCACCTAATTTGTATTAAGATAACTAATGTTGTATCGCCGCAAATAAATTAAATAACGCCTAGCAATCTACGCACGCGGATAATTGGGTATTTCACCCTAATAACCGGGAAAACTGACGGTCGCACTGTTGCCTGAAATATTGCTTACAGATAAGGATTACAGGCCTTAATGACTTGTGTAAGTTATATTTATTATTACTATTATAATGTAGATCATGGAAACAAGCGAAATTGTAACATATACAATTGCAATTAGGTACAAAGTGTGATGCTGGAGTTAAGATTACATAAATAAACGATAAAAATTATTTAAAAAAAAAAGAATAGGTAGGTACTAGACTAGCCTATTATTGACCCACTCACAGCGGACTCAAGGCGGATTGGAGATTTCAGACTTGTATTAATTATTGGCAGCTCATTGGCCTAGTAGGAGCAGAGCGCGACTGCTCAGCATCAGGTCTTGGGTTTGATTCCCAGGTGTGACAACGTGTTATTGGGTTTTTTTCCATTAGGCAGTCTGTATTTGTGCCCGGTTGATGGCAATAGGTTCGCCCCCTATTACATAAGACCCAAACATAACTGGCGAAATATGAGTGTACTAATTAATGGGTACACCTCTGCCTAAGCCTGCGGGGATTTCAGGCGCGATGTTATGTTATGTTGTATTTTGTTTGCAAATAGATGAATATTTGGATTTTTCCTTTAAAAAAACAGGTGACAACCCTACGTATGTCTGGCGACTCCGGGCTCTCATTCCATAGAGCTAGTGACTGCAAGAGACGTGTTAGCTAGTCTAAGTCTTGTCGGTATTTCCTGTCACGCCAGCTTGATATTCCCAAAGGGTGGCACTGTGTGCTTGTTACACGGAGTTTGTAGATGATGGCGTACGTCCTTTGTGGCGAGCTGGCTAGTCCGTCAGAGGCAAATTTTAGATTCAGGTTTAATATTGACTAAATGTTGGTAGTAGATACTATTTTTTTAAAACTTTTGTAAGTGGTTTTGTATGTGCTCAAAATTAAAGTAAATCATTTATTTTTAAATGTTATTTTCAAGTCCCACGTAATGAGAAACAATACGATACAATTTCAGTTTTATTTTATTCTATTATTCACAATTATTAATAGGTTGATAATATAAGTATTAAGCTCTGTTTTCTTTTATTTTTTTGTAATAGAAATATTTGTACGCCATACTATGGCAGGATATGCTGGAATCAACATTGTAACATCTATTGAATCATATTCTTATAAATAAAGGTATTTGATTTGATTCGTTGTCCAAAAACGTAAAGTTACGTTGAAAACGTTGCTACCTACAGATTTAAACGTACTTACCCAACTGCGGCGTAACCTAAAAGGAAGGTAATGCTTTTAATAATAAGATTCAATATTTATCTCCCTCGCAATTCTTAACAAAAAACCGATATTCAGAATCATAAAGTAAAAAACGCGAATGTAAGTTAGTTAGGATGGAAGGCAGACGGATAAACCAGTTATCTGATAAGTCTGGATTACAGGATCCTTTTACGTGATATTAATAATGAACATCGAATTGAGAAACCGAGGAGAGGTACGCTTCAATTTTTTTGAAAAATAATTTAGATCTGGTGAAAAATTGTATGAATATGAGTAATCCACTACATGGGGGTGAATAGGATGCAGGGGTGAATTGGGACGAAACTTAAAAAAGGATTTTAACGTTGAAATATTATAGTTTGTTGGTAAGAAGGAAAAAGAAAAAAGAATTTTAATTTAAAAAAATTGTTAAGAGTTCTTTATAAGAGTTTTTTTTTTTTTGAAAATAACCATGCGGACGAAGTAGAGTACAGAAGCTAGTTAATCTATAAAATATCGAATATATTAAATTTAAAAAACCATTGACGTCGGCCATCTTGGACCGATTCATCAAACATAGCTAAGAAAACTCTCGGTTAATTCACCTATCAAACAAAAAAAAACTAAATCAAAATCGGTTCATCCGTAAGGGAGCTACGATGCCACAGATGTGTATCATCATCTGATGTCTGATGTCTGTCTATGTGTAGATACTTATGTAGTACACACCCTGACACATCAAACTTACAACACCCCGTCGATTTTGCGTCGGGAGTTAAAAATAGTAATGACCATAATGCTATGTCCACACAAAAGAAAAGTTTTTACTATTTTCGAGAAATATTTAGAGGCAAAACTAAATTAAACATACCGCGTTCGAGTCCAAATTATTCGTTACAAAAGATTTAAAATTTTTCATTATTCCAAAGTCTACAAATCATCTACATAATCATCTTCGGTCAACCAAAGCCAACATTTCATAATTGAATTTTTCGACCTTTATAACATAGCAAGGGTACATTAGCACTCATTTCGCATTCAGATCGTCTAAATAATAGATATTCTACGTGTACATAATTAAATAATTACAAATTCAACTTTTATCTATTCTCTATATTATCCCCAGAGGTTAGATAAGGTGGATACGGCCCTGAATATTAAATAGGGTTACGTTCGCTGTATTATATATTATATAATCGATCTATATAACGAAACATTATAGTACGTTTTAGTACTAAATTAGTCAACTCCGACAATCCTTTCCGCCTTAACCAGGACGGAAGAACTCCTTTGATGATTTTTTAAACCAAAAAAAAATAGTTCCTAAAGTTCATATCATCACGCCTATAATCCCTGAAGGGTTAAGCAGAGTGTGTAACTTTAAATAGCCTTATTACCTTTGTACTATTGAATGCACCTATATTTCCATAACACGATAATATGCGTTTGTTACATAATTATGTAGATGGAACAGTATTTTTTCACAGAAACACAAAACCATTCCCAGTAAATGTTACTTAGTTTAATGGGGAGTATGCGTAGTTAACCCCGTATACAAAAATATCAATAGACAGGATTCTAGCAGTCAATTTAATGTTTATTCTGCAAATAGTCGTTCACCGGCAGACACTTAACAAAGTGCTCTACGCCAAACAAATATTAATCGATCATAAATTAATCGAAAGCCTGAGCACTCGAATGTTCATTTCATATTGATCAAATATTCAAAACATTGGCACGCTGATTGAAAAGCGAACGAATATTTACATATCGATGTATTGTTGGGGAAAATCTTCAGAATTTCGAGTTTCAGTCGTACCTATTCGTAAGTATGGTATAACAGCACAATATACTTATGGAGTGATGAAAGACACATATTAAGGCTGTTAACTGTGTATACTGCCCATGCCCAAACCAAGAAAGGCGACTAACACATTATACACGGCACCGCGCACCGCCGCGGTAGGCGGTGAAGTGGATCTCATGTCACATTGGCCTCTATGAAATTGGTCGATGTCTTTCACACGTACACTACCCGACCGCGCAGTCGAGCGGCGCAATCCGCTTTGCCACCACCGCAATCCGCGGCGGAGCGCGGTGCCGTGTGTTAATCGCCCACCGAAAACGTCGTGATGCAACGCAGACAAAACATTATCCTTTCGGACACATCGAAAAATTCAGAGGTCCAGAAGTATTTAAAGTTTAGTTAGAAAAAAAATTATGGAACTTTGACCTCCAATATCTCCATAACGAGAAGGTTCCCAGGTATAATCCTGAACAAAGAAAGAAGAACTTGTAACTTTCGGCTCTGTTGTGTCCTTTTACAACCGTTATTATAATATAAAATAGTACCTTTTTAGTTTTCGTCAAAGAAAAGTCTGTAATATTCAGCTTAGTGACTATACATTATCAAGGGCCATTCAAGCTGACGTTTATTGCACACTAGCTAAAGCCCGCGACTTCATCCGCGTGAATCTCGGTTATCTACGGTATATTTTTTTGCGCGGATCCCTTATTTTCGGAAATAAAAGTAGCCTTAATTACTTGGTATAAAGTCAACAATCTGCCAGTGAGACGTCAAAATCGGTCCAGCCGCTTAGGAGATTAGCCGGATTAAACAGACACGACATTTATTCATTTTTATAGACACATAACATCACGCTTGTAATCCCTGTAGGGTTAGCAAAGGTGTACCCATTAGTACACCTACATTTCGCCAGTTATGTTAAGTCCCATGTATTACATGGGACAGACATGTATTACAGGGGGCGAGCCTATTGCCATACACAATAGACAATACATTTCAATTTTACTTCTTTGTATAGGCTAAACTATTTCTACTCTACAAATCTAATAGAATGCCAGTAAGGCTGCAATTCTGCATTCAAAGTTGTCACCGCTGACCAATTAGGCGTCCTACAACGTTTATTAGGAACTTCTGGACCAATTAGAGTTGCAGAAAGTCTGGTTACAATTGCAAGGACTTTATGCACTAGTACCCTAGTTTAGAACGAGACAATAATGGTTAGCCTGAGCTTAATTGTACGTCGTGATAGCTCCATGATTAAGGCACCCACCCACCTCTCATTCAAGCGGTTGTGGATTCGAAACCGGGTATGGGCAAGCACTTATGTGACTTCTTCTATTTCAAAGGAAATTGTGCATTGTCACACAATATACCTTGAGAGTTGTATACAATAAAAGTAAATGATTATACGACTTAATGTAAGGCGTGGACTATGGTAAATATTTTCCTCTCAATTCCAGAAGAGATGATAGAATATTTTACAGAGGCATGTGGTGTAGACATGGCATTGCCAATAAACCATACGTCTTTACTGCTTAAAGAGGATTGGGCGTAGAATATTTTGCTTAAGGCTGCTTTTTGGGATTCCGTACCCAGAGGGTGCTAAACGGAACTCTAAATATAAAGATTCCATGGTGTGTCTGTCCGTCTGTCCGTTAGTCACTGGGCTGTATCTTTTGAACTGTAATAAGAAGACACTTGGCATTTCCACAGAGTATGTATTCATGTGGCCGCTATAATAAATAATCATTCAAATTAAAGGGAGTCACCACAAAAAACGTGTATTGCTCAGAGGTATGAAACCCTTTGTGTGCGAGCCTGACTTGCACTTGGCCGATGTTTACAGTAGTCAGATAACTTTTATCTGATAAATAATTAAGACATAATTATTTTCTACGAATTTATTGAAAGCTGTCAAACCGCCATATTTATTTCTCTGTCTAAAGTTGTCTGTTAGTTGAAAAATCGGCCCGTAGGTACCTTTTTTTTTTAGGTGGTAAAAATCATCAAATTACTCCTTCCGCCCTGGGTGGGGCGGAAGGGACTGTCAGACTTTTACTGACTAAAAAACCACCCTGTTCCTTCTGTTGCCCTTTACGTTCCGGGGCCGCGGTATCCTGTTAAGACGTCTCGCAACCCCGGCAGGCGCCCGTAGGTACCTAAGATGGAAAAAACCAAATGACATGTATACAAATTTTTAAGATCAGTAAACGAACAGGGTTCATTATACTTCGAAAATACGTAACGCACTAAAATTAATCAAATTGTCCGTGTGTTCATAAGTTTTATGTTAGAAACATCAAAATTTGTTACTGAACTTACTGCCTGACAAGTAAAAAATACTCCATTATTATATTTCTAAATTGCAAATTCAAATAGACAAAACAGACCTTTGTTTGTCTCACACAATCAATAGATAACAACAATAAATGGATAGAAACCATACACAATCTATAGGACCCATAAGCCCATGTACCAGGAAATCAGAAAACAATAGAAGGTTTCAGCTGTTTATCTTCCGCAGATCGTAACAATAAGTGATAAGGGTCAGGGCAGACGGGTTAGCAAAACGACGGTACTTAATGTCTTCGGACGAACGATGTATGGATTCGTTCTCCGAGGGTGAGGATGCTATTTCACACGTTAGGAAGTATACGATGGTATTATAGCGATGTATCAGCTCATCAATTAGGTGGATTGGGGGCTTTTGGTCATTAGTGATGTACTTTGTGATTCTAATATTGGTTTTTTTGTGAGGTCCGGGATTAAGGTTTTTTATGAAACAATTTAAGATAATTTAAATATTACCTTTCTGATTTTATCCTAATACACATTTTTACTAACTACAAACTTCATATATCTATAAAAATAATAACCATGTATAGTCAAAATTATTTAAGCTCAATTTTTTTAATTTGTAGCGCTGGGTACCTATTGTATCAGAAATTATTTTTATTTAAAGTACATAGTTATCACATTTATTAATACATAGTTATTCAATTATGATCAAAATATAGTACATATCTTTTAAATATAAACAGTAAGTATGGTGTTTCTTGCCCATTCTTCTCTATACGAAACTACCTCTTGGAAAGGACTACTAGATTGATAATTATTTTCCTGTTAATGGTCTAATTGAAATAAATGATTTCACTTTGGCTTTAACATAGTTATCCTAATACGCTATGAAATGGGGATGGTAAGATGGTATACATTCCAATCTAAAATTCACAAAGGCCTCTATTTTCCATTCTATAAATACATAACCCACATCAAAACAACAAACTACAAGTTCGTATAGCACTTTAATATTCCATTCCTAACGTAGGATAGTTGACATTTGGATGCTAACCTATCCCTCATGTTACTTAGTCCCCTCTCCGGACTACCAAAAACATCGAGTGAGGTGACATTGACATTAATCAGGGTCTGGCTATGATACCCTGGTATTACGATGAAGGCATTCCACTCCGAATATCTAATAGACAGATTGACGACAAAAAAAAGTCGTAGTGATTTTACATATTTGATGTTTGTTTTTTTGTTATTATTGGCTAGATATTATACCGCGTTAAGTTATGTGCTCCGCTCCGGTAGGTCGTAGCGTGATGTTATAATAGCCATCTTCGATGAAAGGGCTATTTAACGCAAAAGGATTCTCCAAATGCGTGCCTTCTCTATATGGGCAAAGGCCTCTTCTTTGCCCTGCAGTGGTACAATAATAGGCTGGATATATCATTTTAATCATATTTCAGTTCTAAACTAAAACCTCAAATTTCATCGCACTAGGAAAAAGTGTTCCTTTGTTCACAGTCACACAACGTGAATCGAAAAGCTTTTCAAAAGTTCAACAATTGCCTCTCTGCATACGTTCGCGAGATTTTTAGAGCATAAAGTCACTTTGACAAAAGGCCTCGCTGTTATATACCTACTCGTATGTTACCGTATATTAATGCTCATATTTCATGAGAGATCGATGAGAGCAGATGCAGCAGTGCAGTAGTAGCTCCCTAAGTCCCATAGGTAGTTGAGACGGTCTGAGAAAAGTGGCATATTGAATATAATTTTGCATAGCACATACATATTTTATGAGTACTATGTACAGTCACGAGCAAAAACAAGTATACACTTAGCAATATTACGAAGCTATTTTCTTCGAATATATTGATTGAAATGTCACGTTTTTAGTAATATAGTATTTTGAATTCAATACTACTATGAAATAGGTCTTATATCAAACTTACAACCATTACCTATTTCACTAGAAAATCGCTTTTGAATTTTACTAAGTGTATACTTGTTTTTGCTCGTGACTGTACAAACGAGCAAGGTGTTTGATATACAGGCAGCTAACTTTCAACTACTTTTAAACAATGTCTCGAGTGTGTTAATTCTTTACAAAATTAAAATAGGTTACAAAATTATTAGACACCACAAGCCTCGTTATAGTTATAGACTGCTGAGCATGACGTCTTGGATTCGATTGTTCGGCGGTGTTATTAGGTTTTTCTATCAAGAATTTCTCTTAGAAGCTTCGGAGTCTGGATTTGTGCGCGGTTGATGGCAATATGCTTGCCCCCTATTACATGGAACCTAAACATAACTGTAACTTGCTAAATGTGGGTGTACTAATGTGTATACCTCTGCCTTACCCTTCGGGAGTTTTTTTTTTTGTCTAAGGTAAGGTCTGGAAGAGCTGGTCCGATTACAAAAATTCTTTCACTGATTCAAAGCTACAGAAGCTAGTAAAAAAATGTAACAAAATGTCACAAGACATAAAAGTCATGAAAAACATATTTTCCTTAACATTTTTCTTTTACCGACGAACAGCCGAATACAGTCGACGACATCATTAGTTGCTCCTCAAGCCCCCAGTAATGACTACGATGTCCTGTATAACTAAACCGTTAAATTAAGTCCTTGCCTGCGGGGTACAGGGGCGCGGGGGTAGGGCGAGAACGGGGACCGGGGGAAGTGCGGGCGGCGGGCGCTCGTAGCGTGATACACAAGGGTGTGATATTGCGTGATATTCATCATCTTCATCATATCAGCCTATGGCCGTCCACTGCTGAACGTAGGCCTTCACCAAAGGGCGCCAACCAACCCGTTCTTGGGCAGCCCGCGTCCATCCGCTTCCCACCACCTTCTGATATGCGTCACGATATAGATGCCACCTGATAGCAACTCACAATGATGGAAAAAGTGGCTGGAAGAAGACCAGTTGGCCAGAGAAGAAAGTCGTGGCTTCGCGAGCAGACAGCACCGCTGAACTGTTCCGCTGTTTTTTATTGTGCACGCTGGAAATCCTCATGGACTTCCTGCTACGTGGGGGTGACGGGGGGGGCATGCTGGACTCTTACCAGCTAAAACCACCGCAGTGATCCACTTTTGCCTATGGCCGGGAGTGCGGAATTCGCATAAGCATTCACCGCTCCCCCGAGAACTGTTCCGCCTCGCAAAAGACAGATTGAAGTTTTCCAACATTCTGTAGCTGAACAGGCACTGCGAAGAAGAAGAAGAAGAAGTGTCAGCAGACGAGGACTCAATTAAGCGATTCAGCTATAGGTACAGTTTACCGACGGTCGCTCGTTATCCCATTGCCGTTGGTCATTTGTTCATTACAAAGACGCGTCGTGTCTTGTCTTTAATACTTCATTTTCTAGAATTACCTACTAGATTAAAACAATGTTTTTACTTTTGTATAGCCTTTGGGGATGATGTCATCGTGTTTTTGAAGATTTTTGAGAATCTCAGTTACAGATAAACATTTTATTGGTAAACGAATTAGAAGTCACAAAGTTTAGTTCATTTAAAATGTAGGTACAGTCACCAATGGGATAGGTTTCCAGGGTGGTCAGACATAAATGGTTTTTTTTTTTAGAAAACCGTGGATATCTTCGTGTGAAACTTAAATTAATGGACTGTTTAATATCTACGAGTACTTTTTAAAATAAATTACGTTTAAAAACATCCATTGGTTTCTAAGAAAATTTCAACTATAACTGACGACCCTGCTTGCCTATCTCTTTTGTTGCACATAAATACTAAATAAGTTAAATAACACAAATTTGTACAAAATACAAAAACCTTTAATAATTGTCGTTCTCTATATTGTGAAAACGTTGTACAAAAATACAGAACGTGCCTATTTATACTGTATAGGTTCAATTTAGTATAGATTGTGAAATATAAGCGGCCAGATTTACAGCCCGTATCGAATGCTCCTCCGTAGATACTATATTATGAGAGATAACGGTTTTGGTAACATGAGACATTTTAATAGAGCCACTTAGTTCTTCTCTGATAGATAGTTATGGATCTGCTACGCTTTGAGGGTTTTGGGCTGTCCCTCCATTTGGAATAATTGAATACTTAAGATATTCTTAAGGATATCAAGGCTTACCTGTGGTTTTTCGAAAGAAATATGAAGTCTAAGTCCAAGTCAAAACATTTCAATCTGGACAAGTACCAACGTGACTTTTTCAATCCATATGTACTTTCTAAGTTTATCTTAGACATCACTGACATCGTTCCGTGTCTCGGAAAGCACGTTAAGCTGTTGGTCCCGGCTGTCATACGTAGATCTTTGACACTTTCACGGGCAGATACTGCTCCGCTCCCATGGGTCGTGGCGTGATGTTATATAGCCTATACTATTCCTCATAAATCTGGCTATCATATACAAACATTTTTTCCAATCTGACTGGTAGTTTCAGAGCTAAACGCGTTCAAACAAACATACAAATAAACAACGCTGCAGAAAACTGACATTCACTCGGACGACGTCGGAGACATAAGCTAGTACATAGATAAATCTTAATAGAATCCACCGTCTCCCTCAAGTCCCGTACGCGAAGAACGTCTGGAATCGTCTGTCTCTTTCAAACAATCTTCTCCAAGTCATAACTTTCAAGTAATAATTTCTTCAATCGAGGTCTCTATAACGTACTCACATAAAGTTTGTGGAGAAGTAAACTTTGTTGCCGACCGGCGTCCGGCGGCGGAACACAGCAAGTTTTTACTTTTATATTCTTACAAGAGGAAGAGAAAGAATATCATCACTGAAAATAAGATTGTAAAGACACGGCTTTTTGTCATAATTTCAAGTGTACGAATATATTTTTGTAGTCATACTTACATTTTCATTATTCGACTAGCTTTTCCTTGCGACTTCGTACGCGTGGCTTCTTACAAACTTTTATTTAACTTGCACTGTACGTATGTATGTAAGTTGTCCTTTCATGAAAACCACTTCTCGACCATTTTTTTGTCTACCACTAATTACGTTTTTGGTTACTGGCGTAGCGTTATTATTTAGCAATCAATCTTCTTCAATAAATGAGTTATATAACGAAAAAACGCTGTTTAAAATAAAAATAAAAAACTTGACACTCCGTCATGAGGGCTGACAAGACGCGATATGGATAGAATAAATATTATATTATATTATATTACTAGCAAACCGCCCCGGCTTCGCACGGGCGCAAATTTCCGACATACCAGGCTGATAAAAAAAAAATTGTCCATAAGAACCTTGTCCGGAAAATTAGAAATACAGCAAAAAAGAAATCAGCCATATCAGTCAAGCCGTTCTTGAGATTTGCGCTTAGCAACACATTTAGCGATTCATTTTTATTATATAGATTGATTATTTCGGTACAGTAATCTACCTAAGTAGGTTGGTAATTTTATTTTATTTTAACCCGATAATTTGTGTAGTTAGGTACTTTCACAAATTATCCTATATCGATAAAAGTAGTTTTCAGGTAAAATATAAATCGCATTTTCCGCCCAGTCGACTTTTTAGGCTTTATTAATAGGTACTACCTACCTACTTTTTGATATAAAATTTAAGTCAACACACAATTTCTCAATGGCTACACGTATTTGTTTATTACGTGTAAAGGGAAATAAAGGGATCCTACAATGCATCAATATGTTGTATTAAATGAAAACACGTCGACTGAACGCTCACACTCAAAGCAAATTGCAGCCAAGCGTTAAATGGTTCCGTATCTTCGCGTTTTCACAAGAAAATATTTTTTACAAAACGCTTCGTCGCTGTTTTTTTTTTACAAAAGAATAATCTCCACGAGACGGATACAAATTCTTTTGAATGTTTATCCCTTTATAGGAGCACAAAGTTTAGACTCGTTTGAGTAAAACTAGTTTAGCTTTCGACTTTACTTGTGCTTGTTAACAAGCAAGATAAGACTTACTTGTTACATGAATGTGAAACGTGAACGGCAAAGGAATGAAACTCTCTACCTGCGTCTGACCCTAATCTCTTCAAAGTAAGAGTGAACAGGCTTCTTTTGGGTAAGCTGACTCCATCGTAGACTTTGTCTCTGTCACCTCTGACTAGAGTCAAAAGCAGACCCATCTCATATACGAAATTTCATGAGAAACTCTTTGTCGTGGCACTTACCGGAAAAGTAAATGGATTTCGTGGGTCACAAATAAATTATACGAAACAGTGACTGGTCACATTACCCATAAGCATAAGTAGAAACAGACCGGTAGTAGGGTCAGGAAAAATACGGTGTTATGTCACATTGGGACCCGAAAACCTTATTTTCCTTCCCCTACGTGTTAACTACAATCTATGTAAGGAATCGCCGAAAATAATATTTTCAAAGCAAACACAATGAGGCCTCGCTGCGAGAAGGGTGTAGTCTTTGTACAAGAGCGCACGTTGAGCTGTTGTGAGAAAATACTTGTGTGGCCGTGCATGCCCCAATTCCATTAATATAACTAAGGATGTTACGGTTACGAAGCTCCAGGCCCGTAACCGTATCCGAAACTATCGGATATCCGAAATAGTGATCTTTCCGAGACGGTAACCGAATTTGATATGAAAGTTTAGAATAATTTTGGATAAGGTCGAATCTAAATGAGACACGGTACGACAGGTTTTCGTCCGGCCAAGTTGAGACACTAACCGCGTGCGTACCGTAAATTGTTCAGATAGATTTTTTATTGCTATTATTTAGCCATAATTTTTTGTTTTCCTTTTACAATTCTTCAAAAATATAATGTTCGTACCTAAAGCTATCTCAAACTATCGGAAAATCCGAAATGATTTCATAACAGTAACCGTATCTAAAACTATTATAATATTTTTCAAAAACAAAAATTTCATATATAATACATACCATCCCTAACTATAAACTCTCCTACTCCGTTATACAGTCCTGGTACCTCGTGATAGATAGGAAGTCTCTGCATTTAATTACTGAGGTAGACAGACTCAAAGCTATCTTATAGGAAAGCCGCTCCGCATTTCTTTAATTGACACGGCCCCAGGTGTTTGTATAAAATTGAAATGTAATAAATGGATCTGCGTCTACGCTGTGTACTAAGTTGTCTCGGGCCCGGCGAACAATGGATGAATATGTATTCAGAGCGGTATGAAACTCTCATTGTTAGTCAATCCGTACTCTGCTGAATCAATAATATAGCAAGCTCTGTGGTAGTCTCGAGTAATTTCACTCTGCTCTAGATTACTGAACCTTTCGTACATTGAAAAGAAGACTACGTATTAATAAGAGTTACTTATCTTATACTAACTTCAATACGCGATTTCGTTTGCGTTAAAGCAATGTTTAGTACCTAAGGGTAAATTAAACATAACGAGAAGAATTTAAACAAGAAAAGTCTACTTAACTAATGTTTAATTCAGGTTTCAAGTAATTTTTTTTTTATAACTTGAATCGCCCATTGCCCTTTAACATTCGTTAAAGACAAACTAACACAATCGTCTTGCATTCATCCGCGAACACATCGCTTGGCGTCCAAGAGAAACAGATTTGTGGACTTTTCTTTTGTCTAAACCATGAAAGAACTGAATACAAAAATAATTTTCCAATCATTATTATGGTCACACAAGATCTTGTGCAAGACCTGCATCCGATACCAGGATCACATAAAACAAAGGGGTTAAAAATTTCCCTAAAGTAATAAAACGATAACTCTTCCACTTTATAGCCATGGTTATTTTGTGAGACCATAAACGGTTTCTTTTTTATTTTATTCAGTGTTACTCTAGAGAATATGTCTATGGTCGAATAGAGATGGGCCAAAAAGCTATTCGGTATCGCGTGACAACACTAAATGGAGTAGCGACCACATTCGCGTATGATTTATGGTAACAACAAGCGATAGGTTATGGAGATATCGAAGTAAAGTTGTCTCCCGAACAAAAAATATAATAAACTAGTTTGAAATATGTCCGACGGATAAAAATGTTTCATCAATGTGAAGACTTATAGTTCGGTTATTTCTGTCGGTTTTGTTAAAATATATTTTTATTTACTAACTAGGTCGAGATGGCCTAGTGGTTAAGCCTCGCCACATCATGCATGAGAGGCTGTTCCTCTCATGCATGATGTGGCGAGTTTGATACCAATCTTACTTTTTCAATTCATATGTACTTTCTTTGTTTATCTTGGCAGTCATTGACATCGGTAAAGAAAAAAAACATCGTTAGGAAATCTGGACTTAAAATTAATTAGAGTGTGTAATCGCCAATTTACCTTGAGCAAGCGTGATGCTCTGTACAAGAAGAGGCGTTTTTCCTGCAGTGGGATAATACCAAACAGATAAGAATAGTGGGACCTACCTATTGATTAGAAATAATGAGCAGAAATAAACCAACTATCAAAATATAAATAATATGAACACTACTATAAAACTGTTAACTGCTACAAAACTATTATAGAACCTTTACATGACGTCTTTTAATTGTATAATTCAAATACTATACAACTTTTTGTTAGTTGGGAAGTGATGGCGTATTGTTACAAATACAAACTTTAAGTGAAGTAAATTATTTCAGTGTTCGCTTTATTCTCAACAATCGACTTGAACACAAAAAGTTTCATACATCTCTATCGCGATAGCTACCAGGAAAATATAAGTGCAAAGAGAAAATCCGATAATATCGAGGCGCGTATTGTCTACCGCTTATTGTCTTTTGGTCCGCACTCGAGCCTTTTGTTATTCCTCCTCACAGCTCTCTAAGCTAACTGTAATCAACATTTTTCAGGTTTTTCGGCTAATAGTTTCATTAGGATCTTCTTTGTTATTGAATTGAACAGCATTTTAGAAATACGAGACAATTTTTTATTCAAATTGAATGGTTGGATTTTCTTTTGCCGGAGGGCATTAGTCGTAGCGTATTTATAAGTCTTCGGTAAAAGTGTATTGCCCATTCACCGAATAAAATTGGCATTTTAAAAATGTATCTCTTAAAAAAAGATTAATGCTGTGTCTTTATCTTTTTTATTTAATGTCGTTTTACTGGATACAATTACTTACCTCACAAAAATAATAATAGTACCAACCTATTATTGTCTATCTATAAGGCAAAGACTTCTTCTCATAAAGAGAAGGCACGAGAACCGATCACCACGCATGCAAGCGGACCTGACAGACATTTTCTGCACGAATTTTGGCTTGCACCGTCGCCTACCGGATCCTATTGTATTTTCAAACCATCCGGGATACCATTAAAATATACACACACAAAATAAAAATAAAATTTCACCCAACCAGGTTCAGCCGTTTAGAAGGAGTTAGGTGACAAACACACAGTACAGAAGAATTACTTATATTAAGATAAGTTCAGGTTTTCTCACGATGCTGCAGTGATATCTAAGCTAATCTTAGAAAAATAAAAAAAGTCGCATTGGTACCTACTTGTCCTCAACTTCGTGTATGAGAATCAGTCGCCTTAACCGCTGATCCATAAAAAAAAAAAAAAAAAACAATGAAAAACAAACACAACGAACATGAATTTCAAACTTCAATTGTTTTTTCTATTCGACGCGTTGGAACTCTCGATTGAGTTCGAAAAATTCGTCAAAAATAAAACTGTCATCCATATAAATCTCACAACGGGGCTGAACGAGCCGATCGTGTACTAGGCGCACATACTTTCATAGTTATTTTTCATGTAAACGAGAGGGGCGGTATAAAGGTGCCTATATTTTATGGAAGCCGGGCGTTTTTAGCACCGGACAATAGTGTAAAAAGATAAAAACTGTGAACGAACGGCACATGTTTGTACGTTAAAAGGATTTTTTTTAATATACCCGCGAAATAAACGCGTCCTCGAATATACGAGGCTATTTCGTGTTCATATTTCTTGTTGAATGAGGTTTATGAATGTTATTCATATTTAATTCTTTGAATCCCCCTTGCGTCTGACCGGGATAATAGCTTTTGAAGATCCGTTTTTTTGAATGGAGTATTCAACATTTAATATACCTTTCTTTTTATCTTGTTTTCCTGTCAGTGTGTCATTATGACAGGAGTTGTAAGCTTAATCGTTATGATGGCCTAGTAGTTAAGGCGCTTTAGAAAAAGTTTTGGTTCCATTTAAAAGGGAAAAGTGTTATTGATTTGTAACCAAGGAAACAAATAAAAAAACTATGGAAAAATGCAAGAATTATTTTAATTAAATAAGCAGAATTATTTTATTCATGACCCGCCTCTAATACTAATGTTGTGGATTCGCATTCGGGCACGAGCAAGTACCAATGTGTTTTTTTTTCTATTTTGTATTACTGTCTAAGGATAATCTTAGACAGTAACAGACACCACTGACATCGATGAAGAAAAACATCAAGAGGAAACCTGGACTTATTATATTAATAAATCTGAAATTGCCTTCTCTATTAGAAGAGACCTTTGTCCTACAATGGAACAATAGGCTTTATTGTAATAATTTGTTGCTAGTATAAATTAGCTACTTATAAGATGTAATCCATTCTTACCTAACATGAAAACAATTAGCTAGACCAAAAAGCCTTGAAGTTAAAGAAAATAAAAATTAAATTTAAAAATTATGCGTAACCTTAGCGTGACTAGCCTAAACCAATATTTACGAGCCTGACATTATTAGACTTCAGTTTTAAAACTGTACCTATTGCTATTAATAGCAAAGTTTTAGAGAGTTACCATTTTTTTCGGATTGGTGCGTGACATCTGCTCACTTCCATAACTCTGTCTGTCTGTCTGTTTACTTTTATGATTAAATTACTGATCCGATTTCGATAGAATTTGGCACGAGATAAGTTTGAAACCCCAAAGAAAGGACATAGGGTACTTTTTATTCCGCGCCTTCATCAGCGGCCGCTATAACTGGCCTTTTACGTGGAAAAAGTCGCGAGAAAAAGCTAGTTTAAAAATAAATGTTTTACAATCCTAACTAATATTATAAATGTGAAAGTAAGTTTGTTTGTTTGTTTGCTACCATTTTACGCCTAAACCACTGAACCGATCATCCTGAAATTTTGCATATACGTTGCCAGGTGTACAGGGACGAACATAGGGTACCTTTAATCTCGAAATAAAGTACTGTTCCCGAGGGAAATCACAAAAACGTCCTTATGACAGTAGATGGCGCCACGTGTCTATCGGATCATGATTAAATTTTAAGTTTAAGCATGTAATACATTATGAGTCTACACTGTCGATAGACCAGTTTCAAGTAAACAACCTAGGAGTACGAAAGTTGTTTGCTTAATAATTTTTCATGCCCAAAACCGCTGAAGAGTATCCTGACATTTTGCATAAAGTGGCTTCCAGACGGACGGAATTGCGGTTACGGCAAACCGCAGGCCGCGGCTCCAAACGCTCCAAAAACACACCACCGCGGTCACAGTGGCGGCCTGAAGTGTCATTAGCGTGGTGATTGTGCTACAATCGGACAATCGGACGTCGCAATCGGACGTCAGTCAATATGGCTAACCGTAACGTTGTCTTATTACTCTCATGACTCATTAGTCCTCTCAGAAGATAAGAAAAAAGGTAGGAAAACCGTTTATTTAAACACTTGAGGTGTGAGGTAGAGATAAACTACAGTAACATGACGCGCCTTTCCACAATTCAAAACGGTATAATAGTTTAACTCTACCTATATTATCATTAGCATCGCATATTACTCTTAGCAATAGAGAAGTGTGAGTTAAAATTAAATTATTATTTAAATTCAACTATTTCTATTACAATTTCCATATTTGGCGTCATTTTACAAAGCAGCACACGCGGCCGGTTGTTAAAATTTGCAATTGACGCGGCCGCCACAACATTTCGCGTTTGTCTGTGACCCACTTTATATACGTTGTCAGGGATACAGAAAAACTGCGTAACTGACACTGTCATCACTGACACTGACAGGTGTAAACGCATTCATAGAGGATGCATGGAAGAATAAAGGTGAACCTACGCTCTGTCAATGAAGCATACTCTGCGATTACTCCGCTAATTGTAAATTGATTTGGATGATTCTTTTTTTGTTTATTTTTTCGAATTGGTCCCAAATAAATACTGTCATGATCTGATGATGAACTTCGGAGATATGGAAAGGAAACTCCTCATAAGATCACAGCGCAGAACTGTCTTAACAGTAAAATTGCTTTGTTTAATGAGTGTAGTCGATGATTGACTGAAGGAAGAGGTTAGTTGCTAAACTAACCGTGACCTATGTCGATGTATGTAGACAACAGTTTTTCAACGGCAAAGTTAAGTTTGTCCCTCAGTACTGTTTATTTTTTCGTTAGAGGTATTTCCGGTGTGTTTTAATGAGGGTAGGTAGGTTACGTTTTTCAATTTTAGAATATCTCGCAGGTCCAACACACAACCAAAAGCTCATTGCGAGCCCGAGCAAAAATTACTGCTCAATCCTCGGAATCTTCCGTTCATGCCGCATTAAGAAGGCAAGCACAACCGGAGCGACAAGTAAATTTGAGAGCTGATGAGACATTTTCTTAAAGCCAGGAAAGACTAGAGAGCCAAGCCGATCGCCTTCCAAGCTACTCAGAGAGTGACTGAAACGCATTTTAAACGCAATTGCTTTTGGAGGAACAAGCCGAAAGCCAGAGAGCTGTAAGAGCAACTGAGACGCCTTTTCAATCAAACACAACTTCGTCTCAGAGAACAAGCTCAGCCATTACAGCGACAGAAACTCTAAAATGGTCGCAGGTGAGAAGGACGCATTTCCGACGTTTGGCTCCCAAGTTGGAATGGGCTGGGGCCGCCTTCAAGCGGCTCTTACCCAACCTGAGGGGTCCAAACGCCTCCTGCCGGAGGCTCTACGCGGGGGTCGTGCGGTCGATGGCCCTTTACGGGGCCCCGGTGTGGGCGCGGGGATTGAGGCGACGTGCCGCCCACTACCTAAACGCGTCCCAACGGGTGATCGCCATAAGGGTCATCCGAGGATACCGCACGATCTCCGGTGAGGCGGCGAGCCTCCTTGCCGGATTGCCGCCGTGGGATCTGGAGGCGCTGGTCCTCGCGCGCCTGCACGAATGGCGCGTGGAGGTACTAGGCCGGGGGGAAACTCCGCTGCCGCGGCAAATCGTCGCTCAACGGACAGACCTCCGGCTTGATCTCATGGTGACCTGGAGAGAGCGACTGTCGCAACCCCGTGCAGGGTACGCCTCTATCGAGGTGGTAAGTCCCCTCTTTGAGGAGTGGCTTGAGCGGCGCCACGGCGCCCTCACCTTCCGCCTGACGCAGGTCCTCACCGGACACGGATGTTTCGGGAGGTTCCTGCACATCATCGGGCGGGAGGAAACGCCCGGGTGTCATCACTGCGAGGATCGCCCCGAGGACACGGTGGAGCATACCGTGGTGGTGTGCCCTACTTGGGCGGAGCACCGCGACGTCCTCGTGGCGGCCATCGGCGGCGGCGAACTCTCGCGTTCGGCCCTGGTGCAAGCCATGGTCCGGAGCGAGAGGGAATGGGATGCAGTCGCCTCCTTCTGCGAAGCAGTAATGCTAGCGAAGGAGGAGGCGGGCCGCGTGAGGGAAAGAACCACCTCACGCCCCAGCCGCCGCGGGAGACGCTCCGGGCGTTGGGAGCCGCGAGACGACTCCCGGCCACCGTAGACGCGGGTCTGTGGGCGGTGAGCAATGGGTAGCTCACCCTCCGTTCGTTGATAACGACAGACCGTGTCGACGGCGCGTTCGTATTCCACGCGCGCCTCAAAGAGATGTCAGCAAACAATTGAAGGGGCCACTAAGGGCCGATGCCTGCCGGGGCTGCGGGTTGTTCGAAAGAGATACCGCGCCCCCGGAACGCAAAGGGCACAAGAAGGAACATGGATGGGTTTTAGTCAGTAAAAGTCTGACACTCCCTCCCGCCCCGCCCAGGGCGGGGGAAGTCATTTGATGATTTCCCATCAGTAAAAAAAAAAAAAAAGGGTGAGAAGAACATCTCTCTTGCAGAAATGCAAACTGAACGCCGACGGACTTTTATGAGTCACAGTCTGTTGGTCTGTAGGTATTTAATAATTCTGGATCTGGCCGAACAACAAGCCGAGTACAGCCCGAATTGATTGTCAAATTCTAAACAAACGCGGGCGAAGCCGCGGGTAAAAGCTAGTATATAAATAAAGAGAGAATAAAATCCTCGTTGGTCTAGTGGTCGCAAGCGCGACTGCTGTGCATGAGGTCTTGGGTTCGATTCCCAGGTCGGGCAAATTGTTATTGGGTTTTTCCATTTCCAGGAATTTCTCAGTAGTAGCCTCGGAGTCTGGATTTGTGCCCGGTTGATGGCAATAGGCTCGCCCCCTATTACATGGGACTAAAAACATAACTGGCGAAATGTGGGTGTACTAATGGGTACACCTCTGCCTAACCTTCGGGGATTACAGGCGTGATGTTATGTTATGTTAAAATATAAAAATGCATGATTAAACCAGTCAAAGCGTCTACAAAAAACACACAACATTTTTCTTCTTTAAAATAATATTCATGATCACTGAAAGCCTTGTCCACACTCAACAACATACAGAATAAATCGCCATACAATATGTTACACGACTTTTACCGAGCACACAGTATGAGGAAAATTTGTATTAAAATCGTGAAATGTCCCGAGACTGCTTGACAATGCTAAAACTTCAGTTTTCATTCCTTTATCCGTAGATTCTAGCTGATTCCTCTTGTCCCTTCAAATATTCTGTCTTCTGAATACTGATGCGAGCCGTCAGTTCTGTTTACCCTTTGAATTGTAATCTCCTCTCTCATTATGTTGTCCTACTACATTCTATCCACATATACGACCCACATTGCCCTTTCGTTTATAACAACTGACCTTTTCTTTAAACCGCGCGTGACATCGCGCATTTTTCTGAGTGTTCGCATTTCGAAAGCGGTAATTTTATTTTTATTATCTCTTGTAAAGCCATGTCTTCCTGGTACTAGGCATGGGGTGTTTAGTTTCTTTTTGCTCTGTTTTTGTCTTTGCTTGCGTTTTGCCGGGTTTTATTTAGTAACCAAAAGTAGTAGTTTAAGTAGTAGTAGTTTTATGTAGTAGTCTATAAATATTGTACACTAACCAACGGCCCCGGCTACGCACGGGTGCAAATTTCTGTAATTTCCGGTGAATTCTTCCAAAAAAAATCTTTTATTGATTTCTTGTTCGGAAAATTACGATCACAACAAAAAAGAATTAGCTAAATCGGTCTCGCCGTTTTTGAGTTTTGCGCTTAGCAACACATTTAGCTATTCATTTTTATTTATATTATAGATTATCGATACTCGTAATTAACCAATGTAAATTATTATAGACGATTAGTTACAAATCTTGATATTTCTGCAGAAGATTTTTTTTGGATCTTACTAAGCTTTGAAAGTGCTTACGAGTAAAAGAATTTCAACCCTTAAAAATAATAAACCATCTATAAAAAATCTATAAACCAGAATTTAATCATAGTCGTAAACTAAGATGTGTCACACAAGCACTATGCTATGTGTCTCTCTAGCCTCGGTTAACCAATTGAGCGCTAAGTGGATGCATGGCAGTAGGTAAACGATGCAAATTACCCCATTGCCACTTATTTAGCTGCCACTAAGATGATAGTGGCGTGTCGACGGAAATTCGGCTGCAGCACGATCTGGGAGCTTCAGACAAACAGACAGACGATTAAACGTGATTACTAGGCGAAGTGCGGTGGCGTTCTGTGGTTTCTGCCTACCCCATGGGAAAAAGGCGTGAGTTTATGTATGTACTAGGCGAAGCAGAGTGCCGCGACTGCCGCGTACGCACATAAAAGTGATGCTGCGCTAAAAAGTCGCTGCGTTTACAACCAGCCCTAACGCCACACGGAATATATGGTGCGGTTAATTCGTGCGAACGTGTGTTATAGAAACATTGCCTACGCATGTAGGTTTTACAGGGTTTGTAGAGATATATATACTGCTTTAGGTTGCTTATTGCCTGGTATCACAAAAAAAGCGGAGTAGGTAACCTTACCTTGCCTATGAACTTTTTGAAAGAATTTGAGAAGAATTTTTCTTTTGAGAAGAATTGGAAATAAGGTCCATAATTAACTGCATACTCTTTAAAAAAATTGAAGACGATGCTCCTAAATAAAAGCCACTATATCTACTAATCAATTGAATCTATGCACAAAACACTTAAAGACCTCTCGAAATCAAACTCTAAACGTCATTCAACAAGCTCCACACAAAACGGCGTACGTGATAAATCGCAATTTTTACACGCATCCATAAACACCATACTGAATAAAACACCATAAAATACTCTTCACGAGCCCCGCGTCGCCCATCGCCCGCAGAGGACAAACTCGACAGTTCCCAACAAAAAAGCGTGCAAAATATAAAATACCTACAAGGCAAAGTTCTCCCTTCCCGCATTAAAATTCACGTACCTATTCATTGTATGGTAAAGCCAAATCGAGCATAAAATTGTTGTTCGGAATTTATTAGGTATTGCCACAATATATGGTTCAGTTCTCTGATTATTCTTTGACGGTTTTTACTTCAGTCGTGCGTGGAACTTCGTTTAGTTAATGCCATCCAACGTGGCAATGCGGCCAGTCTTTTGAACACATTTCCAGTTTAGTTTCTTTGTTTTTTATTTAAAAAAAAGGCTCGCCCCCATTAAATGGGATTTAACATAACTGGTGAAATGTGGGTGTACTCATGGGTACACATCTGCCTAACCCTTCGGGGATTACGGGTGTGATGGTATAATTTTTTTAATTTTGATTGTTTTTTATAATAATATCTGTAAATATTGTACATATATATTACCTAAATAAATCAAATCTTAAATGTGAATATTATTTATATGTATTGATAGTGAATTTATAATAATAGCCTTGTAGTATTTGAAAATTATAACTGAAAATAACCGAAGATCATTTTCAAAGTAGCTGTGTGTTTCAACTTTGAAAGTTTATTTTAATTACAGCTAAAAAGTTTTAGAAAGTAGCTTTGTCAAGACATGTCTAAGTTAAAATTAAGAAAAGGTATGAGTAACTAAGCAACCCCAGTACATAAATGTTGCAAGTTAATAAGACACGGTTAAACGTCTTATTATGGCTAAGTAGACGTTAATCGTTGCTTAACTCTAAGCAACGTTTATAATTCGTAAGGGGATAAAATGTAAGCTCTTAAGTAGGTCCTAGCATGACACATAAAGTCGGAATGTTTCAGTGCCTGAAACCAGAAACCTTCAAGACACGGCGCCCCTTTGCTTCAGAAATTCTGACTACATCTAGACTAATATTATAAAGCAGAAGAGTTTGTTTGTTTGTTTGCTTGAACTCGCTAATCTCAGAACCTTACTGGTCAGATTTAAAACATTATTTTTGCTTTATATAGCCCGCGTAGGCTATGTAACATCGCACTAAGACCTATAGTAGCGGATCAATAATCAAACACATAACGCTGGTAAAACCGCGAGGCACTGTCCTCTGTATAAACATTTATAATTTTTTCTGTACAACAAAGTATTTGAGGGCCACGAAGCCTAGCCCAGATTACATGTTACAAATTCAATCCCGTTTACTAGAAAAATAAAATGGGTATGTGAATATTTGAGAAGTCCTTGTAAAAAGAAAAATTCTGAATACATTTATACGTAGAAAAAGTACACCTGAAAAAAATGTATAAAAAAAGTATTTTAGGGCTTCGTATATCAGGTTACAAAAGCTTAATATTTATTCCAACATAAGTCTCTCTCAGACAAATAGAATCTAATAAAAATTCTGTTTCGGAACGTTCCTTTAGAGAACCATTTCTTAATCCCAGACCCAAATAACTTTAGCAGTTGGCAGATTTAAGGATTAATAAAAAAACCGGCCAAGTGCAAGTCGAACTCACACACGAAGGGTTCCGTACCACTATAAAATATATATATATATATTTTTAACACAACATAAAAATAATTAACACACTTACACAACATAAAAATAATTTGTTTATAATCGCAAAAAATAAATTATTTTGTAATGTAACTACAAAACGGTTTTCGGATTTATTCCTTTACTTGTGCTAAACAAGGCATGGCTTCTTACTTAATTTCAAGATTCTAGGTCAACAGGAAGTCTTCTATAGGTTTTGATTCCCTAGCGAGCGTCTACAGCACTATTCCTCCTTATGAAGCTGGCTTTCATAAAAAAAGTGGTATTTGATATTAATTTCAGCTTGAGAACTCCATGCGTTTTTGAGAAAAAAGGGTCTTGACAGACAGACGGAACAAAGTAATTCTACAAAGATTTCGGTTTTGTCGACTGAAGAACAGAACCCTAAAAAGTAAATAAACTGCGCCTGTTTCAATTTTACTAAATTAAGTCTGAGCTGCGAGATAACGAGTCTGAGGCAATAGTGGCGGCCGGTACTTGTTTAATTATTAAATCTCTTTTAATTAAATGTGGCTTGGAATCGTTTTGATTGCATCTTAAACTTTTATGTAGTTTGTTGATGTTTATTTGTTTGTGGTAAGTATTGAGAGCGAAGAAACGTGGAAGTGAAAGACAAAATAATTCTTTAATTGATATTAATAACATAAACATCACGCCTGTAATCCCCGTAGGGTTAGGCAGAGCTGTACCCATTAGTATGCCCACATTTCGCCAGTTATGTTCAAGTCCCATGTAATAGCAGGCTAGCCTACCGCCATCAAACGGGCACAAGTCCAGACACCAAAGCTGCTACTGAGAATTCCTGATGGAAAAACTCAGTAACACTTTTCCCGACTTCGGAATCGAACACAAGACCTCATACTTAGCTGTCGCGCTTTAACTAACTACCATTACTGTACCTGTGCACCTAGGTACTATGTTTTGTCTCTGCATCCTAAGGTAGACTGGTAGAAAATGCCCAAGGCATTAAGTCCACCTTTGTACGATGTATTTTTTTACATGTGCCTAAAGTCTAAATAAATAAATACTATTTGTATCTCGTTCCGGTAATAAATATGAAACTTACATCATTTATCAAAAGAAAATAATTATCCAATTGTAGTAAATAATAAACTACAATGAATAAGGCGAAATAGCTGATAAAAACTGCAATAACTGTGAGTAATTACATCTTGCCAGTAGTTCCCGGCTATTTAGACTTATTTATTTCCACTGTAGCCTTTTACAATAATAATTCTTTTACTATATTTTCTTTTCCCGGTATTTCTTTTGTTTCTAAAAAGAAACATCGTTTCGTCTGTTTATCGTCTTGCGTAAAAGATTACTGGGAAAAAACATATCGCGTAAAGGATAACTTTGCAGCATGATGGTACATTTGGGCAGATGGTTAGTGTCTTATTTTTTTGTGGTTCTGAAAACGTAAAATAATACTGGGTTATTGTTTTTAGTAAAATGCTTACAATTATTTTGAAAGTAAAAGAATGTCATCATCTGCCTAGCCTTTTCCCAACTATGTTGGGGTCGGCTTCTAGTCTCACCGGATGCAGCTGAATACCAGTATTTTACATGGAGCGACTGCCTATCTGACCTCCACAACCCAGTAACTGGGTAACACGATACCCCTAGGTAAGACTGGTTGTCAGACTAAAAGAAGGAAGGAAAGTAAAAGAAGTTATTATACTTAAATACCAGCTTCTACCCGCGACTTCGTCTGTCTCTCTATCTGGCTTGTATGGATACAAAAAAAAAACAATCCGACTGGTAGTTACAAAGATTAGCGCGTTTAAACACACAAAAAAAATTCTTCGGTTTTTATTATATTAGTATAAATAGATTAAAAAGTGTGCGTTTGGTAGAATTGATCTTTTTAAAAAGTACGTTTGATAAAAAAGAAAATATATATATATAGAAAATAAATGATGGTAAAGTGAAAAATTAAACCTGAAGTAGCAAAGTTATGATCTTTCTTTATCATGTGGGTAGTAAGGGCCTACGACCCCACACACCCTAGTGTCAGAGTTTCTAAACCGCCTCAAGAGCCTCTCACAAAGTTATGTTGAAAAAACTTGACCACTAAATCTGTTCTCCTGAAGAAAATCAGCCATCACACATAAACGTAACTGAGTAAGTACTTTTTATTTAATACCTGTAAAAAGGTATGTAATGTCGTGATGGCCTAGCGGTTAAGGCGCCCGCCTCCCATGCTTGAGGTTGTGGGTTCAAATCCGGGCAAGTACCAATGTGACTTTTTCAATTCATAAGTACTTTCTAAAGTTTATCTTAGACATCACTGAAATCATTCCGTGCCTCGGAAAGCACGTTAAGCTGTTGGTCCCGGCTGTCATACTTGGATCTTTGACAGTCGTTACGAGTCGTCAGAAAATTAAAAGTCTGACAACCAGTCTTACCTAGGGCTAGGGGTATCGTATTACCCAGTTACTGGGTTGTGGAGGTCAGATAGGCAGTCGCTCCATGTAAAATACTGACTCTATGTGAAAGACTGGAAGCCGACCCCAACATACTTGGGAAAAGGCTAGGCAGATGATGATGATGACCTGTAAAAAGGTCTACTATTTAAGCCAGTTAGTATGTACGCATATATCCTGTATCTATTCTCATTTCAGCTATGATAAAATAACGGTGTCTCGTAGAATCTAGGACCATTAGTTCTCAAAAATACTAGAATTGCCCCTCCGGTCTCAATATTCAACGAGTGGTCGCAGCAATAACAATGTCAAATAGCGTCAGGCGGGGTCGGTCACCGCTGGCCGAGCTCCAATTGCTAAGACCCTCGTCTTCCTCAGTTATAGTGGTGCTCCCATTACTGTTGTTGCGTTAGCCGGTTTTATTGCGATGTTTTTTGACATTTGGGCAGGTCATTGGTGGATGAAATATTGGTGGTAGTATATAAAGATACGTAGGTAAATAAGTGCAACTACAGTTATTTAAATGAATTGATTGATTTGGAATGTTACTAAGATTTTTATAAGGATATTTATAATTAAAGTATTCAAGTATTGTAAAAAAATAAAACAATTTTGTACCATTTATTTCTTGCTGCGATGTAGTAGGCATGGTAAGAAAAACATAAAAGCGGAATAAATAACCTCCTCCTTTTTTTGAAGTCGGTTAAAAATAAATAAACGCTCCGAAATTCTTTAGGTATTCTGCAGTAATAGTTAGTTTTTGCAAAATGAAGATACTTCCAAAATAAGACTATATAGATTCTAGAAGCTAAGTTAATTAAGAAAGTTATTACAAACAAGTTTGTAGCGTCTGCCCAAATCGTCTGAATTCATTATGAATAATAAATGGCGTCAAAATATTTCTAACAGAATTTAAGTAAATAAATCACCAAAATATCACGGTTAAAATACAATTATTAGAAACCTCTGAATTTATGTAAACAAATTCTGGTTCAAAAAAGTAGTTTAAAAAGCAATAGCCATTAATTCGACAAAACACATTACAATTGAACGCGCCGTTTAATTTTATCTGCAATAAAACAGTTTGGTGTTGTATGCAGCGTCAGTACTGGGACAATTGGGACGTGGAACAACGCTCATTGCTTGGCGGCAATTCATTATGGCTGAGACATGCAAAAAAAATATTTGCATGAGTTTTTTTTTGGCAGTTGTATTTGTGACCTAGGAATTTGGTGGTCATTATCTACTTCTCGCCTTATGTAGGTATTAAGGTCTCATATTCGAAAGACTTATGACAATCTAGCATGGCAGATATTTACAGATATATTATACATACGGTGACTGCCTCGTTGGCCTAGTAGTCGCAAAGCGGGACTGCTGACCAATAAGATCTTCGGTTAGATTCCTAGGTCAAGCAAAGTGTTATTGAGATTTTCCATTTGGCATTTCTCAGTAGCAGCCCCGGCTCGGATTTATGCCCGGTTGATGGCAATAGGCTCGCCCCTTATTACATGGGACTTAAACATAACTGGTGAAATGTGGTTACACCTATGCCCAACCCTTCGGGGATTAAAACCGTGATTATGGATGTAAATGTGTTATGTATGTTGTAAAAGATTGTAACTAACTCGACTTTTTTAACATGTAGGTACAAGTAATGTCTTATTTTAATAACTAAATTTACATAAGTTGTGTTAGAACTTTGACAATGATAAGTACTTTGCTTAAGTAAAAAGCACTACAAAAAATAACTATTTCCCTAATAGTCTGTAGTAGCTATTCTATTCTTTTTTTCTTACACGAAGAGAGGAGACGAAGCGACGCGGTTTTGTAAACGTTTTGCACCTTGTTTTGTTCACCATTTTAAATTAAGTACCGCTTTTTCTATTAGACTTGAGCAGTTAAAAGTGCTTTGCAGGTTTTTTAGGATAAGAATTTCCTTGTTTTATTTATATACATAAAACCAATTTATAATTAAAACATAAAGAGAAAGAAGAGAAAACTAGCCAAGTCAGACCTTAGGCTTCAATATATTATCCTATGTTAGGTATAAGAAGAAATGATATTTTTAGTTGTTAAAAAATATTTTATTTTTTTATAAATAATTTTGAGGACTGACCATTGAACTTAGCACCCATTTAGATCTCACTTCTTTTGTCATTTATCATAATATTGAACTTGGTTCTCATTTCACATTTATGTTTTTGATGGTTTAAATCTATCATCCTACCCAGTCTACTCACTCCTCATTACATCACAAACCACAACAGTAAATCATGCGTTGGTACCAGGCGCACATAGCTCAACGAAGTTTACTATAAACAGAACTTCTCTGCTGCTTCATAAGAAGCGGATATTGCGCCCTCTGGCGGGAGGCATCCGGCTTGAGACCGGTACACCACTTCCAACCGGCACTTTGTACCCGGTTCACTGCCGGGAGATCAGAGGTTTTGCATTATGCACTTTCTTGTTTACTGAGGTTTTGTCGGTTAATGCGGGTCCCAGAGAGACGCGGGCCTCCACACCTCCGGGGTCACAGTGGCGCTGACGGCCTGAAGCACTGTTTAGAAAGTTAGTTGAAAACATTGTCAAAAAATTGTGTTACATAGACAAAGCTGAATTAGACCGATTTTTTTTTATAGAAACAGAGATTTCCAATTGTCTTTTTTTGAATCAGACATTGCATTGAAAAAGCTCTAAAACTAATAAACGGTTTTGAAAAATTCTTTTACTGTTGGGAAGCTACACTATTCCCGAAGTCGTGGAGATAGTTGTGTGTGAGAAGATAAAAATATATTTGATTCAAAACAGCCGCTATATAGAATTTCATAAGCCAATATCTATTACAAGAGCTGTATCCATTTGTGTAATTCATTTCCACCTCAAAAAAGCTTTTAAAATATTAAAAGCGCTTTTGTGTTAAAAGCGCGTATAACTGAGTTATCGGTCCACATGACCGAACGAACCGCCATTTTGGTTTAGTGGTTGTTATAATGGTTATTGATTGATTGGACGTGTGAGTTGTCTGATGGTAAATAGACAGTTACAGACTTACCTAAATACATACATTTTAAATATAGAATTTATTGTTAGGAGATTTTAATCTTTAAAGGGTAGTATGTACAATTTATAAAAGAGAAGGGGGCAAGCTCATAGCTTAGGGCATCCAAAAAACTCATCTGTATCGCTGCAAATGAAACAGTAGAATCATTTTTAAAAACTAGCACACACTACACACACGCACTCACACAAACTACACACCAAACACACCACTACGTACACATATTACAAATATTTACATACAGTAACTGTGCAATTAATTGAAGTAAAAAACCTAAGCATATTTATAATTACATAACGACGACATTACAACCCAGGTAATCTAGTAAATAACCCTCTAAAAAATTACCAAAAATAATCTACCAGTGCAATCAATAAGAAAAGTACAAGATGGTTTTTTTCCCACAAAATACTAAACAAAATAAAGTATAATTTATCAATCTTCTCTGTATTTGTCGATCTGTCGGTATACTAATAGATGGTCACCGCACTAGTCATTTGTCTTGTCGAGGCCGCCTGAGCGATTATTTGGGACACAGATCTGGCGAACGTTAGTGATGATATAGCTGCGTCTGATTTACTGTTTATGTGAGGGCTTAAAATGTAATTGATCAATGGTAGGTTTGTTAATTGCTTTAAGAGCATTGGCTGAATTAACGACGAAGTATTGAACGATGATTATTATTAATCCTTGAGGAAAACAGACAAAATGATACTGGCGAAATGTGGGTACACCTCTGCCTAACCCTTCGGAGATTACAGACGTGATGTTATGAAAACAGGAGGTGTTATAAGTTGTGTATCTGCGTTGCGGATTATACTTTAAAAATGTGTGATGTTAGTTGTTACGGCGATTGCGCTTACAGCCAAATCGTTTATTTCAATTGGACCATTAAAAGGTACTCTTGAAAATCAATATCAATAAAGAAAAGTATAAGTAAGAAGGGAGAAAAATTTCATCAGTTTTATTTCATGGACTTCATCATCATCATCTCAGCCAAACGATGTCCACTGCTGGACGTAGGCCTTCCCTAAGAATCGCCACAATGACATGACCTGCGCTGGCCGCATCCAGCGGTTTCTCGCTACCTTTACCAGGTCGTCAGTCCACGTTGTGGGGACCTTCCCACACTGCGCCTGCCACGCCTGTGACTTACGACCTCAACGGCCGTCTGCTCTACGACCTATGTCTCCGACTTACAAGAAAAAGACTTACTTCACCTTAAATTGTAGGCAAACTAAGTAAACCAAAGCTCGAGAAGCACCTAAGATTACCAAGTACACAGAACAATCAGCACAGTCATCATAAAAGTCTACAACAGTACATAGACAACAATGAACAGTCGTGACACTTTGACCATTACTACGACACTTGGCAGTACCGCACTGTACACTATGAATCACGCCCGGCTTCCCCCGCTGAACTCACATTAGCTGCGACACATTATATTCTTTGCGAGTGCGCTTAATAGCCATTATGTGCTTGAATAGGAGAAATGGTTCACTTCCTTGCACTATTTATTGAGGTAGGTAAACATTTAGTTTGTTTATAAACTCGCGGCATTAAAAAGAAGGGCTTTTTACATAACATCACGCCTGTAATCCCAGAAGGGTTAGGCACCACATTTCGCCAGTTACGTTTTAAATTCCTTGTAATATGGGTCGAGTCTTTTGGCACAAATCCAATAAGAAATTCTTGATGGAAAACCCAAATAACACTTTGCCTGACCTGGAAATCGAACCCAAGACCTCATGCTCAGCAGTCGCGCTTGCGACCGCTAGACCAACGAGGCAGTCAGGTGTTTTTATTACCGTACAATATTAGGAAAAAGCTTGTTTTTTGTACGGAGTGTAAATTAACTTTAAACCTTCATAACTTTTGTCGACGACTTCTGGGAAGTATGCACTTTTTTGATTTATGTAATAAAATACCTGTACTATTTAATGTCACCCATATTATATATGTACAGGCCCATAGAATTCTTGGCCATCTCTATTCAAGCCCTGCCACAAGAGGAGGGATAGACAGACGAATGAAAGAACGTGAGCAATAGAGCTATATTTGTTTTTTTTTTTTTACCCCTTAGGTATAGAACTCCAAGAACGAATTTGAAATTGCTGTCAAATAAAGGAGGTTATCATGCTATTTCACTCGCACAGTGTAGTGAGCGAGTGAGAAAACATGATAAGCACCGCCATTTTTAATTGGTTTCTTTAATAGCATGGGTTATAGTCTAGAGAGCCGGAGGCATAATTAAGCTCAAATATAACCAAATTACTTTGTATTGTTAATTTACTTGAAGCTGAAGATACACGCCTAACTTAATTAGATTACATGTTCCAAGAATCTGATGCCTAACATACTGTCAAGTAAATTCTAATTAATCCACACTCCATAGGTACATACATAAATAAATACATAGGTATAATCAGCGTGTATATTTGGAAACAACCTCAAATCACCCCATTCGTAGGCATTAGGGTAAATATTACTATTTGGGCAACAATTCAAATGAATTTGTAATTACATCAGCTTGTGTGGTATGATATCCTGGTACCATTAATCGTGTAATTATTATTAATGCATTCAACGTGTGGAGTTTAACTTGTATTTTGTTTGTACAAATTGCGATTGTAGTGACATACGGATTTTGGTTTTGGTCGGGCTCGCAATGGATAGTCAAACTCAAAGTCAAAGCAACTATTTCGATTAAATGAATTTATAACTGTAATGATATAAAAAATCTTAAACTGTTTCATATATTTTCATTGAGTAAAAATTGCATTTTTGTATGAAACGATTTAACAAAACGTTTGAGAGTATTTAAATGGTTATAGATTTGATATGATTAAAGATTTGATGGATATAAATTTTGTTGCAAAACTAGAAAAAAAAACTGACGTGAAAAAAGATTTATGTAAAGTCATAATGTTCCTTCTATTTATTTTATTATAAAAACAAACAAAAAAAAAATTAACGACTGTTGTACATCATAATATTATATATATTCTAACAAATAAAGATACCTATCAGTCATCCACTCATTCATGACTTACCTGTCTGAAATTATGATTAAAAACTTATATAAACATTGTGTTACAGTGTTATTGGGATTTTCCATCAGGAATTTTTCAGTAGCAGCCTCGGAGTCTGGATTTGTGCCCGGTTGATGGCAATAGGCTCGCCCCCTATTACATGGGACTAAAAAAAAACATAACTGGCTAAATGTGGGTGTACGAATGGGTACACCTCTGCCTAACCCTTCGGGGATTACAGGCGTGATGTTATGTTATGTTTTATGTTATGTTATAAACATTGTAAGTAGTTTCTTGCTAAAATTGTTGTTGCTACCTCATCAAATTGGCAAAACCACTGATTTGAATAAATCCCGCTTCTTCCTACTTGATACCTTGTATTTCATACTCCCAAAATTGTCACATAACCGCGCTACGTGTACCAGAATAAATATTATTCCAAATAACATTGCTTACACCAGTTTGCGACGAATCTGATCAAAGCGTGTCATTTGAACCTTGCCTGGGGCGGGTCCCTAATGTGTTTATATGTGAGCCGAGTATGTTTTTAGAGGGAAAACACAATAGTATATAAAAAAGGAAGTTATTTAAAGATAGAAGATATGGCTTTTACTGTGGCAGTAAGGCACTCTTTATATAAAATTAGATTAAGGCCCAAAAGTATTCCATTTGTAAGTATGTAAATGTCTCTCAAAATGGTGTCTGGGAGCCGAATAACGTAACATTGAAATATCTGAAAAACTTTTCACATAAAATGATATTTGTATTTTTTTTTTTTTTATAAATGTCTATAACTCTTGCTTATGATCATGAACAGATGAAGGTTGACATTTTGACTATTAATACTAATGTAATTTTTATAATTTATAGACAATTTTATTAGATAAATCGGATACTAGTGATTCTCAACAATAAATTAAATAAGTACCTTTTTTTTTGTTCTTGATTTTCGAATTGAAACTGGCCAACGTGTCGCTGGGTTTAGACAGGCATGGCGCTGAACCCGCATGCACCAGCATAGTCACGTGGCACTGCCTATGGCATCCACAACGGGGCGATTCTGTTCTTTGAAAGAGGTGTATTCTAAAATACTGTGAAACATAAACAAATAAAAACACAAGAATGTATTTTAAATTAATAACCAGAAGTCGTAATTTTTATTATTATTTATACCTTTTATGAACATCTCCTGGAATTTAATATGGTTCATCTCTGCACCTTGTTTGCTCCATTGCTGCGGTTAGAAAATAAATATAGGTATAGTAGTCATTTCCGGGTTCATTCTTCAGCGTTAATGCAGAGATGAATTCCAACGTTTAAATTGAAAACCGCAACGGACACAGACAAAATATAATCCCGTGAAGCACACTATTCATGAGATTAACCATTTATCTGACCCCGGGGCCGCGTCACTCGTTGTCCGTTACAAATTATGTATTATTATATTTGCCACGCGAATTTCAACCCTATACTTTTGTTACAAGAGCGGTTAAGTTGAAATTTGGAAAACATAGATTGCGAATTCTGTCTTAATCCAATCCTTATTTAGTATTTAAAGGTTCCATGATGCCTTAGTTAGCATTAATTGACGTAGGGACGTGGACATGCATGGGTGAAGCTGAATGCTTCCGTTCTAATTAATGTCTTATGAACGGGCAGATAACATTCATTATGCGTGGGCCGTTTCGTTTAAGTTATCTATCTACAGGGTAGGTCGTGATACTGTGACCCCTTTACTACATTCAGCACCCTATAAAGCCTAGGCGATGTTATGTGATGGGTGTATTTAATTGGGTACGGTTTACACGATGGCTCATTGGTTAAGACGATCGCTTCTCAAGTACTTAAGTGTTTTTTTACGATTCATATGTACTTTCTAAGTTTATCTTGGACATCCCGGATATGAAGGAAAACATCGTGACGAAATCTGGACATAAGTAATTAATATAAGTCTGGAATCACCAAACCGTAATAAAAAAGCCTGGTGATTAATGCTCGTGCCTCTGTGCATGAGAAGAGACCTTTGCCTTTGCCCAGCAGAGGGGCAGTAAAAGGCTGGTATTATTACCGAAAAGTTCAGCCAACCAATAACCTTGGTTAGGCGACTGGCCACGCGTTTAATAGCGTTGTCTCGTGAGAAAACTCATTAAATGCACCCTTTTAATGTTTTTTCTAGGGAAACACACCTTTTGCGACGTCACCGTAAAATAGCCGACCTGTTTAATTTAATTACTGCGTAGCCATCGTAGCTCATACAATGGAATACCTCCTTTAATATAAAAACATTCCGTTGCGTCTCATATAAAATAATTTATGTTAAAAATTACAAAGTAAACTTAAACTTTCAAATGTTTCTGAGGGACGGAATAAGTCTAAGAAGGATAGTGTGGAAAATTCAATTTTATTACGAAGTAGGTAGGTAAGATTTTGCGTGATTTATTATTTTTGTTAGATTCTACCGTCTAACTAAAAAGCTAAAGTAAATAAAAAGGTGGATATTTTAATTAACAAATGATTAAAAATCATGCAACCCGGAACCACTGTGTAAATATTTATTTAGTGCAGGGAACATACCTACATACCTCAACCTCCGCGCTAATTACATCTTCGCAAAGCAACTCAAACACGAGGTTATTTGAAATGTATTATAATAATACTAGCGTATTACATTGACTGCCTCGTTGGTCTAGTGGTCGTAAGCGCGACTGCTGTGCATGAGGTCTTGGGTTCGATTCCCAGGTCGGGCAAAGTGTTATTGGGTTTTTTCATCAGGAATTTCTCAGTAGCAGCCTCGGAGTCTGGATTTGTGCCCGGTTGATGGCAATAGGCTCGCCCCCTATTACATGGGACTAAAAACATAACTGGCGAAATGTGGGTGTACTAATGGGTACACCTCTGTCTAACCCTTCGGGGATTACAGGCGTGATGTTATGTATGTTATGTATGTAGCTTATTATTATTCCACTGCAGGGCAACGGTCTCTTCTCATACACAGAAGGCACGAGCATTGATCACCATGGCTGCTCAAGGCGATTTCAGATTAATTTTAAGTTTAAGTTTCCGCTCGACGTTTTCCTTCACCGATGTCGGTGATGTCCAAGATAAACTTAGAAAGTACATCTGAATTGAGAAAGTCATATTGGTACTTGCCCGGTAACCCGCATGACATGACCTTTACCACTGAGCCATGACAACTTTGACAATAATACTTTTTCCTAAAATTTATGTTTGTCAATCATTTTGATACGTCGCGTCATCAAAATGAATAAAAGGATTTTTAAATATCTTTTCATTTCATTAAAGTATTCCGTAACTGAAATGTAAAAGAAAATACTTTCTAAAGTAAACCAGTGAACATTTTCCTTCTCAAAAAACACCAACAAACGTATAACGGAAGCCGACGAATTTGGCCAAAAAACTTTTTTAATTTAGAAAAATATGCAGCATCTAACTTCTTACGTAAATAATATATTTAGACATAAGAGGAGACGAGTCCAAATTATTGTTTTAACTTTGACACAGACTAGTCAAAACGATCAGGTAAAGCCTGCTTCTTTGTCAAAATAATTATTTCAATTAGGCATTAAAAGGAACTTTTGGACGTCTTATGCAAGAAAAAAATAATTGAATCTAGTTGCCCCTTTCTTAAGGAAATGGGTAAGATACTCTAGGTATACATACACTTTTTACACGACTGCCCCAAAAAAAGGAGTGTTATTACACGACTGCCCCAAAAAAAGGAGTGTTATGTGTTCAAGGTTAATGTATGTATGTATGTATGTATGTATGTATGTGAGATTCTTTATTCCACCATAACTTTGGAACGCCTGAACCGATTTAGATGCATGGGGTATCGCTCGTATTCCGAGTAACATAGGCTAGTTAAAAATAAGAAGAAACCAGTGTGGTCACTTTAAAAAGTAAATTAATACCAGCCTCAGTTAATTTTTTAATGAATCCAGACGTGTCTATGGTTATCGTCTAGAATTTGACAAGTAGATTTAAAAAATATATAACACTGTAAATAAAAAACGTCGTAAAACTGGAGTAAAGTAAAAAGTAAAGTACAAATATGAGCAATTTTGGCAGTCGTGTTTTTTAATTTTTTTAATTATAGTAGCTTGTTTACAATATTTTGATACAGGATCACATAGAATTACGTGTGACTGCAATGTGGTCGAGTAATTGACGACTGGTAATCGAAAAAAGAATTAAAATCAGAAAAGTTTGTCAAATGCGTACCACGATGATCCATGATATTCAATATTTTGTAATTGATAAGGTTCAGTATTGAAAAGCTGATGAGTAATTGTAAGATAACAACAATTATCTGCAGATGTTACATCGAACACCGGAAAGAAAGGAAACAGGAAAATTAAATAAAAAAATGCACATCCCCGAAAATTCAATATTATTTTTGTACGACAAAGTAAAATTCTTAACACGGCACTACCAGGCGCGCAGAAAGTTGTAGGATGTTCACACAAAGTAAGCGGTTTAACGCCGCTTTTCCGGGATTAGCTGTTTATCTGGACGGGTAGACACACTGGTCCAACGGACTTACACTACCCTCTGTTAAGCCGAAATCGATAGCGAACATCAAATATGATTTCCTGATTCTTTCTGCTCTGATTTCTTTATCCATTGACTTACTCCAAACGTACATGAAAAAATTCAACGAATAATTTTGTAGGCTTCTTACTTTATTAATAATTCTATGACATAAAGGCATCGTGTAAAACACATTTTCTAACCATAATATATGTATATATGTGTAATGCAGTATATGCAGCAAATAAATATGAAAATTTACACAGTACGGACGCTTGCATAAACTACATAGTTTGGTAATATTTGCGATGGCGGAAATTTATTATATGCTGAAAACTGAAATTTGACAGCAGTCACGGTATTATATACGAGTATATTATATACACGGTGGAAAAGTTGAGTACAATCGACTTAAAAAAAACCATTTAAGCTTTCATTATCTAGTAGAAGCAATTTGCTTATCGAGTGGTGGTGCCGTATTAAGTGAGGCGACGGCTTACCGTTCCAACCATATTGACAACAAAGGAAAACTTTAAGCAATAATCGCAACAAAGCAACGGGCAATATTAGCAACAAAGCAAATGGGCAATAATGAGCTGGTTGGAGGCAGTGCAGCGTTTAGTGAGGGGGGATTAGCACTGCTACAGGATAAGCTGTTTATCTCAGGACGGCGGACTAAATGTCCACTGCGCATTTGTTTATACGAATATAAGGGGTATTCCTCCCAGCGCACCCGGTTTGAAACGCACCCGTCGAAACGCACCCAAACTATTCCTCACAGAGTGCAGCGCACCTGTATAATTTGATTCCTCGGAGCGCACCCACGATGAAAAATGGAGATTAGCATGAAAGATTCATAATAAGTAATAATGTAATATCAATACAATACACGATAAGTACTACCAGGAATGCAGAAATTAACAAGGGATTTTTTGGTTGTTTATACGCACTAATCTCTGCAAATACATGTGATAGTCAGACTGCATCGTTTATCTAGTGATCGCAATAACAAAACTTATTACAAGCTTACATTGAAATAACGATAGCGTTATAACAAAATTTGTCTTACGTTGTAATGAATGGAGTACACTTTGTAAACGAGCATATTACAAATTAGAGGATTATATTCAAGAAAATTATGCTTGGAAACATGCTGGTTCTGCTCCATAGGACAATTACGAGTCTTGACGAAATCAACTGGTTGCTAATTTGTTTATATAATTATTTTAATTTGTTTTTTCTTCGATTTTTCTTTTAACATTCGATAATTACTATGACTCAAATGACATAGCTGATCCATTGTTTTTTAAAATGTTTTAATTGGTATGTAATAAAACTAGTTATCACACATAACAGGGTTAGGCAGAGGTGACCTCATTAGTACACCCAAATTTCGCCAGTTATGTTTAAGTCTCATGTAATAGGGGGCGAGCCTATTGCCATCAAACGGGCACAAATCTAGACTTCGAGGCTACTTCTGAGAAAGTCCTGATGGAAAAACTCAATAACACTTTGCCTTACGTGAGAATCAAACCCAAGATCGCTCAGGAGTCTCGGTTTGCAACCACAAGCCCAACGAGGCAGTCAGTAGAAGCAAATGTCAGCCTAAAGGGAATATTGGTTACGGTTGCAATTGCTTTGTAAAATTAAACACGATACTCCATCCGTTCTCGACTCCACTTTGAGAATATTATGCAACTTTACCAACTTATTCACCGCTGAATTAACTTAATAACTTTATGAATTATTATTTGCCAGCATCCCAGCGTAGTTGAACGCGGAAATGCAATTTGGAAATTCAAACTTAAACTGTCATATAAGTAGTGAATGAGCCCCTGAGGCACAGTTAGTGAGACAATTCCTTAAAACTGCCTTAGTTATGTGTAGGCAAAACCGGGACTTAATGACTGCGTCAGCGGATGGTGTCGTAGCTGAATACTGGGCCAAAAAAGAAAATTAACAAAATTTATTCGTATCTATAATTTTACCATCGATCCCGGAGAAGAAGAAGAAGACGACGTCATACGTCATTTCATCCAACTTTAAAGTCCTTATTTTTCGAAATAAATTAAGTACCTTTTTTATGAAATTTTCTTCGCATAACCTATGTATCCTGCAAATGCTTAGGAGGTTTAAATAAAAATGGTTAATTCGTATAAACTTTAAAGTTACGCCGCTGCGTAATCGCTCTTATTCCCACGTTTCCAAATAGGCAGAAGGAGGTACACAACTCTAAATAATCATAATTTAAAAAGCCAGTGTCTTCGGAGTACAACACGCCCAATTTACATTCAAAGTGGTTAAGATTTTTTCGAGAAAAATGTTAAGAGACGACAGGCACAACCCTGTCTAACTTTTTTAATTTTTCCGTTTCAATAAAATAAATAAATTTTAAACTTCGAACGAAAAGTTTGTTTCTACTTAGAGATAAACTACTTTAACATGGCGCGCCCCTCCATATTACTATTTCAATGTGTGTGGTCATATTATCCATATGAAAGAGTTTCTATGTAGTTGTAAGTATTCGCCTTTAGTAGCAGGCCGTCAGATTTGTTAGTCACCTAACCATAACCAAGCAAGACCGCGCAAGACAACGCACGTGTCATTTTTATAGAGAATGTCAGTGCAGCGACATACTAATAATAATGAGTAATCAATTACGCCGCTAGAGGAGCAACATATTGCTGATTTGTTTATTTTTCGAGAGCCGTCTCAATACGCACACATGCGTTGTTAGTCTTGTTATACTTAAAAATACTGTCAAACGTTTTGAATTTGTAGAGGGGCACGCCGTGTTATAGTAGTTTATCTCTACATCTCTATTTAAAGGTTGGTTCGGTTAACTCGTTCAATGACGTATAAAATGTGTGTGTTTAAAGATTTGAATAGTCTTGAATACGTGACGTAGTTCAGGAGTCGGTTCGGGCCGTCGAACGTTTATTGTGAACGATCTATTGTTTAAACCTCTCGAGACGAATAGTACGATGTGTGTACAGATAGAACAAAAGGAAGGGCGTGAGTACTTAATTTATTTTTTTAAACACGTATTAATTTATTTTATTTACTGTTACATTCTTGGTATGAAGGTTAATTCACATTCTTCTAACTTAGTGCTTGAAACATTAACTAAAATTAGCAAGGTAGTTAGTAACCTATAAAAATATAAGTATTAGAAAAATCCGAACTTTATAATTTTATGCCTGCATGAAACCCTTTCACTAAAAGTCAATGATAGTGGTCGTTTATGCAGTTGACCTTTGTTTAAGAGGTCTATAAGCAGAGTGCTGCCATAATAATACTGAGTAACGGCACGCCAGAGTAAAACTTTCAATGATGTGCAATTTTTCAATGAATACATAAATATAATCCAAGATTCCAAACATCTTTCCTCGAACCACAACGTTGATAGCACTTGTCGGCCCCTACACAATAAACTCACTAATTATTAATTAACATAATTTCTGCAACTTCAGACTATCGGGAGAATTGACTTTCAACCCTGTGGTTAATTAAGCACGATCTAGTTTCACCCCTTCGCCCCCACGGGAGTATCCGATGCCAAAGGTTGAGCACTCCTGAACTTAAGAAGACGAGTTAATGTTTTGAAACCGTAGAGAGGATTAGTAGGGCTTCTTTAACCCTGTACTAAGATTTGTCTTAACATAAGACCACATAATCTTTGTATAAAATATTTTAATAAAACAAAGTCGGGTTAGTTACACCATTTATTACGTACTCAAAAAAGGCTAGAGCGATTTTAATGATCTATATATTCTTATTCTTATCGTGTGGGTAGTAAGGCCTTACGACCCTACACACCCTAGTGTCAGAGTTTCTAAACCGCCTCAAGGGCCTCTGACATGGTTTGAGTGGAACAGTAATCTATATATTGATCTGATATTTGTCCCCGCGTCGAATATCAGAATAACTATTAAAAAATGGGAAAAATAGGGTTACTCAAAACACATAATATAAACTCTACGTTCATTCTTTAAACCTACTTTCTTGGCACTAAGTTTCATTGATGAAGTACACCCCTAAATGTCTGTGCAGGGGTTTGAAACGTCGGAGACACATGCATTTTTAACCATCGACCGAACCATTTGACCGTATTGATCGGACCTGAACATAAAGCCTAGTTCAGCTGGCCCGTATTCGTAAAAAAAAACTCCAAATTAAATCCATTCTCTAACTCATGAAAGCGGTTTCATGGTTCCACTTTATCAAAAGAGTACAAGAATAGTGTCTACGTAACATAACATCACGCTTGTAATCCCTGAAGAGTAAGGCAGAGGTGTACGCCCTTATTTTACCAGTCATGTTTAAGTCCCTTGTACTAAGGGGCGAGCCAATAGCCATCAACCAACACAAATCCAGACTCCGAGGCTGCTACTGAGAAATTCCTGATGGAAATATCCAATAACACTTTGCCTGACATGGGAATTCGAAACCCAGACCTCATGCTTAGTACCTTAGTATCCTCATTTCCAGTAAGCGACAGTATAACACAATTTACACAATGGTGGTATATCCTGCTGTCATTTAAGTCCATTTGCCGTTAATCAGTGACGTTAAGTGAGTTGGAGTGCGGCGGTAATTGAGTAAGGTAGGTAGCACGGCTGCTGGCATGGTCATTATTAACGCTGCGTTCACTGCCAGTGACCGAATGAGGCAGCCAGATTCCGTTCAAAATTGCAATAAAATGAATTATTCGGTCGCGAGACCCAGTTAGGAAAGAAGTTGTATAATTGCTATAATGGCACAATAGTAATCCTGTATGAATTAAAATCACAAAAATAAATTATTTTATAATTAGGGTTATACAGCTGGCCGCGCACAATTCTTGCTGCTCAAATTTCGATGCTTGCACCTCTTGTTTTTTGAAAAAGACAGAGAGAATGAGAAAGTAAGGGGTAACGTAACGCTTTTTCCTTACATGACATTTTCTGCCAGTTAGCTACCACCGCAAGCCGAGTAGCAAAGCCAAGGGACATTGTTAAAAAAAAATTGCCTTTTAAAATAGCTTGAATGTACTGCCACGATTTCATTTGACTTTCACCAAAGGTAAGGTAGTATTTAGATGGGACTGCAAACTTCAACCCCTAATTAATTTAGTTTCTTTAATTTCATAGTCAACCTTTTCCGAGATACCTAATTAAATATGATTTTGGGTTATCACATTAATTTTCGTAACCCAGATCCCCAAAAAGGTTTAATTTGCATAAAATTTTAAATGTCTTGTACCAACAGAGGGTTGGGATATCGATTCACTGCGTGTGTGCCGCAATAGGTGAATAGCCCGTTGACCTAACTGCATGCAGTTAGTTATTAACCTACATGGGTTTATTTAACTTCTAATCTAGGTTAAAACATAAATTATATCTAATGGGAGTGAAAATACGCTTAACATATCCGAAAGTATGGTCTTACCATCATGGTGATTTTTTTTCTAGACCATACCTTGTGGTTACAATTTATTGACACGTTTTTTTTTACGAAAATCAGTTTAAATGTTATGACTAAACTTGAAATACTGCCGACCCCTATACTGCTGCATGCACTTTCGGGTGCACACATTGCGCACTACGATATAGAGTGATTTTTCACACAAAAAAAAAAACGATTCCTATTTGATGTGTCTTCTTACATCCTGTATGTAACTAATAAGTCTAAATACATATACGTGCTGAAGACGAGGACTCCCAGAAAGACGTGGCGGGATAATCTGGACGTTTACTGCGACGGCTGAGGTGAGGTGAGGCTGAGGTGCGGTTTGAGGTGATGCGGGAAAAGAGATCCTGTATTTACGAAAGACCTTTGCCAAACAGTGGGACAGCGTAGACCAGAAAAAAAAATACAATTGCCTCTTAATAAAATCAAAGTACCAGGCAAACATGAGCAGACAGAAGTGATTGAAACAAACATTGTTCTTTCTTGCTAACAACATTAGCTGACAACATTCAACAATTCAAACAAGATTACTACTACGATAATATATATAACAATGGCAGCTCAGACCAGCCAATTTATCCTCAAACAAAAAAACTAAATAAGCTCGTTGGGGATATACGTGATTTTAGCAGCGCGGCGCAATTGGGTTAGGTCCTCGCGAGACGCCAATTGTGTTGAGCAGCAGAATCGTCCCCGCCGCCATCTTTACCGACAATTTTATCCTGTTGCCGCAAATTCGCGTTTTGTCTCACTCTTTAGTATGCTGCTGGCACACGGAGAATATCTCGATGACTTTAAAAATCTAAGTTCACAATCGTTGAAAATTACGTGCCAGCTGGCTGCTTTTATTTTATTAATTTTACTTCCCTCGGTGTATCGACGCTTCTTTTGTTAACTAGATACCTTTTTTGAATAAAGAATGTCAATTACATTAGAAATCATAGCTTTACGTGACAATGAACTGAACTGTTGGAAAAAAAGAAAATTTTCGCTTTCAATATCGCTGAAAAGTTTTTTTCTACCAACGCTACCTGTTTAGTCACCCCATAAATGCATAAGTCGCTGGCATTGTGCCAAGCGTCCCGTATCTCTGATTCGCTAATAGATAAATCGCTACTCCGTCTGCCGGTTGCACCACATACTTATTACAACTACAGCTCGTGCAGTCTCGAGGGAATTTCGTTTGTTTACATTTTGCTTTCATACTTTCCGCTGTTTTATTAGTCGCATGCTCTTTAAGTTCTTGGTAGCCTGGTACTCCCTTCTTATCTCACGTTAAGTAAACATGTAGCAGGATGAGCAAAGGAGCAAAATAATGAAAACAAAACTATAATACCTATGCGCTCAGAGAGTTCTTCAATAATTTAAAAAAAACTTATACTGAATATAACGTTGTTAAACGGCAAGATACAACATGAATCCGTACTTAACCTATTTCCAAGTTATGGCAATATTATAGCTACCTCTAACCCTTTAAAAAAATATTATTCAAATCGTATCTCCAAGCGAACCCAAAAAGGCAGGTAAATAACTTTTATGCTAAATCCAATAACGCCTTATAAAAACTTTTATACTACCAATCAAAGTCTAGCAAAAGTAACTCTATATTCGCAAAGAGGCCTTATAATATTTGCTTTTGTTTAAACTACGTAGTACCCAACGGTGGGGTAGGTATGTATAAAAACCTCTAAGAAGATTAGGCGTAATACAGATTGCGTAGGACCCGGATTTTACGGAAATAATCGCAACAAAGGGTCACTGGTCACTAAGCTTATTTAAAGTTAACAAAACCTTATTTAAAACGTTTCGGACAAAGTTGTGGAATTGTGTCGTATTTTGTGAAATGTATCTTAATATTCAGTTTGCGCATAGCCTTCGGACTTCAAACCACTATTGAGTTAGTATGGAGATGGGATACGGCAAAATGTGTACAAATTATTGGCAGCCTCGAAGCCTTGTTACACAGTTGATTGGAGCATCGTATCGCATGTCAAATATTTGAATCTAGAACTTCAGTTATGTTGACTGACGTTCATTTCAATATGGCGGTGTTACGAACTTTCGTAATTAGAACGCGAAGATGAGAACCTAACTTTGGTTTATAATAAAATTGAAATGGTTAGGTTTCATTCTATTTATGTGTGTTTACCTAAATGCCTACCTATTACATGTAGCTTTGAACTATGAAAGGTTAAAAAGGATTCCATCAAATTAACTTATCAAATAACTCATGAATTTAATGTTTGCAAAAGCACTCTTTTTAATTATGTATAAAGAGAAATCAATCAACTTTAATGTACATCGGAAGTGTGTCCAATGTCGACCACTGTGTATACAACTGGCGCCAATACGTTCTTTTTTCAAATATTCTTCAATGCAAATGCAAGCAGGCAAAGGTTCCAAAAAACGGTCCACCCTTGAGTTTTTTACAAGTATAAAATTCGTTTTATACGCAAAGACATAAAAATGTTCAGCCTATATTCGTCTGGCAGTATAAATCCGTTCATTTTATATTCTATTTTCGTCTTTGCCCGTATCTGTGAATTCGGCGCGACTTTTAAGTGGGAGGGGTGGATATTGGCAGGCTGGCAGCAGGCAGGTGAGTCCATTGCCTGTTTTATGTGACTCGGAATGATCGGGTGTCGGGTGCCGTAATGAATAGCAATTAATTAGGGCAGCTAACTTTAGCGGGTTGTTGTCGATATTATATGATAGAAGTTAGAGTTGAAACTTTTGTATTTAATTTTCTTGATGAAAGGTGTTCTTGATTAATGTAAGAACATTATTTTAATGACTGAACAGAGGTTTAGGTGTTCCTACATTATACTGCAGTTAGTCAAAGGTTACAATAAATTACGTAAAATACTTGAAGGACAATTCAATTAATGAAAAACGAGCAAAATCTAACAGCGGCAATAAATGTCAAAACAATAGGAAAACTAGATGATTTTTTTGTCAGTTATAGCCTGAGATGAGTTTGCGATCACTGCTAAAACTAAGGAAAATTGACAGTTACCGTAACGCGAGCGACTAAGCTAAGTGAGCAAAATTACTTATTTTAAACTGAGTTAACATGTTGATACCATGCTAACACGGTTTCAAGGTAAAGCAAGAATATTGACGTTTTCATGTTTGACTGATCGAAAATGCGAAACACTTGAAAGTCAAGGGTAGCTCTTACAATCCTCTGATGTAGTCCTTCCTCATGGCTGTTTAAGATCGAGATGAGTCGGGTGAAGAGGTACTCGTGTATTGACATAAGTGAACTACAAACGTAGGCATTTAATTCCGCCGAACTCCTTAGCTCTTTGAATGCCAAGTATGATGATCGGCACATAGTTAAAAATATTTTCAATCTGCCTTTTCCTGTCTATGTAGGAGTCGGCTTCCAATCTAACTGGATGCAGCTTAATCCAGTAGATTTTACATGGTCTGACTGCCTATTTGACCTCCACAACCCAGTAACTGGGGATTACGATACCCCTTGGTAAGACTAATTGTCAAACTTTCGGGTTTCTGACCGGTTGTCAAAGATGACAGCCGGGACCAACGGCTTAACGTGCTTTTCGTGGTTCTTAACCTATCCACAGACCAACACCGGAAAGCGTAGCTTAAACTGATGGATCAACCCGTGCAGCTGTTATTACTCAGCCACGACCACCTCACAGTTGAATATCCTTTATCCCTCATATTTTAGAAACTAATTTAGGTCGCGACAAAACATTCATTTGTAATATGTACCTAAAACAATGTCAGACTGTCGAGTCATCATCATAAATTCACAAAACAAATATTAAAATATGAAACGAGAATAAAGGGCATAATTTTTCGCTTGTCAGCCATTAAACCAGCCAGTTAAGCAAGTTGCCTGTTCCACGTAACGAAATAACACGTACGGTGTGAAATGAGGGAATACTGTGAAAACTATGAATTTTTTATTACTTTCATGCTATATTACCTAAGAGGAAAAGCGGGGGGAGAGTTTTTTGGAAATTAGGTATGACTGGAAACTAAATAAGTACCTACACTAGACCTCTGTTGACAGCGGTAATAATAGGCAACATTAAACATTTTCCATGGGTTCTAGTGAATTTTCTTCAGTAGAACCCATAGAAAATGTTGAACGGATCTACGTTCATACATCTCGTCATACGGCGTGCTTGTACGACGAGATGTATGACTAGATCGTAGCAGGTGGCGTTCTGTAGTTTCTGCCTACCCCCATGGGGAAAAGGTGTGAGTTTATGTATGTATGTTCTAGTGCTTATAAAAATAATGTATCATTAAAGAGGCTGACAAAGGAGCACACAAATAGTTGTTATTTACTCTACCTACTGTAAAAAAAGTCATTGCTTTTAATTCATAAACCAGAAAACAGGTGAGAGCGTTTCTATAGAGAAAAGACCACCCGCATTTCCTCTTCATACTTCCATGCTTCCATGCCGTGTCATTTTCGGTCGAGTCATTTTGACACTTTTTAATTTTTTCCCGCCGTAAAATATGGCCGCTGTTTTTTTTTTTTTTTTACCGATGGGAAATCATCAAATGACTTCCCCCGCCCTGGGCGGGGCGGGAGGGAGTGTCAGACTTTTACTGACTAAAACCCATCCATGTTCCTTCTTGTGCCCTTTGCGTTCCGGGGGCGCGGTATCTCTTTCGAACAACCCGCAGATGGCCGCTGTTGGCAGTGTTATCGCGCAGGATTTAACGCCAGCGTTGTCGTAAACGTGTGTATAAAAGTAATATTTATGATAGTTTGTGTCGCGCTCGCTCTGACGATTTCACTGCGTTATTATTCATGTTTCGATTTGGTTTGGATACTGTATAAACAAGAACAAACATGTATTTTAGATTGTTCGTCTGTTTTTTTTTTGTTCACGCCAACAAGCCCAAAAAGAAAATAATCGGGTGTAAGGGCTAATTTTTCAACCGTCAGATAACTCTTAACGGAGGGATAAAGATAGCGATTTGACAGCTTTTGTATGGAAAATATGTCAAACTGTAATATTTATTGGATAAAAATTGTCTAAATATTGAAAAATCAGCTCTTAATTAAATAAAGCTTGATTATTTGGTCAGAGGTAAAGTGAGGAATGTTATAATGAGCTGCATGCTAACTTAATTAGTGTTTAGAATGCACGAATCATTAGTATGTTCAGCCATGAGTTAAATTATTATTTGATAATAATTAGTTTGCAGCGAAATAGAACGACGGTTGATAGAGATGTAATAATTGATGGAAAAGTATAGTTACTGCCCCGACTTCAAGTAGATTAGGTTAAGCATAAGAGTTGAGAGAGAATGATGGTAAAAAAACACTACATGGACAATATAAATGGATATAAATTACTCATTAAGGTTATATTATAAAGGTATGTGTCCAATTGACATAGTTGCCATCACGGAAGCGTGCAGAAGAATTGGAACATTTTTTTTTTTAATGTGGTAAAAATCATCAAATGACTCCTTCCGCCCTGGGTGGGGTGGAAGGGACTGTCAGACTTTTGAACTTGAGACAAGTAAAGAGTGGCCAGCCGTGGCTGAAGTCGGGCTGTGGAAAATGATAATGATGACAATGTGTCAAATAGTTATTAAATTGGTTGTATGAAACAACAAAGTCAGTGTAACACACAACAAAACTGGGACTAAAGCTACGTCAAACGTAAACCTTGAAAACTTTATTATTAAACCGAACTTAATACTGACATTTACTGTCAAGGGAAACAAAGTACTAGGCGGACATAAGAGTAGCAGTAGTTACCTACATCACTAAAATGTCAGAGCAACATGTTGTCCGAACGGAACTGCGTTATCAATATTTATTACGGCGCGCGTGTGACGTCATTAATTGAGAAAAGGTGACACACCGATCATTTGTTTTGTACACAAAACGAGAAAATAGTACTGTAAATCTAGCAAAGGCTAACTAAGGTTCCATTACGTTCCCATTATGTGAAAATATGAACTGGCTATTTATAACGGTTGAAAATTATCCTAGCCATATTTAAATACAGACAGTGTCGGTTAGTATGAATAAAACTAGTAAATAAATAAAAAATACATAAGTAATACAAAAGGAGGAAAGAGATACAGAAGGCGGTCGTCTTGAACACAGCACGCATCTTTTGTTTTGGCGATAGATGGTGATAAATTCAGAAAAGTTACCGTAAATGTACCTATAAGCTTATCTCTTATAATAATTGACCCTTCCCTTTGCTAGCTACTTTTGTTAACAGTATGTCACAGTAAAAACACATGTGAGCATCGCTAGGCAAACTACGGGCATGTTCGAGCATAATTCATATTTCTACCGCTTTATAACTGTAACTTATCTAGAATTTTCTTCCACCTCATTACAAGAGTAGCCATATTTTTCATGAGCACTTTAACGCGATTTGTTGGCTATTCCAGCCAGAAGTTTTTGTTCTACGATCATAGTTTATCTACCTTTTGTGAGCAAAATTGAAGTCACAAAATGTTCGCGATCATAAGTTCTTGTAGATATTTTTAGAGGACAATTGTCTTATTATAAAATAATAACTACACCAGTATTCTCTCATGTAGGTATGTGTACCTATTAATAAACTTGTAATCATTATACCTTTCATTTGTTTCGACTTTTTTCTTATTGTATGTAGCATTAAAACTTTGATATTAGAAGAATGTCAAACCAATTTAGTAACCGATTCTTCTCAAACGGAAAAAGTTATTTTACTTCAAACCACCATTTTAACTTTCCGTTAGTTATGTAAACCCTAACAAATATCTATCGTAAAAATTAAATAATATTCATAAAAAAATTGCTACTAACAAGTGAAAGAAAAGATACATTTCTTTTAATTCACAAACCACACGTACCAGGATAGCAGAACAGAAGAGGAGTGTACACAGTAATATTTCACATTGGACTTCGAAAATTGAAAACGTGTTGAAAATTGTATTAATACTGGCTGATGGAATGTATTGTACAATTTCAGGGTTAATTTACCAACGGCGCTCGGGGATTTAAAGCTCGTGTCACGTTAATCCGCGGCTGAGAGTCGGATTAATTGTAATGTTGCTCTCAGTTGCTCTGCTGGAGTTATGCTCCTGATACCAACCGCGAGGAAACGTATCTCAATTTAAAATAACTTAATTTGTTTCGCGAAGTTCCTTTATTTCGTGAACGGCGTATTTTTACTTGAAAACACACTCTTTATGTTAAAAATGTCAGGTTTTTGCGAGTGTATATTATACAAAAAGTATATATTGTACTCTCATACCACAAGACCACAACCGTTTAATATAAAACCTACGTAAACCACTAAATATTATAATACAAGCATATTATTTAAACGTTGTCTTTTTTTTTTACAGAATAATAACCAGTCGAGGAGGCAACGTTTCGGTAAGTAATTCCCCTCTTACCTGGGTCGTATAGACCCCTGTTATTGTACTTTATCTTACATTCACGGCCACAAAGTTCACGCACAAAAGACCGCGGGCACAAAATATCCCAGGTTATTAATTTTGGAAGTGTAATTACGGGAAAGAATATATTATGAGGCCACTCCTTTTAAGGCAAGATTAAAATTTTATTGTAATATCGTAAATTTAAATTGCTACTAAGAGAATATGAAGTTTAGGAGGTGTTTTGATGCCGTTATTGAGGTAAAAGTTAAGTGAATGCTATTAATAAAGGTTGTTTTGACACGAAAACGACCAGGGCAGCATATAATTAATTGTTTATGGGCCAGTATACGGAATGTAAGCAAAATAAGCAGAAAATTGTGTTTGCGGCCGAATTTCGGCTGCAAATAACCTGATTTTAAAACACAGTTACTGTTATGGGGGGTGTAAAAAGACACTTAACGAAGCCAAAAGTTGTATACTTATTCTTCACATCATTGAAATCATTGTTTTGTTCCGGACCATACCTGGGAACCTTTTGGTTACGGAGATATTGTAGATCAAAATGTTAAATTTTCAACTTTTGACACGTTTTTTTTAACGATAATCAGTTTTAAATGTTAGATACAACTAAATATGAAATACTGCAACTACATCTATTCTGTTGCAAGCACCCGAAAGGAGGTTTATCGTGCGTTGTATTTATGCACACTACCTCAAAAATAGCAAAAATGAAAGTCATTTGGAAAAATATATTTTTTTGTTCAACGTTGGATAATTAAATGGATAAACGTATCTGCATGTTAAATATAAAATCTTGCAATTGGTCCTAGGTTCCGCAAACAGTAGATAATTATGCTGAAAACGCAATATTCATTTTACCATAACACAGGACGTTTAAAAGTATAGTTGGCTTTTAAAAAAATGATATTTCAACCCATAAAGGGTTTTAACAACTATATCTCAGTTAAGTTTACCTAAGGCACAATTTTCTTTCCAAGCAACCACAGGTGTCATTTATCATTTTTCTATATGACTTCCGACTTACAAACTAATAATAAAAAGCAAACACCTGGCTAAAAAGATAACTCGCCATAAGCCACCTTAAGCACTCATAGTTTCCAAACATGATACATCTTCCTTGGTGTTGCCAGTGCGAATGATGATAAATGTTGCCAGCAACGCGTCGAAATTACCTACGTACGTGGTAAATGCACTTTCAAGATGGCGACTCATGAAGATTTATGTATGTGTACCACACAAGGAAGAATATTTTAAGGTTATGGATGGCGGCGACGGTCCTTTGCCATTTTAAATTACGTTAGGCACTTTTTTATTTTTATGGGCCAAGTTTTATTTTTGAAGTTCTATTTTTATCGTGCTGAGGGGAAATGGGAAGCATTTTTAAAATACAAAAGTAGGAAAGGTTTTTTTTGTAGGTATTTATTTCGTCCAAATGGGGATTAACGTTTTTGGATAAGGTTGTTGAATATTAATAAAACTCGATAATGATGTTAAAGAGTCTCCATAAACATGTACCTACGTTTTAGAACGAGCAACTAGCTTCAATTATTTGACTAACTGACCGACTCCTTGACAATTCAGAAATGCCTGTAAATGGTTTAATTGACATAAATGTACTATAACTGTAGTGTCATTTGTTAAATTATTTGTTATAATTATACCCTACTGCGGTCCAAAGAGGAAAAATGCCTACAAATTTTGGCGCATATAAAAGTCACAAAATCCTCAAAATCAATTCACGGAGAGGAACAGCATTTCAATTCCCCCAGATCTCTCACTGAACATAATTTCAGTATAGACCCAAAGCTTTATGCCACCCTGGTATGTGCATAAAATTTGACTCCCGTAAAATGGCGGCCGTGATTCAGACGGCCATTGTCCTGCACTGAATTGTCATACCTGTCAGTCTGTCCCGCCTGCTATAGCATTCCGGACATGTGCGCAACAAAACGATGAACAAAACTTTTTCTGTCTGCATGCGACATTTACTATTTGGTTATGGATTGTTGAACGGATTTATTTAGGTGCAATCTATACTTTACTAGTATAAAAAGCTTAAGAGTATTTTTATTTGTTTGTCGGTTTATCGCCCTAATCTCTGAAGCAACCAATGCAACAAAACAACCAATAATTCCAAGATTATTGAAATTATTGGTTAATGGTATTAACTTACCCAATTAGTGTAACTGCAGTGAGCTTCACAAAGTTGATGTATAAGTTTTCTTTGTTCCACAGTAAGGAATTTTAATTACACTGGCTTGCACTATTAAGTACAAGCGACGGACTTTGGCAATAGAATCGAGCAAGTTAGGACTCGGTAAAGTCCGTAATTAACGACTAGAACCTATTAAATGTGCATTCTACTATCTATGGCTGTGTTTGAGAGGTCACTGTTGGACAAAGAGGTGGCTATTATAGAATATATCGAGATAGCAAGCCACGTATAATGCCAACCTCTTATTGCCCCTAATTGCTGGGCTATGGTCTCTTCACATACAGAAAAGACACGAGCATTGATCACCACGGGTTGGTGATTTCAGACTTACAATATCAATTATTATAATTACAAGTTTCTTAACGATGTTTTCCTTCACCGATGTTAATGATGTTCAAGATTTTAGAAGGTACATATGAATTATTAATATTCACATTGATACTTGCCTGTGCCCTGCTGCAGACCCACAGCCTCGTGCATTCGAGGCGGGGCCTTAACCACTGGGCCATCAAGACAAAGTAAGACGTATTAAGAAATTGTATCAAGTTGTAAACATCATGAAATTGAAAGGAAAAAGTTAGATTCTTTTCAATAAATTTTCCAAATCAGAAATAATAATGGACGGTCCTAGATCTACATTTTATAAAGGACAAACTTTTAATATCCATGAATTGGGCTTAAAGAAAAATTCTTGTTGGTCTGTGTCGTTCGTGTTCGTCCCAGTTTTTCATTGTAAAAACTTTTTCGTCATGCCATCGACGTCCGAAACATTTCATTTGTCATTTTTACACAGACCTCTCTCGGCCCCTTCACCCTTTCGGTTTGAGCATGACTCCACACATTTTTGTCAAGGTATTTTATGTTCATGCTCTTTGTGGAAGTCTGCTTATCTTTATTTATTTAACTGTGTGCAACAAAAGGTACAAAGGCGAGCTGCTTAAAATATTCTCTACCAGGCAACCAAAGGTGGTGAAGAGATAACATGGCAGGTGGAAATTATCGTACGAGCGTAAAAGAACGAGAATAGATTTTTTTTAAAAGACGCCAAATAAAATGGTACAAGTACAAATAATAAAAAAAATATATATATACATTTTTCAATGATTAGATTTACTATGTATATTTAATAAAAAATATATATCATTCTAAATTTAATGTCAAGTTTAAAATTTCGTTAAAATCAATGTCATTACGTAATGCTACTTTGCGGTATCGATTGACTAATTTCAGGTAATCGTAGCTCACCGCAATACAACAAGATGATTAAAATGATCTAAGCAAACATTTTTTATGCCATGCATTCCCCTTATAAAAGACGTGAACTGTGAATTTTCGCTACATTTGCCAGTAGATAGCAATTTTAATAAAAGGTTTCCTTGTAAATTACGTCTTGTTGTAAATTAGCAGGTAGAGGTACCAAGGGACGACAATACTGGAAGAGCTTTAAAAACACCTCATTAGCATTGCCACAGAATAAATTTTTGGAGCATCCGAGCAAACGTTTTACCAAGTACCGAAGCTTAATATCCAACGAGCGGTCGAGTTAATCTATTCCTTCGTTTCTCTGCCCTCCTAGTACTTTACTACTGAATTTATTTAAATTTTAAAGTTGTCCTCCGCTAACTGAGTGTGACTTAATTAAACTTTTATGAATACAAATTGATCTCCGTGGTATTTTATTTTACCAAAATGTTTCATGAAATTTTTCTTCATAATGTAGACTTTAACACAAATTATACACCTAATTATAAAATGTACTTTTATTTAAAAATATAAAATAACGACACTCCTGAGAGAGTTCTTAATTAAGTTTTTATATGGTCATGGGTGTGTTCAAAAAGTTAAAACATTTGAAAAATATTTTTGTGAAAAAACATTTAAAAAAATGGAACTTTGTCAAAAAAATACAACATCATCGCAAACAACATTTATCTAATTGAGATAGTGGAACAACAACATATTGATAAAATTTATAGACAGCCGATAGCCCCACGTTTGGCTACGATGCTCTTGTCATTGAACCATTGTCGATACTAAATTTACCACCAGTAATACTCTTCGCCTTGTCACTTGCTAGAAACAGGATCAAGTCTGCTACTTCTTCCGGGTATGCTACTTTGCCAAGAGGAGTGCTCTTTCCCCATTCGTCCCACAAGTTAGGCAGGTCCAGGGCTCACGGTGTTGACTCTCACTCCAGATGGTGCCAATTCCAAAGCAGCGGTCTTGGAGAAATGTTCCAATCCAGCTTTTGATATGCAGTAAGCCATCATCCATGGATTAGCTTGTGTTCCTAATGTACTTGAGATGTTGATAATATTTCCTACGGTTTTTATTAAATAAGGCACTGCCAACGTCGTCAGGTTCACGACTGCTCGTAGGTTCGTGTTCATGATTTTGTCGTATGTCTTCATAAGTTCGCCATCTATCAGTCCTCCCGAGTATACAATTCCCGCGTTGTTGACAAGAACGTCGAGTTTTCCATAAGTGTCGATGGTTTGTTTGATAATCTCACTTGCTGCTTCATCTTGTGAAACGTCTGCTTTGATGACGAGTGGTGTGACTCCATGTTGCTGGCACAGTTCGGTGACACTTTTTAGTTTAGCTTCATTCCGTCCCACGATAACAACAGAAGCACCTTCTTTAGCAAACAGCACTGCAGTAGCAGCACCGATGCCTGAACTCCCGCCAGTTACGAGAACTACTTTATTTTCGAAACTCATTTCGTGAACGATTCTACACACACGACACGTCGGCTCATGAGACACTTGTTTAATGTAGTTGATAAAGCTGAAACTGGTTATCATAAAGATAAGATTTTTTATTATTTTTCTCTTAGTATCGTTGCAACCTTGACAATTTAGTATAATTTCCCTTAACTGCTCTTTGCATCAACAATCATAAATTTTAGTGTGTCTACGTGTGCTAATATCTAGATCCATTTTAATATTAATATTCCGTTTATTTACGGACAAATTACTCGTTTGTGTTATCTCACGAGTCGCGACATTATCAGCAGACGCATAAGTGCCTAATTCTCTTTTCAATTCTCTAAGTAACAATTACGTTTCCCAAAAAAATTGAGAGTTTTAAATCAAAGTAATAAAACAACAGAAATTAATAATGTTATCGGTTAGAAGGGCGGCCATTAGTGGTGAACCTTCGAACTCTCATAGTATTTATTTTTCTTGTTTGGATTGACGTCTTCCGAGTCGACATTGAATAAATAAAGGACTTGAATAACGTCGATGGATAGTTCTAGACGTTGCTTTGGACAAAAAAACTAGTCAAGGCAAAAAAGATAGTTTTAAAAATATCAAATAAAAAACAACTTATTTAATATCTTATAAAACACTCCAGTTTACCACTGTCCTCTTTTTTTCTTACTACCAAGTTTCCACGTATATTTCGTCTCATAACATTAAAATACCTCATGTTATAATTTACATAACTTACCTATACCACAAAACAAATCAACACAAATTCAAATCATAGGCATTTATTGAATTGCGACAACAGAACAAAATATCGATTCATTACGACTCATGTTTGGTCCCTATAAATCCACTTGTCAACAATGAACCATTGTCGATAGTAAATTTACCTCCAGTAATACTCTTCGCCTTGCTGCTTGCTAGAAACAGGATCAAGTCTGCTACTTCATCCGGGTATGCAACTTTGCCTAGTGGATTTTGCTTCGCCCATTCGTCCCACAACACAGGTAATCCACCGGTTGCCAAAATATCAGTAACAACTGGTCCAGGGGTGACGGTGTTGACTCTCACTCCAGATGGTGCCAATTCCAACGCAGCGGTCTTGGAGAAATGGTCCAATCCAGCCTTTGATATGCAGTAAGCCATCATCCATGGATTAGCTTGTGTTCCTAATGTACTTGAGATGTTGATAATATTTCCTCCAGTTTTTATAAGATAAGGCACTGCCAACGTCGTGAGGTTCACGACTGCTCGTAGGTTCGTGTTCATGATTTTGTCGTATGTCTTCATAAGTTCGCCGTCTAGCAGTCCTCCAGTGTATACAATGCCTGCGTTGTTGACAAGAACGTCGAGTTTTCCATAAGTGTCGATGGTTTTTTTGATAATCTCACTTGCTGCTTCATCTTGTGAAACGTCTGCTTTGATGACGAGTGGTGTGACTCCATGTTGCTGGCACAGTTCGGTGACACTTTTTAGTTTAGCTTCATTCCGTCCCACGATAACAACAGAAGCACCTTCTTTAGCGAACAGCACTGCAGTAGCAGCACCGATGCCTGAACTCCCGCCAGTTACGAGAACCACTTTATTTTTGAAACTCATTTTGTGAACTACTTTACACACACGACTCGTGATGTCGATAAGCCAATGAGCTTATGAGACACCTATATAATATAGACTATCACTAACTTTGGCGCGCGACTTCTTCCACGCGGAATTTGAAAAAATATATAAAAACTGAATGTATAAAAACGGTGTCCTTCGCATACCGCATCTTACTAGTACCTGCACCATGGGTTGGTCCTGAATTAATGAAATTATCTTGCATATTTTCTAATTAAAAAAAACGGTTAAAAACGGTTAACGGTTTAAAAGATGTTAAATGATGTTAGATATTGAATGGTTTTTAAAGGATTTTGCTTTAAAAACCAAATTTTATCTTCATTAAATGCTCGATATGCCAAAGCTATTTATTTCTAGATGAATTGCTACGTTTTACCTTAAAATACCGTAAAAAGGGGTGAATAGAAAGGCAGGGGTGAATCGGAACGAAACTTTAAAAGAGATTTTAATGTTATTGTAATATAGTTTGTTGGCAAAAAAGACTCTACTGTTCTTGCTGAATTATAATTAACAAATTGGTCTCCTTGTTGGCGACAAACTTTACTAGTTTAACGTTATAATTCCTTTTAAAGTTTTGTCTCGATTCACCCCTGCCTCTCTATTCACCCCGTTTTACCGTACGACTTATGATCACCTTGAAATTATTTTGAAACTTTTGTAACAAACCTTTCATTGTGTTCATAAATGTCAGATATTAGTGCTAATGACTTTTATATGGGACTACTTAAGATTAATATTTCTGTAGTATATTGTGTTGACATGCAGCTAACTGTTTAGTTAGCGCACGCTGATAAAGTAGCGGTAGTCAGTCAACTTATTTTTCTCCAACTTTATTTACAAAATAATCTTTTTTTATTGTAAAAACGTTTTTTACATAAAACATAGCCTATGGCATAATGCAATAAAGCTTTCTATTACTAACAATTTAATCTAACCAGTATTTCTAAATATAACCTGTAACAAACTTATAAACAAACTTACATAAGCTCTATATAATATTAATTTATAAAGTACGAAAACTGGTTTCCAAAAATATATTTGCTTCCTGTTACCGTCGCAACCTTGACATTTTACTTTTTACTTAATTGCTATTACATAAAAAGGGAATCTTAAATGATGTGTCTGCATATGCGATGTGCAAATACCTAGTTCCAATGTCTCTTTACTTATTACATAACAAAATTAAAACATCACATCTGTAATCCCCGAAGGATAAGACAGAGGTGTACCTATTAGTACACCCACATTTGCCAGATATGTTTAAGTGTCATATAATAGGGGGCGAGCCTATTGCCATCAACCGGGCACAAATCCAGACACCGAGACTACTACTGAGAAATTCCGGATAAACAAACCAAAAAAATAAAAAAAGAACATTAATATTATATCCATTAATTATTTTTAGAAATAAAAGATAAATTACACAAGTGTTGTCTCACAATTGGACAATTGACACGACTAATCAATTAACATACTTTTTATGAGCTATCAAAATGTAATTCCCCCATAGATTTTGTATGGCAATAAAAAACTGTGACGTTACTGCTTTGCCAACTCAATCGATTGACTATTTATTATGATTTCAAACCAACTAAACATCTAATTTTATATTTATCTGATTATTGATCAAGTTTTCATGACTAAAAAAAAAAAAAAAAAAAAAAAAAAAAACATACGCGTCGAATTGAGAACCTCCTCCTTTTTGAAGTCGGTTGAAAATAAAGTGCTTTGTTAGGGAAGTTGTGTGTCAGAATTATGGTTAATGGTGTTAACATAATTATATTATACTAGCGTTTGCCCGCGACTTCGTCTGCACAATAATAAAATAAAATAACGCTTACTCGCAGATAATGTAGCTTTCTAATGGTGAAAGAATTTTTTAAATCGGTCCAGTAGTTTTTGAGTTTATCCATTACAAACAAACAAACAAACAAAAAATTTTTTTTTCCTCTTTATAATATTAGTGTAGACACCTCCTATTTAAAGTAAATCTAAGAAACTTTTTTAATTACTCTACATTTCCCATATAAAATAAATATAATCTATATTGCAACCATAAATCAAAGTACTAGGAGCACAGTAATTAGTAATGGTTGTCTAGAAGGGCGACCATTAGTGGTGAACCATTGAACTCTCAAAGTATTTGTGTTTCTCGTTTCGATTGACGTCGTCGCTCGGGCCGACACTGAATTAATAAACAACGTGAATACGTCGATAGATGATTCTAGACGTTGTTTTAGACATAAAGTACAATGTTACAGATAAACACAGATGTTTTTTAAAGATAAAAAATACCTCTCTTTAATATTTTTAAATGAAAATTAAATTATTTGAAAGCTGCTTCTGTGGAAACAAGATAAACTTATACACTGCAGTTCACAAACTATACAGCAAACATATAAATAGCATAGTTTTTATTTTATTTGTTTCTTGTGGACATTCTCATGGGCTTACTCCGCCTTGGGGAAGGCAGAGGGTTATGTCGGACTCATAAACATAACATACATAACATCACGCCTGTAATCCCCGAAGGGTTAGGCAGAGGTATACCCATTAGTACACCCACATTTCGCCAGTTATGTTTTGTCTGTTATGTCAGACTCCTACCGACTAAAACCCCATAGTTTACCTCCAACTATCAGAATCGCTCAGAGCATTCTCCCGCACCTTGGCAGCTGCTAGTGGCCTACCTACCTAGTATTCTTATCTATAACGCTAATGTTCTCTAAAGTCTGTGGAATCTTGCGGTGAAATGAAATAATGAATTTCGTAAATCTTCTTTTTACACACATACATACATAACATCACGCCTGTAATCCCCGAAGGGTTAGGCAGAGGTGTACCCATTAGTTCACCCACAATTCGCCAGTTATGTTTTTAGTCCCATGGGCGAGCCTATTGCCATCAACCGGGCACAAATCCAGACTCCGAGGCTGCTACTGAGAAATTTCTGATGGAAAAACCCAATAACACTTTGCCCGACCTGGGAATCGAACCCAAGACCTCTTGCACAGCAGCCGCGCTTGCGACCACTAGACCAACGAGGCAGTCTTCTAGACCAACGAGGCAGTCTCAAAATATAAAAATAAACTTAAATGAAGAAAAAAAAACACATTTATACTTGTACTTACGTCGTCTAGTTCGCACTCTCTGTCATCTTCCTTTCTTCTCTTACTCTCTCTTTCGCTCTTATTCTTCTTTCACTTGCTTCTATTATACATTCTCTTTTACTCATAATCCATTCCACAAGTCTAATATTTATTACGGCAAGATGCACCTACTTCACCTAAAACTAACACTTGGTTTTAACTCTCATAAAATAGAGAAGCAACTAGTAATAAAAAAAAAGCACGGCGTTTGGCAGACGGAACTAGAACCCCATTTTATACAACTTTCACACCAAGTAGTTCCTTTATTACAGCAAAAACTTTGAGAATATTAATTTTAATTAGATATCTTATACCGAAGATTTCGAGTAGAAGGAAGATTTTATTGTTAGCGAGCTCATTATCGGGTCACTATAATAAAGTAGGAAGATAAAAATGGAAAGGTTTTTTATTAAAGTTCGCCAGATCGCTCCGATGTTGAACTTTGCCATACTGCTATGTTTTTATCGCACAGCTGTTGATGAAGAAAGAAAATTAAGTGAAAATTGAAATTGGTTTTGATGTTTCATGAAATATTTTTAATCTAGACTTTAATAAATAAATATGTATTCTATTTTATCAACAACTAGCAACCCGCCCCGCCTTTGCAAAGATGCAATGTAGATATATAAACCTTCCTCTTAAATCACTCTATCTATTGATGAAAACCGCATTAAAATCCGTTGCGAAGTTTAAAAGATCTAAGCGTACAGACGACGGAAAGCGACTTTGTTTTATATTATGTTTTGTTTGTGATATTTGAATTCAAATTAATATCGACAATCAAAAGCAAAATATATCAAGCGACAATTTGGTAGTTTTTTATATCCAACCTAAAGTTTAATATAATCCACGACCAAAATGTCGCTAAGTGAATTTTTCCTTTCCACTGTCGATATATTTTCAAGGTTATCATTTTCGGGAACACAATGCCTATCGTTTATTCATTAGTCATTATGTTATCATCCTACGCGTATTACGTCGACCAAGGGCTGAAAAACAACCGACACCTTTAATAAATTGAATCTTTGATCGAACCTAGAATAATATTCTTTTACTAAATTTGTGATGTTCATCAATCAATCAAAAGACTAGAGTCACCAAGCTTGGCAGATGGACAGATAATTACTGATTGATTGCAGTTTTACATGTCTTTGATATTAAATCATATCCTTATCCGATATAACGATTGTCTTTTAATTGATAAAAAAATCTATATAAATATTCTAAAGCTAAAGAATTTATTTGTTGGTTTAAACGCGCTAAGCCTCGGAATTTCTAGTGCGATTTTAAAAATTCTTTCTCTAATATGAAGCTACGTTATTCTTGAGTACAGTAAGCTACATTTTATTATGAAAAAAGAAACTTTGTGCAGCTGGGGGACCACTTTAAGGAACGAAGATCTTTAATTCAAAATCTTGATACTCATACGCACCCGTAAATAATACAAAGAGAAAGAGAGGGAAGGTCGCCTCAAAGGGGAATAACGCTTCTTCCTAATTTGACAAATTCTGCAGTTAACTCTTGCGAGTCACGTTAAGAAACTTCGTTCCAATTTGGGTACCGCAAAAAAATTATGCAATCGAAGTCGTAGGCAAAAGCTAGTATAAAATAAAAACTCTATTTTTAGCAGACATACAAAACTTTTAATTTACTCAAATAGTCGTGGTGAATCAATTTATATTTGCCGTCTGGCAACACTACGGACGAAATATAATGGCTAATGGAATTACCATTGTCAGCCATCGACATGTTAGCTAAATAAAGGCAAATTCATATTTGAACAATCACCGTTCAATTAAATTGAATGGTTACTGTTCAATTTAATTGAATTGACCGTTTAGTTATAATTAATTTGGATGTTGTGTGGTGGTTTCGATAAGGGAATAATTTGTGGTCATTGGTTTTGAAACTATTGTTTAGGGTCTGTTTGGATGTTATGTGGGTGATTGAGATGGGTCAGAATGAGAAAATAATAAATTAGAGGCTAGAAAAAAATGATTTTAACAACTACGTTGTCAAACTAATTTCAAAGATTTATACTAGAAATTAATCTTCCCATAATGTTATTCGACTGAATTTTGAAACGCAAATCTCTATAATAATACATATTACTGCTATGAGGGCAGTCTTCATTCATATTAATATTATAAATGCGAAGGTATCTCCGTCTATTAATCTGTCTGTTACTCTTTCACGACGAAACCACTGAACCGATTTCGATAAAATTTGGCACGGAAGTTTAATAAATCCCAAGAAAGAACTAAGGCTATATCTTTCTACGCGACTTCGTTTACGTCCGCAATAACCGACATTTGCGAGGACGAAGTCACGGGCAAAAGCTGGGTATTCCCAATTTAAAAATAAATCGAATTTCCGTTACGATTACTCTTCAAACACATTATAGGCCCTCTGTCTCTGTCACCAGAACAAACGAACAATAAATCAAATCAAACTTCAAGGAAATATTACCATAGTGCTGAATAAACAAGGGGAAACACGCATTGCACCCGCCGCCTGACTCACTAGACACACCCGATCTGTCTGTGACAGCCGACAGATTGGGAAATTGCACATCTCGACAAATTGCTGGAAAAAGACCATCGACGGGAAATAAGGAAATAGCGACCAAAGATAAAGAGTTTCTTCATAACATGCTGCAAATATTATAGTACTGTTTACTGGTCGTTTTAGTTTAAACTAATAAAACAAAATATTTAATATATAACAGTGCCGATTCTCTTGTTCAAAAACTAGACTAAATTTAGAGAATTGACATCTCTTACTAACATACAGCGAACGGAAAGGACGGTGACAATGGTGCCGATTCCCTTTTTCACAAACTAGACTAAATTTAAAGAATTGACATCTCTTGCTAACGTACAGCGAAAGGAAAGGACGGTGTCATTCCGTGACATTAAAAAACTAAGTTAGCGATGTCAAATTAGTTTTGCCTTGAACTTTTCCGTATTTTTAATCCATACGTTTTAAGATATCAACTATAATTGTATGGATGTGTCAGATTGACTAAATTTGACAGCTCTTATTTACATTAGTCTCTTTCTTGTTTTATTGGATAGAAAATATGGAAATAGTCTAATTTTAGTTTAGTTTGTGATCAAGAGAATCGGCACCATTAAATAACTAAGTTAGCGATGTCAAATTAGTTTTGCCTTGAACTATTCCGTATTTTTAATCCATACGTTTTAAGATGTCAACTATAATTGTATGGATGTATCAGATTGACTAAATTTGACAGCTCTTATTTACATTAGTCTCTTTCTTGTTTTATTGAAATGAAAAAGATGGAAATAGTCTAATTTTAGTTTAGTTTGTGACTAAGAGAATCGGCACCAATATGTTTATTATGATAATAGTGAGTAAAGTTTGTCATTATGATCGAGGCTAAATTGTAGAAATAGAGCCGAGAGTATAATGATAAATGCTCGCGCGTTTCATCAACACACTGGTGTAGAAAAACATTGCTACGAAAATAAAACATAATGACAATTTTTAAATATTCACGAGTGACAACTGACAGTCCCCCAATGTCTTCTCTGTCAAGATGTCAACAACAGTCTTTTACAAGCGGTCAGTTGGAACCAAAGAGATGAAAATGAAATTATTGTTTTAGCTTCAAATAACACAAATGAATGTCGATTTATCAACACAAATAAATAATCTAAAAAAATAAAATATTTATTTTATTACAATAGCTTCTGCACGCGGTTTCGCTTGCGTATAAAGTAACTATCCGAAACTATTAACATATGGGAACACATTAGTGGGATAAAAAGTATCCTATAAATGATCTATCTATATGCTATTTTTTATCAAAATCTGTTCAACGGTTTACCGTTGAAAAGATACCGGTCCGGTCCGTTGACAGTTGGTTTGGATGTTTGCGTGATTGAGTAACAAACATCCAAATATCTTCACAAATTTTCTTATTAATAGGATATTTAGTTAATGAACATTTATCTTGCTTCACAAAAATCACAATCCTTAAATACATAACACAGGTAGGTAGTCTGTTGCAGAATGCAGATTTTAATTGATATCAAGACGCGTAGGTACCACGGACGCATCGTGCACAATTCAGCCAGATTATTGGCAATCAACGTCCGATCTGATGGAAATTTGCATTCATGATTATACAGAACACAATGCGATGTACAGACTGGCCTTATTGATACGGGCGTTTATCCCGTTGCGAATGGACGAGTGAAAAATGGACGGAAATTTGTTAGCATGTATTATTTAAAATCTACTGCAAGTAACACCTGAGTGCTTCTTATAAGTGTATGTTTTATATTTAAGAGATCTATTTGTATATATATCTTTCAGGAGGTTGTCATAAAAAACAAAGTAATCAGACAAAATTACGTCACCTGGCCAGTAATTAATAAAAACTATTTTTCTACTTGTTTTTGTTTGACAGTATTTTAGAATACACCTCTTTCCAAGAACAGAATCGCCCCGTTGCGTATGCAGTATACAATGTCGCAAGACTATACTTACATTTCTTATATCACTGCATTACAGCATTATAACATTCATAGCCCCGCCTACCTAAACCGAGCAACAAGATGAGTTGGAATTAGAAAATCAGCTAAAAATAAAAATATACATTTTATTTGTGTTGACAGTCACTAGCAAAATTACCTCTTTAAAGAGGATACAAACCTGCACCTTGTATAGGGTGACTACATACCGTCATCCGTTACGACCTACGGGAGCGGAGCAGTAACCAAAGACGCGGGTGTAACCGCGGCGCGCAGCTAGTTTTATTATATATTAGTGAGTAAAGTTTGTCATTATGATCGAGGCTAAATTGTAGAAATGGAACTGAGAGTATAATGGTAAATGCTCACGCGTTTCATCAACACACTGGTGTAGAAAAACATTGCTACGAAAATAAAACATAATGACAATTTTTAAATAATTACGTGTGATAACTGACAGTCCCCCAATGTCTTCTCTGCCAAGATGTCAACAACAGTCTTTTACAAGCGGCCAGTTGGAACCAAAGAAATGAAAATGAAATTATTGTTTTAGCTTCAAATAACACAAACGAATGTCGTTTTATCAACACAAATAAATAATTTAAAAAAATAAAATATTTATTTTATTACAATAGCTTCTGCACGCGGTTTCGCTTGCGTATTAAGTAACAATCCAAAACTATTAACATACGGGAACACATTAGCGGGATAAAAAGTATCCTATAAATGATTTATCTATTTGCTAATTTTTATCAAAATCTGTTCAACGGTTTACGCGTGATTGAGTAACAAACATCCAAACATTTTCACAAATTTTCAAATGTATAACAGTTATTAATAGGATATTTAATTAATTAACATTTAACTTGCTTCACAAAAGTTACAATCCTTAAATACATAACACAGGTAGGTAGTCTGTTGCAGAATGCAGATTTTAATTGATATCAAGACGCGTAGGTACCGCGGACGCATCGTGCACAATTCAGCCAGATTATTGGCAATCAACGTCCGATCTGATGGAAATTTGCATTCATGATTATACAGAACACATATCATGCGATGTACAGACTGGTCTTATTGATACGGGCGTTTATGCCGTTGCGAATGGACGAGTGAAAAATGGACGGAAATTTGTTAGCATGTATTATTTAAAATCTACTGCAAGTAACACCTGAGTGCTTCTTATAAGTGTGTATTTTATATTTATGAGAACCATACATCCCGTCAAATTTCAGGAGGTTTTTATAAAATACATCAATAATTAAATAAAATTACGACAGCTGGCCAAAAATTGATAAATGCTGGTTTTGTTACTTGTTTATGTTTTGACAGTATTTCAGAATACACCTCTTTCATAAAACAGCATCGCCCCGCTGCGTATGCGATATGCAGTGTCGCGCGACTATATCACTGTATTATAGCATTCATAGCCCCGCCTACATAAATCCAGCAACAAGATGAGTTGGAATTGAAAAATCACCTAAAAAAATATAACATAACATAACATCACGCCTGTAATCCCCAAAGGGTTAGGCAGAGGTGTACCCATTAGTACACCCACATTTCGCCAGTTATGTTTTTAGTCCCATGTAATAGGGGGCGAGCCTATTGCCATCAACCGGGCACAAATCCAGACTCCAAGGCTGCTACTGAGAAATTCCTGATGGAAAAACCCAATAACACTTTGCCCGACCTGGGAATCGAACCCAAGACCTCATGCACAGCAGTCGCGCTTCCGACCACTAGACCAACGAGGCAGTCAACGCGTTATAGCCCATTTATCGAGGAAGGTTTTATGCTATATAACATCACGCTGCGACCCGCGAGAGCGGAGCAATAACCAAAGACGTAACTTACTAGTCAAACCGCGGAATATATCAAGTTAGGAGAGTAGGTAGGTAGGTAGGTATGTAAAAGTTACAAACAACAATTCCAAATCCCTATTTTAATTAATACTCCTAACATTCGTCTGCCAAAGTTTCTGAATTTTAAAATTCATGACTACACATGAAAGTTTTAAGACGCGAAACATTTCAGAAACTCTTTAAACTTCGTAGTAACATGACAACAGTACGACTAACGGCGTACCGAGCGAAACTGTCGTAGTGTTCCTAGTATTTTTACTTGAGACTTTTACGCTTAGTCTGACTTATAAAAGTGGAAGTCTTGCAATTTGTGAGACTTACACACTTGCATAGCTTTTACTTTAAAGTTGGAATCTGCATGGATAAGTTAAATGCTATCATGCTAAATTAAAGTTCCTTTGAGGATTAGAGGTGGTTTTAAAACGGCGAGGCTAGAATAGTATTTAATGGGCGAGAATTCAAAATTGTCTCTTTTCTTGTCGCAATATATTTTAATTTTTTCGTACTAAATAGAACTATAGGTATAGCTGCATAAGTAGAATGATTATAACTTTGTAAAATGGATCATCGCGAAACAGCGCGGTACATCTTTGAGTGTAAAAGAGTCAACGCGATTTCAATTCTCGCCTCGCTTCGCCGGTTTGAAATCACCTTTACCTAATCAATTAATTAATAAAGGCTACATACAAAGTTAGAGTGAACAGGCTTGGCAAGCTTACTCTATCGTCGACTTTGTCTCTGTCACCTCTGACCTGGACCAGAGTGAAGAGCAAACCAATCTCAAAAAAAAAAATACGCTTAAATATGCACACCACATCCATAGAAATCGACGGTCCCTACGTATATAAAGACATGTTTAAAGGAGTCTCTTTTGACATGTCTTTATGTACGTAGGGACCGTCGAAATATTGTTTTAGACTTACATTATTTTCGGTTGGCCATATATTGTACCAAAAGTATACAAAATATCGTTTTTATTACATAACAATACGGCTTCTGTATAAATATGTAAATTAATATCCAACGGCTACGGATTGCAAGCTCGTGAATTGTGATTGATGACATTTTTCTGATTGATTACTTTAGCCATTGGAATATCGAAATCGAATTCGTCTGCTTCCACTGAAATTAAATAAATGGCAGTATTATTATTAGTAGCAATATTATTTATCACGAGCTTTTACCTGTGGATTTGTCTACGTAGAATTTCATACAAATTGCTTTGTTTTTCATAATAAAATATATATTATAGCTCTCGGGCATAACGTAGTTTCCTATTAGCAAAATATTTTTTTTATATTTTAGACATTAGAGTATTCAAACAGGCTTATTATCTAGCTATATAATATGACTATCATTTTCCCGAGGTTTCACTCGCGTTAAGTAAGTTACGTGTTTGGTTTTTGCTCCGCCCCAATAGGTATGATGTTAACAAATAAACGTTCCTCAATAACGGGTTATACATACCTATAACTCAAAATGACTTTTCAACTGGGACCAGTAGTTCCTAAGATTGGCACGTTTAAAGAAACAAAATAAACTCTTGAGCTTTGATATTAGTATGAATTAATTGTATAAAAATATTACTACAAAAACTTTTTTTTTTTTTTTTTTTTTATCTTGGGACAACTCACACACGGCTATCTGATCCCAAGCTAAGCAGAGCTTGTGTTATGGTAACCAGACAACTGATATACATACTTATATAATTTATAAATACATACATATTATAGATAAATTACACCCAGACACAGAACTAACAATCATGCTCATCACACAAAGTTTGTCCTGGGTGGGAATCGAACCCACGACCTCCGGCTTAGCAGTCAGAATTGGTTATTCTATCCACCCTTGCTATTATTAATTTCCTTTTAATTCATGTAAACAGATATACGAAGTAATTACTGCTATTTTTGTACAGCAAAATGTACTAGGGTAGTAGAAAATAAAAGGAGGTACTTCAATAATTCTGGAATATCAGCTCTCAAAGAGACGACAATTTAATTACATTGATGACATGCGAGTATTTCGGCAAATATTTTTGTATTCCCCTGTTACACTGGTACCTTTTTAGGGACGGCGGCGAGCGGTCAGGCCAAGTAAGGTTACCTATACAGGCGCGGTAGAGAACACCTGTGGCAATATATGTAATCCTAATACTTTGTACGCTGATTTATTTGCTGTTCCAACGATATTTTTAGGGTATTTTATGTTTTAGGCAGTTGAATGGCTGTGTTAGATGGAATGAATTTGCTCTTCTAGCATTTGGATTTATTTTATTGGTCTACGATCTATTTTACTTTTTTTGAAGTTACACATTTTGTGATAAAAGAAATTAACCCTTAAGAACATAATAAAACTGAAGTCCTTTGTTTGTTTCTTTTAAACGCACTTATCTCTGGAACTGTCAGTCAAAATTTGGAAGGCCAGATTCATGAGGAATAGTATAGGCTATATAACATCACGGTTCTTTCTACAGGAGCGGAGCAGTCGCCAAAGACGTAACTAAACGAGTATGAAACCGTTGGTTATAGCTAATTTAAATAGACGCCATGTTTCACATTTATAGGAAAAAAAACATAAAATTTGACAAAAATACCAGATTCAGTGTATTTCCCAACGATGTTTTATAAGACGATTGGAACTGTCAATAAAATTAAACACGTGTGTTTCTCTGAAAACTAAGATTTATTTTAGAACTTAGTTGAATACTCTAAAACCTAATACATAGGTAATATAATCATCTTATTCTACCTGAAAACAAAGAAACGACATTTTATGTGTATTTGTTAGTAACAATTCCTTCTTTTTAATATAATCCAACAATAAATGCTTTGAAAAGAAACAGTTGTCAAACTCCAACTCACAGACTAGCTCATACCATGAACCAACCTGCTTTACTCACCCTGTTTTGTACAGGTATAAATAAGATAGTAGATAACTAAGTGCAGTATTTACTGTCTGGTTCATCTAATACTGCGGTAAAACGGAAGAGTTAACTTTCAGTTAAAGTTTTCAGAATCTACACTGACCCAAGGCGCGTGCCTGCAGAACTTTCTGAATTTTAACCGACTTGAAGCCGCAAATCTTGATGTTGTACGGACTTCAAATTATGGAAAGTAAATTTTCTTCTCAGATTTTGGCTACACACAATTTTGTTCTCAATTTTCAAACCAAATTATAACTTGGCAAGTATTTCTTCATTTCCAATTTCGTTTACAACAGTTAAATTGTCTACAACAGGATTAAATCTTCTAATTTCCTTGTTCAAATAATGTACATTACCATACGCACGTTACCCTGTACAAAAATAACCAGAGGTATAAAGGCATGCGCTCACCGCCGATTATCACGCATGAACGCTGATCAAACGCGATTATCTGCCGGAGCGTGTACGGGACACCTCACCGAGCATAGACCGTCATTTTAATGTGTGCACACGCCCTTAGTTTATGTTTTTTTTTATTTGCGAGTGAAGCTCAGGTGATGTTCAAAGTCTGCTAAGTTTTTATTTGAGTTACTTAATTAGGTTGCAACAATTTATTTTGGGAACGAGTATTTTTTATCAGAGATATCAGAGATCATTTTTGTTTGATAGTTTGTTTAAACTCGCTAATCTCTGAAATTACTAGTCGGATTGGAACAAATATTTTATATGACAGCCAAATCATGAGGAATAGTGTAAGCTATATGACATCACGATACGAACCTCGGGCACAAGCGCAGTAATCAAGGACGTAACTTAACACGTGGCTGAAAAAAAACTATGCGTACGTAGTTACAAGAAACAGCCAGTGATAAAAAAAAACCGTTTCTCAAATTAAAAAGAAAAAGCATATTACGTTTGAATTTAAAATTGGAAAATAGAATGTCCTTTAATGTTTAATGTCAACAGCAAAACCAAAAATAAAGAAACAAATATTTATTGTCACGATTACCAGCCATTATTTTTTCATTACTTACCTAAATTAATCGTATATTTTATCCTGCCATTCTGAAATCAAAATGTGTCTAAGTATATAAAGTCAAAGGGGATTTAAAACGATTGCTACGTACAGGTACTTACCTAAGGACATTTTGCGACGCAATCCCGAATCCCATCAGATCGCATTGAATTTTACACATCTGAGGACGGCGCTATCGGATTAATGAAAAGGCATACGAGGCAGAATCGCTAAGCTCTTTGAAGAAATCTTCGCTTTGATAGTAGATATATTTTCTACGTCATTAATATTAATTTTAGTTTCGAACTGAAGTTAGTCGTGATAGTCGAGATCTTTTATTCATTAGTTTGATTAAACGTGCTAATATTCGGATCGGAAAAAATATTTTGTATATAATGATAGCCAGATTCATGAAAACATCACGCTAATACCCAGAGGAGCTCAATACTAACCAAAAACGTAACTGAACGCGAGTGAAACCGCGAGGGTAGTACATAATATACCTAATTTCAATAACAGTAGAACATATTAAGCGCTAACTGTGTCGCCTGGCTGTTTGCTCATGTAAGTTTATATGTTCAAAAATTTGTAGTATTTTTTTTTTTTTTTTTTTTTATTAGGTCTACCAACAATTGTTTACACTCATATAAACAATAATAAAACGTGCATTTAAACTTAACATAGTGCAAAAATTACTTATAGGTAAACACCACATGAACAAAAAGGAAACAACAATAATAAATCACTATTCTAAACTACAAACTACGTACGAGTAAACTCAATGGGCCAAATTTTTTCTAGTATAGGGCAACGTCTGTATAAAAAAGAAAATGGAGGTACGTATATATAAATAAAATTCATAAAATAAACAGTGGAATTAATTACCGATCACATTAGTGATCTATACCAATCACCGAAATAAAATAACTGTCGTATTTCACGGAATATACAACCACCGCTTTACCCATAACTACCAGGATCGCATAAATGCTAAGATAAGCTGCGTCATGTTAAAGTTTAACACACATTTCATATTAACGATTTTGATAATGGTAATAGTACTATCAATATCGTTCAATAGTGCAGGTACTTTAGATTTATGTTTGATTATGATAGTATTATCAGCACACATCTAAAGTACTTACCTGTCAGTCTGTTGTTAATAACATTGTTATCAAGACATGCAATTATAAATAAGCCTGCATTACAAAAATATCGGTTAGTAGTGATTTTGAGGTTAATACAACGAATATTTCGCGAAGTTCAGAGTACAAGCCTGAAGAATAATTAAGGTACAATTTTTTTTTAATTAAACCTTAAAATACTCGTTTTTAATAATAGTTAAGTAATATCTTCGGTTACTAAGCTTGCTCTAAAAACGGACTATAAAACGCAAAAAATATTTATTCAAATTGAACCAGTGGTTCTAGAGATTAGCCCGTTTAAACAAACAAAATTTTTAGCTTTATAATATTACTAGCTGACTTGACCACGCGTTGCAGTGGCTTGAAGTAAGTAAAGATAATGAGGTCAATAATCGCGATAAAAAATATTATGCTCTTTCTAGTTGGATCAAACTGCACACGGCAAATTTGATTAACATCGGTTAAGTATTTTAGTAGTCCATCCCAGACAAACAACGTGATGCGTAATTTAGATATAAGTATTTTCTACTCCACTTTTTTATTCAAATCGTCCACCACACACCAGTAATGATTATAAACCCAAAACAAAGACATCGAAATAATTGATTGTAGGTGTGGGAATAACCTTAATTTACAATGGCGTTGCTAGGCCCAAAAACTCTCATTTGTTATTCAAAAAGTGAAAACAAAATGTTTAATTGTAATGATAATAGATTCGCAACGTAATAGGAGTTCAACAATGCGAAAGCATGTCCGCCCGTTCATAAAATTTATACGTTAGCATTGCAAATGAATACCAGTCCGTATTCATGTCACCCTGGTACCCAATTCTACCATTCCGTATTAACATGACACATTCTGCCACCTGTATATGTCTAACAAACATTGAAATTACTGGTATTTGCATAGGGATATGTTATTATTGTTCATTTCGTGTTCGTAAATATCAAATTGTTTTATGTAGATGAGGTAACATTATGCCTAATCATGTACGTTTTATTTTGACAATACATTGCGTGAGTTATGTACAACAAAGAATTTTACAATCAACAAAACATACAACTTTTGGAACTTCACTACCTTCTGCCTGTGACTTCGTCCGCGTAAAAGATAGATAGATATACCACGCAACATCCTGTGATACTCACAAAAGTGAACCTTTTTATCAAAGAAAAAATTTTCGTAATTGGACCAGCAGTTCCAGAGATAGTCTCGTACAAACAAAAGAAAAATACCCAAGTAATATATGCCAGCTTAGTAATATCCCACTGCAGGGAAAGACCTCTTCTTATACAAAGAAGGCACGAGCATTGATCACCACGCTAGGCGAACGGGCGATTTCTGACTTATGTTTATTTTAAGTCCAGGTTTCCTCACAATGGTGCCGATTCTCTTGGTCACAAACTAAACTAAAATTAGACTATTTCCATCTTTTTCTGTCCAATAAAACAAGAAAGAGACTAATGTAAATAAGAGCTGTCAAATTTAGTCAATCTGACACATCCATACAATTATAGTTGACATCTTAAAACGTGTGGATTAAAAATACGGAAAAGTTCAATGCAAAACTAATTTGACATCGCTAACTTAGTTCTTCAATGTCACGGAATGTCACCGTCCTTTCCGTTCGCAGTATGTTAGTAAGAGATGTCAATTCTCTAAATTTAGTCTAGTTTGTGAACAGGGGAATCGGCACCAATGTTTTCCTTCACCGATGTCAGTGACATCAAAGATAAACTAAACTTTACCTCCTTAATATTATTATAGATTTTAATGAAAAGGTTGTTGAAAAGTGTGGAAACTAAAAAATGAAGAAATGAGACTGAAATAAGAAGTTTTCAGTAGCACCTCTGTCGTTTACAGTTAATTTAGCTGACCGTTTCAAAAGTTCACGAAGCGATAAAATCTTGCGATAAAATCAGTTTTCTCGCAGTAGGTACTACTTCGTTTATTACCTAAACTTTATAGAGGTAACATTAATTTAATAACAAAGTTTAATATAGAAAAAAAAATATGCCCTTTAAGAATTCTGTCTAAAGAGGCAGCAACTATTTTAACAAGCAATACATACATACATAACATCACGCCTGTTATCCCTGAAGGGTTAGGCAGAGGTGTACCCATTGGTACACCCACATTTCGCCAGTTATGTTTAAGTCCCATGTAACAAGGGGCGAGCCTATTGCCATCAACCGGGCACAAATCCAGACTCCGAGACTGCTACTGAGAAATTCCTGATGGAAAAACCGAATAACACTTTGCCCAACCTGGGAATTGAACCCAAGACCTCACGCACAGCAGTCGCGTTTAACAAGCAACTTAACTCTTAACCTTTATTAACCCTTTATAATTACTTTAAAATTTATAATGTTAGTAACATTATAAATTTTAAAGTAATTCTGTCTATCCGTTTTTACGCTATCACAACTAAACCACTGAACCGATATCAATTATATTTGCTGCGCGTTAAGCTTACATTTCGCGACTCCGTCTACCTCCACGATAACCAACCTTTATGCAGACGAAGGCTCGTAATAAAAAGTAGCCCATGTCCTTTCTTGGGGTTCAAACTCACCCCGTGCCAAATCTCATCAAAATCGGTTCAGTGGTTTAGTCTTGAAAGTGTAATAGACAGGCACTGTAAGTTTCGCATTGATAAATATAATTTATCAACACTACTGTTTTCTACAACCTGTATCGAAAACATACAATCACTTTTCTTGAACACACAAGGGTACCAGAGACTGGATTAATCAATTATTCATGCTGGCAACTATAACGTATCCGAAGTTCCTCAGTACTAGCAGACGACACCTTTATTATGTTAATACGTGCAGATTCTGAAATGCACTCCGTTCTCCGAGCATATCTGAGTGCTTACATAATACCCATGTAACGTACAAGTGAATTTCTCCTTACAATTATTCCCAAGTGGGTATTTAAACTTGGGACTTTGTGATAGCGCTATACATACTAATAAAATAGTTATTTTTAATTTTTTTTTCAACACACTAGCTCGCAATTCGTATTATTGCACCACTTTACTCACGTGTGCTTTTATATTACGTTACCGCACTAATACGATATCTTTATGAACGGGTTAGGCTTTACAAAATCCACGCGTCCGTAATCATGAATTACCACAAAAATCTTTTATGAACAAAACCTAAGCTACAAAAAAATAATGTTCATAAAATTCGCTTTGATTTATTTGCGAATACGCATTGTAAAAAAATGCGGTAACAGCATCTGTGCCGACCTGTAAATCTTAGTACCCACGTCATGAAAACATATTTTTAAAAATTCAGCGTTCAACCTGGTTTTAGCATTTACCTGTAACGAATATGTAATATTTAGGTAGGTAGGTAGGTATATTTAGGTATGTAGGTACTCTTTAATATTTTTTGTTTACATTTTTTACACACTGACAGTATTTAGGTACTTGAATCTTTGACAATCGTTACGGGTCGTCAGAAACCCGAAATCCTGACAGCCAGTCTTACCAAAGGGGTATCGTATTATCCAGTTACTAAGTTGTGGAGGTCAGATATAGGCAGTCGCCCCATGTAAAATACTGGTAAACAGCTGCATCCAGATAGACTGAAAGCCGACCCCAACATAGTTGGGAAAAGGCTAGGCAGATTGAGTGCACACAATAATATATTTTGACGGAAATGAAATCATTTGATTTTAAGTCAGAGCCTATTGCCATCAACCGGGAACAAATCTAGACTCCGAGGCTACTACTGCGAAATTCCTCATGAAGAAACCCAATAACACTGCCCGGTCTGTGCCTTGCGCTTTACGACCACCGGGGCAGTATTATAGTAAAAGTTGTTCGAGTATGTTGAGTACAATGACCCCTTTTCAGGTTTCAGACAGACAAAACGGTTTTTGGTCTGCAAATCTTCTCGCAAAAGCTTATCGTTACAGGTCATGAGTTTCTCCGTTGATACACTTGTGAAATTAATCTTAGTCAAGCAATTAGTTTCAATGTCCTCAAATAAGTATGTCCTCATAAGCACGTACTTGTTTGAGTACATACAACGTGTACTGCAAGTGATTCACTGTTCATATGCCATGTGTTGCTAAACTGCAAAACCACTTGCTCAGAACTGATGTTTGAGTTTGAGACTAGAGAACTAATTACATAACTTAAATGAAAGCTGGTGGTGTACTGTACACTCTATGTCTTTTAACTAAGATTCAAAATCAGTTGCTTGTTTCTTCTTTTTTTGTTGTCTCTTGTACTTTCAACTAATAGATACCTAAGTATACTTTTTGTAGGATTACATACCCAAACGGTGCCAAACGGAACCCTATTAGAGTTCTTGGGTTCAATTCCCAGGCCGGGCAAAGTGTTATTAGGTTTTTCCATCAGGAATTTCTCAGTACCAGCCTCGGAGTCTGGATTTGTGCCCGGTTGATGGCAATAGGCTCGCCCCTTATTACATGGGACTAAAAACATAACTGGCGAAATGTGGATGCACTAATGGGTACACCTCTGCCTAACCCTTCGTGGATTACAGGCGTGATGTTATGGAACCTTATTACTAAGATTCTGCTGTTGATTCGTCTGTGACAGGGCTGTATGATCTATCCAACAGTTTTTTTTTTTTTTTAAGGCGCTTGTTTGCACTAATTTAATTTTACAAGATAACCCATGGTCGCCTATAACACAAAACTATAAAAAGTTAAAAATTAAAGGGACCTCCTTACAAGAAACGTGTTTGTTTTTTTCAGCGTTTTTTTTATGTTAAAGATAGTACGGAACGGAACCCTTCTCACACTTGACAGATTTTTTCTTTTTCCTTTACTTACCTACTATTTTTTGACTTGTCTATTCATTTACCAAACTACCAAGTCTACGTAACGTAAAAACTATTTTTTCCCAATTACAGACTATCGAGTCTTCCTTGATCTTTTTTTAATGATTGACCTACTTATGTAGTTATTCTAAAAAACCTATAAAAATGCAATCATTAGACGTACGTCTTTTTACTGATAAGAGAAAGTATTTATCACATTTCGGGACATCGACATCTACGCCGCGTTGATTTCCGAGCCAATGGCCATAAACACGATAACGTTTTTTTTTTATTAACTTCCCTCCATTCGTACGTTTACACATTTTATATTGCTACTTAGTGATTTATCGAGTTTTATAACCTTTAGCGACGTAGCCCATGAGACCAAGTCTGAAACTAAAAAGCTTTTGTTTTTAATAAAATAGCTAAAACTAGCTTATGTCCACGGCTTCGTTCACGTGAATGTCGGGTTTATTCTTCGTTCGTCCCGAAGTTTTGTCCCACATTCCAAAAAAATCTTAGTTCGTCCCATATGACTATTGAAGTGGTGTTTCGTCCCAAATTACAAGTACTTTAAAGGTACGGTCAACAAATAAAAAAGATACGCATTTGAAATTTTTACAAATACGTCAAATACTGATCTACAGATAAGTAGTTGTTTCAGGTCTGGCTGTTTGTGTATGTGAATTAATATATTTGTTGTCCATTCTATTGTGATCGTTTAGGGGCCTACCTTCTGTTCATTTCTGTAACCCTGGTACTTTTTAAAAACAATAAATAATTCAATTTCAAAGCCTGTATTTTAACCATTATCGAGTTAAGTAGTAAGTCGCTTAAGGATCTAGTTCCAGTTAATTTCTGTATTCCTGGTAGTAAAAAGTACTGGTAAAAAGTACTAACAAAAAGTCTAAAAAATTGTGATTATTACTAACAATCATGTATAAAACAAGCATTTTAAAAAACAGCATTCATAAACTAAAAATTTAATCAACAGTAAACTAAACTAAGAGATATATTTAATTTTTTTTTGCAGATTGTACATAAAAGCAAGTTTAGCTTATACAAAAAAAAATATGGGCCGTAGAAGGAATATAAAATAGGACGAACCAAGAATAAAATATTTAAAATTATAATTTGGGACGAAGGAAGCATATTGTGTAGGACGAACCAGGAATTTTTTATGTGGGACGAAACTCAGTGGGCCGAACGAAGAATAAATCGAATGTCGATTATCACAAGGATTTTTTTTTGCGTGGAACTCTAGTATTTTTTGCTATCTACCAGTGAAAGTATCGTCAAAATTGGTTCAAACGTTTCGGAAATTAGCGGATATAAACAGACAGACAAAAAAAAATAAGTTTCATTGTAAAGTCGTTTCAATTGTCATTAATAATTTTCCTGCAAAAAAAAACACATTTTGTATAATCACATGTTTTGTGTGTTTTGCAGAAAATGTATGATGTATTTATACCATCTTTACCTACTAATATTAAAAAGAGGTGAAGTTTGTGGGTTTGTGGTTTGTAAAAGATGATCGCTGGCTCTACTGAACCGATTTTGAAAAATCTTTCGCAAATTAGAAGTTACGTTATCACTGAGTTTAGTCTGAGTCAGTGAGTCTCAACAGGATACCGTGGCCCCGGAACGTAAAGAGCAACAGAAGGAATAGGGTGGCTTTTTAGTCAGTAAAAGTCTGACAGTCCCTTCCGCCCCACCAAGGGAGGGAATTGATGATTTTTACAACCTCAAAAAAAAACACTGAGAACTATATTATTATCAAAAAATTAAAGACCCGTAAGAGAATTAAGCGAACGGAGTCGCGGGAAGAGCGTAGGTGACTATAATATTAAGTCATACTAAAAAAAAAAAAAAATTACAAAAAATATCTGAACGCAAGCTTCGTTAAACACTTTTTGAATTAATTTTCTTTTTTCTTTTTTTACGTGGCACCGCCCGTATATGACGACTCGTAATTAGCAATGTTGAATGTACAAACAACTCACCGTAATTAACGCTTTACAATCAGAGCTTTTTGTGTCATTTTGTGTTTTTTTTTTCAACCTTTATTTATTTTAACAGGAAGCGGGAATGGTGACACGCCTAGTGTTTTGTTAATTATGTTAAGAGGAGGTTTTGTGTGGCGACAATCGAAACTCTAACATGTGGGTCGGTTACATCCAAAATTTCTTTTTTTCTGTTTTTTTTTTTATAAGCTGGCAATTGTTCCAGTTTTAAAACAATAAACAATACAATAATAATTAATCTAAACATAAAATTATTATTTATTTATTTTACAAAAGAGGAACAGTGAACCGCTACATTATATTATGATATTAACATAATAATATTTGTATATAAGGAAAACTGATGAGTAATTGATATTTCGTGATAAGTGAGTGAGTGGCCTTTCGCTTTTATATATTTAGAAGATAGATTATACACATAGGAAATACCTATCTACCCTGTCATATGTGTATATTTAATAAGTAATCATAATATAAGCATGATTATGAAATACTAGCTTTTGCCCGCGACTTGGTCCGCGCAAAAATAAAATAAAATATAGACTATGTTACTCGCAGATAATGTAGCTTTTTAATGGTTAAAGAATTTTTAAAATCGGTAAAGTCGTTTTTGAGTTTATCCATTACAAACAAACAAACAAAAATACAAATTTTTCCTCTTTATAATATTAAGTGTAGACTAGCCTCTGCACGTGACTTCTTCCGCGTGGAAGTCAAGTATACTTACCATAAAGCATATACGCATATAATACTCGGCAATAATGTAGCTTTCTATCAGTGAAAGAATTTTTGTAATCGTCTTAGTAAGTTCTTACAAACCAAAAACAAACAAACTTTTTCTCTTTATAATAATTATTATTTAGTTGTCAAACACGCATACGTAAAAAAAAACAAGATACACAGTCGAACATAGAACCACCTGTTTTTGAAGTCGGTTTTGTAATAACCTTCATTGTTTTCACATCTTAACTAATATTATAAATGCGAAAGTAAGTTTGTTTGTTTGTTTGTTACCATTTTACGCCTAAGCCACTGAACCGATCATCCTGAAATTTTGCATATACGTTGCCAGGTTTACAGGAACGAACATAGGGTACCTTTAATCCCGAAAAAAACTACTGTTTCCGAGGGAAATCACAATAACGTTCTTATGATCATAGATGGCGCCACGTGTCGCTTCGAATAAAAATGACAGGACAAGGGTAATTTTTTCCGCAACTTCGTCTGTGTCCGCGATAACCGAAATTTACGCGGTCGAAGTCGCGGGCAAAAGCTAGTGTAAAATATTTTGACTATGACTTTGAATTTGTTTAAAAAATTATACTAGCTCTGTAGCTTTCAACGTTTACAAATTAAACTATGATTCATGCAATCATTTTTCCACACATCATTCCATTTTTCAAGTCAATTCTCAAGTCTTCAAACATAAGACATAAATAAAGGTCTAGCTTTTCCATCTGAACTCATTTATCACTCAAAGTGCCTCTCACAGCGAACTGACTATAAGACAAATGCGTACATTTTTCTCGAGTGGTCATGTTGCTCTAGTACTCCAACATTGTTTCCTGTACATTCATTCCACCATAATTAATTTTCTGTGTCCGAACGAAGTCTGTCTGATTTTTGTTTTAGAAGTTTGCAATGGCGCCGCAAATCATCGTTCTTTGTTCTTCATCAAAGAGATTTTAGGAACATTTTATTTTACAGCAGATTTTATTACAAACATTTGCACTGATCATAACTTTTTTATTGGAAACTAGCGAACTGCCCCGGCTTCGCTCGGGTGCAACCTTTCAGGTGGATTGTCCAAACAAATTCTTTCATAAAAACCATGTCCGGAAAATTACGAACACAACAAAAAAAGAATCAGCTAAATCGGTCCAGCCGTTTTCGAGTTTTGCGCTTACCAACACATTTAGCCATTCATTTTTATTATATAGATTTTTTTTTAGAATTTTTCTCTCCGTAAGAACCATCCTCGTAGTTCAAGGAATATTTTAAAAAAAGAATTAGCGAAATCGGTCCAACCGTTCTCGAGTTTTGCGCTTACCAACACATTCAGCGACTCATTTTTATATTATAGAGGAAGATTTTTTTTATTTTCCCTATACGGCATAATTTTTTTTATTTTCGCTTATATTTATTTATAATTTTTATTTTTTATCTACACTGAACATTACAATAATTAACAACATACAAACCTTATAAAATAATAATAGAAATACAAAGTTGTATTTACCTAATTATTTAAATTTTATGCAACAAAAGGACAATTGTACCAGGCAACCATAAGTGGTGAAGAGATAATACGGCGGTTCAATTTATGGTGCGAGTGTAAAACTTTAAAATTCAACATAACTACGTAAATAAAATGTAGTCAAGTAAATAGTACTAAAAATCATCACATCAAGCAAATATTGCACGTTTTCATACGAAATACGGCTTTGGTATAATAACTATACCAGTGGTCCAGGTTTACATACATTAACAGGCAAACACGAACGCAGGCAGAATTGCTTGTATCGCCTGTTCGGCTTGGACAACAAGCCTTATTTATGGCTCGCTTGTGCTATCGTGTAGGTGTACCGACCAATCCACCCGCTTATTGTTTCTGATTGCCTGGTATCTAGTAATCCGTAACCGCTGCAATTAATTAACAATATTGACAGCGGATGGACGAAAATAAATCCGTTTTTAATAACAAGCAGTCTAATATTGCCCCATGTAGGGATAAGGTCTCTTGTCATTCAAAGAAGACACGGGCATTGATCACCACGCTTGCTCAAGCAGATTGGCGATTTCGACTTTAATATTACTAATATTTTTTTCACCCATGTTTAGTATTGTAAGTTATGTCTGTGGTTAGAGCGCCGCTCCCGTGAGTCGCAGCGTGATGTTATAAAGCCTATTTATTCCTCATGAGGCGATTTACAAAAATATTATTCTGAACCCGTCTGGCAGTTCCAGAGATTAGCGCGAATGTAGCCAAACAAAACAACTGTTCAGTTTTATTATAATAGTTTTTTTTTTAGTTTAATGAGTACAGGTTTTCTGACGATGTTTTCCTTCACCGATGTCAGCGATGTCCAAGATAAACATAGAAAATACATATGAAGTAGAAAAATTCACATCCGTATTTACCTGTGCCCAGTTGCTAACTCGTACATGAGAAGAGGGTACCTTAACAGCGACAGCGGCTTATCGTAAACAATATTTTATTAATTCTTTTCATATAAAAAAGTAATTCAACGACCAACAAAAACACACATAAACGACCCAACAAAAAAAAACTGAATTCATAATCCTTCCGCCGCGTCCGGATACTCACAGGGTCAATGGAAGTAAAAGCTGTACCTACCATATAATACTTTTAGCGTCTGTGTGTGTGTATCCGATTTTTTTCGTCACAAACATAATGAGAGAGAAGCCGCCATGCCGCTATCTCTCGCATTTCCCAACGGAAATGAAATCGGCGGCATTGCGCGGTAACGCACCCTTTCGGCGGTTAGCCAACGGGTTGCGAAAAATACTGAGGTTTCAGAGTACAAAGTTAGCTCACTGTTTAATGTTGGTATTACATTTGATGTGAATAACTTTCTTTCAATTTTACTTTGAGAGGGGAAGGTTTTCAATGTGTTTTGTGTGTTGTTGTGATTGTTAAGACGCCCGGTTCTTATATACAAAGTTGTGGCTACGGATAGGGCTGTCAGTTTCTAAATCCGGAAAGCCGTACCAACAGCCAGTCAAGCCGAACTTTTGAGGTAAAATTTGTGTCTGAATTTGAAAAAGCTAATATGATTGTATTTTTTTTTTAATACTTTATCATAAAATCAAATCAACTTCTTATTAATGAAAAGCCTAAGAAAGGTCGGATTATAACCGGCTTTATCCGGACGCCTGGCAACCCTAGATTCGGGCAAATGTGAACTTTTTCTATAACTTTATCTCGAACATAAACTAACATGGTGAAGGAAAACATCGTGAAAAAATATTGTAGTCTGAAATCGCCAATCCGCCTTGACTCATTAATGCTCATACCTTCTCTGCGTAAGAAGATGCCTTTATATAATAGGCTAGTAATATTCTTTTTCAGTAGGTATTGAGTTTGACGGTTAATGAAGTAGTAGTCCAAGCAGATAAAGTTCGTCAATCACTTTTTAATGTTACAAAAAAAAGGTAAAAATAATAATTATTATTATACAAAATGGAAGTTAAAACTAATTAATTAACTAGGTAGTTTACCTTATGTACGGTAGGTACCCGGAGGTTAGAGGTCATTCAAATTTCATTGCAACGTAGTATTAGAGGTTTCAATTAGGAATTTGTCAGTAGTTTAGAAGTTGGTGATGTGACACCCCCGTGCCTGGAAAAGCACGTTGGTCTTGCGCCTGATCTCTCCTCGCTCCTGTCGAATGATTGCAGTCCCATCGGACTATGAGAGTGAGAGAAGAAGGAGTCCATATGTGTTTGCGCACACACTTGTGCACAATCATATCTTATGTGTACTTGGCAAGTCTCTATAACCAAATTCGGTCATCGAGACTAATTATGTTTTAAAACGGAATATCACTGAAAAATTTTCAAAGCAACATTATTTCACAATAGTCTCAGTCACAGAGCAGAAAACCTACAAACAAACCTTTAATTACACTTCTTAGTTATTTTAAAACAAAAGCAATTGAAAAATAAACTATCTGAGGACTGGCTTCACGGGTTGCTATGCTGTACAATCGTCCATAAATTTACGAACGTAGCCGCAGTTCTGTGTTGCATCTGTAACGTTTTGCCGCCGTAACGAGCTGGGTTACTACTGGATACTAACTCGATGGATACTCACTTAGTTATATGACTGTCACTGTTTTCGTAAATCGAGTATTTATGGAGTTTCTTGCCCGTTCTTCTCTATACTAAACTACCTTTTGGGATGGGCAACAGGATTCAATATTATTATTTTTTGTCTTGTAAATGACGTTCAAAGTGCCTTTTAATGGTCTAATTGAAATTAATGAATTGACTTTGACTTTCGTTCTCGTGTACAAGTGAAGACCCAGGTTTTAGGGATCGATTGACACTTGATAGACGCGAGGAGGCTTATTAAATCCACCACCTTAATATTGTTACAAGTAGCTTGCATGGTAGACCTTTTATGGTAGGATTTACTTCTGCCTAAACAATACGTCAAAATTTCTACCAATTTTCAACGTCAAAGTCAAATAATATTTTAAACTACAAAGACACTATTGAACGCCATTTACAAAAAAAGTAGTGATTTAGTTACTCATTCCAAAAGGTAAAATAAATTGTAATGATTGTGGACATTTTAATGAGAATCGCATAATTATGACTATAATCTAATATTTTTATTTATTTTATATATTATTATTTACGTTTTATACCGGAAAAATTGGCGGGCCCCGTGGGATAATTTAATTACATAATATTAAAATCATCTTAATATTTTCCATAAAATCATAAATTTCGTATATTCTACAATCACAAGCTGTAAATGTTCTGCTATGATAACAAAATAGCATGTCGGAAACCTTCCTACGTGTAGTAGCATTTCGTAGGAAAACCTGTAACATGGTACAGTGAACGCGAAAACGTGGCGTTTGCTTGCAAGACAATTGCTGTTCACAGTTCCTCACCGCCTTTGGATTACATACCTCCTGTTCTTTATGATTTCCTTGTGAGCTGGATTTTCTTGAAGTACACTTTATACACAATTAATATAGTATTAAAAACATACTGGCCAGATGCGGCTTTTATTGCTATAATGACTAAATATCGGTGTATTTATTTTTATTTGTGTCTTTTTTTAACGCGCTATGCGCTGATCTTTTGTATATAACAGCCAGATTCATGAGGAATAGTATGGGTTATATAACATCACGCTACGACCCACGGAAGCGGAGTAGTAACCAAAGAATTTGCTCAACACAAATGAAAAAAAAACTACTAAACGCAGAGAGCAGCTAGTGTTTGAGAAAAAATGAAGCAAACTTAGATGCGCTTATTATAAAGTTCAGAGTGCTAATCCTGATCAAATTTTTATGCTCTTGACTCATTTACATTTCCGTGAAACTTTTCACACAAACGTAATTCCCAGCGAGTTTTCACTGAGTTCCACCAACAATGGTAGCCCAGCTGAATCTATGTCGAGTGGGCACCACTCCTGCCGTTCCCCACCGCTCTCGAGCAGCGATACTATTCGAATGGCCGACCAAAGAGCGCGCAGCTTTGTTCCCGCGTTTTTTGCAAACGTTATATTTTTTTAAATTTTGAACATAGGACGAGGAAGGTTTGAATTTTTTTTGTTTGTTTTTTTTTTTGTTTAAGGCATTCCTATTGACTTTTGTGGTTTCAGTTTTTATCTTGGCATTTACCTACAAAGTTATTAGTATTTTTTTTTAAATATATTCTAGTTATAAAAAAAATCTAGATTTTATTTTGTATGCAATCAAGAAAACATTTTATATGAAATCAATCATAAAACGTAGATACAAACAAAACATTAACCAGTGTTTTCGTAAAATCAAATCCATTTTACGAAGAATTTTCACAAATATCTAATTCAAAACTTTTAAATTTGCCGTGCATCCTGCTAAGTAAATGCAGAGGGGAGTTTCTTCGGACTGTCCGGCTGTCTGGGGCTGTCCGCCTGTCCGGCCGGCACCGGACATTGCTCTCGGCGCTTGGCGGCCTACTACGAGCTAAAATACAGCACTCTGACACTACAGCAGGAAATTGCACTTTTGCAATAACTCTACTGTCTATGGGAAGATCTTTGTACGATACTATTGTTATTTAGGATTTTAGTTGCAGGATATGAACGCTGTTTCATGTTGTAGGAGATTTTTTTGTTGCGTTTTTTCTAATACTATCTTCTGCCCGCGACTTCGTCCGCGTCAAAGTTGATTTTTCTATATATAAACTTTGGACGCCCGTTTCAAGTCCTTATGAGGTGAATTTTGGAAAATCCGTTCGAAATCACAAAAATTCTTAGCGGACATTTACTAACTATAAACAACCTCCCTGGCAAATTTCATCTCTATACGTCAAGCAGTTTTCGATATTTTGTGATGGATGAATGGATGAGTGACCTCTCGCTTTAATGTATTTAGAAGACAGCTATGTATTTTTTTAAAGCTATCACCTGTTCCGGTGTCTTACTGATCAAATCTTTGAAGTTAAGTTTGAGTCAGTTCCCGATGTTCGATTGAGCAGAAATCTCGCGCAAATGTGCTATTTGCGTTACAATGCAATATAATGAAGTCACAGAGCTGGTCTAAAGGCCGAAAAGTAGCCATAAGAAACCGCGGGGCACAGCTAGTCGATAACAAAACGATCGTAACATTGTTTGCGCCACGTAATGTTACAAACCTTATCTATTCCAGCACATGTGTACCAGGATTACATAAGCTTAGTAACACATTACGAAGCCCTAAGCCCTCAGCAATAGTAACAATAGGGTATTACAGCCAGTGTTTATTGTTGTTCCGCGCTATTTTCATAATATTCGCCGACTAAAATCATATCTTGGAGGATATTTTTAGTTTAATTCTCTTGGGAAATATAATAACGGTTTATCTTTTATAAAACTAGCTTCTGCCCGAGAGTTCGTTTGCGTGTGTTTTTTTTCACCCGGGTTAAAATCTATGGCTAGTACTCGTACTCAGCCCCCATGGGTCTTAGCGTAATAATATATACTATATAACATACATGACAACACGCCTATAAGGCCCGAAGGGTTAGGCAGAGTTGTACCCGTTAGTACACCCACATTTCGCTTGTTATGTTAAGTCGTCTTAACAGGATACCGTGGCCCTGGAACGTAAAGGGCAACAGAAGGAACAGGGTGGTTTTTCAACCGACTTCAAAAAGGAGGAGGTTCTCAATTCGACGCGTATGTTTTTTTTTTGTGTATTTGTTCTACGATTACTCCGCCAATTATGAATCGATTTGGATGATTCTTTTTTTGTTTGAAAGAGTATAGTTCCGAATAGGTCCCATAGGAATATTGTCATGATCTGATGATGAACTTTGGAGATATGGAACGGAACTCCTTATAAAATCACAGCAGAACCGCCGTAACAAGAAAAATTGCTTTGTTTATACGTGTAGTCGATAACTGACTGAAGGAAGTGGGGAGGGGGTACGTCAACCCCCCTCCTACCACTTTCCAAAATTAAATATATCGTGTGAGGTATTGTTTGAAAGGGCTTTATGTAAGGATTTCAAACATTAACACACAAGCACTAAAAAGTGAAAAATAAAAAGTTTTTTACAAAAAAATATGACCGCCTTCAAAAACTACAAAATAAAAAATAACTTTAGCTTTGAAGTCGGTGGCAATACCTACATAACAAGAAACAAAACCAAAGCCGCCGACTTTCAAGCTAAAGTTATTTTTAATTTTGTACTTTTTGAAGGCGGTCATATTTTTTTAGTCAGTAAAAGTCTGACAGACCCTTCCGGTGGTCACCTGAAAAAATAATTTTTCCCATACGAATGGTAATTCCAAACATAAACACGTTTAAAAAATATGAAAGGAAAATTCAAAGACTTCATTATTGTATGAGTTGTACAAAATTTATTCAAGCTTTTACTAGCATATAAAAATCCTCATCACGTGTCGTAGAGAAGTTTAGCTTTACGGATAAGTGCATGAGTAAACTAGCTTGTTCCATGTGACTTGGTTATGGTAGTAAATGGCTTAGCTATGGGTTCTCTATGGGTTTCGTAGGGGCCGCACTCTCATATTGTGCAGGATGCGTAGGGACGATCATTATGGTTAATGGAGTATACCTAAAAGCTGCACCGACCCGTGACGTAACTTAAAAGTTTAACCGTTTGTGTTTGACGTGTGGATACAACAATATCGAGTGTTAAAAGACAATAACTAACGTTGCCAAAAATTACGTGTTTTTCTCATCATTGCGGTCGTATTTTTGTTTGGGACCATACCTGGGAACCCAGTACCAACGAAAAGTACCAACATTTTTTTTAATGAAGACAAGTTTTTAATATTTTAACTGCACTTTGAAAATGGATGCATCTGTAAGCATGATGTAACAAAATTTGTGATTAAAAAGAAAAAATAACACAAAAACATAAATTGAAATTTATTGAAGTACGAACTAAAATTCTCCATACATAAATTGTATAATTTTTATTACTAAGCTTAATGTTAGGTTTCTATCAGCCTTATTACGTTACGAAAAGACAACATACCTACTGTGAACACTCGCCAACCACACACCGTCGTACAGCTAAAATATTGTTACTTATTCAGCCGTATCTAGCGGCTAGACTTTCAATCGTATTCCACCGTAACTTGGAAAAGGCCAAAAGGATATTAAACTCTCTAAAGGCATATAAATATTAAATACCACATCGACGTACGCGGGTACGAGTTACGAGTCGATTTATAATCGAATATTGATTTGGTGCAACCATATTTCAATGGAAACGAGATTAAGTAACTTGTACTCTCGAATATGTAGACTTTATAGTATTAAAGGATAGTAATAACTTAATTGTGTTTAATTGCAATGCCAATTCATCTGAAAATATTTGCATGCCGAAAGGTAAGTTATTATGGCTAAATGATTTATGTAGGTACTATAACCACTATTGTGTATATATATATTAGCAAATAAAGTAATATTACATTCTATTCTATTGAGCCTATTATCCTCCCACTGCTGGGCAAAAGTTTATTCTCATGTACGTAGAGAAGGCACGAGCAATAATCACCACGCTTGCTCGAGGCGGATTAACGATTTCAGACTTATGGTCCAGGTTTCCTCACGATATTTTCCTTCACCAATGTCAGTGATGTCCAAGATAATCTTAGAAAGTATATGTGAATTTAAAAAGCCACATTGGTCTCTGCCCGATATAGGACCACTTAGCCATCATTTCAATATTTAAAGATACAGAAATGTTCATCCTCTTTAGTTTGGAGTAGCTACTTATCTATATTAAGTACTTACCTCTTTTCTAATTTATTTTTTTGGGCCATTTAAATTTTATTTTTCCTTCCTTCTGTCCTTTTTTGGATCTCTTCAAAATTAGGTAAGTAGTTGACATCAATAATTTCAAGACATAATTCTTTAAAGAAACACTTTATTTCAGCCCTGAAAACCCGATACATTTTTAAATTAGATATTTTGTGGCTTTGCAATCAATAAATAGTTAGACAATTGAGTTGCCAAATAAGTGACGTCACAGTTCAATAGTCATACAAAAATGTATAAAAAGAACGTTAATTAATGGTAGTGTCAACAAACCTATTCTACGCTTCAGATAATAGATTAACTACTAAGTAAAGAAAAAAACTATTTTCAACTTTACATTCCAACATGAAGACTTATTTTTAACCCTCACATTGCCTTGACCCAAAGTTCGATATGAATAAATAACCGGTCATCGATTTTCATTCGTTCATTTCAGTTCGGTCCACAACATATGCCTCCCAGAGAGATTGATTTTACAGAAGATTGGCTGGATATGTTTTATTTTTGTACCTGTGTATAGTACGGCAAGGCAGAATAGTAGAATATGATTGAAACATTGAGGTTTATTCCTTCTTGGAAGTTCTGTTCCAGCCGTTTAGGGTTGAATGACCCCATGCCCCAGCCATGGGGCCCGAATGCTGCCTTTTGGACACTTTTCCCATTGAAAGCAATGCGTATCTACAAGTTTTGTTTGATGCCCTATGAGTTTCTCAATTTCTCTTTTATAAATTAATAAATTGTACATACTTTGAAATTTTATTATTATTTATAAGTTTAGTTTTATGTTACGGTTAATTATGTGTGTTTCACACTTTATCATTTCCGATGCCGGTCATCCCCAATTTTAAAATTATTTTCGTTGTCTTTTTTATATTATTTCGGATCATTTTGATTAACAAGTTGCTGTTGCATGAATTATGTTGCTGACACACAGCAACATAAGTCATGTTTATTCGAACATAAGTACTATGTCCAATAAACTGGAAACGGTTAAAATTCACTTTGACTGTAAAGTTCAATAGAAAAATATTCCTATAACGTCGCTCGCATGCATAGCCGTCCCCAAACGCGGCCATCGAATACTTTGTTATTTTATTTTATTCCATTCCTGAAGATCTCACAGTCGCAATTTTGGTACCAGGAGAGCATATTCCTGAAGCGGTTTAAAAATATAAACAAACCAACTTAGCATGCTAAGGCCCACTTGCGCCAAAAACTTAACTCAGAGTTAGTTGCTAAGACGAGGTTGAATTACGAAATGTGTCATAATTAATTGTTATACCAGCCTATTGGTGTCCCACTGCAAGACAAAGGCCTCTACTTATCTGTGGAGTTAAAAAAACATCGTAAGGAAACCTGGATTTATATTTTGTATCTATAAGTCTACAATCTCCTGAAATTAGCGTAGTGATCAATGCTCGTACCTTCTTTGTATATAAAGAAGCCTTTGCCCTACAATGGGACAATAATAAGCTATTATTACATTATTTTAAGTACAGACCCCGACGGCGACGCCATGTTTGTTTAAAGTGAAATCGAAATGATCAACTTCCATTGAATATTAAATTTCGTTTTAAGGAAGATTTTATTTCAAGCCTAACCGAAAAGTTTATATTCTTTTTTTTATATTAATTTTCTGAACGACCTGCTCTCATGTTAGTCAGAGTAATAATTCATTTCTTTACGTATCTAATTCGTGTAAAAGTAGGTAGGATCTTCCTCTCAAGGAAAAATAAATTAAATTATAAAGATATCTGTTTTATTTCTAAAGGAATAAAGATATACCTTGTTACCATTTTTCGTCTTCACTTACGTGTTGAGAATTTTCAATTTAGCGTGTTCAAATTATTTCTTTACATGACAAATTTCGTTTTTATTCACATCAACATTAAATCGAAAATTAAATGCGTGACGTATAAAGGTTTTCTTTTTAATATGGTCCTGTTTAGCGAAGGACATTGATTGATCGGCGCGCGAATGAATTCTTTATACCTAATCGGTCATGGTGAAACGATTCCTTTTTTGAATTGTCGATGTAAAGAATCTTTTGAACGGAATTTCTTTTTTCATTACTTTCCACAAAGTAAATATTTACGAAACGAGTTTTGTTTGCAATCGGAATAGAAATTGATATACAAAAACTCTTTTTAAAAACCTTCAATTCTTAATTTTTATATTCTTGGTAGGTACTATAGCGACCCTGGAGCGTGGGTCCGGTGTTCCGGAATATTAGTTTACTATAATGATTGAAAGACTGATTATTTATTGACTGCGTGTATTGAATAATAAGGCGCTTGACAGCCTTCGACCCACGGTCTATCTATTCTCTTATTTTAAACGATAACAAACTGCTCTGTAGGATTAAAACGCGCCGTCGACGCGCGTTTAAGCAACGCGCGTCGACGGCGCGTTTAAAAAACGTGGTGTGCACAGGGCCTTAATTACTCAAGTCCAACGTAATGAGACACAATTGATTTTCTACTGTTCTGTCACACCGTTAAGTCAGCCGGGGCTTGAGCGGTTAAAATAAATAGGTTGTAGGTATACGGCTCATCCAGCCAAAGCCTCAATAGTACGTATGGATTACCAGTAAAATTTGTATAAGAAACTGTACAATGTGACAATTTTTAATAAAGACTTTATTCATCTTGCACTTTTACTTCACCTCCATTAATCTCCGCATCCGCTTCTGCTTAGAAAACCTCTGTTACAACCCTACTACCTACTATTGCCTACGCTTGGATCAACGCTAGTGCGATATCATCGTAAAGGTAAACAAACGAACTAATGGGATGGCGCAGGGATCCATCACGCTTGGACAGATTGTATCCCGGCAGTACACACGGACAACAGTCCAATTCCAATGAGTGTGTGTAGGTATTTTTATTATTGGATACTTGTGTACATAGTATCGCCATTATATCTCGAACACGGGCAAGTACCAATGTAAAATCTTGGACATCACTGACATCGGTGAAGAAAAACGTGCCTTCCTTGAATGAGAAGAGGCCTCGGCCCTGTAGTGGGACATTAATAGGCTGGCCAGTGTCGTGATGGCCCAGTGGTTAAGGCTCGCTCTCATGCATGAGGTTGTGGGTTCAAATCCGGGCAAGTACCAATGTGAATTTTTCAATTCATATGTACTTTCTTAAGTTTATCTTGGACATCACTGGCATCGGTGAAGGAAAACATGGTGAGGAAACCTGGACTTACTGTTCCACTCAAACCATGTCAGAGGCCCTTTAGGCGGTTTAGAAACTCTGATACTAGGGTGTGTAGGGTCGTAAGGCCTTACTACCCACACGATAAGAAGAAGGAGAAGAATAGGCTGGTATTATTATTTCACTTTATATTAAGGATTTTTTTTTCATTTCTTTTTTTGATCGTTTTTGGCATGTCTTATTTGGAAGAAAGATAGATTATAATTAGTAGACGTCCGCTATGAACGGATTTTCTAGAATTCCCCCCTATTAAGGGGATGAAACGGGGTCCCACATTTACGCAGACGAAGTCGCGGGCAAAAGCTAGTAGCTCAATATTAGGGTGAAAAAACGATAGAAAATCAACTTCCACGGCTCCTTTCCAAACAAACTACTTTGTTTCGGAGTTCGTTACAATTGTTTAACGTTGCTGCGTCGTAAACCGGCCGTCATCAGAACTTCTCGTATGGAACTCCATTAAAAGTTGCCTAGCTATCACACACGCTCACGCCGTAGTCTTTGATATTCTTTGTAAGTTAGTATACTAGTGTGTGTTTGTGTACTTAGGTACTATCCTACATGATATATAGGCACTCTTTTCGCAGTATTCTAGTACGATATTAAGGCTCTGAAGGCCTAGTACCTACTCGCGGAGTATTATATAGATTTAAGAATTGGAAATAAACGTTTCTCACGCAATAGATATTTTGTTAGTTTGCAGACTAACATAAACACTAAAAATTATTAATGAAACCAACTTTGGACGCCTGTTTCATACCTTTAGTGGGTGAATTTCAAAAAAATATTTCTTATCGGACGTCTACGTCATACAAAAAAAACCGCGGAAGTTTCAGGTCTCTACGATCAGCGGTTTAGGCTGTGCGTTGATCCGTCAGTCAGTCATTCAAGACTAAGCATTTTATATGTATAGAATAATAAAATTATAAGGTAGTATATAATATAAAAGAGAAAAGGCGAAGTCATTAGGCATCAAATAACTCGTCCACGTCGCTGTCAATGGGACATAAGCCCAAAAGGCTGACAGCATTGCCACGTTGTCTAGTAATGCTGATTCTTCGACTCAACAAAACATAAACACTATACTTCAAAACGTCAATATGGTCTAGTGGTTGCAAGCGCGACTGCTGTGCATGAGGTCTTGGGTTCGATTCGCAGGTCGGGCAAAGTGTTATTGGGTTTTTCCATCAGGAATTTCTCAGTAGCAGCCCCGGAGTCTGGATGTGTGCCCGGATGATGGCAATAGGCTCGCCCCCTATTACATGGGACTAAAAACATAACTGGTGAAATGTGGGTGTACTAATGGGTACACCTCTGCCTAACCCTTCGGAAAATACAGGCGCGCATGTTATGTTATGTCAATATGACAGTGTAACTAACCCTATTAATGATGTATTCTAACTTTGTACGTACCTTAGTTCACAACTTTCTAACCGTTGGAGAAGAAACGATTTGTTTACTTGCAATATTAAAGTTTGTTTTTCTCCTTGTTTGTTACCATCAAACTTTGTTTTATTATGTTTGCTTTCATTTTGAATAGAAAGATGTTTTATGGCGTTATAACATCAGCAGGTAATGTGTTGTCCCATAGACCTATATTTATACTAGGTCCTAGTGCGAGAACTGGGGAAACTTCACAGATGTGTTGAAAATTTGCGTTGAGATGTCTCTTGACGATATAATAAATGCATAACATAACATCACGCCTGTAATCCTCGAAAGGTTAAGCAGAGGTGTACATTAGTACATCCACATTTCGCTAGTTATGTTTAAGTCCCATGTAATAAGGGGAGAGCCTATTGCCATTAACCGGTCACAAATCCAGACTCCGAGGCAGCTACTGAGAAAATAAATACGGGTTTTTAAAAGATCCTTACACAACCATTGTATAGTTATACATAATTGTCCAGCGAACTCGAGTAATTTTAAGCGGATATTATTGCTGGAAAATGACTTTTTGGTGTAAAAAATGACTGTAGTGTTTATGGTAGCACTCAATGTAATACACGCAAGACATTGTTCATACGGGTGTGTGCAACAGTACAGGTGACCTAGTGGTAGTTTAGTTATAACATTTAAAACATGTTTTCGTAAGAACATGTAAAGAAGTAGATAAAAGCATTGACTTTCAATATCTCCGTAACCAGAAAGTCCCAGGTATGGTTCAAAACCAAAAAAATGGGAGAAAGATGTACTTAACTTTTGGCTTTGATATAATTATTATGTCTTTTTACTCTTTTAAAAACACATAATAACCATTTTTTATTATTTCATCTGCTCATTTCATCTTACTTTATAAATAATGTGAATGACGTTGACGATTTCGGTACCTAAATCAATTAGTTTATTGTTCTCGACTATATTATGTACCTTCTTATATACATGTAGAAATACATATATATTTGTGGAGAACCTAAGTAAAGCTACTTAAGGTAAGGTACAAGGCACGTGGGAAGACATTTACGTGACGTATATGTTAATGTATTTATGAAGTTCTAGGTAAACGGGGTACCGTATTTCTAGGTTAAACTAAAGACTAGAACAGGGGTTTTCAATGTGGGGGGTGGCGCCACCCCAGGGGGGCGTGGACCACCAGTGAGGACGGGCCTTATTTACTGATAAAAAGCGTTTACGACGTATCTAAGGCATTTCATACAAACTTAGTTACATTTACTTAACTTTACTGTTTTTTTTTCAATTAGGCCAATTACAAACACTTTTGAATTGTCAAGGAGTCGATCAGTTAGTCAGAACGTTGAAGATCGTTGCTCGTTCCAAAACGGAGGTAAGTAGGCCTCTATGGAGAAGAAGCAAGAAACTCCATAGACCCTTTTTTCAATTAGACTTTTACAAAATTCTGGTTAGAATATTCTTGTTGCATCTTTATTTGAAAACAGTGAATGTAATTTTTGATAGTAACCTAAAACAATATTATCTGGGCTGGGGGGCGCGGATATTTTTTCTTTATAGAAAGGGGGCGCATCATAAATAAGTTAGGGAACCCCTGGAGTAGAACTTTCAGGTTTGCTCGAAGTTCGTAGGTGAGGTTGCCTAGTTTGTTAACGTTGATCTAGAAATCAAAGAACAATGAACACAAGTTTAAAGTTTGTGTTTGTTATTTTGAATTTTAATGGTAGTAGGTATAAATAAAATTAATAATTTGGCTGTGTTGAATTTTGTAGCGATTACAAAATGGAGGGTTCACGAAAAGAAGTACTATGAAAGAAAGGTTATTTTGTTTTTCATATTTGGGTTTAGTTAAGTATAGTATGTGTACAGTACGTATACTTTTATAATACTCATCATCATAACACCACGCCTGTAATCCCGTAAGGGTTAGGCAGAGGTGTACCCATTAGTACACCCGCATTTCGCTAGTGATGTTTAAGTTCCATGTAATAAGGGGCGAGCCTATTGCCAGTAGTTGGTAGGCAGGTTGGGACAAAGATTTTGCAACATTTTTTGTAAGTTTGTTAGTATTCCTTCATTAATAAAAAATATATAAACCATTAAGCTTGAATTCAGTCGTAATAAAACCCTTTTTTTTTTAAACAGCACATCACTACTAAAAAGCGAATTACAAAAAAAGAAAAGAAAAACCATAAACAACGAACAATACTGTTGTCCATTCTCAGTTGATGACGTTTCATTCCGTTTCCCTCTACAATCCATAGACTGGTTGAGGTCTTAACACACTGCAATAACAAGATAAAAAATTCTAGAGCTCTCTTTTTTTCATAAAACAACACTGGAATGCCGCAGGCTTATCTCTGTTTATATTTTTCCTTTTCTTAGATAGACGCTAGAAATTGCGCCCCTTGTTTACTTATCAAAATTGGAAGACATCAACACTATAAATAGTTAAACATACATGCATACTTAAAGTACATAGCTACTTTGTTTTGTGGTGCTACCTACCTACTTATTAATAAATATAAAAATGTTAAAATTGGAAAGAGGTCCCTGGGATTCTGAGATTATGAGATAAAATTTAATAAACAGCGTACCTATAAAGTTGCTGTACCTGCCGGGGTGCGGAAAAATGCTCAAGGTTTTAGTCGGTAGATAACTCTAGCCCTTTCCCTAGGCGCAGGCAGTCCATGAGGATTTCCCCACGAAATAGTTGCTACCTTTACATCTGACATCATAAAATATATGACTTCTTAATCAAGGGAATCAACTACTCTTATCTTTAAACATTTTCCCTCACTAGAAATACGCCCTGTATCGTGGGTGCGTTTAGAAACATATAAAGTCACAGAAAACCAGACCCGGAACGACCTGTAGGCCATACAAAGATTTATTCCGTGCGGGAATCAGCCAAAATGCACCAATCATTGCTTACATTGCTAAGCGCTAAAAACATTGATGGACTCAACAAATGAAGCCAACATGCCTGTTAATCAAAACCGAATAAAGACACACAGCAAACAAAAAAAAACCGACAAGCTTGCGCATTTTTGTTCAAACATTTCAGTCCAATGGGCAGGCGTCTTAACAACCCTTTTCTGCGCAGACAATTATACGACGCGAGCAGATAAGCTGGGACATCACTATTCCGCCATATTTGGAACGTAAACTTGTGTAACGCTGAAAGACTGTATGCTTTTATTCTGTGTGGACGTTTTTTACGAGTTTTATCGTTTTTATGTCGATATTATTCATACATACATTGAAGTAAGTACAGTAAATAAATAATGAAAGGTAGAAGCAAAATAAAATAAAGCCTTCAAAGGTTAGTTGTATTGGATCTCTAAATATGATTACACCAAAAAAATATAAAATGAGTTACTTATTTAAGTTACTTATATAAAATGAGTTAAAGCAAAAATCAAATATTTTATATAAAACTAGCGAACCGCCTCGACTTCGCACGGGTAAAGATCTCCTACTTTTCCAAAAAAAAAAATTACGAACACAACATAAAGGAATCAAGTTTTGCGCTTAGCAACACATTAAGCCATTCATATTTATCACATAAAATAATAATAATTTAATAATTAACAATAATAACAAAAATAATAATTAAATAATAAATAATAATATTAAATATTTTTATTTATTTATTTATCTACATATGTATATATAGACAGAAGATAGATAGGTGCTTACTGCGAATCAAATCAACTTCTATTTATTTCGTGAAGAGTATGCATGTAAGTGAATGTGAACGAACACACATACTTCAATAAAATATATAAAAGTAGAAAAACGATGTCCCAAAAGCAAGAAGCCACTTTAAAAATTCATCAACGGCTGCTACAAATTCGTTTTTTATCAATTTTCCTGAAATCCAATCCTACGAAAGCACAAGTACCTTGTAGCCTCACTTTGTGTAATAAATAATTCTTTCAGTTTTAGTAAACTCAACTCGTGTCTGTGGTCTAGGTACAGTCAACAAAAGAGATAGGTATCCAGGGTCATCAGATATAGTTGAAGTGTTCATAGAAACCGATGGATGTCTTCGATTAAAACTTAATTAATGAACTATTTATTATCTACTTTTAAAATTAAATTACATTTGAAAACATCCATCGATTTCTAAGAAAACTTCAGCTATATCTGACGGCTTTGCAGAGCGAATAGTAGCTTTTAACGGTAGTTATTGACAAAGTAAAAAAAATCTGGAAAGCAAGCTACTATAATTAAAAAAATAAAAAACACGACTGCCAAAATTGCACATATTTGTACTATGTTTTTTATTTACAGTGTTGTATATTTTTTAATCTAGGTACTTGTCAAATTCTAGACGATAAAAATAGACACGGTCATAAAAAAAAAATTGTGACTGGTATTAATTTACGTTTTAAAGTGTACACACAGGATTCTTTTAATTTTTAACTAGCCTATGTTACTCGGAACAATGCAAGAATTGTAACGATACCCCATACATATAAATCGGTTCAGGCGTTCAAAAGTTATGGTGGAATAAAGAATCTCACATACATACATACATTAACCCTAAACACATAACACTCCTTTTTTTGGGACAGTCGTGTCAATATAGGGAGAAGTGTAATTCCCGGGCTCCAGAATGTCACCAACTTTCAAACTACGGGCTGCTACTGAGCAATTTATAATGAGGCCTACGGGGCAGTCAGTCATGGTTAATGTGAATAAACATTTTTTTTCATTCTTTCTTTTCTTTACTTCTTTCTTCTTTCTGTATGCTGACGATGATGAATTATGTAAGAAATAAAAAGAGGTACATTTTTACAATAAACTTGGTACATATCGCCGCGTACCAAGTTATCCCGGACGGTCTGTATGTAATTTAGTGGAGTACAGAGAACACACGATTTATAGGGTATTAGTTTAATCTGATGACCGAACCGAGTGAGCTCTCGAATACTAAATTCGGAACAGATGTTTTATTTATTTTTATGAACGAGTGTGTGGTTTTGGCTATTTTTATAAAAATGTATAATACAAGAGGTTTGTAAGTACAGCATGAACGTGCTTAATAAATGAGTATTCGCAGTATACAATTTAATAAAAACCAAAAGTAGATCAATAAGGTAGGTTAAAAATATAGGTCAAAAAGATAGGCCAAAAAGATAGGTCAAAAAGATAGGATTATTATTATATTATTATTAGTTAGTTCAAATTAGATCAGTATATAGTACCTAATCAGTTGTTTCATTTTATACTCGACATTACTGATATACAAAATTCATTCAAAAGAATTTCAAGGAATTTCTTGAATTATATTTGAAAAGTATTTCTGTTTTACAAATGCCTGTTTAACTATTTATAAAATTCTGAAGGTAGGTAGATAATGTTACTGTCTTTAGAACATTCTCTTTTCAAAATTGCTTCCCAACATCGTTATTTATGCTAACAATTCCAAAAAGATGCGCAATCCTTGATAGAACCTCTTTCGTTTTAATGTCCATTTCATTCTTTGTAAAGCAATGTGGGCCGTAGTTATTAACTTTGTGAGGGTACAATATGAACAGTTTGATCCTTTGTGGCTGGTTTTGTAATGTAGGGAGTGGGTTCCCCTCGTATTTTTAAGATTTTTGTTGTTTACTCGGAATACTAATTCATTAAGCATACAGTGATAGTTGAAATGTGTGGATTAAGTGAAATGTTAAACTGAAGTTGAAGTGAAGAAGTGTGTGGGTTAAAATCCGGGCAAGTACCATATTGTGACCTTAGCAATTCATATCCAGGACTTCCAAAGTATATGTTTAAACATCATTGACATAGTATGTGCCTCGGGAAGCACGTTAAGTCGTTGGTCCCGGCTGTCAACCGTGGATCTTTGACAGTCGTTACGGGTCGTCAGAAGCCAGAAAGTCTGAGAACCTGTGCTACCAAGGGGTATCGTATTACCCAGTTACTGGGCAACATAAATTACAAAAACACAATATTAACTGAGTATCGATGCCAAGTTCTTACAGTTTTTTTTTTTGTAACACTCTAGTTTATCCACTTTCAAGTAATTTATTGAATTACCAATCTCACTGTATAACATAACCATTGAGCGATATTACCAACATAATCAAGACTGGTTTACCAAACGCTGCTACATGAATCTTTCAAAACTTACATCCAGAACGTTGAATACATACAAACCGACTACCTATCCAGTATCCAATCTAAATGAAAAGAAAACCTCTTTGCTCTATATTCCTTGTGGAAACTGGACAGGAATGTGAATTTCGAAACCTTTTTTTTTTGTTCATTGAATAAACGAGCACGATTCTATTTTTAAAATACGTTTGTATATCTTCTTTAACCATAAAGCATTGCTGATGTAGCATAAAGTGTATTTTTCTTCTTTTGCAAGCGATGACTATAAAGTAGGGACGAAACATTAAAAAATATATAATATTAGCTTGGTTTTAAACGAAACCACTGGTATTAAAAGAAATTAAAAATGATAATATGCAATAACAACAATCTTTCTGTGAATTATTAACAAAGTTTTTGAGCTCCCCAGGATCATTTAGATATTTTTTTTTACTATCAAACTCCGTTAACAGTTTTGGGATGATTATTCAAAACAATGCCCTCCTACCAGCCTTCGTGGCTAACTGTCCTACTCCTATGTGCTATTTTCGAAATTCCGTGTTTATCACATAATCTATTTTAAAATAAGGTTAAACATGGCAAAACCAGCCTAATCAGTACCTACACCCAACTTCAATCCAAACAGAACGCCGGCTCAGCCACTTCACGATATGAGTCACTCGAATTCCCCATGCCACTTAAAGCCGACCGAAATGAAAACTTAGCGTCACATTAGCATGTCGGTAACGCGAACCCATAAGTTTGCCCCTATTAAATATCGTTCGATACGGCTACAGAAGTTTTCACTTCAAATATGAAAAAATAAGACTGGCAAAGGGTGATACAATCTATCTATCTTATATAAAGAAAAATCGATTGACAAATTGTTGTTAACCACAAATCTCGAGAACCGCTGGACCGATTTTGCTTATTCTTTTTTATTATGTTTGTAATTTCCTAGATAAGGTTAAAATTTTTGAACAATCCACCGAAAATGTCCTAAAGCACCTGTGCGAAGAGGGGGGCCGATTTTTTTTTTTTTTTATTTATTTATTTCTTAATATTTAATTTTATCTTACAATATTTTGTCTCGCCAAACTTGGCAGTTTGATGGCGAGAAGCGCTCGTATGATATTCACAAAAACTAAAATTAAACTATACATTACTATCTTAACATTAACATTTTAGATGTAGACTTAAATTAACCAGCCGGTCATCCTAGTTCAAAACTCAATGTTCACTCATTAGTAAACAAAGAATTCCGATCCGAGATACTCGACGACGCATCTTCGTTCTCGAGATAACGATTTCTTAATTTAGATTTTAACACACCTTTACTTAGCTTAGGATTGTTTCTTAAAAAATCAATTTGATTAAATACTTTCGGTACTAAGTATCTGGACGTTCTTTTTCCGTAGTAATTTGTTACTTTAGGTTGGACTAGTCTTTTCTCTCTTACACTTCTTGTATTATATTTGTTATCAACACCAACTTTGTATTCATCATCATAATAGTGTTCTAAACATATCAGATATTCAACTTTCATATCGATTGAATATATATATTTATTAAATGAGGAATATAGGGGTTGTGCGTGTATCTAAAGGATGTAGGAATTGATAAATCTATATGTAAGAAGGCGTATATTACACACGTGTCCCTTTATTGACCACGTAACACTTTTCTTTGAATAAAACATACCTAAATGCTATAAGAAACAAGCAGATAGTCACTTCGGCAGGTGATATCTCTTTTATTAGGAAACTTTTGGGAGCGTGAGATATTGGCTGTAACCAAGGTTGGGTAAAAGGTTATGTAACGTTATTGAGGTGAGAAAAGACGTTCAAACTAAGAAATCTTGGAGAATTTGCTTCACTACGACGTTTTATTTTGAGATAAAAAATCTTTAAGGGTCTTACATTTTCTGAAACAGATAAAACCGATGCCAAACAGAAACTCAGAATTTCAACAAAAAAAATGTTTTTGATGATATCTATACCTAATCCACTTAATTGAAAAAAAGCGCATTAGAAAATTAACGACAGTTATTGTCTTATATTGTTAAAATGACTGCAATTCTAATATTTTTTTTTGTATAAATTTATGATCTACAATTCTACATTGTGTTATGTTTATGGTGAAATAACGCAGCTGATTATACGTTAACAGTGCAACAATGCAGTGTACAATAGCGTTGCAACGTTATTTTTCTAATGTTATACATATAAAACTTACATCGAATTAGTCTTGATAGTCTAAAATATATTAGAACCCCTAAAAGCCACATTTATGGGATGCAAATTCAATATTTTACGCAGCATTAAACTTGCCATATAAATTAAAAATCATCTTCTAAATAATTTACACTAGCAACATTTGCCTAAGTGTCATCTCGCACAAAAAGCTGCATTCACATGGGACTAAAAAGCGCAGGCGATAGCCAATTTTCATTAAAGGTGTCAGCCTCGCCGAAAGTCATTGTCGCCGCGTACGAGCTAGGCATTCCCCTGGGCGTTACTCGTGGCTTATTCCCGCCATAATGTCAACAGTAATGCCGCAAAAATGTTACTATGTTACTCCGCATATTTCTCACTTTTAAATCTTTAAGCGTGTTTTTTGAAAGAAAATACTTATCGATATCTTTTTTTACACGACTGCCCCAAAAAAGGAGTGTTATGTGTTCAGGGTTAATGTTTGTGAGTATGTATGTATGTGGAATTCTTTATTCCACCATAACTTTTGAACATCTGAACCGATTTAGATGTATGGGGTATCATTACTCCGAGTAACATAGGCTAGTTATAATTAATTAAAAAAAAAAACAAACAACGTCACTTTAAAACGTAAATTAATACCAGCCTCAATTTATTCTTTAATGAACTGGTCGTGTCTATGTTTATCGTCTAGAATTTGACAAGCAGATTTAAAAAATATATAATACTGTAAATAAAAACGTCGTAAAAAAAAAACTGACGAGTAAACAAAGTACAAATATGTGCAATTTTTGCAGTCGTGTTTTTTTATTTTTTTAATTATAGCTTGTTTGCTCGTTCTGTTTAGTTATATGGCTATACTAGCTACTCCCTGCGACTTCGTTCGTTTTTCGTGGTTTTAGTTTACATAGTTTAAGTAGACACAAAGCCGAGTTTAAGATACCAGGCTAAAAGCCTCTCCACACAGTAACACCCCTATTAGTGGCAGAGATATTATCAGATCAATGGTAACAGCAACCACTTTGTATTCAAATGACAAACCTATTCAGCTCAGTAACCCGATAACACTGACTATTTGCTGTAGTTTGCACGAAAATCGTCTGATTCCACAGTTTTAGAGAGACTATAGGCTTATCCTTAAATAAAAATGGCTAAATAAGCTGCAATACTGGCGATTACTGTATTGGGGTAATCCTTTATTTTATTCGGAAGGATTGACAGAAAAATTAGTACCCAAATGTGTTACATACAGTCACGAGCAAAAATAAGTATATACTTAGCAAAATTCAAAAGCGATTTTCTTGTGAAATAACGGTTACAACCTTAATAGAAGACCTATTTCATATTAGTATTCAATTAAAGATACTATATTCCTAACAACATAACATTTCAATCAATAAATTCGAAGAAAATCACTTCGTGATGTCGCTATATGTGTACTTGTTTTAGCTCGTGACTGTTCATGATACTACTATCATGAACAGTCACGAGCAAAAACAAGTACACACATACCAAAGGCGCAACTTAACGCGGGTAATACCGCGAGGGTATGTCTACACATACCATCGCGGTATTACCCGCGTTAAGTTGCGCCTTTGGTTACTGCTCTGCTCCCGTTGTCGTAGCGCGATGTTATATAGCCCATAAATTTCCTCGATAAACGAGGTACAACGCCAAATATTCTTTTCTAATCGGACTAGTAAATCCTGAGGTTAGCGCGTTCAAACAAACAAACTCTTCAGCTTTATAATATCAGTTTAGATTTATCCACACATATTATAAATACAGAAATAATTATGTCTGTTTATTTGTTACAATATCACTGCAGAACCACTGAGACTAGCTGAGATCTGAATAAGGACAAAAGCTAACTTTTAATCTACAAATTCGTCTGTGACAACCGATATTCAAGCAGACGAAGTCTCATGCAAAAGCTAGTTTATTAAGCACTAGTAAATACAGCTATCTTATAATAAATCCGTCAAACTATAAATTCTAAACTTCTAATACATAAATAGTAATTTGTGATAAATCATATCACTGACATATTGGTTTAGTTAACTATGTAGTTATGTACAGTCGACAAAAGAGATTAGAAACCAGGGTCTTCAGATATAGTTAAAGTTTTCTTAAAAATCGATGGATGACTTCGATTGAATCTTGACTTAATTTAATAAACGTTTTATATACTTTTAAAATTCTTTATTTTTTTATTGTGTGGGCAGTAAGGTCTTACGACCCCACACACCCTAGTGTCAGTTTCTAAACCACCTCAAGGGCCTCTGATATGGTTTGAGTGGGACAGTAATAGGCTGGTATAAGTCCAGGTTTCCTTAGGATGTTTTCCTTAACCGATGTCAGTGATGTCCAAGATAAAGATTAGAAAGTGCATATGAATTGAAAAAGTCACATTGGTACTTACTTAGGTACTTTTAAAATTAAATTATATTTAAAACATTTTAATTCACACATTCTTTCGTAAAATGGGATTTTATTAATATTCTAATAATATTTATGAATGATATCAATAGATTATTTTGCATGCCCCTGCCATTGTAGGCAGAACATGGAGAATTAAGTTAAGGACCACATCTATACACACTTGTTTCTACTTTACCTATGTACAATTTTTTATTTTTTCTTAATATGTTGTGTGCGTCATTTTCGCGTGAATAACCAGTTTTTCTTTCTTGCTTTCTTTCTTTCCCGTGAAATTTACTCATGTTTTGCAAATAAATAAATAATTAAATAATTTGAACATATCCATCAGTTTAAAAAAATCATCAACTGTATCTGACGACCCTGGTTGCTTATCTCTTTTGTTGACTGTACACGTACTTCGCTCAGCAGTAGATATCAGTTATTAGAGAACGGTTATTAGTTATGATCATATCTGTCTAGGCTGAAAGTTAGGCGCAATAATTCATGTGCTTGATTACTGGGAACTTGTGACAAAAGCACACTCTATCTTTGTCGACATTTTATCACTTTACATTTTAGTGTAAACTGGTAATGACGTTTTTATCTGTCCTTTGTAGGTTTACCTTCTCATGAAACTACAATCCTAGTAGGTACTTATTTTGTGTTTTTTTTTTCTTTAAAGCTCGTATTTTAAGCTTGTGACCAAGAGAGTAATGAATATGAATGTAAGGATCGTAGCAGGTGGCCGTCTGTGGTTTCTGCCTACCCCGCGTGAGTTTATATGTATATGTATGTATAATCTTGCTTAGCAAAGAACACGTCACGTTATACCTTTCATAAACATTTTCTTTGTATGATTTCCTATAGCACACACTTCCTGAATGCAGGATAAGCAGCTTTCCTTCACTATAAAAGAAATATGGAGGAGGTGTTTTATATATTTCCTTTCATATTCAGGATTAGAGCTTCGGCAAACTCAGCGTGACGTGCGGTAACAATGGTAGGGAGGCGAGGTAAAAATGTAAATTGTACCTCGCATTTGAAAGCTCGGCAGACGTTGCTCTTATGCATATTTTACATATGATATCATGGTGTCGATAAGCAAATTTGCATGTGTTAACTTTGGAAGAGAGATCTTTATCTTTATAGGAGAATATTTAACGTACGTTTAAATAACGAATTGGATTGAAAGTTCTCTCTTTAAGAGGAAATGCGGGTCTTTTCACCATAGAAACACTTTCGCCTATTTTCTTTCTGGTTTATGATTTTTATAGTAAAGTAAATATCAACTTTTTACACCCTATGTTTTCCTTTTGGATGATAAATCATTATTATAAACACTAGAGCACTACACTACCTGCAGATAATGCAAAAAATTGCTTATTTATACTGCTGTCAAAAGAGGCATAGTGTTCGAATTTAAAATCAATTAATTAAGAAAAGTAAACCATAGAAACACAGTAGGATATATCCTTCTTATATCTTTTATATTGGATCAATATTAGAGAATGATACTGAAGAAGCCTGGAGTTATAATTAATAGGTATAAGTCTAAAATCGCTAATACGCCTAAAGCAAGCGTAGTGATTAATGCTCGTTCCTTCTCTGCTTGAGAAGAGGCCTAGGATAAGGTAGGTATTATTAGAGAAGGAAATAGATAAGAGCCAAACCCCTAATTATGATTTTTTACTAAGTCTATTCAGTTAAATCTGCAGTTGTCCTCTTCACACGCCGAGCGGTCGCAGGCGATAGCGATAGTTTCTACTAATACGAAATTTTCAATAATCTCTCTGCTCCCATTTCCTCGCAAGCGGTCTGTAAGTGTTTAAAGTCCTTTTCGCATTATAAAGATGATGGGGTGGTTTAAATTATAATAGCTATTACCAGCTTTAGGGAATCGTTGTCGTTTATGTTGATGACGCTCATGAATTGATAGCACCGAATACATTAATTTAACTGGTGTAAATGGTGTTGTTTTAAGAGCGTTTACGCGGCACGGAATTCCACACAAAATTCCAAGTCAAAAGTGTAAAAAAATAATATGTCGATTTCAATGAAACGGTCGTATACAATGTAGGTTGTCATTTAATGTAAATATGGCACATGAATTAAATGTGTATTTAACATTTTTGAAAAACAGTTTTTCAGCTGATGTTGTTGTCCTCAGAAAACTTTCATAATGTTTTGCTACCGTGATGGTTTCCTTAGAAAATAAAGCGTATGTTTACAAGTAGCTAGAGTCCTGTAGTAGTCTCATACTTTCAATAGTCATTTCATAAATGAGTTCAAAATATGGAGATTAGATAATATTGATTAATTTATTATATTATAATATTATATTAAATTATAGGAATTTCTCAGTAACCGCCTCGGGGTCTGGATTTGTGCTCAGTTGATGGCAATAGGCTCGCCCCCTATTACATGGACTTAAAAATAACTGGCGAAATGTGCCAGGGTACACCTGTGCTTAACCCTTCAGGAATTACAGTTTAGTTAATTCTATTTACATTTATTTAATATAGGTAAGTAAGAAGGTTACAGTTAACTGAAATTACACATCAACTAAAACAAAAAAACAAGTCCTTGACATTTTGTCAGAATTCAACCTTATACAACATTTTCTCATTTCAAAACAGCGCTCCGAGCATTATTTAAAAATTCTGATGTCCTGTCAGGCCTTAGTCTAGATAAGTTTAAATATTTCAGCTAAACAGTCCATCCCTGTCTATACTAAGGAAAGTTGTAAATGGTACACATTTCTCATTTTAATTGCCACCTTGAATGCTATTAGTTTTGATGAAATTCTTCCCTTAAAATCACGTAAATTAACGTTGAAGGTCGTATGGCTAGGCTGTAACTTTGAAGTGTCTAAAACAAAATTCTAGCGACGACGTAGTTTAGATAAATCTTCCCTGCTGACAATGGTGGTGGTCAGGGCCACTTTCAGCGACAATAAATTATGAAATTGATATTTTAACTGATTGACAACGCACAGTCTAGATCGTTGGGTCTACAAGCATATTTTGTATCAGAATTCCTTATACATATTGTTGAACTTTTGAATGGAACATCTGTTTTTCAAATACCAGACTATTATTTCATTCCTGGGGAGTCTAGAATCGTGGACAGAATCTACAGTAACAATTTTCGTTACCATACCGTTTTCCTATCTCACGGGTATAGTATCTACATAATTAAACAGCAAACTATGTAGGTACCTACACACTAATTTTAACACATTATTAGCTAGTTTTCAAAGAGAATATAATATGGCTATTTTTTCTCACCAAAACAGGACGTTTCTTTACGAATTTGTCTTTTTACTATGATGGTAAACAACAACAAAAAAAAAACAAAAAAACAATCGTTTTTAAATCCTCAATAACTTTTTTACATTCCATTTTTAAACGTAAACAATCTCCTTACAAAGTCAAAATGTCTATTTACAGAAGATATTTGTATCCTTCAGTAATAATACCGGTGAATGGGATCAACCCACTGATGTAGGCAATTCTTTAGTCCTTTCTTGTGACACGCGTGGCAGGGTACGGGTACAGCTATTTTTAAATTGGGGACGACAGATATGGCTCCGTACCGCCATAGATTCGTAAAAGTACGGATTTCGCTGCCTTTTTTAAATGTATTGATATCAGCGTTGAGTTTAGATACAATCTTTTTGATTCCTTTATTTGAATTTAGAATATTATGTTTACTTTTTAAAAAAATATAATACCAGCCATTAAGAGCTTTTGCGCCGTACATTCAAATCAAACAAACTTTCAATTCCTTATTTTTAATTGTAATTATACATAAGCAGGATACATAGGTCTCAAAAGCCATTTAGAGATATTGTTTTACAACTAAATTCGACCGAATTTAAGTTTTTGTTTTCTATGTATAGAAACAGAGGTTTTAAAATATCTTTTTTAATAAGACATTTCGAAAATAACGTAACACGTAGGTACTTTTGACTCTTTACTTTGTATGCGTCACGCATCAAAAAGATTTTCTCATGAAAACAAGATGTTGATGTCTTTTTTAAAAGGTAAAAAATATTTACAAAAATCTCTCTTACAGCTTTTATGTAAAAATAGTACTATCCATTAGATGTAAAAAGCAAAATTACCTAAAACCTACTTTTGAATAATTTCCTTAGGGAAAACTTCGTAGAAATCGCAATCCAAACATCAAACAAGAAAAAAGGTAAAAAAAAAACTAAAATAGTCTGAGAGCCTCCGGCGGCCCTTAGTAGATGTTCCGCGACTCTTAACGCCAAAACGGCTGTCGAGCATAAAATTAAGCGCATAAATATAACAACATAATATTACAGCAAGCACAGTAAATGGGCTCGAGCGTTTCACGGGCGACTGCGTGGACGCCTCTTCAATTAGTGCAGTAGACGGAAAATTAGCTCTCGTCACCTAAATGCACACCTGCCACGTTTCTACGTGACTTACCCAAATAAACAACCCCTTTATACAACCCCCATGTATACAAATACATAATAAAATTGAACTGTCTATTTGCAATGTCAATATAACAGCTTTTTACTGAATGCATATGCATTGTCATGGTACATAAACCAACAAAAAAACATTTTATTTAATGTTTTTTTGTTCCGGTTAATTTACTAAACGGCTGGACCGATTTCGACGGGACTTTCACTAGCAGATATTTGATGTTATAAGGAGTAATTTAGTCAATTCTTATTTTAAAACAAAATAGAAAATGTGACATTCAGGCGGACGCCAAGACGCGGGCATAAACTAGTCACATAAAACAGTCAAATACTCAGAAGTGGCAAAGGGTTATATTCATAAGATAAAAGTTGACGCAAAAAAATATAGTTTACTTTTTTTCTAAATTTAAATTACATCAAGTACATAACATAACATCACGCCTGTAATCCCCGAAGGGTTAGGCAGAGGTGTACCCATTAGTACACCCACATTTCGCCAGTTTTGTTTTAAATTATAAGCTAAAAGTATAGGCGTTAAGTTAATAGTGTATTTAAAATACCTGCTTTGTGACAATATAATTCGGGAATAATGACACTACTTTTTATAACATTTTCAATGTGATTTTACATCAACTTTGACGAAGTCGCGGTTAGAAGCAAGTATAGTATAAAAAATAGTTACTACTTATTTCTGACCAAGTTCTAGAGCGCGTTCAAGCTCGGAAAAAATTAAGGACACGTCTAACTTATACGTTAATTACGTTACTTGAGATGGGTCTTTTTCTTTGTTAAGTAATGTAATTAACACATAGGGACTTTCTTGAGACTCATCAAAATGAATTGTTCTTCTGCTACCCTCGATTTATGAAAATTTATTTTGTCTTCTGTTGTATTCTAAGGATAATAAGGATATTTTAATGTTAATAGTGCCGACAGCTATCCGTCAGCTGTTTCGGAGATTAGCCAGAACCAACAGATAGACAAACAGACATAGGCACAGACAGTCAGACAAACAAACATCCTAATAATTGTTTTTCGTATAAGTACAATGTAAACATTAAAACGCATTAAAAAAAATGTTATTATGACATCACATCGACACTGCAATTTAATTTATTTGTATTTCTCTAAAAGTCTCCCTTTGTGAATTAAGGTGAAGTGACTTCTAGGTGAGCTGTCATCCTAGTTTGTGATGCTATAGATTGACAAGATTTGTACAGAATAGGACTGCAGGTAATTTAGAAACCTGCACCTGAATTGCAGCTGTTATAATCTGATTTTTGAAGGAAATAATTTATTACTTCTTCACTTTAAAAAATTCTGTCGGATAGCGAAAACAACGCGATTACTTTTGCTGAATTATCAACATGAAAGCAAAAGCCATTATAATATAATCCAAGGTTAAAAAACCTGTTCTAAATTAAACACACAAACAAAATTCTTGTCACAAAACACCTTTCATTATTCAAATGTTCTTTCTCCAAGTGAGAGAAAAAGATCTACAGCATCCATTCTTCATCACTCGAAGTACCAGGATCGCAGTACTTCTCAAGAGGTCCATCAATCACGCGTCAGATCAGACACGGATCGTTGCGCGGCGTACAGTAGATAAATTGTCTCTGTTACATACACAAATATTAAAGGAGGTGAGTTATATCATGGGCTTGAAGGTTTGAAACAAACGATTTTGTTTTGGTTTTTGATGTGAGAAAGAGGATACGATTATGTTATGAAACAAGATGATACGATCCATCTATCACAATAAAGCAATAAAATAAAATGAGTTTGAAATACCCTATTTTAATACGATTTAATTTTTACTTCAATGAAAATCCTAATTCAAATGCAAACTCCTCACTGCCAGTACGTATTTTAAGTTATCGAAACATAGACGTGTGAAAACATGGTACATTCTGCTGCCGATACCACTCCACGTTTGAGACACCACGTTTAAGTATAAATCCAAGTTCCCTCACGATATTTTCTTTCACCGATATCAGTAATTCCCAAAATGAACGTAGAAAGTACTGAAATAAAAAGTCACATTAACTAATAAACTCAAAAATTATCCATGAGAGGCGCGCAAATCCTTTATCATAAACGCGAAAAAGTTACTGAGTTTTTTTTTAAGAACCTTTGCGACTTGTTACCTTAATCGAAAAGCTTTTACATATTTATAAATTTCTTTATTTGAAATTGAAGACCAATCTAACTGACACATTTTTCTTTTAAAGCCAGCTCTAAATTGCCCGGAGTCTCGACGACCAATACACGAAGTATAAACATAAACAACGTCGCTAGATGACCGAGCAATATTTCCCGTCGGCGCCTACATTTTAACAAATTGTTATTTCCTTGCATGATTTATTCTGCCAAGCTTATTTTGTACCAGGATAATATGAAATCAATACAGACTGTCTTTGTGATAGAATGTGCTGTGTGATAAATATAAATACTCTTTTAAGAAGATTCGTTTTATATGTGCTTAGGCGAGCGAGAATTGAAATTAGGAAGTGTAATAACGCGAGATTGATTTGAAATTGTGTTGTTGAGAAAATTAGGTATGTATGTCAAAGTCAAAGTCAATTTCTTTTTTCAATAAGACCATTAAAAGACACTCTTGAACGTCATTTACAAGAGAGAGACAAAATAATAATGATAATGTATCTATTATAGTGTATTATTATAACCAGAAGGAGTTTGCATTTCATATTTCAACAAAAAAATTAATCATCTAATTCTTAAAGCCTCCTTTTTATTTACGACCCCCCATTAAAAGCCGAGTGTTTTAATGGGGGGTACTTACAAATCAAATGCAACATAAGTATTTTTGTAATTCTAACACAAAATACCAGAAATACGTGAAAATAAACAAGATAAGAGGTAAGATGGCGTCGTCTGGCGAGGCGTGGGTAAGTGAGTGTGATGCTACTGAATATGTATGAGCACGCACATCATTTACCTGTGTTTATGTGAGGCCAGGAGATGTGGGGATGCTATGTGACTTATGGTGGTTCTAATGAGGTGTATCGGACTCTTATTGATTCTTGGCGGATCCAGCTTTCAAATCGGTGGGAGGTAAAGTAATCAAGAAATCTAATCAGAACAGGCTTTGTTTAGATTTTACAATAATAAATCTAATTAAAATGAAATAGCGACATAACCCTCATGACCCCTCTCCAACCCCCCTGGATCCGCCCTTATGATACGCAGCTTTTGTAAGTCAAAGTCAAAACATTTATATCGATTAAACCATTTACAGGCATTTTTGAATTGTCAAGGAATCGGTCAGTTAGTCAGAAAATTAATGAAATTTGCTCGTCTTAAAACGGAGGCAGGCCTCTATGGAGAAGAACGAAGTAGAAACTTCACGAACAATCTTTTCAATTAGGTTTTTACAAAATCTTGCTTACGTGAGGCGTGTTTACTTAAAATCACTAATCCGCCTTGAGCAAGCATGGTGATCGAACACGTGCCTTCTCTTATGAGAAAAGGTGGACGAAGTCGCGAGCAAAAGCTAGTTTCATAAAAATTACATTTTAAAATATTAATATACAAATACAAACATTTAAAAGTATTAGCTCTCTGGAAACGGAAAAAGAGGAAACTACCTAAAAATTATTTTAGGTAGTTTCTTCTTATACTCAAAACCTCCTCAAAAAGCACAGCTTTTCCCTTAAACCAAGATATTCAACTTATGATTTCATAAAGTTTCTAAATTCAATAACATCGTGCAAACTGCTTGCTCGGCGCAACCACACTGGACAACTTTCAATTTGAATATGAAATGAAATCTATTGGTTCTCTTTTGAAACTCGACACTTTGCACACAAGTTACTCGAAATATATTCTTTACAATTATATACATAGGCTGAGTTTTTTGACAAATGGATCACAGTACAGAAATTCGGTGAGAGATAGTTTTCATTTGGACATTTTTTTTGTTCCTAAATGGCGGCGGCTGGCGCAGTGACTAAGCGATTGGCTGCTGCACTGCGTATCGTGGGTTCGATTCCCGCACGGAACAAATCTATGAGACTGGATGTTTGTGAGTTTATATGTTTATAAACGCACCCGCGATACAATAGATTTTATTACAGCGAGGCAACGTTTTTTTTTACATTCTCTATTTGACTTAACTTATCAGTTAGTAGGCCTTCAGAAAACTAGATGTTTGTAAATATTCTAAACGCTCTTCGATTACAAGTAGGTACCTAGTGAGGTAGTGAACATAATATCCGTAGCCCAAGCTTTTCGTAGCGCGTAGTCACGTAGCCGCGTAGGCCCGGCGTAGCAGCGCGGCGTAGCTGCGTATTGAATATGTGGTATTATGAGCACAAACACAGTTATTTGATATTGTGTAGTTTAATGCTTTTTGAGAAAATGTAACAAAATAAATAAATACATATTCTGATTGTAATAAGACACAATAACAAAGCCTTTCCTTAATTACACTCATTGCTCATCAAATTAATTATGTAATTGAGCAAATATTTTTGTAGTCAAACGACTTTTTTTTTGGTGTGTCCAAAATCCCTGTGTTTACAAAACATTGGGGTTGCATGTAACAGTACAGGGGCTTTTAAGATTTAAAGTTTAGTTGTAACTATTAGAACTTGCTCTCGTTAAAATGTGTAAAAAAAGTTGAAAATTCAATATCTCCGTAAACCCAGTTCCCAGAATAGACCAGGACGAAAAACTGATCACAATGATGGGACATAAAGTAAATTTCGGCTTTTTTACGTGTCTTTTTACACCCATTAGATTAAACGTTAAAAATTAACGTTTATCTCACCACAAAGCACCTATTAAAATCAAATTGCTGATCTAATTACTCTGTCGTCTCATTCCCCTGGCCGGTGCGTTATCGCGCTAAGATTGGCTACGTGTTTTATCTGACGACAGTGCTGCCATCTAAAGTGGGTCTCGATTGCCACACTTTACATAAAATTGAGTACGAAAGACTTTACAAATTGTGTTATGTCTTTACCTACTGTGTATTTCAGACGAATAAATAAAACATCTTTTTATAAAGATTGTAGTTGCAGAGTGTCTGAGAAATTTGACTCCTAGTCTAGTATTTACTGTAGTACAGGAGACAGTGTCTTCTACTTAGCTTTGATATATGACACTAAATGTATTGCCCATACTTCTCCTTTTGGAATGAGCAACTAGATTCAATTCTATTTTTTTTCTTGTTTAAGACGTTCAAAAGTGTATTTTAGAGATGTCGTGTGTATATTAATATATTTATAAAATATTGGATTTTTGACCTTATTATCTCTAAAACCAGAACCGGCAACCTTTATTTTTCACCATCTTACAAGTTAGTAGCAATTATTGAGCTTAGTTTTCATTTGTTTCAGTTCTTCACCATGGGCCAGCGTTACTTAATAAGTTTATGTGCTTTGATGTTCGTCGCGGCGGGCTACTGCCAAACTGGTAAGTTAAACTAAATTATAATATTGTTTCATCTACAGACATGGATGAACAAGATATGTGTATCACAAAAATAAATATTTACTTTCATAGAATAAGCATAACATTAGATTATTACCGATCGCATTTTCTTGTTTTATAGACATTGTTGCCAACCCATGCTATATTAGATATGGCTGCTACTATATTTAACGGACACTGCTGACAGTACACACTTTTTAACAGAGGTTGCTGATAACCCACACTATATTTAACAGAACACTGATGACTACACACTACTTACCAGAAACCGTTATTGACTCACACTGCGTTTGTCAGCGACCCCGCACTATTTTTCCTTTATTTTAGCTCGTCTTTTACGATTCCTGATATCTAAAAGAAGTTACAAAATCTATGTTTGCATTACACCAGTAATAAAATTTCCCAGAAACGGAGCCCCCAACAACAGTAACAACAAAGGCTCCTGCGACTACCACCGTGGTGACTTCCACCACCACGGCTTGGGAGACCGAGACCCTGAACGAGGGCCAGGCGATACAGAAGGCGTTGCAGTATCTGTTGCAGCACCGCCAGCCAGACTGGGGATGGGGCAACGATACGCACCATGTCATGCTGACTTTGCAGGTAAATTAAAATAAATAAATAAAAGTAGGAATATATTTATTTATTGTTTGTTTTATGAACGGATCTACCAGCTTACTGCGAATGGAGCACTGTTATTCTTTTTTTTTTATTGTTATTTTTGTAAGTTAAAGTAAAATTACGGGAACCTGTCCAAATGGAGAAGTACTGCTAACCAGTGGCGTGCGGTCCATAGAGGCATAAAGGCACTGCAGACCCTAGACCTAGTAGATCTAGATCAAGACAAAAACAGTAATTTCAAAAATAATAAAAATATTCTGCGTAATAAAACTAATAAAATTATTCAAACTCCTAATGTAAATTAATAGCAACGCGCATCGCATTAATACCGTAATCCGTACTCGGTACTGTCAAAACTACGACAGGCGTTCGTAACACATCGCCGACAACGCGGAAGGCAGAGAGTGATTCTGCCTACAATTCATTCATAAATGTATGCATGTAGTGGTACATTTTCGTGTCTGTGCACTGCACACAACGGCGCGGTAACAAAGCCATCTCCTGCGGCAGGTGACCCAATCACGGGCCAGCTCGTATGAATCCGTCGTCTCTATTGGCGCACCCCATGTATTATACGACTAAGTTTAATGAGCATTAGTTCAGTGATATTTCGATTGACAATGATGCAATTTTATTTGATAACGTTTTACTTCCCAAAATTTCAAATTGTTTTTTTTCTATAGAGTCCATATTGTTTTCTTTCAAGTGAAGCGCGCTGTTTTATGTTTTTATTTTGATGGTTTTCATAAGATAGGTCGATTTATTGTTAATTTCAATTAGTTTATTGAATTGTTTTTAAAATTACTTTTTATTTGTTTATTCAAAATGTTGTTCGATTGTGAGGTTTGTGTTGAAAATGTGTGTTTGTTAAAGGTTATATATGGTAAATTTTCTCAATTAACGTTTAATGAAAAGGTTCAAATTGTATCAAAAGGGAGATGTGTACCTGAGTTACAAGAATTGACCCAGCAAAGAGGTAATGTAACTCGTAAGTTTCATAGTAAAAATTATGAGACATACAACTGGCTGTGTGTTGTTCCGATCGGAAGCTATTGCGACTATGTTAAAAAGTAACATTATTTCATTAAACTTTCCGTAAATAAAGTACCATTTTTTTTGTCGTATTTTATAAACAAGTAGTTTGAGCGGCCATTAGTCGTTTGTTTGTTTTGATTTGGTCGTGAGCTTTGTTATCAGATATTTTAGATTTAACGATGTTATTAGAGTGAAAAAATGGATAATATTCACTGTGAAAGTTGTTCATGTGTTGTGTGTATAGAGGAAATAAAAAATATGCGTTTTTAAAACTATCGGTGACAACAAGACGTGATCGTGAAAGGTCAATGACACCGGATTTTATTTAATTTGACTGCTATTATTTAATTTGCAAATTAATATGAAACATCAAAACATATAGGTATCCGTAAAATATGTCTACAAAATCAGTCAATCTAGGCTAGGTGGCAATTACCTACATTATTATTTAAATCGACAAGACGACGAACCAAAACCATGATAGGTACATGTTTGGTAAGATACCTACCTAGCTTAAATAGCTTTTAACTGTTTTGCCTACCCTGTCTAAAAACTCTGTGCACGCCACTGCTGCTAACATACTTATTTTCGGCGTCTTAGAGCAGTCTTGTTTTTTTGTTTATTAAATATTTCTTCACACATATAATGTTAGCATTGGCAATTTATTGCAATAATCGTAGGTCGCATCATTAGGATTCCTTTTAACCATATATTTAGATGGGAAACTCAAAAATTTTGGCAATAGTAAAAACTATTGTCAGATATCGAGATAAAAAGCTGCTTTACTAAAAAGTAAAGCAGCTTTTTATCTCGATATCTGATAACTAAGCTTTAGCTCAAGTTTACTGGTCAGTTTGGACATATTCGGTAACAGTCAACCTCATGATAACTGTTACCGTCTATGTCCATACCATCAAATGGTCATGTCATAACCAAATATTAACATTTGGCAAATGACCAAATAGGTCGTAGATATAGACAGAGCTATCATCAAACGTACCTATATCCGATACATCTCAGTACCATGTATTGGCATCTGCCTTAATCTACGGGATTATATAGCTTGCTACTACCTTATCTGATTGTCGGACTACCTGCCTATATATGTGTACTAGCTTCTACCCACGACTTCGTTCGCATAAATGTCAGACTTGTGACTTGTGAATTTAGGAAAATCCTTTCTTATCGGATGCCTACGTCAATCAAAGAACACACCCGCCAAGTTTCAGGTCTTTACGATTAGCGGTTTAGGCTGTGCGTTGATCCGCCAGTTAGTCAGTCAGTCAGTCATTTAAGCATTTTATGTATGGATATACAAAAAGTATTACCCAGTTACTGAGTTGTGGAGGTCAGATAGGCAGTCGCTCCAGGTAAAATATTGGTATTCAGCGGCATCCGGTTACACTGGAAGCCGACCCCAACATAGTTGGGAAAAGGCTAGGCAGATGATGAGATATAGAAAAAGTAGGTCAATATATTATGCTTTTATTTGCAGTTGGCCAACAACACCGGCAAGGAGATCGAGCAACAAGGTCTGGAGATGCAGCTGTCAGCCAAGCAGATGGAGATAGAGATACTGCTCATGATGTCCAAGTGAGTCACCACCACAATTTACTCGTTCAGCAATGAAAATAAGCATTAGGATCTCGAACAAAACAAATAATAAGTACACAAAAAAGCACTTTCGGAAATATATAAAAATGAGTTACACATAATTATGTAGGTACTAAAGATAGATATCGTAATGGTCGACATTTTCGCTCAGTATTTTGGGGCTTTTGTGATATTATTTATAACATACATATATATCGACTCAATTACATATTAGTTGTCTAATTAATTATTAAGAACTAGCTTTCGCCCGCGGCTTCGCTCACGTTTATTTAGAATTTTCCAAACAATTCGGATTGTACTTTGCTTGAGTGCATGAGTGAACCCTTCATTTTCTGATACCCTAGTACTTTTTTTGATAAACCCAGAATGTTGACCTTTCCACTCTGACTAAAACTTCTTATTTCTACTGCCATACCTTCTTTATGACACCCTAGTACTTTTTTTCTTGGGTAATCGTAAATTGGTTGTAATAACCCCGAATTATCAATAATCGATTTTATGACACCCTAGTAGAAGCTGGTCTATCGACACTCAAAACTCACAAAATATATTAGGTTCTTTAATTTAAAATTCGAACATGATTCCGAAAGACATGTGGCGCCATCTATCACCATAAGAAGGTTATCGTGATTTCCCTCGGGAACAGTACTTTTTTTCGGGATGAAAGGTACCCTATGTTTGTACCTGTACACCTGGCAATGTATATGCAAAATTTCAGGATGGTCGGTTCAGTGGCTTAGGCGTTAAGTGGTAACAAACAAACAAACAAACTTACTTTCGCATTTATAATATTAGTTAGGATGCCTAAAATTATGTAATCATTATTGTTTTTTAACACTTAGTTGATTTTGTGAAATAAAATAAGAAATTACTTTGTAAACTAAACAACACGTGCGTCGCCACGTGCGCGCAGTGCATTGAGTCACGTGTTGACGTGTATAAATAGAGGCGACGGACCGAGATGTGATTCATTATTGTTCGAGCCGTCGTACTGTGCGGACCTCTTAGTATTCGCAAATATGAAAATGGTGACGTCAGCGCTGCTGACGTCACCATTTTTAAAAACACTGCTGCTCGGGATCATCCGATATATATCATTCACATGGAATGTATGAAGATTCCAATATTATGTCTGTCCGATTTTCATAAAAAATTATCTTTACAATAGCGCATATAAAACTACATTATCTATTTTACATTTTTACCGCAGACACCATGAGTCTCCCCCTCCCTTGGGGCGCCTGGCCGCTTACACCCTCGCTCTCGGAGCTCTCTGCAAGGACCCTCGCTCCTTCCACGGCCGAGACCTGGTGGCTGCTCTCTTGCACCGAGAGCCTCCCCATGATCTGGAGTTCGCGTATGCGACGCTGGCCGCTTGTTCATCAGCTGCCCATGTAAGACGGCGGCATATCAGACGGCTCCTGGATATCGCTAATGCTGCTTCCGACCATAGCCTTGGTAAGTGTCTTAACCCATAATACCAGCCGATTATTATCCCACTACAGAACAAATACCGCTTCTCATACAGAGTAAGCACGAACATTGATCAACAAGTTTGATTTGATTAGTGAATTGAGGTATCTATACTATACTACAATTTTTGATTACATAAAAATATCAGCTAGGTATCGATATAGCCTTTTTCGATAGCTGATATTTTTATTTTCTGATACATTTTCTTTCCTAGGTAAGAGACCACTGATCCAACCATTGACATAAGAAAAATGCCTAAAATCACATTTAAAATCATACCAGACCTAACACTCCCCTTTCAGATACGATCTCGATGGTGATCCTGGCTCTGCGCTGCGTAGTACAGGACCACCGCCACCGCAGCCTTATCCACTTTGTGCGCCGCCCCATGGCTGGGCTCGCAAGGCAGCAGCATTCTGACGGGAGCTTCGGTACACTCACCACCACCGCACTGGCCATTCAGGTACACCAATCATCTTTATAGCATATGCGCAACACTAACTCCCATATTTACTCGCTCAGCACAAAACTAAGTATTAGACTACGTTTTGTTGCCAAAAATAATTTGTAAGACATAGATAGTATTAAAAATATCACCCCCTTAATTTTAAATATTACGTTCAGGCTCTTGAAGACTCGGAGTCAGGTCCAGGTGCACACCAACACTGGAGCTTCCCAGCGGCGCGCAAATGGCTAGTAGAGCGTCAACGAGCTGACGGTGGATGGGGCGATGTCGCCAATACTGCCGCCGCCGTGGCTGCGCTCACCCCGGCCTCCCTCGCCGCTGTACGCCCGCCCCATTGCTCCGATAAGCTGCTCGATAACCGACATGAACCATTAGGTAGGTATACCTACTGATCATCTCAAAAATACCATTATCACCTTAATGTTTGAAGTACCCATGTTCTTCATTCACCATGATTTTAACACGAAACCTTAACGTCCCCCAAATATTGCCACAACGTCTGGTCCACATTAACGAATAACATATACTTATCTCTGCTAAAAAATAATTATTGCATATTTGTATTCCAGACAGCAATGGTGGTGATGGCACTCTGAAGCTGGCCTACCAATCAGGCAGCACCAGCAACGACTCCGACGCACGCAATGTTTCCTTCACATACACGCTGTGGGTTGGGACCAACGTCACCGAGAACTACACCCTGCACATGGTCGCTCCTAGGTAAGAAAATAGTACTAGGATAATAGGATGTGTAGAGTTTTATGGATACTGCTTGAAAATAGAGAACACACCGCTCGCTAATCCACCAACGCCTGCACTAATCTAGGTAGCTCCTAGATAAGACTTTACTCCGAAATGAGTACTAGGATAACATAAGAACCTAGAAGCTAGTCCAAACGCAACCTTATTATAATCGCCGTGTGCGATCTTGCAGAAGACCATAAATTGTCAACGAGACACATGTTTTACGACAAAAGTACTAGGACAACAGGATGAGTCAGGAGTCAGTTGCTTCAAATATATTTATTTACTTTTCTGCATTTAAAACTTGCATACATCACGATACAATGCACGTAATCGCTTAGGATTCCCGACAAAGTACTAGGCTAACATGATAAGTAAGGAGCCGGATGCGGTGTCACAAGACTTGGTATTTTTATTTTTTTTCAAAACATGTCACATCTTTCTTTTGATAATATTACTAACCAATAAAATTAAATTACAGGAACATATCATTCTTCCACGTGATGCAAATTGCTGCGGAACTGCACCCTAAGTTCAAGTTTGAGGCTAGCGAGTGGCCCAACGGCCACTACGTGCACACGATCGCCGGCCACAAGGAGGAGCCGATGGGCTATCACTACTGGCTGCTGTACCGTCTGCCAGAGAAACCAGACCCCGCCAGCCCGCCCGGCAATCAGCTTGTCGCCCCAGTCGGTAAGGGCCGTAATCATAACTTATACTAAAATATTTGTTTATACCTGGACTAGAAAAATAAAGCTAAATTAAAATACTTTATACACATACCTACTTAAATGAAAAGAATTATTTTATTTACAATTCAAGTAATTCAACTAGGCAGGCATACAAAATTACGTGCATTTTATAACGTCGCAGTTTCATCTATTTAAAATATAATTACTTTTTGTTTCAGGTGTGGACGATTTATTAGTTGAAGATGGAGAACATTATCTGTTCTGGTACAAGAAGTTGTAATTCTTCCTTGGTGGAAGAATCACAACCCAGCTCCTTACTGCAACCTGTTATGTTTTAAAAGCCGTCAGTATGGTATTTCTTATTATCCAATAAATGTGTGTTTATCCAATGAACCCCTCCAAAAAATATGTATGCCACTTTTCAAGACCCTTTTTCAGTTATATTTGTAAAAATCCTGAAACTTAGCCATAAGATTCACAGTCATGTTATCGTATTTCAATAGAATTAGGATTTAGAAACATATTTATCAAACGATCGTATATCTTATATTGAATTAAATCTCTGAGTACTTGAACCTTTCATGAAGTTTAGTATAGCTGTGGTCAATTCTATAACGTTTTTATAGAAAAATTCCATGACGACACCTATGTGGTTTTTCAAAATACCAAAGATCTGTTTTCCACGCTTAAAAAGGGTGATTTCGGATTGGCTTATAGTGAGATACTGATTATTCAAGCCAAGAATTACTTCACTAAAATGGTAAACTTCCATCGATTAGCTAGCTAAACCATGTGCAGTCCGATGACCACCAAACGTCTGAATTTCTGGAGTATTTCCTTAAATGTTTAGGTAACGATTCTTCTTTACCTTACCTATTAGCAAACCTTTAATTCCATGGAGTCTCAATCTGTCTTTATAATTATCTCAAACTAAAACACATAATAATTATTGTAGTTTCTATAACTAACGAACAATTGACTTCAGTATTCACTTAATAATTAATGCATTATATTTTAAAAGTGCAATAATTCTGTAATTTATAATCGTCAATAATATCGTCAGGAGATTGACATAACAAGATGTTCTACCATTTTCCTGAATATAATAATGACTACATTTTTATCTACAACCTTGCATGCGTTAGTGTGGCATGTATAATAGCGATTAGATAACATTTAAGATTCATGTTAAAGTAAGCGATTCTCAATTTAAAACATTTTTAATGTAAACATCGAGTTAATGGAAGAAAAATGTTATACAAAAATTGTTATCGAAGCGTTCTGCACTTGATACAATAACTGGATAATGCAGTATTGATTACGTTATCAAAAACATGTGGTAACATCTCTAAAATCTTGAGTAAAGCATATTTAAAAAGATGTATAACGCCAATGCGCTTTCACGTTCATCTTGCTTTTTCATCTGACGCGTGCATGAAGCGCAGTAGCGCATGCAATAAGGCTATATAAACTAGTTCGCAGGTCCGTCATCGGTGGACGCACAGGTGTAGTCAATAAGCTGCATGCGTCAGGCAATCATTATTGCATGCGCTTGACGCAAGACGAATTATAAGTTGAAAGATGCAAGAAACGTAAAAACGCACTGGTGAGGACAATAGCTTTTAATTATGTTTTACATACTTATAAAATAAACAGTCAGGAGATACCGATTTATCGAAATTTCTCTCGAGTCTTGAAAGTTCATGTAAGACTTTTTACGTGCCTAGTTCTTCACTGCCATAATTATTATGTCAAGCTTTCCGCATGCATTTACTTACAGACTGTTATTTAACATAATTTCCATAAACTCGATGACTATTGTAATAATTCTGGTAATGAATATATTGTATACTGTGTAATCTCGAAAACAATAGATTTTAAAACTAATCATTTTAGACGAGACTGAACGCAGTGTTATCTGATTGAAGTGCGTTAGATTAACATTTTTATTGTACCTATTGAATGGTTCTTAATAAAGTATGAAAAATTCTGAAATTTTTGATGTTTTGTTTGCTTATACCTCCTACACTCGAAATTAATAATAATTCTTCTTTGTAAGGATGAAAGTGCTTATAAATGTTCATAAAATATTAAAGAGTGATAATTTAATGAAATTATTCAAATTCATCTGAAAATCTCATTATCATAATTCATTACATATACATGTTGTTTACAAGATGTCACAGGTAGATTATTTTAATGTATGAACCCAGGTAGGGCGTAAGCTAATTTATGAATAACTAACTTATTCCAGCGACTGCGTTCGCGTGAATGTCGATATCTATCCCACGGGAACCGTACTTTTTTCCAACCTATGTGCTATTTCAGACTATAATCTATCTTTGCCAAATTCCATCCAAATCTGTTTAGCCGTTCTGACGTGCTTTCACCCAAAGTTTCATTATTAGTAGAAAGATTTAAAATTATAATCCTAAAACCAATAAATCTAAAAACAACTAGTTGAATAAACTGTTTAGAGTAAAAATAAATAAAATCCAATATGTAAGATCCAACATTTATTAAATTTGTACAATTTACATATAACACCAATATGACAACGTCGGCTAGGTACCCGTACCTAAACAGTGCATAGTAAAGCATACAAGAAAAAAAAACAATGTCCCCATAAAAATAGTAGGTATTTGAATAATAATCTATTATTTGAAAGTGCTTATCATCATAAGAACTTACATAATAAGTTATAACTTAAATCACACATTCAACCTTCATTTATAGTGATTACTATTGGAACATAAAATAATAATGCATTTCACTTCAGAATGTAATCATTAACTTTGTAAATTAAATCTATCTGAACTTAAATTCTCGCATTTTGTCGTAACGTAAAAGCTATAATTCTATTATTTCTTAATTATTTACTTTTCCATTTTACAAATTATAATGTCACTCGTAAAATACTTATATTCTCTTGTATTAGGTATTAAAGCAGAGGTGGCTAACTCAAGATCGATTTTTTTGTTGACGAAATCCTGTACGATCTTCCAATTAAATACTTGTTAAAAAAAATCTTGAAATTATGTAGTATTTTAAATGTATTTATATTTTATGCCTTGCCACGATCGGTTGGCCATCTCTGCATTAAAGGATTTCGACTCAAAAGATGTCGAAAGTATTTTTCACAAAACGCTCGATTGGCTTACGTTGTTTAAAAAGCTAATTAACTTAATGAAACACATTATATGATAATACTTAGCTAGGCAACTTAAAAGGGTTTGTTTATGGACACGCGGCGGGTACGCGTGGGACGGTGCGTCAAGCGACTCTTCGTTCGGTGAGATCCACACGTCATATTCGTGAACGAGCGCTGTCAGTTGGGATGGGATTGGTCATCATTTAACTACCATGGCTTAAATATTTTTACATTTAATTGTATTCGACTGAGTGATTCCTTCACAAGTAGAAAATACCTGTAAATGGTTAATGAAATAAATGCTTTGACCTTGACCTTGGCGAGGCAGCGCGTGAAGACCGCGGGAGATGTCGAGTGTCAAACCGTGATATCTTCCTTGAGCAGTCCTACATGCTTTTCCTTGCATTCACACTTGCATCACCGCGACTGACGCCGCGTGCACCAAATCGCAATCTACGCTTCATATCAAATAAATGCTTTTGCATAAACGCTCTCATACGTTTGAGTTCGCGGCGCGACACATCGCATGACGTGTCTTCATAAACAAATCCTTAATCAAAAGTGTCAATGTGAATGTCACATCTTAAAAACAAATTATTCTATATCTGTATACAAGGTGGAAGGGATATCGGAGCACAAACTTTTACCATAGATTCTAGACACGGCAGCGTTGAAATTTTCGTTGCTTTTAAAAAAAACCTACAAGTTCAAATTTCAACGTTTGGGGTCAAAAACCGAATCCAAGGTCAAAGGTTGTGCGTCAATGTCCATTTAACCCTGTATCATTTAAAATTAACCGGAACAGAATGATGGTCAACATATGGAGCGCTATCATGTAAGACTTTAAAATATTTCGAAACCTTTTTATTTTAAAATATTTTGTTACATTGCTTACTTCCTTATGTATCGACATAATATGATCGTGAAATCTTAAGGAATTAAAATCAGAGTTTCTTCATCTCATACTTTCCATAAACACTCTCTGTTAGATTGAACTAAGAAAAATCATCATTCAACAATAAAAACTCAAACGTCAAATTCAATGATAAAATTGTATTCATACAGACATCTTATGTAATATAATTCATTATAACATTATAACATAGTGGAAGGGGCATAGACGCGCATCCTGTTACCATAGACACAGAATAAGATTTTTTTGTCGTAGAAAAATAAATTTAATGTTTCATACATTTTGTATTGTTACACCTTGTATACACTTTTCTATGAAACAGTTGAATATATTTTTAGAGGTATGAGAAAGAGGGTGTAAAGCTTCTCATCCTCCTTTGAAAAGGGAGGATCCTCCGACCAGACAGGTTTTGTGTCTGGTGGGCTACTGCTCGACGATTGTTGTCGGGATTTTGTATATTATGCTAACGTCGCGCCGAACTTAGATTGCGTGATGTAGGAAACGTCAGTTGTAATTCGTAAGTTGGGCGATAGATGTCGCTACATTTTTATTGGGTCTTGAATCGTGCAATGAATTCAAGGTACAACTTTGCGCGTCAATGTATCTTCCACCGTGTATACGTAAATAAAATGGACAATATTAATAATTAACTTGTGCATAATTATAAATAATTGTGTCGATATAATCCATATACATGTGCAAACACAACTTGTCTAATAGTTACATAGATCTCTGGAAACTTACACAAAGAATAGTATAATCACAATCACAATAAAAAAATAAATTAGTAGACTCCATTTTGACATTTAATAACGACTGCAAAAAGTTCAAAATAAACTTTCACCATGAAACTATCCTATACCCGTATTTCTGGAATAAATTCACAGTACACAACCTTTAATGAAGTTAAAATGATGTTGAATAAACCCCGTAACTGCTTTTACACCATAGAGGTATACTCATGAAGATGCCTTAAACTCTCAAAGTAAACAAAAGATTGGCGCTATGCGAAAAAAGAGGTTGCACTAATTTTATGTAGTTTACCCACTCAAGGCCTGGCTGTCATACCGGTATGACAGAGCCATAGTTAATCAATTGGGTTTGTTGACATCATTAACCAATAATTCCAAGATATATTCTATAAAAAAACACTTAATTTTAGCCTTGGAAACCAGATTATTTTCCAATTTACTGTAAAATTCGATTTTTTATGGCTTTTAAACCAATAAATAGTTAGATAATTGAGTTGCCAAATCAGTGACGTCACAGGCCAGTATTGCCATACAAAATCTATTGAAGAATCGCGTTTTCACAGGTCATAATGAGACAGAATAGGCTAGTTGACACCACCATCAATTGACGTACTTTTTATGACCTGTCAAAACGCGAATGCAGGCTGAGAAGATTTTTTTATAGTGGTGCTATCACCAATTCACCACTATAGAAAAATCTTCTCAGCCTGCATGTCAAGTCAATGCCCTATTTTAGAGTTTAGTGGAAATTCTTGTCAAAAGCATAGAACAATTACGAGGTTGACCGTACCTTTGGGGCCGTCCATTAATCACGTGATGTTTTTCGAGCCTCACATGATTAATAGATGACCCCTTTGCAAAAATTGTAAGACCAAAAAACCATTCTTTGTGTAAGTTCATCAACAGATTACCGTTTTCTCGATTTGATGATGATGATTGGATCTATAAAGTTTTCTTATAATTTCGCTAGTTACGTAGAAAATCATCAAATCTATGTATAGTCCTTGCAATACACGAGCGCTTTTCTGTAACTCTTATATTATTGGAATATTTAAAACAAAGTCGCTTCCCGCTTTCTGTACACTTAGATCATCACACTTACATCTTTTAAACTACGCAACGGTTTTTCATTAATAGATTGAGTGAAGCTGAAGGTTTTATGTATCTACATTACACCCCTGCGAAGCCGGGCGGGTCGCTAGCAAGGTATAAAGGACTATACATATCCTTGAATCGCTTATAAAACGCATTACACACCGAAACCGCAACGTCTCTGCCATCTTTCACTAGCATTTTAATCTTTTTTTTTCCGTTTATCTTGAAATGAAATACGTCGCCTGTTCTTCATTCGAAGCTTGCATTTAGTTTGCGAAAGGTACTCACAGATTGGTAAATGAAATAATAAAACTCATGTCAAGGGATGTGATTGGCTATTTGGCTGCTGTTATGTCATTCAGTCAATCACGAGTTGACCGCTTTTATTATTTTTTAAGTGTCATACAATGTGTGTGCTCAAGATAATTGAGTGAGAAGCACTCGTCACTGAGAAATTTGTGACGTCACTTGCGTCATTCAAAAAGCTGTGAAGGATTCAAGTATTTTCAGGCAAAAGGTGCCAAGGCATTTTGAACTCTAACGATATATAATTATAAGTGTATGTAATTGTAGTTTCAGTGCATATTACGTCTCAGTCATAAGACATTTAAATTCGAACATTTTCTAACTGGCAACAATATTACAACGTACATCTTAGTATAGAGTGCGTCGAACTATTGCTCCATTGAAAATATGGGGTGTAAAAAGACACATTACATAGCCTTTAACCACGCATATAGTTGCTGGCATATAGCTTGGCAAGGTTTTGGCGTAATGGCGGCAGTTTGCGCATGTAAAAATGTACTAAATGTAAAAAAAAATATGCGCCACGAAATGAGACTTGACAAGCGTCAGTAGTGGGTAGCTTACGCAGGTATGGATGTCCGAAATAGTTATCCATAATTTGTATATCTATTCCGGATATTTCGATGACATTTAGATTAAAATTCATAACAATATTAAAATAATAAAGTTTGTGTGGTGTGTCAAGTCTCATATTTCGTGGTACGTATAGTACATGCGCAAGCTCCCCCCAATACGCCGTAACATTGCCAAGTGCCGGCAACTGTACTGCCCATCAAACTAAGGAATTGAGCAAATTTTTTTGGTATGAAAAAATCATAATTGAACATCACGCCTGTAATCCTCGTAGGGTAGGCACAGGTGTACCCATTAATACACCCACATTTCGCCAGTTATATTTAAGTCCCATGAAATAGGAGGCGAGCTTATTTCGTATAAAAAATTGTGTCAAAATGTTGGAACTTCCCAGGACGTTCCCAAGTATAGTATAATACAAAACAATTATCGCAATTTATGTACGTTTCGGCTACGTTAACCCGTTGACTGCGGGCGAAAATTCGCTACGCCAAACACAAGTGTGGCTAGCTACCACTGTTCGTATGTTCGCCGTAGAAAAACACATACGGTGTGTCTGCGCCGCACTTGTGTTTTTTAGTCGAAACACAACGTGTGTGTTTTCCCGCAGTCAGCGGGTTTGTCTTATTACACCCGTTATAAATACCAGCTTTCAGCGAAATATTATTTACAAATACAGTGATATAGAGGAGAAACAATAAAATACTTAAGATATATATTTATTTATATCACATAGAGTACCAAAGAGGTAATGGTTTCAGGTCAAATCACTAAATTCGTTAAGATTAGAACGGACTGGGTCGAAACGAACTTACGGTACCCATGGATCAGAGAGGAGTCATCGTCGTCTTTCATAGAGTTCTAGAAAGGGACAAATGTATGTGTGTGACTGAGACGAGGATCTACAAAGTCGAACTTTTTATTAAAACTCAATGAAATATTTTTTTAAATTTGTATACAAGGTAGCTTTGCAACTTCGTCAAATTATGGTACTTCAAATACATTAAATAATCAAATAATAGGTGATTGTTAATTTACCGAAAACCTAAAAATGGGTCTTTGTACTGATCATTATGAACAACTTTTACTACGGTACCAACTGTAGAATCGTGAAAAAAAAAACAGCTGTTCCGTACAAAAATGTTTTACAAATCTATCATGATGTATGGAATTGCTGTTTTTTTTTTGAGATTGGGCTCGACCACCTCCCCCTTAAACGCCTCACGTAAAAAAAAGAAACAGCTGTTCTATACAATAATGCTCTACAGGACGAACAAAAAGTATGGAACAGCTGATTCTAACTAGTTTAAAAACCCGTAAGCTCGTTTCCAACCCAGTCGTATAGCAAAAACTGCATACCCAGTGTAACTTGATCTTGTCTTCTGCTGCTAATCTTAACAGGAGCGGGGCTCCTGACGTCATCACCGTGACGTCACTAAGGCTTGATCGCGATGCGGTTCATCACGGTTGTGTACGCGAGCCCTAACGCCCACGACACTTCATGTCCGAAAACTTTCTTGAACAACTGGAAATAATAAGATTTTAATTATTAAATGTCTTCTCTTATAGAGACAAGATTATTTATGAATAAAACCATATTATGTTGTTTATCAAAATTTGTAACGAAGTAAATAACGCTAAGAGTTTTTAAATCGAACCTTGGCCCTTGAGGCGGTTTAGAAACTCTGATACTAAGGCTTGTGGGTTCATAAGACCTTACTGCCTACACGATAAAGAAAGAAAGAATCAGTTCCTAAGATTATCGCGTTCAAACGAACAAACTCTTTTGCTTTAGATTAGATTTATTTCTTAAAGTTAGATTTCCTTGTTTTTAAGTAGTACTTAACGCTACGTCAAACAAGGTAGTTTTACAAAATGTTAACATTGAAACACTGTAGTAGAAAAATAAACCACTGTACGCATTATGTAACGAGCTGTAAATCCTATGTAAACAAACGAGTACATAAAACATACATACAAAAATGAATCGCACAAATGCAATACGTACGCGGACTTGCTTGTCGTTTTCCATCTTGTACGCGTCCTGCAGCAGCGAGACGGCGTACACGAGGTCGATGCAGGCCCAAGGCTGGTCCACGTTGGCCGCGGAGCACGCCACCGTGGCCGCCGACAGGTACGACTCCACCGTCACCGTGCCGCCTGCCATCACGTCTGTAAATCATGGAATTTTCAGTGGCGGATTTACCAGCAGGCTGAGTAGACTTGTGCCTAGGGCGACAAATTTGGAAATTGAGTTATGGCAGTAAATTCTGCTAGTTTCGGCATACGGCACGACGCTCTCTCATGCTGCCCACTACGCCACCGCTTTACATACATTCTGTTGCAACCCTGAATGAGCTGCTTAATTGAAAGTTTATTCAAGATATCTTAAAATATGTCAGTTTACGTCAAGACGCGACGCTAGCCAGTAATACGGTGAGCTAATTCACATTTTCACAAACGCCCATAAAACGCATATTTCAACTTAACTCTGTGCTTATTTCTAGTGCTAGTTTTAACACATAAACATAATATGTAATACAGGCCATTACAATTTCATTTTGCTCAAACACGACTATTGTTTCGAACACTATACAAAAAGTTATTAAATTCTTGTCGAAGTAAATTACGATTTGCATGACTCACGGGTCGCTACAAGTATTTACAAAATTATTATTCGGTTTAAAGAATTTATTTCTCATAAGAACTCACAGTCCGCTTATAATGAGATACAAATATTACTTAATACTATAATACAAACAATACAATGTCCTCCAGAGTACCTATTAGAAGCTATTGTTACACACATGTTGCTTAAGCTTAGATTTAAATACATTAATGTTATCGCATTCTTTAATATCGTCCGGCAAATCATTATATAGCTGTGCTCCTTCGTACAATATGGTCTTTTTACCGAAATTAGTGCGTACGCTGACAACTTCAAGTTTGTTTTTATATCTGTTTCTCAAATTATATGACATTGTTTTTTTCTTTAGTTTTATGTTAGTTTGTATTGAGTTAGTGGTTATGTTTTTAATGAGAATGCAAGTGTAGTAGATGTATAGCTGTCTAATATTTAATAGTTTTGTTTTTTCATAAACGGTCTTTGTTGGAGTGCGGTAATGGTAGTGGTACAGAGTTTTAATTATTTTATTTTGTACTCGCTGTAATGAATTTAAATTAGTTACTGCTGCGGATTATTCGATACTTAATGTATGAAAAAAGTTAACACGGCTGAACTCGGATACTTCTGGGAGGGGCTTGAGCCCCTAAGTCCCCCCTTCCCCTGAATCCACTACAGTGTAAGCCTTACCGATGATGCCGGCGTCGGCGGCGATGTCGTAGAAGTAGCTCATAGCGGCCACGGCGGCGGGCGGCGGGTGCGTGGGCCCGTCCAGCGTGCCCAGCACGTAGCGCCGCACCGCCGCGCGGCAGCGCGACACCGCGCCGCGCGCCGTGCTGCCCGGGAGACGCGCCGAGCCACTGGGGGGGAAGGAAAGAACATTTTATAACGTCATTTTACGAATGGTTGATTTTTGAGTATCACCAAAAATCGCATTAATAAATACTTTTGGCAATACCTGTTGTCAACAACTTACAATATCTAAAAAAATAATATTAACAGTCTATTATTGTCCCACTGAACATCACGCTTACTCAAGGCGGATTTGGCGATTTCAGACTTATATTAGCTAAGTCCAGCCTGGATTTCCTCGCAATAAACTAAAAATAAAATTCATTGCTTACCTCACGAAATATTTTTTGTTGTTATAGATCCAGGGTTCGCGCTGTATGATAGGGTCGACGCACACTGAGCTCAGCTCATTCGTGTTGTTGTCCAAGCTCTCGCTGCGGAACACGCCGTAACGCGCAGCCAGCAAGCCTAAGTTCAGGTAGCTGTAACAAAGTAACATACAAATATATAGGCTGAACTAGCTTCTGTCCGCAACTTCATCTATAATATAGCAGTATGAAATATACATAAGAAATTTCATAAAAATCGGTCAAGCCGTTTCGCAGAAGTGCGACCACAAATACCGTGACACGAGAATTTTATATGTATTGATTTTAATTCATATCTAGCTATAGTGATAATAAAAAAAGAAAGAAAGAAAAGAAAGAAAAATTGTTTATGCGTGAGAATGATGCACATAACATAAAAAAAAAAAAATTGTAGACAAAAGCAAGTAGAAACAAGTTTTTTTTTAATATAAAAAAATAAAATTAAAATCAAATGAATACAAAAATAAATATGCGCCACTACCGCGCGAAAGGGCTTACGCTCAGCATAATGCATAGTCTCACCTGTGCGTATACAGGGTGATGTTGTTACCGGCCGGCACCACGTACTGGTCGGCGAGAGGATACGAACTCTTGTCCTTGTCGCTCAGTTGGTATGTGATCTGTGTTGAACCACCACCCAGGTCCAGTGCTGCCATCGAACCGTCCTCTATTAGTTCTGAAATTGGAAGAAAATCTGTGATTATTCTTTCTTTATTTATTTATTTATTATAAGGCACATCAACAACATAAACATTTACAAATAACAGTGAACAGAGACATGGGCTAGTGTTTACGTCAATTACAGACGTGCACAACATTCACAACAAATAGAAGAAGAAATACAGTATTCACGCTACAAGATAAATATATAAAAGTTTATAAAAGTTAATTATATAAAAGTTTAACAAACAAAGTTTTTTTTTTTTTAATTAACCAAGATTAAATAACAAGAATTTTAAGAATGACCCCATTTCTTGTAAATGATAATTTATTTATACTTTATGCAACATTGACGTACAAAAACGCTCTATGGTAAAATAGTGGTATTCAGCTAATCCGGTTAAACTGATGATGATGAAGAACAACGATATATTCGTTTTACTCGTAATCTTGCGAGATGCATAAAAGGCTTGGTTATTGAAAAAAAATATTGAAATGACGTCGACAAACTACATTAAGTAGGGTATGATTTAATTAAATTTTCATTTCGAATGACCATTTAGGATGTTTAACGATTTAAAGTTGAGAATGGTTATTCCCACTAAAAAGTGAAATATAAACCAGAAAATAAATTTAATAAAACCCGACTTGAATGAAGACATGACATATTTTTTACCAATAATGGGTCCCGAGTATATATATTAGATATTTTCTTTTCAGTTTTTATTTAAAATTCATGTTTTACGCCGTCGAGTATTTTTAAAAAATTATTATTTAAACTTACTGTGTAGAAGATTGATGGAGTACCAAATAAATATGCCTTCATCAGAACCGTCCATGATCTTCACTCCGTCTGACACGTCATAGCCCAGTCTGGAAATGTACATTAACGTCATTAACTAGGCTTTTATTACTTAAGGTTGCTGGGTATGTATGTGGGTTGGTTTAGTGTCTAAAAGCTACCAGGAGAAGGGGGAGAGATCTATCAGAACACAAGAGCCAGCGCCGGATGCGTCTCATTGGCTTAAAAGATAAGTTTTAGGAAGTGGGTGACCAAAATTTTTTTTTTTTAGTGTTTATATTCACTATCATTCATTTACACAAACAGAAGCAACAAGAATATTGTAACCAAGATTTTGAAAAAACCTAATTGAAAGTAACGTAAATCGTAATGTTCAAGAGTGAAAAGCAACCGTTTGACAAATGTCACCGGCACCATCCTTGAATGTGAGGAATATAGGAGTCAGGGAATGATCTCGGGGATAACTGGCCCCTATTAATTTAAAACTACGATCACATTAATTACCATTACAGATAAACTACAATAACTCGACGCGCCCTTCCACAATTCAAAATGTTTGAAATTGTTTGTAAAAGTATTTAAAAGATTCACAACGCATGTGTGCGTACTGTACTGAGACGGCTCCCGAAACAGCGATTTCTTGCTCGACTAGCGGCGTCATTAATCAATCATTATTACTAGTATGGCGCTGCACTGACATACTCTATGAAAATGACAGGTGCGTTGTCTTGCGCGGTCGGCTATTTATGGTTAGTTGACAAACAAATCTGCCGGCCTGCTACTGAAGACGATTACTCACAACTACATACAAACTCTTTCATACGGATGTGTCTACACATCCGTATGTCTATATATCCGGAGGGGCGCGTCATGTTACAGTAGTTTATCTCTACTGTAGTTTCGACTTACTTGCTAATAGCCACAGCGACGTGGTCTATGAGTTGTTGAGCTTTGTCTGCGGGCAGTAGCCGCAGGCCGGCTGTGGCGCGGACTATCAGAGGCGTTTCCTTCCTCTTGTCTGGTGGCGTCATGAATTCAGCTTTCTTTATTAATTGCACTATCGTCTCCGCGCCCTGTAAGAATGATATTTGTTTATTTTATTAAGAGGGTTATTCTAATATGAACGAGAGATGAGAATGATTGAGATGTATGAACGTGGATGATGCGAAAGGAATATGTAAGGATCGTAGCAGATTGCCGGGGCTGCGGGTTGTTCGAAAGAGATACCGCGCCCCCGGAACGCAAAGGGCACAAGAAGGAACATGGATGGGTTTTAGTCAGTAAAAGTCTGACACTCCCTCCCGCCCCGCCCAGGGCGGGGGAAGTCATTTGATGATTTCCCATCGGTAAAAAAAAAAAAAAAAAAAGGATCGTAGCAGATGGCGTTCTGTGGTTTCTACCTACCACCATGGGAAAAAGCGTGAGTTTATGTGTGTTCTAATATGGTCCAAGCATCGTCAAGGATAAATCATACACCAAAATAAACTGTGCAATGTAGTCTTCAATGATGTCTATCCAAAAGATTTCGTTTAATTATTAGTTATTTTTTGCCAAAAAAGTATTATCTTAACAACATTATCACATAATGTCTATATAACTCAATATAAATGTAAAATCTAACACTTATCTAACATTAATTATTAAAATATGTAAGAGCATTAAAATAGTAAAAGTCCAACCATGAATATATAGAGCAACATTTTAATTTTGAGTTGTCATTAAAAAAAAAAAATATTGAGTAATATTGAATAATATTTACCTAGTAACAGTTTTGTTAACATCTGTATGCATAATTCGTTTTACAACATTATTCTTTGTTGACCATAAATCGCGATAAAAAATCAGCTGATCTATGCATTTTATTGAATAATAAAAAAAAGAAAAGCTAATGCTTTGCATGTTGAATGATCGCAGAGACCTGAAACTTTGCGGGTGTGTTCTTTGTATGACGAAGGCATCCGATAAAGATTTTCCAAAATTAACCCGCGAGAAGGATGCAACAGGGGTCCAAGTTTGTTTGAAGAAATCAACATTGACTCGAACGAAGTCGCGAGCAGAAGCTAGTGCGAACATAAGTGTATAGATCAGCTGTTTTTTTTATTCACGATTTCCGAGATGATTCCACAGTAAAAATTGTTCATAATTATAAGTACAATAATCCCTTTTCAGATTTCTGGTAAACAAATAATAAGGTTGTACATAAATAGATACATAAAAGGGGCTAATGATTCAAAATACATCACCTTTTCAGGATCATCGGCATAAGAGGAGAGGCCCGGCTTAGATTGTTCAAAAAATTCATCTACTAATTCCAAGTTGCCTTGGCCGAATACTGAAACAAAATTTAATACTAAATTAATGCCACGATTAATGTCATTTGGCCTACAGATGTCCAAACATACGTCCTGGTGCACTCTCTCTTGCCTCACTCTCATAGTCTGATGGAACGGCAATACAATACATAACATAACAACATCACACCTGTAATCCCCGAAGGTTAGGCAGAGGTGTACCCACCCCAGTGTAGGTGTACACCCACATTTCGCCAGTTATGTTTTTAGTCCCATGTAATAGGGGGCGACCCTATTGCCATCAACCGGGCACAAATCCAGACTCCGAGGCTGCTACTGAGAAATTCCTGATGGAAAAACCCAATGACACTGCCCGACCTGGGAATCGAACCCAAGACCTCATGCACAGCAGTCGCGCTTGCGACCACTAGACCAACGAGGTAGTTAAGGCAATACAATACGACCGGAGATATGAGGCACAAAGGCTTTACTTGCTTTGCACTGACCTAAAAGTGCAAGTAAGTACTTGCATTCTGAAGCACTGTCCTATAAGTGCAAGTAAGTATGTACTACGATAAATGCAAAAGTTTGGATGTGTAGATATTGTGTGTGTGTTGTGGTTGTTGTTGTTTTGCCATAACGGCTGAGCGGGAACAGCACATCGGCTACTTTTTATTCTGGAAAAATGTACGATTACCGTGGAATAATATATGTACTTTGACGCGGACAAAGCCACAAGTAAATACTAGTCGAGCTATAAATGGTACATAGAATAAAATTACCAAGCGCCACGAAATTCTTATTTGCGTGCTTCTTATGTATTATCGTGTAGTAAACGGCGCCGACCATGAAAAACACAATGTATACATCGAACATGTACATAATGTACCTTACATATGTACATACAACTCTCGGTTTTCTCATTAAAGGACTTACATAACAGTTTAATAGCCTGATAACTGGTAACTGATACTACAGTTAGTTTTATGTACACAAGTAACCTACAAAGCAATCATAGAATTTCTGAAGAGTTATAATTTTACAGTTGCCGGCAGGGTTTTGGCGTAGTGAGGGAAGATTGCGCATGCAGTTTTAGTACATTTTTACATGCGCAAACTTACCCCACATCGCCAGATCCGACACCTATCGTTTTATGTACCAACTAGTTTCTGCTCACGACTTCGTCCGCCTCAAAGTTAGTACATATATTATCCCACAAGAATTGTACATTTTTCCGGGATAAAAGTATCCTGTGTGCTATTCCAGACTGTAATCTAACTCTGCCCAATTTCATCCAGATCCGTTCATCCGTTCTGGCATGATAAGTAACAAACATGCATCCATCCAAACTTTCGCATTTATAAACCATAATAATATAATACGAAAGTGATTCTGTCTGTCTGTTAAGCTTTTACGACTAAACCGCAGAACCGATTTTGATGAAATTTGGTACGCGGTAAATTTGAACCCCAAGGAAGGACATAAGCCACTTTTTATTCCACGACTTCGTCCGCGTCCGCGGTAACCGACATTTATGAGGATGGTGGTTCTTAGGGTTCAAACTTACCCCATACCAAAATTCATCGAAATCCGTTCAGTAGTTTAGTCGTCAAAGCGTAACAGACAGACAGAGTTACTTTCACAAATATTAGTATGGATATAGAATCACTTTACATAACATAACATCACGCCTGTAATCCCCGAAGGGTTAGGCAGAGGTGTACCCATTAGTACACCCACATTTCGCCAGTTATGTTTTTTAGTCCCATGTAATAGGAGGCGAGCCTATTGCCATCAACCGGACACAAATCCAGACTCCGAGGCTGCTACTGTGAAATTCCTGATGGAAAAACCCAATAACACTTTGCCCGACCTGGGAATCGAACCCAAGACCTCATGCACAGCAGTCGCGCTTGCGACCACTAGACCAACGAAGCAGTCTATGAATCACTTTACTATGTAAATTATCAGGTTTGCATGCCATTATGTTCAAAAGTAGTCATGAAATAAGTAGGAAATAACCTAAATGGTTATTTTTGTTATCAGTGTTATCTTATCAGCAATAATGAAACTGATTAAGTACCTAATCAGCAATACTATTAACTTTATCGTTAACTAAATATTTATTAGTCTAACAACCATGTTATAGTTAAGTATTTTTCGACATTTAAGTTTTAAAATGATTCAAATTCAGATTTATTTATTGTTTGTCACATTTCATTGTAACATGTATCACTGTAACATACCAATATGGTGTACAATATTTAAGTTTAAAAATATATTAAGAACGTCAAATAAAAAAAGGAAATTTAAACATACATAAATAAAGAAAAAAATACCAGCCGAATTAAGAACCTCCTCCTTTTTTTGAAGTCGGTTAAAAATAGTTAAAATATACAAATTAAAAAATGAAGTGTTATACCTTTCTACTGACAACATAATAAAATATAAAATCAATAACCCGTGCCTGATATGTTTATAGCACAGTTTTGGTATGGTACGGTTATGTAGTGTGGACTTTGGGAGATTCCTTTATGTAGTTGAGTAAAAAAACAAAAGGTTCAAATCAAAACCTCCAAAATTTTCGAAGTCAATTAAAAATGGCACTCACCTGTAAAAGGTACTCTAAACTTATAAGCAAGCACCCTGGAGCCCGACGAGCCTGCGTCGATGATGACCGCGTGGTGGTACACGATCTCGTACCCCAAACTCTTGGCGAAGCCATCCAGCCATTGTGACTCGCCCGCAAACAACCCTGCGACATAAATTACCATCCTGAATCGGAAAAACGCACGCAAACAAGACAACATTTTACGTAGGTACAAAAATAGTTATGTCAAAAATATTCCCGCGTTTTTATTTAGCTGTCAGTTCCAAGCTATCAAACTTTATTTTTAAACGTTCAAACGTCTTTTATATGGCTAGACGGTTTGAAACTAAATAGTAATAATGATAAACAAAACATTGATCCTCCTAGAATAAACCCAGAGGGGATAGGTTAAACATAACATAATTAACAATATGATTTATGTCTTGGTTTTATCTTTACACAATACAATACTTCTAGTCTAAGGCCGAGATAAATACAGGCTACTTAGCACATTGTGCTTTGGCTTTACATTATTCCTGTCACTGTCGCACAACAGTGGAATCAGGATGCAAGACAGAGACGGGAACGTGCCTAATGGTGTGCACACCGGCGCCGCCACCGCAACACGGTGTCCGCACGGCTCACGCACGGCGCGGCGCATCTGCTTTTCAGTTACTGTTGATGTTTCAACGAGCGATTGTAACAACGACTATAATCATTGTAAAAAGTAGTCGAAATTGGACCTACTTGTTACCTTTGACGTACTTTATTTTACACATACATAAACTCATGTCTTTTCCCCATGGGGGTAGCAAAAACTACAGAACGCCACCTGCTACGATCCTTACATACTCCTTTCGCCTCCTCGCCTTTATTTTACAGTTACTGTACAAATTATTCTTTCACTTTTAACTTCTAATTACTGTTCTACAAGTTCTCAATTAGTCTATGAATATCTAAGTAAATAAATTGAACAGGTTCTACGTTTTTAATTGTTTCGAAAGTGGTACACAGCGATACGACTGTTTGCAAATTGTTTAAAATTAATTAATTTAAAAACAAATACAAGGTGTAATTTAAATAAATTTGATTTCGTGTAGTGTAATAGACGAACTGTCACCTATCTGTGACAGTTCGTCTGAACATTTTTAGGGTTCCTCGTTCGACTACACAACTATAAATAAGTTGGTAAGCATTTTTACACGCGTGAGCATCCATCAGAGAACACTGTCCGACTTTGAATAATATTACATAACATAACATCACGCCTGTTATCCCCAAAGGGTTAGGCAGAGGTTCACTAATTAGTACACCCACATTTTGGCAGTTATGTTTAAGTCCCATGTTATAGGGAGCAAACCTATATCCATCAACCAGGCAAAATATCCAGACTCCGAGGCTGCTACTAAGAAATTCCTGATGGAAAATCCCAATAACACTTTCCCTAATTAATACTCAGTAATCGCGCTTTGCGATCATTACACTAGCGAGACTAATATTTTTTTATATACTTTATACCTATGTAACTCGGGACCCTGAGTCCCCGGGCTTTTGTAAGGTGTACGAGGCGCCGAAGCTAACTGACAGAGGCCCCTTAGGTAGCTTTACATAAGACACTATAAATATTATTTGGAGAATAAACAAATAAATAAATAATTTTAACATAATTATTATAATTAAAACTTAATTTACGAATCTCATATTCAAAATATTTTCCGTTGGTGTAAGAAGGTCAGTAAGGTTAAGGCCGACCATGACATTTTAACCGCCTCTTTTAAAAATAGAACAACTTTATGCAAACAAGTACCGTAAAAAATGGTGATTACCTATTATGCGTATTGTTTGTGCTCAATACTCCTGAGTACGACAAGTTTACACAAAAAAAATTGGTGATATTATTATGCGTTTTTGTTCTATACTCCTTTGTTTAAGAAGTAGTGCCTAATATCCGTATCTTCGGAATTCTGAGGGAGAAAGAAGAAAAATCCGTATCCGTTTCTTTTTGGCGGATCATAAACGGATACAATACATAAATAAAAATTTTGGATTGTATTATCTCACATTTTAGCTTTTCCTATGTATTCTTTAAAATAATTTTGTCTAAATTCTTTTTAACCATCTATAAAGATGTTCCCGTCTGTGAACTAATGTAAATCGTCAACTGTATTTTCTTACAGTTAAGTTTATCATGTGTTTAAAATCAAAATCTGATGCAAAGTTAAAAGAATGAATTACTGACGTAATCGACATCCAGACCAGACCCCCGTCATGAAAAATAAGCAAAGCAAGAACCTGGGGGGTTTTTGTTTTACTTAATGTGGTTTTTATGGTGACTACATATTATTACTCAAAAATATAAATAATCTACACTTAAAAAACTATTTATAATAACCATTTACTTATTACTCTTAAACAACGATCTACACAACAAAATACCTGGCAGATAAAAAATTATACACACAAAAATTGCTGTCCGAGTCATCACTGTTCACTCTATATGCTTCCGAAAAATCGATAGAACTCGACAAGTATCTCTCTGCGAAACAAACTCAACTGTTCCGTGATTTGGTAGAAACCTTATTATATTCAACAAGAAAAACCACTGAACAAGCCCCCTTAAATAATAGTAATCCTTACTAGTTAAGAATTAAAGTCGATTTTAGATAAATCTATCGAAAAAAAATGCGACATTGAAAAGAAATATTATTCCATTTTTATTGTTGAAAAAAATCAGATTCGAAACTTGTTTTAAGGCTATGTATATTAGATAAATGATAAATATTTATTAGCGTGGTGTTTAACTTGTAACAGCCGCTAAATTGGTTCCTATCACGACATGATCCCGACCATGTCGTGTTAGGTCACCAGTCTAACGGTTAGAAGGGATGTCGCACTAGTGAAGTACGTGGCGAGGGTGCTGCTTGCAACTTGAGAAAAACCACTTCCTGACAGACGGACGGAAAGTGATCTTGTAAAGATTGCGGTTTTTTTTCTTTTTGAGAAATAAAATCATAAAATTAACTAAAGAAATAATCAAATAAATGGTACTTTGACTGTGATACTATAGTCTAGACTTAGACAGCTTGGTCCCATTATTGGAAAATCTGACAAAATTGTTAACGGGTCCCGACTGATTTATTTTTAATTTTACACTTTCAATTAAAAATCCGCCGTTTTTATTTTTTTAATTGTCAGCCAGTGATACTCGCGCCATCAAAACGAATATAATGACGTATCATTTATCAAAATCGGTTGAGCCATTGTGTAGTTATGAGCGGACATTTGAACGATCATACATACAGGTCAAACACATAACCCTCCCTTTGGGTTTCGCCGCAGTCGGGTATAAAAGCAGTGGAAGTCTCATTATTATGCCTGTGGTTATCCACAGGCATAATAAACCTATAATGCCACTCATAATTTAAACGTCATTACCTACATCTATTTATTTGAAACGTTTGATACTATCGATTATTATCGACCGAGACGAAATGATTTTGAAATACCTACACATATTTTATGCTACTTGGCTAGCTAATGTTATTTGTGTATTTGCGTGTATGTGTTTGTAAACGCACTCACGTAACATGACAACATATTAATCTACGAAAAAGTATTTTTTAGGTTATATTTTTGACCTATCCCGGTGTCTGTGACCTATCAAATCTTACAAGTTAAATTTGAGCTACTTCCCAATGTTCGATTGAGCTGAAATTTTGCGTAAATGTGCAACTGGCATGACAATGCAAGATTATAATGTCACAGAGCTGGTCTGATGATGGAGCTGGTAAGTGGTCATAGGAATTAAATCAAATCTTACAAGTTACATCAATGAGACCCGGTGTTCGATTAAGCTAGATTTTTGTATATGCAGATTGCATGACAATGCAATGTAAAGGCTTGTTTTATAAAATAGTATTTTAAGATAGAACTAGGCCGAAATCGTAAATCAGTAGTAGTCTTTACGCCGTGCTGCTGTCAACTTATTTGTCTTGTGTAAGCGTAGGTATTTCTGTGCCAATAAAAAAATGTCATTTAACAATATGTAAATATAATATTTGTCTTGTCTAAGCGTATTTCTGTGCAAATAAGCATGATTTTTATCTTTTATTTCAACAATTATCTCAAAAACTATTGAACCTATTTAGATAAGTTGTTCATCAACGAGGTCTACATAGTTTCAGTACGTTAAAATTAATAAGATTTTTTTTAAATGGGTAAGGCCGTAGATTTTTCCACTAAGTAACATAGAGTAACAAGTCACTTCTATGTTACGGTAACATAGAAGTAACGCAAAATTAACGTATAATGTTTCTAAGGCCGATTACATAATGCGCTATTTTTAGCCGACATCAAAGAAGAAGAAGTTTCAACGTATTTAAGCTAAGCTCACAGTTTGCGAACTGAACAGTTAGTCTGTTCAGTTCGCCAACGGTGAGAAGTGCAGTGACATAAAAAAAAATGTTAATTGCAAGAATACGTGACTAAAAATGTTTAAAAATATCAACAGTTTAGAATTTTTAGTTTAGTTTAGAATTATTACAAAACCGGCCAAGTGAACCAAATGAAGCAATATTATCAGGAAAATAATACTATATTACAAGTGAAATAACAAAAAAATTTAATGTGATAAATAGAGTTTCTCAAAAACTCTTCTATCATAAACAAAAAAATAAAGAAGATACATTATGTTTAATTTTATGTTTAATTCTAGAAAATAAGCTACACAATGAGATCAGCAAGTTTTAAACCACAAAAATTAGAACATTATCTTAGACATAGAAAAACTCTTAGTCTCCTAAAACAAAAACAAAAAACTAAATAACATACATTATTATGTATAAACCTAAAAAATGAGTTACACAATGAGATCAGCAATTTTTCAATCACAAGAATTAGAACAATATCTTAGATTATATATCCATAGCATTAGGTGGAATGACAGCTCACTTCTTGCTCACATCACCTATATTTTCACGGCGTGATATGTACAGAATAGCACGGCAGATTATTCGTTACTCCACAGTCAAAACTGAAAAATTGATATTTTTTAACAAGGTTCCTCCTGAGCTATGTAAAAAAAAAAAAAAATATCAATTACGTTATGCACAAACCTTTACAACGGTAAAACGTTACGTAACATACAACCAACGTTACCAGTGACATCAAAGCTACATAGAAGTAACGTAAAAGCGCGCTTTTTCAAAGTTATAATATCCATAACTCGACATCGAGGTAAATTTTAAACAAAGACACATCGTTACGCTGTTATAAGATACATAACGCATAATTCTATAAAATAATTTTACAATAAAAACAGTTATTTACCTTAGAAATCGCCAAAATTCTCAATTTTAATTCACTGACGAAACACATACGTGCACCTTTGACAGATTCCAGAGACGAAAAGAAGGCGTCTTTTTATTTTTTAATTGCGCTGCCTGAATATTTGATGTTGCCATTGCAATCACAATATACTACCAAACTGTTTTCAATGCTTTTTAGGGAAAATTTTTGGTAACATAGAAAATAGTAACATAAAAGCAAAACAATGGAGCATAAGTTTGGCTAGTAATAAGAATATAAAGGACGCGTTTTTTAAGACACGAAAAGCACGATGTAGCATCTTAACTGTGACACATTTCAGATATCATAATTAATGAAATGTAAATTAGAAAAAATATAAGTTTTTATAGTGCTAAGTGCCAAAAAGACAGCATGTTTTTCGTTAAATTTGGGGGTCTGGACGCATTAAACTCGTTGTATTTTTTTTATTGTACAACTTAAATTTATTTAAAAAATATGGTCTAAGAGTGTACGAGATATATAACATGATAAAAATATCTTCAGCACAGTTCACCCACTATTTTGTTTATTATAAGCAATCAAAACTTTAGTTTTTTTTTCACTTCGAAAAGTGGCAAAATCTACGGCCTTACCCAAATACGGGTAACTAAGAAACTCCTCCTATTTCGAAGTCGGTTAACAAAATGCAGCAGTCACGCTTTATCTTAAGTGCGGAAATAATCTATGTTTGATAAGGATTAAACAAACACTGACTCAATTCAATGATAACGTAAATTAAAGCCAATAACTTCACGATAAGAGAAAGTTTATTAGAACAAAAATTAAGATTTCTTTAATCGAGGAATAAAGTAGACGTAAGTACCTTTTAGTTTTTATCATCTAATATAAAAATGAATCCCTATTTCCCTTAGTCACGGCATCACGCGAACGTCTGGACCAAACTCATTTTTTTTTTGTTGTGTTTGTGATTGTAAGATTTTTAAGAAAAAAAAAAATGGCGGTACGAATTTCGCTGGGTCAGCTAGTCTCATATAAAACCATAATTTTCACAGAGTGTGTATTTCCATTCCCGCTTTAACAGTAAACATAACAAAAATTAAAGTAAAATTAAAAGAAGGTTCCGATACAAGAAACGTGTTTTTTTATGTAGTGTTAAATATTGCACAGTATTATAGAAGTTACAGAACCCATTTTTTCTTTACACCTTTCTTTATTGATTTTTATGGTAGAGAAACCTCTTACCGTTTAATGTAAAGACACCTAGTACCTACTTTCACAAATGTTACCAGATCAATCACCAAAAAATTAAAGAAAAAACGTTTTAATATTTCCTTCATCACAAGAATAACACCAAAAATTAAGAATATTTTTTTTTATTTTTTTTTCCTGCTTTTCATAAAATTTAGTTGTATCCCCAGGTATACAGTTTAGTTAGTACAGTACAATTTAGTTAGTTCATGGAGTACAATTTTAAACTTTTGATTAATGTGAAAAGAACGATCTTATGTTTTCCAATCACAGATTCTGTTTAAGCTTAAAACAATGCAGTCATGTTTATGCATGCACTTGTAATGAAATTTGAAACAATACATCCTGTTTTGGCTTGTTTGAGAAGATTGGGTTCAGTGCACACAGGGTGGAAAAAAGACATATCACATAATCGCTAAGAGAAAACGCGGGCAGAGAGATTTTAAATGAATATTTCAAGCATCTACATGTTACCGTTATCAATAACGAGGAAAAACGAGCAACAAAAATAACGTTTGTTGTATGAGAGTCATAGCGGCAATAGAAATACACATTCTGTGAAAATTTCATCTCTCTAGCTATTACGGTTTATGGGATACACCCCGCTGACAGACGGACGGACGTACAGCGGAGGCTTAGTAATAGTAAACCCTAAAAACAGGTACAATATCTCCATGGTTAATATTTTTTTCTTTACTATTTAAAAATCAATAGCTATATCATTGGACATCATTGCACCTACATTGACATAACAACATCTTTTGTGTTATTCATAATAGAAAAGACTGAATAATAATTATTATTCATTTAATTATAATTATAATAAAATGTTTTGTTTTAAGTAAAACTGTTTTTATTAAAACAGTACCTATTCAAGTCAACAGTTGGTGAACAATAAGTAAATAATTTACATAATAATAAATACACCTGTAACAATAAAACAGAATATTTACATCTAATTAAGTTAGATAGTTGCATGGAATATACAAATGAAAATGTTTAAGATTTTCTTAGGTTTTTACATGATGGAGCCGTGTCCTTACACCTGCACTTTAGGGGACATCAAACAATGCTACTGATTACGATAAATGTGGCCATGTACTGGGTGGAACAGTTATATAAGCTTGTATTGAAATACACTACCAATCATTGACTTAATTTTTATGACCTGTCAATACGTGGTTCACCCACAGAATTAGTATGACAATTGGATACTATGATGTCACTTTTCTGACAACTCAAATGACTAACAAAGTAACTAATTTTACAGTTAAAATAAATCTGGTTTCAGGCCCAAAATGAAGTGTTACTTTATAGAAGTTATGTCTTGGAATTATTGGTTACCGTGTCTAATACTCAATTGTGTTAGGTGTTCATTATCTAATCTAAAGTGTTAAAATGTTTAATTATAAGTAATTTAGTTTGTGTGGTAACACTTATCTTTACAAAGACTAAAGGTGTTGAGTACAAAATTCTCTGTACTTGTCAGATTAAAATCACACATAGGTACATAGATCAACATTTTTCTTTATATTGCTATCTCTTTCTCTCATTCCCTAGAAATAGGAGACCACCTATAATAATCTACACTTATTTGCATTCAATCGATGTTTATTTATTTATTAAAACTTTATGCACATGTAAAAAATACACTGTACAAAGGCGGACTTAATGCCTTAGGCATTTTCTACCAGTCTACCTTAGGGTGATGCAGAGACAAAAACAAACATTAGCAGGTGGAAACAAAAATGCTGATCTGTAATGCATGTAAATGTGACCCTTAATCATACACCTAGTTTTTAACTCTGTCTGTCTGTTAAGCTTTCAATACTAAACCACTGAACCGATTTTGATAAAAGTTGGTTTACGGTAAGTTTATACCCTAAGAAAGGACATAGGCTACTTTTTGTTCTGCATCTTTGTCTGTGACCACGATAATTGAACATTATGAGGACAGAGTCGCGGTTAAAAGCTAGTACCAAAATATATATTAAACCGTAAGTGGTCAATCACAGATGCGGATTTAGTAAGAATGTTTATACATATTTTAGTTTGTAGAAGAATATCTTTGAAAATTATAGTGTGTTACAATCTTTCTAAAACCTCCAGTTATGTAGGTGTTAATAAATATTATGATGACAGTACTCACCCAAAAAGTAAGTGATGCATAGTGCTAATACGATGAGGAAGATAAAAATTTTCTTCAGTTTTCTTGGCTGCTTAACCGACCTACTTCTAACATTGATATGTGGAGCTACGGTATCATCTTTTAACTGAAAAAAAAATTAAACACTTTTTATTACAGTATACAAAACGTGAATTAAAACTGATTAGTATTTTAGAACAAGAGGAGGGATGAAACGCATGTGACCAGGAGAGTTATGAATGTGGATGGATGGAGAGCAAGCAGAAGACCAAAGAAAAGATGGATGGATTGTGTGAAGAAGGATATGAATGAAAGGGGAGTCAGTGATTGCATGACGGCTGGCAGGACAGAGTGGAAGAGGGAAACGTGTTGCGCCGACCCCAAGTAACATGGGATAAGGGCAGGAAGATGATGAGTATTTTAGAACATAATATTTTATCCACTACCTGTGTTTTACGTACGGTTTTAGTACTATATGGAAAAAGCACTAAATAAGCATTTTTTTTTATTTGAGAGTGACAAAACTACAATCGTAAAATAATCTGTGTAATGGCTAGAAAATTCTCATGCATAGAACAGGTAAGTACATAATTAGACTTTGTTAAACTGCAACCTTCGTTAAAAACAATGTTATTTTTGGACTCACACGATAAAAAAATCTTACGAGTAAAAAATAGTTAAATGCCGGTGCATCTATTTATACATTATTTACATGACTAAATACCCACCTCTAAGTACCTGTACGTGCTGAACTTTCCCATGTTGACTTAAAATAAACATCACAACCAATAATCAGTTATATTTTAATATTATTTTTATAGAATAAGCGGTACCTACTTAGACATTTTTTATAATTGTTTTTTCTAAGAAAATAACTAAATGAATAAACACAACGCCAGTCTGTTATTATTTTTGGATAATACCTAATCTCATTACGTTACTACAATACTGAATTATTAATTCTATTGTCAAAAAAAAAAGTGACAATTTGTGACAGACAGGACCACTACCCATAGACATACAACTCTCCACCAAGGTTTCTTGGTCTCTGTCCATTAGTGATGGGCATAAAGATACTAATTCTAACATTGAGTGAGCGAGAAGGACTATGTCACGTTACTATGGATAATGTCATTCAATTCATTTAACGTATTCGACTAAATGTTCAGAAATCATATTTTAGTTTAGTTTAAAGTTTTAGTCTTGTCTTGCTTGCAATTTATCACACATACACAAAAATAATTTACATGATAATGTTCAACACGGTCTTTCACCGGTCAATTAAAAATAAGTAGAACCAATGAATTTGGTTTGCTCAAGTGAATAAAAAAAAAGCAGTCGAGGAAAATAGAGAAACAATCAAAGGGGCGATAAAAACTACATAAAGCCTTCATAACTTTCTATCTTTCTATCAATGATATAGAGACCTTTTCGAAATTGGTTCAAATACTCCATCTCTTGCTTTTTCCAAATAATAAAATTGCTACTGCCCAAAAAATAAAGTTTCTACTGCCTATTCTGTTCATAATAAATGAACAAGTAACCAGAAATTAGGAAATCGTGAGGCGATAAAGATAAAGCACAAGGTAAGCTGTTGAGCATTATTCAGTAAATATTGTGAGTAGTTGGGTATTACGTTTTCGCATCACGTACAACTACGGCATTTCATTGATAAAAACATAACCTCGTTGTAATAAAAACTTATATATCAAATAATAACTTGACCTTTGAACCAAATATCGTAAGTAATAATATTAGGTATAACATTGACAATTTCTTACCTTTCTCTGGCGTACGTTCATTTTAATATAAAAATATATCACTTCCGTTAATTAACAACAAAATAAATTAAAGTTCCGGTACCTAAACGTTTGTAATTTTTTATATAAAAAATAATAATATGTAAACACCACTAATAAATGCACATAACTGAGTACTTGCCGATCTTATACTAACTTTACAAACTTATGTCAAGTAATTATCTCGGCCTTGATAATAATATTACGTATACGTATATTATAATCACGAGTAGGTACAGACGTGCGCATCACACAGAATAACAGACATAGACTATATACTAGGTATTATGCCACTCTCAAACATTTGAACAACTTTACTATTCTGACTTATAATGATGACTGAGCATCATTGGTAGCAGTATAAAGGTACTAGGCGCGTTTATCGTTAATTTATCGTGACTTAATATTTTTCTGTCGACGGTTTAAACCGAGATAATGAAGTTGGTAGCCGTCTAGTAACTGTACCGTACTGTTTCGAATTTGATAGCGATAAGATTGGCCTGCAGATACGCTGATAGTACAATGATTTTGACCTTCTTAATCAGTCGAGGGGAGTGTTTATGTTTTAGAAACCAAGAACGTGGTTTTCTGGAAATATTGAACATTATTTTGATGGTTTAGTTTACCTACATAAGGTATTTCAACTCATATGTACCTACTTTCTATGTTTGTCTTGGCCATCACTGACTACGGTGAAGGAAATCTTCGTGGGGAAATCTGAACGTTAGAGGTACATCAGTTAGAAATCGCCAATTCACCTTGAGAAAGCGTGATGCCCAATGCTCTCGTACCTTATGAGAAGAGGCCTTTGCCCTGTTTGATCAGAAATTAATATGGGGGGCTACCCCATCTCTTAAAACAGTATTAATTTAATATTACTTTGCCTTGCACACTAATGGATTATAACGCGCGGCTGTTAAAAATTCAACAACTGATATTTCAAAAGAATATTAATAAAATGGTACTATTTTTAGAAATGGTGGTAAGCCCCTTGATCCTGTTTCTATTCTGACTTCTTGTTAAACATGATTTCCTGTCTAACCTGGTACCTATTTAAAAACCTGCTCCTTTTTTTTAATACCTACTAGGTTAGATAGCAAGTTTCGTCCGTGTACGGTGCGACTCTTGGTTAAAAATAAACCAAGTAGGTAAATGGACGAGTTTTAAATCACATAATATTATTATTTAATAAGACATAGGCAGGTACAATTTAAAATATAAGTAGTTTTAAAACTTAAAGAATAAAACTCGTATGTTATGCCGAAAGGTGTACAAATATCGCATACGAGAAAGGACTACTTACTGACTAAAAAAAACCTACTACTAGATTTTTATTTTTACTTGATGAAATCCTCATGGCTGCTCTGTCTCGGAGACTACATCTTCTACGGGTCTGTCGGACTCCTACCGAATAAAACCCAACGGTGTTGTTCTTAAAACTACCTTTGGTCGGGGCATGGAGGTCGCTCTGAGCATTCTTCTGCACCTCGGCAGAGTTACTCCTATCGATTTCCATTTGCTCTATTTTTAACATCTTGATTTCATGAGTGATATAGTGACAAGGCTGATGAAATAAGGTGAAAAAATATTGTATATTACAAGAGACTAATATCAGAAATGATGCAATAATTCACACATTTTTTTTATCTCTTAGTCGGATATTTATTGACAAGCATGTATATTTACAAAGCTATTGATTAAAACTAATTGATCATGTCAGTCTTCACATGTCTAAATATGATTTGACTCGCGAATCAGCTGTAAAGGGGGACACTGCCGTAATCAGAGCCGGCTTTAGGAAGGGCGACACAGGCACGTGGAAACCAAGTCCGTTTCTGCCAAATACCTCAAATTCAATAATGACTTACAACCTGCGGAAAAGCAGCATTGGCTTAGTAATAAGTCCCGAGGGCAGAATTCTCTTTACTTTACAATTTTTATTTCTTTTATCAATTCAGTCGAACTATGTCTATTGCTGGACATAGGTTTCCCTAAAGCTCGCCGCTACGACCAGTCCTGTGCAATATTTTTATACCATGTGAGGCTCTTTATCGCTGCAATTTGAAAACGTCTAGATTTTTTAAATTTTACCGAATATATTGACCTTATCGTGTTATACTTGACCTTGACCCTTTAAACCAAATGTTTAATGTCCCTTTTTGTCTTCTTTCCAGGATGGAGGTCGGCAGTTACTTATTTGATAAATTGAAAGAGTATGGCGTCGGGCGTCGTAAACTTGATGACATACTTTTTATTAACGATAAACCGCCACCCAGGCTTGGCGTTTACGACTTTGACGAAGAAAATCTCTGCCACGAAGTGTAAGTAGGAAAAAGTTTACTCCTTGATACCAAAACAAATCTTCGAAAGACCTTGTTTTTAACCACAAAGTTTTGGGAGGCCCCTCCCTTTCTTATTTCGCCAGTTTTATTTCGTTTTCGCTTATTACACTACCCAATCGATAGGGCCTCCCATTGATATGGTGGGCATGGTTTGGCAAGTATAGTCGGGAACACCCGATCGACCTAGCAGGGGGGTCTATCTACCGTGTCGACGGCGCGTTCGTGTTCCACGCGCGCCTCAAAGAGATGTCAGCAAACAATTGAAGGGGCCACTAAGGGCCGATGCCTGCCGGGGCTGCGGGTTGTTCGAAAGAGATACCGCGCCCCCGGAACGCAAAGGGCACAAGAAGGAACATGGATGGGTTTTAGTCAGTAAAAGTCTGACACTCCCTCCCGCCCCGCCCAGGGCGGGGGAAGTCATTTGATGATTTCCCATCGGTAAAAAAAAAAAAAAAAAAGGTGGGTCTATCTCTTTATCTGTAATATACTACCCTACCTAGGAGATAGGGACCCTACCGACTGGGTAGTATCTTTAAGATAGCTGTTTCCAAGAAAGTATGTTCGAGGAATGTCTTACCTACTTTACGATGCAGTAGTGCTCATTGAACGTACAACTAGCTTCAACTTTCTAACTTACCGCCTTCATAACAATTCAAAATTGCAGATAAATGGTTTAATTGAAACTTTGATTTACAAATCGATCCATGCGAACAATAAGAGGTTTCCTGCCTACAGTTGATCTATGTATACCTAGCATAGTAACATAACAGTGGGATCGCAAATGAATGCTTCCCACAATTGTGCGACTATACAATAACATCAGTTATATAACATTTTTTTTATAGATCTAGATCTATTCAATTGACATTTACAGTTGTGGTAAAGGCCATGCACGGCCATCTAGTAAATTCGTCTTTGAGCTACGATCCTTTAGTCTCCACCAGTGGTTCTTAACCAGTGGTCCCTGAAAGCATCAGCAGTGTTCCGCGACGTCATCATGAGATTATTAAATAATATCGCGTTATACTGCCTCGTTAGTCTAATTTTCGCAAAGTGCGACTGCTGAGCATGAAGTCTTGGATTTGATCCCCAGGTGAGGCAAATTATAATAGGTTTTTCCTTCAGCAATTTCTCAACAGCTTCGGAGTCTGGATTGTGCCCGGTTGATGGCAATAGGCACGCCCCTTTATACATGGGGCGTAAACATAACTGGCAAAATGTGGGTGTACTAATGGGTACACCTCTGCCTAACCTTTCGGGGATTACAGGCGTGATGTTATATCTTATGTCACGTCTTAAGGGCCAAAACACGGTATTCTTGGTTTCAAATAATTAATTTCGTCGATGTCAAGACACAATTTTTTTTTCAAATGATCTCTCAATACCAATAGGTTAAGAACCACTGGTGACTGCTCTACACAAACACAAAATTGGTCCGTGCAATAACCCTCTCAAGTGGAAGTCGTTTATTACAATTTGCACTGCAGGTCTCATGACACCCCATTATATTTATTTATTTATATTTAATCTGCGTGTTATTTTAACCTTCAAGGTTAAAGCAGGTAGTATGATACGGAGGACTCGTTTGTTTCCGTGATCCCCGACGTATGTGTGGGAAGGGAATACCGGGGTGGTTTTTGGTCAGTAAGAGTCTGACAGATTCCGACGCTCTCCCCACGGCGATGGACATCCATGAGGATTTTCCAGCCCGGAACAAAAAAACAATAAAATAGTAGTATGAGTTAATTAAGGACATAACATAACTTCATGCCTGTAATCCCCGAAGGGTTAGGCCGAGGTGTACCAAGAGAACACCCACATTTCGCCAGTTATGCTGGGACTTAATCCCATGTAATAGGGGTAGCGGGCGAGCCTATTGCCAAAAGGCTTTGCTATGAGTAAAGATGGAGATAATTTCAGCTGATTTTGTGTTTTTAGCATAAAATCAACCTGCAACATTCCAGGATGTGAGTTTACATCCGAATCGTTATTGGAGTTCGAAAATCACTATAACGCAACTCATCGGTACACCTGTGCTCAGTGCAAGAAAGTTCTTCCGTCGCCCCATTTACTGGACTTGCATGTACAAGAAACTCACGACTCATTTTTCGCAGTTCTATCCGAGAGGAAGCCTTCGGTAAGGCAGAAGTTTAACCTAATGACCGCCACGTTAAAAAAGCAAATACGGTACCCTCGGCGCCAAGCCATGAAACTTTATAATAATTGGTAAATTATTTTTTTCATCTTATGTTCAACTATTATAAATTAGGATGAGTCTGGACTCAAGAAACATAATAAACAAAGGAAATAAAAAATAATGTTGTTTTGTTAGCTTTATTTGCGTATTTAAAATCTATCATGTACACATTTCACATTTGTATGTCATTTATACATGACTGGCGGTCAAAAGGTTATTATGAGGTAAAATATTCCACATAAAGGTAAAGTGACTTATGATTTAATAACAATTTTACAGTATTGCTGCTACATTGAAGACTGCAAACTGAAATTCGCAACCGCCAACGATCGGCGCCAACATTGTGTGGAGGTGCACAAATTACCAAAAGAATTTCGTTTCGAAATAAAACCGAAGAATAAGAGCAAGAAAAAGTCTAAAACCGGTGCCGATGAAAACGCGGCGTGCATGGAAGTTGATAACGAAAGTACTAGCGAAGTGAAGAACAGTCCAATAGTACTATCTACTAGTAAGCAAAAGACTTTCGCAAAATACAGTGGCAAGAAATTTACTAAGAATGATGGCAATAAAAACACAAAAGATGTTAACATGGATGAAGTAATGGCAGGACTAAAAGAAAGCTTACCGGAATAAAAAGAAGATAGAAGTAGGTTTCATTATGTTTTATTATTTTTCCTTAAGCACTCTACATTGATAAATATTGTATACTCTACTGGTAACAACTTGAAGGTCTTGGCATAAGCCCAATAAATAATCTCGTTGATACAGCGGCTAATTTTGAATATCAATCTAAACACTCAGTAGAGATTCCTTAACATATTTTTCAGATTATTGCATCACGTAATTTCTCGTTTTTACAATACTTTAAATAGATCCTTTATAATAATGTCAACCGTAACGATATTTAATGACTACAACAAAATAAATTATTGTTTTTTTGCTTAAATTTACTTGGCCTTGCCTTGGGAGGCAACGGCTTCCATCGCTTTCTTCACGGTTTCTTCATCACCAAGGAAGATCATGGAATCGACTGGCTTCATATTCTCATCTAATTCGTACACAAATGGAATTCCAGTAGGCAGGTTCAGTTCCATGATGGCCTTATCACTTAGACCTAGAAATAGAGCAAAAATATAATAATTTTATCGATTGACCTCTGAATTGACTTTTATGTCATTCAGAAACCTTGCCAAAGTCAACATTTCAAAAAGCTGAACACGACAATTTCTTATTTATCTTGTGGCACTAAACAACTTTTCCAGTTGAATTTTTATATCTCTGCAAGATTTGGCAACATCTCAAAATCTAGATCTGTTAATCATGGTACGATTCCAAGCAAGAATAAATAGTAATGCGAAAATAATGTGCGAAGTACATACCATCTAAATGCTTAACAATACCCCTGAGGCTGTTGCCGTGGGCAGCGATAATAATCCTCTTTCCTTCTTTAATCTGAAAAGAGAAATATAATAAGATATTTAATCAGTCACTGTTTCATATAATAAACATTAGTTACTTAGTTAAAAAAAAAATAATAGACTTTTTATCTGTAACTTTTATAGCAGGCAGTTAAAAAATAATATCTCAATAATGAGATAAGCACGTAATGGTAATCTACTAAGTCGCATTTAAACCTAGCTAATTTAAATAAACAATGCCATTGTTATATTAAAATCATGAAATAATCAGCCGTTCAGACGACAGTCCCATACCTGGGGTACAATAACATTGTTCCAGTAAGGCAGTGTCCTTTCAATGGTAAGCTTCAAGCTCTCGAACATGGGGAACTCTCCAGGTTTCGGGTCACCAGCGTAACGGGGGTCGTTGACAATGGTGTCATGATAAGGGTGGTCCTTCTCCATGGGGGGAGGGGGTACATCGAAACTACGGCGCCAGATTTGTACCTGCCGAAATAAATAAAATTAATTAATCAATTTATTTGTTGTTTTTTTTGCCTCCTCTTCCCAGTGCTGAATTATTATTGTAATGGTCAAAACATAACTGTTTTTTTATATGATACATTCAAGTGCTGCATCAACTGTGTGTAGTCATAGTGTCCAAATAAGTAAAAAAAATCTAGTCAGATCTTTTAATTAATAAGTCCAGTAAAAGTCTGCCAAAAGATTAAAATCAAAAATACTTAGATATAACACCTGTTTTCCCTAAAGAGTTGCCTAACTGACGAATCAAACCAAGGACCTCATAGTCAGCAGAAGCTCCAACAAGGCAGTCAAAAATTACTACATAACAATTATTAAAATTTGGTAGGTAAACATTAATAATTGATGATTGGACATAAAAGATGAAATACACACCTGAGCCTCCCCATACTTGGCAGCAGTCTCGGCCTTATTAAGACCAGTGAGGCCACCATAGTGCCTCTCGTTCAGCCGCCAAGTCTTCTCCACAGGCAAATCTTCCTTTCCGAGTTCTTTCAAAATTGTACCAAGTGTGATTTGAGCTCGTTTCAACACTGATGTGTGGGCGACGTCGAATTCATAGCCTTCGGCTTTCAATGCCTTTCCAGCAGCAACGGCTTCCTCACGTCCTAGGAAAGATATATTTTTATTACATGATAAAAATAAAAGTATTTTGTAGGTAAATGTATTGAACTTACCCTTATCACTAAGGTCAGCGTCGAACCATCCGCAGAAAAGATTTTTTTGATTCCATTCACTTTCGCCGTGGCGAATCATAACAATCTTATATTTTGCAGACATTTTGACCGAGTTTATAAAATTATACCGGCGATGTAATCGAAGCCGATGCTTTTCCTCTAGATTGACGTAAATATCCTGATTGACCTCTAGTCAAAGTCAATACAAAGTTCCGTTCCGTACGGCCTTGTTCTGAGAATGCATGCAGTATCTTAAGCATAAATTCTACATACAATAATCGACTAAAACCATTGAGCATTCAACACTAGCTAATACACAATTCAATTCAATTTCAATCAAATAAGTTCAAGCAAGGTCTTGGGTTGTACTATAATTAGCTTAATCGTCTTATGCTGCCATTCGTTATGCCGGCTGTACACATGGGGCCAAGGTGTTGGGCAAAAATGATGGATAACCAAGATTGCTGTTCACACATTGGCTTACTGATCATTCTGCATTGGCGCTTCAAAGATGGACGAAGAAAGTCTTGCAGCCGCGGCAATTTATTTATACAGTGCGTTTAATTATTACGTACATGTGCACCAAAGTAGAGTGACTAAAAAGAAATGGCGCAAAAGAAGGTGGTGGATGGTGACTATTCATCGGAATAGAACGAGGTAAATGTGTTATTAGTTATTATTGATATACAGACATGATAATAACAACAAACTGAACAAGACACCAACGTGTGAACGCTGTTTGCGGAGCGCGCCAAGATCCTTTGATGTGTGCACAAAAAACCGACACTATTCGGATGGCCTGCCAATGTTGGCGCCAACTAGACCAATTGAGCCAACATACCGCCAGGTAGCTCTCTACACGTTGGCCCAACACTTTGGCCCCATGTGTATAGCCGGCTTTACACGATCAATCGGTAAAGCCGGTAAATCGGTAAAGACATGATTTTAAAAAAGCGGTGCTTGTGTACTTGGCATAACAAGTAAAAGTTGAAAGTTATATAATCTGTATTTTTATCCTGTAGCATATTTTTAATCTATGTATTTAAATAAATAAAATGTCTGTCTATTCCCGACATGAATGGAGTATAAAATATTTTTCTTTAAGAAATTTATGCTTTAAAATTATTGCCCTGAAAAATGTCACCAAAGAAAGGAATCCAATCAAACAGAAAGAGTACAGAGAAAACACGCACTGTTCGCAAAGTAAAAGCGGAACTGAATAAACCTGCTAACTTTAAAATTAACATACCTTTGAAAATAAGCACAGGTAAGTTTGAATTAAACAATTTGCACACTTTGCAAAATTCCAATGAGCTTGTATCATACATAACGCGACCATTTGTTCTTTCTTTGAATCGGGATCCAGAGTTAAAAGACATTGTTAAAATACAAACAATGTTATGGCAATAACACTCTTATATTTTTTCATAGTTGTGATAGTAAAGGTTTTTTGCAAACAATCAAACAATAAAAGTAAAAGCTAACCTAATGTAGAAAAATATGTTGTGAACACTGTTCATTCTGCAAACAATCAATATTTTTTAATACAACTGTAGCAATGGCCAAACAGCTTCAATATTGCTGTCAAGAATCATTTAAAACTGATCTAAATAAAACAATTTTTGTTCCAAATCTTCATCAGAATCTTAGGTAAACATGGTTTCAATAATAATTTGTTATTGAAACCATTTGTTATTAATAAATTCATCATTCAAACAAATAGGTATGTAAGGAATAGACTATTTATTTATTTAGAATTTCTTACAAAATATCACGACTTATACAATCTTATGTGTGCTCCTTCACTTATAGGAGACCACAGAATTCATAACACAGCTAATAAAAACTAGGCAACAACATAACAATGAAATAATTTACACAAAATTGAAGAAATAAAAAGATAAAAATGAACAAATTTAATAAAATTTTGGAATTAAAAGTTAAAGTCACTTTCAAGTTCAGAAGTCTGACAAACAGTATTCCCATGGGATGTTAACACAACATCCCTTAGGAAGACTGGATTGCCCAGTGACTGATTTGTTTAGGCCGGACTCAGTTGCTCCTAGTAAATACTTGTATTTGGCTGCATACAGTTAGACCTAAAGCTATACCCAACATAAGAAGAAGTTGATTAGATGATAAACCTAATTGAAAAGAGTGCTGTGGAGTTTCCTGGTCATTCTTCTCCATTGAGGCCTACCTCCGTTTTGGAACAAGCAACTAGCTTCATTTTTTGGACTAACTGACCGACTTCTTGACAATTCATAAGTGCCTGTAAATGGTCTAATTGAAATAAGTGTTTTGACTTTGACTTTGATGGATTAAATAAATATTTAAACTAACTAATTAAACAAGTAATAGACCCAAAAAAAAAATAGGCTATCATTGTGAACTGATAATGTTTTTCATCCAAAAAGTTATACAAAGTTTTATCACTGTTAGTAAAAAACTTAAAATATTGATTACAGAAGAAGCTGGAATACATGTCCCTATTATCAAAGGCCGTCGTCCTCCACAATTTACGAAAAAATTAGATAATAAAACCAAAGTAGAACTGGCAAATTCAGGTATACTATGAAAGTAATTTCTTGAGACTGCTGAGCATGATGTCTTGGGTTTCGTCCCAGGTTGGGCAAAGTGTTATTAAGGTTTTCCATCAGGAATTTCTCAGCATTGGGAGTCTGAATTTGTGCCAGGTTGATGGCAATATTCTCGCCGGGACTTGGGACTTAAACATAACTGGCGAAATGTGGGTGTACTAATGGGTACACTTCTGCTAACCCTTTGGGGATTACAGTCGTGATGTTTTATGTTATGTAATTTGTCCATTTTCCTTACCAATCTGATCTGATGAAATATTCTAAAAATTATGTAATATGTGAATTTGTAGTAACAGACCAAGGTTTAATTGCATTATTTGATGGTTTCTTACATGCACATGTAAACACAATGAACCAACATAAACTGATTTTTTACGAAAACTGTGCACACCACACTTCACACTATACATACATAAAATCACGCCTGTAATCCCTAAAGGGGTTAGGCAGAGGTGTACCCATTAGTACACCCACATTTCGCCAGTTATGTTCTAGTCCCATGTAATAGGAGGCGAGCCTATTGCCATCAACCGGGCACACATCCAGACTCTGAGGCTGCTACTGAGAAATTCCAAATGGAAAACTCTAATAACACTTTGCCCGATCTGGGAATCAAGCCCAAGACCTCACTCCACACTATTCACCTATCATTTTTGCTTAATACTTAGTTTGATGGGTATAATACAATAGTTCGTAGCTATTTGAGTTGTCTGTTACATCTGTTTTTATTATATCTTTATAAATGGGGTGTAAAAAGGCTGGGAAATAACTATTTTTTTGGTGTTTAAAATCACTCTTTATGATTCCGAACACAATTAAAAGTTGGAACTATGACCATCAATATCTTCGCAACCAGAAGGTTTCCAGGTATGGTACTAAAATCACTAATGATTAGAAGAACATGTAGAGATAAGCTACAGTAACATGACGCGCCCTTCCACAATTCAAAATGTTTGAAAGTGTTTGTAATAGTAGTATAAAGATTCACAATGCATGTGTGCGTATTGAGACGGTTCTCGAAACAAAACCAAATCAGCGATTTGTTGCTCGACTAGCGGCGTCAAAAATTACTCTTTAATTAGTATGGGGTTGCACTGACATTCTCTATGAAAATGACAGGTTCATTGTCTAGCGCGGTCGGCTATTTATGATTAGTTGACAAACAAATATACCGGCCTGCTACTGAAGACGATTACTTACAACTACTTACATACAAACTCTTTCATACGAATGTGACTACACACATTGAAAATGGTAATATGAAGGGGAGCATCAAGTTATAGTAGTTTATCTCTAACTTTCGACTTCATTAGCATCTTTTAACAAGCTTTTTTACACCTAAACACATATCATTATATTGCTATTATGTTGCTTGTTGATTTCAGTTGCTAGACAACAATTAGTTAAAGAGGAACCTCCTGTATTCCAATTAGATAATCTTGTTTATATTAAAGAACCAAAGACCAAGGGGAGAAAAAAAAAAGTTGTATCACATTTTTTCCCAAACTGTATAATTGTGGGAAAGAATAATTCAGGTTTGTTATATTTTATCTTTACATTATCTGTAACTGACTTTGAACTTAACTTTTTGACAACAGCCTCGCCCTACATTCCTCCCTCTTCTCTTGTTGTTGTGACTTCTCACCAATTCAGAAGCCATCTCCGCCGTCTTCTCTTCATTCTGCCTCGGATCGGTGTCCTGTGCTGGCATGTACTGTATTCAAATTGAAGTGTCTCGCTGATGGTGGCATGTGGATTAGATTATTTGGTTCCCTCCAACATTTTTGAGCTAAATGATCCTCGCGCTCGTGAACAGGCGCTGTCAGTTGGTATTGGTCATCTCTTAACTCCCATAGCTTACATCTTCTTATTTGTTTTATATTGCCACTCATCTACATTGCTTACACATATAGAAGCAATGAGAATAAGGTAACTAGGATTTTGTAAAAACTTGATTGAAATGAAAAGAGTGTCCATGGAGTTTGTTGCTTGTGGTTCTCTATTAGAGACCTAACTTCTTTTTGGAACAAGCAACTAGCTTTAAATTTTTGTCCAACCGAAATCTTGACAATTCAAATTGGCCTAAAATAAATTACTTTGAATCCAAATATTTTATTGGAACAAAGACATATTAAATACCTATGTTTTTTTAAAATTTAATGTCAGTATATTTCATTTATTTTACAGAAGCAGTTGTAACTTCCACGGGTACTAAGTTACCAGAGGAACTCACACCTGCCAAGAAAACAACACCTGAAAAGCAGGCACCTACACGAAGAATTCGTAAGTTACCATTTTATTCTGATTAAAATCATTTCACACCTTAGAGCTAGTTTTTCAAAATGATACATGCCATTATTTATCACTACTTTATTTTGTAAATTAAACTACATAACTTAATATTCTATTGGGGGTAATTGGGACGAACAAACGATTGATAAAGTTGTTTGTAATCATGAAAATTAAATGTATGAAAAAATTGTCAGTGACACGAAGAACCACATTCAAACGTTTTCTTTTTTCTCTTTTCCCCTGTTCTAATCAATTTGTCTTGTAGAAATGCAGATCTATATTGATTTAATATTTTTGATTACAGTAACTAGAAAAAGGTTAGCAGAATCAAAAGCACAGGATGCTAAGCGAATAAAAGTCGAACGAAACCCGGAGTTCGAATCGATTGTCGTTAAATTAGAAGGTGCGTCACAAGTTAACGAATTTGACGAACCAGCTGAGGCCGAATGTGACCCAGTCGTTCAACAAACACCACAACATTTAGTGGCTCGACCAGACCTTAAACCGACAAGACCTCAACCTACACCTAACAAAACTACACTTAAGCTTCCGCAATCAGCCAGGAAACGCCCGACAGTGAAACAACCTGCACATCCACGCATGACAAGAGGACCAAAAGGTAAGCAACAAAACGTACGACCTAGTACTGCAAAACGGGCAAGAGTTGAACTATTAAAACTAAAAAATATAGAGGCTGAAGAGAAAACCAAACAAAATACACCAGGATTAGTAGGATCTCGAAATAATTCTGTTAGTAGTAGCTCTAACAAGTCGTGGACAAGAGAGATATCCAGTTCAAGCAATAACACTTGTATCGGTTCAGTCTGTTCCAATGACTTTGTCTGTATTGATAATAAGTTACCAGTACTTAAACTTACTAATATAGATAATGAATTAAAGAAGCACCAGCAGGTAGCAACTGCTAAGGCAGATGTGACCAATGAACATTTATCTGACCAATATGACTCTGATAGTTCGGACAGCGAGAGCAAGTCTTCCATCCAGTTGAACGATTCAATATGTGCGAACTCCGTACATTTGAGCTCTCCTAGTACTCAGTTTACACAACCACAAAGGAGAGAAAGTACCACAGATTACGCAAAAGCAGCTAGCGAACTAAGTTTAAGAATAAAAAGATGTGATATCGAAATGATAAATTGGATGGGCTCAGAAAACGAACACGACAATGTGAATCTCTTAAAATTAAAAAATAAAATTAGCGAGACCTTCTTAAATGAATTTGGGACAATAACGAACTGTCAACGTTTAAAAGAAATATTGGAACCTCCGAATAAAGAAGATTATATTCCTAATGACATTTGTATTTCTGACCGAGTTCAAGATTGTAATGCCAATAATGGCACAGAACAAACAAATAAACATGCCTCGGCTGAAGAAAAAACTCAAGCCGCAGCAAGCGCTCTAGTCAAAGAAAGTCCTATAGAACCCGTCAACGAATTTATTACACCTAGAAGAACACCTAGTAGAAAACAATCAGGTTCTTCTGAGGGTAATCATTCAAATGCGAGTACTAAAAACCATACCTCTGACGACGAGGTGCAGCCAGGCACCTCCAACACTTACTATGACCACCATGACGATGACGACGCTCTTTCTCTGTTCGCTGAAAGTATCACTGGTTTCGAATCTTCTAAAATGAATCCATGGACTGCCTCAGCTGTTGCTTCCAAACCGTGCCCAGTCGAGGAATACGTACCTCAACCAGTCAGAGAAGACCAAGCACCAAACACAGAAAAACACATCTATTGTCCAACAAAAATTGCAGAAGACAGTGAAGTTATGACATCTAAGATAGCAACTGTTTGTGAAAAGCAAAATGCGGATTCAACTTCAATATTTAAGCAAAGCAACAGTATGGATGACGCTGAAAGTTACCATACTGACTATACGGAAAACATCGATTTAGATACAAGACTGGGTCCCCCGGATACGACAAAAAAACCAGCACTAATGAGTTCGCTTTTCGAAGGGCAGCCTAAAGTCAGAAGCGTCGTGTTCGGCAAATTATGTTTCTACAACTTAATGAATAGCTGCCGAAAAATATATTACGGAAAGTGTCGGTTTGTGCACTTGATACCAACCAGTGAACAAATAAAAAATAAACTTTGTTTGTTGGACGATAGGACGGTAATACAAGAATATTTGTTATTGAGGAACTGGAATGAAATTAGAAGGAGATATGGGATGTGCTACGTAGAGGAATGTGTGAAGCGTGGTCTAACTAAAATACTCATAGAAATGGCTTACGATTTCATTGTAAAAGCCAGAAACGATTCCGAAGAAGACACGCGATTAAGAGTTGACACGATAGAACATACTTTATTACATTTGAACAGTATCGATTTGAATTTATATGAGGATTGGTTAAAGTTCCCCATTCTGTCGGAACAGGGCAACAGAACGCTACTCTGTGACGTTCTCATGGCAACGATGTCTATAACGCAGAACTTTTCGAGGTTCAGAAACGTGTTTTTAAATCTCACGTATTTTATGGTTAACAACGACCGGAATTTCAACAAGGATGTGGTGGAGCATATCATGGAGCGCGTGTGCATTTTGCCTTTTGACGAGTCGATAGCGAGGGCTGTGATACAAATGATGAGGTTGACGAATTCAGATATTTTCAACAACTCAATGATAAGTCATTTTGAAAAGCAGATATCAGTGAATCAGAATGTTTTTGAGGAGTATACGTTGTTCAAGAACCAGTGTGCGTTGTTCACGTCGATGCTGGCGTCGTCTGTGATGTCAGCTAGTCCACCTCTTTCGGTCGATACGGTGGCGGCGCGGGGCGATGCTGCGCCCGACGCAGAAGATCCGCAGCCCCCGGCCGCCTCGCCAGATACCACCAACCTGGATAATATGGTGAGATAGATACCTTTAGTACTTTTAACACTGTAGGCAAAGATAGTAAAATAAATAGTTTTTGTAGTTAAAACCATCTTGTATAGTTTATTTCATCAGCATTCTGCATTCCATATTTTTCTTTATTCATCGTAATCTTAGCCTTACCTTTTAGCGCCATCTATCGCACTAGAAACGAACTACAACTGACGTTTTCTACATCGCGCAATCAAATTTCGGCGCGACGTTACCATTTAAACGAAATCCCGACAACAACCGTCGGCCAGTAGCCCACCAGTCACAACACTCGTCTGGTCGGAGGATCCTCCTTATTCAACGGAGGATAAGAAAGTTAACACAAAAAAAAAAACATCTTTTTACGTCTTCTTTATGTTTATTACTCTTATATGTCGAGAAGTACTTAATTATTTGATAATTTTAAAATAAGATCAATATTTAATTCGGTAAAGGGTAATGCCCTTTTTGGGTTCGGCAAAAATAACCGGTCTGGTAAAAAAAAAATTAACTGACCTAATCTTATGATTTTAACAGCACAAAACAGTTGACGAGCCCTCGAAGCCAATCATAACTAGAACAATAGGCATGAATCCGCCAATCACCAACCAAGCCACACCAAGTTGCGGAGACTCCAGAGGCCACGTCGCCACCGACTTTAATACTAGCGATGACTCAGTCAATCTGAATATCCGGACGTGGCGGAACCGCACAATATTCCCACATACACCTCCACCTCGGATGTTGAACCGGCCTCCGATGCGCGGCATGCCTGCCCGTGGCATGAGACCACCGATGCACCCGCATATGAAACCGCCTCCGATACCCTTTAATCAACGGCTGGTCACATTCAGGAGTCCTGTATGTATACCTAATATTATAAGTCTTGCAGGATAGATTGCAAGCAGTTTGTTTTTTGGATTTTTAGTTTTAATTTTTGCCCTAATCTACACTTCTACACTAATACTATAAAGACGATAAATTTGTATTTTTGTTTGTTTGTAATGGACAAACTCAAAAACTACTGGACCGATTTTAAAAATTCATTCACCATTAGGAAGCTACATTATCTGCGAGTAACATAGGCTATATTTTATTTATTTTTGCGCGGGCGAAGTCGAGGGCAAAAGCTAGTTTTTTTATAAAGTATTTTTAAGGGATTTGGGACTTACCCTTTTAAATGAGAAAATTTGTTAATGGTTCCTCTATCTATACCTAATCTACTAACTTCTGTATGCGGCTTCGTCCGTGTAGAAGTCAGTCAAATCTATTCTTAACTAACGTGTCTTATTTATAAACTAACTTCCTGCCAAATTTTAGCTCCATAGATTTTCGAGATTTCGTGTTGAGTCAATTTTTTTGGTACTTCAACGTCCTAAGTCCCATATGAATGAACTATGTTTTTTTTTAATGGATACTTTTTAAAATTCATTCCAGAGCTTCATGAACAGACATCCTGGGCCGAAGTATTGAAGCTCTATACTACATTAAGTAAGTTACTTTTAAGTTATCATTGAAAAATATAACCTTCAATGTTGTAATTGTTGGTTTAAAAACTTGTTTTTTACCCTATCGGTATTTTTTGGCTCTTAGTTGATTATTGTATAAATATTTGTAATAAATTACTTACAGTTACAATGTAAAGTTTTTTTTTTATTTGTATCTGGGGACCTTCTTAAAAACTCATAAAACAGTATTATTTTAATACAAACTGTATCTCGCGTTAAGTCACGTCTTTGGTACTACACCCACATTTCGCCAGTTATATTTAAGTCCCATGTAATAGGGGGCGAACCTATTGCCATCAACCGGGCACAAATCCAGACTCCGAGGCTGCTACTGAGAAATTCCTGAGGGACAATTCCAATAACACTGCCCGATCTTGGAATCCAACCCAAGACCTTATGCTCAGCAGTCGTGCTTTGCGACCAACGAGGCAGTTACCAATTGTAATTGTAATTTATATAAGTCTGGAATCACCAATTCGCTTTAAGCAACCGTGGTGATCAATGCTCATGCCTTCTCTGTATGAGAAGAGGCATTATTATCATCTATTGATGCTAAAATAATACTGTTTTAAGAGACTGTGGTAGGCCCCCAGATCGGAACGACAAATTTTATATATTTGTATTTTGTTTTTGTAATTTTGCAACTTCGTAAAATTTAAGAAGATAACTGTGGGAGTAATTCACAAAACCGTTCAGTTATAAAATAAATAGGATTATTTTACTATTATGTGACTTTCGAATTCGAACAACCCATCTAGCCGCTGGGTTTAGGCAGAAGGGGCAATGAACCCGCACGCACACAGTGAAATAGTCGCGCGATACTGCCTATGGCATACGCAACGGGGCGATACTGTTCTTTGAAAGAGGTGTATTCTGAAGTATTGACAAATATAAACAACTAATTAATGATTAGGTGTCGTAATTATATTTCATTATTTATCTATTGACCAGTCTGACTAAGGGGTATCGTATTACCGCGTTACTGGGTTGTGGAGGTCAGATAGGCTCGCTCCATGTACATTATTGGTATTCAGTTGCAACCGGTTAGACTGGGAGTCGACCTCAACATAATTGAAAAAAGGAAGAATGATGATGAATAGTCTTTAAATAAAAAAAAACTCTTAATATTTGACGAGGTTGCAAGACTACACCTTGTAAACCTCATTGGTTGGTTTGTTCGCTACTCAAATATCGAATGTCCAGGTAGGTTGATGTTGAAGGGCTTTTTGGACTTGAGTAGCGTAAGCGCATGATTAATAAAGACACAGGAGAACTTTATTCCGAAACTTTCTTAACAGAATACTGCCAATATCTTTTATATCTTATACCGAGTGTAAAAAAAATACTTAACACATCCGTATGCTGCATGTACTTCCCATCATTGCGATCATGTTTTTATTCTAGACCTTACCTTGGAACCTTCTGGTTGCGGAGATATTAAAGATTAAAGTTGCCACCATTTTACGATAGCAATTTTTAAATATTTGACGAAGTTACGGCCCCCTGGCGCCATCTCTTAAAACAGTACAATTTTAATATTACTTCGTAATTTCAGTTCTTGAATTTTCAACTCTCGGCGCTGAACCGAGCGTTGAAAATTGCACAAGGCTAAGTAATATTAAACTAATACTGTTTTAAGTGATGGCGTTAGGTTAGTACAGTGTTTTCGTGGGTTCCATAACGCATTACTATAGAGTGTTTTTTTTTTACAACAAAAATAAAACTGGTAAACGAGTTTTATTTTTCATTTTCTTCTATCATTTTTGCTCAATGTTACTTAGTTTGATAGGCAGTATGCGTAGATAACGGCTATTTGATTTGTCTTTTAACACCCTGTATGAATGATGTCTCAAAAATAAACCCATAATATACCCAAGAGGAGAAGAAGCAGAAGAATAAACCCATTATTTACTATATCCATTATGATATTTAAAACCTTAAAATAAAAGTTCCGTACCACAACTTTATCTTGCTTTTGTTACTTGCCATCTATAGTAAAGCGTATTCTGAGAAAAATTGTGTGATAGACTAACGGCGTAGTAAGTTTAGGGTGAGAAAATACGTAAATGGTTCCGTAACCAAAAAAAATGAAAATACGAGTTCATTCTCATTTTTGATTTCTGTAAAGTTAAAAGTGTTACCGTAGGTAGTATATTTTCAGTTAAAATGCAATCCAATTTCTACTTTTAATTGAAAAAAAAATCTAGTCTGCTTATGGATGCTTATTCTTGATAAGTTACATACATTAAAAAAATTCTCGCTACTACTAGTGTTACGTGAAAAACGTTTTCTTTTTTATTTTAATGATGTTGGATTAGTCTATTTAACGGTAAAGACTAATTTACGACTGTAATTTGTATAATATGACTAACACAAAAAATTCCTTGAGTAGGTAAATCAATAGCTTTATTTAACTTTTCACAATAAAATGATGACAGAAAACGTTACAATAGAAACAATATAAAAAATCTTTAATAACAATTTTTACAGACTGACAGACGTTTAGACAGGGCCAATGTTGTCCTCAGTACAAAATTCATCTTAAGGTTTGATAGTATGTCGATAAAAATATAGTAAAAAAAGACGTTCATTATAAATTCCTTTTTTGTACGGTTCATTTTATTTCTTTGAAATCTTTGTCGTAGCACACTGGCGAATATTTTTTTAGAGAAAGGAATAGATATTTGTATTTTAGAATACAAAAAAAAACTTACGTGTTATCTTAAAATTTCGAGGACGAACTCTTTCAATGTGCCAGTGATAAATATTAAGTTTCTTAAATTCTATCTTTTTTGTTTTAGGTATAAAAATGTAAATTCATGATTACCTCGTTATATTTAAGAATCATTGATATATTAACGGAAATAAGACAATAGGTATATAAGACAGTACTGACACCAAAAATATTGGTTATTAGACAGAATACCACCCATAAATTAAAATACAATTTTAATGCCTTTTAGTAATTTAAACTCGCAATGTTCTGCATTTTAATAAGAAAGACTATTTTTATATTAAAAATAACTACTTTAAAAGGATAGTTATTCAGACTCATTGCACCCCTCATTGGGTACACACCTAAGATCCCCTTGATAGGCGAACCATGCGTCTTAGGTGATACTTACTGGGGGCTACGGGGTCTAGTGTTAACCCCAAATTCTATGATGATGATGTATAAACCGATGTAGCCCTATAGCAATTAAATCCTAGATATTAGAACGTACTTCTAGTGCTTAGTTTTAGTTGAAGGTGTCAAAATGTACCTAAATACTTCAACTTTTCCCTATGTTTCATAGTTTCTAGTATGGCTAATCATTACCGTTTTTTAAGGACTTTTAATTTCAAAAGTCTAGAATAATAAATGTTACTTAGGCTGAAAAAGATCCTGTCTCTGTCGCACAACTGTCAAACTAAAAGTGAAAGACAGAGACGGAAACATAATCCAAACAAAAATGTGCTAAGTAACATTTATTAACTTTGGCGTAAGATTAAAGTAAGTTTCTTAATGTGACAATCGGGTTTATTTTTAAGTTTATTGAGAAACAAATGATAAGTTGTATGTAATGCTTCATCCACTTGAAAAGCCGTAACAAATTTGAATTTGTAATTTGTGAGCAGCCGTTTTAGACACTTAGAGCGTCTTTCCATTCCATTTAAGATTAGAACACAGCCATAGGAAATGCTTGTGCTTAAATTGTAATGCTAGTTTTAAATCTGTGGTTACAATGTATGGTTTGTAACGTGTACGCGTCAGTTCCGCCATTTTTTTCCAAACAGCCAGCTAATTGAAGAAAAATAAAAAAACAAAAAATAGTCATATCGTTCTAGCCATTTTGGAGTTTTTGTGAGACTAACGTATGACAATTAATGTTTATAGTTTCATACCCTTGCGCTCTGGGCTTGTACAGAATGGAAAGACGCCAAAATACAGACATTATATTATCGAACAATAATAAGCAATTAATATTAACGGTGTGCTGTTTGCCTCTCATTCGCATTAAGCAGATAGAATGGGTCTGCCATTTCGAATCCTTTGTAAGTCTGTATCACGATTTGTTCCTCTTAGTACCTATGTTTTATTTCGAAAATGTTAAAAACATCATTGTTTTTTTTTGTGTAATTTAATGTACAAAAAAGTAACACAAGTTTTGAAATAAATAAATTCTAAATAAATACTTCCAATAGTACAGATTGACAAGACTTTATCGAGCTATTCATAATAATTATTATAAAAGTACACCTGTATAGTATAGATTTAAACTACTTTACGTATCTGATTCTAAATCTGTTTATGTTTTGATCTGCGAAGATATTTTTATACCTAATAAAAAACTTAGTAATAAAAAAAACTTTTATTTTTATACTGAGCCCACTCATTTCTGCACCTTTACTACAATAGGCGCTACAAAAGATGAGACTTGCTTGACACGCCACACAAACTTTACGTTGTAAACATTGTAAATATTGTTAACAAAAAAATAACCTAAATGTCATCGAAAAATCCCTGAATAGATACACAAATAAAATTATGGATAACTATTTCGTACATCCATACTTGCGTAAGCTCCCCATTACAGACGCTTGTCAAGTCTCATCTTTTTGAAATTGGAAATACTGGTTTCGCACATACTAATTAAACCAAAATGCTATTACCTACGAAAGTCGTATTTTCAATTCGAAATTCGAATATTTTTACGTTAACGCTGTCTTGCTAGACTGCTTTAGCGCGCTTTCTCTTTGGTAAAATATTTTTTTTTTTAGTAGGGATACATAACGTTTGCTACAGATCCTTATTCTAGTACCTACATTGTTGATCAAAGGTTCTAACACTGAACACCTACTACTACGCATACATACAGGATTTGCATACTGCACTAACACAATGTAGCTATCTCGTTCTTGCGCCAAAAGCGAGCAGGGGCAGAGTGAGACAGAAGTGCGTACACAGGCGCTGCTGCATGTTGCGTCTCAACGAGTTCATTCATGTTTTGTCTCACTCTTCTTGTAGATCCTCTCTCTCCCACCAACGAATATCAATGTAACTCCTGTATTTTATGCTCTCCTAATCCTGCGAATATTCATTTTGGCAGATATGTGATACTGTTGCGTACTTACACTACGCAGTAGAACGCAGTGTTATCTAGTTTTCGCTCCAGTAGCGAGCCGGGGTCAAAATGAGACAAAATTACAGAAGTGCGAACGACGCGTGCGCGCTACTCTGTGTATGCCCATTCTAACGAGTTCATTCATGTTTTGTCTCAGCCTTCTTGTAGATCCTCTCTTTCCCACCAAGGAATGTTAATGCAACTCCTACATTTTATGCACTCCTATTCTCCCAATATTGATCTTGGCGAATAATTGACATTATTGCACGCTGCGCTAACGCAGTGTTGCTATAATTATTTTGTTGTTGCGCCAAAAGCTAGGGGGCAGAGTAAGACAGAAGTGCGTACACACAGGCGCTGCTGCATAAGCGGCTCAACGAGGTAATTCATGTTTTGTCTCACTCTTTTTGTAGATTCTCTCTCTCCCACCAACGAATGTCAATGTAACTCCTGTATTGTATGCTCTCCTAATCCTGCGAATATTCATTTTGGCAAATATGTGACACTTACGTACTGCACTACGCATCGTTGCTATCTTGTTTTTGCTCCAGCAGCGAGCAGGGGTCAGAATGAGACAGAATAACAGTAGTGCGAACGACGCATACGCGCTACTATGTCTTTGCACGTCCTAAAGAGTTCGTTCATGTTTTATCTCAGCTTTCTTGCAGATCCTCTCTTTCTCACCAATGAATGTTAAATGCAACTCCTACATTTTATGCACTCCTATTCTCCCAATATTGATCTTGGCGAATAACTGACATTATTGCACGCTGCGCTAACGCAGTGTTGCAATATTTTTTTTTTCTCGTTTTTTTTTTTGTTTCTCTTTGTTTTTTTTATTGTCTGGCTTCGCACGGTTTGTGCATTGAGCCAATGTCAAGTAATAACTATAAATCTTGTTCTTGCGCCAAAAGCGAGCAGGGGCAGAGTGAGACAGAAGTGCGTACACAGGCGCTGATACATGTTGCGTCTCAACGAGTTCATTCATGTTTTGTCTCACTCTTCTTGTAGATCCTCTCTCTTCCACCAACGAATGTCAATGTAACTCCTGTATTTTATGCTCTCCTAATCCTGCGAATACTCATTTTGGCAAATATGTGACACTTGCGTACTGCACAACGCAGTGTTGCTATCTTGTTCTTGCGCCAGCAGCGAGCCGGTGTCAAAGTGAGACAGAAGTGCGTACACACTCGCTGCTGCGAGTGAGTGTCACAATGAGTTCATTCATGTTTTGTCTCACCCTTCTTGTAGATCCTCTCTTTCGCACCAATGAACGTCAGTGCAACGTTCTCTTGTATTTCATGCACTCCTAATCTTGCAAAAATTGGTTTTGACAAGAATGTCACTTGCTCACTGCACTGACACAGTGTTGCTATCCTGTTCTTGCACCAACACCGAGTAGGCGTCAGAGTGAGACAAAAGTGTGTACACACTCGCTGCTGCGTGTGAGTGTCAAAATGATTTCATTCATGTTTCGTCTCACCCTTCTTGTAGTTCTTCTCTTTCGCACCAATGAACGACAATGCAACGTTCTCCTGTATTTTATGCACTCCTAATCTAACAAAAATTGATTTTGGCAAAACATGCACGCTGCGTTAACGCAGTGTTGCTATCCTGTTCTTACGCCAGCAACGGGAGAGGGTCAGAGTGAGACAGATATGCGTACACGCATGCGCTGCTGCGTCTGCGTGTCTCAATGAGTTTATTCATGTTTTGTCTCACCGTACTTGTAGACCCTCTCTTTCCCACCAAGAAACGTCAATGCAATGTTATCCTGTATTTTATGCACTCCTAATCATGCAAAAATTGATTTTTGCAAAAATGACACTTGCTTACTGCACAATGCAAGTGCTGCTATCTTGTTCTTGCGTCAATAGCGAATAGGCGAAAGAGTGAGACAGAAGTGGTGTACACATTCGCTGCTGCGTGTAAGTGTCACAATGAGTTCATTCATGTTTTGTCTCACCGTTCTTGTAGACCCTCTCTTTTGCACTAACGAAAATCAATGGAACTCCTGTATTTTATGCACTCCTAATCTCCCAATACTGATTTTGGCAAATATTTAGCGCCCACCGCACTAACGCATTGTTGCTATCCTGTTCTTGCGCCAGCAGCGAGCAGGGGTCAGAGTGAGACAGAATGACAGAACGCGCTACTGCTGCGTGAACGACATGAATGAACTCGTTAGGACACACGAATGAGTTTATTAATGTTTTGTCTCACCGTTTCTGTAGATCCTCTCTTTCGTACCAATGAACGCCAATGCAACTCCTGTATTTTATGCACTCCTTCATAATGAAAAAATTGATTTTAGAAAAATGTCACTTGCACACTGCACTGACACCATGTTGCTATCTTACTCTTGCGCCAACTGCAAGCAGGTATCAGAGTGAGACAGAAGTGTGTACACACTCGCTGCTGCGTGTGAGTGTTTCAATGAGTTCATTCATGTTTTGTCTCACCGTTCTTGTAGACCCTCTCTTTTGCACTAATGAAAATCAATGGAACTCCTGTATTTTATGCACTCCTAATCTCCCAATACTGATTTTGTCAAATATTTAGCGCCCACCGCACTAACGCATTGTTGCTATCCTGTTCTTGCGCCAGCAGCGAGCAGGGGCCAGAGTGAGACAGAATGACAGAAGTGCGAACGGATACGCGCTACTGCTGCGTGAATGACATGAATGAACTCGTTAGACACACGAACGAGTTCATTAATGTTTTGTCTCACCGTTCCTGTAGATCCTCTCTCTCGCACCAATGAACATCAATGCAACTCCTGTATTTTATGCACTCCTCAATCCTGCAAAAAATGATTTTGGAAAAATGACATTTGCACACTGCACTGACACCATGTTGCTATCTTACTCTTGCGCCAAAAGCGAGCAGGGGTCAAAATGAGACGGAAGTATGTACATACTCGCTGCTGCGTAAGAATGTCCCAATTAATTCATTCATGTTTTGTCTCACCGTTATTGTAGACCCTCTCTTTCGTACTATTGAACGACAATTGGAATCCTGTATTTTATGCACTCCTAATCTCCCAATACTGATTTTGGCAAATATTTAACGCCCACCACACTAACGCAGTGTTGCTATCCTGTTCTTGCGCCAGCAGCGAGCAAGGGTCAGAGCGAGACAGAATGACAGAAGTGCGAACGCATACGCGCTATCTGCTGCGTGAATGGTTTGAATAAACTCATTAGAACACATAAACGAGTTCATTCATGTTTTGTCTCGCCGTTCTTGTAGATCATCTCTTTCGCACCAATGAACGTCAATACAACGTTCTTCTGTATTTCATGCACTACAAATCTTGCAAAAGATCTTGCAAATATTGATTTCGGCAAAAATATCAATTGCTTCCCTGCAGTAGCAGTAGTAGTAAGTTGCTATCCTGTTCTCGCGCCAGCAGCGAGCAGGAGTCAGACTGAGATAGATATGCGTACCACGCATGCGCTGCTGCGTGTGAGCGTCCCAACGAGTTCATTGATGTTTTGTCTCACCCTTCTTGTAGATCCTCTCTTTCGCAACTACGAGTATAAATGCAACTCCTGTATTTTATGCACTCCTAATCTCCCAATATTGGTTGTGGCGAATAATTGACGTTTCGTAAGTTGATTGCGAACGGTTAATAGAGCGTTGTGGTGTTTAGTTAAAAAGCAGCTGATTCTTTATTCGCTGAACACTAAGGGAAAATTCCTAGTGCAGAAAAAAGAAAAGGCACAGGCACAATGACATAAAGGCGACGTAACTTGCAGTACCAGCCCCAATGATGGGTCTCGTAATTAAATTGACAAAAACCACCTTACACTCGATTAGAAAGAATTGATGTCAATATATTTTAAAGCTTTCGGTGGATTTTCCAAATAATAGCTTTGTATGATAATTTTTTTATTTATTTATTGAAATTTTGTGCACATGTAAAAAAAAACTGTTCAAGGCTGACTTAATGCCTTGAGCATTTTCTACATAATTATGAACACAAAAAAAAATCATAAGGCAAATAGGTCCAGCCAGTCTCGAGTGTTAGCTTAGCACCATATTTGGCCATTGACTTTGATAGATTTTGTGTGATTAAGTAGGTAAAACGAACTCTCGGCTCTCCTACTCTTTTGTTGTGCAGGGTCCATAATGATCTCAATTATAAAGTTACCACCTAAGAACGCATAAATGTGAAGTAATTAGAAGAATTGATTGTGGCATTAAATTAGGAATTTGGGAGGGTTGAAATAAGACACCAGCTAGTATAAAACCAAATATAATTAAATGACACCGCAGTACAGTGTCTCATAGCCAATGCATTATACAAATTATGATAATAATAATAAATACCATCGTAATAAAAAATAGGTGGACATTGAGCCTCAACTAAGAAATTAAAACTAAAAATATACAACTACAAGACAATCAGTCTTAAAAGTACAGTCAACGCCATTTAATACTTATTCAAAAAGTTGCCATCAATACTTAAATCTTTTCAATATAATCTTCCAAAATTACACTTTCTCATGACGCGGACTGTATTCGACAAAAAAAGTAAAAACTTCGGATTTTTTAAAAATAAAAGTCACACGATCTTAACCTACGTATAAATATTTATAGGCGACTACGATATTGTCACAGCAAAGCGTATTAGTGTTAAAAATTCTATCTTACGTGTTGGGTCGAACGAAAATAGAGTAGCATAAAATGAAGTACGTAAAAGTACCATGTTTCACGAGTCCTATGTCCAGCAGTGGACTTCAAAACCTTATGTATTAGTAAATACACTTTATTAACAGTTCGGCAAACTATCAAATTTCTTCTTTAATATCTAAACTAGCTAGTAATTTAAAGAATAACTGATAGTTCTAAGTTACTAATCTAACAAAATTCGCACCAAAGTTCTCTCATATCTGTAACTTGCATTTTATGCTACTCTGTTTCGTCCAACAGCATACATTATACGATTTGTACTCAAAGCTACACAATTTGGCGTCATAATACTGAATATGCAATAATACATTATTATCCTTATACAATTCAATTGGATATACAAAGTAGGTACATAAATAAATCACCGAATAGTTCTAGTAGAACTTAATTCAAAAGAATTTTGAAGTTATCTTAAAAATACATATTTTATGGGACAGTTAAATATTATCCTAACTAATATTATAAGTGCGAAAGTAAGTTTGTTTGTTTGTTTGTTACCATTTTACGCCTAAGCCACTGAACCGATCATCCTGAAATTTTGCATACATGTTGCCAGGTGTACAGGAACGAACATAGGGTACCTTTAATAGTGAAAAAAAATACTGTTTCCGAGGGAAATCACAATAACGTTCTTAAAATCATAGATGGCGCCACGTGTCGTTTCAAATTGAAATGACAGGATATGGGTATTTTCTTCCGCGACTTCGTCTGTGTCCGCGATAACCGAAATTTACGCGGACGAAGTCGCGGGCAAAAGCTAGTTAGTACATAAAACAGCTAGGTATTCTAGGTTTATTATCATTTTTTCGTTACTCCTTAGTATACCTGACGGTAAGACACAACTGCAGTCTCGGAGATTAAAAATAAATATATCTCATGTACTAATAATTCTAACATTATTCGACGGGAACAAGCCAATCGCGGATGTATTATAATAATTAGAAAATACTATGAGTATAGCACCAATTGCGTACAAAATATCGACAATACAGGCAGCAAGAGATTGTTATCCGCTAATGTCAATGATGATGACAACCCAAAGGTATTGTGTTAGTTTTGATATGGTATAATTAAAAGTCATAAAAGCATTTTTATTATAACCAGCTTATTAAAGGCCACTGCTGGACATAGGTCCTCGCTAAATAGATGTGTGCCTATATTTGGCAAATCATTCAGTTCACTGAGTATTTTTTCAAAGAAGATTATGAGGCTTACCTCAAAGAAAAAGCTATTATTACATTTTACTTGATTGTTGCTATTTGATTTAATTCTGGTTTTTCTAAAACTGCAAAATGATGCAAGTTTGGTTCTAAAGATCCTCTGAGCAACAATTTTTAAACTCAATATGTATAATAAAGAAGTAGCTTGGTCACAAATTCAGTCACATTTGCGAGAACAATCTCCTGTAAACCTTTTGAAGCTAGTCTTAAGTTAAGCGGTGGGATACATTTGTGCGTTGAGTTATTACATAGAGTAATAGAAGCTTCAGTGGAACAGCGCTCGAGGTCTCTTCTTGGCGAGGATATGCCAGGAGTGGGTGACGCCCTTGCGCCGCTTCGGTGACAAACTGTAAATTATAAAGGCAAACCATTTAATATATCTTGATTACACAAAGTAAAAAATCTCATTTTTTAAAGTAATTATGTATGTATAATTATTTTGGATTTTATCTCCTAAAACCACAATAATTGTGATTAGAATTCCAGTCAAAACATAAGTTTGGGATGAGCTGTTATTACTCTATAGAAATGTAAAACATTTGGTATATTGAATAACACATTGTATGACATAAGCGAGATTGTGGGCTTGCTTATTTCGGCAAAACTATAGCATAAAAGATGCATATTTGACAAATAAACAATTATCGCATCATTTCCGATGTCCAGGGCGCCTACCGCCATCTCTTAAAACAGCAGTGCGGAAGGCAATCTAATATTAAAATAATATTGTTCTAAGAGGCTATGGTAGGCCCCCTGACCAATGCCAAATTTGTTGGCCGTTTATTGTAGGTGTTTTAATGATTAACTGTCATAATTCAGTTGTCCAGGTCTACAAAATTGTAGTAGGATATAGATAACTCACCCATGGTCAGGTGTATCAGGCATGTACGGCGACATTCTGAAGTCCCGGCTGTGTGGTGTCTCTATGCCGAAGGGGCTGTACAGCTTAGTGGGGCTCCTGCCCAGTAACTGAAAATATTTAGAAAACATGTTAAATCTCCACACTAAACACACATCTATACTAATACAATAAATGCAAAAGTTAAATTATAATATATGTTTGTTTGTCATGCTTTCATGGCTATAAAACTACTGAAATAACATCAATAGATGCTACAAACTAAGCTTGCATTCCAAGAAAGAACATTGGCTAATTTTATTATATGATTATGTGAAAACTAAAATTCAAATAGACAAAGTCCTGTTGAAAAAGTAGAAGAAATAAATGTTAAATATGCACAACTTCATTAAATACAAATTGAATAAATCTGTAAATAATATTTCCTTAACATACAAATCTATTGGTTCACTTTGTTCTATGATGAAAATACAAGTTAGCCCTAAAGAATAATCAATTATGTTTGAAATTTTACTAGCAAGCTAGCAAAACTGCATTTTAAACTTTTGTATATACCTGTTTCTTCTTCATGACTGGTGTAGTTGGTGCCCTGCATGGAGATCCTGGTTCAGTGAGCCGGTGACGACGCCTGCCTCCCAGTCTGAAATGCTGAGATGAAATATTCCATGTGGTGATTTTTATTTTATTATAGTAAAGGCTTATGAAGGCCATCTGACTTATGATGATTTGCTCCACTAGAAAGGGCATATAAATGGATCAAATGATGATTACTCTGCCAGTAATCACCACACCTTGTAAAGTGTTCTGCCCAATTGCATTTGTGCTCCATTACTGATAGATAGTGGTGTTCAAGGACAGAAAGAAGTATTGGCCATCCGGCGGCGAGAGGGGCAGTTGAAAATGTTGAAATAGCTATCATAAATGGAACCTCAATGAGACTGGCACAGAAGCATGGAAATCGGCACAAACAAAAAAGGTCTGTAAAGGGGTTTGTAATATGTTAAAGTAAGATTAAAAAGTTTACACGTAAATAACAGTGTTACAGTGGATCAAAAAGTAGATATTGGTTGCCACAGAAGTTTCGGCCATACTATACTATTTATTACGATTTTTTGGAATATTATAGTACTATTTTAGTGGTACGGCGGGTTCAGTGTTTGAGAGGTTTAATTTTTAGTGGTAGATGTAATTTATAAAGTTTAGTATTTGGTCCTGTTCTGTAAAAAAATAGAAGTATGACACAGCAGAAATTACCTGTGACAGATTCCCGAAAGTGTTTCTAACACTTCGAAATGTTCTTGATATCTTGTCAGCACCCGACTGCAGGGCCCGACGAGAGTTCGCAAACGAACTAGTCTTGAATATATTCTTGTTGTAGCAACCTTCCACATTTCTAAGGCTCTCCCTAGCCGGCGAATCGATAACCGAATCCTTAACAAAAGGATCCTTCATTTTGAACAATTTGTACGTCGCACTACGAATATAAATACACTAGCAGACTACTAACACTAATTTCTTCCTATAAATCTGTATAAAACTCACACTTCGATACACATTTTCGTTAATAGCGGTGTAAAAAATCAATCGTGCTGAACACGACAAAGACCGTTGCTTTTTGTTGTTTTTTTTTTAACGGAAACTTCTAATTTCTTTTTTTTAAGCATGAATAATTGGCTTTTGGCATCGCGTTTCAGTTCTATCGTCATATTACGTAAGTTGTTTAGCATTAAGTTTATTTAGTATTTACTATTTTAATTTCAAATTAGTTCTGTTATTTTTAAATAAAATGTTTGATTTAAGTGAAAATTAACTACCTACTAATCTTAGAACTCTTCCTAACCATATCCTCTTACTTTTTTATCTTACTATGATTACCCAGTCACTCGCCTCTCATGCATGAGGTTGTGTGGGTTCGATTACGAACAAGTACCAAGTAGTTTTTACAATTCATTTGTACTATGAAAAGGTTCAATGGGCAATGGGCTCGCCCCCTATTACATCGGACTAAAACATAACTGGCGAAATGTGGGTGTACTAATGGGTACACCTCTGCCTAACCCTTCGGGGATTACAGGCGTGATGTTATGTGTATAAAAAATTAAAAAGGTTTATTTTGGATATCACAGACATTGGTGAAGGAAACCATAGTAAGCAATCTGAACTTTTTAAAATCAATTTGAAGTTTGAAATCGCCAATCTGCTTTCAGTAAGTGTGGTTATCAATTAATACTCGTGTCTTCTCTGTTTGCAAAGAGGTACTCTAATGGACAATAATAGACTGGTGTTATTATTTTGTATTTATTTTTTAACGCCTTGCCAAACAGAAATGAAAGCATGGGTTTGATTTCCAGTTCGTGGTTTTTTTTATTGCGAAACTGTTATTGATGTTGCCAACAGCTAACTATTTGTTTCATCATACAAAAACGGCTAAATAACGTTATGTTAACTTATTCAAATAACAGTTTTTTTTTACTGTAAATGTGAAATAGTGCAGTGGAACAACGATATTATAACGATATTTTGTGTAACGTTACAATGAATGGATTAAATAAATTAATATTGATTTACTGATCAATTTGTTGTATTATTATCGCTAGTTTATAATAATTAAATTGAGTAATTGCCCGTCTCTGTTTTCTCTACAAAAACACAAGATAAATAACTAAGTTGTTTATTGCTAAGAATAAAATTACTAATATAATATAATTTATGTTAGATTATCCACGTTGATGCATGTAATAATCAATGACTGTCGAAAATGCTGCGAAACCTGCTGCGCCGAACAAACCCGCCCTTACGCCACCTGGGAAGTAACAAAAAATAATATAATTTCAATACTAAAACTGTAGGGGAGGCCTATGTTTAGCATTGGACATCCAAAACTGATAGAAAGGAAAAATTTTGATGATGATGATGATCGACTGAATATTTCTTATATTAAAAATTAAAATATTTTCATGAGAACAAACAACATGAAAAATGAACATTTTTGTGCCAAGTTTTGATCTTGCATTGTTGTTACATAATATCAAAGAAAGTATGTAACGAAGAACTAAGTGATATGATACTAGCTTTTTTGTGCAACTCCAGGAAGTCAAAGTTCATTCTTAACAAATGTCTTTTACCTATTAGCAGGTTACCTGCCTGCCAAATTTCAGCTTCATAGGTCAAGCAGCTTTCAAGTTTTCCTGACTATTATAATCAGAGGTTTAATTGGGGTTTAAAGTTACCACATACCAAAGACTGTCAAATTGGTTGGTTTAATCGAAAAGAATAACAGACAGACAGTGTTACTATTGCATTTTAAATATTAGTATGGCTTGCAGACATTTTTCCAATCAACAAACTAAACACAAAACTACTCATACCTCTTAACCCTATTAGGCCGCCCGTGACCCCACCAGCGTAAGTTCCATTTTTCCAATCAGTTTTCCCTCTAGCCGTCTCTATACAGCATTCAACACCCGAAAATACGGCACCAAGTATTGCGAAGTTCTTTGCGTAGCTGAACATTGATGTTTTCATTTCACGAAATATTTCTTTCGCAGTCTGTGTCTGCATTGGGTCTGTTATCCCTACATTTGGCATAAGGGATGATGTGAAAAGACCCACTGCCATTCCGAGACCGTAACCTGAAAAGATAATAATTTTCTGTGACCTGTACTGGGCTGAGGGGAGCTGAAGTATGGTTTGCAATGAAAATATTTTAACAATATCTCAAATATTGCATCATTGTATCTGCACCTCCATGCCATAGAGCATATTTTGCATATTGGTGGAAAATAGATCATTTGACCCAAGCTTCACAAAAAAGGCCAAGTATCAATGACTTTTTGGAGGATTACTATAGTATTTAGTCCTGTGAACAACATCTTGATGTTGATGCACTTTGAAAGTGCCTGTAAAGATTTAATTGACATAAATCCTTTTGATGTTGACTTAGTGCAGTTAATAAGAATGTTATTCGGGCGATTTAAGCCAGTGGCAGTGACTGTTTCAGCTTTTATTCAGTTTTTACTGCATCTGCATTCCCTGCTTGCAGTCAGGGGTCTAGTCGCGTGAAATAATAGGTACAAGTGGACGCCACGGAAGGTATTGGGACAGAACTTACCAATAACACAACTGGTCACCGATTTGAAGGTGCAGCTTTCAATAGTGGCCTCTATCATCTTCTCCTCATTAGTTTTAATGACCACAGGACCGAGGATCCTTGGTATTATGATATTATCGCGAAATCTGTGGTTGTTACCCACAAGGTACTTAATCAGGGAATCGTAGTCATCATCTTCCATAAATTTTGTTAAATTCGGGTCTGTAGGTGGTCGGTATAGTATACTCATTGTGAAAACCGATTACACTACCTCGTTCATAAACATAGAAACAGTTCATAAAAGAACACTATCGTTCAACAATCGATAATCAATTTTATAACCTACAAAGTATTCAGCTAATGTTTTTTCTTAGATGAAGTAGGTAATAAAATAATCTAATTATTCCTTCGAGATATTGTTTGACTGACATTGGTAATTTGAGGTTGACATTTAAATACCCAGTATAACTTGATACTATGATGGTGGCGCTGAAGGAAGTAAATTACAGTGTGTTGCACAGTTTCCAATTTCGCCGCAGGTCAAGAAATACTGGTTGATAATGTTAGCACAGGAATGTCAAGGGTAGCGGAAACTTCTCGGCAGTTCTCGTCTTTGACAGTTACGTTTTTTTATATTTACAAAGTTAGCTGTGAATTAATACTTAATTGGTAGTAGACCAGAAGCTTATTATCTGATGTATGTGGTAGAAAAATTCAAGGCGTAATATTCACAATAAATAGCCTTTTAAAAGCTTTTTGATTGAACATTGGATGAAAGTGCTAAATTAGGAGACGCAATTAGAAAAAAAAAATGAATGGATCTTCAATTCTTCAAGATTTTAATTTGGGTTGCCTACTGTTTTTTTTTACCAATCTCACCCAGAAGTATCGAACTTACTTCATTCTTCATTCATACTTATCAGAAAGCAAGCTTCGTGAACAACAGTAAACAAACGATCGATAGGATAGTGAATGTGTATTTTGAAGTCTCAATTTCATATATTTTACATAACTGCATTATAATGTCTGATTCTTCAGAAGAGGAGGATCTTTCACGTTTTAGAGAAGTAGTAGACACCTCTTTTACTAAATTGATAAACGAATCACGAGGGCAAACTGCGAAACAAGAAGTTAATGACAGTAAGTTTATTTATTTCGTCATTATTATTTAAAATAACTAACCTAATATTCTGATTTGATTGCAATGCAACATAGGATAGAGGTTCCATAGCTCCTCCAAACGTAATTTGCGAAAATATGTATTAAATTGAAGTATAACCTCACTTTAGTACAGGGCCGTAATCAGGTGCAAAATTCGATTTATAAAAAATATTTTATAAGACTATCGCAATTAAAAACTGTATTATTTTTTCAGATAAAGAAAATCCTAAATCTGAAAGATATTTGGAAGTATCGTCCCACTATAATGATGTAAAAGTTCCAGCGGAAATGCAAAAAAGAATTGGTGCCAAAGTATCTGCAATAATACAGAAAAAAATAGAATTTGTGGACATGCAAAAAGAAATTAAGTATGTTTTTAATAAAACGTGATTTTCATTTACTCACTGAATGTTATAAAAGCTAATACGAGTTCTGTAATAATTACCTATGTATATCCTTTTAGAAAACGGAAGATAAAAGGTGGTGTAAAACTATTTAGGGCTTCAGAAGGATTTTTGTCTTGTGAAGAGGCAAAGGATACATACACTGAAACACATAATATAAATTCAAAAAAGCTTAAAAATAAGAGAAGACAAACTGATATTGAAGATGGCTTGAATGAAGATGGTATTTCTTGTTTTGTTTACTTTTGATTACAATAAATAAAATTCGGAAATATTTTCCTACACATAGTTTTATAGCAGTTCCAGAATGGTTTAATTGAAACAATAAGCATACTTAGAAGTAAACCTATCATTTTATCTATAACTATTTGTACATGCTTACTAATGCAGCTGTATTCGTTTATTATTTCTAAAAGAGAGATACAGAGGAATAACTTTATTTGAATAACTATGTAAGGAATAAAGAGAAGGATATTTTCTGTATTTGGTCATAGAATACGACAAAATTTTGGGAGCCATTAATTTATGAATTTTATTATTTTATAGATAAAATAAATGCTGTTGCAGTCAGTGGGGAATCTATCTTGTCCAAAGAGGAAACAAAAATTTGGAAATCTAGAAGAAAAGAAAAACTCTTCAAATACAAAGGACAAAAGAAAAGTAAAGTTCTGACAGAGGTGGTATAGATACTGGCAACTGTTATATGGAAGAAATTGCAACGATGTTCCTGAAATGTACATAGTATCAATTCAAATAGGTTCAATAGCGGAAAGTTGCGGTGAACCACTTTTAACCTTTAGTACTTGTATTAAAGTTGAAAAGTGATCCACCGCCATTGTCCTCGTTATAACTATTAAACTACTTGTTAAACTGGTGAAATAAAAACTCTTAAAAAACATTAAACATTTATTTACAATAATCACATAACTACGAAATAAATATGTACAAAAGAACATTATCACATAATAACTGCATTCCATTAAGGATTTTTCTTTATAGTTTCCATAGAACAACCAGAATGAATAACTAGATAAATACATTTACCTGTACCTATCTCATAGATAAAATATGAAAGTCTTTTGTATTTTATTTCACTTTGGCGAAATTTCTGTAGTCAAATTTCTTCAAACTCACGAAAACATATCCTTCAGTTTTGCATAACAACTTTTGGGTAAATGAATTACAGTTTATTACAAAGTCTGTCTAAAATATGTTTTTGCTTGCTATTAACTATATTTAATGTATAAGAGCAATCATTTGACTTGATTTTTTGGTGGATATCATAAAAGCTGTTACAAAAATTAGTGGTGTAGCATGTCCTAGATGGGTCCTGTATTAAAACTTAATGGGACTCCCTGCTACGTAACTGCGGGTTCGGGCTCTGGGCCCCTGTTGCTCAGGGGCCTCGTATTTTTTATACAACTGATTTGAACTGATACGGCGCCAGTTACGCCCTTGATAAACATGTACCTAATACAAATTGGACAAATGCATGAAAAACATTGCAATATTTTCAAAATATTAGCACGAAAAGTTAATTTTAGACAGACTATTCGAAAACACTGCATATCCAAGAAAATAAATAAAATGTATTCAACAGAATGACACTGAGCTTAAAGTAGACTTAAAACAACTTATCCTATAACTTAACACTTGGACATAACTTACTGGTACTAACGACAACGCATATTTTTGAATAACGAATCTACCATCTCTGCAGACAAATTCAGTCGAAGACTTTTTTATGTACTGTAGGGACAGATGAACGAACTGTTTTGCTTACTCCTAAAGGAACATGCATTGTTTGAAAGAGACTAATTTTGGTTTTTTACTCATTTAGCTATAGCCGCGTAAAAATGATATGGTTTTTTGCGACATTATTAGGCGGATCCAAATATCGAATTGTTTTTGTAGTAAGTAATTACTACTTAGATTTTGGGAGATTCATATTTCCTAAAGAGATTTCTGCGACGATTTTGTCGTAACATTACTTTGAAAAAGAAAACAGAAATGCATCAATGATCATGCATAATTATTATCTTTGGAAATAATGCATAATGTACCAATATCGAGCTGTCGCTAAGGCCGTCTAACACAAAATCCTGTCATGCACCCATTTGTACTTTATTGCACCCATAGACATCCAGAGTACAGCCCTGGGGGCTTTCCAGAAACTTATAGTTCTAGTCCGTTTTGTTTTGCTGCAGTTCTTGACTGTAGTTACAAGTTCATAGTCTCATATATTTCATACGAACATTTACTGTCTATAGTCGTTCGCTAGGTGCGCTAGGTAGACTTCTGCCTGCGTTTCTGGCGGGGAGTTCGTCTTGAGTGAAAGCTCTGTTATCGAGTCCACTGGGTTTGACCACTGGTTCGTCTGTCGTTGCTGGTTTCTCAGTAGGGCCGTCCATCAGGAACATTGTTAGGAAGAACATTATGCTACCTGTGGATAAGACGATGTAAATTAGTAAAAAAATATCTTAAAAAATATATTAGTTTCAGCGGCAACATGCTACCGTTTGTGTGCAACCTTTTTTTTTTATTAATGACACTTTATATTTTTAATAACGACCAGACAAAATCTAATCAGGATTACAAATATCGGACTTAAAAACTTCAAACATACTTATGCCATAAAATCCAGCGTAGAAGATCATAATCGCTTCCCTGTAACCAATGACCTTCGACACGGGGTCCACGAGTATGGGCAGATTACCTCCCACGTTGTTCATGACGAATAGGAACACTCCAACTGTGGTGGAGCGGACTGATAGTGGTACTATCTCCACTAGGATGGCGAAAACGATGCCGAACCACATCTCAGCTGAAAAGGAGAAGATTTATGTTATTTAAGACTAAACTAATGAATAGTATTTTGATAATTTAGTCGTGATGAAACTGAATATTGAATCGAAACTTGCTTGTGGCATTTAATATTAGAATATATAATCAGTAATTCATCAAATGAGTAATATACAGATCTAGGGTCCATTAACTGTATTGGGCAAAGACGCTATTTTAAATTCAGTTGTTATAGTAGACTAGCTGTGCCCATGGCTACGCTCACATGTGCCTAGCTGTAATTTAAGAAGTATTGAATACTGTCATTGAAATTGTCCAGGTGAAGCTAACGTTTTTGGAGTTTTTACAACTCCAAAAAAAGAGCAGGTAAATACTATGTTAGGGCTGTATCTTTTATTTGTAGAGATTTCTTAATCGATTCATGTAATTGTTTATTGTTTGAAAACATGTGTCCATTAATTGGTCCCATATTAATTTCGTGAGGATCTGATGTAGACCTTCGAAGATAAACAGTTGGTAGGTAGTTTCGTTCGTATGCTTACCAAAGAAATAGGAGATAGCAAGAGTGATCATAGCCCACAGAGGTCCAAACACGACAGATCCGAAGGCAGGTAAAGTAGCGATCAGCTGAGACAGTGCAAGCACCAGCACTCTGGAACGAACGCCCATCTTCTCTACGTACCTGCACAAACAATGTAGATAAGAGATAGAAATAAAAAAAAAAATGCAGACAGTCCTAAAATATTCAGATTGAATTTTTATGCTGACTTCCAAATAATGAAATTACGTTATGAATGGCCAATGTTATTGCATTTTTTTGGGGCGATCCAATTACGAAGATAAACAAAGTATCGCCCGCACAGGTGAAGCTTTTAAAGGTCTCAGGACATTTTTTTAAGTAGATACATATTAAAATAAAATAAATAAATAAATAATTTTATGTTTGATTTCTAAAGGTTTTTTCTATAAATTTTGTAAACGAAATAGATTATTAATTAATTATTTTACAAATCTAACCCACACAACTGATCTTGAAATGGCAGCCACGTGGAAAACATGAGAAATTACGAATTAAATGAGATCATCAAAATAAAATAAAGATTTCTTACTTGTCCGAGATAACTCCACCAGCCACAACTCCAATGGATCCGATACCGACGGTGACAGCGAACAGCCACCAACCTAGGTCCACGTCAGGGAAGTAGTCACGGTAGTACAGGTCTGCGTTGTAGGCGAAGCACATGCCTCCTAGAAAACAAAGGAATTTGGCATTAGGATACAGACAGTGCTAGATAAGAGTAGGTACTTGAGAGTGAAGCTTAGTGGTGTGCCGTAAAGTCTAGATACTCCAAAGTAGACTGTTATATGTCAATGTTAGGGTCTTTGATGTTGGCTAGCAGGTGAGGCTGTCGAGTACTCCTTAGTCTTAGGCATACTAATGCTTTCGGCAGTAGAAGAGATGAAGCTGACACTAAATCAATAAGCATGCTCGATACTTAGCACAAAAAAAAACAAAAATCATCAATGTGAAAATGAAATGTGATAATAAAATATAAAAGTCACCCTATCCATTAGCCTTGAGAACGTAAACCTTAGACTTGCCTACCACTTATTCGTAATGGAAATTGACGCCGGGATAAAGAAAATGATATAGTTAAATTGTCAGCTAAAGCTCCTTCAAATGGCTTTATTAAATGAATTTCCTGGCTGACCTAGTTGAGGTCGAAAGGAAGACATAAATGAGGGACTGGCTTATCCGTCTATTTGAGTGCGCTTTACTATAAGAAAGTATTATTTACAAGAAATATGAAGAAACATGGGTGAGCCAATGGACCAGGGTGGAGGGGATTGCAACTTGATATAAATGGAGGATGGGGAAAGTATGAATAGTACGTGATGATGATTTTTTAAAATTACAGTTAGCAAAGTAGGTATTAAATTGCAACAGAATTAGTAAATGCATTTGACTTTCGACGTGCAGAAATGATCGGTCAAGCAAATCACCCCTCTCCACTCTTCTTTGGCGACGTCCATTTAAAAAAATGGAGCGTTTATTTGTTCGACGCGCTCACGAAACTCGTAATCATTCTACCAATACAAAACACTCGAGATCGGACCCACGAGACTCCTGTACGAATGCTGCTGAGCTGTTCCATCTCGCAAAGGACTAGGAGAAATAATCAGAGTTGACAGTCAATCTTCAGCAATTGAGAAAGACCCTATAAAAAGAAAAAGACTAAAGATCCTAACTGCGAATTAACAATTTGCTTCTGACAAAATAGAATTATGTTTAATATACACAACAACCCTCCATTTCGTCGCGCTTCACGTTTGCGACTCAGTGTTATTACTTTGTGATTTAGAATCTCATTCGCTCCTGTGTACAAATTGTGTGTCGCTCGAGAAAAAAAGTTGTTACAGGGAGAGCGTTTTAATATACGTGTGTCAATATTTTCTTACGTAAACATAAAGAGAAAATGATTTTAAAAATTGCTTTTTCAATGAATTTTTCGCTGTTTCGTGTGCCATTTGGATTTTGTTTTATTCTGCGATTGGATTTGATATTAAAAGATAAGAAAGCAAGTGATGGTCGTTGTTTACGAAACTGTTATCAATATTTTACCTTTTCCAATCTTTTAATACGTACCGCTACAAATTATGCCACAGGCTTAATTTTGGGAAATCTCAATGAATACTGTCATCAACTTGCTAAGCAGCCATATGTAAGTACGTACTCGTTTTATAAACATAAATTATATATTCATATTACAAGAAAATTATTAAACTTTACAGGCCTGTCTCTTTCAGCCGTAACAAATACAATTAGGCTAAAACGAAGATGCTTTAACATTGAATAAACTAACAAACAAAGACATCTTGAAACAACTACTTACAAAGGATTGGATGTGACAGACTCTATTATGCGGAGAGGTTTGCGCCCTCAAGTTTCGGGTGACGGGCCCAAATCCGGCCCTGTCATTTTTAAATGCAAAAACTTTTTTTTATAATGTTGCTTAGCATTAAAAATAATATTCTATCACATCATTACAAAAAAAAAAAAATATGAGAATTTATTTTTTGTCCTGCCTCGTTGGTCTTGTGGTCGAAGAGCTCGAAGGGTTAGGCAGAGGTGTACCCATTAGTACCACATTTCGCCAGTTATGTTTAAGTCCCATGTAATAGGGGCGAGCCTATTGCCATCAACCGGGCACACATCCAGACTCCGATGCTGCTACTGACCAACTCTTGATGGAAAAATCCAATAGCACTTTGCCCGACCTGCTAATTGAACCAATACCTCTTGCTCAGCAGTCGCGCTTTGCGACCACAAAACCCACGAGGCAGTTAGTGGAACTCAAGTAAAAACCGTATGTCAGTCATCGTGGCGGACTGTCAAGCTCTCTTCGTTCTATTTTCAACGGTTTACTTAGTTATTTCGTTTAATAGGATAGGTACAACTACATACAGTTTTTATCTTACAGCCAAGGGGTTATGGCAACTTGATTCTTGGAACAAATAACAATGATATAAATATCTGCTATTCTTGCAAGGCACTTTTAGTGTAGGTAACATTAATTCGACCTTGGATTTCGCGACATGACAAGTCTATTGCCGTGACTGGCAGGATACAAACAGCAAACTTACATTTGCGTTTCAAAACTCGTTCGGAAGATAAAACTTTGCAGTTTAACCCTTATTGCAATGAGATAAAGTATGAATAAAAAATAAGGGATTTTTAAAAATAGAACATGATATTGTAGTTAGAGGTATTGTCGTGAATAAGGTTTTATGCAGGTGAGGTAGACTGTGTAACCAGCCAGTCATGCTATGTTGTTATACTACATATTCATAATATTAATCAATGAAATAAACATAATTAATGATTTATATCCTGGTATGACGAATAAAAAACTTATTTAAGGGCTAATTCTTTCAATCGTCAGAAAACTCTTAACGGATGGATAAATATGGCGGTTTGACAGCTTTTGTACGAAAAATATGTCAAACTGACATATTTATTCTTTTGATAAAAGTATGACCATTGAAAAAGCAGCCCAAAATGTCATAATTATAAAGTTCTGACCCGATGAACCGGCAAAGGACCAAGAGCGTTTACATGTCACGATATCTCATACAAACCACCAAGTCTAAAACTAAATAACCAAATGGTATCTAAGGACTCACCACAATGTCTGATGGAGGCGGCGAGGCACAGCAGTATGATCCTGGGCTGAGCGATCACGTGCCAGATGGTGACCTGAGGCATCTTCTTACCCGACTCGAGGGTACTGTCGCCCGCTTTTGTGGTTCCTAAAAGAAAGAAGGATTTTGTTAAATTTTTGAAGAAAATGTTGAGCCTATTCTGTACTTTTCTTGGTGGGTGAAGGTACGTTGTCGGCAGTAAGAGACTCTTTAGTAAAAAACATCATCTCATCATCACAACATCATCATTTATCCTGAACATATCAATTTTGCTGAGAACTCCGTAAAGCTGATGGACCTTCAACATTATTCGAATGACGAAGGATCAAGTGCTATGGTGGAACTTTGAAATGAAACCTCATAAAGAAAAGCGGAATATAGCTGCTAGTTTGTTTGTACCTTCTTCTCCAATAGTAGTTCTGGAAGGTTCCCGAAGCGTGAGGAAGGTGAACAGAGTGATGATCACACCAACGATTCCGGCTCCGAAGTAGCACACACGCCAGCTCTGTGGGAACATTTGATAATAAGTTTGGACTCTAAAATAACTAACACATTAGTCATTTTATGATATTTATATTTTATGATACCAACGGGGTACTTAGTCGAGTTTTAGTACTAAGTGATAGTTTAGTTAGGGTAAATTCTTAAATTTATGAGCAAGTTAGGTGCCTCATCAATATTATTGACTGGTGCAGATATGATGTAGACATTAACTCTTAAATATGAAAAGGATGTGGTTATAAGAGAACGAGACTCACCAATCCCCAAAAATTGACATCAGGAATGTACCGTCCAACGGGGAAGGCGATACCGTATCCTCCATAGATTCCCCAGTTGAAGATGGACAGCGCCAAGGCCCTCTGTTTCTCAGGGAACAAATCCGTCAATATTCCTGTAGCGAGAGGATTGCAGCCGGATTCTCCAGCCGCCATGATCATGCGCAGTACGACGAGATGCCAGTACTCCTTGACCGTGCCCATCAGAAGGATGGCGATTACGAAGACTAGCGTGCAGAACGAGAGGATTCTTGCTCTGTTGTATCTGTGGCGATTAAATATGAATTACAATAATGCAGGCTAACAACAGCAATGAGAGTTACCAATAGGGAGGGGTACTTTTACTTCCAAGATATAACCTCTCTAAACAAACATTTTATTTTAGCCCTGAAAACCCGTTTTTTTTTTTTAATTAACTGTATTTGATTTTTAATTGCTTTCAAATTAATAAAATGTTAGTAAATGGAGTTGTCATAAAAAAAAATGTGATTTTGATTATCATAGACATAACATAACCCTCTCGTATTTCATTAAAACTCACGCGCAACTCATCCACTGTTTTCCATATAAATTCTACACTTACTTATCAGCGACCACGCCGAGTATGACCCCGACGACAGTGAATACTGCCATGAAGGCGGGTCCAGCCAGAACCTGGTAGTCTATGCCCAGTCCATTGTAGCCCCATTCACAGTACCGTGTCCCGTTCAGCATGAGAGTCTCGCATCTGTGAAGAAAAATGTGGGTTACTGTCAGTCAGGCACAGTTGATAATTAAACTATGGTTATGTTATGTAATATCAAAGAAATATTTTGTTGAGTTTTGGCTCATTCTTCCCCATAGAATTCTACTGCTTCAAACGAGCAACTAGCTTAAACTTTCAGATTGACCGGCTCGCAATTAACTGGTGCCCGACGTGCAATTAAATGGTATGTTTGAAATAAATGGTTTTAAGTTTGAGTTAGTACAGTATTGCGTTGACAGCGGCAAATCTCTATGGAGACTATTCCAGTACGCAGATGATATTACAGTGCACAAGTGTGTGCGCAAATACAGATGCTATGCCTCATCTCTCACTCTCAAAGTTTGATGGAACAATAATCCGACGCAACCGGGGAGAGATCAGCCGCAGGGCTAACGGCTTCACGTATTTACCGAGCTACGGGGGTGTCACTGGTCACACGACCAACTTCAAAACCTTGGGTTGCTATTGAGAAATTCATAATGGTAAAAACCCAATAACACTTTCCTTTCAACCTTGGAATGGAATGGGCCCACGCTCAATCTTAGATCACAAGCCCAACGGGGCATTCCATCATTATGTTGAATTCCCGACCCTCGCTCGAGCGAATTAGCTGTCGCCTAAAGTGAAAGCGGATATAAGATTATCCAATCAAAGGGAAGTAGAGATTAGCAGAAAACCAAATCAATAGCCGCAGGTCAGATGAATCTGTTCCATTATCTCTTACGTAATTATTATCTTTTTGTTATACTTCATTCGTGATTGCTTATCTATCTGTAGGGCGGAGATTATTATATGTTTTTGTTTCGGATTAATGGTGCTCGTGGCTAAGTAATAACAGCCGCACGGGTCGATCCATCAGGTTAAGTTACGCTTGCCTGGTCCGTGGATGGGTGACACACCGAGGTCGAGACTTCTCCATGCTTCGGAAAGCACATTAAGCCGTTGATCCCGGCTGTCTTACGTGGATCTTTGACAGTCGATACGGGTCGTCAAAAACTCGGAAGCCCGAAAGTCTGACAACCAGTCTTATCAAGGGGTATCGTTTTATCTTAATGTTGTTTGTTGGTATCGTATTCATTTAAGTACTTTTACTCCTTAAAAGATGTTTAACGAATTCAAAGTTGTGTTCTATACAATATAATATGTTGCTTTATATTTCGCAAATTCTTTGTTATGGAGGCGTAAAACCAATTACCTTCTTCAATATTTAGACCAAGGTCCCAAGGAGGTGATATGTCTTCTATCTAAAACTCCTATAATTTATCTGTTGTTATTATCATTATTACACCCTGTAAATCATTGTGGGTGTCACGAACCACTGTTTATATTGACAATAAATCATGGTAAGATATAGTTTATAAGCTGTTTATGTGTCCGTAAATATGTAAAAGTTAAATTGCGTGCGATAAAGTTTTAAAAGTTCATTATAATTTTTGAGGTGGATTGTGGTATGATTTCTTTATCTACAAAATAATTATTCTGTGGTACCTAAGTCATGCATTATTTTAATTTCAGAATGACATTCATTTAATTGAACATTACTTACTTAGTCAGTAAATCGGTGGAAGAAAACATGGTAAAGAAACATGGACTTATAATTAACTATCGACCCGCCTTGCCTTCGCACGGGTGCAATGTAGATACTAACTAAACGTAAACCTTCCTCTTTAATGACTCTCTCTATTAATGGCATTAAAATTCGTTGCGTAGTTTAAAAGATCTAAGCGTACAGACGGCAGAAAGCAACTTTGTACTACTATGTAGGATAAGTCTGAAATGGCCAAACCGGCTTGAGTAATCGTGGAGATCAATGTTCTATTATCAATGACACAGACTAGTGTTAATATCACTGGTGACTGGTGTATTAAAACCATTTGTAAGTATTTATGTGTGTTACCTGCCATTCCTCGAATAAACAGGAACCGATAAATTACGTTCAAAAAGTCTCAATTTAATCACAACACCTGGGGTTATAATATCCGTCCACGAAGCAAGTATCCGTCATTAGAAAATACCTTTTGATACAAATATGAAAAGATTCTGACTTCCGATTCTTTACAAAAATGGGAAAGCGCACAACAAAAGCCGAGGGGTGGCATCTGATCGAAGAGGGGACGATTGTTGAACGATGAGTCAGATTAGACAAGATTACTGAAATTATTTTTAGAATCCAATTAGATTTCGTTAATGATTAAGGAGTTGGCACCAGATGTTTAATATTAAATGTTTAATTTATGATTTTCCCTTCTCATTGGGGAGCTTTAAAAGGCATGGCAAGGTGCCTTTGAATATTGCATTTTTAATACCTAAGGCAGGGATGGCGAACCTTTATTGGTGGATGTTTTTCTTACAGGAATTCGAAATAGAAAACGCATTTCTTATAGAAAAAAATAAGCTGTCCTACTGCCGACAGACGTGGAACTGTGTACGTTTGTTTGTTTGAACGGAACTCAGAAACTGATATACCGATTTGAAAACATCTTTTTGGGTTATATACCTCGTTATAGAGAAAGCGTATAGGCTATTTATCATCACAGTACGACCAACAGGAACGGATCAGTAATCAAAGACGACTTAACGCCAGTAAAACCCCGGGGTACGCAACATAACGCCTGTAATACCCGAAGGGTTAGGCAGAGGTGTACCCATTAGTACAACCACATTTTAACAGTTATGTATAAGTCCCATGACGTTGGGGGCGAGCCTATTGTCATCAACCGGGCATAAATCCAGACTCCGAGGCTGCTACTGAATAATCCTTGATGAAAAATAACACTGCCCGACCTTGGAATTCAAAGTCAAAGTCAAAGTCAAAACATTTATTTCAATTAGACCATTTACAGGCACTTTTGAATTGTCAAAGAGTCGGTCAGTTAGTCCGAAAGTTGAAGCTAGTTGCTCGTTCCAAAACGGAGGTAGGCCTCTATGGAGAAGAACGAGCAAGAAACTCCACGGCACTCTTTTAAATTAGGTTATTACAAAATCTTGGTTACATTATTCTTGTCGATTCTATATGTGATCACAATGGAGATGAATAAGTATAAAATGGTAGTAAAAAAAGCCATAGCAGTTAAGAGATGACCAATCCCAACTGACAGCACTCGTTCACGAGCATGACGCATGGATCAGCACCACCTAGCTCAACCATTATGGAGGGAGCCAAATGATCCAACACACGCGCCACCATCAGCGAGACATTTGAGTGAGCATGACAAGCTCTCAACTGCCATGCTTATTAAGTCAAAACACATAGTAAAGTTACTATAAATAAAAATGCTCCATGGTACTCACATTTACAAAATTGAAATAAATGATATTAAATTATACAATACTAACACTTTCAGTGTAATTATTCGATGGATGACTTTGATATGTAAAAAATAAAATAAAAAGTAATCGTACTGATAACAGTAAAAGTTATTCAGGTCGACATAAAAAAAGGGTAAGAAACATCATTCTCTTAAGAAAAAAAAAAAAAAAAAAGATCCTATTAAGTGAGCCCGAGTGGCTGTGGAGCAGGACTAGCATTTAGCCAAGCATTTTTGTCCGTGATATAATCATCTAACTTATAATATGCTTGATTACATAGTGTGCGTTTTATGCATGTCTTAAATTTTCTCTCATTTAGTTGGAGAATATCGACTGGTATTTTATTATAGCATCTTACACAGTACCCCATAAAAGAAGTGCTTACTTTCGACAATCTGAAACTTGGTTGATCTAATTTGTTCCTATTTCTAGTATTAAAATCATGTCTATCACTAATTTTCTTAAAAAGATGAAGATTTTTTCGAACATGCATAATGTTTTCATATATATATTGACAAGGTACCGTCATGATGTTAATTTTTTTGAACAATTCCCTTAGAGACTCGCGTCTGCCAAGATTATAGATGGCTCTGACAGCCCTCTTTTGCAGAACAAAGATAGAATTTATATCTGCAGCTCGTCCCCAAAGCAAAATACCGTAAGACATGATGCTATGAAAATAACTAAAATAAACTAGTCTCGCGGTATCCACGTCTGTTAATTGTCTAATTTTTCTGACAGCGTAAGCGGCTGAACTTAACCGCCCTGCAAGAGATGTTAAGTGGGGACTCCACTGCAGCTTTGAATCGAGCGTAATCCCTAGAAAAACTGTCTTCTCAACGAATTCTAGCATGTCCTTGTTCAATATAACGTTACATTTACTCCCTCTAACATTAGGTAAAGCGAATCTTATACATTTCGTTTTTTTCTCATTTAACACTAAATTATTAACAGTAAACCAATTGTGAACCTTAAGCATAGCGTTATTTACGTCGTCAAGGTGCTGTGCTTGTCTATTTACTCTAAAAATGAGTGAAGTATCATCAGCAAATAACACCATTTGTGGTTGGTTTTCTAGTAAATGAGGTAAATCGTTTATATATACTAAAAAGAGGAACGGACCCAATATTGAACCCTGCGGAACGCCCATCTTTACTTTTAAGCTTGATGAATTTACACCGTTTATTTGAACTTGCTGTAGTCTATCATTCAAATACGATTTTACTAAGTTAAGTGCTAGATCACCGAGACCGTAATGCTCAAGCTTTAGGAGCAGTGTTTCGTGATTCACGCAATCGAACGCTTTAGAGAGGTCGCAAAAAATGCCAACGGCATCCTGTGAGTCCTCCCATGCATTAAAGATGTGCTTAATTAAAGTAACACCGGCGTCAGTAGTACAACGTCCTCTGGTGAAACCATATTGTTGATCGTGTAGGATGTTGTTACAGTTAAAATGATTGAGCATTTGATTGAGCATCACTTTTTCAAACACCTTGCTGAAAACCGGCAAAACCGAAACAGGTCTGTAATTATTGGTGTCCTTGCTATCTCCGGATTTGAAGAGCGGTATAACTTTGCTGTACTTCATTAAATCCGGGAATATCCCTTGGTCTACGCACAGATTAAATATTAAAGCTAAATAGGGTGCTATTGTCTCAATAATAGATTTACAGACATTAGTAGACATGCCCCACAGATCTTCGGTAGCCTTGATCTTAAGCTGTTTAAAAGCCTTTAAAACGACCACAGGGTTAATGTGTTTAAATTTAAATTCATTAGGACAGACTGTAACATTCCCTCTTAGTAAGTCAATAGCAAGTGAGGGTGAGGAATCTAAGATTTCAGTAGTTTTAATTGGAATACTAGTAAAGAATTCTGCAAATTCCTGAGCAACATCGATATTACTGCTTATGACACCTTGGGCAGTCTCAAGAGTGTAATCAGTATTATGTCTTTTGCTCCTATTTGTTTCGTTATTGATGATTTTCCAAACTGTTTTTATTTTATTTTCTGCCGATTTAACTTTGTTGCTAATGCACAAGGATTTAGCTGCATTACACGCATTTTTAAAAATTTTTGAGTAGGTAGCAACATGCTTATTAAAAGTTTCAGTATTTATGTAAGGCTTAAGGCCATACAGCTCAAAAAGTCTATCCCTGCTTTTCCTAATACCTTTAGTCGCCCAGTCGCTAAATAAAAACTTAGGGCAAATAGTTTTGGATTTTTTCTTAAAAATATTATTAAACTCTGTATGCACTACTGAACAGAATTCTTCATACAAAGTATTACCATTATTCATATTAAAACCCTGGACACATAATTTACTAATTAAAATGTTATTAAATTTATTTAAATTACGAGATGTTATTGGTCTCGATTGTATCTGCACTTTTTGTAATGGTGTGTTGCACTCGAAAGTGACGGTTAGTCCGCTGTGATCCGAAGGAAGATAATTAACTATGCCTTTATCTAAGTAGTCGCAGCAACAAAAAACATTATCAATACATGTAGCAGTAGTCGAAGTTATTCGTGTTGGTTCAAGAAACACATTTGACAAATTGAATGATTTAAAGAGACTAATAAATCTACTGCTATTTGAATTATTTTCTAAAATATTAATATTAAAATCACCACAGATTATTACTGATTTATTACCAGTAGCAAGTTTAGTCAAAACATCTTCCATTATAGTTTCAAATATAGAATAATTCTGATAATTTGGGGGTCTGTAAACGCACACTATAATATGCTTATCTAGCTCAACACTGGACAATTCAATAATATGTTCAATTGATAGTTCAACTATGTCTTTACGGGGTTTAGATTTGATACTATTTTTAATTAAGATAAGTGAACCACCACGCAGCATGGATTTGCGGTTAAAACAACTACTCACATTATAGTTCTCAAAGTTAATTAACATTTCATAATCTTTTAACCAATGTTCGGTTAAACAAATAATGTCGAACATTGTCTTTTCTAAAAAAAGTTCAATTTCTAATTGTTTAGAAGAAAAACCTTGAATATTCTGATGTAATAGTTTTAAGGAATGATGTTTAACCCCCTTTTTACAATTTAATAAGTGATTGCTAGAAGATACTTTGTTGTTAATAAATTTAACTATATTGTTATTAGTACCTTCTGTTGTCTTACATTCTAGTTTAAAATATTTGTGCTTACCACGTTTACATTAGTATTATTACTAAATATTGTGGTGCATATAGTGGAAGACTTCGACATACTACTTATGTCTGAGTTAATATTTAAAGCTAATAGCCAAGCTATCCGACGTCTAAAACTAATGGGCAGATACGCTGTATCCCTAGTCGATTTCAATTTTTCAACAAAACTGTTGGTGTCAAAAAATAAAAGTTTGTCACTATGGTGATTAACCAAAAATTGCATATGGTTATTTAATAAATGTATGTTATTATTTTGCCTCTTTGAGAGGTTTACAAAGTACGGAAAAGCACACAGTATTATTTTCCGACACTCAATTTTCAAAATTTCAGTGATCCTATTAGTTAAATCGTCTTTTGTAACATTAGTACTATTTCCTACTAATATAGAAATAATTGAATTAGGATCATATTCTTTCCTTAGTACGGTAGACATAAGTTCATTATAAGCTGTACCAGGCATGCAATAATTTACAGAAGAATGCATCAGGTTGTTGTTTACTAATTTACCTAACCCTCTCCCTAAACTGTCAGAAAACATAATAGGACAGTAACAAACTTTATCAAAAGGTATAGAACTACTGTCTTTCTCAGGCTGGAGAGCCTCAAGATAAGATTCCTCCTGGATGGTACCTAGAGTGGAGCTGACAGGCAGCGGGTCCACTTGGTCTGTATTGGAGTTACACATCTCCACTAATTTATTTGTGGCAAAGATGTGCTCTTTTATTTGTTTTTCAGATGTCACATATTTTATATGAAGAGAATGTAGTGACTGTTCAAGCACCTCAATTTCTGACTGAAGGCGTTGAGTGTCCACCTCATAAATGTTTTTACTGTCCTCTAATTTTATTTGAAAATTATTTAATTTATTAATAAGAAAAACACGTTCTTTCCTTAATTTAATATTATTGGAATAGTGTTTTTGTTGTTTCTTATATTTATTGCATTTTTTAATAATCTTGTTGAACTTAGCATATTTTTTAATTTTATTTTGACTCACTGTGTAGCTACTATTATTATACTTTACTAAAGAATCTTCAGTGAGGTCTATTGTTATTAAGGAATTTGGGTTACAATTACTTTTAATTAATTCATTATATAAGTGGTCTGTTTCTCTTGCCTGAGTACATACTTTTTCCTTTTGCAACTTTGTAATTCGTGCATTTGCATGAATTAGTTCTTCTTCCAAGTCCCTAACCTTACACAACGCCTCCTCATACAAATTGCTACAATTATTGAACCCGTCGGTGACCACCCGCAGTTTGTCCCGTTCATCGACAACATCCAGGAATTGCTGATGAAGGTCCACTAGCTCCCGCTTCAGGCTTGTATTTTTGTCAATGATTGACTTGACTTCCTCTTCACAGTCATCCCTCTCCTGTAGCAGTTGTTGGCATTGGATGTTTGAAGCCTTAAGTTCTTCGAGGGCCGTTCTTAATTTAACCTCCATAACCTGAGCAGTAGCCTTACGGGTCATCACTGACATGGTTACAGGAATAGTTACTGAAATTAGAATAAAAGAAACGGTGAGAACTAATCGAATAGACAAAAGTAGGAAAGGTGTGTGAAATGAAAGAAAATAAGTGAAAATACAATAAGATAGCTAGTGTTTATATGTGGAGAAGAAGTGAGGCAGGATGCTGATTGATGATCAACAACTATGTTAACTTGAAATGCAAAGTTACAATAATTAAATAAAGTTAACTAATTTCACTTTTCCCTTTGTGGGTACCTAGTACTTATGTTATGATAAAAGTTTAAACTATTATATCAATACTACAATGTAAATTAGGTAAACTGTATTGATCAGTATACTCCTACAACAGTTAACGTTTTTAAGATAGGTACCAAGTTTCCTCTCCTGTGTGAAGACAAATGATGAAGACTTAGTGGAGTACCTACCAATTAAATTAAAACAAATTCAACTGGAACTCAATGAGAGTGTGTTACTAACTTAAGTGACAATTGTGTGCTAAATTATGACTATTATAAAATAAAAGTAAACAATACTCCCCGATTTAATCCGCAGGTTGACATCAGCTGTTCGAAATAGGTTACCGGTAACGGTGGATAACCAAACACTCAAGTTTTACTTTGTTTTTTTACGGGAAAACAATAATCCCGGTTTATTATGCACTTATATTTGTTATAGATATAAAATTACACCTTAATTTTACTTAAATATTAATTAAAACAAATTTTAAAAAAATTTCAAAAAAATTGAACCTAAGACCTCACGTTCAGCAGTCGCGCCGTTGTATCTTTTGCAAATTTTATGATAATTTAAATAAAATAAAAGGTTACTGTGATTTCAGCTGTTGCAAATTGGATTCGATCAAACATTTGACAATTATTAGCATGACCGAATTATTTTGTCACGTGTCACTATAGGCACGCTTGTCATTGGTTTACCATCCCTGGCTTATGGCAAAAGATGCGGGAGGCAGGAGTAGGTGCTTATTAATATGCATAGGTTCACGCCTGCAGTCCCCATGGGATAAACAGGGATGGAGGTTCCGTGAAATGGTGCGTAAAAACAAACTCTTGTCGTGTCGATGTGTGTGATAAAAGGCTGAGGAATTTGTATGTTTCTTTAAACACGTTAATCTCAGGAACTACTGGTCCAATTAGAGAAAATCCTTTGCGTTATTTAGCCCGTTTATCAAGGAAGGTTATAGGCCCTAGAATGTTACTCTACGATCAACGTAACTTAACGCGAATGAAACCGCGTGTTATAGCTAGTTCAATTATAATGAAAGAGAAAGATCTTAAAATTGATACCTCATTGTAATAATAAGCGTCTGTAAGTTCATTCACCGCGTTGTTATAATACAAAAGGAACTAAGGCTGTAGCCAGACGGGCGAATTAATTCACTGTCTAAGCTTATCTGTCCTTTTGTAGGAACTTCATGACTTTTAAATCATTGTTCTTTTTTGAGATTCAAAGTATTCCTTATGATTTTTTATTACAGGTCTGCTAACTCCAAAACAAAATGAAAAATCTTTTTTACAATAAAAGACAACCGCCTTCAAAACCTACATAATATCACGCCTGTGATCCCCGAACGGTTAGGCAGAGGTGTGTTTTTTAGTTACCCATCTGAGTCCAAAGTATGTACAATTTATAAAAGAGAGAGGACGAAGTTCTTATGGCATTATAAAAAATATGTACCTCATCAAGTTATATAATGGGTGAATATCATTCTTCCACGGCTCTTAGGCTACTAGTGGCTAATAAAATTAGGAGATGGGCGTGAATCATTTCTCATATTTAAAAAAGTTGTTTGATCGTAGCACAGTGCGAGCTACGTCGTAGCATGCGTATGAGCATTGATAAGAGAGAATTTAATAGCTACGGAAGGCAAACACACCGGCTTCGACAAAATGATGATTCAAATCGCAAAAAGAAAGTGTTCGTATTTATTACATTCATTCAGTACACAGTCATTGAAAATTTACCCGAAACCTGAAAAGAGGTCATTGTACTCATCATTAAGAACAACTTTTACTATGGGACCAACCCTTAAATCATGAAAAAAAAATCAGCTGTTCAATACATTACGATCGTGTTGTGAAGCGTTTTTATAGGGAACAGCAGATTATTTTTACCCTGTCTAAAAAATATTCCTGGTTTTTTTTTTGTATTATTGATTCGTGATGAGTGGGTGATTCTCAAGAATCACTAACATACCTCCTTGAATTTGGCAAGGGTTTAAAACTGCACCTAGTATATTTAGCCGTCTGTACACAGCCTTAAATTTAAGCTATGTGCAAGTTATCAAAACAATATGAATTTAATATGGCAACATTGCCGGAGGGGCGCTGTCTAATCAAGTTATAACTTAGTTAAACTTAGTTGTAATAACTAGTTACTTGTTTGGCTTTATTGGTCTCATGTTATCAATATGCAAGTGCACTGCGCTTCGAGGTGAATTGTGAATTAATTTGATGCGAACTTGCTTGAATATTAGTAGTTTTTATATTCGTGAGATCGATGAGGGAGTTCGTTGAACTGGGCAAAAACCTCTTCTCATACAGAGATGGCACGAGTATTGATCACCAGAATTCTCCTATATTCTCGACCTGTTAAAAAGAAATTAGTATGGTACCCGATGGGACGAATGTAATTTTCAAGAGAAAAAAAAACCCAATATTGAATAGATATTATATAGTTGCCTTTCGGTCTGCAATAGGTGCAATGTGCTGACATGATTCTCCCGACACAGTCAAAGTCAAATCATTTATTTCAATTAGACCATAAAAAGGCACTTTTGAACGTCATTTACAAAAGAAAAGAAAAGTTGGCACAGGCACTGGTAAAGGCATTATTAACTACTTGTTTAAAGGGAGGCTCCAATCACTAAGCTATTTTTGTTAACATTGTTGTCGAAGTAAATGATTTGTGATTTTTCAATTGTTGATTGATTCCTATCACATTAAAAAAAATCGCGTGATGTAACACATACTCATAAGATTAGTCATCAAACAAAAACTACTTGAATAAAATATGTAATAGGTACATTTATCTACTTATTTACATGTTTTTGTAGCAATAATAATTGAAACAAAAACATCACTCAAAACATAATTGATTAATTAGGTAATAATTATGGTGGGTCGAGGTATGAATGTGATATAAAAACAAACACGTTAGGCAGAGTTGAAAAAAATACGAACGTAGATTCATTATCACGCCGTCAATATTTTTTAGGATCTTTTATGTATTCAGATATATTTCCAAATGTTTTCATAGGCAGCATGACTGAACTTTAAACATAACATAACATTACGGTTGTAATCTCCGAAGGGTTAGGCAGAGGTGTACCTACATTTCGCCAGGTAATTGTGGGCGAGCCTATTGCCATCAACCGCGCACAAATCCAGACTCCAAGGCTGCTACTGAGAAATTCCGGATGGCATAATCCAGTAATACTTTGCCCAACCTGGGAATCGAGCTCATGTTCAGCAGATTGCGCTTTACGACCACTAGACCAACAAGGCAGTCAGTGAACTTTTAAAAGAATGTTAATTTTATTTTGTGTTTATTATTTTATCGCCAACAAACATCTATTTTGCCTACACTAATAAAAAATAATCTAGATCTTGTTACTGACCATGAAAACCTCTGAAGCACGTACCACAGTACCTACAACCATCCTAAAAAAACCAAAAACACTACTCGGCTGCGCACGCGACAATCTTTTTATTCCGCGCCATTTAATTTTCGAAACAGCTTGCCAAGTCACGATCTACCAATGAATTGCTTACAAACTCGACTGGACATCGCAAAAAACGTTTCTCGAAAACACAGGAGCAACAAGAAGCGACAAAACAGATCCTGATATCATGGTACCATTTTTTTTTTCAAGTTGTTTTTTTTTTACCTAACTTCCGCGTAGTAGCAAAAAGTTGCGTACAAGTAGTTCCTTTTATATACTTGATAAGAACCTAGGTAGCCTGGCCTTGCACTAGAATATCTAGACTTTTGTGGTCAGTATGCAAAGTAAGAACTAAGTGTTCTGGTATAACCGTTTACATGGTTTAAGTTTTTGTTTGTTTTGTTGTCGGTGTCTTTTTATTTTGCTTTGCCGACAGTTTTGTAGATCAGTCGGCAAAATGCAAGCCTTATTATAGGATCACTTTATTGTCTGTTTGTCCGTCTCAAACAGAAATTTATATATACTACTCGAGTTTGCTACCCCTTGGAGCACTGAAAAAATACACTTCTATGTCAACGCAATCTAAAGATTCTAAAAGGCCGTTTATGGCGCATATTTTGACACTCGCGAGGAAATCAAAACTTATAGGGGACTTCCAATTGACCTAGAATCATAAAATTTGGCAAAAAGCATTGCCATTTAGCACAAGTAAAGAAGCCAAACCCAACGCACGTCTTTAGAAGTTTTTAAGATAAAATGAATAAATTATAATAAACTTGGCCTTAACTTAACTTGGGTACACCTCTGCCTAACCCTTCGGGGATTACAGGCGTGATGTTATGTTATGTATATGTATAATAAATAAATAAATAAATATCTTGGGACAACTCACACACGGCTATCTGATCCCAAGCTAAGCAGAGCTTGTGTTATGGTAACCAGACAACTGATAAACTTTATTATTATCATTTCTAAGTAAATTCAACACTTACGACCAATATAAAACACATATTTTAATACCCTATTGTCCAGTTATTAAAATATATTTAATAAAAACTATTATGTACTTACATAGGTAGGTAATAGAAACTTGTTTAATTAAAGTTTATTGTTTCCTGATTAATATGGAAATTATATTCAGATGGCCTTGGCTGGATAGGTACATGGTACGTTGTGGATCATAGTTCATATTTTATGGCCTTTTGTATGGTGGGACCCTTTTTTTTATGGGTCAAACCCGCCTCACTATTCCAGCAAGAATCAGTATAGGTATTGTAGCTAGTCTTATGGGTACATTTTCAGTAAACGGCGATGCGGAATTGCGGACGAATTTTTTGATGCCATTTAGTTTTAGTTGCTTTTAATATTCTATTTTTTTCTTTTTGTAATAAGTATATGGGTTTTTCTAAAACTTTGTGCCAATTATATAAAATTAAGCAAAAACAGGTTTTCATTCCAATTACATAGCTAGGTATAACCCTTATTTGAGAATAAACACCAATAATTGGACTCCTTACCGCAAATTATAATATCTAAGGCGTAAATGCAGTCATTATACCAATTATGGTCAATAACTGCTTCAATAAGTCACTTGGTACCTAATTTATTGTTGGACTTGCTTATGCCCGCCGACTTGGCCTATAATTTTTATTCGCGTTACGTTTTTTCTAAAACAAATGTCTTATGTTACTCGGTCCAGCCGTTTAGGTGATTAGTCGGAACAAACAGACAAGAAAAAAATATTGTCTTTTTGATAGAACGATGGCAGATGGGCGCTATGTAGTTCCGTTATTTTGTGTGGGTAGCCCTTATAAAGTGAAGTTAAATAATTGATTTGATTATATTATGTTGTTGTGTATTTCCTAATCTGCGTAATTTTCATTAAATAAATTATATTCTTATTGTAAGTTGGGAAGTAGCTTGGAATACCCAAGTAAACAAATAAACGATTGAATACAAACATATTATTATGAACTCACATATACAAAAAACGTGGCAAAATAAATAGGTATTGACTTGATTTCTTAACTGTCATGTTTTTCCTTTACGTTATTATAGTGTTACCTCTCCTTTAAGTAAGTACCTACAGGTCAGTACTCCCTAAGCATCAAAAATCCGTAGGAGGAAAAATATTGAAAGGGATCATTAAAATCCTCAGACTGGTTTTAAAACTGCAATAATATATACTCCTTTCATTTCAAGTGACAAAGCAAATTTTGTGGTTTTTGAAAAGGTACTGGCGAACCTCCATCGATCCTCAAGCAAAGATAAAGTCAAGTGTCGTCATTGGACTTCCCAAAAATTTCGTTGCCAGAAAGGACAAGCTTTCAAGTTTATAAGGTTACCGACCTTACAATAAATCACATACCTATTGCATTTCGTCTTGACTTTTAAGATGTCTCTAAAAAGCGAGGAGACAGGACAAAAGTAGGCCAATAGGCACAAAGGGACGTTTGGCGTGGCTTGGTTTGTTAACCTAACCTTTTTTACAAGCTTTTAATTATTTATTTAAACTTTATGTACATGTAAAAAATAGACTGTACAAACGCGGACTTAATACCTTAGGCTTTTTATTCAACTTGCAATGTATGTTTGTTTGTTCGGGTGGCATCTTGCAACTCAATTTTGAAGCAGATACATTTAATGATTTTGCTGTGTTGTTTTTTCGGGATGGATAATCCTCGTGGATGTCCACCGCCCTGGGGAGGGCAAAGTAGGCTGTCAGACTTTTACAGACTAAAAACCACACAGGTGTTCCCTTCCCACACATACGTGTCTTCCGCGATGCCCTCCTTTGGTCCGTACCTAACCTAACCCCATACAGTACTCGTTACACAATGTTTTTGCCTAAGTATTGCTACCTACTAACAACAAAAACCAGCTCAATATCATTGTTAATTAAAAAATATAACAGAAATGCTTGTCACGCTTCGATAGACAGATACTAATCTAAATAGTCTTGTGTAATTGAGATCAATTGGCTAAATGAAAGATCTGTTTTATGTCACCGCTAATACGTAAAGTTCTGGCTAAGATGAGGTAAGCTATTGTAAATGTTGAATGACGCAGTTTCATGTGAATCAATATTATGATTGAAGTTATTTTATTTACTAGAATCTGAGTCTAAAAGTTGATTTCTCTATACAGACTTTGTACCTCCGTTTCATCCCCTTAGGGGGTGAATTTCGGAAAATCCTTTCTTATCGGATGTCACGTCATACAAAGAACACACCCTCCAAGTTTCAGGTCTCTAAGATCAGCGGTTTAGGCTGTGCGTAGATCCTTCAGTCAGTCATTCAGGAATTCAGGATGTATAGAAAATTTCGGGTAACCTATTAACATAACATATATTTTCTACATTACTATTTTTTTATTTTTTTTAGAGACAAATGGATAATACAGGTTGATTGTTAATTTACCAAAAACCTGTAAAGAGGTCACTGTACTCATGATTTTGAACAATTTTTACTATGATATCAACATTGAAATCATGAAAAGAATTCAGCTATTTCATGCATTATTATCTTTTGAAAGATTTTTAAAATGTGCATTTTGTATTAGGCTGTTTTATATTTGTCTAGAATATATAGTACACAAACCTTAAAATATTTCCATTTTTTCTTTCTAATAATTGGCAATATAATAATCGATATACTTGTTCCAATTATTGAGTCTTTATAAATAGAACTGAAATTGCGTTCAATCACGTTTTTACGCTTATTTAGGTAAAAATTACTGTAATATTTCCTGTATTATAATCTCACGGCTTTTCCTCAATTCTTAATAAGGAAAAGATCCAAGAAAGCTCCTTTAATTTTTACATTGTTACGGTTCATTTATTTAAGAAACGGTACAAAGGGGAGAAGCGGTGAAATTGTCCAGAATGCTTTGTACACGGCTTTGTTAATAAAAGATTATTGTGTCAAGGCCGGCGTCGGATCCAACCGATTTTCATTAGCCTGACAGTTGGACCCGATCGATATTTAAAATTGGAATGAATAATTTAGTTCTTGCTCGTCTTGACCCATTTATTATTGGATTAAAATATTGAATTGTGAAGTCAGCCATTGATTGGATAATATTATTCGTCGTTCACGTTTTATGAATGAATTATGTAAGTGCTTCACACCTATGAAGGTAAAAAATATCAAATTACTTTTGGTATTTATTTCCATAATTAAGATTTTATCTTCGTGATAGACTGAATTGTCGATAGATTAAATTAACTGCATGTTAAGATAGGTCAATTTTGTGAGCATTATTAAGATTCTGTTTTCTAGTGTTTTCTTTTTTATTTCGGTATAGCTTGACCTCACTAAAAAAACCTACTAGAAGCCATATTTCATGCAAGTACAATAAACAGTCTGTTGCTCTTGCATACAGGCAGCTAACTTATAAATGCTTTTAAACGATGTTTCAAGAATGTCAATTCTTATAAATCACTACAAGACCGCAATACCGAACAAAATAGCAAAATCGTTGGTCAAGCTAGGTGATTATGTCAATATTACTGAGAACGGTGGAAGTTTATGACCTGTTACTGTATGCATGTAGGTGTATGTACTTGTTTCCTGCCCACCTGTCCATAGCGACAATTTGTCATAAAATTAATATGCACAGCACCTACTTAATGAATAGCCTTCATAATTATAACATACTTTGTGACTCATAAAATATTTTTATGTTATTTAAAACGCAGTAGGCACGCAGTTTGAGATTTATAAGCATTTATTACTTCCTGAGAGCTTATTCATATTTTATTATTTGTTTACATTTTTTTGTTTATTCATATTTTTAATTAAATAGTTGTTGTTACTTTTTGCCTCTTCCTCCCCATCTTTCAAGCAAACATTTTGGACATCAATTAAGTTAACGGTTGAGAAGGAGAATTAACTGTAAGTTAATCAAGTTGATAGACAGCCTCCCAACTTTGGTCCTTACTGTATAAAAGGACCAAGCAAGTTTCCCACTTCAATGGAAGAAGGAAAATAAATTGCCTTCTTTTGAAAATATCGCCATTAAATAGAGTAATTACGAAAAATTAATATGATGGATTGTGTTAATGTGATTTTGAGTAATAAGAGATAGTCTTATTAGGGGCCGTCCATAAATTACGTCACACGTTAAGGGGAGGGAGTCAACGAAGTGAAATATTATGTAACAAGGGTTGGTAGATGTCACATAACAACATTTAAAGTATTGAAACGCGATACATTAAATGTATACCGAAGAACTTAAAATATCTAAATTATTTGATTTGAAAATGATGTTATATAAAAAATATTTGAAATGGAAAAAAAATAATTATGGAACTGCTGTTCTATTTTTAAAACCTGTGACGTCACATCAAAGAGGTGGGGGGCTGATGCGACCACCTGTGACAACGACGGGAGAAGGATGAAAAAATCATAAAATACGTGTGACGTAATTAATGGATAGAACTTTATAACTTTTGACATGTTGTTTATATAAAGTTATTTTATGTAACTGTTTAGGTTTTTTTTACCTTTTATACAAAGTTACCTTGCTAGATAGTTGTTAACTTTATTGTGCGTGTGGTCTTCTAGAAGTGAAAGAGTACACCTACATAATCAATTTCGATGACCATTATTTGTGTGTCATGATTTGTGTATATTTTTTGGTTGGAGATCCTAAATAAGTAAACATATTCAATCAGTCTTATTGTAAGTAGCAATCTGTGGAAAATGTAGTGGGGAGTATATTTGTTAAAAAAATTATTTTTTTCTTTAAACTTTATGCAACAAATAATGTACAACGGCGGTCTGTCTTAGTCATTTTCTACTACTGGGTTGCAGATTTTGTTCGAAAGAGTTACCGCGGCCTTGGCAAAGGGCATTAGGAGGAACACGGATGGGTTTTATTCAGTAAGAGTCTGACACTCCCTTCCGCTCTGCCCGAAACTGAAGAAATCATTTGATACTTCACCAGTCAACCAAAGGTGGTGGCTATATAACACGCTATGATACCTTTTTACAATACTGTTGGTTTTCCTTATCAAAATAAATAAACTTATCATCATCATCTTTAGGTATCTTGAAATAGACGTTAAAATCTTGGTCCCCAAAGCAACTTTTGTTAGCAAAAGTTTTGTGGAAAATATGGGTAAAAAAACAGTCCTTTGTCATTTTTGATTTAGTATATTTCCTCGCGGAAATTGAAACATCGGATTCATTGTTGAATGAGAATACTGACGAAATTCTATTTAAGTTCATAATGAAACATCAGGCAGAAAAATAACATTCCACACCATCGATTCGAAAGGATACAATAATAGTACCAGCCTATTACTGTCCTACTGTAGGACAAAGGCCTCTTCTCATGCAGAGAAGGCACGAGCATTGATTACCATGCTTACTCAAGGCGCATTGGCGATTTCTGACTAATCTGTTCTAAATATGCTAGTATTATATGTAAATGCGATATGTAACTCAGTCTGTCTGTTACGCTTTCACGACTAAGCTGACCCGATTTTGGTGAAATTTGATAAGGGGTATATTGGAACCCCGAGAATGGACATAGGCTACTTTTTATTCCGCGGGAAACAGTATTAACTAAGTCCAGATTTATTTACGATATTTTCTTTCACCGATCTTAGTGATATTCAAGATAAACTTAGAAAGTAAGTAGGTACATATGAATTGGAAAAATCACATTGGTACGTGCCCGTATTTTAACGCACAACCTAATGGATGAGAGGAGGGTGCAGTATCCACTGGGTTATTATCTGATCGACGATGACGACGACAAATAAATAATAAAAAAAGGTGCTTACATATCGCTCGAGTTGACCTTTTCGCAGACAACAGGTAAGTCACTCAGCGAGACATGGGTCAGGTTCAGCATGCAGGACTTGTCGCCATAGTGAAGATCGTCAGCCGTTACTTTCGACGTTGTACCTGGGGATCAAATAGGGTGTCTTTTAGCATTTTTAAAAGATAAGTGGTTAAAAAAGGAAAAAAATATCCTACTTATTGCAGCTGGTCCTCTGAGACGCCAACATTGTACGTCCATAGGTTTAGGTATTAAAGGACCGAATAATTACGACTAAACAGAGATGCACATCGTGTTGTTTCATTCACACAATATAATGTTTGAGTGAGAGGGTAAGATGACTGACGCCATTTTCATTCACTTTGTGTTAAAACACATGACACGATTTTAATGGGAATACAAATCTTTTTGTGTGTTAGCTGTTCATTACATTAGAAGTTGATTATGAATTTGGATTCAATAACCACTAAATTCAAAAGTTTAATAAAACGTGTTTTGTCTTCAAATACGAACCATCAGACCATTACATTAGTTAAACCGCAACTCCCAAAACTCCAGACATAGGTACTGACATGATCATCTACGAACGCATCACAAACAGATTTTGTGCCCAAGATAGCTAACAACACGCGTCTATTATAAACTAGGACTCTCCCCACGACTTTGTTCGCGTGATTTTTTTTACGGATCCCTAATTTATTGATATAGCACTCGGTGATAACGTTGCGAAAGAATTTTCAAAATCGGTCCAGTAGAACCAGAGATTACCCCCTACAACTTCACAAACTTTAGCTCTTTATTTATAAAATTAGTATAGATTAGGTATCTTAAATACCTAACTTATAATAGACGCGTTAACAACAGTTGTACAAAGTCGTGAGTAGAACATTACCATGCTTGTTTATTCGAGTATAAAATATTTCTACGAGTAACTTCCCACGTTACAATTTACTTTAAAGCACACATAAATAAATCTAAGAGGTTTTAATGGCCATCCTTTCAAATGGCGATCAAAATTTGACCATCTGTGTTTTGGTTAAATTTTATGTATAAATCATTCGATCTAGATGTAAAATGTTCGGTTGGCTTGCGAAATAAACCGCTCGGTAGCAGTCTCGTTACAAACCAGTCGATTATTAGAGAGAAACGGTGCATTTGTATAATAGGTATGTATAAGCCCTCTATTACATGGGACTTAAACATAACTAACGGAATGTGGGTGTACTAATGGGTACATCTCTACCTAGTTCTTTGGGGATTAAAGGCGTGATGCTAGGTACGTAGTACAAAACACAATGTTAAAGTTTTCCTAATAGGTATTGTGCATCTACTTCAAGAAAGAAAGAAAGGAAAACTATTTATTCACGCGAAAATGACGCACACATAAAAGAAAAATAGTAAAAACTAAAAATATTGAACTATAGTTGCTATTTCTCCACTAAATAGTTAGCAAACGAGCAGATAATAATTTCACACGCTCAATTAGCACAAAACAATATCTTTTGATCTATTGTCGTGTTCAGACGGTTGTAGTCACTGGCTTAATAAAAATGCCAATGCCTCCTGCATAATAGGTACACCATAAAACCCAAGATACTTTTTGTGCTCATTTATAAAATCAATTCTAATCACGCGAAACAGATGTCATGAAACTATTTCTGAGAAAAATGCTTTGTAAATCCTACGGAGCACGCTCTACTGTTGCACAATACTGTCATAAACTACTCGCCCGGCCAGTGGACTAAATCACTGACTCCATGTGAACGAGGCCGTACGCTTTGCCAATGATAATGACTTTGAACGGCCTTGGTAATGACTTAAGATACTATTAATTCACTTTTATTGACTGATTCGTAACGCAGTTTTTTGTTGGTTTTCGTGTGATCATTATTTGGTATAGCGATTAATTTATAGAATAGGTACTATGATAGTTTTTGTTACGTTGGTGTAACATTTCATAATAAACACTAGCATGATATCATGTCTGCTGTCCCTCATAGTGAATGTTTTTTTTTTACTTTTCGTTACTTTTGCAACACAAAAGTACAAAGGCTGATAATAATACGCAGGTGTAAAGTATTACATTTTGCCATCCTCATACATATATTAACTCATGTAAATTTTAAGCATTCTGATTAAATGTTAAAAATAAATATTGTTATATCTTTGGTTATTGCTTCGTTCCCGTGTGTCAAAGCGTGATGTTATATAGCATATACTATTTCTCATGAACCTAGCTATCATTTACAAAAAGACTTCCTAATCTTCCTAGCGTTTAAACAAACAAAAACCTCATCAGTTTTGTTATATTAGTATAGATTTAAGCTTAATGCAACAAAAAGTACACAGACGGACTTAATGCTTTAGGCATTCTCTAACAGTCAACCAAAGAAGAGACAACAAGGCAGGTGCAAAATATTACATTTCAGATCAGAATACTCAAAAAATTAATAGATTCAACCTGTTTAAAAGAATTTCTAAAATCATTCGCATAGATATTTGATTGGAGATCCAATGATAGTCCTAAATACAAACCACTCTACTGGTCTCGTCTGACATTTAGCTTGTAAGAGTCCGAAGGCTAGGTCAGTGGAACACCTACGTCCTACATCCAAACGGTTCGATTCAGAAGTATTTATAACTAGTCATGAATAAGTAAAGGGACCCTTTGCCTTGCCATGTTTGTCGGGACGAGACAATAGTTATGGAAATGTGATTGTATTGAGTCTGCGATATCAATGATAAGAAGTTTGACTATTCGATATTGATCTGGGGTTGGTGATAGAACCGATTTTATCAGTGGTTATAAGAGCTAAAATTGCATGTTTTTGTTTTCATGAAAAATTCATCAGCACTAATTTGAAGCTTGCAAAGTTGCACATTTTTTTTTCCATATAGTATGTCTTTCATACGTCTTTGTACATGATATGAATATCTACTGTACATCTATGCTCCTAACATCTGCTACAAAAATCAAACTGCCAAAGCATTAAATTATTTCATCTAAACAGGCACTTTTGAATTTTCAAAGAGTCGGTTAGTTAGTCAGAAAGTTGAAGCTATTTGCTCGTTACAAAACGTAGATAGATCTCTATGGAGAAGAATAGGCAATAAACTCTTTTCAATTAAGTTTAAAAAAAATTTGGTTACATAATATTATTAAATTATTAATATTATTATAAAACAATACAAAAGATGCCATGGCCGCTAAGAGATTAATTTCAATTGACAGCCCCAGTTCATGAACGTGACGCGTGGATCAGCATTATTTATTCATAATTATATTAATTTATTGTATACCATAATGTGTATAAAGATGTTACAGAGGCTTAAAGCTAAAGTACAAATGCACCCTGTTGGGCACAGCAACATACTACTGCTACTGCTTTTATAGTATCTTCAGTCCTTCCATCTTTAAAAAACGTATATGAAATGTATTCAACCGTGACTTAGGTGTTGGAAAACCCATAGAAATTGTAGATGCCATGACTACTTGATATTAAGGTATCATGATCATAATGAAATGCCACTGATTTTCATTCCCACGATCGTTATGGCACAGTAAGCTTGTGATTCATTCATTCATTGTTTTTCTGTTTTGCCATGAAATATTAATTTTAATACGGATTTACGGCTTGCCTACGTGACTTATGACTGGTTAATATTTGGGTTCCGTAAGTTACAAGTTGCGGATCGTAGGACCATTTTTAGCATGTGCTTAAAACTAGTATAGTATAATATGGCTGAGCGATTGGCTGATGAACTGCGTATTGCGGGTTCGATTGCCGCATGAAAAAATATTTGTATGGCCTACAAATAATTGTAGAACAATTATCTAGTCCTAATCCTAGTGTAAAACTCACCTATTGTTCACCTCACCTAAATTGACCGAGAAAGGTTTTTACAGAATATCACCCCTTTTTTATAAGGATGGGAAATCATCAAATGATTTCTTCCGCTCTGGGCGGAACAAGAGTCTACACTCCCTTCGAGTGTCAGACTCTTACTGACTAAAACCCATACGTGCCCCTCCTAAAGCCCTTTGTGTTCCAAGGCTAGGTGACTCTTTTGTACAAAAATCGCAACCTTGGCAGAGAATATCACCCCTGCAATCATATTCAATACGATATCGATATTATCAGTATTCCATATCCAGGTTCAGAAGTCAATTCAGCCGGATCAACGAGCATCGGAATCGGATCCCTCGAGAAATAAAATATGTATTCATGCATTTCTCTCATTCGTCGACGGCTTTGTTTTCCAAGCTTTGTGTATGTTAATGTATGTATTTATACATACATTGTTTTTCCCATTTTGTATGGAAATACCATGGAGATTGATACTTGTTAGAATCTGTTTATTCGTCGCGGATTCATGAAAATTCATCGCTCATAATAATATTGCGAAGGTTTTAGAAAATTACGTGGGAATTGGATTTGTAAAATGATTCAAATGTTTTTAGTTGTTTTAGTTCTTTTTATCAGTTACTAACGTGGCAAAATGTGTAGATAACAAGTCGCTGCAAAGATTCACAAATATCATTTAGTTGACTTTTTCCGACACTTTCAACAATTATCGTTATACAAGCTTTCGCCCACGGTTTTGATTTAAAATTCGATCATGATTCAAAAGACATGTGACGCCATCTATCATCATAAGGACGTTATTGTGATTTCTCTCGGAAAGAGTACTTTTTTCGGGATTAAAAGGTACCCTATGTCTTTTCTGTACACCCGACAACATACCTATATGTATTTCAGGATGATCGTTTTTTTTTTAGTTTTGTTTTTTACAAAATAATACGATTATTGTACTCACCAATAAGGTAATGTCCGAGTTCGCCTAGGATGTAGCCGATGGACACCAGACCCAGCACATACCACTTGTAGAAGCCTTGCAGCTTTGTCCAAATGCTTCCGTGAAACATTTTGTATTATTCTGTGTACAAAAATAAAATAATGTTAATATTGTTGCAACTACAAGGAAAGCAAAAATGTCTGATGCTCACGAGTCGTTTTTTTATTATGACGTGCCTACCTTCAAATAACGTTATGTCAAGAAAAGGTGCCATTTTGAAATTGGCATACTAGACCTCATTATAGTGTCATCACAGTTCCAAATTTGAATTTATGACAAATTAAAAATCTGTTAATCAAAAACAACAGTGTGGCGTTTTTGAAAATAGAACGTCCTCATTTCTCAAAAGTTTAACAGATATAAAAGTCATTAACCATACTAATACCATGTATTTTTAGGCTGTGCTAATACTATAAATGCGAAAGTAACGTCTGTCTGTGTGTCTAGGTCTAGGCAAAAGCTAAATAAGCTAAAGCGCATTAAATAAATTTAATTTAGGCTATTGCTTAAAACCATGTTCAACTAGCAACAAGATAACATACTTAATAATCAGCATAGCTAAAATAAACCGTAAATACACGCCCAAAAGATCGCAAGTAACATCGAGATAGTTGGCACCGGATGAGATCAATAACGCGCAAATGCAGACATTTTAATCACCTCCATGTGTAAATGGCCTCAAATTATAATAATTAGGCCTTATACGGTCTAAACTGTATCACGTTCGTGACATAGTTTGATCTTATTTTGAAAGAAAAATCTATACGCCCTGAAGCTGTTATTTATTAGTTGGAATTTTAAGGCTATCATTGCATACAAAGCTACTAGCGAAGGCTTAAAAGATGTAGGGGGCATAGCCGTTTTTTTTAAATGACTTTTCCGCTTTGGGCGGTAGGGATTGTCAGACTCTCACTAAAACACTCTCAGACTAAAATCCATCCTTTGTTCCTCCTAATGCCCTTTGCGTTCCAGCAGGGCCGCGGTGACTCTTTCGTACATATGAGGAACTGGCCCTGACGGGGCCCGTCCACTATGCTGATATCTCTTAGAGGCGCGCCTGGATAGCGTGGTCGCCCTTTTAAAAGCAAAGCACTTGTCAAGCAGATATTAGGGTTGATATGTATACTAGAAAATATAATTGTACAATGATAGAAAGAAAGAAATGTGAAATGTGTGATGTGTGATGTGTGTGTGTGTGTGTGTGAATTGTACAATGATGAAAGTTACTATAATGTGAATGAATACTTGAATGATAAACTATAATTAAAATAAATACAAATTTTAAATATATACACATGCATACACATATTATTATACACCAAGTACAAATATACACCAGTAGGATTATTTTTAACTAAACATAACAGGACTAAATAAATAAACAATAAGTAAATTACAAAATGCTACCTTAATCAATAATACAAAATAATACAAAATAAAACTGTCTTATATTGTCATAAAAATTGTTTATAATAAGATTACCTAAGTAAATATAACTTTATCTAAATGTCAAAGTAATGATTTTAGGAAAACAGCTAACTAATATTAGAGTTAAATTTATGTTATTGTTATTCACGTGCTCAGTTTTCGGCTTTTCATGTAAAATTAATTTTTATAATTATTTTTCTTTTCCCTACCTTTTAATAATGATAATATATTATTATGATCTCATAAAACATAAAATAATTTCTAAATATAAATATTGAAAGTAATTTTTAAATTAGTGACTTTAAAAACTATAATTGTTACGATTATAATAAGAAGTGTTATGTTATTTTTTATGTTTTTAAATTTTAATTTAATTTGTATTTTTCAAAGTTTAATTAGGTATACCTTAAATGTTGCTGTGCCCTAACAGGGTCCATAACTGTTCTTTTAGCTATAAGCCTTATGTAACACCTGTATACACATTATGGTACGCAAATAAATAAATATGAATATATGAATATGAATATGATTGTACTACTTATATGACATAGATGTCATGGTTTTTCATGTTGCTTATATCTCTTGAGCTTCAAGTTATATTTTAATAGTGTCATCGAACAATAGGAGACCATGTGTTTTGGCGTCATAATGAGAAGTAGTTTATCATTGCACATACGTGACATAGGCCAGATATATTACCCGAAAACTTGGTACACTTAGACCCTTCTCCGCTCCGGTACCGTTCCGCTTACTTAAGGCTCTCTTGGCCTCATATTAGTTTATAAATTTATGTCAACGGAAACGACGTGTGAATTATGTGACAAGTTAAGGACCCACGGAGGTCGCTCCAACGAGTCTTAGATAATAAGTGTTCTGTTTTGGACTCACATCTGTTGTAACATGCAAGATTTATTATTATATTGTTAATATTATGCCCATACTGTTCCTCTGTTGGGTTTAAATGGCCTTTCTCCATTACCTTCATTCATCTCGATTTGCACTAAGTCTTGCCAATTCTCAGGGAAGCCGTCCAAGTCGTATTGAGTATATTTTGCCAGTATACGAGGATTAGGTAGGATCCTAAAGGTTGTACCCCTAGCGAAGTCGAAAGGTAAAAGGTAGGAAAGTTTCTTTCTTTGGACTATACGGTCTGGTTACAGAGATAATGAAAGACAAAGATCCAGTTTTGAATATTGGTTATAAATTAAATTCAAATACCCCCAAAATTCCTATACTTTCAATTCTCTTTATTATACGCTGTCAAAATAAAACCATGTATGTTCAAACCATAAAATAGGTTTGAAAATATAACCTGCTACCATAAAAAGTTTTTTTTCACATTAATATAAAATTCCCAGTCATTTCAAGCGAAGTTCGTTATTTTATTTTGACAGCGAATATTAAAGATAATTAAAAATATTAAATATTAACAACAATCAATGATCGGTTGACGTCATAGCTTTAAAAAAAATAAAAGCAATTTAACTCACAATAGTGTATTCGGGCATCAATAATTCTACATTCAAATATCACGTTTAGCCAATCCGTTTGGCTGACAAATAACAATAACCAAACATGAATTTGACAGCTAAATGCAATGGAACGTTTCAAAAAAATTCCAATTCTAAAAATAACCATAAACAACACTATTCTCATTTATTAGGCACCAACATTAACCTGTCAGGGAGTCCTATATTCGGATAATAAAAACATAACAATGACCCAGATGGCAACAATGACGTAATTAAGTGAATTTGATGTCGCGTGTCTCCATTCTCTATTGTACTTGCGGCTCGGTAAAGTCCGTTAAGTACCTAGCTAGTACTTAGAAACTAATTACAGACAACGTTGGGAGGAAATTTGTCTTTTAGTTTCGTTTGAGTTTGGATTTTAGAGATTAGTTTTATTGTGACTTAACTGTTTCAGCTTTCTGCCTGTTTTACAGTCTCTGATATTTGTTTTGGATTATGTCAAAGGGCGGTAAATTAGGTTACTTGATAGACGAAAACGCTGTGTAAAATAGTCCATAAATTTCTTTGGGGAACATGCTTACTTCTTACAAAATTTCATTAAAATAGGCTCAGTGGTTTAGCTGCTAAAGACAGACAGAGTTACTCTGGCATTTATGTCAAGAATAACATATTATGTATTATTATTATGAATATGAAAAATGTGAGGTTGGGGGACAAAGACTAAGAGAAAGAGAGGGAAGGAGGGAACGCTTTTTGATTACGTGACGATTTCTGCCAGTTAACTTCTATAGTAAGCCGCGTTACGGAACTTCGTTTCAACAACAAAATAACTTGCTAATAGATAAACTAATTAAAAGAAACGAATAAACAATTGAAAGTCACACGACGCTGTAGCCTCTCGCCTTTTTCAATTTTTTGTTCTTAATTGAAAGTTGTTCTCTGAACAGCCATTCTTGCTGAAAACCTTCAACTTCTGACCTTGCACTTGAGTTAACGTGTAGTCTTCGAAAACGTTAATTAGCTAAAATACAAGTAAACTTCCGCGTTTGAATTAATTTCATGGCGTTTTACAGTCGATTGTGAATTTTGCAGACTTGCGTCTTGTCATTGTAAAGCAATTTTCCTGTAGGTTTTGTTACCTATTTTGTACTATTGAGTACAATGAAAGAATATATGAGGTGAAAAAAGACATAAGATATAGCCGTATACTGCCCATTAAAGTTGGCAAGGCCCGATCTAAGGGCCTGGGCATTTGCACAGAGCGGCAAAAATGAAGGGCGGCAAAAGTGAGAGAGCTGGGCGGTTGCACAAAGTCCAACATACTAACATAACATCACGCCTATAATCCCCGAAGGGTTAGGCAGAGGTGTACCCATTAGTACACCCACATTTCGCCAGTTATGTTTTTAGTCCCATGTAATAGGGGGCGAGCCTATTGCCATCAACCGGGCACAAATCCAGACTCCGAGGCTGCTACTGAGAAATTCCTGATGGAAAAACCCAATAACACTTTCCCAGGTTTTCCTTCAGGAATTTCTCAGTAGCAGCCTCGGAGTCTGCCCGACCTGGGAACATACTCTCATGATTTTTTGTATACTTGTTCAGAAGCCGTAGTAGATAAACGTATGTAAACAATTAAAACAATATCACATGTTCATCTCATCCTCGGAATGGCAGCTCATGACATAATTTATGGCGTTAGTGTAAAGGGCGCCGAATGTTACTATTGCCCGGAGCGGCTAAATAGCTAGATCAGGCCCTGAAAGTTGGGCAAGAATTATTATAGCTCGGAAACGACTTTTATTATTCTCTCTTTCATGATTCTCATAGTCCAATGCAACGGCTTTATACACAAAGATAAACATGACCAACATCCAAACTCCAAACTGCTACTGAGAAATTATCAATAAAAAACCCAAGAACACTATACCCGATTTTTAAATGGAGCCCAGGACACCGACTTTTTTTTGTTACCAGGGGAAAAAATCCTCTGGATGTCCACCCGGGAAAGGCTGGAAGGTGAAGGTGGGTCTCAGATTCTTACTGACTATGAATCACACCGGTGTTCCCTTCTCAAACTTACACCGGGGATTAACTTGTGTTTAACTCCCCCCGCGAGGTCAAAAAGGGGCGCGCGTGGAACACTACGCGCCGCCACCTGGGGTCCAGTTAAATGGGGGGAAGCCAAATGACCCTACGTTGCAGTCAGATAATACATTACCGAGGTTACGTATGACTACACACTAACGCACGCGTGACACAGCAGAAACGAAGCCAGTAATTTGGGAAAGTGTGTGATGGTCATCTATCATGTGACCCATTAGTGCGAGCTGTTGCACTGCAGTGTTAGGACTTAGGTACTCTGTGGTCTTCTAATAGGACGTGAGTGTCGTGATTCTTGAGACTTGACGAGAAATGATGAGGAATATTGACTGTGAAATTTCTTTGGCAGTTACTAACATGGCGACATAAAACATGCGGTCACTGATGTCAGTAGATTTCTCAAAAAAAATATGACCGCCTTCAAAAACTACAAAATAAAAAAAATAACTTTAGCTTGAAAGTCGGCGGCTTTGGTTTTGTTTCTTGTTATGTAGGTATTGCCACCGACTTCCAAGCTAAAGTTATTTTTTTTATTTTGTAGTTTTTGAAGGCGGTCATATTTTTTTGTAAAAAAGCTTTTTATTTTTCACTTTTTAGTGCTTGTGTGTTAATGTTTGAAATCCTTACATAAAGCCCTTTCAAACAATACCTCACACGATATATTAAATTTTGGAAAGTGGTAGGAGGGGGGTTGACGTACCCCCTCCCCACTTCCTTTAGTCAGTCATCGACTACACGTATAAACAAAGCAATTTGTCTTGTTACGGCGGTTCTGCTGTGATTTTATAAGGAGTTCCGTTCCATATCTCCAAAGTTCATCATCAGATCATGACAATATTCCTATGGGACCTATTCGGAACTATACTCTTTCAAACAAAAAAAGAATCATCCAAATCGATTCATAATTGGCGGAGTAATCGTAGAACAAACACACAAAAAAAAAAAAATAACATACGGGTCGAATTGAGAACCTCCTCCTTTTTGAAGTCGGTTGAAAATATGAATTTTTAACCGTTTGGTACTAATTTTCATCCCACAAGTAATATTCTGGTCTAGCAGTGCTGAAGCAGTCAAAATCTGAATTTAATTCAGATGAGGTAAACATGAACTGTTAATCTCTATTAGCATTATTTATTATTATTTATTTATTAATGATCAAAAGGGTACATTTTAAGTTTTATAACGTACACAATGTCCAACAAAACTATTACACATAGTTTGTCTGTTGGATCAAACTTATTACTATTTACTTATTATCTTATGAACTAAATTAGCAATTACATATAGGATTTATAGTGTATTTTTATAAATTCTAAATATCGTATAGTAGGATTATATAATGTTATGTATGTATAGTACTTATCACTAAGATTTTATAAACCAGGTTTATAAGTAGCATAATCCATTAGTAGCCAGATGTATTAAGTACGTAAGTATGAATATATTTATTTATTTATTAAGAGTATATAGCTTATGTAAAATAGTAGTTAAGGATGTGCAAAATAATGTAAAGTTATGGCAGTGTACTTAGTAGGTATTTTTTTAGATTTATCTTAAATTTATTTTTCTTTTCATAAATAACATTTTTTTTTTTTTTTTTTTTTTTTCATAGCATTTTCCCTAAATAACCGAGGGAGACTTTTTTATCATGTTTTAACAGCGACTTTGTTCCCTATATTTTTTCCCCTATTTATTTAAGTAACAACAATACATCATAAACTTAATTTAACATCTACCAAACTGCAGAGCAATTTGTCGGCAGTTTTAAATTACACTAGTAGTTGCGGAGATTCCGAACGCTAGTGTTCAATGAAAAAATAAACAAACCTACTCTTCAGTATAGATTACACACATAGTATTTTGTTTCTTCATCTGAAAGTCATGATAGAATTTATCTCCATGACGATAGCAAATAAATAAATTGTTCAATAAAATGTGTATTCAATGATCGTACACCATTATAATTGCACAAGCACGTCGTTAACGTTCCAATTTTATAACAATTTTAATTGATATTGAATGTTAATTCAGTTTTCTAGTAAACTTGTCTATTTCAAGGTATTAGTGCGTACGTGTGACATAGAGGGCGTCTTGTCCCCATTTCACTCGCGTCATTACGTACGTATTAGGTAATAATTATTATTATGATTGTAATTGGCCTACATTTTTACTGGACAGCATGATTGGTCTTTTAAATTCTTTGATATAATATTCATTATATTAGCACATATTTTATTTATTATAATATCGCGACTGCTGAGCGTGAGGTCCTAGGTTACTCCCAGGTCGGGCAAAGTGTTATTGGGTTTCCTCATCAGGAATTTCTCAGTAGCTGCCTCGGAGTCTGGATTTGTGTCTGGTTTATAGGCTTGTCCCCTATTACATGAGACTTATAAAAACATAACTAGCGAATTGTGGGTGTGCTAATGGGTGCACCTCTGCCTAACCCTTCGGGGATTACAGGCGTGATGTTATGATGTCATTTCTGGATAACTTTTTATGGCAGAATTAAAATCAATTGTCGTTTCATGAAACATTTCATTATTGGATCTGATGTTTCCAAAAATCTTTCAACACATACTGAATTGTAAATTACCTACCTAATAATTTCGAAATAGTATCAATGTGGTGACGAAATTCATTGCAATTACAATGCCAGTCGATGGTCATCTAAGTGATCGCAAAAGTACGATGAGAGAATTCTTAATCAAAATTAGCATTTCGTATATTTTAAGTAAGACCTCTAGGTCAACTGTTGTCAAATCTACATTTTCCTGTGTAACACCTAGATCAGGTGGCGACAATGTTTTACCAACCTTGATTCATCAACTGCTTTTCCCAACTATGTTGGGGTCGGCTTCCAGTCTAACCAAATGCAATTGAATACCCGTATTTTACATGGACTTACTGGCGACTGCATATCTGACTTCCACAACCCAGTAAATGTGTAATACGATACCCCTTGGTAAGATTGGTTGTCAGACTTTCGGGCTTTTGACGACCCGTAACGACTGTCGAAGATCCACGTACGACAGCCGGGACCAACGGCTTTGCCAATGCTTTCCGAGGCACGGAGTAGTCTTAATATGTAAAGATGGTCATCTATGCACGGACGAACCCCAGCAAGCATAGCTTAACCTGATAGAGCGACCCGTGCACCTGTTATTACTTTGCCACCAACCTTGATTGAAGATTCAAAATTATCGAAACTTTAGTATACATATCACTTAGCACATGCCTCATTGTACTTTAGGTATTTGTTGTTTCTTTTTACAATTAGTTTGTACGTATTCACCTTGACTTTTCCAATTCGTATGCACTTTCTAAGTTTATCACGGACATTATTGACATTGGTGACGGAAAACATCGTGATAACCTTGACTTTATAATTAATGTAAGTCTGAAATCGCCAATCCGCCTTGAGAATGCGTGGTGATCAGTGTTCGTGCCTTCTTCTTTTATTTACTTTATTTTCTTTAAAATATATAAGGCATTAGGTAGAACGAGGGGCGTACTTAAAGGGACTTACTTACTTATGAAAACTTTTAATAAGGAACCTAAATGTTGAAATTGCAAAATGTATTATACTAAACAGCTGTTTTTTTAAGAATTGAAAATCATTAAAAGATTCCGCTCTTGACTTAGTGGAAGGGAGTGTCAGACTCTGACTGACTAAAACCCGCCAGTGTTCCTCCTAATGCCCTTTGCGTTTCAGAGCCGCAGTAGTTCTTTCGAACGAAGCTCAGTTTGACCATTATTCCATTATTCTGCATCGACATACACAGAATGCGAAATCCCTTCTCAAAGTCGTCACTACTCATTGAAGTGTGGAATATTTTTTGTGTAATCTTTAATATTACTAGTATATTGAGTGGCAGTACCATCTACTGCCATCTCTATTGTGTTTGTGTGATCAACCTAATAATTGTTGACCTCAACGTTTTTACTCACATTGTTCTACGGTCCTACAACTGTTTTATACTCTGTCCTTCACCTAATGCATGGTTAGATAAAGTGTATCGATTCATAATTTCACGGATGGATGAATGTCACGCATTCACAATTAAATGGAGTGCGAAAATCTATACTAATATAATAAAGCTGAAGAGTTTTTGTTTGTTTGTTTGTTTCGAGCCAATCTCTGGAAAAGATAGATAGTCGGATAGGAAAATTATTTTTGTTTAAGATAGCCAGATTGAAGAGGAATAGTATAGTTGTGGGTTCGAATCCGGGCAAATACCAATGTGTTTCAATAGTTGGGAAAAGGCTACGCGAATGATGATATCTTACAAAATATTTACGTATTATTTTTAAAAAAGTATGGAGGTTCTTGCCCGTTCTTCTCCATACGAAACTCCCTTTTGGAATGGGCAACTAGATTTAAAATTATAATTTTTGTTTTCTCTCGTAAATGACGTTCAAAAATGCCTTTTAATGGTCTAATTGAAATGAATGATTTACTTTGAATAAAAAACGGAATATAAACTTTACCACTTCATAATATTAGTCTATAGTTCATTGTGATATTGTTCTTTTTTACTTTATTATGTAATTCAATTAGCTTTGTCTAACCACACTTTACGGTTGCGAGCCGAGTTTTTAATAACTTTTCATTTGATATTTAAGGAAGTCGTTTATAAAAAGCAAAAAATGTTGTTTTATGTTATACGGTAATATAGGCACTTCGAATACTTGATAAGCTGATTATTTGACTAAAATTTTCAAGCTGTTTTATTCTTTTGAATTTAGTTTTTGACTGCTTTGTTGGTTTAGTGGTTTACTAGTTTTTGCATCAGAAAATACTCAGTAGCAGCCTCGGAGTCTGGATGTATGCCCGGTTGATTGCAATAGGCTCGCCCCCTATTCCATGGGACTTAAACATAACTGGCGAAATGTGGGTGTACGAAATGTACACTTTTCCCTAACCCTTCGGGGATTACAGGCGTAATGTTAGGTTATGTGTAAATGAGACAATCTAAGGAGATGAATAACGACCGCATCCTATAGGGAGGAATACTTAATGTTACTCAAAACTCAGCGAATTTGTTGGTAAGCGGGCAAGGATTGATCTACTTAAAGCATTATAGATTTCTCAAGGTGGATTGATGACACTGACATAGGTACTAAGGCCTCTATAATTATGTCACATTATTCGTAAAATCTTAAGGTCTTAATTAAGGAGGTCACACGTGTAGTAAAATTACCATGTTAATACGGAATCTGGTGTTATTATCACATGAGGTTTTGATAGTATCTGTCATTATTTAGATGTACATAGAATATGCACAGCTATTGTAGGATTTCATTCATCATAGTATGTCAAACATACTTGATACTTGAAAGAAAAACTTTATTAATAATTAAGGAATTTGTCCGTAATGTATTCTTTACTAGGGCACCACTTATTTTTTTTAAGTAATCAAATGATTTAGTTGGGAGCGCGGATCAAGTATTCCCGTTCCCGTAAAAAAAGTACTAGGGTGTCAGAAAATCAAGATAAAAATCACTACAAGCAGAGTACAACCTGAATTGATCGGCAAATTCTAAATTAATGCGAGCGAAGCTGCGGGCGAGGCGTAACCTAGTTAATAATAATTACTTAGGTTTTATTGTTGCCCTTAGAGCACCACGTTAAAATATTGATTGGTGCTTAATGCATAGGTGGTCAAACGGGAATACTATCTTCCTCCTTCTCCCCGAGACGGAGGGTGACAGTGAGAATTTTCTACGCGAAAAAAAAAGGTAATAAAATCTTTTCTTTCACAAAATCTTTCATTAAACCAAACAAGGCAATGAAATTAACATTTTATTAATTACGCCGTAAATTATGCACAAGTAATAATTTGTTCATGATTTAAAACAATAGACAATTATAAGGACGGCGCTAAACGCCTGATTAATATTTAAATTATCTCGTTTTATTGCTCGTAAGTATAAGTCATCTTTATAAGTAAGTACCTACTTATAGCCGTAAGATAAGCTGTTATCTGGGGTTAAGTAATTTGAAGGGTGGCAATAATTGGACGCCCTGCAGGCTATGAAACGACTTCGGCTATAATATGGAGCCGGGCTAGTCTGTAAAATTAAATAAAAAAAAAATACTTTTTAATTTTTTTTTGGACTTCCTCGTTGTTCTATTGGTCTCAAAGCGCGACTGCTGATCATGAGGTCTCGGGTTCGATTTCCAGACCGAGCAACGTTATATTGGGTTTTTGTATCAGTAATTTCTCGAGGCAGTCTTGAAATCTGGATTTGTGCCCCGTTGATGGCAATAGGCTCGCCTCTTTTACATGGGACTAAAAAATATAACGGGCAATATGTGGGTGTACATTTCTACTTAACCCTTCACAGATTACAGTCGTGATGTTATGTTACGGGTAAGGTGTATAATTTTTGTGTAAACAAACACAAAATAAATAACTTCCGACTGCAATTCGCGAAATGTCCATGGCCGTGATAAACGTATCATTTGACCTCAGCTATTCATAATATAGTGGTATTTACGTATTTAAACGTCTATGTACATACAATGCATCAAAATTAGTCACAAAGATTAAGATAGTATTATAATCAGGGTCTTTTAAAAAATATTTAATGTGCTGGCTGAATTTTAATAGTATTAGGTACTACTATTATAAATGCGAAAATTTGTATGAATGAATGTTTGTTTCTCAGTCGCGCCAAAACGGTTGAACGGATCTGGTGCATGTATAAAAAAAAACAGCTATTCATTCATGCAAATCATTTATTTCAATTAGGCCACTATAAGGCACTTATGAACGTCATTACAAGAAAAAAAAAATAGAATTGAATCTAGTTGCCCCTTCTAAAAGGTAGTTTTGTACGGAGAAGAATGGGCAAGAAACTCCATACGTACTCTTTTAAAATCGACGTTTTACATTATTATTATTTCTATACAGAGTCATACGTAATTACATATGAATGCAATGTATGTATGTTATATAAAAACTACTGTATAAAAACACACAAAAAGAATTTACACCTATTACAAATTAGGAATTGATGGTAAAAATATATTTTACCATCAATTATTGTAAAATATATTTTTTCCATAGTATGGAGCAAGTATTTTTTTATATCAACGATTAATAATGTCAACTTTCTTGAAACATTACATAAGCCACGTAAAAGTTAGCGCGTTGATCACCCACTGTGTAACTACAGGTATATATTTTATGTTTTGCCCTTGTTTACTTCGCCTTTTTTGGTTTATGCAAAAAAGGTAAAATACCAATGAAGTTAGTGTCGGCCTTGCTCTAGAATCTAGCCAGAATATCTTAGTTTACATCTTGAACGGTTCGCATTCTTCCACGTTCTTACACGACAAGACATGGCTTAAATGATTAAGCTGTGTCTTGTCATGTCTAGCGATTTAAAGTCTTACGTCTACTGATCGTAGAGTCTTGGGTTTTAAAGTCAAAATCAAATCATTTATTTCAATAAGGCCACTATAAGGCACTTTTGAGCGTTATTACATGAAAAAGATAAAAGAATTGAATCTAGTTGCCCCTTCCAAAAGGTAGTTTTGCATGGAGAAGAATGGGCAAGACACTCCTGAGGTTTGATTCCCAGGTCAAGTAATTAACAGGAGCAATCAATGAGGTTTTTCACTAGGAGTTTTTCAGTAACAGTTGATCGGAGTTTGGAAATTGGTGGTTGTTGGTCGCGTTTGATCTCTCCCAGGTCGCAATACCGGTCCCTTTGGACTATGAAAATGAGAGAAGAGGTGCACCTCTGTTTGCGAATACTTGTGCACTATAATATTTTCTGCTTACTTGGTTAGTCTTCACTGCCGTAGCAAAATTACAATTGAAAAAAATTCCTATTAACGTCTCGTTTAACTGCCTTGTTGGTCTAGTGGTCGCAAAGCGCGACTTCTGAGCATGAGGTCTTGGGTTCGATTCCCATGTCAGGCTAAGTGCTATAACCGTGGATACCGTGGCCCAGGAACGTAAAGGGCAACAGAAAGAACAGGGTGGTTTTTTAGTCAGTAAAAGTCTGACAGTCCCTTCCGCCCCACCCAGGGTGGAAGGAATCATTTGATGATTTTTACCACCTAAATAAAAAAAAAGCTAAGTGCTATTGGGTTTTTCCATCAGAAATTTCTCGGTAGAAGCCTCGGAGTCTGGATTTGTGCCTGGTTGATGGCAATAGGCTCGCCCCCTATTACATGGGAATAAAACATAACTGACGAAATGTGATTGTACTAATGGATACCTACACCTCTGCCTAATCCTTCAGGGATTATGCGTGTATGTTAACATCTCGTCTGAAACAACTGGTAGCTATAATAAAGCCATTATCGTATGGTTTATATTTATGTGTTGTTTGCCACTTAACAGGGTGCCGCATTATAGCATCAGGTTTCAGAGAACTGATACTATTGTTCAACAGTTTAATGCTTCGTGAAAACCTACCCACGATGAGGTGCCTATAATTAATATGATACTTTGCCTACGTACTTACGAATGTTTGTTTTGATGCCAGTTTCGAATAAACATAGCTGATATCATAAGAAGTAACATAGGCTTTTATTTTACAAAAAATCATGACGTTCCGTGCAAAAAAAAATTAATCGCTGTAACTGTGATTTTTATTTATATGTACTTAATAGAATAAAGAAGTAAAGTTTGTGAGTTTATGAGGTTGTAGTCTCTGGATCTACTGAACTGATTTTGAAAATTCTTTCTCAAATGACTGAGTGCTATACGCTATATTTTAATTTAAAATAATTAGGGTCCTGTAAGAAAAATCAAGCAAACCAAGTCGCGGGGAGAGTTTAGTCATATGGTATAAAATAAAAACTAGCCAGAGCTTTTCAGTGCCTACGAGGCACTGTAGTCTACTAGGTTATCTAATAACTATTCATCGTGTATTCGTGTTATTTAATGAGGCATTAAGAAACTTTAAATAATTATGTACTAGATATACATACCGACATTCTAAACGAAGCCTGACTCTGCATCCTAATGCATGTAGATAAGTTTTTTTATCGTCTACATTTCAAAGCGACTAATAAACTGTAACTTCAAGGACTATAAGACACATATCACTATGGTTCCGGCTAAAAAAACCCAGTAATTGAAACCTTAAGAATGCGGATTACAATCGCGTGACAACTACAGAATCGCTGATGGCGGCGCGTGTGTTAGATCATTCGGTGCCATTCAAGATGGTTGACCTAAAAGGTGCTGATCGCGTCATGTTCGTAAATGGGCGCTGTCAGTTGGGATTGGGATTACGCCACACCGAGGAGCCTTGGATGGCTTTGTCAGGAATTGGCGAGACGAGGAAACTTGAGGACAGTAATTTGTAGCAAAATAAATATTTGCTCTTCCCTAACATTGTTTTCATAATTATACAGAAGGAATAAGAATAATGTAACCAGGATTTGTGAAAACTTAATTGTGATGGTGGCGACCCCGTGTCCCGGTCATAGGTAATTGGAGGAACACCGTGGGGTGTTAGTCGATAGGGCTCCGATACACCCCTCAGCCTTTCTACTACTACTACAACTGAACATATAACTGGCGAAATGTCGGTGCACTAATGGATACACCTCTGGCTAATCCTTCAGAGATTACAGGCGTGTTGGTATGGTATGTTAAATTCTATGGATTTTACTTTAATAAAATAATGATGTACTTGGGAAAATCTCATTCACTAATGTCCTTGAATGAGTAGTAAGTATTCCTGTCACGTATACCTCGCGCTGATACCGTAAGAGCAACGAAATATTAAACGTGCCTACAACCGGATACAAAATATCCGGGAACCTGTAATATACAATAATAACAGCTGAATTATGTATATTGTGAGGGAAAATTTTATATTATGTTGGGATGTAATGGAAGTATGGCGACTAACAGCCTGCTGTAGACACGTGTAAAGAAAAGTGGGAAGATAAACGCGAGATATGGTAACTCGAAGTTAGTTGCGAGCTCAGTATAACTTTTGATAATTTACTCTAGTGTAGTAATTAACTTTGGGTTAAGTGTTTGATGCTAATCGGCCTTAGTGTAAAAATATATAGTTATTCTTGTATCTTTGTCAAATAGTGGTGTCCATTTCTTGTGCAAACTATTACCGTTTAACTGACCATAATTGGAATATATTACATACATACATAAACTCACGCCTTTTTCCCATGGTGGTAGGCAGAAACTACAGAACGTCAAACGTGCTACGATCCTTACATAGTCCTTTCGCCTCATCTACGTTCATACATCTCGTCATACAAGCACGCCGTTTACAAGTACTGTGCTCCTGAAAATATATTATATGTATACGAGTATATTCGCTGCCTAGTTGGTCTAGTGGTCACAAGCGCGACTGCTGTGCATGAGGTCTTGGGTTCAATTTCCAGGTCGGGCAAAATGCATTAGGTTTTTCCATCAGGAATTTCTCAGTAGCAGCCTCGGAGTCTGGATTTGTCTCCGGTTGATGGCAATAGGCTCGCCCCCTATTACATGGGACTAAAAACATAACTGGCGAAATGTGGGTGTACTAATGGGTACACCTCTACCTAACCCTTCGGGGATTACAGGCGTGATGTTATGTTAAACGGAAAAAATCTACAAGAATGACGCGCTACATTGCTTAAAAACTTTTTGCGTTAACCAATATAATTTACCTTTTTTTGCCTATTATATCAAGAAGTGAAAGTCATCCTCCTGCTCAATTACTGACAGACCTTGGACCAGGTCGCACGTTGTCCCAATTCGTCACACTGACTATCAGAAAATTCAGAAGCTATTTTTGTTGCCCGTATTTCCTTTGAAGCTATTGTTCTTGAAGTGGTCGAGGCAATGAATTGCATTATTGTGAATGATTTTAGAATCTTTATTGGTCGGTCCAACTCGATTTAGATTCCAAAACTATTTGAAAATTCAGATATTGTGAGATTTTCCAGTTTCTTTTGCTATTGTGAGAACGTAGATGGGAACGCATCCATTTGTTTAGTTTTTAGTCTGTAGTGACAGACGCTCTTCCCTTGTAAATTATAATTATGACAGTGCATGTGTTTGCGATTGAAATAAATTGGTAATTAGTTAATTTAGTGGTTTGATTGCAAAGATACTTTAGCTATGTATTATTATAATAGTTGTATCTATATATATACTAGCTTCTACCCAAGACTTCGTGGTTTTTTTTTTCACCAATTTAAAGTAACGAATTCACGACTTTTCTAATTGCTCCACTTCTGTGAGTCGAAGCGTGATGTTATATCGCCTATACTATTTCTAAAGAACCTAGCTATCATTGGCCGTAATTGGCTTCTGAAAGCCGTATTAACATAAGTAAATAATAAATATATACAATTTTTGTTTTTGCAATCCAACTGGCAATTTCAGAAATTAACGTTTAAACAAACAAATAAACAAAAACTCTTCTGCTGCTTGCTGATGATGAGTCAACTGCTAATGCTTAGTCAGTTTTCTTGTTGGTGTTGCCAGTATCAAAGTTCTTGCTGTATTTTTATTTAAAACACATAATTAATCTATGTTTATTCCCAGAAATAAGTACAATTTATTATTATAATAATTTATTTATCTACATAGGTAATTTCCATAGATATAGAGGCAACCACAAATAACGAAAACTCATTTACTTATGTCCTTTGCTACCTTGACAATCGCGTCATAGAATACAATAATAAATTACTTTTCCGATTGAACTTAATAACATGAATACTGGTTATCACGAACGTGGACGAAGTCGCGAATTATAAAGTAGGCTTTGTCTTTTCTAGATGTTCAAGCTTCATCATCTGAACGACGTCCACAGATGGACATAGGCTTCTCCTAAAGATTCAAGGGGTTCAAGCTTACCTTGTACCAAATTAAAGTGTGTTTATAATATCAAAATAACAGCATTTTACAAAATAAATGTGAATGTTTCCACTATACGTAGTTAAGTAGGTACTTACATGAATAAAAATCTGTTTATTCTAGTCTCCGAAAAGTCTGGATCGATTTTGACGATACTTTCACTAGCAGATAGCTAGATCTTATAAGAATTAACTAAGGTTAAGTTCGCGATGAAATAGACTTCGCAAGTAATAAATTAATAATTCTATTCGATTAAAGGCTTAATAATTTTGTCAGTTTCATTAGCCAAGCTTACGTCAACCGTCGTAACCTGCACCGCTTAACAAACTTGGTTGCCTATATCGGTCACCGAACACACGGAATGTGATCCAATCACGTGGCCATCTTGTGTTCCACGATATCACACTTCAGCATCAATTAATTATGATAAATGAAACATCGACATGCAATTCAAACGTATCGAGATGAAATTGATGAAGATTTCTTTTATTGATGACTGCAGTTCCGTGTTCTAGCGATTTGTTTTTGTTTTTATTTGGGCTTTTTTGTTCTGTCATCAAATCAAGGTAAGTCGTAATTTCTACAATTTTTCCAGGTAAATGTAATGATTTTGGATGTAGAATGTTGATAAAACTTTCAATTCAGCTGATAAAACGTTCAGCGCGTTAATCTTCACATGTAGTATAAAATAATATCGCTTCTCGCCATCTGTGCCCTTAGATCTTTTAAACTAAGCAAGGTATTTTGCAAATTTTAATGCGGATCAATAGTGACTCAAGCGATAGGTTTGGTTTGGTGGATGAGGCGAAACGAGTATGTAAGGATCGTAGCAGGTAGCGTTCTGTGGTTTCTGCCTACCCCCATGGGAAAAAGGCGTGAGTTTATGTATGAGAAATGTTTATGAATTGCACCCGTGCCAAGCAAGCGGTTTGTAAGTTTTGTAATGAAGTTATCTATTGAATCATAACTCCATCATGCTGTAGATTCAGAAAGTCGCAAAGATTAAGTTTCCGGCATTATTATCCGCAACAGCCGCCACATTGTCACGACCACAAAAATGCAGGATACAGATCAATCACAGATACTTATTACGGAACTGAGATCAATATCAACAAACCAGTTAATAACTAATCTACTTGGCAATGAGACAAAAAAGAACAAACAAAAAAGATTATAGTATGTACGTGTTTGCAGTTTGTTAACGTAACTATTTTTTCTACGACAGCACAGAGTTATCATCATATGCATAGCCTTTTGCCGACTATTTTGGGGTCGGCTTTCATCGTCATAGGTGTGACAGACAGCCCCCTGTGCAGAGGATTCATGGAGGCGGAAGAAACACCACAGCACGTGCTCTTGGAGTTCAGAAGTGTGGCGGATCAACGGGCACGGACTCTCCAATCGCTGGTATCGCTCCCCGAAGCCTGCAGCAGCCTGAAAAGACTGCTGGCATTCTGGGAGGGCCTGGGATAGTTGGAGTAACTCGTCGAGGATATTTTTCGCACGTACAATGGAACAATAAAGAGGCTAAGTGCGGAAACAGCCCAGCTAACCGGAGCGACTGCCTATCTGACCTCCACAACCCAGTAACTGGGTAATATCGACCCACTACGATACCTACTTCTTCTACTATTTAAATATCAGTCTTTTATTGTCTCACTGCAGGGCAAAGGCCTCTTTAGCCTAGCCATATAGAAGGCGGATTAACGATTTCAGACTTATGTTAGTTCAGGTGTTCCCACGATGTTTTCCTTACCCGATGTCAGTGATGTCTAAGATAGGCTGAGGAAGCTTAGCTTAACTTGTAACGTTAGAGTAACTATATTAGTTGAATTACTTTTAACTGTATTTCCGGAAAAAAAATAAAAGATACATACACATACATAAACTCACGCCTTTTTCCCATGGGGGTAGGCAGAAACTACAGAACGCCACCTGCTACGATCCTTACATACTCCTTTCGCCTCATCTTCGTTCATACATCTCGTCATACAAGCACGCCGGTTACGAGTACTCCGCACCTGACCTTTCTGAAGGACCTCACCAATAAAGACAGTGTAGGTCTTCCTAGGGCGACCCCTCCCGGCGTTAAATTAAAAGATGCTTTATACAACCTTGTTATTTATGTTCCTAGGTTAAGACGTTAACTAAAATACTATTAAAAGCGAAAAGCAACTCAAAATAATGTAAATAAGCATCCATTTAAAGTTAGCCATAACCGCCTCTCAGAAAAAAACAACAAAATATTCTCTTCTTAATGTCTGTAATTAAAAGATAACAATGCTTCATAAGAAAAAGCCATTATTACCACATAGTTATGGCATAATTCCTAATAAAACAGTATCATTCGCGTATTATCACAAGTATGCCAAGGGCGATCGCGCTGATAATGACCGTGGGCCACACATGCTTCGTGCCACAGCCTAGGAACAAACAGAAGAATAACTATGCAACAGGCTTACTCATCCGTGAAGGCTGAGTTACGCTGTGTCATGCGAGATAGTTAGTAAACCTATGCAATCTATCTATCTATAAGTGCAAATAAAATAAAGTTGAAGAGTTTGTTTGTTTGAAAAAATCTTTTATATATAAGTACCTACAACATCATGCTTGTGCATGTTTTCTTTTATTTTATTTCTTATTTTATCCTTTTTTTTACCATGTTTCGTTGATGCACATGTTTATTGCATTTTATGTAATAACGTTTTTCAGATTGATTTACTGTAATTGGTTTAACCAATAAATAATAAATAAATGCTACGTCCCACGGGACCGGAGCAGTAATCGAAAACATAAGTTAGAGTGTGAAACCGCGGGTTACAACTAGTTTGTGAATATGTGTACACTATGTATCTATAAACATAATTTAGCCTTCATTTCTTAATTTATTATATTCTGTTATAAACTGAGATGTCTAGTAACTGGTGGATTAGTTTTTTCGTTTTTTTTTTGTTGAATATTATGTACATAATACGAGAGTATTATTAGGTATGTATGTATGTTGTGTATGGTCTAGTGATCGCAGGCGCGACTGCTGTGCATGAGGTCTTGGGTTCGATTCCCAGGTTGGGCAAAGTGTTATTGGGTTTTTCCATCAGGAATTCTCAGTAGCAGCCTCGGAGTCTGGATTTGTGCCCGGTTGATGGCAATAGGCTCGCCCCCTATTACATGGGACTAAAAACATAACTGGCGAAATGTGGGTGTACTAATGGGTACACCTCTGCCTAACCCTTCGGGGATTACAGGCGTGATGTTATGTTATGTACATAATATACGAGAGTGGAGTAGTAAACAAACAGGTAACTTAACAAAGGTGAAAAAAATTGCCCCTGAGTCTGGAAGTAGCTAGTAAGCTTTATAAATGCTATTTCATATCTGCAGTTGGCCTACTGCATTTTTCTACACTGTGTGTATAGGACCTTCGCTGTAGACAATTGATGGGTTCGCAACATTATTAGGTTACATCCACTGATGGCTGACATAACCGATGATCATACGTCGACATGATATTACTTATTATATTACTTGCTTATATGGGGAGATGGCACTTTTGTGGATATTGAAGTTGTTGTTTCGGCTTTTATTATACTTTTCTTACGGATTCCTAAGTTTTTTGTAGTTAAAATAGCTTTTACCTGCGACTTCGTACACGTAAATGTCGCACGACCGCACTTTGATCCCCTTAGGGGGTGAAATTTGGGGGTGAATTTTCCAGGATTTGCCAAATTTAAACTTTATATGGCTAGCAGTTTTCGATATTTCATGATAATTTAGTCAGTGAGTGAGTGGCCTTTTGTTTTATTATATACCTACCTACTTAGATAGAGCCTTAAGGAAACATAACTCCGTATTTTTAGATACGGACTAAAAGATCCGGAGATCAGCGTGTTCGAACAAACAAACTCTTCAGCTTTTTAATATTAGCTCTCCTAATCAAGCAAACACACTTTTATATGCCTATTGTATCTACATAGACACAGTCTGTGTTTCTTGATTTGTAGGGGAGAGCTTTTTAATAGGGAGCTTGCAGCATTCCAGACTTTAATCATTTTCATTAATTTCTGGCAAATCGACACTCATATATAATATATTGCTATAGAATTATAGACATAAAACCAAAAGACCATTGTTTTCATAAAATGATTTATTTCAAATTGAAACGGCCGCCCATATCCGAGGGTCTTGTCACGATTCGACTATCTGCATTACAATCCACCGTGACGTGGCTTCATAAACATTACCTATTTACCATATTGGGTTGGTGCCGTGGCTTGGGGCTGGTCACGAGTTCAGTTTCCCTATTCATTTGCATGTTGCAAGTCTTGGTTTGACTTTATGAGGTCTTAATCAACGCAAATAGCGCAAAAATAACCTACTTGGAAGGTATGTTTGAGCTGTTTGGGGTTGACACACTAGACTCATGGGGTCTGAAAGCTCATTATGTTTTTCGGGACATCACCAATACTGGTTGTTCTTCGCGTGACTAGAGAGCTGGCTTTTTCTTAGGCCAAAGAATCCGGGCCTTTTTTTAACTTTAGATGAATTGAGATACAAACCCATGATTATCTCTGTATGCACTATGCAAGTGCACTAAAGGACACCACCTGGTTGGTATGGAACTATTGCAGGATATGGAAACAAACTATGGGACTATGGGTTTAGGTGGCTAAAGTGGATTGGTTGGTTGGTATTATTATTTTTAAGACTCATAGAAGGTAAATCGATCTCCTATAATAACAATGCAATATGTCAGAATTGATCGACTTCCATAAACGACAATCGATTCCGAGGTCGACACACGGTCTTGACCGCATGATTAGTAACTGCAAAATTGTGAATTACGGGGTCTATAAGGTGACCAACATATCTTGATATCTCATGGTGGCGCCACTTGTAAAATAAGAGTGTACGACTAAACACTTACAAGACTTTTCTCTCTCTTCGCCGATAGCACGCTTCATCGACAGGACATTTCGCCGACAGCTCATAGTAGATGTGAATAAAGGTTAGTTATTAAAACAAATAGTTTAGGTTAAAACTGTGACCAGAAACGACAAGATTATAAAAAAAGAAGTATACACATCTGCTACGAGCCATGTCGGCGAAGAGTCCTGTTGGCGAAGCGTCCTGTCAAAGTAAAGTCTTGTCGGTGTTCAGTCTGTCGGCGTAGTGTCTCGTAAAACAATCAACTTGTATTTGAATTTAGTTTCTAAGTTTACCGCCTTACATGATATACTGGGCTTTAGTGATATCGTGTGAAGGTTCGCATCTTCGTTGTTAATTATTATGGTGTTGCTAATTAAAGTGATGTAGTAATTCATGGTGGGGTCGACTGTTAAGCATGGCGGTAATTGTTGTTTGTTGCTATTTCTTTTCAAATTGATAGTTCAAGTAAATACCTTTTTTATTGTGCTTTGCCCTAGTAAGTGGCCACGTTTATTGTGGCATCATTGACGTTTTTAATGTCCTCCAAAGTGCAAGTGTAGGGACAGTATGGGCACTATAGTAAGCGACCATCGTCTAGTCAAAAACACCGCTCTAGCACAGATGGCGATAGGATTTATTACCCCCCAATTAGTTATGTTATTGCTGCAATCTGATATTACACTGGACACTATAGGCAATGTGTAGCTTTTTATCAGTAAAATATTTTTTGTAATAGGACCAGTACTTCAGGAGATTACCTCCTTCAAACACAAAAGCAAACAAATTTTATCTCTTTATAATATTAGTAGGTATAGTTAGTTTTAAATTTAATTACAATGCTTTAAAAACGTCTTTTATTCTTTATTTATGATATAAACAAGACACCAAGACCCATTTAAAAAAAGGTACAAAAACTAAATTGCAAGCCTATTCATCGGACAAACAATAAAATGCAGCTATTTACTACTTATAAAGTTGGATTGAACCAGTTTACTGGTTACCTTGCGGTTACTCGTGATCAAGGACCTACGCATTTCTATCAAGTAAAGGTAGTATCACACCAGATCTGTAAGTCATGCAAATATTTGATCTGTACAGGAATAGAACCGCGAATAAAAAATCCAATTTTTTCTCTGCACTAAAGATTTGAAACGTAAATTGAAATATTTGTACGTACAAAATTGAACTGTAATACTGCGCGATAAGAATATTTATGACTCACTATTTGTAACTAAACACACTTTATTTCTCGCCCATTCAATGCTCTCGCCTTGCCGTTGTAGAACCAGCTTTAGTCTAAATTATGTAAAAAATTATAAATTTTATGTAAATTGAGGTTTATTAGTGGCGTCATAAGATTTGGTTTACGTTGTTAATTTATACTTTTATAGGCTTCCGCATTCAGTTTCCTTAATTGAATGACAGTTTTTAAATACCTACGCAATTTTTTACTTTGTCATGAATAATAATTTAAGATTCGTTAAGTATTTGAATAAAAAACGTGAAGGCAGATCAATCTACTTATGTAGGTATGTACAGTCAGAAACAAAAGTCGATTAACATTTATGATTTTTAAATACTAATTATTAAGTACAATATTAAAAGTAAAACGCAAAGAAAATAAAATTAAGATAAAATTAACCCTTAGCTATTGCCTGAAATTCTGAAAGCTAGTACATTATGTGTTTAGTGTCTGTTTAAATGATATGAAACGTAACATTGTTAATCGACTTTTGTTGCTGACTGTACCTATACAATTAAATAAAATTGAAGTGTGTGTTTGTAATGTGTTTACATTTTTTCTATTTGTTTCGGCTAATCTCCGACGACTGGATCAATTTTCACTGGGAGATAGCTGAGGTTATAGGGAGTAACTTGATTAAGTTTTATTTTTAAGGTTTAAGGTGCGGTCATAGGTAATGAAAGTTAAAAATCATCCGATTTTAAACTTCGTATTCATTTAGACTTTAGACTCTTTAAAAATAATTTATAAAAAGCTGCTCTTTTTGCGTTGTATACTCTGTTTATCGAGAAAGGTTATAGAGTATATAACATCGCGCTATGACCAAGGCAGCAGAGCAGTGGTAAAAGGTTTAACACGAGTAAAAACGCGGGGTATAGCTAGTTATGCAATAATCGCAATCGTGTCATCATATGCACGCGAAAAATGTCGTCTAAATAATTAATGTCTTGTCAACAGCAAGTATGACATTGACATATATTTTTTATCACTATTTACATCTTTTTTTAATCATTAACACGTCACATCTTGTGGTCATAGATTTTCTTGATGGAGATTTATTACTTGTGGCTTTAGAATAGGCGTGTAAGATAGTTCGGTCGATCTGTTAAAAAATCTACAACGGAATAAAAAAATCCGGTTAAGTGGGTGCGAAGGGCTCCGTAGGTAAGTACCATAGTAAAATATTTAATGCTCATCATCATCTGCCTAGCCTTTTCCCAACAACGTTGGGGTCGGCTTCCAGTCTAACCGGATGCAGCTGAATACCAGTATTTTACATGGAGCGACTGCCTATCTGACCTCCACAACCCCGTAACTGGGTAATACGATACCCCTAGGTAAGACTGGTTGTCAGACTTTCAAGCTTCTGACGACTCGTAGCGACTGTCAAAGATCTACGTATGACAGCCGGGACCAGCGACTGAACGTGCTTTCCGAGGCACGGAATGATGTCAGTGGTAATATCTAAGATAAACGATAATATTTAAGATTCGAACCCACAACCTCATGCATGAGAGGCGGGCGCCTTTAATGCAATATACAAATAAAAAAACACGTTTCTTGTTGGGAGGTAACCGACGATTATTCCTGTATGCACTATGCAGGTGCATCCAATTAAAACCCTCGCTTGATGCAGGACTATTACAGACTATGGAAACAAAGTATAGCACTATGGGTTTGGGTGGCTAAAGTGGACTAGTTACTTGGGACTATGGAAGAACTGCGGCCCCTGATCAACATTTGTTTTACACGGATAATTTAATATATTACACAAGCAAGAACACACAAGCTTTAAAATATTACAATATTGAGTATTGGACATTGTATTGTCATCAGAACTAAAGGTGTATGCAAAATTTTAGCTCAATCGGATAACAATAAGTGGTCAAAAATGGTTTGCAAATTTTGAAAGGACAACTTACTGACTTACATACGAACAGTGCAAGCTAAATAAAAGCTTGTAATGACAGGGGGTGACTTGCACACTCAATAAATGGGCCCCCAAAAACGGTTTATTATTAAACACACGTAAGTAATAACACCATCCTTCTCAATTTTAACAAAAAATATACAGTAATAGCTACAATACTTATGGAAATCTATCTCATCTAGATCCGGGATTTGTCTTGAAGAGACGTGCTTCGGATCTTAAGAGGAACACGTATCAGCTATCAATAACTTGGAACTGATAGAACCGTTCTCTATATCCTCTCTGTAATTTTTAACCCTCCGTTATTTATGTGTGGGGTAACATACGATTCGAGATAAATAAAACTCAGTATTACGTGTCGGAGCCGCGCATCGTGCGCACATTACCAGTTGACACCCGGTATGAAGAATGTTTTTTAGGACCTAGAGACCTGAATCTCGGAGGATGTGTTCTATGTATGACGTAGGCATCCGATTACAAAGAATTTTCCAAAATTGTAACCTTTAGGGGAAGAAAAAGGGGGGGGGGCAAAGTTTTTATGGCACAACGTGATTTCTTGATCCAATCTTATTCAAATTTTGCATAAACATTCTTCAACAGAATTGATGGAAGTCGTGCTTCGTATTTTTTTCTTTCGACTTCTTTGCGACCGGAGTCGCGGGCAAAAGCTAGTAATATTACAATAAAATTACGTTGGCTACTCGAATTCGATAGTCTTCTATCGAATATAAATAATCGAACACTTATTCGCGCAAAATATTCAAAGTTGTATAACTTCTGTAACAGTAGTAAATACGCAATCATAAAACTGTAGGTAATCTATTATGTATCTATAATAAATCTATTATAAAGCCTATTACCGGTACTCGTGTTCATTTATAATTAACTAGCTACCAATTGATCTAAATGAGCCATTTGAATAAAAACTCGCGGAAGTTTCTGTTGCGAATGTGCGTCTAACGTCACGTTATAAAGCTGTAGGCCGAGCACGAGCGTGCTATCATAATACTAAAGAAGTCGAACCGATTTTTGTATTGCAAATACAACTATCATATATTATAGCCTCTATCTTTTGGTTAACTGACCGACTCCTTGACAGTTCAAAAGTGCCTGTAAATTGTCTAATTTAAATAAATGCTTTGCTTTGACATTTCATTAAAGTTTTAATGCACAAGCTACATAACAATATATTTTCTTGTGTTCATTTATTAATTTTCTTAAAACAGACCTACCCTAGTGCTGTCTGTGACAGGATTCATAATGATCTCCCATTCTTAATACCTTCCACATAAGCATATTTATGGAAAAGAATTAAAGTTATTGAGTAATAAGTAGTAGCTTTTGTCTGCGAGTTAATCCGTGTAATATCCTAACGGATTTTTAAAGGACAATAAGTATAGCCTGTATTATTCACTGGTAATGTAGCTTTTCGTACATGAAATATTTTTTAAAATTGGTTAAGTTGTTTGGGAGTTAATACATTAAAAATGCAAATCCTTTCTTTTTACTATATAATTATCTAAAGATAAAGTTAAAAGATGGATAATTATATTTCATAAAAAAAAAATCGATTGAATTTATATTACGTTTACTCCGAGTGTGCGTACTAGGCCCTCAGTTGCAGATCTCTTGTAATAAAGAATGCTATAAATTGCGTACAACCTTGAACTTCAAAAAAAGCACGTCATATTCAGTGAAAGGATTGGACGGCGTTATGCACTAATGAATAAGCCATTAATTTATTTTATACATTCATTCATGTTGATGTTGTTTACTAGGTTTTTTTATTTGTATGTTTATTTCATAAGGAAATCGATTGTTTATTTTAATAATGAAGCTTTTATTTATAGATACATCCCGGCTTTACACGGGTGAAATGTTTATACTAATTACACGTATAAATCTTACTCTGGAATCACTCTATCTATTAATGAAAAGCGTAATAAAAACCGGTGCGCAGTTTAAAAGATCTAAGCGTACAGACTGCGGGAAGCGACTTTGTTTTATACTATGTAGAGATTTTTTGTAATTAAAAGACTCGATTATTTAAATGCTGTGGTTAATTTATAACTGACGGTAATCTAACAGATAATATAGGCATAACATGTCATGTCTTCGCGCTTTTTAGGCTAAGGGCGCATAGACGTGGTAATTACCCTACAAGAAGGCTAAGCCTATTAAAACATAGCTAATGAAACGCAAATACCTACCTGTTATTTCAGATTTTATATTTTTAATTGAAAATATTTCTAATTAACGATTCATAATTAGTCACAGGTCAAAAAAATATCTGATCTCTAAGTTCAATTTTATTGTGATTTTCAACCTAGACCTGTACAGCAATTAATGTAATTAGTTTAATCATTAATTAATATTTTAATTGGATTCGCTTTAGAGGCAATTTACATGCCGGTGGATATCATTTTACACGGAGAGCGTTGAGCTAGAGTTATTTTTCCCTAAGGACATAACATAACATCACGCCTGTAATCCATAAAGGGTTAGGCAGAGGTATACCACTACACCTATACTTCGCCAGTTATGTTTAAGTCCCATGTTATAGGGGTGAACCTATTGCCATCAACCGGGCACATATCCAGGCTCCGAGGCTGCTACTGAGAAATTCCTGATGGAAAAATCCAATAACAAGGAGTGTCAGGAGTGGGAGTGGCAGCGGTGTTCCCTATGGAGCTGGGGAAAATGCCTGTTTGTTGCTTCCATTAAGTAGGTATTTTAATTAATTAAGTTAATATAATTAGGGGTGTTTTTGTATGAAGAAACTCCGTTTTATGGCATTAATTTACATAATGGTCGTCATAAATGTTTTATTACATTAGATTTTGTAACGTACTGCTAGCTAAGAAAACTTATATGATGTTTATACAGACTGAATTTACTTATACTATCATACTAATTTTTCTAGGGAAATGAGACTTGTGAACTCATTAAGAACTCGTTAGGAATCTTTCAGGAGGTAAAACATTGCTAATCGTTGCTATTTCAAAGGTAGTGCATTAGTAGATAAAATCATCTTGATGGCCCAGTTAAGGCACCAGACTCTCATGCTTGAGGTTGTGGGTTCAAATCTGGGCAAGTACCAATGTGACTTTTTCAATTCAGATGTACTTTCTAAAGTTTATCTTAAACATCACTGACATCGATGAAGGAAAACATCGTGAGGAAACCTGAACCTATACCAGCCTATTACTGTCCCACTCGAACCATGTCGGAGGTCTTTGAGGCGGTTTAGAAACTCTGACACTAGGGTGTGTGGGGTCGTAAGACCTTACTGCCCACACGAAAAAGAAAGAAAAAAATAGATAAAAGTTTTTTTATATATATCCTTGGTTTAGTGTGTAAATTGGTTTATATTTTACCCCCTGAAAGATTGCTAATGAGTTCAAAATTTTTATTGTTTAATATTACCTAGAGTTTTCCTATATATCTACGTAGTAACATAATACAATAATCGAGTCGACGACAAGATGGTTGATTCTATTAATTAATAGTTACTTATGAGTTATGAATTACAACAGGTTTAGCATAGAGTAGTTAATAAATAACTACATGAATCGTTTATTTTATTAAGCATGCGGATATTGTAATTGCTAATATCGTGTCGGTAAGAATTGTGTTGGTTTCTGTATTAAATTTTCATAATTTTATGTGTTTTTTTAAGAAGTTTGTATCTTTTATTCATTGTACATCTTTGTAATTGAATTTAAGATATATGTATAACACTACCGACTCGCTCCAGCTTTGCACGGGTGCAATAAAGATATATAAAAACGTCCTCTTGAATCTCACTATCTCCTATTAATAAAACATACATACATACTCACGCCTTTTTCCCATGAGGGTAGGCAGAAACCACAGAACGCCTTCTGCTACGATCCTTACATAACCTACTCCTTTCGCCTCGTCCACGTTCATGCATCTCTTCATACAAGCACGCCGGTTACGAGTACTGTGCACCTGACCTTTCTGAAGAACCTCACCAATAAGGTCAGTGTAGGTCTCCTTAGGGCCACATTAATGAAAACCGCATTAAAATCCGTTGAGTAGTTTAAAGATCAAAGCGGACAGACGCTGGGGCGACTTTGCTTTTTTTCAAATGTCGAGTTATTTCTACGCGAATCATGAATTACTTTCAAGATTAATTTGTTATGATAAATTAATTTATGAACTGTTATCATAATAACCTATTAAAAACACGCACCTTACAAGGAACTAGGCATTAAGTTCCTGGTTCTTGCTTGCATAATACCGTCCACTCTAATCGCATTGTTACGGATATTGACCCGCGACTGGTCCAGCCAGTTTGCAAGCAAGCCTTTTACTATCGGAGTTTTTTAAACAAAGACATTGGTTGAATGTCCTTGGTACTTATTTAATTGAATGCGCACGCGCATGTTATGAATTAGCTTCTGATTGCGACTTCATCTTTACACTTTCCAATTAAGAAAAAATTAAAATTATTCAGGAACATAAAACGGGATAAAAAATTTATGTGTAAAGCCACAGACGGTTTGACAAAATTCAATTCAATCAAATTTTGTTCAGCAGTTTTAAGTGTGAAAGAATAACAAACATACATCCATCCTTACAAACTTTTGCTTTTATAATTGTAGTAGGAAGTATGAAGAATGAGCATTCAGAAAAAAAAATTGATAAACTGTAGCTTCTGCCACTATGCCAGATTTATTAAAAATTATTTGAACTCCTTAACTATACATATAAATGAAATTGAAGTTTCTGTTTGTAATCTCGAATTTCTAAATTGGTGTATGTCTATCTGCTTGGTCCGGCTAATCTCCGAAACAGCTAGACCGATTTTAACTGAACAGAAAGCTGATGTTCTACTTTTATTTTATAAGAAATAATTCTACCCAAGAGAAACCATGCGATAACCGACATTAACACGAACGAAATCGCAAGCATAAGCTAGTCTTCCATAAATGATTTAGGCTCAAGATAATCTAGAACACAAACAGATACTAGATTGTGAAGGTGTCGCGAAACATTATCTAGAGATCGCAAAACACGAAGCGATCGTGTTACGACTGTAATTACATTGTACGAAGTGACTTACAATATGTATCTTTACATTCTTTACGTCTTCTGTACGCTTAGATCTTTTAAGATTCAATCAAAATGAAGTGAGATTTGGACCAGCCTTTTACATGGAGGGATTGCGTAGTTGTTCCATGTTAAAATACTGATATTTTGTTGGATTGCTTTCACGTGCCATGTCGTGTATGATTTTGTATACAAATGTTGTAAACATTGATTTTAAAATAGTACGTATGGAGTTTCTTGCCTATTCTTCTCCATACAAAAATACCTTTGGAAGGGTCAACTAGATTCAATCCTTTTTTTTGTGTATGACGTTCAAAAGTGCCTTATAATGGCCTAATTGAAATAAATGATTTGACTTTGACTTTGACTGGAAGACGACGAGATCATGATCTTACAGCGATTGAAAGAAAGGTCTTTTTTCATTGAAGCGTTGACTTTAGGTAGTGCAACTTTTAGCAATAAAACTAAATCTTTTGTATTTTGAAAAATTAAGCAATTATACGGGGCATAAAAAGGCAAATTATATAGCCGTTAACGACGCATATTAACAGCTCATTAAAATGATGTAACATTGAGCATTGATTACAAAAAGAAACACTTAAAAAATCCCACAGTAAAAATCATCTTTCTTGGTAGTGCGCATTGTAACGCACGCAAAAAAAGTGCTTAAGGTTCGCGGGACGTCTTAACAGAATACCGTGGCAGGGTAGTTTTTCAGTCAGTAAAAGTCTGACAGCCCCTTTCGCCCGCTTCGGCGGCGAAGGAAAAATTGTTTCGTATGTTTCCTGCCCCAATCGGGGAGAATGCGCTTAGGGCACACATGGCTTAATTTGTAATGGATCAAGAAGCGTCTGCGGACGGTAAAATAAGATGGCCAATGTCCGCAGCCGCCCCACGTTTCGGCCCGTATGACAAGAGTTGAAAGGGCCACGGAAAGGTGGAGGGAGTGTGTGTCCTTCCTGCCCCACCCAGGGCAGGAAGGACACATTTGATGATTGTTACCACCCAAAAAAAGGGTGCATGCAACAGTACAAGGGTTGTGGTATTTTAAGTTTAGTTATAACATTTTAAACATGTTTTCGTAAAAAAACTTTTAAAACGTTGCTACTTTGACTTTCAATATATTCGTAACCAAAAGGTATGGCCCAGAACAATAAAATGTTCACAATGATGGAAATAACATTTTAGTTTCGGCTGCGTTAAGTGTATTTATACGTGCAGATCAATTATCTCCTGATTGAACATGCGAGTAAAAGATAGCAATCTTTAATTAAACACAACCACTTAACATAATATAATGTTAATTGTTAAATCCAACAAAACAACTTTAGAGCTGTTTATAAAGATAAGTGGGTTATAACTAAAACTGCCACTATCCATCCGCATGTTCCAATGTCTTTCCTAACAATATTTGCATACAATAACAATGCATTTTGCAATTAAAATAGTAATTTAAAATGTTTATAAAAAACATCTCTAAGAACGAACACTTTTATAGTCTGTGTCATTCATATTGACACTAGTTATAATATTTTCCGTAATTATCGTTTTGCAATATATTTATTCTTTTTTTACTTTTCCTATTGCTCAGAAACCATTTAAGCCCACCGAGCATGCGCACACAATTGCGCGCGAAACTCGAAAGTAATTGATACGCGCTTCCTTTTAACATCTCATTACAATTTGAAACAAAAACACTAATTGCAGTTCACACACAATGACTACATGAGGACAGTTATTATATCTACTTAATAAAAAAATAAACAACAACTTACCCAAGACTGCAAAACACTTGAAAAATATCACCTCAAATATTTCAATTTGCAACACCACGATAAACCGCCAAAAATATGCGCGCGGAATTCGAGAAAATGTCAAACACGTTCGCTTCGACTTTTGAAATTCGAACTCGACAGATTGATTTTTTTAAAATTTTCTTTTATTTATTTTATGATGTTCCTATACAACCTCTATGTATTCCAAATAGGTTGTAGCGGTAACATTGGCGCGTGCGCCGTGGTTTGATGCGCGTCGACTACTAACAGGCCTGGTTTCCTTACGAACCTTGAAAGCTACTGAAAGCCCCGCCCGCCTTTGCATTCTTGGTAACAATCAATTAGATATCAATGTTTTAGTATAATATAGTCCTTCGTGTCGCTTTGTTCGAGAGTGAAAAAATAGGGTCATCAATGAGAATCAGTAACCATTAAGAATCGATGTCAGACTTCTAACAAGGTTGGGAAAAAAAGAAAAATGTAGAATTTCCTAGAAATATGTTAAATGGTTTTAATTGAGCCGTGGGCAGTGTTAGCCATACTAGTGTCCGCGAAGCGTGACTGTTGAGCGTGGGGTTCTGGATTTGATTCTCAGGTTGGCCAAAAAGTGATATTGGTCCGGAGTTGGTGGTGTCTCTTGCGTACTTTGCTAGTCTGGATTGAGATGAGCCGCTGTTACCGAAATCGGTGTGGAGAATATATACAGTTAAAGGTCATTGGCTTGATACATAATATGGTAGTTACTTAGTTATATTAGACACTGGGGTATACTTAATTAAGGCAACACAGCTACCGGAAGCCTGCGTGTACTATACTGAATTAATTAATCTAGATCATAGACAAAGGAACACGATATAGTGTAGTATAGATTTTCTGCGCATGCTGCAGATATTAAAATGCTAGTATTCAAAACTTCCTGTATCTGGTACCTACCTACAATTATATTGATAACGGATATCAATGCAATCAACAACGCCATATTAGACTTGGAGAACGATTAAATTGTTAAAAAAAAAAAATAGATATTATTTATAGTCTAGCCCGCTTTTGCCCTCGACTTCGTCCTAATAATAATACTTGTTAGCTAGTTGCACGCTGTGGTCTCTTATAAGAGAAAGAGTTCACCTATACAGTACATTTTGTTGACTATTCTTATGTCTTGATTTGTGTATATATCTTTCTTTGGAAATCCTAATAAATAAATAAATTATAATTGTCGGTTGGTGTTCTTTTTCATCTTTAAAGCTACCTACAGGGCCTCTGCCACTTGGCTTCGGCCCCACGTACGTTTTACACAGGCCCGGACTTCAGGGTCCCGAGATATGTAAAGTAATAAATTAAACATAAAATATTGATTAATTTATAAGTAAAAACTAAGCTTTATAGAAATCGATTGTCTATTTATATACCTACTTTGCTTGACCTATTTACCTACTTCTAACTAATTAATAATTTCCTACATAATTGTCCCATTTATCAAGTGATTTACATGTAATTCAATCTTTTATTATTTTATGTTAATTAATTAGTAACAGTCGATTTACATTTATTATTTTTAAATACAAAAAGCTTTTTTACAAAAAAATATGACCGTCTTCAAAAACTACAAAATAAAAAAAATAACTTTAGCTTGAAAGTCGGCGGCTTTGGTTTTGTTTCTTGTTATGTAGGTATTGCCACCGACTTCCAAGCTAAAGTTATTTTTTTTATTTTGTAGTTTTTGAAGGCGGTCATATTTTTTTGTAAAAAAGCTTTTTATTTTTCACTTTTTAGTGCTTGTGTGTTAATTTTTGAAATCCTTACATAAAGCCCTTTCAAACAATACCTCACACGATATATTAAATTTTAAAAAGTGGTAGGAGGGGGGTTGACGTACCCCCTCCCCACTTCTTTCAGTCAGTCATCGACTACACGTATAAACAAAGCAATTTGTCTTGTTACGGCGGTTCTGCTGTGATTTTATAAAGAGTTCCGTTCCATATCTCCAAAGTTCATCATCAGATCATGACAATATTCCTATGGGACCTATTCGGAACTATACTCTTTCAAACAAAAAAAGAATCATCCAAATCGATTCATAATTGGCGGAGTAATCGTAGAACAAACACACAAAAAAAAAAAAAAAAAACATACGGGTCGAATTGAGAACCTCCTCCTTTTTGAAGTCGGTTGAAAATCAAATATTCCAAATCAAGTTTTTAATCACCGGCGAAAACATGCGCGGCGCGGTCCGCGGGCTGCGGCGCGCATATACCTACTGTGTACAACCAAACGACTGAACTGATTTTGATTTATTTATTTAAACTTTATGCACATGTAAAAAATACAATGTACATGTGGGCATTTTCTACCAGTCTACCTTAGGGTGATGCAGAGACAAAACGTAGTAGGTGCAGGAAATACAGAAAAAAATCGATATTAAATTATTATTTTGATTAAATAAATGAATGAATGAAAGATATATTTTTTGCAAGAATATAGGTAGCTAATATAAGTTTCTAAGATCTATAGGCTCTATACGGCGTTTCAGCCATGCTAATATTTGGATTTTACATATTGGTTATACACATATCATGCAGTACACAATTTGGTAATTAACAATAACATAAAAATACTAATAATAATTTCATAACTCTTCAAATTACAATGCAATTAATAAAATTAAAATTAAATACAAAACTATTCATTCAAAATAAAAATTAATATTAAAAAAAAAACCGATCAATTACAATGGTGTCATGTCAATAAAAATAGCAAGAATGACAATAATATGTTTGAATATTAATAAATTTTAGGTAAGTAGGTAGGTAATTTTATTTCATAATAGTCTTTAGTGCTTTTTATTCCACGATGACTACATTTTTCCGCGATAAAAATAACCCCCAACTCCCTCCGCCCCCTATGACATGGGACTTAAACATAACTGGCGAAATGTGGGTATGCTAATGGGTACACCTCTGCCTAGCCCTTCTGGGATTATAGGCATGATGTTATGTTACCTTAGAAAGTAACCATTCCAGATTATAATATATCTTCGTACTAACATCCAAATCTGTTTAGCCGTTCTGGCTCGACTGAGTAACAAACATCCATCCAAAGTTTTGCATTTGTAATAGTAGTAAGATTCCATTAAAAAGTTCACTGCACATTGTGAGTAGTGCAAAAAGTGTTTCAGCCAAAAAACTTAATCGTATTTCATGAAGGCAATTGGCTGAATCGTGTCACGTACTGCATCCACGTAAAATCTTAACAATATAATTACTAGGAAAACACCTAATATCTGTAAAAAAAATAACTGTCAAAACAGCTTTCAAAAAGATTTGACGCTGCAAAAAAATCCGAAATAAAAAAAATAACATGGTTTTATGTGAGATAGAAAAGTACAGAAGCAATCTTCTTCTTTATCGTGTGGGTAGTAAGGTCTTACGACCCTACACACCCTAGTGTCAGAGTTTCTAAACCGCCTCAAAGGCCTCTGACTTGGTTTGAGTGGAACAGTAAGTCCAGGTTTCCTTACGCAATATTTGTTGCAAATACCTACTTCGATGTATTTTTACGGAATACAAAAACAAATCCATACTAATATCGTAAATGCATAAGTAACTCTGTCTAGTTGTTTATTACGTTTTTGCGACTAAACCACTGAATCGATTTGATGGGTAATATTAAACCCCATGAAAAGACATAGACTACTTTTTATTCCCCGTCTGGGTCCGCAATAACCGACATTTACGCGGACGAAGTAGCGCGCAAAAGATAGTTTATAATAAGAGGGGAATATAATTTACGTATTGAAATCACAAAATGATTTCATGTTTATTAAGGAATGAGGAAAAACAGTGACAAATAGATTCTGTCATTGTTTTTTTACCATAAAATTGCACAGCAAACTCTTTCAAATTGCATGAATAGTAAGATAAAAAAAGTATCTAAATTATACAAATGGCAGTCTATTTGCATATTTTAGATACTTTTTTTTAAAACTAGGAAACAACAATAATCTATCTATCTATAATATGTATGTATTTATAAATTATATAAGTATGTATATCAGTTGTCTGATTACCATAACACAAGCTCTGCTTAGCTTGGAATCAGATAGCCGTGTGTGAGTTGTCTCAAGATATTTATTTATTATTATTATTAACACTGTAAGAAAAATACTATAAACTCAGAAATAAAATAAATAATGGCAAGACTGATGCATATCTAAGTAAAGAATAATTAAAGACAACTATGTATACTTAGTCATGTAACTTTGTTGTATACAAATAACTACATACATACTTTTAAACTGAGCATCGATAAGCGTCTGGCTGTCTGGAACTGTTAAGATGTATAAGTTTGTATGTTTGTTTGTTATCGTCAAAATGGCTGTACGGGTTTTAATGACGTTTGTACCGGATAAACGTCCTCATTTTTCTGTGTGGTGGAAACACTCGCTATTTTATGTCACTATTATATACAGTCAATGTTAAAAATACAAATTCTTCAAGACACATTATTGATCTCATGTCAGTCAGGGTTAGGCGTAGGTGTACTCATTAGTTCCTAAAACCACATTTCGCCAGTTATGTTTTTAAGTCCCATGTAATAGGGGGCCAACCTATTGCCATCAACGGGACAGAAATTCTGTCTCCTAGACCGCTACTGAGAAATTCCTGATAGGAAATTCCAATAACACTTTGCCCTAAACTGCCACTAAACCAACGAGGCAACGATTGACGAGTTATTAATCGATTGACCGACGCCGGGGCGCGTCATAGTTAACAATAAATAATAATAAATAAAAACTTATACACCTGACAACAATTAAAGTTGTGCAGGAGACTTGCATAGAGAATAATTTATACAATATTACATAATATCTGCACGATGTGATCTGTGATTAATAAGTTTTTGCATACATTAGGGTAGGTACTGTTTCCTAATGGATACTACGTGTATGCTTAAACGTTTAAATGATAGCGTCCTTACTAATAATAATAATAAATTATATATATATTTTTAAATGTTTTTATTTTATTATATTAATATTAAAAATGTATATAAAATAAATAAATGTGAAAATAATAATAATAATATGTCATTTATTCTCAGGTTACAAAGACCCATAGATAAATACCTTAACCTAAGTATAGTATATAATAACAATTGTGTTAGTAAATAAAACTTAAAACTATGTTAGTATTACTTGATTGCACTAAGCAAGATCGTCGTTAATAATCGTCGTATTTGGTTACGTGCCCCGTTGATCGCGTGGTCGCATGCGCGATTGCTGAGCGTGAGGTCCCGGATTTAATTCCCAGTAAGGTCGGGCAGTAAGTCTCTGGACACTTACTGCCCGACCTGCTTTTTTAATTAGATATTCAGTAGCAGCTTGGAGTTGAGAAGTGAGTAGAGTGAAACCCCTCAGAAAGCACGTGATGCCGTTGGTCCTGTGCCTGATCTTGATTGCCGTTCTATTTCGTGATTTTATCGATTTTACTCGTATTTTGGTAATTGACATAAATGTGATAATTAGTTTAAAATAAAATTATAATACCAGCCTTTTTTTTTAGTTGGTAAAAATCAACAAACGACTTTTTCCGCCCTGGGTGGGGCGGAAGGGACTGTCAGACTTTCACTGACTAAAATGTTCCTTCTGTTACCCTTTACGTTCCGGGGCCACGGTATCCTGTAATACTGTTTCACTGCTGAGCAAAGGCCTCTTCTCATACAGAGAAGGCATGAGCATTGATCACCACGTTTGCTCAAGGCGGATTGGCGATTCCAGATCTATATTAATTACAAGTCCAGGTTTCCTCACGATGTTTTCCTTCACCGATGTCTGTGATGTCCAAGATAAACTTTAGAAAGTACATATGAATTGAAAATGTCACATTAGAACTTGCCCGAATTTGAACTCACCACATCATGCATGAGAGGCATGATGTGGTGAATTCAAATCTTAAGTTATTTCAAATTACTTTAAGATAATTAGTTTATTAGACAAATAATCTTTCTTACCACGAATAGAGCAATATTGGCTAAAGTATCATCCAGGCTGGACCATTGTGTAAAGAAGGCATTAGCCACGTTCCTACAATCGCCGTTGCCTCGTTGATGAGGAAAAACGTGACGTATTATGTGGTCGCTTATCTCGCCTGCAAGCCATCACAGTTTAATGAGAAAGAAGAAGCATTACACTGTCTTATAGCTTTCATACTTCGTAAAATATTACTAGGTCGGGGTAAGCGTGCAATTTTGTGGCTTCAGGAATTAGGAGACGCTCAAACAACGCTCGTTTTAAATATTTAATAAATATAATACTTTTGAGAGTAATGAAAAATCTATTATATAATTCTACTGCCTTGTTGGTTTAGTGGTCGCAAAGTGTGACTGCTGAGCATGAGGTCTTCAGTTCGATTAATAGGTCGGGCTAAGTGTTATTTTCTTTTTCCAACAGAAATTTATCACCTACATTTCGCCAGTAATGTTAGTTTTGGCGAAATGTGGGTGTATGGCCCGGTTGATGGCATTAGACTCGCCCCTATTACATGGGACTTATAAATTATATATCTGGCGAAATGTGAGTGTACTAATATGGTATACCTCTGCCTAACCCATTGGGGATTATAGGCTTAATGTTATGACGTTATGTGAACTTTTCAGTAGCAGCCTCGGAGTCTGGATTAATGCCCGGTTGATGGCAATAAGCTCGCGCCCTATAACATGGAACTTAAAAATAACTGCCGAAATTTGTGTGTACCATGGGTACCTACACATCTGCTTAACCCTTCGGGAATTACAGGCGTGATGTTTTGTTACGAGCTACGAGTATAATCATAAAAAATGCAATGACGTAACTACAACCGGAACGAACCCGTACCGATTGTATGAAAATGTGTCAACCGGTTATTCGGTGCGGCAATAATTATGCGGTATTGGGAAACCCACGGTCACTACCTTGTATAGTTATAATAATAGGTACTTAAAGCCGCTGGCTTTGCTTATCAACTTATCAACTTTAATATACAAGCTGGTTTTTAATTCACGACACATCTTTCAGGGAGGAATAAATACGAACCGCCCCTTGATATGTGAAAAGTCAATGTACTATTCCATACATTTAGTTTGTATTACTTCAAAATACAGACTGTTTTTTTAATTCACATGTTCACGGTACATCTTTTAATGTAGAACGAATACGAAAAATCCAGAAATGTGAAAAAAAAAGAACTTTACAATACATTTTAATCGTATTAAGTGCATTTTGTTGTGCATTCATTTTTATTCATACTTTAAAATTGTTCTTATGACAAAAGATCTATATATAAATGATGTATATATAAATGAGTACTTAAATGCTCATTTAAAAGACAGCCTGTATAACTAAGATCTGTGTATCCTACAATTACCCCAAAATCTACAACATCGCGGAAAAAAACCAACCTATCATGTTTCCATTACTAGAACTTAGATGTTTTTACGGTGAGGTGTAGCGGTTTTAAAAATTCATTTAAAGTAGGTAACAGTACGAAACTATCAATTCACAAAACTAGTAAAAGCAACCTCTTATAGAGTCCCACTTAAGAGAAATATCAAAAAGCCAAAAGCAAAGCCCTTCCTCAATTAACTTTTAATAAAATAAAAACAAATATTTTACAAATTTCCTTGTGTTGGATAAAAATCCGAAACACAGTATACATTAATTTTATTAATCCTTTTAAAATTAATGTGCAGTCTGAAACCGCAAAAGTCCCAAAGCAAATTATGCACTGACATTTTTGAATTATTCCACCGACCCAACGTCAACGTAGCGACGACTTTATAGGCTTGCATATGACATAGTGATATAGGAAAACCCCGTGGCTTCACCTCGGGTGTCAGAATCAATCATCGACAAGCGCACATTCTCAGAAACATAGCATATGTCGAGTTGTCGACACAATACCGGAATTAACAACGCCCTGTGGAATAAAGAAATCTGTAGAGTCAGTAATATTGAAAATGAGTAGATCCGTTTTTTTTTTGAGGCTGTCAATAAGTGTCTCATGAAACATACTGTCGCATGCTATTAGTGAAAGAATTTTCATAAACGAACCGGTACTTCCAGATAGATCCTCCTACAAACAAAAAAAAAAAACAAACAACAATTCATATTAAATTAGTATAAATATTTTTTTGAAATGAAAAATGTCATGGAATTTTTACCTTTAAGAACGTACGAACAAAACGATAACAAAAAATGGATATAAAGTGCATAAACGAGGAAAGGATTGGATAAAAATATGGTTTTGAGGAAAATCACTTAGCCAAGACAGACGTGTAGGTTCATAGGTACTGTAGAGGCTGGATGGGCCTCATACATGAGCCTCATACACCGGTACAAGTAGTGACCCCACGTCCTGGGATCAATCTGTTACTCACCAGTACCTTTTTATTCCAAGCTTTTATTTAGCTTGCACTGTTTGTATGTATTTATGTAAGTTGTCCTTTCAAAATTTAAAAATCATTTTTCGACCATTTGTTGGTCCGTTGATCCGATTGAGCTGAAATTTTGCATACATCTTTAGTTCTGACGACAATACAATGTCCAATACTCAATATTGTAATATTTTTTAATTAACGCTTGTTTTAAAATGTTTTTTATTTTTTACTTATTTACAAGTCATCGTAAAATAAACACAACCTTGGCTGATTATAATATCGTTGCGGATAATCTGTAGTCTAGTTTGAGATAAATTAATGTGTAAATCGTGTCAATTATTGTTTTTTTCCCCTACTATTATCTTAATTTGTTAATTCCGGTTTTATAACTTCACAGACCGAACCTACTTACTTGTTTTTATGGAAACACCACAACTGAACTGGAACATGACAGGTTTATTTTTGTTGATTGTCTTTTTTATTGTACGACCATGGGTAGGCTTGACGAGCAAATTATATTAACACAATTAATCCAAATTATAACATGACGTCATTATCTGAGTAGTCTATATTTTACGGAATAAAATAAATAACAAAAGACGACTCCACACATATCTCTGTCCCATTTTCTAGTTCTATAATAGTAACAATGGAATATCTGATCTAATAAGTTATTAATTGTCCGATTAAGAACATAATATATTACAATACCATTGCATATAGGGAACCTAGACCTTATTACTTGACGACGGAAACAGGAAATTATATATTTTATCATTGTTAGTTCCGATTGTTATTACAATGAAATGCGACAGTTATGCTGTATGTTTTTCTGTGTATTTTTTAAAAGTAATATACTAAGTTTGTTTTATTTGGGCCGGGATCTTGGGCCGGAGAAAAAAATATCAGATTTTTCCAATAGGAATAGTTTATTAACAGGATTCATGGATTTGTGGTCTGTATCCGGTATTATTTTAAAGGTGCTCCCTTACCGGGAGCATTCACGTGTATTGTAACATTATAGATTCAACTTTGAGCATTACATTACAATAATACCTCCCTGACTAACGAGCATTTGCGTGTAATGTAACATATAGATTCGACTTTGAGCATTACATTTGAAGTTGAGCGCATTGATGTTACAAGTTGTATCAAGATATTACACATTGTATCATTACAAGGTGCGCGTTGTAATGCTCGGTTCTCCTCCTTCACTGATGTAGGTAATGCTCAAATCTGTAACGTTATATTACACGCGAATGCTCCCGGTGAGGGAGCACCTTTAGGGTTCAGTACCTACCAACGGGTGCTAAACGGAACCCTATTTCTAAGACTCCCCTGTCTGTCCATTGGTATGTCACAAGACTGTATCTTTGGAACCGTAATAGGTAGGCTTGATAATTATCACAGACTGTTTATTACTACGGCCGCTAAAACAAAAAAATAATTAAAATAATATATGGCTAAAAATTAAAGCGGATATAAGAAACGTGTTTTTTATTCGTATAATGTTAAATATGGTACGGTGGTAAGTTCCCCTTTATGTCTGAGTCTGAAGAGCACTAGGCCAATTCAATTCAACACTAGTTGCGTCGAAACTTAGTACTGGAGATACCTACTATCTTATTTTAATAAAACATTTAGAATTAAGATAAGATTATTTATTTGCTTAAACATGTGTGTGTACATACATAAAAAATGCATACAAGATGAAAATAAAAGTGAATTAAGTGCAGACATGTTTGTCACTACGTGACGTGCAAAATTCGAACAATTATTATTAATGTTATAAAGTAAAGTAAGTAGTATTAGAATAAAATAGAGGCCGCTGCTTCTAAGTTCTCGGTAAGAACATGAATCAGTCGAGGTCAGCGACTTTAACTAGAGTTTATTGCCTAAAACTATTTCACAGATAACCAAATCTTAATTAAATTCAAATCAATTACAAATGCCTCCTTGTTCTGGTTGTTGCAAAGCGCGACTGCTGAGCATGAGGTCGTGAGTTCGATGTCCAGGTCGGGCAAAGTGTCGACTTTTTCCATCAGGAATTTCTCAATAGTAGTCGCGAAGTCTGGATTTGTGCCCGGTTGATATTTATTTATTTAAATTTTATTCATTCATTATCAATAATTTTTACACGACTGCCCCAAAAAAAGGAGTGTTATGTGTTTAGGGTTAATGTATGTATGTATGTAAGTATGTATGTATGTATGTGAGATTCTTTATTCCACCGTAACTTTTAAACGCCTGAACCGATTTAGATGTATGGGGTATCGTTACAATCCTTGCAACGTTCCAAGTAACATAGGCTAGTTAAAAATAAAAATAATCCTGTGTAGTCACTTTAAAATGTAAATTAATACCAGCCTCAATTATTTTTTTTTAATGAATCTGGTCGTGTCTATGTTTATCGTCTAGAATTTGACAAGTAGATTTAAAAAATATATAACACTGTAAATAAAAATCGTTGTAAAAAAAAACTGACGAGTAAACAAAGTACAAATATGTGCAATTTTTGCAGTCGTGTTTTTTAATTTTTTTAATTATAGTCGCTTGTGTATATGAATGGATTTTTTTACACACAAATAAAAACCGATGGCTGTAGACTAGCCCTCTATTACATATGACTTAAACACAACTGTCAATATAAACAAATGTCTACAACGCTCCTTCATAATTGCGGTTTAAACTAAAGGTAACAGAACTTTAGAACAGAAACTCGTAAAAAACAGCTGTTACTATAAATTTTAGAGTTATTTCTTAATTACGGTTAAACAACAACCGTTATATAAATATTTCGGTGTGTCCGAAAAACGATTATAAACTCAGAGAAATGTATGTTTTTAGGGAAATCTGCACGTGCCTACGTCCGGGTGTAAGTCAAAGTCATATCCGTTCATAGCTTATAGGTCAAGTAGTTTTCGAGATTTCGTGTCTAGCCAGTTAATAAACGACCTTTCGCTTTTATATTATGAGATTGAATGGGTTTACTATGACTTCTTCTGCTCTGGGCGGAGTAGAAGTGTCAGACTCTGACTAAAACCCATCCGTGTTCCTCCTAATGCCCTTAGGCGCGCGTGGAAGGTTCTAATTGGACGGTGAACTATCCGATGCTCGTCGTCCGTCAGCCCGCGCCTACGGTGACCGGGAACATCTTCCAGATGACATGAAATACCAGCCGACAATTATCCCTGTATGCATTTTCTCATCACGCGGCCGAAGCAGTAGGAACAACTAGTTCAGTAATGAAATCTTCAAAATGGGACATACCCAGTTTATGAACTTTACGCATGTCCTCTACGCTTACGCTTTAAAGCAGGGGTCGCCAACTTAAAAGACCCAAGATCGATTGCTTACTGAAAAGACTATGCGATCTACCAATTACAAAACTACATATTATATTTATTATTCATTGAATTGTCTTTCTCATAATTAACATTGTAGTACTATAATTTTATGAAACAGTATACGAGTCGTATTTTTTTTTATTGCGAAGGTAAATACCTACGATTGAAGATTATTTTTAGTAACCACTTATTTTAATTTGAGTATTGCATCTGGGATCGACTCGACTAATAGCCGCGACTGGTTGGCGACCCCTGGTCTATAGGTTCCGATAATGACGTTTCCATGTTCATAAGCCGCTTAATTTGCGTCCATCGTTAAAGCCTGTTCAAAAGAGCTTCGTTATTTTTCCTCTTCGTTAATTTCGTCATCCATTTTACTTTTCTATTTACTGTGTTAATTTAATTTGTGCTTATTCCTCTTTTGAACTGAAATTTTGTAACTTTTTCTTAATTAATACTTAATTAATGTTCGGTTTTTGATGTTCAAAGGGGTAGTACCTTTGCTTGGCAAGAATATTAAATTACATATCTGAGCCGTGTTTTAAAATATGACGGGACAATTTTGTTTTTATGAATTTGTTCCCGGTCTTGTGTTTTGGGCCGGGAACCTACGCAAGCCTACACAGAACAACTTAGCAAAGTTTCAACACAATCGGATTATAATAGTTTAGGAATGCATAAAGGACGTACATCAAACATTTTTATTTTTTTCAGTAAAATTATTTGTAATGATTCAAGAGGTTATCCATAACTACATAATAAGCAATAGGGAGCTTACTGGACCAAAAGAAAATTATCTCTAATAACTCTGTGTGTAACTATGAATTCCTGGTACCTCCTCAGACGTATTTTTTGTTCCTGGATGAAAATAATTGTGGATGTACCACCCTGGGACGAACATAGATAGATTCTTGTGTCCCCCTCTTCCCAGAGGGGTATATCATTAGAACCTATATAAGTACCATTTCTAGTATTTTGGATTTTAGACTACTATAAATTAAGTCCTTTCTCAAAGTTATAATCGTTATTTTAAGAGAAAATATCTTTTGCTTGACTGTACTTACCTATACCGAAAGAGAAACAAGTACTACATACATGTACTTGTACCTACTAGTCCAATATCATAAAACAGCCATATCGATTAAAATAAGTACATGATATCATAAATCTAAGTACATAGCTACCGTGGTCTTGTCACATCAGTCACGTCTCAGAGCGGAAACAAGCGAATATGTCCTTTATAGGCAACGGTATTGTATTTATTAGCTTTGTGATTGTTATCTGATTGTGTCACTCATGTCGACTTGCCCTGACCTCTAGTAATCATGTGTGATAAGACAGGGGGAGGTCATTGTGGAGTTATGACTTTGTGCAGTAAGGATTCTGTTTTATCTGACCTCTTATTTCCTAAGAAGAGTTAGGTGATGTAGGGTATTATTCCAGTGACCTGTTGATGTATATGCATTCGGCCACCATCGCACAGGTTGCCGACGCGGGACGAAAACTTCAAAAACCCTGGTTATTTGGGTAAAATTGAGATTTTTTAAAAGAATTACTTTTAATATAAAAATAATTTGTTTTTATTTTTTTTTATAATTTATGTCTTGTCTTTCAATTAATATAATAATTTGAATTCCTCTGTCTCAAAAAATATCCCGAACCCTTTTTGAAAATTAATTTAGGACAACCCCCGATCGTCCTCAAATCCGGGACATCTCGGACAGTTGGCATTCCAAATTATGGGACATTGAGGAAATGAAATAAACTGTCTTACAGGAATGACAGAGGCGGTACACTACAAAATCGAACTCTTAACAGTTTATGTGATTATAGCCTATGTCTGGACGAGGTCTAGAAGCACATATTATGCCTAAGGCATTAAGTCCGCCTTTGTACTTTTTTGTTGCATAAAGTTTAAATAAATAAATAAATAAATAGACATTAGCCAAATATTAAAAAAAAAGCAAAACGTATTCATTAAATACTTTTTACTTCTTATTTATACTACATCACAATCCTATGGGAAAAACCATATAAACAACAAAAAAGAAAAAAGAAACGGGACCAATACGAGGCCAAGACACTCCTATTTAGTAAACACCATATTCGGCACAATTCGTACACAAGCAAGTCTTATTGTGCAATAAAGTTTGTTTGGTCATCGCGCTTAATAATCTAATTCCTGTTAGGTACAAGCCTTTTGAACCTGCATATTGATATTGACTCGTAAACAAACAAGTATTCTAATCGAAAACGTAAATGGTAATCGAAATTGGTTCCTTGTATCCAAAATACGAACGAAATAAAATTATGGATACACCGCAAGTAATAAAATATGTATTTGGAAAAAACCAAATTTAAATCTGTTTTAACAGTTCCTGGTCAGGACCTTCCGGGGTTTTGTCTGAACCCATAAGCCCGCTACAGTATTCCTAACCATTGCATCTCCTGACAGCCAGAATCAGAAATGGCGATCACCAGAAATCATAGCCACATTTATGAGGAATAGTATCGGCTATATGACATCACGCTACGACCCAAAAGAGCAAAGCAGTAACCAAAGGCGTAATTGGGTTTTTGAATTTTTTGTTTTGGTAATTGGATTAAATCAAAAAATCATAATAATGTAAGTTTTATAACAAAATTAACTACTTTTTTTAAATTTAAAAATTAACAATATTTTTTTTGGCAATTATTCAAAAGTTATTAAAAAATATTTTTTTGTTCCTGTACCGAATACACGCCTACTACTTCCGAATAAACCCGAGCTCGTGTGACGTCATAATGTTAGTTTGCCGGGTGACGGATGTCGGGTTACATCATCGGGCAGCTGTAACATTATGACGTCACAACTAAGGTTGGTTTAATCATGGCGCTTTTAATAGTCACGTGCTTTTTTATTTTTTCAATTTTTTATTGTTTATAATAATTAGTTGAAAAAAAAAATATTTTAAGGATTTTTGCGTAAAATATCAATACTAGTAATAATAAAGTTTTAAAATACTCGTACATATTAAAAAAAAAAAAAAATTATTTCCCAATTACAAGCCATTGGCAGCTAGTGCCATTATTTGATTAATAAGAACATAATTTACTAAAATGCTGTCTGTTCATTGCTAGTTGTACATTTAGAACGCTACGCCCGCGCGGGTCGTGAGCGTGACTAGGACACCTGAATGTCGTCCACTTTTACTAAGGAACTTTAGATACTTACTTATATATCACTACAAGAATAGGATTGACCTTTCGCCATATTGCTTTTGGTTTCTTTCAATTTTAGTTTTGTTCCGATGTAGGCGGACTACAAAAGGATGAGGTTATGTATAATTTTTTGTGTCCCATGTAATAAAGGGCGAGCCATTAACCGGGTGCAAATACAGACTCCCTGGCTGCTACTGAGAAATTCCTGATGGAAATACCCAATAACACTTTGCCCGACCTGCGAATCGAACAGCAGTTGCGCTTTGTGACCTCCCGACCAACAAAGCAGGCCTATCAGTTTCAGTAATAATAGTACTAAATCTAACTGTCAAATATTGATGTACCATGTACCCATAAGTAAGGGAACCACCACAATTTTAAATATGGTAACACCCAAATTATTCTTCCCAATTCCTATTTTACCCACTTCTTACAGTATGGGTTTTCATAATAAGAACAACAATACCAGACTACAGAAACAAAAGACGAATGTTTTTCTTTTCTTAGTTGTAAGCTTGAATGAAAGTTGACAGCTAATTAGAGGTTGATAGCTTGTTAATATGGAGTTCAAAATAAGGCAAAAAATTATGACAATCTAGAACAGGGGGTTTAGAAAGTGGGGGGCGTAGTGACCACCAGTGTTAGTTAAGGAGCTTATTTACGGATTGTGGGCATTTCATGTATTAACTTAGGTTTTATGGAAAGACATTTAGATATAATTATTTGTAATAACAATTTGTAACGTATTTGTTTTTTTTTATAGTAATTATACTATCTGGGGGGGGGGGATATTTTTACTTTGTCACCTACATTTCGCCAGTTATGTTTAAGTCCCATTTAATAGGGAGCGAGCCTATTGACCGCTTGATCTAGAAAAAAAAATACCAGCCTATCATTGCCCCACTGCAAGGCAAAGACCTCCTCTTTCAAAGAAGGCACGAGCACTGATCACCACGCAAAAACCACCATGAAATTCTTCTTGGTAAGTATTATTTTCTTTTGCAAATTCCTCGCTTCCTCGTTTTTCTAGTGGTCGCCAAGCGAGACTACTGAGCATAAGGTCTTGGGTTTTCCGATTCCCAGGTCTGGCAAAGTGTTATTGGGTTTTTCCATCAGGAATTTCTCAGTAGCCGCCACGGAGTCTGGATTTGTGCCCGGTTGATAGAAATAGGCTCGCCCCCTATTATTACATGGGACTTAAACATAACTGGTGAAATGTGGGTATACTAATGGGTACACCTCTGTCTAACCCTACGGGGATTACAGGCGCGATGTTATGTTACAAATTCCCTTTTACCCTTGACTCCCAGCATGGGATAGGAATAATATTGCGCTCGATAAATAAAGACGTGACCAGACTATGTATTGGTGCTCGACCCCTCGGGTAGTGCTACAAATAACACAATTTTCACAAGAACTAGGAAAAATACTGCAGCGTTTTTTTAGAGGCAATACTTTTATTTCTACAAAATGAAAGTTCAACATAGTATTTATGAAAATGGTCACGGCTGTCTTTTAAAATTGAAAATAAATGGCTAAACAGTTTAGTTTTTGTTTAGTTATGTAGAAAACACGAATTATGTTCAGAATGAATTATAATTCAGAACATAATTCGATTCTTAGTTCCTTTTGACTGAAATATCTATAAATATATATCAGCCAAAATGAACTAGCATCAATTTCTCAATAATTAATTTAGTTATTTACGTCTATCGTCACTTATCCAATATGCCAGTTGCGGAATTTGTTCGAAAGAGTTACCGCGACTCTGGAACGCAAAGGGCACTAGCAGGAACACGGATGGGTTTTAGCCACTAATAGGCATCCGACATTCGGGGCTCCGCCCAGAGCAGAAAGAGTCATTTTATGATAATCCATTCTAAAAAAAAACATTATGCCAAATGTGGTACATTACTATCTAATTATTAACAATACTTGGTTAATTACTAACAGATCTGCAATTAATCACAGTTTTGTATAAAAAATATTTTTATTGATCATTATATTCTACAATAAATAACCTAAACATAAAACCTTAAAGTAAATGAAAAATATGTACAATTTATAAAAAAAGGCAGAAAGGAGAAACCTCACAGGGCATCAAAAAATTCGTCCGCGTCGATGTCAAAGGAGCCCCTAATAAAAAAATAAAAAAAATATTATAATCATTAAAAAAAAATAGATAATTTTTATTACATTGGGTTTTTTTTTAAGCAGAACTGCATCAAAAAATAAATAATATTTTCGTTTCATTGAAAACATTTATTTTTCTAATGCAGCATAGCTAGTTTATCGCTACGCAGTTCAATAAAATCGTCGTACCTACTATGGCTCTGTAAAAACAAACTTGATTTATCTTTAGAACAATAGTACTCTATACAAAATTAAACATAATTAAGTACAGTATCAATGGCCAGTGGCAGCAATCAACTGTCGTGTTTATATCGTTTCAAGGTCACAACTTTCACGAGGCACACTTCCTGAACTTTTTGTTGCTATTAAGGTACTATCATTAAGACAAATAAGTTTAATTAGGGGAAAAAAATGTTTTGCACGGTGACGTTACAAAAAAAAGCGGTCAAGTGCGAGTCGGACACATGAAGGGTTCCGTCGTACCACTGTACAATATTTAATACTACATTAAAAAAAGTACGTTTCTTGTATCTGGACTGGACTCTCGCTATTTTTAACCGATTTCAAAAAAGGAGGATCTCAATTCGACTAAATCTTTTTTATTTTTTAAGTATGTCCGTTAATTTCTTCAAGACGCCTGAACCGATTTGTATTTTTATTATTTTTGTAATAGCAGTGGCGCTAATCAGTTTTCACCTTTTACACTCCCGTCGATCGTGCGTTTATCGATACGCTTATGTACCCATGCGGTGCCGCCCGGTGCCATGCGACACTCGACAGTGAAAAAAGATTTAACTCTGTGACAGACGGCAGGACTGACGGAGAGACTGCGGAGTCTTACTAATAAGGTTCCGTTTGAGACCCTTTGATTACGGAATCCTAAAAAGTGTTGTGGTATATGAAGGTTACAAGGACAGGGATAGATGGTTGTTTAAGCAATAGTTTCGACCTTGAAAATATCCAATGTTTGTCATGACTATTTCGATGGGTTAGTGATCGCGTCTACTGATCTCAGAGGTCTTGGTTCGATTTTTCCATCGAGAACTTCTGTTCGTATTAATCTTATTTCACGAACATAATTGATTGAAAGATTGTCAGAAGGAATTTTTTTTGGGTCAACCCCGCCTCATTATTTTCAACCACAGTAACTCCTGAAAGCCAGCGACCACCAGAAAAGCGCCGATTCAATGAAGCTCGACGAGTCCCGGAGAAATGATTCAACTTGGATCCCGCAACGCAATTAATCAGAAAAGAACAGCGAATGTGTCAGAAAAAACAAAACAAAAATAAAGTGGGGAGGCTGTACTGAGAAAACTCTGTAACTAAGTACCTACGAAAATAAAATAGGCTCATAACAGTAAACAAACAACATTTGAAGGGTTTCCGTACAGGAAAATCATATCAAATTGGGGTGTAATCATATTGCTGGGAATGGTATTGTGATTACGGCCGAAATTGATATTAAATATTGGACTTGCCGTTACAAAGGCATTTTGGAGCCGGCGGGCTTTGCGTTAATCGCAGTATTAGTCCGCGAAATTTTTATTAAAGAAGATTTTTTCAGGAAGAGCTGCATTACACGGGTTATTTTACAGGATATTGTTAAAAACCAACCATTGTTTTATATTACCCTTCATTTTTTTCACATAATATGAGTAACAAGAATATTGAAACCAGAATTTTGTCGTCAGTCACAGTTTAAACCTCAACCAATTAGCGTCAAATGACGTCGTGAGGCGACATCCGGCCACCGTAGGCGCGGGCTTGCGGACGGCGAGTAATGGGTAGATAGCTCGCTGTCCGATCAAGGACCAAGCCCGGGTCGACGGCGCGTTCTGTTCGCGCGCGCCTCAAAGAGCTGTCAGCACAGGGACGGGGCCCCCAACGGGGCCAACGCCTGCCGGGGTTGCGGTACGTCTTAACAGGATACCGTAGCCCCGGAACGTAAAGGACAACAGAAGGAACAGGGTGTTTTTTTAGTCAGTAAAAGTCTGACAGTCCCTTCCGTCCCACCCAGTGCGGAAGAAGTAAATTGATGATTTTTAACACCTAAAAAAAAAATCGGCGTCAAATGTAGACCCAGCTTAATAAACGTCACTAAAGGTGTACACACACGAGACAAATGTGTCCAGAATCAGTTGTCTGCTAACACGAGCCTAAGCTATAACTTACAACGAGCGTGCCGGTTCATGAACATTAATCATTGTTAACCGGGAATAAACCCGGTAAACTGTGTGGGTAACTGTGTGGTGGATAGAGATATACTTCTTTCTGTCATGAACCTGTCCGAAATAATAATAATGGGTGTAAAAAGTGAAATGTACTTAACGAAAGTGAAATGTTCTTCTGATCATTGCGATATTGTCTGTTCTTAACCATACCTGGGAATCTTTTGGTTTTGGAGGTATTGAAGGACATTGTTTTTGAAAACATGTTCAAATATTATATCCTAAAAACCACTATCCCCACGAAAAAAAAAAACTATCTTCTTATATCTATATATTTAAATTAAGTGAACGCCTGGACCAATTTAAATAATTCTTATTTTATTGTGTGGTCCTTATGAATGAAGAAAAAATTGCGACTCGAAGTTCAATGGGTGAGCTAATCTTTTTTTTTTTGTTGGCCTATTCTGTCCCACTCCTGGGCAAAAGTCTCCCTCCACTCGTTCCATCCTTCCCGATTCAGTGCCTCATCCCTCCAGTTTTGGAGAAATCCATCCAGTTCGTCCCGCCATCTCCTTCGTGGCCTGCGGCGGCCCCGACTCCCTGTTTCAGCATCATTTGTCTTAAATAATAATAATAACAAATGCTCTTATCCAAGTCATCTAGTGTTTCTTCTGCTAAAATAATTAATGTTTCATTATAGTCAAGCTCATGGTGTTCGAGCCCATATGCTCAATTTATGACATAAAAGTGTACAAAATTTCAGTCAAAAAATGCTCTCGAATGAAGCTAGTCCAGTCATCTTTATTACCATTTTAAACTCAGTGTCGGTCAGTGCTCGCTACGTACACGACAACGACACCCCTGGCGCCCACTAAACCCTTTGCCACAGAGCACATTAGCCCCAGGTTGGCAATCTCTGCCACCTACTCACTTAAAAGGAAACTTTTAAAAGGTTCCTCTTTACGTTGTTTCTCTAAACTTTAAAAGGTGAGAGTAAGTACTGTTTCATGTAGTATATGTATAAAATAGTATTAATCTTACTTTATATTTTATGATTCGCCATTGCTTTTTTTTGAAGTCAAAGTCAAAGTCAAAACATTTAGTTCAATTAGACAATTTGCAGGCACTTTTGAATTGTCAAAGAGTCAGTCAGTTAGTCCGAAAGTTGAAGCTGAAGTTGCAGTTGAAAGTTGAAGTTACTCGTTCCAAAACGGAGGTAGGCCTCTATGGAGAAGAACGAGTAAGAAACTCCACGGACACTCTTTTAAATTAGGTTTTTACAAAATCTTGGTTACATTATTCCTGTCGATTCTATATGTGATCACAATGAAGATGAATATAAAATAGTAGTAAAAATTATAAAGAAATTAAAGCCATAGCAGTTAAGAGATGACCAATCCCAACTGACAGCACTCGTTCACGAGTATGACGCATGGATCAGCACCACCTAGCTCAACCATTATAGAGGGAGCCAAATGATCCAACACACGCGCCACAATCAGCGAGACATTTGAGTGAGCATGACAAGCTCTCAACTGCCATGCTTATTAAGTCAAAGAGCTTAAGCTTTCCAAAGAGCTTCTCTGCATATCACTTGTAACTTACCTGTTCTTATTAAATACTTATATACTATATACATCTATATTTCTACACCTTGAAAGTTTGTTTATATGTTTTTTTTTTCGTTTGAACGCGCTAATCTTGGGAATAAATGACGATACGGTCTGAATCAAAATGTTTAGTGAATTGCATAGTTATATTTAGTTGGTTTAGAATAAAATAATATGGCAATTAGACGGTGTAAACATTTATATGCGTTTGCTGTTTTTTTAATTACAAACAGACACTCCAATTTTATTTACTTCATTATCATCATAACATCACGCCTGTAATCCCCGAAGGGTTAGGCAGAGGTGTACCCGTTAGTACACCCACATTTCGCCAGTTATGTTGTTTTATTTACTTATACATAAAAATATCCTTTCAATTTTAATAATCAATTCCATTTTTATGATACCAATCTAAAATGCTTCAGGCATCTCGTATAAAAATAGTTTATTCATGGAGCCCTGGAGGCCTAGGTCGCGTGACACATTACAAAAATATGTGTCAGTCTCATTTCTCTACCAAGGTCTAGACTGAATTGAACGTGACAGCTCGCCCCGACGTGGCGTGGCTCAGCAGAACTTGTTGCTAATCATAGAAGTCAATGTCAGATCTAACATTAAATTAGTATTATTATATACGAGCTTCTGCATGCGACTTCGTCCGCGTCAAAGTTGATTTCTCTATACATATTTTGGACCCTCGTTTCACCCCCTTAGGGGAAGAATTTTGGAAAATCATTTTTAGCGGACGTCTACTAACTATAAACTATCTTCCTGCCAAATTTTATATTCTTACGTCAAGCGATTTTCGATATTACGTGGTGAGTAAATGAGAGAGCGACCTTTCGCTTTTATATACCTACACTAATATTATAAAGAGGACAAATTTGTATTTTTGTTTGTTTGTTTATTTGTTTGTAATGGATAAACTCAAAAACTAATGGACCGATTTTAAAAATTCTTTCACCATTAGAAAGCTACATTATCTGCGAGTAACATAGGATATGTTTTATTTTTGCGCGGACGAAGTCGTGGGCAATAGCCAATAATTTAGATAAAAAAGGGATTGTCATATATTAAATCGACTCGTTATAAAGAAGAACATTAATGTTGTAAAGCTAAAGAGTTTGTTTGTTTGTTTCACAAGCAATTCTTTTAGAAACCTTGTTGGTCTAGTGTTCGCAAAGCGGGACTGCTGAGCATGAGGTCTTAGGTTCGATTCCCAGGCCGGGCAAAGTATTATTGGGTTGTTCCATCAGGAATTTCTCAGTAACATCCTCTCATCCTCCAGCTTAAATACTCGTAATGACGTTAACCAATTAATTTCAAATGCAAATAACAATAATAACATAACGACATAAGTACATAAATAAAAAATGGACTGCTCATTCATAAGCATTACTGGTCAAAGTCAAAACGATTCAAGAAACGCAAGGATTTCAACTGCTATGTAAATTACTATCAGTAAATATCGCTTAGTGTAAAAATAGTTTTTTTTTGTCATTAAATGGCAAACAAGCAGTCTGAAGGCCAATTCTTCTAATCAAAAACTTTCAAAAACTAGTCGCAATCTCATAGCGGTGACAATCAATGTAAGTAAAATAAAAGAATTTTTGATAGTTTGCGATCGTTTCTAAAAGAACGTACTTAACATCACGCCTGTAATCCCCGAAGATTGAGGCAGAGGTGTACCCATTAGTACATCCACATTTCGACAGTTATGTATAAGTCCCATGTCCTATTGCCATCAACCGGGCACAAATCCAGACTCCAAGGCTACTACCACTCCGGGTACACGGCGCGTTCTGTTCGCGCGCACCTCAAAGAGCTGTCAGCACAGGGACGGGGCCCCAACGGGGCCAAACGCCTGCCGGGGTTGCGGGACACCGGACACCGTGAACAACAACAGGATACCGTGGCCACGGAACGCAAAGAGCTACAGAAGGAACAGGGTGGTTTTTAGTCAGTAAATGTCTGTCAGTCCCTTCTGCCCTGCCCAGGGCGGAAGGAGTCATTTGATGATTTTTACCAACAAAAAAGGCTACCACTACTACTGAGAAATTCCTGATGGAAAAACCCAATAACATTTTGCCCGACCTGGGAATCGAATGAATCCTCATGCTCAGCAGTCACACTTATCGACCAATAGACCAACGAGGCATTCAATTGCTTGGTTAATGGTTATACAGTATCGTAACCTTGGGCAATATTAATCTCGTTAATTTATGCAGCGTGCTATTCATTGATTTGATCGGTCATTAATTGATGAGGATTTCTTAGTTATTGCATAATATTTATTTACCTACACGTGCCTGTTGATCTTATAGATGAATGAGATTATTCTCTTAGATCATCATCTTGTTTTAATTTGGTACAGTCAACCAAAGAGATAAGTATGCAGGGTGGTCAGATATAGTTGAAGTTTTCTTAGAAACCGATGGATGTTTTAATATGTAATTCAATTTAAAAAGTAGATAATAAACAGTTCATTAATTAAGTTAAGTTTCAATTATATCTATTCTGGATACCTGTCTCTTGTTTTGACTGTACAAGATGAGTTTAAATTCAAAAAATGGACATAGGCTACTTTTTACTTAACATTGACTCATCTACTTTCGCGATACGCAGACGAAGTCGTGGGCAAAAGCTAGTTTTGAATATCCCTTAAAAATAAAAACTGTAAATTAGTAACAATGTAAGTTTATCTTGGACATCACTGACATCGGAGAAGGAAAACTTCGTGAGAAAACCTGGACTTGTAATTAAAATAAGTTTGGAATCGTAGATCCGCCTTTAGCAAGCGTGGTGATCAATGCTCATGCTTTCTCTGTATAAGAAGAGGCCTTTGCCCTGTAGTTAGACAATAATAGGCTGTTATTTATTTTGTGACACTATTTTTCTTTCTTTTTTTTTTTTTTTTTGTTGTAATAAATTATTACAATGTTGCTGTGTCCTAACAGGGTCCATAACTGTACTTTTAGCTTTAAGCCCTATGTAACATCTATAAACACATTAAGGTATACAAATAAATAAATATAAAAACCTACTCGAAAATCGATATCGTATGTAAGGATCGTAGCAGGTGGCGTTCTGTAGTTTCTGCCTTCCCCAATTGGAAAAAGGCGTGAGTTTATGTATGTATGTGTACTCGAAAATCGACAAAATAAAGGTGCGGTATGCAAAACCTACCTCTCCTCAGGAAGGTCAACATAAACTACCTTCTTTGTGAGGAAATAAGGATAATGAGATGTTTCCTGAAACGCTCCAACAATGGCAATGTTACAAATACCTATCTAGAAACTTGTTACGAAGTTCCGCTACAACGGTACTTCAAAAATATTCTACGGAGAAATAAAATCGTAACCTGGAAACTCCTTAAATAAGCACCAGAGTTTTACGTACTTAGAGAATGGAAGCGAGCAAAATATAAGTATGTAACTCTGCTCGCGACTTCGTCCATGTAAATATCGATTATTGGCGATCTAGTCTTGTTTTTCCTTATAAACATAGGACCTCCGTTTTAGAAGGTGAATATTAGAAAATGCTTTCTTACAAACGTCTACTAACTATAAACTACCTCGATGCAAAATATCATTTTTATACGTCAAGCGGTTCCTGATATTTTGTGATGAGTCATTGAGTTAGTGTGTGACTTTTCGCTTTTATATATTAGATTGAGTAGAGTCCGCTAGTCCTAGACGTCCGCTACTAAACACTGGCCTCCGTCAAGTAAGTTGAACAAGGGAACACATTACCGGGGTAGAGAGTATCCTATGTATTTATTAAAACTTTATGCAACAAAAAAGTACAAAGGCGGACTTAATGCCTTAGGCATTCTCTACCAGTCAACCAAAGGTGGTGAAGAGATAACAAAGCAGATGCAAAAAATTGTATGTGAGGAAATAATCGAATTTGAAATTTTAAAATCATTAAAGTCAATATCTAAACAAGTTTAATCGTACACAAGTACATAAACTCATGTATGTGTGTGTATGTGCTGTGTGTGTATGTCTATCTGTGTATGTCTATGTGTTATCTAGAAAATAGTATATCTATGTGCCATTTTTCATTCAAATCTGTTCTACGGTTTACGTGTGATTTAGTTACAAACATTTAAACATTTTGAAAAACTTACATTTATAATATAATATAGTAGGATTATTGCGAGATAGTGGGTTGACTGTTTGGCCAAACTTTACCAATGATCTTAAACAGGAACTAAAAATCTTATGATTCATACAAAAACCAGAAAACTATAACATAGGAAATAATTATATGACTGAGCCCGCACGAGTCACTAATCCATTCAAATAAAATGTCCGCACGGAATTATTTAATCCCACATAATGTATAATTATAATAAACTAACTTTTTCTCGCGACGTCGTCTGTGAATCGTTTTACGGGTCCCAAAGTTTTAGAATGAGAACAACCCTTTTTTTATTCGTGGTGAAATACTCATGAATACCCTCCGTTTAGGGATAATGGAGGGTTATGTCGAACTCTTACCGACTAAGGTTTCTTCTGCTACCATGAATCGGGAGCTCGGTATTATAAGGCATGGTTGGCGCAGTGGCTGAACGATTGACTGCTGCGCTGCGTGTCGCGGGTTTGATTCCCTCACGAAACAAATATTTGTATGGCCTACAGTTGTTCCCGTCTGACTGTTTGTGTATGTGATTTATATATGTTTGTAAACACACCCACGATACAAGAGGAATTCCTAATATGAGGCAACGTTACAAAAAAAAAATCCGTTCCTTCGACTAACGGAAACAACCCTGAAATCGCGTAAAAAAATATCTAATAATTTCGCGAATTACCGAGAATGTTGAATTATACTATCATCTCCATAAATATTGACGTCTTAAGCTTGTATAATATATGACTTTATTACATTTTATGAATATTGAACTGCTATTTATTGAAGGTATTTTTGTACAAGTATAAAATATTCCGTTAAATTTTTTTATCGCTTCCTCAAAGCGAATTTTGTATGTTAATTTATTATTGAGTAACTTCTCTGATATTTAGATTTCGATCTTGAAACCTACGTCAGATAGTCTCTTTTAATTTTTATAAAATGTCAACCGCAATTTTGGAATATTTGTGACGTTAACATTTCTATGCATAATGCAGTATTTTTTCTTGTCCTTACTTTAATGTACTGAGGTTTATAAATGGATTTTTAATGATAATCTTCCAACCGCCGTAGCACGTGTAGCACTACCCAGTACCCATGATAATACCACGTTGTAATCCGCTGGCTACTACGCCGTAGCCCGACCCGAACTACGCCGTAGCACATGTGTACTACGCCGTAGCCCAATACGAACTACGCGGGATCTTTTTGCGTAGTACATGTCATGGTTGAGTGTGGATTTAATCATTTTGTACTAATCTTTGAAGTTTTAGTTCATTATTTTTCGTTATAGTAATGTAAATATTCTTATGAAGTACAACATATAATTTTAAATTTTAATAAAAAAACACATCATTGTGCTATCAAGTGCTTCTGGTCTAACAAGATAAATACCAAATTACCAGAAAAGGCAATAATGAGAAGCCCTTTATCAATCATACTTACATTTTTGGAAACTTATTGGCAAACTTTATAGGATATTCTTTCTAAAAAGTATGCCAAAATTTTGGGCATTCATGACGTCCACCATTCAACCTGGATATTTAAAAAACAATACATGAAATCCACCATCATATACTTTCTATAGATGTACCTACATCGTAGGACACTCAATATATCCCCATATGTTTAGGGTACATACATGTAAGTACGTATGTATCAAAGGACCCTTTTAAGTAAGTACTTGTGCAAACAAAGTTGGCGATCCCTGTTAAGCCTACCGCTTACGATTTATTGCCGACTAGCCTCGTCCTGTGGTTCTACTTGTACCGTTTGAATTTGTGATCAGTACATTCGGTGTTAAATTAATTTATCGAATTCGAAACAATATAATGTGCTCCAAAACAGAGATAGCTGACATGGCGTGGACCTTTTCTGTACCCATATTTGCATATGAATAAATGATTTGATTTCATTTTGATTTTTGGCTCAAAAAGTTTCCGAACTTAGATGGGTCTGAGCGGGATATGTTTATCGCAAATCGGACCAACTGTAAGCCTAAGTAGCACAGAGTTGGTGCCTTGAGATAGTAAGACTGAGTCACAGCAGGCTATGAAGAATACGGCAGAACGAACTGGATGGATTCCTGTAAAATTGGAGGGAACAAAGTACACAATCGTTATAGATGAAAGGAGCAGAGGGAAGCCATTGCCCTGTAAAAAATATATTACCAGCCAATTATTGTCCCACTGCAGGGCAAAGGCCTCTTCTCATACAGAGAAGTCATGAGCATAAATATGATGGTTGCTCAAAGTTCTTTGCTCAAAGTGGATTGGTGATTTTAGACTTATAGAAATTATAAATCACGATTTCCTCACTATGTTTTCCTTCACCGATGTCAGTAATGGACAAGATAATCTTAGAAAGAACATTTATGAAATAGAAAAAATCATATTTATACTCAATTTTTATTGCATTCCCTATATACTTGTATACTTACATACATATTGGTACTTGCCTGTGCCAAGTTATGAACCCACAGTTTCGTGCATGAGAAGCGGGCGCCTTAACCACTGAGCCATCACGACATTCACTTTGCCCTGTGCCCACAAGGCTAATTAAAGTCTCAACACTAAAATAATCCTTTAGTCTGCTAGCAATTAATTGAATAGTGTAATAGAGCAGTCCACAGCTAACCTATAAACACACAAATAGCTCCGCAGTGGCGGCAGGCGCCTGGCGCAGTGGCTCGGAAGGGTGGCTACTGAGCCGTGCCGCCCTACGCCCGGCACGACAATTATGTCCATTTACCTTCCAATCAGCTGGGCGTAAATGTAGATGATGCTTTATTTGATTCTTCAACGAGCTGACTAGACATAATAACCCACTGATATAGACCTCTTTTTGTACGTGCCACGCTTCTGTGCTAGCCTCATTCAGGTTCTGGGAATCTACGGTCAAAGTCAAGGAGTCGGTCAGGTAGTCCCAAAGCTAAAAGCTCGTTCTAAAATGGAGGTAGGCCTCTATGGAGAAGAACGAGCAAGAAACTCCACGCTCCACTCTTTTAAATTAGGTTTTTACAAAATCCTGGTTACATTATTCTTGTTGATTCTACATGTGAAAACAATGAAGATGAATATAAAATAGTAGTAAAAAATAATAAAATAAAGATGTAAGCCGGCGGTGTCAGGACTGTATCAAGCGTGTGCGTGATATGTCTCAAGCGAATACCTGGCTCCTGATTCATGGTAGGATGGGGAGCCGTGGTGTTTTAGTCGGTAAGAGTCCGAACCCTCCGTTTTGTACAGACGAAAGACATCCATGAGGAGTTACACGTGAACAAAAAGGTTTCTAGTGGTTGCAAATCGTGACTGTCGTCCCAGGTCAGGCAAAGTGTTATTGGGTTTTTCCATCAGGAATTTCTCAGTAACAACCTTATAGTCTGGATTTGTGCCCGGTTGATGGCAATAGGCTTGCCCTCTATTACATGAGACTTAAACATAACTGGCAAAATGTGGGTGTACTAATAGGTACATCTCTGCCTAACCCTTCAGGGATTACAGGCGCGGTGTTATGTGTGTGTATCATCTGCCCATCTCGTCATTGGACTTCCGACAGTAATATTACTAGACAATATTTTTCTCATTTCAATTTAGAAGAAGCCAAAAATATTTAATTAACAACGTGAAACTTTCATTTATAACTCAAAAGTTAATTACGAAAAAAACGTGGAAAAAAATATCCTGGTTCGTCAAGTTTATCTGTGAAACGCTAATCAACTTGAAGGGCAACTTGATGAGAACATTTTCAAGCAAACAATGTTTTTTATGAAGCCTTTCCTTTGGATAATTAAATCTCTTCTTCATGCTGATCGTGTTTGTTTAGGAGTTATTTAGATATCTTTCGGCAATCAAGGGTTAAACGGCCACGGTTAATTAAAGGCTTCGCCTATTATTAACATATAAATAGGAGGTCATTTGTGGTAGATATTCTTTTGGTTTTTTCCTTAATTTGGTCTGTAATAAAGAGGAAATTGTCTCCATCTAACCCCTGAGCTTCATATACTTCGAGGTTTTTGTTCCAGGGTACAAATCACTAACAAACAACCTACCATCGCTTGCCCTCTCCTAGATCAGACCGCTTTAATGCCACCAATTTTTTTCATAAATTATTTCACAAACTTGTATCTGTAGTCGGGTCTTAACTATAAAATAAAATTAAAAAAATCAGGTGGTAAAAATCATCAAATGACTCCTTCCGCCCTGGGTGGGGCGGAAGGGACTGTCAGACTTTTGCTGACTAAAAAACCATCCTGTTCCTTCTGTTGCCCTTTATGTTCCGGGGCGACGGTATCCTGTTAAGACGTCCCGCAACCCCGGCAGGCGTTGGCCCCGTCCCTGTGCTGACAGCTCTTTGAGGCGCGCGCAAATAGAACGCGCCGTCGACACCTTGAGGCACAAAAACCGCCGTAAGATTTTTAATTACCAATAACTGAAGAAGACATAGCTACCCGAGGATCACCTGGACCAAGCAATGTTATCAAACTCCTTTTCCACTTTAAGAGAAAAATTGCAGTCTGACATTATTTTCTCTTTTTTTCACTATGTAAGTATTATTTAAGCCAGAGGTATTCAACATTTTTCCCAATGTTTTCATACTCCTCATTACTGCGGGTTGCCGAAGGCCTTTTATTGTTCGCCGTTCTTTTTTTACGTCTTTTATAAGTATTCCGACTGCCACTGCATGATAATGCTGGTATGTGCAGAGCTCTCGCTGGCCATGTATGCACTATGTTTGGCGCCTAGTTTTATATAAATAGCAAAAATGAATATGTGCAACTAAAAGCGCTTATTAGTCAGTTTAAAGTCTATAGTTTTGTAGATTTTAAAAGGAATACTGCTCTCTTCACGTTTCAAAAAATACCTAAACCTTATACAAACAAGAAACGTGTAAACTTGTACCCACATTTCGCCAGTTATGTTTAAGTCCCATGTAATAGGGGGCGAGTCTATTGGCATTTAATGGGCACAAATCTAGTCTGCTACTCAGAAATTCCTGATGGAAAAATCCAATAACACTTTGCCCTACCTGGGAATCAAACCCAAGACCTCATGCTCAGCAGTTGCGCTTCGCGACCACTACACCAACGAGGCAGTCAAAGTTTTACTTTATATTTGTAAACTGAAACATTTGCAGCAACATTTTCTGTAGGCGCTATCATAAAATACCAACGTAGTACATAAACCCACACCACACAAATTATAGCCATGAACTTACAATGACTGTGCAGGTCAACACGAACGCGAGCCGTGACCCAATTCCGCCGCGAACGACCTATATTTATGACATACTGACATTTACGTTGGTTTTAAAATCAATCGCATTAGACGGACGAGTGGGCGAGGGTTGAATGCCTTAATAATGTTAATTGTTGGGATTGTGAGCATCTGTTAATTGTTAAAGGGGATAACAATGGGATTGGATTTGTAAAACACATAATAAAAAAGGCACAAGCGTTAAGTGTAAACTTAATTTGGAATGGTGCAATTTGTTTTTATGTGCGAAAAATGGGATATTCTTATTAGACAAATGACATGACGAATGGTTTCCAATAGACTTTTTTTTATCGAGCTTATTAGTTATCAGAGTACATTTTCGAAATATCTTAGGAGATTTGGAAATCTCTGTTTTTATAAAAATCTTAAAATCTGTTAAAATTGAATTTAGCCGTACCAATATTTTTCGTAAATCTTTTGCAAAAACTTTTTAAATCTATGTATCGTGCTAGCGTGTAGGAGGTTTCATTAAAATAGGTTCTTTTATTTCTGAAAATTAGGACTTTAAAGTTTGTAAGAAATGTCGTACTGCTTAAACGCTTTTAATCTCTGAGGAAATTCACAACAAGTACAAGTCGTTGTCAAACCAAAAGTTCTTTAACACTTTTTCTTAAAACAAATCTACAAACACTAACTCCCCTAGATTTATCACCACTACGCGAATACACGAGAAGCGCAAAACTTCAAAGTGTTCAGGTGTGTTTCTAGTTCAAGATTTATCTTCAAACGGAAATAGTCTGCAACTATAGGTAAGTCTAGGCAGGTAAGTTTGTTATATAAAAGTAGTTTAACTTATAAATCTTTTTGTAGTTTGCTAACATTGCTGTTATATTTTATATTCTTTTATATTTTATACATTTTTATACGGTTCACATTTTATACTGTTGTGATGGCCTATTGGTTAAGGTAACCGACTGTACGAGGCTGTAGGTTCTGGCAGGGGCAAGCACCAATGTAACTTTTTCTATTTCATGTTTTTCATATTATTTACATCGGTGAAGGAAAACATCTGAAATCACCAATTCGCCTTGAGCAAGCGTGGTGATCAATGCTTGTGTCTTCTCTCTATGAGAAGCTTTGCCTAACTGTGGGACAATAATAGGCTTGTTGGTATTTTACATCTGATTGTCAGTATAACGACGAATAAAACGGTTTCATCAATAGATAGAGGGATTCAAGAGGAAGGTTTATACACAAAGTTAGTACAACATTGCACCCGTGCGAAGTCGAGTGGGTTACTAGTACACTATAAATAAATAAATAAAAGCTTGCGACAGTAATTCAGCTGAAAGTAAATAAGCTTGCGACCTCGCAACGCACTCATAAAAACGCACATCAAAGGTTGACGATATAACGTCGTAAAGGCTACTTTTTCCCTCAAAAGGTTACGTTTCTTATTCCATCTGATAAAAAATACTCTAGTAAGGACATCAAACTGTGATGACCTGAGTAACTTTACAACTTGTGGGTTTAGTAAGGATATAAGCAGACGAGAGACTTTTTGTGCGATTGAGTCCGCGAAGTATGCAGTCTGTAAGGTCTCTAAAACAATCTGTGGCGAAATCTGCATTTTTACTCGACTACGAATCATTTAGGCTGTCTTATATATGTACTAGCTTATGCCCATAACTGCGTCAAACCTGATATTTTTATCCCACGGGAACTGTACATTTTATCTATGTGCTATTCCAGACTATAATCTGTGTCCGTGCCAAATTTTATCTAGATCCGTTCAGCCGTTCTACAACAAACATTCATCCAAACTTTCGCATTTAGAATAGTAGTAAAAGGAGGTTTTGGGGTTGGTTGGAAGCCTCGTAATGTTCCGCTGGTTACTAGCGCAAAGGTCTAAAACTAAACTTATTATTTTTTGATTTTTTGTTTGTTTTTCTGTGTTTGTTTATAAAATTATAACACATAAATATACTAACTTGAAGTTTTATATATAGGTTTTTGGTGGACCTTATACTGTAGTTGATCTTTTTTTTATCCTTTTTGGAAATCAAGAAACTGCATCGTGAAGTGTTTGTCACGACACACACGGAGTGTTAAAACCACGTCGTTTGGTAGTCGCAGACTTGATAAATCCTTGAAGTCTGTCGTCTGCGTAAGCCTCAAAGTTTTGAATGTGGCAACCCCTGTTTGCTGAGAAACTTTTCCACGTTTGAGTTTTCACTTTCAGATATTTTCCACGAGATTATTTTGTTGTTACAATGTTATCGTGTTACTGTTTTCAAAGTTAAGTGATATATAATACTTATGTATGGTATAAATAATTAGATACCTACTTTTTTAAACTGGTTTTGCTATAATATTATACTATATTGTCTACATTATTAAGCTTAATAAACCTGAAGAGAGATTTGTTGGTTTGTTTTGTTTAAACGCGCTAATCTCTGGAAGTAAGAGTCGGATTGCAAAAAATCTTTTTATACATGATAACTAGATTCATGAGAAATAGTATAGACTATATTCACCCACGGGAGCGGAGCAGTAACCAAAGACGTAACTTAACACGGGTGTAAGCAGAAGTCGAAGGGAGCAGCTTAAAAAAAAATTGTTTGTTTGTTTGTTTAAACTTCCTTTGTGTGATTGCATAATTCATAGGGAGTATAGGTTATATAAATACTGGGAAATATAACTACGCGAAATATAGTTATTTTTCTAAAAAAAATATCAAATCATAATAAATTCTATCTATGAATCTTTAATATTAATTTTAATTTCTGAAATGTAATTAGTGTTTAGTGGCTCAAACGAGCCTCAAAGTTACTTAACTCCTTTAATATTTAAAGCGCCTAATAATCACCGAATTTTCGAAGCGTCAGTCAAACGGACTGTGCTCTAAAAACTCAATCAGGCGCGTCGAGGCAAGTTCAAAGGTATCGCTTACATTAGCATTTTAAAACAAAAAACCAGTAATCAAGCGGAAACGGGGGTTTCGGGGGATACTTAGCATTCGTAAACAAACAATGATGCTACTTTCCGAGGACCGGAGTAATAAGTAGGTAACTGAGAACAAATCGAACAATGGAAGAGGGTAGGGAATTATACTGTGAATTGAACTTTTAGTAGACTCAAGCGCGGAGCCGTCATTGTGACTACGGTGGACATGCTCACAATCCAATTAGTCAAAAAAAGAAACTTAACATAACATAACATAACATCACGCCTGTAATCCCTGAAGGGTTAGGCAGAGGTGTACCCATTAGTACACCCACATTTCGAAAATTATGTTTTTAGTCCCATGTAATAGGGGGCGAGCCTATTGCCATCAACCGGGCTCAAATCCAGACTCCGAGGCTGCTACTGAGAAATTCCTGATGGAAAAACCCAATAACACTTTGCCCGACCTGGGAATCGAACCCAAGATCTCATGCTCAGCAGTCGCGCTTTGCGACCACTAGACCAACGAGGCAGTCACGAAACTTAAGTCGAAGTCATAATATATTTAAATCAGACCAATTACGGGCACTTTTGAATTGTCAAGGAGTCAGTCAGTTAGTCCGAAAGTTGAAGCTATTTGCTCGTTCCAAAAAGAAGAACGGGGTTTGAATTTTTTATTAGTAAGCACCTAAATTACATTATTCAGTATATTTTATTTATTAAATGTGATATCCTTTCAAGCTGTAAAAGTTTCATTAAAATTGCTTCAGTATAATTAAATGTGACATGCTGTCAAGCTGTAAAAGTTTTACTAAAATCGGTTCAGTAGTGTAGAGTCTAGGGGCGAGTACATACGTGAGGCGCGTGATTGAGTCCATAGTCCGACTCGATTTTAGTCAATTTCAGGTGACAGTGACTACATACAATATTAGGCAGTCAATATTTATTAACACCTCTGAGTAAAATTTTAAGCGCAAATAGGCCTAAGCTTATTTACAATATCGCCCTGTTGTTGCGTACAAAAGATAAACAATCGTGTACACGATACCCACCTACTATAGTAGACATTGTTAGGAGTGGAACACACGAGACATTGCTATCAAAGAGCCTGTCGTCCGCTTCCGGTGCCGGTACAGGAAACTAGCTACTCTTGGGGGAATAGTCTGTACGATGTATGTAGCGCAGACAATGTGAGCACGTGTGCCTATTCCCTTAGGCCTCGTTTACGGAGACGAGGGGCGTTGCGGTCGGCGTGGCGTATAGCGGTGCGTTGAACGGTTTTCAGTTTTTAGACAGGCGGCAATTAAATTTTATAAAGTAAATGGAAAATGAATAGGTTTAATGTATTTTAAATCTTATTTTTGTCTTTTTAGGGCGTAAATAAATGCTTTTATTTTTAAGTTTTTTATTGTTTTTTTATTTTGTATAAACTCTCTTTTTGACCTAGGTGGCCTAGTTCAGAGGAGACAGACACAAAGTCTACGATGGACTGAGCTTACTCAGAAGAAGCCTTTTCACTATAGAAAAAATTAGTGTCGAATGCGTTCGAAAATACACACACAGGTAGACAGTTCCACTCCTCGTGCGCATTCAGGTTGTAAAGGGTTAAACATTGTCCAGGCGCTTCACGATATTTAGGATGCCCAAATGATGGGTGTTTTAATGTGAACGAAGAATTGTACGTATAGTTGGTCGCAATTCTCTTTGCGCTGCCGCGACAAACGTCGCGGCGATGCCAACCGCAGGTTCCGCTTGCATTTCAAGCAAACGCGTGTAAAATCGCTAATCCGTAAACGCTTTCTGAATTAAGTGAATTAAAGAGAATTTCTGAATAAATGTGTTGTTATGCGCAAAATTTGAGAAAGATTGGTGCGATTTGACTAATTATTATCTTATTGTGTTTATAATTTACCGGATAACGTTTGTATGAAAGATTTATCATGTCTGTGAAAATAATCAATGCTAGTACAATGTGATATTGAATTTTATTGATGATTGTGCTTTGAGATTATTGTCTGATAATTATGATATTAATAATAATTTTGTCTCCTATCAGTTTATTACAATAACTATCTGGTTTGTTATAATACTAACTTTTGACCGCGACTTCGTCCGCGTAAATGACGGTTATCGCGAACGCAGATGAAGTCGCGGAATAAAAAGTAGTATAATATGTCCTTCCTTGGGGTTCAAACTTACCCCGTATCTTTCATCACAATCTGTTCAGTGGTTTAGTCTTGTTACTAAACACTAAACGATTCTTTTTATTTATTTAAACTCAAAGTACCTACAAAGGTGGATTAAATGCCTTAGGCATTCTCTACCAATCAACCAAAGGTGGTGAAGAGATAACATGGCAGGTGCAAAAAATGTACATGAGAAAATAATAACATAAGAAATTTAAAAATAATTAAAAACAAATATCTAAATTTTAAGTTAATTTTAATTAATGTCAAAATTTGGGACTGCCTCGTTGGTCTAGTGGTCGCAAAGCGCGGCTGCTGAGCATGAGGTCTTGGGTTCGATTCCCAGGTCGGGCAAAGTGTTATTGGGTTTTTCCATCAGGAATTTCTCAGTAGCAGCCTCAGAGTCTGGATTTGTGCCCGGTTGATGGCAATAGGCTCGCCCCCTATTACATGGGACTTAAACATAACTGGCGAAATGTGGGTGTACAATGAGTACACCTCTGCCTAACCCTTCGGGGATTACAGGCGTTATGTTATGTTTAATGTCAAAATTTATAATTTTTCTATTTATTTTATTTTATTTATTATTTTTAAATTATTTTTTTATTATTTTTAAGTTTTGTTGTTCGATAAATCTGCTAACTTGAAATTATAAGTCTGCAGGAACTCTAACATGTTACTACAAGTCATTATGACAGTTCGTTTACTGGGTTTTTAAGTGGTTTTATCTACTTGCAAGTTACATAAATACTTCATTAGATATTTAAGTAGTTACTATTTATGTTCTATTGCGCACTTAGACTATAATAAGTAGTACATACAAAGGTACCTGCATATTATGATGACTACTTAAATACTTGGTACTTTTCCAACGTTTATGAACAGATTCTAAGAGATTAATATCCGGCTCTGTAAATTCCCTTTCATTTTTGTTATAGGGTGAAATATCCACTTGGATGTCCACCCCCCTTTGGGAGGCAGGAGGGGTCTGTCAGACTCTTATTGACTATAAATCACCCCGATGTTCCTTTGGATCTCGGGAACGTACGCACCTTTCTCGATTCCCGACTGGTGCAAGCCTTCCTCAGGTCGTGAATGAGGTGTTCAACTCCCCCCTCGACACCAAAGAGAGGCGCGCGTGGAACAATGGGGGGTGACGGACGTTCCGTAACTTTATACTTATCTGTTTTGTGATCTTCTTCCTTCTTCTTTTTCGTGTGGGCAGTAAGGTCATACGACCCTACACACCCTAGAGTCATAGTTTCTAAACCGCCTCAAGGGCCTCTGACATGGTTTGAGTGGGTCAGTAATAGGCTGGTATAAGTTCAGATTTCCTCACGATGTTTTCCTTCACCCATGTCAGTGATGTCCAAGATAAACTTTGAAAAGTACATTGTATGAATTGGAAAAACTCACATTGGACTTAATGACTAAGTTATTAACTCCATCTTTAAATTTTTTTGATGCATATATTTTTTGAAATAAAGTGCACATAAATTGCTATAATCACATTGGCATTTGTCCGGAATTGAACCCACAACCTCAAGCATGAGAGGTGGGCGCCTTAACCACTGGGCCATCACGACATTGTTTTGTGGTTAAGGGCACCTACTCCGAAACTAGTTAAGCAGCACCAAAACATACTTAAGCACGAGTTATTTAAGTATGAACTTGAAGTAGTGTCACACAAGTGTTATTTTAAGATTCGCAGTTGGTTGTCATGTAAATATTCTGCTTTATTAATATTGACATAAAAAAAACTGGTTATGTCAGTAACATTCGCGTACCTACAGAGACGTCAGATAAATAAATACCTATACAAACATGCATAAACTCTCGCCTTTTTCAAGAGGCAAGGAAATTATTTTTCACTTTTTAGTGCTTGTGTGTTAATGTTTGAAATCCTTACATAAAGCCCTTTCAAACATACCTTACACGATATATTTAATTTTGGAAAGTGGTAGTGGTAGGGGTTGACGTACCCCCTCCCCACTTCTTTCAGTCAGTCATCGACTACACGTATAAACAAAGCAATTTTTCTTGTTACGGCGGTTCTGCTGTGATTTTATAAGGAGTTCCGTTCCATATCTCCAAAGTTCATCATCAGATCATGACAATATTCCTATAGGACCTATTCAGAACTATACTCTTTCAAACAAAAAAAGAATCATCCAAATCGATTCATAATTGGCGAAGTAATCGTAGAACAAATATACAACAAAAAAAAAAACATACGCGTCGACTTGAGAACCTCCTCCTTTTTGAAGTCGGTTGAAAACTACAGAACGCCATCTGCTACGATCCTTATCTTTTTGCCTCGTCAACGTTCATACATCTTGACATACAAGCACGCCGGTTACGAGTACTGCGCACCTGTCCTTTCTGAAGAACCTCTCCAATAAGGTCAGTGTAGGTCTTTCTAGGGCGACCCCTCCCTGCGTTGCCACTCACATCTGCCATATAATGTTAACCGCCTTCCACTCAGCCTCTCTACATCAAATAAATAAAGTTATCCGTTATCCTTATTACGTCGTAAATGTGTTTGTAGGTATCGTGATGGCAGAGTGATGAAGGCACCCAAGGCCTCTCATGTTTAAGTTGTGGGTTTAATTCCGGCCAATGTGATTTTTGCAATTCATATGTACTTTCTAAAGTTTATCTTGGGCTTCACTGGCATCGGTGAAGAAAAACATCGTGAGGAAACCTGGACTTACTGTCCCACTCAAACCATGTCAGAGGCCTGTGAGGCGGTTTAGAAACTCTGACACCAGTAAGTTGTTAATGATGACTACAATGACCGCTTAATAATCAAAAATGGAAAGTAGCTTATGTTATTCCTTAAACCGTCAGCTATCTGCTAGTGGAAGTGCCGTCAAAATCAATCCTGCCATTTCAGAGATTTGCCAGAACAAACAGACAGACAAAAAAATTGTTTGTTAATAGGACCGCGTAAACATTTATGCATTTAAGAAACAGCGTATTTTGACATAACAAACAGACACTTCAATTTTATTAACAATTTTTCAAATCACACTCTTAGTAAGTACTACATAATGATAAGATACTTACCTAACTAACGTAATTAATTTTATCACTGGCAAAATAGAAACATCTGACAACTGACAGTACATTTTTATCGCCATTTTCATATTTTAATCCTTTTATCGAATCAGAGATATCACAGATAGTAGCTTATCTTCCGACAGGCATCATTTTTAACCTTCAAAGATATTTCCATTACGACTCGATGTCTTCCCTTTGAACGAATGTTCTCCCCTCCCAACCTTCGCGTTTGATCATCTTCAGCATGATACCCTGGTCCTTAGGCTGCGTCAGTAACGTTCTAGGATCTAAAGTCAAGGTTTCTGGCATGCCATCTGCCAGTTCCACTCTGTACTTTTTCAGGACTGTCATTAGACCAGACATTACTTGCATCTTTGAGAATCGCATTCCTGAAAAATAGATTTTAAGTTTGATTACAGGGTAATGATACATTTTTCATTCTTATGTTGCCATATGCTTATGTTCATATGTTGGACTTGCTTTTGCCCGGGATTTCGTTCGATTAAGCGCTGGTTATCGCGGACGCAGATAAAGTTGTGTATTTAAAAGTAGCTTATGTTCTTTTTTGGGGTTTAAGTTTAATCTGTATCAAAATTCAACTTGGAATCTGTCAGTCGATGATCGTGGAAGGCGCATGCACTCTCAGGATCCCTGTCGTAAGAGTAGGAAGGAATCATTGGAGTGGCTTTAAATAATTATGAATCTAACAGACACTTCCGCTCTCTCCTAAATTGGGGGGCATTCATTATGATTTTTCAACCCAGAACAAAAAAGTATATCCTGTGCGTTGTGGGGTACAATATTGTTCAAATGTTATGTGTATTTCTTCATATCTAAACTATATATTGTAGCTGTTTGTTGTTCCTTTTGAATAAAATAATATGTCTTTGGCAAAATACTGGAAAAATTGAATCATCATACTGTTGCATCGCAGCAAGTGACCCATTCGCCATGTCAACTGACCCTTAACTTTGATCATGGCATGGCCAGGCGGATAGTGACTAATAATGATTAAAGTATTATAACAATGTAAGAAACAAAAGTTACCTATACACAGTCTGGGTCCCGACCCGAACGGGAAAAAGGTGTAAGGCTTAACATCGTCTCTATTTTCAGGCAGGAATCGTTCTGGCTTGAACTTTAGCGGTTCCGGGAAGTACTCAGGATTGTGGTGCATGTAGTAGACCGGTACATGGATACGGACGCCTACGTCTAGCTGCAGGCCCGTAGGGAGGACATAGTCGTCCATGACCTCGCGGGTGAGATTACCTATCACGGGGTACTTGCGGAGTGCCTCGCTCATACAAGCCTCCAAGTAAGGCAGCTCATGCACACATTCGTAGTTTAGACTGTTCCCGTGACGCCGCAGGAACTCGTCCACCTCTTCAGCAGCTCGTTGCTGCACCTCCTGATTCTTCGCAAGCTCATACAAAGTGAAACTCATGGTGCTTGCCGACGTCTCGAAACCTGCCGCGAAGAATTGGACGCACTGCGCCACTAGCAATTCATCATCTACCTTCAATCGTATCTTCTTGTCAGCGCCGGTCTTAACGTTGCTTATACAGTCTCCAGTTATATAATCTTCTTTCTTTAAATTGAGGACCAAGTCTACAAAGTCGCTCCTCGGTGATGGTTTGTAACCTCGGCTTTCAAATACACCTTTCAACAATTTTGAAAAGAATTGGTCTATTGTTGGAGGAAAAATTTGAAATCCCAACCGATAGAAAATGGCAGGCCATACAGCTCTAAAAATAATTTTGAATCCACGATATTTGGAAGCTTCGAATATTTCGTTTCCCATGAATCTGAAAGGGTTATTATCCTCCGGGGACATAGTGTTGGAATCTACTCCGAAAGCGGCAGAGCATATGCAGTCCATGGTGTACCTCATACATGTTTGTCTCATATCGATAACATCAGAAATGCTAGTTTCATAATCGAGCATATCTTCGAAGATGATACTACAGTTTTCTATCAAATGGTACATGGCCTTCATCTTTGAGGAAGAAAAGAGCGGAGTTAGATTTTGTCGTACAATTTTCCATCTGTTCCCACCACTGAAAAATAGAGTTTGAGTAAGAAGTTCACTTTCTGAGTGGGCGGTTGACTCCCTGCCGTTGACGTAGTAGAAATCTTTAGTTAACACGTGTTTGATGATCTCAGGGCTGTGCACCACGAGGACTGGCTCCGTCCCATAGAAAGCTCCGAAATAAGGTTGACCGACGAATTTTTGGCAAAGTTTTTGTATCGCCTGACCAGGATACTCTTGTTGCAAGATATATCTTCCGTAGTTTCCCAATAGGGGAACTGGTTCAATGTAGGGTACATTCTTTATTTTCCAGTAACCGAACTTTCTTTTAGATAATAAATATAATAAATAAAATACTATTGTTAATAGGGACCCGAGAACGAGTAGGGCGTTCATTTTGATAAACGCGTCGTTATGAACTGTGGGCAGCCGATAACTTCCTACAATATGGATTTTAAACAAGATAAAAAATACCTAGAGATAATATCTCAAATCATTCCTAAACTCCCAATACCGACCTGACAAGACAAGAATTATGATTATAAAGATATAATATTATCAGTGTGTTTATTATGATTTTATCAATCGATAAATTTCGGGGATAACAGGCGTGATGTTATGTATGTATGTATAAATTTCGGAAAAACAGTGCACGATTTTTGAATAATTTTTGAATAAAAGTTGTAATCGTTTTGGAAACTTATTACAGCCTCACAGTGCTGCGTAATGCAATAATTTCGTCAATATTATCAATTTTACAAAAACAGACAAAGGCCAATTAAACATTTATTAAATAACACCACGATACGACAGTCATAACATGTCAAAATGCTGGAGAATTGTAGGCATTATACATATAATTAATAAAGGCTATATCTTTTTGCTTTCTATTCAGACGAATTTCCTCCCCTTTTGTATCGCCTGGCCTGGATATTCTTGTTGCAAAATATATCTTCCGTAGTTGCCCAGTAGGGGCACTGGTTCACCGTAGGGCACAGTCTTCTTTTTCCAATAACCGAGCTTTCTTTTAGCTAATAGGTATAAAAGATAACAAAGTAGCAGGAACAAGAACGGCGTACATTTCGGTGACAGTGCTGTTGAAAACCGTGGGGAGTTACTAGCATGTCTCGTTAAACGTTGATAAAATCGTACTCATAAATTAACTCTTCTTGAAAGTGAGAAACAAACGCACGCAGCAGGCACATGCTCATAATATACTCCAACGATGTCAATCGCACTTAAAATCAGTACGATGCATTGCTGCAATGCAACGCATAAAATAACCATGCGTCCTGTCCTAATGGAAATTCGCGGCGCGTTTCTTGTCTTTGATTACCAATTCAAAGTCAGATTGCGTAGCCTTTATTAGCTACGCACAAACTAGCAATTTTGTGTGCCCTTATTTTTATACATTTGTCATATTCGCGAACAGCACTGCACCACTTTGTGTTACTAGTCGTTCAGACATTGCGACACAGTGTGAACCGAGTAAGTCCATGTTTAATGCTCGAACCTCCTAACTTCTCAGTCCAGACTTTCGATTGGGCTCTTTTAACTTCACCGTCGTAACTTTTAAATTGTCTCAAAACTTTTTAATCCTATCACATATCTCCTACCGCGCACCTCTACTCTGTTCGTAACGTTCTTTTCTTCATTGCACTCTACTCTCTGTCACCATGCTCCTAATTCTTCAATCTTAACTCTTCTGTCCAAACATTATTATCTAAACATCTGAGTGCTAGCTGCACACTCGAACTCTGCACATGTTTGTAACAAGAGGATACAACAGCCCTTAAACTCTTACCCATGCATTAAACCTATGAATTCTCACTCCGTTCTCCTAACGCTGCAATCCAAACTCCGCTCTCCTTACGTGACTACACAATGTAACTCTGTACTCCGTGTTCTCTAACCGAGAAATTATGTTTTAAAATAGATATGACGTTTTTTGTTTATAATGTCTAGTAAACACGTGTAGATTCCTATCCAATTAACCTCTTACTCTTAGCTACTTTGAGTTGACGCTGTTATCAATCTATTAATGCTTAAACACGGTTCTGATAATGTTGTTCATATTTAAATCAATAAAAATACTGATGTAAAGGTAGGTGATATTTCTTAAAATCAATTATATTTAATTGGTTTTAAAAGAGTGAATATGGAGTTTCCTGCTCGTTCTTCTCCATGTGGAGTTATTGTTTGGAACGAGTAGTTTCAACTTTCAGATTGACAGATACGATTAACTCACAAGTTAAAAAAAAATACAACTCACGCAAGCTTCTGCGAACATCTCTGAGGCGATGCAGAATCGGAGCAGCCCCATCAGCATTCTGGAAGCGTTATTGTACTGGACGCAAAAATCGCTGTAGGATTTTTGTGTATAATAAGTCCACAGGCAGCTGGAGTAGAAAGACGTGCAAAAGGCACTAAAAACAGAGCAATTATGTTCGCTCTCATACATGGCGATCCTCGGTACCTGTCAATATCCTCATCATCTTTGAGATCAATAATAGTCAACACGTGACCTAGATGTTCAATTATGAAGAGATTGAGTATGTTAAGTTGTTATTTCTGAGTAACTTTGAGCTTCCTTATGAGGCCCATAAGGCACCAGTTTCAGTGCCGTATGTCACTGGCAACGCACACGAGCCAAAGACTTTCGTCTTTCGTCGACCTGGTAAAGGTCGCTGGAAACCGTTGTATACGGGCAGTGCAGGACCGGTCATTATGGCTATGTTTAGGGGAGCTGGCCTATGTATAGCAGTGAACGTTATTCGGCTGACATGAGAAGTTGTTATTTTATTTTTTTATAATACTTTATATCTTTGTGTAGTTTTGCTATTTTACTTATAACATCACTTTGGTTGTTCTGTAATGATGTAATAATTGCGCGTGTTTAATACATAATAAAACAATCATATTTTGTAAAAAATGTATACAGAATCTGTAGATGTCAAACAATCATGTATATTAATATCAACAATGATATTTCAGTTTTGATATCACCATATTTTGTTTACAAATCAGTATTTACGTTCCAAAAAAAGCTCATGTCTTGCTATCCGTTCGAACGAATCTCCTTCCCTCCCAACCTTCGCGTTCAATCATTTTCAGCATGATACCTTGGTCCTTGGGTTGTGTAAGAAGGGTTCTGGCGTCCAAGGTCAGGGTCTCTGGCATACCATCAGCCAGTTCTACTCTGTACTTCTTCAGGACGGTGACAAGACCAGACAAGACTTGCATGTTTGCGAAACGACTTCCTAAAACAAAAATACGGATTTTGTAAATTTGATATTCATTACAATATATAGCGGTTTGTGAGAGATCTCGGAGCATGATAGTCATCCTTGGCAATGGATCTGAAAAACCAGATTGCCCCCTACACTATGTACGTCCCATAGTATGCATGGCAGCTGCACCTGACAAGCACAACGGACCTTAGTGGGGTGGAGGCGGCAGACCACTTGGCAATGTTTGGATAACAAGCAATCTGGAAGTCTATAAAAGAATGTAAAAATATAATTACCTATACAAAGCCTGGGACCAGACCCGAACGGGAAGAAGGTGTAAGGCTTGACATCGTCTTTATTTTCAGGCAGGAATCGTTCTGGCTTGTACTTCTCTGGCTCCGGGAAGTAGTCAGGATTGTGGTGCATGTAGTAGACTGGCACATGAACCTTGACGCCTACGTCTAGCTGCAGGCCCGTAGGGAGGACGTAGTCGTCCATGACCTCGCGTGTGAGGTTGCCTATCACAGGATACTTGCGGAGAGTCTCACTCATACAAGCCTCTAAGTAAGGCAGCCCGTGCACACACTCGTATTTCAGATAGTTTTTGTGCTGTCGCAGGAACTCGTCCACCTCCTCAGCCGCCCGTCGTTGCGCCTCTTGGTTCTTTGCAAGCTCAAACAATGTGAAGCCCATGGTGCTCGCCGATGTCTCGAAACCTGCCCCGAAGAACTGGACGCACTGCGCTACTAACAATTCATCATCTACCTTCAATCGTATCTTCTTGTCAGCGCCGGTCTTTACGTTGCTTATGCTGTCTCCAGTTATGTAATCTTCGTTCTTTAAATTGAGAACCAGGTCTACGAAGTCGTTCCTCGATGATGGTTTGTAACCTCGGCTTTCGAACACTCCTTTCAATAATTTTGAGAAGAACTGATCAATCGTTGTAGGAAAAACTCGAAGTCCCAGCCGGTAGAAAATGGAAGGCCATATGGCCCTGAAAATTAGTTTAAAACCACGATAATTTGAAGCTTCGAATATTTCCTCTCCCATGAATTTGAAGGGGTTGTTATCACCCGGTACCATGGTGTTGGACTCCACTCCGAAAGCGGCAGAGCATATGCAGTCCATGGTGTACCTTGCACAAATCTGCCTTAATTCAATGACATCAGCCATAGCCTTTTCACGGTCGAGCATATCTTCGAAGACGATACTACACTTTTCTATCAAATAGTACATATTCTTCATTTTTGCGGAAGAAAAGAGAGGAGTCAAATTTTGACGGATTATTTTCCATTTTTCACCGGCACTGAAGAATAGAGTCTGAGTGACAACTTCATTATCAGAGTAGTTAGATGACTCCCTGCCGTTGACGTAGTAGAAATCTTTAGTTAACACGTGTTTGATGATCTCAGGGCTGTGCACCACGAGGACTGGCTCCGTGCCGTAGAAAGCTCCGAAATAGGGTTGATCACTGAACTTTTCGCAAAGTTTTTGCAACACCTGACCAGGATACTCTCGTTGCAAGATATATCTTCCGTAATTTCCCAGTAGGGGTAATGGTTCAATGTAAGGCACATTTTTCTTTTTCCAATAACCAAACTTTCTTTTAGATATTAAATATAATAAATAAAATATTACAGATAATAAGGTAGCGACAACGAAAACAGCGTTCATTTTGGAAACCGTGTAGCTATCGACTGCAATGAGTTGACTTCTTAACGTATATTATGTAATTGATAATCTAAACTAATACTACAAAGCGGTAAAACTGTTCGTTCGTTTGTAAGAGGTAATTTCTGAAAGTACTGGTCTTATTAGAAAATAAAAGCAATCAACGGCTACTTTATTGCTAAGTTTAAATAAAAAGACTTTTATTCAAAAATAACCGTATTTTTAAGTCAAGTCGGAGAAAAAAATGGCTGATTAGCTCCTTTATCGGCGCGCACTTAACAAACTGTTTGAAATAAATTAACATAGGTATTGTACGACAAAAATATTGATATTTATTCGTTCTACAAATAAGTCGGCGATAATATTATATCTGACTTCAATATTGAAGTCACAATAACACTTTATTACGTAAAACGTTAATTCATTTTAATGTGATGCTTAGGCGTTTATTTAGGTATAACCTATCATCATTTCCTGCCCTTGTCCCAAGTTATTTGGGGTCGGCGCAACACGTTTTCTTCTTCCATTCCGTCCTGTCAGCCGTCATGCAATCACTGACTCTTCTTTCATTCATATCCTTCTTCACACAATCCATCCATCTTTTCTTTGGTCTTCCTCTTAATTAACATAATTATTAAAAACCTTGACATCACAAGCATTTGTCGGAGATGTAAACCCTTTGGAGTATGTCATTTGATTACACAGTTTAGGAGATGATGTAAAATAAAAAAATACGTATGGAAAACGAATTAATTCAGTGCCAACGTTGCGTTAAGATGCAAGTATGTGTCCATTTAGTTGCGTAAATTTTATCTTCAATTGTGGACATACCTAAAAACATATCTGTGAGAATAAATAAAATAAATAAAAATGAATGGCTAAATGTGTTGCTAAGCTCGAGAACGGCTGAATCAATTTGCGTGTTTTTTTTTGTAACTTCCCAGATAATGTTTGTATGAAAAATTATTTTCACCCGTGCAAAGCCAGGGCAGTATGCTAGTCCTTACTAAATATACAAAAAAAAAAAACAGACATCCACACAGACGAAGTCGCAGGAAGTTAAGCTAGTTGATTACAATAATGATAAAGCATAGGTATAAAAATCCCTAAAGCTTCGTATTCATGGTAAACATTAGTTTAGCAACATGGTTGCATAAACGTGTTGCCGTGTTGCTGTCAACATGTTGCGGGCAGCACTAATTGTGTTGCGGAGTTGATCACACCATGTTGCAGAGTTGGCACCCGGCGAGCGAAAACATCAGTTTATCAAGAAATTTTGACGTATGTGGACAACCAATATTGATTTAAACAAAGTTTCCAGCAGCATTCTCGCCGTTCATCAACAACGATCAACTGTTGCTAAACAAATGTTTACCATGAATACGAGGCTTTATGCAAACAATGGATTTAATGTTATCGGCGAAAATAACGATTAGTTAGATAAAGACGAGTGCACTTTGCTCGAAGCCATAGCGCTCTTTGTTTATTTGTTTTCCTAAAAGTGTGTCCAGACTCAGCGAATGCGCGCGTGATGCTCGCGTGCGGTTCAAGCCTACGTTTGGTGCGCCTGTAACTTGCGCAAGGCTCAAGATGGCGAGCGAGCAGCGCGCGCGCATCTTAATTACCGAACCGAACTATTGTCTAGAATCAGTTTTAAGTTTTCCGAAAATTACTAAATTCAAATAAAATTTAGTAATTTTTTTATAAATTTATTTTTTAATTTTCAATTAACTTTTTTTAAATAGACTTTTCATCAATGTTCTCTGACACCAGTGTGTGGGGTCGTAAGACATTACCGTCCACACGATAAAGAAGAAGAAGAGAAGACAACGTTCTCTGATAACTACATAAAGATTAATTATATTTTTACGTTTTCGTAACACTAACACGGAACACTAAAAAACAATACATCACTCAATTTTTTGTTATTTCGTATCGCTCATATTCATATTATTATGTGATTAAGTTTAATTTATTAAAATATCACAAAAACAGATAGACTATGACAAAAAAAATCTGCGGAATGACCCGGAGATAAAGGTCAAAATGACCATGTGATTGCATGTTTATCATTAGGTAATTATTCGGTAGATAAACGATTTTTAAACACTAGATAATATTAGTTTTTATGATACTAACAATTTCTGAAGAGGACGAACAAACTGTTTAAACTTAATTATATTAATTGTCTGATTTAGTGGCATCGTTGGTCTAGTGGTCGCAAAGCGTGACTGCTGAGCATGAGGTCCTTGTATTCGATTCCCAGGTCGGGCAAATTTGTATTCGGTATTTCATCAGTAATTTTTCAGTAGCAGCTTCGGAGTCTGGATTCGTGCCCGGTTGATGGCAATAGGCTCGCCCCCTATTACATGGTACTACAACATGACTAGCGAAATGTGGGTGTACTAATGGGTACTTTCACCTCTGTCTTACCCTATATTGGGGATTGCAGGTGTGACCTTATGTTAGAATCTTCGTGTTGGTTGTTAGTGTTCTTTTGTTTAACATCACGTAAACGATACTTGCGTGCGTATAATACGATACGATTGCATGTAATTTTCTTAACCGTTAAATATAAGGTACCAAATAATTGTTCGAAAAAATCGAATACTTGAGTCAGATCATACTTTTTGCCTGAAACAAAAAGTATGATCTGACTCAAGTATTCGATATTTAAGAAATTTAAAAAAAAAATTGAATGTGTACTACAATTGAAGGACTTATGCAATCAACATAATTGGCAGTCTTGTCAGTTCGGTTGTTAAGGTCACTATTACGCGAGTATTGGAGTGGCTTGAGTCTGCGTATGAGTTGATTTTATCAACTTGGCCCGCAGTTGTTGGCAACGCGGTTACTGAAATGAACGCCTTTCTCGTTCTCGCTACCTTATTATCTGTTATATTTTATTTGTTGTATTATTTATCTAGAAGAAAGTTTGGTTACTGGAAAAAGAAGGATGTGCCCTACGTTGAACCATTGCCCCTACTGGGCAACTACGGACAATATATCTTGCAACGAGAGTACCCTGGTCACATGTTGCAAAAACTTTGCCGAAAGTTCAGTGATCAACCTTATTTCGGAGCTTTCTACGGCACGGCGCCAGTCCTCGTGGTGCACAGCCCTGAGATCATCAAACACGTGCTAACTAAAGATTTCTACTACGTCAACGGCAGAGAGTCATCTAACTACTCCGGAAGTGAAGTCATCACCAAGAACCTATTTTTCAATTCCGGTGACAACTGGAAGGTAGTCCGACAAAATTTAACTCCTCTCTTTTCTTCCGCAAAGATGAAGAACATGTTCTATTTGATAGAAAAGTGTAGTTTCGTCTTTGAAGATATGCTCGACTATGAAATTGGTATGTCTGACGTCATAGAAGTAAGACAGACTGCTGCGAGGTACACCATGGATTGCATTTGCTCCGCCGCTTTCGGAGTGGAGTCCAAAACCATGGCACCAGAAGATAACAACCCTTTCAAATACATGGCAGACGAAATATTCGAAGCTTCAGCCTACCGTGGATTCAAAATCATTTCCAGAGCCGTATGGCCTTCCATTTTCTACGGAGTGGGACTTCAAATTTTTCCTCCAACAATAGATCAATTCTTTTCCAAATTATTGAAAGGAGTGTTCGAAAGCCGAGGTTACAAACCATCATCGAGGAACGACTTCGTAGACCTAGTCCTTAATTTAAAGAACGAAGATTACATAACTGGAGACAGCATAAGCAACGTGAAGACTGGCGCTGAAAAGAAGATACGATTGAAGGTAGATGATGAATTGTTAGTGGCGCAGTGCGTAGTGTTTTTTGCGGCGGGTTTCGAGACGTCAGCGACCACTATGAGCTTCACATTGTTTGAGCTCGCGAAGCACCAAGACTTGCAGCAGCGAGCGGCTGAAGAGGTAGACGAGTTCCTGCGTCGCCACGGCAACAAATTGAATTACGAATGTGTGCATGAGCTGCCTTACTTGGAGGCTTGTATGTATGAGACTCTACGCAAGTACCCAGTGTTAGGCAATCTCGCCCGTGAGGTCATGGACGACTACGTCCTTCCTACGGGCCTGCAGCTAGACGTAGGCGTCAAGGTTCATGTGCCAGTCTACTACATGCATCACAATCCTGACTACTTCCCGGAGCCAGAGAAGTACAAGCCAGAACGATTCTTGCCAGAAAATAAAGACGATGTCAAGCCTTATACCTTCTTCCCGTTCGGGTCGGGTCCCAGGCTGTGTATAGGTAATGATATTCTTATATAATTTCAATGTGTCATCAATTATTCTGTGTCTTTTTAGGTTTAGGTCTGACCTTCAAGGTCGCAGGGTAGTTTTCGAAAATAAAGGACTGTAGTAGACCTCCAGCACCGAATCCATACTATGCTTACTAATATTATAAAAATATAAATAATATAAATCCATACTAATATTATAAATGCGAAAGTGTGTCTGTCTGCCTATCTGTCACCTCTTCACGCTTAAACCGCTGAATCGATTTTGATGAAATTTGGCATGGACATAGTTTTTATCCCGGAAGTCACCCCATAAGGTGGTGAAAAGGGGGGTGGAAGTTTGTATGCAAGTAAGATATAAACAAGTTCCACTCGGACGTAGTCGCGGGCAAAAGCTAGTATTATAAATGCGAAAGTAACTCTGTCTGTCTTTTACGCTTTCACGATTGAACCTCTGAACAGATTTTAATGGAATTTTGCACAGGCTACGTTTGAATGCCAAGAAAGGATATAGGAAAGAAAAAATGTTTATTGACACAGACTATGAGCACACAAAAATAATAATAAAAAGGCAAGAAAAAAGAATGGAAAGTAATAAATTGTGTGCCCCACAGCTGCGCTAAACAGACCCAGTTCAGCATAAAATGCCAGACCACTTGTGCCGGACGCTGGTTTTCAACTGGGCCTTTGTGTGTGACGTAATTACGGATGTAAACCAGTTTAGGCTACTTTTTATTTCGCGACTTCGTCTGTGTTATAGGCAAAACTCAGTATGACATACTTAGGTGCAGCCGAATAGACAATAATGGACATTTTATTACATACTGAGATACAGTTAATTTCCGTTTGCAATTCATACAAATGAGAATATTATCTTAGACTAGCTTTAGCCCGCAACTTCGTCGGCATCAATTTTCTAATTGATCCCTAATATTTTTGATAGTAAAATAGCCTTTAGCACTCAGAGGTAATATAGCTCCCAATTAGCGAATGAATTTTCAGAATCGGAATATTCGAGTCGGAGTTTTGCGCTTTCAAATAAACAAACTGTTCAGCGATATATAAAAACTTTATGGGTTCAAGTATTTCTGTTATCTTAGGGTTCATTTTTCAATAGTTATATAACTTTTATATATATATATAAATATAGGTATAACACAGTGACAGGTTGATAACTTTTTTTTTAGAAAATAAAACATTCCGTTATTTTCATACATAAGATGTATATTTCATACATATGAAATGAACATCTTATGTAGTGTATTTAATACATATGTAGGTCAAATACCCTTGAAAGAGCACGTAAAATAAACGTTACATAAATTCAATCGATCGATGGGTTATTACTCAGATTTTTCTTATTATTTTTAAATGACCATGTAGGCAAAGTTTATAAAATTTTAGCAATACCCCGCGATTTTATCCACATTAAGTTATGTCTTTGATTAGGTACTGCTCTGCTTCTGTGGGTCGTAGTGTCATGTTTTATAGCCGATAAGTAAAGCGGCATTATTTAATTTAGTTTTATTAATTTTATTTTATTTTCTTAGAAAAACTAACAGCTAAAAACAGAAAATAGATAAACAATTAACAAATTAAGACCAATTACAAGTTTTCACATTTAGCAATTAAGTACTTAGTGTGTATGTGTGTGTGTGTGTGTGTGTGTGTGTGTGTGTGTGTGTGTGTGTGTGTGTATGTGTGTGTGTGTGTGTACTTAGTGTGTAGTTAGTGCGTGTTTTGTAACACAAAAAAGATTGTTTTTCTTCGAACTAGTGGTTTCTGAGATAAACGTTTTTAAAAAACAATAGACCTCTTCAGGTTTTTAAGAATAGACAGATAAGTCATAGATACTAACCAAACTTATTTCTTTTTCAGGAATGCGTTTCGCAAAGATGCAAGTAATGTCTGGTCTCATCACCTTCCTGAAGAAGTACAGAGTGGAACTGGCTGATGGTATGCCAGAGACTTTGACCCTGGACGCCAGAACCTTCCTCACTCAGCCCAGAGACCAAGGCATCATGCTGAAGATGATCAAACGAGAAGGTTGGGAGGGGAGGAAATTCGTTAGAGCACACAACAAAGCATAGACAGCATAGGGTGTAAAAAAACATACCCATTACTACAAAGAACAAAATACTACATACATACATAACATCACGCATGTAATCCCTGAAGGGTTAGACAGAGGTGAACCCATTAGTACACCCACATTTCGCCAGTTATGTTTTTAGTCCTATGTAATAGGGGGCGAGCCTATTGCCATCAACCGGGCACAAATCCAGACTCTGAGGCTGCTACTAAGAATTTCCTGTTGGGAAAAACCCAATAACACTTTGCCCGACCTGGGAATCGAACCAAAGACCTCATGCACAGCAGTCGCGTTTGCGACCACTAGACCAACGAGGCAGTCCAGTCCAGTCCAGTTTTTTGTAAAATATTATTTTACAAAAAATATTTTTTTTGTAATCTATGTTTTGATTTTACTGTGTAGGTAAGTGTACATTATAAACTTAGAAACTATGTAAGTACTTTAGTTAATAACGATTTAATGTTTATTACTGGTGTACTGTATCTAAGATGGATAAGTAAATTCTATTCTATTCTATTCCTTTTGCGAACAAGACAAGGTAATAGAAATAATACAAACAAGACAAGGCCTACGTAATACCTTTTGTTAACCATTATTTGTGTATACCTTTTGTTGGAGTTATTTATTTATAAAAAACTAACAAAAAATAAATTCTAAATAATAAAAGCTGAAGAGTTTGTTTGTTTAAATGTGTTAATATCTAGAACTGCTGGTCCTATATATTGTCGGTCCACCTCATGGGTTGCCTTCCGACACTGCTCCTACGTGGTCGCCACTCGAGAGCCACTTTTTAATTTTTATGGTGGTATAAATCATCAATTGACTGTCAGACTTTTACTGACTAAAAAACCACCCTGTTCCTTCTGTTGCCCTTTACGTTCCGGGGCCACGGTATCCTGTTAAGACGTCCCGCAGCACTCGAGAGCCATACGACGACCTATGTAAATACAGACGAACCACCAATAAACATAATGTGCTAAAAATAAATCAAAACAAAATATAGCTTTGAATATTCAATTAGCATCTTTTTACTTGTATTAGGTACACGTGTCCGTGGCTGTACCGGTCTATCCTATGTAAACAAAGTAGGTATTAATATAAATGACGTTATGCTAAATTAATGTATGTTGAAGCATCACCCAATCACTACCGGGTAGAGTCTGTTCAGACTGAGGTGGACTGCCTCTTTTGTCTAGTGGTCGCAAAGCGCGACTGCTGAGCATGAGCTTCGATTCTCATGTCGGGCAAAGTGTTATTGGGTTTTTCCATCAGGAATTTCTCAGTAGCAGCCTCGGAGGTCCGTTTATCCAACTCATGTGCTCGGAGTCTGGATTTGTGCCCGGTTGATGTCAATAGGCTCGCTCTCTAGTACATGGGACTTATACTGGCAAAATGTGTGTGTACGAATAGGTCCACCTTTGCCTTACCCTTCGGGGATTACAGGCGTGATGTTATGTTATATGTGTGAAAAAGAAAAAGTCACAATAGTACTTGCCGCTTTAACGCCACCACGAAAATTACGTTAAATATTATGCTCAATATTGACAGATCAAATAGTGCGCCACCTTCGCGTGACCTTCTAGTATGCAAGAACAACATTTGTTATTGCTACGGGTGTTAATTACATCACAGGCATAACAGCTGACAAATAACTTAAGTCCGTGCAAAAACGATAATACGTGCTTTCCGAGGCACAGAGAAATCTCAGTGTGTAAAAAGGGTCACCTCTCCACGGAGCAACCCCGGCAATCGTAGCTAGAGGCGACTAACACACGGCACTGCGTACCATCTCGCTAGGCGGTGAAGCGGATCTCATATCGCATTGGCATCTAAGAAATCCGTTGATGCCACGGCCATACACACGCCACCGCCCGACCGCGCGGTCGAGCGATGCAATCTTTATCGCCGCCCTCCGCGGCGGTGCGCGATGCCGTCTGATGAATTGCCCCGTGCGGTTGTTATTACTTAGCCGCGAGCTCCACAAGATTTAAATTCAGCCTGTATATGGTGTAAAAATGGTTGAATAAAACTAAAACCAGACTATGGCACAACAACGTCCGAAGCTTTATAGACTAGATTTCAAGTTGTTGTATTTCTATGTTATTTATAATATTGTATAAATCACAAAGTATCAAAAAAACATATCAGATTATACAAAGAACTATGTTTTTTTGTAAGACCTTTTATCGTAGTCGGGTTTTAGATATTCAACTATTTTTTATTTGAATTGTTTTTGTTTAATAAAACTATTCATATTTTAAAATGTTTTTGCTTATCTATCTAGTCATAAGACCTTTCAGTAAAAACTAAACATGATATAATTACTTTAATTTCATTTTTCAATTAGGTGTAGAGTATGGTTTTATGTTGTGTACACATCATGTAGGTGTTAGCTCGGCGCACTGGGCAGTCATCATTCCGCCCCGCCCAGGGCGGAAGGAATCGTTTGATGATTTTTACCAACCCAAAAAAATAAAAACGATCTGCGAATCCCAATATTTTTGAGGTTAACTGTACTTTAGAAAAAACAAAAACCATCCATTTTAAGTGTACCAAATACAGCATAAAAAAGTCGGTAACTAGTGTCAACTCACGACGCTCCACGACAACCTCCAAACATAAGTTTAAGGACCCCAGAGTGAAATCAACCCCTATCACTTACAATTACGGGTTGAAATGAAGATCAATGACTTACATTGGCTTCTGGTAAATCCCTCAAGGTAAGGGACGAAGGTGAAACTAAAAATAAATGATGGAGATTACTTCTCGTCGTGATGGCGCAGTGGTTAAGGCCCGCCTCTCATGCATGAGGTTGTGGGTTTAAATCCGGGCCAGTACCAATGTGACTTTATCAATACTTTCTGAAGTTTATCTTGGACATCACTGACATCGGAAAAGAAAAACATCGTGTGGAAGCCTGGAATCCACTCAAACTATGTCGGAAGCCCTTGAGGCGGTTTAGAAACTCTGACACTAGTGTGTGTGGGGTCGTAAGACCTTACTGCCCACACGATAGAGAAAGAACTTCTCAAGAATTCGCAGTTTACGTTGACTATAACGTTTTAATCTAGACGTATACTTATATTATAAAGGAGTAGGAAATTTTTAGTATTTTTTTTTTATCCTTTAATTTTATTGTTTTATGCGTACAATAACTTGCACCTACCATGTTATCTCTTCACCACCTTTGATTGTCTGGAGAATGCCCATTAAATGATGTGTTTGGCAAGTACCGAGGCTCTATTCACGCTCTAAGGGAATGAAATGAAGGTTCAATGTTTGTATAGAGAAATTAACTTTGTCGACGATGACGCGGACGAAATCGCGGGCATAAGCTAGTTCTATATATAAAATATGAGTAACCTTAAACATAATTGGTTTTAACCGTTATGACAGAGACAAATAATACCTGTTAAATAAATCAAATTTAATATTTAAGCACACATAAAGATCAGGCTATAAATTAATATACAGTCTGACAGCTGCGCCTACGCATACGAAAAAATAAAGCGAAGATAGAATACATTTTATTTCCGCCATTAATTGCATCATAATAAGCGCAGCTGTTACAGACGTGGTTATGTGATCAATAAATATGCAATCTATTTGATAAGATTACTTCAATTTTTAATTTCTTAACAATTAAAGAAACAAATAAGATTGAAAGTTAATGATGATTGATTCAAATGACAATTATTTAATTAATATTGCTGACAGAGATATAATATGTAGTGACAAAGATAGAAAAGGGTATGCTTAGATGGTTCGGTCATATTGAGAGGATGAGTCAAAGACGATTAAAAAATGTGGTGTTTATATGGCATTATTACTATTTCACTGACCTTATCGGTGAAGCAAAAGAAACCATCCTTACATACAAGGATCGTAGCAGGTGGCGTTCAGTAGTTTCTGCCTACCCCCATGGGAAAAAGGCGTGAGTTTATGTATGTATGTGTAATATTGCTAATAGTATAACTAACTTCAAAATGTAAGTCGTGGAGTTTCTTAGACTCTTTGCTCCATGGAAACCTAGTGTTTCGAATGAGCATCTAGCTGCATCTTTCTAACTGACCAACTCCTTGACAATTCAAGAACGTTATATAAATCAAATATCAAATGTTTGAATGTAGTAAACTAATATTTTAAATTTATTTTTGTAGCAGGAATATTATTCTTTAAACTATTATATTTAATCATGAAATGAAGAAGAATATGAAGTTAGTGTTTGTTTGTTCTCATTAATTTTTCATAGCAATTAATTGCTGATCACCTTAATTTTGCTTTTAGAAAAAAAATTGTAAGTATTGTGTGGCTATATGCTCGCCCCCTATTACATGGGGGCACCATCCACCACCCCTATACAATTAAACACTTCTGCCTATCTCTTTGGTGATTACAGGCGTAATGTTATGTTATAGATACAACAATCCCAAAACCCAGAACCAGATTATAACTAGGCCAATTAGTACTAAATTGTATTACTACATTGAATTTTAATTCTGCCACCAGGTTTGGCAAACTAATAAGCTTGTAATCCCTGAATTTTGTCAAAAACAAAACATAAGACTTTCAATTGAATTATGATCCTATACGAGCGCATGTAACGACGGCAACAAAAATAAAATGTCACAGTTTTACAGCAACAATTCTATGTTTTATAGACCAATAAAACAGTCCCAAGTACACTCCGGGGACGCGGGACGGTACTAGTTTACCAGTAAAAATGTTAGCGGCCATTTTTAAGTGGAAATAGTGTATAGCAGGGGTTGCCAATCTTTTTAATACTGCGACTCTTGAGTTGGAATTATTCGGTGACGCCTTTAAAATTGATGATATTTATGTATAGCTGATAAAATGATGATATTTATATATACAAACTTTATTTGTTTATTATTTTTGTAAAATAAAGACAACTCCAAACAGAATTATTATTTTTATTTACACACCTGTACATTACTTTATAATATAATAAACCAAAAAATAAAAAATATGACTAATAATAAAATTACAAAGTACCTATTTAAAGTACCTAGGAGAAACCTTATAGGGTATCAATATAATAAAAATTCGTCCGCGTCGCTGTCAATGGGGCAAGTGTCCAACAGGCTGGCAGCATTGCCATTATTTATTAGAAAATGTAAGAGTATAATGATTGTAAGTACTACAATCAATGCAAGTTGTGCCTAACGGTCGCGCGAAAGTAAAGTCCCCAAGGAATCGTCCCCAGGAAAGCTCCACACGACGCACAGTTTGTTAACCCCTGTAGTACAGAATAAACAAAAACTTTAAATAAAAACTAACAAAGAATTTAATTAATGTTGACCTTGTGAGGACAAAGATGATCCTTCTTCGAGTGTTATTATAAATAATGCTGTAATCATTGGGCTATATATTTAACGACTAGTTTATGCCTCCGACTTCATTTGCATGAATGTCGGTTATCAAGGATTTTTTCTTTTACACGGAATCCTAATTCCTTTTCGATACTTATTAATATTATAAAGAGGAAAGATCAGATTGTTTGTTTGTTTGCATTGAATAGGCTTCGAAACTACTGAATCGATTTGAAAAATTCTTTCATTTTTTGGAAGTTACACTATCCCCGGGTGACACAGGCTATATTATAGGCTATATTTTATTATAAAAAAAATTGGGATCCGTAAAAACATCACGCGAACAAAGTCGCAGGGAGAGTGCTAGTCTTAAATAAAAGTAGCCTAAATTTCTCCTTACAACATCAGCTATGAATGTTCCGTCAAAATCTGTGCAACAGTCAGACAGTTTTTATTTGTTTTATAGATCTGTAATTTACCGTATGCATAGATAAGTGTTTCTGTATACTAACGTTTAATCTATAGATAAACTGTACACTACTACTGTGTATTGTCAGTCTAAGGCCAAACACAAGCAGGCGATTTTTGTCGGTGACCGATTTCAATCCGACATACTAACTTCCGACTTTTCTCGTCATTCGTGCAACGACAGAAAACAGCTAGCTAGAGTGCGCGGAGTAAACGTTGCGTTAATTCGTTGTTTGTAAAAATCGAATCGATAACACACCACGCCATCATCACAATCGATCATCACGCCTATATTCCCTGAGGGATTAGGCAGCGGTGACAGAACACTAACACATCGACAGAATCGGATGCTAATTCAGACTCCGGGTTACAACACACAGAATACCTTAATAACCGTTTGCCCAACCTTGGGTTTTAATTCGAAAGCTGCTCTTAAGTATTTTCTCCGGCCGACTTTTGTCGGACACAATCTGTCCAACAAAAGTCGGTCGTTAACGATACTTGCCGTGTTGAATGACGAAGCTATCGCAAACAATGACATTGCTTTTCTAGTTAATATGCACTTAAAACACCTATTCATAATTTTTGCAATGTAACTTTTAAACGGTTTATTTACTAACAAATTATTGTACCTACTTATTATTATAATAGTAGTTTAAGTACTACATACACAGTTGAATGGGACATTGTTTTTGTATCCATCGGTTTCTAAGAAAACTATATCTGAGGACCCTTTTTTTAAGGATGGGAAATAATCTTGACTCTTTCTGCTCTGGGCGGAGGGAGGGAGTGTCAGACTTTTACTGACTAAAACCCAATCGTGTTCCTTCTAGTGCCCTTTGTGTTTTAGGGCCGCGGTAACTTTCGAACAAATTTCGCAACCCTGGCTGGATACCTGAGGACCCTGCATACCTATCTCTTTTGTTAATTGTACATTTTTTACCTGTCCTACCTATTAAAAAAACTCGCATAGATTAGACATCAGTGGCAAAGATAAGAGTTATTATATTCAGTCTGACTGGACATTATTTTCCATTCATGATTATAAATTAAGTACCTACTTATAGTGCAGATTATTTTATTTAAGGAGCTGTCTGAAGTACGTACCTATCAACTAGTACATAAGCACTTATGACTGTCGTTAGGAGTTGCTGTGTGTGCACATTTTAGCTTTATCTCAATGACATAAGGTGCAGTTTTGCATAGTCGGTTGTCTTGTATACAGGGTCATTGAAAATTTAAACCCTGAAACAATGAAAAAACAGCTGATCCATACATTACGATCGTGTTGTGTAGCATTTTTGCAGGGTATAGGGCATACATATAAGGTATATTAGTATTTTAAATGGAGCGACTGCCTATCTGACTTCCACAACCCAGTAACTAGGTAATACGATACCCTTTGGTAAGACTGGTTGTCAGACTTTCGGGCTTCTGACGACCCGTAACGACTGTCAAAGATCCACGTATTACAGCCGGGACCAACGGCTTAGGGATGATTCTCATTAGAGCGGGCCGTGCCCGGGCCCTGCCCGGGGTGGGGCCCGGACGGGGCACGGTTTTAACCTGTTACATATATTTTGTATGAATCAATTTATATTACACAGTGCATTATCCGTGTCCCGTCCGGGCCCGCTCGACGCACTTCAATACCAAAATATATGTAACAGATTAAAACCGAGCCCCGTCCGGGCCCCGCCCCGGGCACGGCCCGCTCTAATGAGAATCATCCCTTAACGTGCTTTCCGAGGCACTTAACGAAGCCAGTGATGTCTAAGATAAACTACACTACCCTAGTCTGAACTAAATAATTTTAATTTGATTAAGCCTAGTGTCAGGGGTCCCTCAGAAGGCACATTTTTTTACACTAAAAAATATTTATGAATTCCATTCAAGTGTGTAGATGTCTACCTAATAATAATATCATAATCATAATTACATGTATCAATAACATCATCACACTCGTTTATCGATTAAATATCGATTATCGATGTTAATTGAATCAAGAAGCTGTCAATATGACATTGCCCTGATTGCCCTGATAACTACACACGCACGGTGTAGACTAAAGGCGTTGTTCCACTGCGGCGCACGGGCACTCTCTGCTCGCATTAACTTAGCTTAACCCCGACCGCGAATCGCTGCGGCCCGACACAATAATAATGCTTGTACCTTTAATAGTCAAAAAGATATAGATGTTTGGTTTGTTATTGTTTAGACCTGTAACTTTTTTATATAAATATTTTTAAGAAATACTTTGAATTTAAATTTCAGCATGAAGTCTTAGGTTCGATTCCCAGATCGGGTAAAGTGTTATTGGGTTTTTCCATCACGAATTTTTCAGTAGCAGCCTCGGAGTCTAGATTTGTGCCCGGTGCTGTGACGAGGCGCTGTGCGTATGCGCGTAGAGATTGACTAGTATCTACTTAATATGCTTAAACGTTTTAAGTTTAGTCAAGAAAACTTTTTTATTAAAGTTTACTTGGTGTGGTTTAACTATTTCACATGTTTCATTTTAGTGTTATTAAGTATTTTAAAAACTAATTGGTCAAAACAAAATGTCGGCTGAACAGAACAAAATGAGATAGTAACAAAACATAGACAGTGTTTATCTACTTAACAATATTAAAAAATATTACATAACACACTTTTTATAAAATCATATGATATAATCGTATGATTATGTCACCGGAAAATAACAAGATCCGTAAGTTTATCAATTTACTAGGAAGTTTATAAACTTTCGTAAGATTCTAAACGGGAGATAAATTGTAATATTTTACGTCCACATTTTCGTAAATTGATAAACTTACTGAACTCACTCGTAAAATAATAAGTAAGCAGTAACCAAACGCTACGCGCGATCTGATTGGTTGGCTGTCACATGTCACTTCTCCTTCCTCGCGGCCGCCATTGCTGGCCACGGAACATAAACAAACCGGTTTGCTCGTGCGTTTTTATTAGTTTTGAATGTTGAACTGTGTTGCAACTGTGAAAAATAGCTTTATTTTGTTAAGATTATCTAGCACTTCTAGCAGTACCTATAATGAGTGACCTACAAGCTGCGGACACCCAAAAGCATTGCCACTATGAACATTGACCAATCAGAGAGCAGTGTGTTATTTTACGAATTTCAAAGATCGTATATTTAAAAGAGTTTCTGTGATTGGTCGAACCATATAAAATCTTACGAATAGATATTCGTTAGTTTATAAATTTACCGTATGACGTCGGAAATTGATAAATTTACGAAAATGTGGACGTAAAATATTACAATTTATCTCCCGTTTAGAATCTTACGAAAGTTTATAAACTTCCTAGTAAATTGATAAACTTACGGATCTTGTTATTTTCCGGTGACAATTATACAATTTATCTTTATTATTTATATCTGTGTTTAAACAAATTATTTTTATCAAAATAAGCAGTTTTTTGTTATCATTGATGATACGGTTGACCCAGTAGCCGAGTGGTGGGCTGCTGTGATGTGGGTCGTGGGTTCGATTCCCGCACGGAACAAATATTTGTATGGCTTACTACCTACTATTGATAGTGGTCATTGTGGTAAGAAATAAATAAATAATTATTATATTAAAAATAATAAATTACAGTTGTTTCGAGTCTGAGTGTTTGTGTAAACACACCCACTATACAGGATTCCTAGAGTGGGTGGATGAGTATAATATATGAGTTTATGTATAGTACGTTTCGACGTACGTACTTGCGTACGTTTAAATTTATTTAGATATTTGTTTACAATGCCACGTTGGTCTAGTGGTCGCAAGCGCGACTGCTGTGCATGAGGACTTGGGTTCGATTCCCAGGTCGGGCAAAGTGTTATTTGGGTTTTCCATTAGGAATTTCTCAGTAGCAGCCTCGGAGTCTGGATTTGTGCCCGGTTGATGGCAATAGGCTTGCAATATTACATGGGACTAAAAACATAATTGGCGAAATGTGGGTGTACTAATTTGTACACCTCTGCCTAACCCTTCGGGGATTTCAGGCGTGATGTTATGTGATATATGTTTACAATGATTTTTAAATCTCTTGTTTGAATATTTTCTCACGTACAATTTTTTGCATCTGCCATGTAATCCTTCACCACCTTTGGTTGACTGGTACAGAATGCCCAAGGCATTAAGTCCGCCTGTGTACCTTTTTGTTGCATAAAGTTTAAATAAATAAATATATGTCAAAAAAATAATTTGTTACTGTAAAAATGACACCTATTTTATGGACGTCTGCAGTAGTCATAGAGCAATATGACCCACCGGTCCGGTCCGCCCGTAGCCCGTGTTGCTCTAAGACAGTAGTTGAAAATTTTGTGAATACCAACCTACTATTAAAATCTGTTACCTGAGATTAATGATAACAACTAAGTATGTAATCCATACGTAACGGGCCGGGTCAGCAATTAACTCAAAAGTTAATAAGATAACCCTGGTTGACGCAAGCGGGCCTTAGGGTTGGTTCACACCGAAAAATCATAACATGACTCCTTCCGCCCTCGGTGGGACGGAAGGGACTGTCAGACTTTTACTGACTAAAAAACCACCCTGTTCCTTCTGTTGCCCTTTACGTTCCGGGGCCGCGGTATCCTGTTAAGACGTCCCGCAACCCCGGCAGGCGTTGGCCCCATTCCTGTGCTGACAGCTCTTTGAGGCGCGCGCGAACAGAACGCGCCGTCGACCCGGGCTTCGGACGTGATCGGGCGGCGAGCTTCCCATTACTCGCCGTCCGCAGGCCCGCGCCTACGGTGGCCGAATGTCGCCTCGCGCCGTCCGACGCCTTGGGCGCCTCCCGCGGCGGCTGGGGCGTGAGGCCACCACCTATGAGGTCGCGACGCTGTGCTTACTTTTTAACATAGCAACACAATATCGAAGCACCTTATCGTGTTGAAAATAAGTTCGATGCTATCTCGGTATTTTAAAAAGTTTACGTTTTATAGCGTCGCGTCGCGCCTTGGTGTGAGCTGACCCTAAGATAAACGAAATAATATAATATAATGAATAGTCATTATGACTATTAAGTTTTTATTAAAAACAGTATTTGTTTACATTATTTGATACAAATATGTAAGTCAGAATGACTATTATAAAAAACTATAAATTCTTTTGATCCTGAATAAATCTTTTAATAGTAGGTATTTAATTATTTTAAAGTTAAATGGTGTTTAATTTTTTTAAGACTATTTATTTCTTTGTATTTTATGTATATTTAAACTAATATTATAATGAGAAATTATTTATATGTTATATTTTCTTTAAATACATTACCATACCCGTTTTTTTAAACTATTTCAACTATGATGATTTAGAATAAATCAAAATATTTTATTTTCAAAAAAATTAGGGTTATATAAGAAATTTCACGCGATCGATGTCGTGGGCAAAAGCTAGTCCTTCTGCACTAATATCATAAAGAGGAAAAAAATGTATTTTTGTTTGTTCGTTTGTAATGGATAAACTCAAAAACTACTGGCCGATTTAAAAAATTCTTTTAACATTACACATTATCTACATACACATTACACATTCCGGAATCGCCGCAATCGCGGCGGTAAGACCCCTCTTTGAGGAGTGGCTGGAGAGGCGCTACGGCGTCCTCACCTACCGCCTGACGCAGGTCCTCACCGGACACGGTTGTTTCGGGAGGTTCCTGTGTCGGATAGGGCGGGAGGAAACGCCCGGGTGTCACCACTGTGTGGATCGCCCGGAGGACACGGTGGAGCATACGGTGCAGGACTGCCCCGCTTGGGCAGAGCACCGCCGTGTCCTCAAGGAGGCGATAGGCGGCGGCGACCTCTCGCGTCCGGACCTGGTTCAGGCCATGCTCCGAGGCGAGAGGGAATGGGATGCAGTCACCTCCTTCTGCGAAACAGTAATGCTAGCGAAGGAGGAGGCGGGCCGCGTGAGGGAGAGAACCACCTCACGCCCCAGCCGCCGTGGGAGACGCCCAGGGCGTCGGACGTCGCGAGGCGACATCCGGCCACCGTAGGCGCGGGCTTGCGGACGGCGAGTAATGGGTAGCTCGCCGTCCGATCAAGGACCAAGCCCGGGTCGACGGCCCGTTCTGTTCGCGCGCGCCTCAAAGAGCTGTCAGCACAGGGACGGGGCCCCCAACGTGGCCAACGTCTGCCGGGGTTGCGGGACGTCTTAACAGGATACCGTGGCCCCGGAACGTAAAGGGCAACAGAAGGAACAGGGTGGTTTTTTTTAGTCAGTAAAAGTCTGACAGTCCCTTCCGCCCCACCCAGGGCGGAAGGAGTCATTTGATGATTTTTACCACCTCAAAAAAAAAAAAAAAAAAGCTACATTATTTGCGAGTAACATAGGCTATATTTTATTTTTGCGCGGACGAAGTCGCGGGCAAAAGCTAGTATTATACAGGGTAATTGAAAAAATATCCGAAACCTGAAAAGGGTTCATTGTACTCATCATTATGAACAACTTTTACAATGGGGCCAACCCTGAAATCATGAAAAAATATCAGCTGTTCCCTACAAAAATGCTACCCCACACCATCATAATGTATGGATCAGCAGATTTTGATGAGTGCAATGGCCCCTTTTCAGATTTCGGGTATTTTTTCAATGACCCTGTATAAATATGAATCCCTATTTCCCTTGATCACGGCATCACGCGTGAACGGCTAGACCAATTTCACTCATTCTTTTTTTGTTGTATTTGTTATTGTATGGAGAAGGTTCTTATAAATGAAAATTTAAATATAGGAATAAAGCGGTACGAAGTTCGCTGAATCAGCTAGTATATTATAAACTACTCCTTTAAAACTTTGCACAAATACTTCTATGACAAGACAATGAATAGGTATATTCTGAATACTCAACGTTCAAGAGTGCTCAAACACAGAGTAAATATTATTTGTTTAATAAGAGACATACTCAAGAATGAGGATAAATCAATCATACGAACAAGTTGAGAAAACAAAAAACATGTTTACAAAATAATAGCAAAAAAATACGACGCGCACGCACAGTGATTGAACTATGTGTGTTATCTAAGTTTGGGCAAGTTCACAGGCATTAAGGTTCATTTGTCGGCACATGCGTAACGGTTGCCATATATTGTGTATTTTATGGATAATTTTCTTAAATATTTATTTATTTATTGTGATAAAAACTATCGTAACTTTCAATAATTGAGATAAAAACTATCCTAACTTTCAAGTCAGATTAAACTGCTCACGGTGCATCGGTTTAGTAGTATAGGAGTCCATCCGGGACAAACGTGTCGCGTAATTTATATATATATATTAAGATTTACGATAAAATAGCCCTGTCTAATTCGATCACGCAGATAGACTCCATCTAGCCCTCTCCAGAGCTTGTTGGGCTATCTTGAGCTTAGTAATTAATTAAATTAATTACCAAATAACTGGTAAAACTCTTTATATGACAAAAGAGCTGGCCTGATTCTGGTGCTTTCATCATCATTGCAATGCTGCCAGCCTTTTAAGCACGAATTTTTTGATGCCCTATTCCCTTCTTCTTTCTTTTTTGTAAATTGTACATACTTCGTACATAACATAACATAACATCACGCCTGTAATCCCCGACGGGTTAGGCAGAGGTGTACCCATTAGTACATCCACATTTCGCCAGTTATGTTTTTAGTCCCATGTAATAGGGGGCGAGCCTATTGCCATCAACCGGGCACAAATCCAGACTCCGAGGCTGCTACTGAGAAATTCCTGATGGAAAAACCCAACAACACTTTGCCTGACCTGGGAATCGGACCCAAGACCTCATGCACAGCAGTCGCGCTTGCGACCACTAGACCAACGAGGCAGTCAAACATACATGCTTTGTAATTGTATTATTTTAAATCATCCTGTATTTATACGTTGTTTTGTTACTTGGTGTTATCGTCGATAATAAGCTAAATTGTTGACAATCACGCATGAGTGAAGAAAAGTGCAACATCATAGCGAACGCGTGCGCACTGTCACCACACTTGTAGTACTTTGGGAGACATTCCCGAGAGGAGGGTTCAATTTTTTTTACTGCATACATTTTTGATACAATGTTATTTTGTTCCTGTAGGTTACTGAAATGTCCATAGAATTCTGTATTATATCCTGTAATTTTGTTGCGGGACGTCTTAACAGGATACCATGGCCCCGGAACGTAAAGGGCAACAGAAGGAACAGGGTGGTTTTTTAGTCAATACATGTCTGACAGTCCCTTCCGCCCCACCCAGGGCGAAAGGAGACATTTGATGATTTTTACCACCTGAAAAAAAAAAGACCTGTAATTTTAATTTACTGTTATAATTCTGTTTCTGCAGCTGTAAGTCTTTCTTTTAAGTGAAACGACGTCAACTGCTGGACATAAGAAAGTCATCCATATAAATAAATAATTATTTTTATCAACTATTATGTGTATAAAATTTGACATTTTGACAGTCGTTACGAGAGTCGTCAGAAGCTTGAAAGTCTGACAGCCAGTCTTACCACGCGCACTTTTTTTTAATTCATTTTATGGTGACAACTATAGTCGAGATTATATTTAAACTTATAGATATACGTTGTCAACCTCGAGTAGGTACGCGAAAAGCATTATCTATAAAAACCCAAACACGCTAATAACTTAGTCAGATTTCACGAAACTTCCATCATGATCGCGTTGCTATTACTTGCTACGCTATCCGTGATCTTGTACGCAGTCTACCTCACTTCGAAACGAAAGTTTCATTATTGGGAGGATAAGAAAGTACCCCATATACCACCGATCGCGATATTCGGGAATTTCACCGGTTTTATTTTACAGAAGACGTTCATAGGACAAGAAGCACAGAGAATATGCCGGAAATTTCCAAACGTGCCGTACGTTGGCGCCTATTACGGCACGGAACCGACCCTCATCGTGCAAGATCCAGAGATCATCAAGCTCGTCATGACAAAGGATTTCTATTACTTTAGCGGCCGTGAAGCCTCGAACTACTCACACAAGGAGTTGCTCACACAATCTCTCTTTTTCACTTACGGTGACAGGTGGAAGGTACTTCGTCAGAACCTGACTCCACTGTTCTCCTCCGCCAAGATGAAGAACATGTTCCATTTGATCGAGAAGTGTTCTCACGTATTTGAAAACATCCTCGACCAGGAAGTGCAACAACATAAAGAGTCCGAAGGAAGGATCCTCATGGCGAGGTACACTATGGATTGTATCGGATCATGCGCATTTGGCGTTGAAACAAACACCATGGAAAAGGAAGAAAACAATCCATACAGACAAATTGGTGATGTTATATTTGACACTCATAGATTTAGAGCATTCAAGGTCATTGCTCGATCTATTTGGCCAGCCATCTTCTACGCACTGGGTTATAGAGCCATACCTACAGAAGTAGACAAATTCTTCAACCATTTGTTGACAGGAATTTTTAAAGGACGCAATTATACACCGACGTCAAGAAATGACTTTGTTGATCTCGTGCTGAAATTAAAGAACAACAATACGATGGCAGGAGACAGTATGACTAATATGAAAGCAGAGTCAGGAAAGAAGGTTAGTTTAGATGTGGACGACGAATTGTTAGTGGCGCAGTGCTTTTTGTTTTTCGCAGCTGGATACGAGACTTCGGCAACCACTTTGAGTTTCACTTTGTTTGAGTTGGCGAAGCATCCTGAAATTCAAGAAAAACTATTGCAAGAGGTGGACGATTACCTGCGTCGTCACAACAACGTACTGAAGTATGAGTGCGTTGCAGAGACACCATACATGAACGCGTGTATTGATGAAGCTCTTCGACTATATCCAGTTTTAGGAATCGTAACTCGCGAGGTGATAGAAGACTACACGTTCCCATCAGGACTGACGCTTGAGAAAGGCCTTCGTGTGCACGTTCCGGTGTATCACCTGCATCATAACCCGGAGTTCTTCCCGGAGCCGGAGCAGTACCGACCGGAACGGTTCCTGGGTGAGGAGAAGCAGAACATCAGACCATACACGTACATGCCATTTGGTGATGGTCCCAGAATCTGTATTGGTAAGTGCTAATTTCGTTTTGGGCGCGTTTGTGATATGGATATCAAAATAAATAGACAGGATAGAACACTGGTTTTTCAACTCATTACTAAATATTAAGTTCTGAAAAATTTATTTCAGCAATTATAGAGTAAGAATAAAACAGCACTTCTCATTCAAAAGTGCGATTAGTAGGTATCAGTGTGATTAAGTAATGCTAACGAAAATGACAAGATAAGATAGGAGTTGTTTTGGGCTCTGATAATGGAGCTGCTATTATTATTCCAAAGATAATTTACTAACTAACTTATAAATAAATAATCTGAATCTGATATATTTTTAATGGCGACAATTTTATACGTGGTTATCAGGAAAGGTAAAATTTCACATTGGGAATCAGCTTTCAGACTCGAAACCAAATTATTAAGAGGCGTACAATATAATTTATATCTTAATTTTTTGCTGAAAAAACTTAACAATTATTTTCCTTTCCAGGTATGAGATTCGCGAGAATGCAAATGACAGCTGGTCTAATAACATTACTGAAGAAATATCGCATTGAACTGGCTCCAGGCATGGAGAGAGAGCTGGTATTTGAGCCCAAATCTATAGTAACACGTCCTATTGGGGGAATCAGGCTAAAGTTCATAGAAAGGGAGGGATGGGAGCAACGGCTGTTGAAATCGTCGTGAAAATTTTCAATGACTTAATTTTAAGTTAGGCGATTAATATACGGCACCACGCATCGCTGCGGTTGGCGGTGAAGCGGACCTCATGTCGCATTGGCCTCTAAGAAATCCGTTAATGCCTAACACAAGTATACCGCCCGAACGCGCGGTCGAGCGGTGCAATCCGCTTTACCGCCACCGCCCTCCGCGGCAGTGCGCGGTGCAGTGTGTTAATCGCCTTGTCGTTTTATCATTCTACGTGTATTTTAGTATTCGATTCTGAGCAGATCACAGCATACCTACATCATCTAGAAGCATCATGTCGTTTTCCTCATCGCTGTCACTGTGGCGACGTTTTCAACAGTCTCTCTCTTGACCGTGATGAAGAATTTTACGATATCCTGTTATTAATTAAATAGAATAGTTTTCATTCATCGATCTGTAAATACCTATATCATATTGTAAATGTTCGTTACTTGTTGAATAAATGCCACAAGGTCACAATTAATTGTATGTTTGTTTTTTATATTAAAATAAGTTTCACCGAAGAGTTAGGCAGAGGTGTACCTGCCCCCCTTTTCCCTCACACTCCACCTTAAGTTCGCCAGATATGTTCCAAGACTACGTGCTCATCAATAGCGCTTGCGACAATTAGACGAAAAAGTAAAATTGTATCACAATAGAAGTATCAAGAAATGGTATTAAATAAATGGTATATCAAAAAAGAAATAAAAAAATACGCGACTCAAAAATCAAAAATCAAAAAAATGTTAGGTTGTAGGTTCAATCTCAGATTTAATGCTTCATCTATTGTCAATCATTGAAATACATCTGTCCGTTTGCATGCTATGAAAGAAAAAATAATAATCTTACCAACAAAACTATACGCAGAAAAATAACCTTGTGAAATAAAACAATATCTTTAAAAAGCGCAGTTGTTTAGATATCGGTGAAAACCCTGTACAAACTTTTTTTCTTCCAAGGTACAGAACTAGTTAACAAAATGATTTTGTGTCAATCAGTAAAGGGAATTTCCTAAAAACTTATAAATCGTTGTTAACATTAAGTACCAACTCATTATGTTCCAAACTATATAAACCCAAACACACTTCTAACATAATCAGATTCTACGGAACTTCAACATGATTGCGTTATTATTACTTGCTACGCTATCTCTGATCTTGTACGCGGTCTACCTCACGTCAAAACGAAAGTTTCATTATTGGGAGGATAAGAAAGTACCCCATATACCACCGATCCCGATATTCGGAAATTTCTCCGGATATATTTTACAGAAAACGTATCAAGGACATCTCGCACAGAAAATATGCCAGAAATTCCCAAATGTGCCGTACGTTGGCGTCTATTACGGCACGGAACCGACCCTCATCGTGCAAGACCCAGAGATCATCAAGCTAGTCATGACAAAGGATTTCTATTTCTTCAGCGGTCGTGAAGTCTCCAATTACTCACACAGGGAGCTGTTCACTCAAAACCTCTTCTTCACATACGGTGACAGATGGAAGGTACTTCGTCAGAACCTGACTCCACTGTTCTCCTCCGCCAAGATGAAGAACATGTTTCATTTGATCGAGAAGTGTTCTCACGTGTTTGAGAATATCCTCGACGAGGAAATGAAAAAAAGCAATGTGAGCGAATCTAGGAGCCTTGTGGCAAGGTACACTATGGATTGCGTCGGATCTTGCGCATTTGGCGTTGAGACACATACCATGGATAAGAAAGAAAACAATCCATTCAGACAAATTGGTGATGTTATATTTGACACTCGAATATCTAGAGGATTCAAAACAATCGCACGAGCCATCTGGCCGGCGATCTTTTACGCACTAGGATACAAATCAATGCCAACAGAAGTTGATCATTTTTTCAGCGATTTGATGACAGGAATTTTCAAAGGACGCAATTATACACCAACGGAGCGGAACGACTTTGTTGATCTCGTGCTGAAATTGAAGAACAATAGTTCGATGACTGGAGATAGTTTAACGAATATGAAGGCTGATTCAGAAAAGAAAGTTAGTTTAGATGTGAACGACGATATGTTAGTGGCACAGTGCTTTTTGTTTTTCGCAGCTGGATACGAGACTTCGGCAACCACTTTGAGTTTCACTTTGTTTGAGTTAGCAAAGCATCCAGAAGCTCAAGAAAGACTTTTGCAAGAGGTGGACGATTACCTGCGTCGTCACAACAACGTGCTGAAGTATGAGTGTGTTGCAGAGACACCATACATGACCGCGTGTATCAATGAAGCACTTCGACTATATCCAGTGTTAGGAGTCCTTACTCGCGAGGTGATAGAAGACTACACGTTCCCATCAGGACTGACGCTTGAGAAAGGTCTTCGTGTGCATCTACCGGTATACCACTTGCATCATAACCCGGAGTTCTTCCCGGAACCGGAGCAGTACCGACCGGAACGTTTCCTGGATGAGGAGAAGCAGAACATCAAGCCATACACGTACATGCCATTTGGTGATGGTCCCAGAATCTGTATTGGTAAGTGCGCAATTTTTTTTTGTCACGTTTTTGAAATGATTGTAGATATTTTGTTTTTGTAAAAGTAAGACTGTTTCTTGACTCTCTTCAATTAATTGTGTTGTCGCAATTTTGCTTAACAAAGCCGTAAACATATTCCTTCTATTATTGTATATAATTTTTTTCAGAAACAAAATTATATCTGGAAACCTCTTGTTTACTATGATTAGTTTAAATATTTTAACCAAACTTCAAGCATTCGCGACTCCTATACATATTTTAGGTACATTGCGCGCTACCATAATCAGAAAATGTTCACTTCATAAACAAAAGTCGTTTCCTAGCCAAAATTTTCGTATATGTTACTTACTTTAATGTCTATGTTAAGTGTCTTTTTACAACCCGTGTACCAACTTATCCAAACATAAGTATAGATTCTCATCAACGTGATGAAGTACATCCAAACTCGGTACATGATAAGATAGGGAGTATTTGTGACATTGGACCTTCTCTAATCACGTCAACAATTTTATATAATCTTTCCTGTTTGCTTATTTACAAACTCGTAAAAAAATGTAGGCGTAGACAAAAACTATGACATGTTAGTCTCCTGGCCTTACTTCATTATTTTGTCAAAACTAAAGCTGCATCTATACCTAACCCCACGTTTCGCCAAGGGTGGTAAAGCTATTGGTTTCATGTAAATGTACATGTAAATGAAAGAGTACCTTTTCATAACATAACAACATAACATTACGCCTGAAATCTCCAAAGGGTTAGGCAGAGGTTTACCCATTAGTACACCCACATTTCGCCAGTTATGTTTTTTTTAGTCCCATGTAATAGGGGGCCTATTGCCATCAACCGGTCACAAATCCAGACTCCGAGGCTGCTACTGAGAAATTCCTGATGGAAAAACCCAATAACACTTTGCCCGACCTGGGAATCGAACCCAAGACCTCATGCACAGCAGTCGCGCTTGCGACCACTAGACCAACGAGGCAGTACCTTTTCAGATTTCAAATACTAGAGGGCAATTCTAAAAACTTTTGGGAACGATCATAATCTATTCTCATCCTTTTTATTGACATTGATTGTCGCATACATGAGATTGCGCCTTCATTCTGAACTTTTTAAATTTGTAAATTACCCTATTACCCAATTTACAAATTATCCTACAGCTACATGAAAATCAAAATCATCCAAAGACATAATTTAACCGTTAAATGCCCAGCTGTCATACCGGTGATACATAACAATAGTTAACTAATTGTGTCTCATTATTTACGCATTAAAATCGTTTGTCTTTTTCAGGTATGAGATTCGCAAAAATGCAAATGGCGGCTGGTTTGATAACCTTACTGAAGAAATATCGAGTAGAGTTAGCTCCAGGAATGAATACAAAATTGGCATTCAACCCCACAGCCATAGTGACGCAACCAGTTGGAGGAATCAGGCTGAAGTTTATTGAAAGGGAGGGGTGGGAGCAACGCCTTTTGAAATCGCCTTGAACTTTTTGAGAGCATATCGACGGTGGAAAGGAAAAATTTACCAAGTGACAATGTGGTAGTATTGTATATCCATGCAACCATATACAGGAAGACTTTTTTATCACGTTCCAATTTTTTTCTAGGCATTAGACATCTTTCAAAGACACCATTTTTGAACCACCACGTTTGGGGGTAAGGCCAGGCGCGACGCATAATGTCTATGTGATGCCATATCTTAATATTTTAGTACTGAGTGATACTAAAAAAAAAACATGTACTTTTTTTATTTTGAAATGATTTGATTTGATTAAAAATTTGGAACCTGATAAAAAAATCTTCCTATATAGGTGTGTATAGTTACAAAAAGTTATACTTTGTACTTTCAACAGATGTTGGAAGCAAATGAAAGAGTAAAGAGTACTAACATACCCTGTAGAGTGATTGCCTCGATGATCTAGTGGTCGCAATGCATGACTGCTGAGCATGAAATCTTGGGTTCGAATTCCAGGTCGGGCAAAGAGTTATTGGGTTTTTCTATCAGGAATTTCTCGGTAGGGTACGGAGTCTGGATTTGTGCCCGGTTGGTGCCAATAGGCTCGCCCCCTATTAAATGGGACTTAAACATAACTGGCGAAATGTGGGCGTACGAGTACAGCTCTGCCTATGTTATGTTAACAGTACAACCACAACTTTTTGTATTAGTTTATACACACCCAGTGTAATATTGTGTATTACGACAAAATTGTCGCTTGGTATTTTTTTCCTTTCCACTGTTGATATGATCAATAGCGCGTTTTTGCACGCTCCATACAAATACATAATTGTACCGTTTAGTTATAAGTATGTAAATAAGTTTAGTTTAAAGATAATACGAATCATCTAACCATAGTTAATGATAGTTAAAACCTAAACAAAAAAACAAGCCTTGTATTTTGTGCCAGGTTGAAAAATAAAATTAATTAAAAATCAAAGCTTTGCGTTTGTTATTTCTGTAACACTTCCAATTTATTAAGTTGGTTTAACTCGTTGACTGCGGGAAAACACACACGTTGTGTTTCGACTAAAAACGCAAGTGCGGCGCAGACACACCGTATGTGTTTTTCTACGGCGAACACGTGAACAGTGGTAGCTAGCCGCACTTGCGTTTGGCGTAGCGAATATTCGTACGCAGTTAAAGGGACAAGGAGTTACATTGTTTACTAGATTTCGTTTGTCTAGATTTCAGAACTAGCCAAAGTGGAAACACATAAACGGAATAAAAGTAGCCTTTGTACTATTTCAGACTATAACCTATCTCTGTGCCAAATTTCACCCAGATCTGTTTAGCCGTTCTGGCGTCAAAGAGGAACACATCATCATCTATACATACTCACAAACTTACGCATTTATAATATTAATCCGATATCCGCGATACTTGTTACTTTACTTCCCTAATATCAGCAAGGCTAAATTCAATTACAAGAAGACTTAGAAAAACGAAGAAAAACGAGTACTTACCTACCTATATTAATTAGGTATTTTGGTTTCGCTTTTTTGTGTGGCATGTTTACTTTGCCAGCTTTTTATAGTATCATGTAAAGGTCTTTTTATGCTGAACAGGAATTAAATGTACTTAAATTCTACAAAAATCTACTCTTTATAAAAAATCTTCACTATTTGTTTAAGTATGTTAGTCAAGCAGAGTCTGAAATGTTTGGTTTAACCCGTGGTCCGTATAGTCATTATTCTCATTTTCAAAATTGTAAATTTAGAAATAATATTAACTCAGGTTAATAATAACATCATAATCATCAAATCAGCCGAACGACGTCCGCTGGACTTAGGCTTCCCCTAAAGATAGCCACAATGACCGGCCGCAGGACCGGTCATGCCCGCACCCAGCAGTTTCCCGATAAGAAGGAAGATCAAAATACCAACTTTGTTTTAGGAAATCTTTGAGATGTGCTAATGAGGTGAGGTGATGAAAATTTTACACTTCATAACTTATAGGTGCAAAAAATTCAATCAAGAACTTTATATATCTCAGGACGCCGAGGTCTTGGTAGCATTAGATAAAATGAGATACCAACCGATAATTGTCCCTGTATGTACTATTCAAGTGCTGCTTAGGACAACCCTCGGTTGGTGCAGGACTATTACAGGACATATAAACTAAAAATACAGGACTATGGGTATGGGTTGCTAAAGTGACTTGGTTACCTGAAACTATGAAGTGACTATATGGGCCCTGCCTGACCAATGTATGTATACACTGATAAAATGGCAGGGAGGGACTTGCACACTCACTAAATGGGCCCCCCTAAGTTGCAAGCACGCAGTAACAATCAAGTACTTATTTTTAAAATACCTACTAGTTGCATCCAATGCCGCGCGACTCTGGCGTAACATTCAATGTTTCTATAAACCTAATTGATGTGCGTTAGTGGTTTAACACTGAAGACAGTTCAGAAGGCTTATTCTGTACTTATTTTACGGGCCATAGTATAGTAAACTGCCGGTTTCTTTTTCCTTGGACTATGCCAAAAGTATTAGGTAATTTTATCACCTAGGGCGAAAGTCAAGTCACTGTCAAAGTCATACTCAAATTATTAGACCTTTACCTAAATATTAGCTAAATACCAGTATTTTACATGAAGCGACTGCCTATCTGACCTTCGCAAACTAGTAACTGGGTAATACTAGGAGGACTGGTTGTCAGACTTTTCGGGCTTCTGACGACCCGTAACGACTGTCAAAGATACATGTATGACAGCCAGGACCAACGGCTTAACGTGCTACTTATTGGGTCCATGATGCAAACTTAATAAACGCGTGATCTTGACCTTATTATCTCCCCAGAAAGTCATGGTGCTTCTGCACTAACCTGCTAGTACCACAGATAAACATAGGTATATAAGCTAATATGTGCTCTCAAGCTTCAGACAGACGGTCCGGGGCTGCGCGCATGCGTACTAGCTCCCTTCTGCTGGACTCACCCTGACACGGTAGGACGGCCATGATGGAAATAATTACAGGATAATGCCCATATCAACAGGTTGAGAAGATGTTAATTGTGGTAATGAAATTGATGATCATTTGTTTTGTGGACGTGATTAATAAGCGCCGGATATTGTAGAACAGCGGTTTTGTTTTAGAATCTTTTTTATGATGAATTTCCTAAATTAATTGTTGCCTAATTTGAAGCAATACTAATATGTGTACGAGATGTAAAAAAAGGTTAAAAGGTTAGGAGATACATTGAAAACATTAGATATTAAGCAACACTGCCCATTTATTTATAAACATTAAATATTATCATAATGAGGTTACACGTATAACATAATAAATGTTGAAACTGGTTATACATTAGAACATACCTACATATTTTACCACTACATTTTTTTTACTTTTGGCAGTTATATACTTACACATACATAGATAGTAGTATTAGCCTACCTCATCCCACAGTTGGACAAAGACCTCATTTTTAATACTTACTAGATGACCTGATGTATTTCGTTCCACCTCAAATTGCTTGACCCCATACAAAATTAAAAATTTAGATTTATTTGATTATTCAGTTATTTCTATGGAATTTTCCTTATGTCCTTATTTACTACACCAGCCTACTATCGTGGCGAACAAAACAAAAAAGTCAACGCCATTTTAATTTTTTTGCGAGACTAATACTCGTACATGATAATTGATTTTTAATTAAATAGAAGATTAAGAATTGGCAAGACGTAGCACAAAGCTGCGTTTGATGGAAAAAATGGAGGGAGGCCTTAGTCCAGTAGTGGGATAGTACAGGCTAGTTATAATAATAGAAGATAGCATAATTTAACAGTAAATAGTAGTTTCATATTTGCTGGCCTTTTTAATACTAGTTTGTTTTCATGAATAAATTCCTAAAATATGTACAATGTTTAAAAAAGAAAAAACACGAGCGCCTCATAAAATGTAGAGATAAGTAAATTAGTGTAGATATACTTTGTATTTGTTTAAAACAATCAGGCGTCCCAAACAAACTAATTTCACAATAATCTAGTTCTTGAAAAAATATTTTCTCGGAACATCCCGCAGCCTCCAACAACATGGTCACCCTAAGTATCCCACTCCACGCTGCAAGCCCAGTGTTCTGACGCGTTTCAAGCGTCGCCTACAAGCGCAGACGGAGCAAAACATTAGCTAGCTTTCAGACAATAACATATCTAACAACTAAATCATATCAGTAACAAAATAAGGAGAAAGTTGTCTATTTTGTAACGTTTTGTAACGTTTACTAGTTGTTAATTATTGAGATTGTGTTATAAAGTGTTAATATGGAAACGTAGTGAGAGAAAAAACGTGTTGTGAGTTTGAAATAGCTTTTGAAAGCATATGTGTTTTATAAGTGAGTAATTTTTATAATTTTTCCCTTTTTTGTTCTACGGGTATACACGGAACACATAATTATTTCGTTCATGCAGATCAGATTTATTTTCCAAATCACTGAATATTTTTCGCCATTTTTACGGATAAATAAGAAAATAATTCAGAGTGTCAGTTTTAATTATTTTTTCCGATTTCGGTTTACGAATTTACGTGAGAATTTTCTTTTTATAAACATACAATTACTTCGTTCATGGAGATGCAGATTTATTTTTCCAAATCACTGAATATATTTGCGTTTTTATGGAGAAATAATAATTAATTGAAAGTCATAGAAGAGTTGAAAGGTAATAAATCAATATTTAATCACGTATTTTCTAGTACATAGGCTCACAAGCGTATCAACAGTTGTAATATTTTTGAGAACGTTTACACGTGTGAATTCTATGGTCGTAGAAGCCCGCATCTCTGGTCGAGTAATGCTCGTTATACACAAGGCTAAGGTTTCCACTTTAGCTTTAAATATTTATGTAAACTTTATGCACATGTAAAAGAATACACTGTACAAAGGCGGACTTAATGCTTTGAGCATTTTCTACCAGTCTACCTTAGGGTGATGCAGAGACAAAACATAGTAGGTGCACAGATACAGACAATTTCCAAGAATAAAATATGATAATAAATACATACAAACCTAGGCTTTCCTCTCTCTTGCTCACAATGAAGCTAATTCTTAATACATTCTATCTTTTTATGCTGGTTTTTTCCACTCCACCGCTAATATTTTCTGATATTTCTAAATTATCATAATTATAACAACGAAATTACCGTTACGGGATAAAAGACAGTTGAACCGTTTCTCCGGGACTCATCGAGCTTCATTGCCTCGGCGCTTTCTTGGCGGTCGCCACTGCACGTTGATTCTGGCTTTCAGAAGTTGCAGTGGTTGGAAAAGTACGGCGGGATTGTCCCTATAAAAAATATATATATTCTGGCATTTATGCTGAACTGGGCCTGTTTGATGCAGCTTTGGTGCACACAATAATGTTTTTTTTTTTTTGGATTGCTTTTTATTATTAGATACTTTTGTGTGCTTACGGTCTGTGTTAATAACATTTACATTTCTTTCTTTCTCGTGGACTGCCTCGTTGGTCTAGTGGTCTCAAGCGTGACTGCTGAGCATGAGGTCTTGGGTTCGATTCCCAGGTCGGGCAGTGTTATTGGGTTTTTCTATCAGGAATTTCTCAGTAGCAGCCTCGGAGTCTGGATTTGTGCCCGGTTGATGGCAATAGGCTCGCCCCCTATTACATGGGACTTAAACAAACTGGCGAAATGTGGGTGTACTAATCGTTACACCTCTGCCGAACCCTTCGGGGATTACAGGCGTGATGTTATGATGATGATTTCTTTCTTTCTATACACGAAATTAGAGTACTGCCTTATAGAACCAGCCACATGTATTCCGGGCACATATGAAGGCTTTATTTAGGACGTCAAATACGCAGTGCGTTGGCGTGTTACTATGGCAATAACGTAATCCTGTGGGCGCGCAAATTTGATATAATATATCTATATTTAAAAATGTATCCCTATTTCCCTTGGTCACGATTAATTCTTTTTTTGTTGTGTTTGTAATAGTAAAGAGAAGCATAACATAACATAACATAACATCACCCCTGTTATCCCCGAAGAGTTAGGCAGAGGTGTACCCATTAGTACATCCACATTTCGCCAGTTATGTTTTTAGTCCCATGTAATAGGGGGCGAGCCTATTGCCATCAACCGGGCACAAATCCTGACTCCGAGGCTGCTACTGAGAAATTCCTGATGGAAAAACCCAATAACACTTTGCCCAACCTGGGAATCGAACCCAAGACCTCATGCACAGCAGTCGCGCATACGACCACTAGACCAACGAGGTAGTAAAGAGAAGATGGTGCGAAGTTTGCTGGTCAGGTAGTCGTAAATAATAATAATACCATCCTGTTATTGTCCCACTGCAGAACATAGCCTCTTCTTGTACAGAGAAGACAAGAGCATTGATCATTATGCTTGCTCGCATATTCTAAGTCCAGGTTTCCTCACGATATTTTCTTTCACCGATGTCTATAATGTCTAAGATAAACTTTGAAATCATTACCTGTAGGTACCTACTGTAACTTTACAATAATAATGTGTGTATGTACTGATGCGTGCACTCCGCACTCTCCACCTCGGAGCTATTCCGTTGTTGTCTTAGTGAGTTCACAAACAATGCACTGTTTGTATTAAGTTAAAATGTTTAATTATAGTAGTAAGTTAAGTTACAATAAGTTTCGATATGTACACTACCGCTCAACTTAAGTTCAGCTCAATCGGACGTTGGGTAGTGGCTTAAATTTAAATTGTAAGGTTTAATCAGACACCGGAACATGTTGAAAGTAAATAATCGATCTCCGCTCGCCTGTAAAGTCTCGATAAAGGCGTCGAATGGAGAGCAATTTATTATCGTTCGTGAATGCAACAGACGACATCTTACGGGGGACACGCGCCGCCACTCCTACGCTTTTTGTTATTGATATAAATGTAGCGAATGCCTCGTTGGTCCAGTGGTCGCAAAGCGCGACTGCTCAGCATGAGCTCTTGGGTTCGATTCCCAGGTTGGGCAGAGTGTTATTGGGCTTTTTCGTCAGGAATTTATCAGTAGCATCCTCGGAGTTTTTGATTTGTGCCCGGTTAATGGCAATAGGCTCGCCCCCTATTACATGGGACTTTAACATAACTGGTGTAATGTGGGTGTGCTAATAGGTACACCCCTGGCTAACCCTTCGGGGATTACAGGCGTGATGTTATGGACACTAGATATTGACCGGCAATGCAGTTCTATAAAATACTTTAACAGTGATTTTGAAATATTACCAAAATAGATAAGCATCTAAACCTTGCCATCTAAAGCTTGAATAACTTGAACCAAAAGATAATAAAAAAGAGGCCGATTCTACAATACCACAGTTCCCTAATCACGATCAATGAAATGCAATCTATTATAATTTGCGAAGATCCCAAGGACTCATTGGCGCCACGGGATCTGCTAATGAATACGTATTGACGCAGACGCGAAATTAACAATTTATAAATAGGTACTCATATCTATTGACTTGATGTTGCCACATTTGCAAGTTAATTTCAAATGAGTTTTGAGACTCACCCTAATTCTGGTGTCTACGAGATTGCTACGAAATTACTACGAAATTGCTACGAGATTGCTACGACGCCATGATGGAAATTTTCCTCCCTCTTTTTGTCGGTCTAATAAACGTATTTCATCTATTACTATAAATTCTGTTTCCTCATTGGAGGTTGACGACTTTTTGCTTCATTTTCTTTTTTGTTTCGTTCTGAACTATATTTCGAGTTATGGCTGATTTTCCAATACTTAGATAACTTTATCTAAGTAGCAGTAGCAATAGTAGTAGCAGTTTCTTTTTCTCTTTATTTTGATCTTTGACAGTCGTTACGGGTCGTCAGAATTCCAAAAGTCTGACACCCAGTCTTACCTAGGGATATCGTATTACCTAGTTACTGGATTGTAATGGACAGATAGGCAGTCGCTCCATGTAAAATACTGGTGTTCAGCTGCATCTGGAAGCCGTCCCGAACATGATTGGCAGGGGGCTAGGCAGGTGTTGAGATAACTTTATCTAAAAATAAAAGTTTAAGATAGATATCACTTACATCAGTAAAGGAAAACAACGTAAGGTAGACAAATCAATACTAATATATAGTGTTTGTTTAAACGGGCTTATCTCTGAAACTATCCGTCCAATTGGAAACAATCTTTCGTATTTATAATATCCACATTCATAAGGAATAGTATGGACGAGAAAACATTACGCTAAGAACCTCGGGAGCAGAGCAGTAACCGAAGACGTCACAAAACACTAAACTAGCCTAGTGATTAATGAGAAGAGGCTTTCGCCCTGCAGTAGGACACTAAAAGGCTGGTATTATATTGTTATTTAATGAAGGAACAGAACTGCGGACGTGATAGTACTGTCTGACGAATAGCCTCGTACGCGGAAAACAACATACGATAAAACTACCCTAAACATACTGCGTCTCATTACGAAACTAGTTCTAACTAGTCCCAGCGTAAATCTTAGAGATTTAGGGGTCTGTAGTGACAGAGCGTTTAAAACAATAGAAGCCATATTTTGTTCAATAAACTGAAATGATTTTTTTTTTAGTAAAGAAAAAAACCTAACGTAGCCGATATTTCTATATTTATCTTATCACTAGCTTTCGCCCGCGGATTCGCTCGCAAATTAAGTTTAAAATTCGATCATAATTCGAAAGATATGTGGCGCCATTTACCACCATAAGAAAGTTATTTTTATTTATCTTGGGAACAGTACTATTTTTCGGGATGAAAGGTATCCTATGTTTGTTCCTGTACACCAGACAATGTATATGCAAAATTTCAGGATGATCGGTTCAGTGGCTTAGGCGTAAAATGGTAACAAACAAACAAACAAACTTACTTTCGCATTTATAATATTAGTTAGGATTAGCTAGGATTGCGATCATTTTTTTTTCTAGATTGGATAGAAACTTTCTGGTGACGGAGCTAGTGAAGGTTTTTTACGAAAACCAGTTTCAAATATTATAACTGAACTGTAAATATTATGCAACTACACCTATACTGTTGCATGTACCCGAAAGTACAATGTTTTAACGGCTATTATCTTCTTCCTAATCGTGTGGGCAGTAAGGTCTTACGACCACACACACCCTAGTGTCAGAGTTTCTAAACCGCCTCAAGGGCCTCTGACATGGTTTGAGTGGAACAGTATTAGACTGGTATAAGTCCAGGTTTCCTCACGATGTATTTCTTCAACGGCTACACGATGTGGTTTTTTATTACACTCTGTATTATAATAATATAATAATAATAATAATAATCCTAACTAATATTATAAATGCGAAAGTAAGTTTGTTTGTTACCATTTTACACCTAAGCCACTGAACCGATCATCCTGAAATTTTGCATATACGTTGCCAGGTGTACAGGAACAAACATAGGGTACCTTGAATCCCGAAAAAAGGTACTGTTCCCGAGGGAAATCACAATAACTTTCCTATGATGATAGATGTCGCCACATGTCTTTCGAATTATGATCGAATTATAAACTTAATTTGCGAGCGAAGCCGCGTGCGAAAGCTAGTTTATTTCATAAAAAGGAGATTGTAGTACATGAGGCATACATAGAGTTACACATAATATTAAGGTTTGAAACATGTCAATTACAATCTGGTGGGTGAAATTCCGCTTCCTAGCTAGGTTATAGAATAACCTGTATTAAGGAATAACGGTCCCTGTCCCTTACAAGAGGTTACAATAAACTAGTTCAATATTAATATTCCAATTTATGTATACAACAATGCTTATAATTATTGTAAAACGTGCGTGTGTGTGAGTGATTGTATGTATGTAAGTGAAAGGGTGAATGAAAAAGTGTGTGTTTGATTCGAAGTCACGTTGCGGGACGTCTTAACAGGATACCGTGGCCCCGGAACGTAAAGGGCAACAGAAGGAACAGGGTGATTATTTAGCCAGTAAAAGTCTGACAGTCCCTTCCGCCCCACCCAGGGCGGAAGGAGACATTTGATGATTTTTATTACTTAAAAAAAAAAAAAACACATGTCACATTACAAGAAATTGCAGACACATTACACTAGTCCGGTATTGAACCCTCAAAAGAGGCGCCTAAACCATCAGGCCAAGCAGACTGTCCCCTCATTGGTCTACAGACACTCACGTCCTCATTTCAGTGTCCCAATTGGTCTACACAGTATAAACGTGGTTTGCGACCACTAATGCCCGCTTTTGATGGCCCAACCCGGGCGGCGACGTAATTGTGCAGACCGGTTATTGTTTCAGTTAATAGAGGGTCAATGAGTTTAACGAATTTAGAAGGAAATAGGATACTTATCCCTTGTTGTTTATTTGGTTTGAGTGTCGGGAGTTAATTGGCAGTTGGGAAGGATATTGAAATATGGACAATATTTTACAGAGTAGAATACGGAATTTCGACGCATAAAATATCGATAAATGCTAATACGATGCTACACAGGTAGGCAGAAACCACAGAACACCACCTGCTACGATCCTTACATACTCCTTTCGCTTAATCTATGTTCATATATCTCGTCATACAAGCACGCCGGATACGAGTACTGCGCACCTGACCTTTCTGAAAATCTTTGTTTTTTGGAATGAAAAATTTATATGATAAATAGTAATTTTATCATATAAACACCACGCCACGCCTGTAATCCCCGAAGGGTTAGGCAGAGGTGTACCCATTAGTACACCCACATTTCGCCAGTTATGATTTTAGTCCCATGTAATAGGGGGCGAGCCTATTGCCATCAACCGGGCACAAATCCAGACTCCGAGGCTGCTACTGAGAAATTCCTGATGGAAAAGCCCAATAACACATTGCCCGACCTGGGAATCGAACCCAAGACCTCATGCACAGCAGTCGCGCCTCATGCCTGTATTTTACCTACATTTTTGACATTGATAGCCACTGAGATGAGATTGCGACTACATTTTGAATGTTAGGTATTAATTACGAGAATTTACCTTCTGAACAATTTATTAAATGGGCTAAAAAGGAGCTTGTGGCTACGTACTATCAGCCGCACGGGTCGATCGATCAGGTTGCCACGCTTGCCGGGGTTGGTCCGTGGATGGGTGACCATCTTTACATCCCGAGACTTCTTACGTGCCTCGGAAAAGCCGTACATCTCGGCTGTCATACGTGTAATATCCTAACTAATATCATGAATGCGAAAGTAAGTTTGTTTGTTTGTTTGTTACCATTTTACGTCTAAGCCACTGAACCGATCATCCTGAAATTTTGCATATACGTTGCCAGGTGTACCGGAACGAACATAAGGTACCTTTCATCCCGAAAAAAAAAGGACTGTTTCCGAGGGAAATCACAATACCGTTCGTGAGGATCGTAGATGGCGCCACTTGTCGTTTCGAATCATGATTTTAACTAAATTATTGAAATGACAGGACATGGATAATTTTTTCCGCGACTTCTTCTGTGTCCGCGATAGCCGAAATTTACGCGGACGAAGTCGCGGGCAAAAGCTAGTAAAATAATAATAAAATGTAATAAGAATAAAGATATAAGTCTTAGCGGTTTAGAGATAATCAATCTGAACCCGACCCCAACATAGTCGGGAAAAGGCTAGACAGATTGATTGATCATTCATTCAACAACTAAAAACTGCTCTCAGCAAATTGATGCTCTGTTCGCATTGATCCTAAGTCCTTTATCAATAGAATCAAAGAGAAATCGTTCCCATAAGTGTGTAAGCTTACGAAAACCACCCTAAATCTTATTTCTCTCAGTACCCCACGTCATTTCGCTGATTGAATCGGCTTAATACACTCCCACACACAATGTTGTCAACCAAAAGAGCAAAAGATCTCGCGTAAACGGTAAGTATTATACCTATGTACTTATTATCACCCGCGATTTTGTTCGCGTTGTTTGTTTTTTTTCACCCGTGTTGAGTGGGTCGTAGCGCGATGTTATAGTTGCTCATAATGATAAGTACAATGACCACTTTCAAGGTTTCGGGTATATTTTCAATTACCCTGTATAGCCTATGCTATTCCTAATGAATCTAGCTGTCCCAATTTTATCTAAATACTGGTGCCGATTCCGTTGTTCACAAACTAGACTAAATTTGGAGAATTGACATCTCTTACTAACATACAGCGAAAGGAAAGGAACTGCCTTTACTTTGTGTTGTGTTACATCTTAGGTTACAGCTCCGCTGCTACGGGTCATAGCGTTATGATATATTGCCTATACTACTAATCACGAATCTGGCTATCATAAAAAAATGAATTATGCAATCCGACTGGTTTGATAGGTTTTTATCTATAAAACAAAAAACTCTTCTTTTTTCACGCGCGTTGTATCACGTCTTCAATTACTGCTCCGCTCCCAAGCGACGCAGCGTGATGTTACAAAGCCCAAACAAACAAACAAAAACAACTCTTCACCGTTATTATATTAGTATAAATTGAAATTAGATCACCAATGTTTGATCAAACGATTGGCGGTGCCATCCAAGCGCTCACGCAAACCGATTAGGGACCGAACCGAAGCGATCACTTAGCGCTTGAGCCGCAAAACTGTTTATACGGATTACTTGCTCAGGTACCGTGGTTAAATGTTGAGGTATTGACGTCATTGAAGATTTATGCTGTACATATAAGAAGAATTATAATAATAGGTCCATATACCATAAGGACCATATTATAATAATGGCCCAAATTGAGGCGGTTTAGAAACTCTGACACTAGGGTGTGTGTGGTCGTAAGACCTTACCCACACGATAAAGTAGAAGAAGAATAATAATAATTTCATTTATTTCAGACAATTTTAGTCCTTAATATGTAATACACAACATATATTTAACATAGAAATTAATTCTTTAAACTTATAAAAATAAAAATAGTATAAATGCCTAAATCGTAATAACATAAAATTGTGATTAATGAAATTTAAATATTCCAATAAAAAAACTCAATTAAAATAATAATTAAAAATTATAAAAATGGTAGACTCTTAAGTAGGTACTATGAAATTGTGATTAATGGTTAATTAAATAAGTTTAAAATGTAATGAATTATAATTAAGACTGCCTCGTTGGTCTAGTGGTCGTAAAGCGCGACTGCTGAGCTGGAGATCTTGGGTTTGATTCTCAGGGGGCGTACCCCTAACTCTTATAACAGTATTAGTTTAAAATATTACTTTGCCTTGCGCATTGTTACATTTTTAACGCTCGTCTCAGCGCTGAGAGTTAAAAATCCTACAACAGAAATTACAAAGTAATTTTCAAATGGTACTGTTTTAAGAGATGGTGATAGGCCCCCAGGTCGGGCAGTGTTATTAAAGTTTTTCCATCTGGAATTTCTCAGTAGCAGCCTCGGAGTCTGAATTTGTGCCCAGCTAATGCCAATAGACTCGCCCCCTATTACATGGGAATTAAACAAAACTGGCAAAATGTAGATGTATTAATACACCTCTGCCTAACTCTTCAGGGATTACAGGCGCGATGTTCCCGAGAAATACAACACTAACAAAAGTATAATAACGAATAGAAACTGTTCTTGAAATCTTAAATCTTTCATCAATGAACAAATTATTTAAATCTTCGTAACTTCATTCTATAAGTTAAAATTTCATGAGTTCCCAACAGAATAGGAAATGAATGATAAATGTGAAAACTTGAGGGCTTTTAATTTGATAACGGTACCTATTAACGAAAATTGTGTTAATGAATGAACATAACATAACATCACGCCTGTAATCCCCGAAGGGTTAGGCAGAGGTGTACCCATCAGTACACCCACATTTCGCCAGTTATGTTTTTAGTCCCATGTAATAGGGGGCGAGCCTATTGCTATTTACCGGGCACACACAAATCCAGACTCCGAAGCTGCTACTGAGAAATTCCTGATGGAAAAACCCAATAACACTTTGCCCGACCTGGGAATCGAACCCAAGACCTCATGCACAGCAGTCGCGCTTGCGACCACTAGACCAACGAGGCAGTCCCTTAATGAATGAATAACGTACTTTATGTTGTTTTGTTACTTTCGTCCAAGTTTGTTAAAGTTTAATTTTAAAATAAGAATAAACAAAGACGTTAATAACACAGAGGGTACTGTTTATAGATAACAAAAGACAAACAGTACTTTTGTAGTACCTTTAAATCTTTAAATATCTATGGACAGGGGGAAAAGAAAGTACCAACTAACTAATGATTACTATATTTTTAATTAACTAGCCCTTGCCTGCGCTTTTGTCGACGTAAATGTCGATTATTGCGGACGCAGACGAAGAGAGTTACTTTCACATTTGTAATATTGATAACTGTAGTATGTCATCATCTGCTTAGCCTTTTCCCAACTATGTTTTGGGGTCGGCTTCCAGTCTCACCGGATGCAGCTGAATACCAGTATTTTACATGGAGCGACTGCCTATCTGACCTCCACAACCCAATAACTGGGTAATATGATACCCCTAGGTAAGACTGGTTGTCAGACTTTCGGGCTTCTGATCACCGTAACGACTGTCAAAGATCCACGTATGACAGCCGGGACCAACGGCTTAACGTGCTTTCCGAGGCATGGAGGAGTCTCGGTGTGTAAAGATGGTCACCCATCCACGGACCAACCCTGGCAAGCATAGCTTAACCTGACGGATCGACCCGTGCGGCTGTTATTACTTAGCCACGAGCTCCTCCTACCGAGCTGATAAAGGTAGTATGGATTCTAGGTAAATAGTGTCAAAAGTTAATTTATGCTACTAAAATTATTACGAATAATAGTATTATTAGTGGCAATGCAGAGAGGGGACGCCTTAGAAAGATCTACACTGACCATTGGTGAGGCTCTTCAGAAAAGTCGGGTGCGTAGTACTCGTAACTGGCGTGCTTGTATGACCAGATGTATGTATGTGGACGTGGTGAAAGCCGAGTGTTAAGGTTTGGAGCAGGTGGTGTTCTGTGGTTTCTGCCTACCCCCATGAAAAAAAAGGTGCGTGAGTTTATGTATGTAAGTATGTAGGTATTACAAATAAAATTCGAGTAAATTATATAATGTCGTGATGGCCTAGAGATTAAGGCGTCCGCCTCTCATGCATGAGGTTGACAGTTCGAATCCGGGCAAGTTACAATTCAACTTTTTTTATTCATAAGTATTTTCTAAAGTTTATCTTGGACATCACTGACATCAGTGAAGGAAAACATCGCGAGGAAACCTGGACTTGTAAATAGTTTAAGTCTGGAATCGCCAGTCCGCCTTGAGCAAGCGTGGTGAGCAGCTTGAGCTCGTGCCTTCTCTGTTTGAGAAGAGGCCTTTGCCCTGCAGTAATAGGCTGGTGTTAATAGTTTATAATTTACCTCGACATACCTACCGACTGATTTGTAGTATAGACTGAACTCGGTTCCGCGCTCACTCAACTGTCTCAAATCCAATTGGTCCGGGTTCACGCCTCCCGAACCCGATATTAATACATCGAAGGCTTCACTTACTCTTGTAAATCACTTAAGATGTTTGGTTAATGTCGAAGGATAAACGATTTTATGTACTATAGTGGAATTGGATCAACTCTCCCTAGGGATATGTAATTCAATCGTTCATGTGTGGGTTACGTTATTTTTATTGGTTTGTCATTCATTTTTATTCAATCACTGATAAAGAATTTGTTTTTCTAAGAAGGCATAGCATAACATCACGCCTGTAATCCCCGAAGGTTGAGGCAGAGGTGTATTCATGAGTACATATTTCGCCAGTTATGTTTAAGTCCCATGTAATAGGGCGTGAGCCTATTGCCATTAGCTGGGCACAAATCCTGACTCCGAGACACTAAGAAGACATATAAAATATCGTAGAAATTTGGATTAGACTAGCAGTAATTTACGAAAGCGTCGAAACTCGTCGCTTATTAATAAACACTGGCCAAGTGCAAGTTGGACTCGCTACACGAAGGGTTCCGCACCACCAAAAAAACTCAGCCATAATCCCCTTAGTCTCCTCCCCTTGAGCAAGAAATGCTCAGCGATATGGGTGCCCCCAGTTTTGTTTTTTACACACTTTGTGAAATTTTTTTGTGACAAAAGATTGTGACTGACGGACGGACAGGCTGTGAAGGCTTAGTTATGGGTCCTGTTGACACAATCTGGTTATCACTGATAAAAAAAACCAAAATGTTCGTAGTTTATATTTGTTGTCCCGAATCTACTCTAATTATTCGTGATAACTCAACTGACTAACTTAGTCATATGATAAAATTAAATAAAGTTCCTTTCTGCCTAGGATATGAAACCGGATAGAATGTTCGCCGGTGTGTAGCCGGTGCCTGCGCATGGGCAGCTTACCGGACCTGACGGAGCGGTCGCGTCCGACGCCCGTCCGCGCGGCCGTGCGGACCGTATCCGACCCGCACCGGCACCGGACCATCCTCACGCCGGTACGGTAACTAGACTGATGACTATCGGTAATATTCATGGCGTTTTTATAAAACAATAATATTTTTTACAGATCCCAGTGAGCACAATATACAAGAAAGAATGGCCATGGAAGAAGCAGAAAACTCCAATCCGAGTAGCAGGATCTTGTATCGGACCTCGCCGTCGAGATTCAGCAGCCTCATCGGTCGGAGCAGCTTCGGTCCGACGATTGCTAGCCCGACAGCCGCCGAAGCTGCCCAAACCACTCGTCAACCGGTTCACTCTGCTCTGCATCTCAAGCGGGCTATGTGCGACTGCCCTGCTGCCTTTCACAGCGTTCGCTGGCGCAGAAGCTGGAGCTATGCCCCTATCTATAATGCATACGGCGGCAGCAGTAGTCGCTCCATTCTCGCCCCTTATTCTCCAAAAGACTGGAATAAGATTAGTGATTGCGATCGCACACACCCTGGTTTGTGTGCTCTTGACTGCTCACACGGTGGAGACGCCACTACCTGTTCTACTAGCTTTGTATGGAATCTGTGGCGTGACACTGTCGCCGATGTCTCTGGCCTTATCAGCATCAGCTACATCCTTAGCCCAAGCGGCAGGCGATGAGGCTAGAAGAAAAGTAGCTCTTAGAAGAGCATTGAGAGCGTTAAGGGCAGCCCAGGACCTAGGGCTGGTGTGTGGGTCCCTGCTTCTGGGTTTCGCTCTACTAATATGGTCTGAGGAGGTCTCCAAGCCCGTCACTCCGGTGCCAACAAATGCTTCTGTGCCAAGGTGGCCGCCACCTGAGGAATACTTTTTGGAAGATGATTATGAGGTACGTTTTACTTGCGCAGATTATTTCTCAGCACATATTTAAGACCCATAAATGTTGATTGTAACTCGTGATGCTTGGCAATCTGGGCTATTCCCAGTTGTGAACGTCGCTCTGTACCTATTAATCTAATTCAATTTTGTCTCCTGATTGTTCGGAGGGAAGTATAAATTGTACGTAAACCACTTTTTCGATATACTTTTTTCAGGAGCGGACCTGTGGAGCTGCCGGCTGCCCAGACATGCAGACCTTATCGGGTACAGTGCTGGACGCCGATGGCAGGATGTTGCTGGTAGCCATGTGGGCATTCTTAGCACTGCTCTCGGTGGGGATGGGCGTGTATGGCGCGCCGTCTGCGCCCGCGCCGCCGCCGGACGCGCGCTCTGTCTTCGTAGACCCCCGGGCGGTGCTGGGGATGCCCATGGGGCTATTCATAGGACTCCAACAGGGATTTATTTATACGTCGTATATTAAGGTACAGTCCAAACGATATTGTGAAAAGTAAAAGCACTTTCCAAAAACTTAAAAAAATTAAAATGCTTTTTAGTGGTACGGAGTATGCGTGGACGGGTGGTGGTGTGCCTGGCGATCTCTATGCGGGACAGGAGTCCTGCAGGCTTTGGCAGCAGGCACCCTCTCTATGGCAGCAGCTCGTGGAAGGCGCGGCGCTCTCGCGGCAGGCGGCGGCGCTGCGCATGCGTCGCTAGTGCTCGCTCTACTGCGCTGGAGAGCCGCTAAGACGGACCTAGCGCTGCCTGCGCTGGCAGCCGCTGCCTGGGGCGCGTGTGCTGCACTTTGGGATGTATTGCAGGTATAAGCTACATTATATTTTGTTACTATTCGATTGTCAACCTTCTGTCTTGTCTGAATTATATTAAGACATTCATCGTCTGCAAATTGAACAATCGTAATTAAGGATTACTTAGAGTAACTCATAAATTGTCTTGTCTTAGATGATGTGCCAATCTAAACACTCTAGACAAAACCGACACTGTGACCTAGTTTAGAAGTTCTATACCCTGTTAAAATAGCCTTTTTTGTCAACAGTCAGGCATCTGCATAGGAGGCCCCGGGTGGCGGGGCGCGTGGTCTATGATCCTGGCGGCGCGGCACTCAGGGCTGGCGCTGGCGTGCATCGCGCGACAGCTGCTGTGCGTGCGCGCACAGCTGGCAGGGTTAGCCGCAGCCCTGCTTACTGCACTGGTGACGCACACCATGCTGGAACTTAGGTTGCGCAGAGGTGGGCTTAAAGTTGTAGGATTAGCAATAGAAATTCAAACTATTTTCTATCCAACGAGGAACATAAACAACGTGTTTCTTTTAAAAAAAAATACATACCTAAGTAGCGTTATTTACGCAGTACATGGAGATTTTTGATTTTCTATATGTATATTTAGTGTAAATAAAATATTTTTACATGTTATTTAGGCAGAATCCCTGGCATCCGAAAGAAGGAATCGGTCGTATCAAAGCGTGGCGTCCGTAGTTTTATTTTACTTATTTTCGCTGAAATAAAAAAAACGTGAAATTATGAATTAGTAGAAACTGTTTTTGTAATATAAATCTTGTGAATGCATGTAAAAAGACATTTTCTTAATTATTTTTTCTATTTAATTTACAGGAGACGCGAATCGCCAAAGGTCCTAGCGAAGACCAACAGCGACGCAACTAGCGGCGCTGGCACCGACGACGTCAGACGACATCGACGAGCCTGACGTCCACGACGTCGCGTGCCACGTCATAAGTTAACGTCGCTGGCGAGTGTAGGACGTTTTGTAACAAACGTCTTTGGATGGAACAAATATGACGACGTGTTGTGACACAAGACAATGTAGTTTATTGACACTAAGACATTATATTGTTAACGGACTATTCGTCTACTTCTCAGAAGCACTAACTGTTCTACGAGGTGTAGAAAGACACTTATCGTAGCCGTTAACTACGCATACTGGCCAGCAAACTGAGTAACATTGAGCAAAAGTGTTTGCTGGGAAACGGCTTTTGTTTTTGGTATGAAAAATCACTGTTGATGGTAGAGATAAACTACAGTAACATGACGCGCCCTTCCACAATTCAAAACGTTTGAAAGTGTTTGTAATAGTATTAAAAAGACTCACAACGCATGTGTGCGTATTGAGACGGTTCTCGAAACAAAAACAAATCAGCGATTTGTTGCTCGACTAGCGGCGTCAAAAATTACTCATTATTATTAGTATGGGGCTGCACTGACATTCTCTATGAAAATGACAGGTTCGTTGTCTTGCGCGGTCGACTATTTATGATTAGTTGACAAACAAATATACCGGCCTGCTACTGAAGACGATTACTTACAACTACATATAAACTCTTTCATACGAATGTGACTACACACATTGGAATGGTAATATGGAGGGGAGCGTCAAGTTATAGTAGTTTATCTCTAGCACACTCTGCAACAAAGTGCTTACAGATAACGTTCAATTAAAAAACAAGTATTAAATCTAGAAATTGACAAGTCATTCATTAAATTAGAATATTTCAAACCTGTTTTGTTAAAAGAAAGTGCAGAATTTTTTTTTGGAAATTTGACCTTGAATATCTTCGTATCCAAAAAATTCCCAAGTGTGGTACAGTTTCGGCTACCTCGAGTATCTTTTTACACGCTTTATATAAACGAGTGAGATCTATTTACCTTTCTACTTCTTGATATTTACTATTTTGTAAATATTCTTGTGGCGTAAGATTTCTACGTTTTTTTTTATTATTTTTTTTTTACTAGCGATCCGCTCCGGCTTCGTAACGGTACAAATTAGATTCGAACTATACTTCTGTCATGAAAAAAATAAGCTGTTCCGTACATTTTGATCGTGTAAAGCATTCTTGTAGGGAAAAGCTGTTTTTTTTTCATGGTTTCAGGAATGGTCCCTTTGTAAAAGTTGTTCAGAATGATAAAACGATGAATACAATCATCCTGTACTTATAACCAACAAAAGAAGAATTATCTTACGCCATAAGCTTGCCGTGACTTATAGAAGTAAGGGTAGACACAACTGTTGGTGGAAGGAGGAAAAAATAGTAGTGAGAGAAAATTAACATTAATATTTATCACCCATTATAACAGCCCCTTGCCAACACGGTAACAGCCCGGATGTAAACTGTACATAATATTGTACATAGTTTTGTTTTTGTTTGGTTGATCCAAAGTAATAACTCATATTTTATGAAGACTGACTGCCTCGTTGGTCTTGTGGTCGCAAGCGCGACTGCTGTGCATGAGGTCTTGGGTTCGATTCCCAGGTCGGGCAAAGTGTTATTGGGTTTTTCCATCAGGAATTTTTCAGTAGCAGCCTCGGAGTCTGGATGTGTGCCCGGTTGATGGCAATAGGCTCGCCCCCTATTACATGGGACTAAAAACATAACTGGCGAAATGTGGGTGTACTGATGGGTACACCTCTGCCTAACCCTTCGGGGATTACAGGTGTGATGTTATGTTATGTTATTGTATGAAGACGGGTTATGCCTCAGCTAGTTCTAATAGCAAGCTTATAATCTCATCCAACCCTCCCTTGCTTCCTAAGCCACGGCCGCACAAACAGTATAACACTATCAAATAAGTACTTAACCCTAAAATATTCAGTTTTGTAAAATAAATTATATAAAATTTTATTTTAATACCTACTTATTAAATCCTTGACTGACTGTTCACTACTCTAATAAAGTCAATGTTTTATAAATGTTTAGGATAAAGTCGTTGAAATGTTATTTGACTGATAAGGTTTGAAGGTTGACCTTTGATGGGCTGCATCATGGCTGCATTTATACGTCATCGTGATGACGTGAGATAGGTAAGTTAATGGCAATTCTAGTAAACTTCCACTTAATTAAAATCTTGATATCTGTGACTAAAAAAATGTCGTTGAGAATCACTACTATAAAAACCTCCGTGAATTTTTGAGTATAATTCAAAACTGCACTTTTTATAAGTCTGAAATTGCCAATCCGCCTTGAGCAGGCGTCCTGTCTCATCTTCTCTTTATGAAAAGATCCCTTTGACTTGCAGTGGATCAATATTAGACTGTAAATTAATAATATCTTTGACTTAACAAAGAGCAGACGATGAGCTATTAATCTAATATAACTACTGTATTGATCTTGTAATTGAGGTGTTGTTGAAACCTAATTCATGGACAGTTCCTATTCTATTCCAAAGTCAAAGAAAGCAGTATTATAATTGCTAACATAACACCAAAATTGGCATAAAATTTACGTTGCACTCATCACTGTCGTATAAACCAAGCCTAAGTATTATGAAAAGAAAACTGCACGGTTTAAAAAACTAGTACACACTTATTAAAAGCGCTTATGCCGCTTGGTGTCTTATTTAAATTTTAAAATCCGAAATCTTGAATAATAATAAACCGATTTTTAACTTTACTTGGTACATAATATGCGCAATATCTTTACTTACGGATTGTAAAAAGACACATCACAAACCCGTGTCAATTTCTTCTTTTTGATGATCACAGTGATAGATCGCATTAATTTTCTTTTTATACCTATGTATTTTGCGTAGGTTACTGTAGGTACCATGACATCAAGGCCAATTAAAATCGGTTTTTTAATTTTGAAGATTTTGGACTTGAAAGGTTTATTGAAATAGTTTTTTATAAAAAAAGTAATGATCATTTTAATCTGACCAAAATTTTGTTCTGTCCTATTGCGACATTTTGAGGACAAAATCGTATATTTGCATAAATTGCGTATGTCTGTCTTAAGGGTACGGCTCTACTAGAGATATGCGAGGTAACTAAGCTATGAAGCTAGGGTATGAAACTGTGACCCTTTTCACTAGAGCTGAGAAACATAGCTGTGAATGAGATGTGTTATGAAGATGCGCGATGCAAGCTAGCAGAGTCCCTACTTAGCGGCGGCGCATCTTCATAGCAAATTTTACTCTTCGCTACCTAGCATCAGTGGAAACGTTCACATAGTTTCGTAGCTCAGCTTCCACATTCTCATGTGTTTTCAAGCGGAAGTTGCGGATTTATTTTCAGAACAATTAGTAAGAGTTCTATCATAAACATTCTTTCTATGCTTATTATAGGATATGTATTTATGAGTATGTATATATGATGTATATGTGTATTATACATGGTATAAATGAGATTAGTATGGTTAGTCATTCATACATGAATTTTAATGAATAATTGTGTACGTTTGCATTTTTTTAGAATATTATTTGTTTTCAATGATTTTTAAATCTCTTTTTTTGATTATTATTTTATGTACAATTTTTTGCATCTGCCATGTTATCTCTTTACCATCTTTGGTTGACTGGTAGAGAATGCATAAGGCAGTCCGCCTTTGTACCTTTTGTTGCATAAAGTTTAAATAAATAAATTCTCGTAGCATAGCTGCATAGCACATCTCTGGTGGAAAGGCACCCTTAAGAAGGGAATAATATTGTCATCTTGTGCGACAGGCGACAACAAAAGTAATCAAATTATAATTATGGAACACAATTTGTTATTACATTATAAACTAATTGACGTTGACGTCATTTTGACAAATTAATTTAATGTAAAGCTGTTATTTTGATTTTAAAATGTAATAAATGTCATGAAATGATCAGACAATATAATTTGGGTATGCGATAAGTAAAATAACGAAGTTGGATGTGAGTGTTAGGATAAAGCTGTGTTTACGACGAACATATGAGAATAAATAATTGTTGACTGAATTTTGGTTTTATTTTGTTCATCACTTTTAACGTAGAAAACTAGGGACTGGAGACTCATTGTGTCCTACGATGTCATAAATGTATTTTTGACGCTACCCAACGCTACATTTAACTAAAAAGTCCAGATGAGGCGGTTTAGAAACATTTACACTAGGGTGTGTGGGGTCGTAAGATCTTAATGCCTACACGATAAAGAAGAAGAAAGACTCAAAAGCACAAGTAACCAGACTCGGACCCAGACTTGTCCCACCCAAAAGTATGTTATTATATACTTATATTTATGAAGGAGCTCGTTAAGAAATAACAGCCGCACGGGTCGATCCTCCAAGTAAAGCTACGCTTGCCGGGGTTGGTCCGTGGATGGGTGACCATCTTTACACACCGCGACTCATCCATGCCTCGGAAAGCACGTTAAGCCGATACGTGGATCTTTGACAGTCGTGACAACCAGTCTTACCAAGGGGCATAGCCCAGTTAGTGGCTTGTGGAGGTCAGATAGGCACTCGCTCCATGCAAGCGTAGCTATAACCTGCTGGATCGATTCATGCGGCTGTTATTACTTAGGCACGAGCACCTCAAGTTTGGTTTTTAGTTTGGTGCGCAGTACTCGTAACTGACGCGCTTATATGACGAGATGTATGAACGTGGATGAGGGGAAAGGAGTATGTAAGGATCGTAGCAGGTGGCGTTCTGTGGTGGTTTCTGTCTACCCCTATGGGAAAAGGCGTGAGATTATGTTTTAACTAAGTTTAACCGTTCAAGGCCCGGCTGTCATACCGGTGTGACAGAACAATAGAAAATCTATTGTGTCTCATTACGTGGGACTTGATTAATTAAATAAAACACACATCGTCAACATTAACACATTATTTTTATTTTCCCAATGTTGTCTAAGACTAGGAACCCCGTCACATGTCGTCATTACACAATAAACACACATAAAGTTCATACTAAGTATAAATCTATAAAATTAATATTAACAGACAGCATTAAGCAACAGAAATACAAAAAGGGGTTAATTACTGTAACGTTAATTTAATACGAAATGGAAGTTTCACACCACAAAAATATACCATCACTCATAGTGTGTAAGGTGCAGTTTTGAATGCTCGTCAAATTTTAGGAGGCTGTTATAAAAGACATATTTAAACAAATATAAAATTACGACACCAGGTTAATCCTACTTCCTACTAATCTTATAAATGTGTTTGTAAAGATCTTTAAATGTTTGTTACTCAATCTACCACGTTGAACAGATTTGGATGAAAATTAGCACATAGATAGACCATTTCCAGGATAGGATACTTTTTATCCCGGTAATGTGTTCCCTTGGGATAATAGTTCAACTTACTTTACGAAAAGTTATTTTTACGGGGGCGAAGCCGCGGGCATAAGGTAGTCTTACTTATAAAAACCTCGTGTCATGATGTTTGCGGTCGCACTCCTCCGAAACGGCTACACCGATTTGTATGAAATTATGTATGTATATTTGACAGGTATAAGAATAGGACGTAGGTAGGTATAAGTAGTGGTAGTGAGAATATATCACTGTGTGCGTGCGGGTTCATCGCCCCGCCTGCCTAAACCCAGCGGTAAGATGGTTAGTTCGAATACGAAAATTACATACAAACAAACTACCTCGTTGGTCTACCGGTCGCAAAGCGCGACTGCTAAGCATGAGGTCTTGGATTCGATTCTCAAGTCGGGCAAAGTGTTATTAGGTTTTTCCATCACAAATATCTCAATAGTAACCTCGGAGTCTGGATTTGTGTCCGTTTGATGGCTATAGGCTCGCCCGTATTACATGGGACTAAAAACATAACTGGCGAAATGTAGGTGTACTAATGGGTACACCTTTGCTTAACCCTTCGGGGTTACTGGCATGATGTTATGTATAAACCTTTTTTTACGACGGTAGTAAAAATTCATAAAGTTAGTTTTTTGCAGAACTAAAAAAATATATATTCTAAGCGGTTGGATTTTGGAGGCGATTACGGTCGGGTCGTGTCGGAACTCCGCTTTATAATAAACGATCATTCAATTTTCTACACCTCTGCTTAACCCTTACATTGGGGATTACAGGCGTGATTTTATGTTGTGTATTACATACAAAACAGACTTATTTATTTTATCTTTTAATTTGTCGAGGTTTCAAAACCACACCTTGTATGTTGTCGAATTTAAACATTACAATGTCAATTCCATAGGGTGACATAGGAAGAACTTAGTTTAATTATTTCGCTCTAATATGACGACTACGGAACAGGGTACAATACATTCGTTACAATATGATAGGTTCATAGCACTAGCGATAGCGACATTGATCATTTCTACAATCAGTTATTTAAATTGGTATTTTTTAAGAGTTCCGTACACGAAAGATGCCCACGGGACCCTGTTAAAGTTGATTTATATAGCAGTGACGTCACTGTAAAGCTGGTTACTCATTAGCGAGCTGTAACTGTAACCGTTGCATGTACTGTAACCAAAAAACATAGTGTGTACGTGGTTCGCAAACCTGCTGCGAGCGGTACGCGTGCGGCTTGCAGCGACCCGACGTTTACAACGTACTCAACGCGTACACACTAGAACCTCGTTACTGTATCACATAAGTTACGGTTACAGCTCGCTAATGAGTACCCGGCTTAATAATTGTTCTCTCATACATTCTCTATGAACGCGTTCGAACTGACACAGAGAACACTGCAACTAGCTTCAAGTTTCGGACTAATCGACCGACTCCTTGACAATTCAAAAGTGCCTGTAAATAGTCTAATTGAAAAAGTTTTGACTTTGACTTTGACTGTGTCGACACAGACACTGACAGATGTTGAACGTTCATAGAGAATGTATTAAAAGAATAATTATCACGATGAAGGAACTGTGACTTCTCTGATATATGTAAATCATCCTTTATCCGTCCGTTTGTCTGACAACGGACTATTGCTGCAGGGCTCATAAACTGTAATAAGTAGAGAATTGATATTTTCACATAGTGTATTTTTCTATTGTTGCTATAACAACAAATAATAAAAATAAAATCACCAAATAAAAGGTTCTTCATACAAACAAAGTGTTTTTTTTGTATGTAGTGTTACATGTTACACGGTGGCACGGAATCCTTTGCGTGGAAGTCTGACTCGCATTTAGCTAGTTTTTATTCTTCTTCTTCTTCGTTTTTGATCTTTTGTTATTTCAAACTATGTCAGGGATGGTAAACCTATAGTGGTTAACGTGCCCAGGTGTTTTAGTGTTGCCACATGTAGGTTCATAGAAAGTATTGTACGTTTTTTTCGGGTAAACTTAATGTATTCTGTAAGAGAGCAATGAAGTACGTAAACATATTTTATTTTAGCTATTTCAATACATTTTTAAGATCTCATTGATTGATTGATTGATTTTTACGTGTAACGTGTTACATTTTTTTATTTTCAGATGATGCTTTTTAAGTCGGAAGATAAAAATAATCAAGATAAGATGGTTATTTTATGATGGCAACCCTGTAGTGTCTGTACCAGTCGAAGCTTCTAACCGGCTAAAGCCTCGTAAAGCATCTTTTGGCAAACATCAGTTGAAAAATACCAAATACTACCATTTATGGTAGAAAATAACACAATTTGATTGCAGAAACCATCGTTGCCTTTCATTAATCATAGGTTAAGGATAAAAATACTAACAACACATATCATATCATACTATTATTGTCTGCAGTAATCGATTTTTATTTCTAGCTGACAAAATCGTACAAAATTTTCTTACAATCGATTTTTTCTTACAATGCTTCTGTTGTATTGTTTGTCAAATGGACAGTTCATTGTATCAAGTTTCAGAATTGTATAATTTAAATTTAATAATACATCAACAAAAAATTGACTTCAGTCTAATATCAGATTTTTAGGACATTGCAAGCACTTGTGTTTAGAAAAACGATACATCTAGAAACATTCATTAGTTTTTAAATACATAATTGACATCTAAACAAGTAATGCTGAAGATAAAAGCTTCAAATAAGCACCTATTAAAATAGGTCGTTATTTGTGAACATATATGCTACATAACGTGCTATATAACAGTAGCATCTTTTACATTCAACCTTCTACTGGTATATTTAAAACTATATTAAATCATTCATTCCATTTTTAAACGCTCAATGTCAGTTATTTCCCGCCACAATTTTAAAAAGTAACGGAAAAGAAGGGTTACAAAAGAGGAAAAATAAAAATAAAAGAAACATGAAAACAAGTTTTGTCTTTATTAAAAGTCTATCCGTAAAATAATCTAAAAATAGCATCACAATAATAATTAATTAGCGCAAGAAAAAAAAATTATAAACAGTTTACAAATAAATAAATAAAAATCGTGGACGAAATAAACGTTTACAAAAACAAAACACAAGTTCAGAACTAAAGCCCACACGCATTCCATTTTTAAAATGAATACGTTGACTACACTAAGACTAATGTTTAACAAAATATTTGTTTTAGTTGTAAAATGTCAGGATTAAGACACCGTACAACGTTTATGACACTGCGCAACTAACTTTCGGACAAAGACGTCGCATGTGTATTACAAAACAGGACATGATTATGAGTACCTATCTAGATTAAAGGAACTGAGAACAGCTACGGTATTAATCACAAAACAAATACATACAAAAATTATATCGACTATAATAATTGAATCTATTCAAAATGTCCCAAATTAAATATAAAAACTCATAATTTCATCAATTGTTTTTGGCAGTTTTTAAATATACAATACCGCAGCTAAAATACAAAGTTAGACGGGTTATTTACAGTTAAATAAGTCTTATTCGAAGTACATGTTCACTGCAATAACCCGGATTGTCGGACAAAACAGGGGGGCTAACTATATTACACAATAAATAACATAAAACTTGATTATAACTTAAGAAAAGTACGCGTGGAACTATGAAAATGCAACGTTTCATCGGTTCAGCGTCCAATTAAGCATGAACTTTCTGAGACGACTAGTTTTCTAAGAATCCTGGAGTATATTTTCCATCTTTAAATTGGCTGTCATAAATATTTTGTAAATGCTAACCAAATTGATGAAAATTATTTAGGCACTGTTCACTTCAGAAGGTACACAACAGGCGCTATGTAATTTACGGGAAAATAGCCCTTATTTTTTTTCGGAACAAGATGCAGTTTTTCATATATTTATTTCCGTAGCTCATAAAAAACCTTCACAAGTTCACTTTTTGTCCGTCTGTCACAAAAGGGGTTTTTTATTATTCAATTAAAATATTACGTAAAATAAATGAGATTATTATTTCAATGTTTTGTCCTATGAACAAAATATTTCATTCCATTCCTAATTTAACATGACTGTAACACATTCGATTTTTTTTATCGTTATTTTTAAATATTTTAACTTCCTACATTGATAAACAGCGATCTAAGTTCGATTTTAACACTATTTAAGCGACGATAAATAATATACATACATTAAATAAAAATACTGTAAGAAGCATAAACAATCAATACTGTTGGCCATTTTGTTACTGAAAATTGTTGTCAGTGTTGCCATATTCATGTCAAAATCATAGACAAGTTTTGATTTATTACTATCAGCGAATTTTTTGACAGTTATTGTCATAAATGACAGTTATAGTTTTATTACGCAGATTTTATAAGATTTGGCGCCAAATAGAAAGAGAGAGAAGATCACATGGCCCTCGCACCTAGACCAGCTTGGTTACAAGTGGGCCATTGTGTGACCGTTACTTTATGTTCACGACTTTTCTGTATTATTAGTGAAGTCTGTACAAGCAACGCTGACATATTTTATAAACATTATACAAATATTTACAAATCCGGTCTGTTTAAATAAGTATAAATACAAGACCGAGTCTACAGTATATAAGTACATTTTGTGGTTATTTTTAAGTATATTTTTGAATCATTTGTGTCTTGAAATAAGTTTAATTATTTCAGTTTGATTCAGATCCTCTTTTTGTCTTATGTAACATGCCAGATGCTACATAATCTTATGTACATGTTGTATAGTTAATAATCTTGTATTATTTTGAAATTTTAATTCGTTATGCCACAATTTTATTTATTTTTAGTCTCGCTTTTAGTGTTGGCAACCCCATCCGTTCAACCGGTTAATAAAACCTTTTCCAAATGATCATTTCTAAGCTTAACAATGTGGTATTCAAAGAGCCTGATAAATAAACTTATTTAATTGATAATAATTACATCTTCTTTAACGTTAATGACAAGATCACGATACCTGAGTTATATTTATCAAACTCGATTAAATTACCTATAATAGTTTTAACATTTACCTGCACAAAAATTGTGTTCTTATTAGAAATATCTTTTCGAAATAGGTTTTAAGGAAAACTTCCTAGGCAACCGAATTACCAATATACAATCACAGACAACTACCAAGGAAGGGAAACGATACGATTATATCGATAGATCGTTTTGACTACGGCCGCAAGAACGACTATGTTAGTCGATTATGATGCAAGTCCAAAAAAATCGAGACGATGTATCGACATATCGCGTCAAACCGTTCCATACAAACACTTCGCACTAACGCATCAGCTCGCGACTAGAAGTCTGCCCTCACATCACGCCGCTTCACATGATTGGCTTTTCCTAACATCCCGCAAAGTAAATTAGACTATAACACGTGGACTTAAGGTGTATATTTACACGGGCGTGTAGTTCCCGACGGGTTTGTAGAACATTTGACCGGTGACGACTCGGCGGACGATTTCTTGGAGGATAAGCTTCTTCTCCTTCTTGATCTTCTTGAGGAAGCCTCGGTTCTCGTTGGCTCTTCGGGACAGGTATGGAAGGACCTCAACGACGGGGCCGTAGGGTACGTATTTGTAGGCGGAGTAGCCGGCTTGACCTGCAGAGGTGAAAAGATATTATAAGTTAGGAAACGAAAAAGATTGGAAGGGATATCGTCGCGATACCTGTAACAATGGGATCAGTATCGTAAGACCCACAAAGGGGTTGATATTTTAAATATTCCTTAAAAAAAAAAAAAACTTTTTCATTCTCTATTATTTCTTTCTTCCCTTATTTACTTTTAGAATTCCGTACCCGAAGGGTGCCAACGAGACCCTATTGCCTCCACTGGCCATTCGTCTGTTGGGGGTCTATCTCATAAATCGTAACAGCTAGAGGGTTACAATTTTCACAAAGTATGTATTATTACTATAAAACTTATACAAGAAACGTGTTTAAATATTTAACGGTTATTAAACGGTATGAAACGGTTTCTTTTGTTTGAACTTACCGAGCGGGAAGGTGATGTGGTCGCACATGCCGAGCAGCTGTCCGAAGCACACGACCTTGTCTTCTGGCTTGATGTCGTGTTCCTTCATCAGCTGGATGGCGTACCGCACTGTGTCCTCGTTGTGGGACGCCACCATGATACCGAGCCGCTCCTTGTTGGGGCCCTGAGGATTAAACCAATGTTTTCAAATTCACGTGATGCAGGATTGTTCAGAATAGTCACGAAATATCTCAAGGAAGGAGGTGGAGTATAGTGAGAAATCACGTTTATTCATTCGTTATGTTGAACGCGCTATAACTAAACAAAAAAAACACAAATTAAATAATTTAACCACTTGAAAATTCATTCATGCTCTCGAAAACCCTTAATAATCGCATTTCCAAATCCTGTATATATTTTATCCTCGTAAACAGAGTTCATGAAAATATTTTAGACCTATCGATTTATGAAGTCCTAGTACCACTATTTCTGCATAATAGTCTGTTGGTGCCTGAAAAGCCAGTCGCTCTATGTAAAATATTGGTATTCAGCTACATCCGGTTAGATTGGAAGCCGACCCTAACATAGTTGGGAAAAGGCTAGGCAGATCATAAGTATGTTGGTGCCGTAGCTGCGCCGGAACTGTGGCTTCAAAGATATGCTTGAATGAATGAATGTGAAACAAGCTACTATAAATAAAAAAAAAAAACAAAAACACGACTGCAAAAATTGCACATATTTGTACTTTATTTACTCGTCAGTTTTTTTTACAACGTTTTATATTTACAGTGTTATATATTTTTTAAATCTACTTGTTTCTAGACGATAAACATAGATGCGACCAGAAACATTCAAAAAAATAATTGAGGCTGGTATTAATTTACGTTTTGAATTGACCACACAGGATTCTTTTTATTTTTAACTAGCCTATGTTACTCAGAACGATGCAAGGATTGTAACGCATACATCTAAATCGGTTCAGGCGTTTAAAAGTTATGGTGGAATAAACAATCTCACATACATACATACATTAACCCTGAACACATAACACTCCTTTTTTTGGGGCAGTCGTGTAATAAATATTGACTAAGAAGCTCACCTTGACTCTGCTGAGGATCTCCTTGAGGCACTTGTGGAAGGACACCGTGGTAGCTTCCACGTTGTCGCACGTCGGGTCATCGTAACCCATCGCCGCTGCGCGGGCGCGTTCCTGCAAAATAGTTATAAACATTAATACTAGGAGTCCAGAAATGCTATTCTATGAAAAATCTTCCTCGAATGTAGCTTTCTTATCGGATGCCTACGTCATACAAAGAACACACCTGCCAAGTTTCAGGTTTCTACGATCAGCGGTTTAGGCTGTGCGTTGATCCGTCAGTGAATCAGTCATTCGGTAGAAAGCATTTTATATGTATAGATTTATATCTTTCATGATAACCTCCTGAAATTTGACGAGAGTGCATAACTGACGACGTTGGAACCAGAGTGATTTAGGGTACAACAGTATGTTTCTGAGAAAATTAAGAAAACACGTTAAGCGTTGCTGTTAGAAATCTATGGGGTTTTATTATTACTTTTAAGTTAAATGAAACTAATATATGATGAGTCTTAAATAAAAAAGTAATAATTATTATCAATATATTGTATTAAATAAAGCGAATATTCTTAATTTCAAGAAAAAAAAAAGCCAATAAAATATAAAGGAGAAGAAAGTGTGGCATGCCTGATATTTCTATGCCATTCTGTAATAAACTCATTATTGGTAAAATGTCACTTAGATTACTCTGGTTAAAACGTCACCAACTGTACCTGGTATGAAGAAGAACATACCTGCTCAATGTACGCGCCACGCACGAGCTTAGCTCCCCAGTAGAAGTTCTGTCGCTGCGCCTGCTCCAAGTCTGTGAGGATCTCCTGGTACGTGTTCTTGAGGTACGTCTGGTACGTGTTGAATACTAGGAACTTATCCTGGAGGAGAGAGATGAGGGTTAGGTAATGCATGTTGGTAATGGTGACGGTACCTTCTAAATGTCTCGTGGTGATGTGTCCCAAGAGTCAGATAAAGATTCAGCTCAGTAACTAGCCGTTCACATGAAATCTTCAATAAAAAAAAATTTTAATATCGAGAGGACGATGAAAATCTTTGAAGATCGTGTGAATCTAAATATGATTTATCTTATCTTTAATATTTATTTGATTAATGTCGTAATGGTCAAGCGGTAAAGCCATGCGATAGCCGTTTGAATACCGGGCGAGTATCAATGTGACTTTTTCAATTCATCACTGACATCGGTGAAAGAAAATATCGTGAGGAAACTGGATATGAATCTGAAATCGCCAATCTGCCTTAAGCAAGTATTGACAGTGTCCCTGAAGTGGGACAATACCAGGCTGGTAACTATAACATATTTTCTATTTGATTTTACCTTTCATCATCCAGCAAATAAAGACCAACAAGAGGCACTAAAACAGGTGGAAATAACATAATTTACTCACTTTGTTGTATCTCCTCATCATCTCTAAGCAGATCCTAGATATCGCGGGCTGGAAGTACGTCTGTTCCGCATCGATCATGATCCTGACATCCGCGTCATTGGCTATCTTGATGATGTGGTTCAGTCTTCGCAACATGTTGCGGAACATTTCCTCTTCCTTGGGCGAGATCTGGGAGATCAGACGACGCATCTGACCGGTCTTCGGATCCGGAACTCGGAATGAGTCAGAAAGGTTCATGTTTTCGTCCAGAATGTTCGACCAGGGGAACAAGTGGACGATTCTGGAATGGAAGGGTGTTTTTGTAAGATTCTGTAAGGATTTTGTGGTTCTCTCTACCTAGCCTTTTCCTAATTGTGTCGGGGTCGGCTTCCAGTCTAACCAGATGCAGCGAATACCAGTATTTTACATGGAGCGACTGCCTATCTGACCTCCACAACCCAGTAACTGGGTAATACGATACTCATTGGTAAGACTGGTTATCAGACTTGTGGTTAATAGTGTTAAATTAGCTGTTTTGATATATATATATTTTTAAACACCACAGCTCTATTGATTTTTGCCAATATGTTAGTGCCTATACGTAGGTAGTCTTCATAAAAAATTTAGGGCAAGCTGTTCCTAGCGTAAACATATAATTATGTTTTACAGATATACGAATGATTATAGGCAGGAACGGGTACGTTAATAATTTAGCCTACAATCAAAACCAATATTGATAACTTTTGAACATTAGCAATTAACGAACGACACTTCACACACAAAGTACAAGAACGGGGATTACAAATGGCAACACACAAATCTTTCTTCTCACTCGCACTTTTACTATAGCAAGATAACTTTCTATTGTTAGTTATATCTCACTCTCTCCAATACTATGAGAGCATGGGCGTAGCCACGGTGAGGCAGAGTAGGGCGCTTGCCCCACCCTGACTGGCTCATGGGTGCTTTATTTCATATTTAAATCATCTATCAAAATTAATATCCTTAACGAAATAAGTTAAAAAAAATATTTCAGTGTTTATGTCAGGCCATTAAAAGGCACTCTTGAACTCATTAAAAATATATTAAATTGAAATTAGTTGTTGCTGTTGTTGTTGTTGTTGTCTGGATTTGTGCCCGGTTGATGGCAACAGGCTCGCCCCCTATTACATGGGACTAAAAACATAACTGATGAAATGTGGGTGTACTAATGGGGGTACACCTCTGTCTATGACCTTATCATAGCACCTATGTTATGATAAGTTGTTGCTTTCAAAAGGCAGTTTCATGTACTTCCACATGAAACTACCTTTAAAATAATTAAAACTACCTTTTAAATTTTCTTGCTAGAGCAAGAAAATTTATAATTACTCTTAAAAAAAAATGTTTTACAATCTAAAAGTTGTACCTTCTATAGTTTTGGCCCTACATAACATAACATCATGCCTATAACCCCCGAAGGGTTAGGCAGAGGTGTACCCATTAGTACACCGACATTTCGCCAATTATGTTTAAGTCCCATGTAAAAGGGGGCGAGCCTATTGCCCCCTGTATTGTAGTTTTGGCCGTACATTTGAATACAATATTGAATATAGGTAACACTTTTTAATTGTCAGAATTGCCCCACCCAAACTCAAAACTTGGCTACGCCGATGGATGAGTGTGAGAGAGAGAGTGGTAGATATCCTAAAAGCCAATTCTAATTCCAGACAGGAAATAGTGCATACACACTAGCAACAGTTACGAGACAGCGCTTACAAATTTTAAATCGTGTCGCCACTGACCGGTCCCACGGGAATATGTGGACCACACTGAAATCACCAAATGAAGCTCTAAATACATACGTACACCGTGTCTCGTCTATGGGGGAAAGAAAAAAAAAACATTAAATTTCCATGCAAAAATTGTACAAAAAAAATAACAAAAAACTTACTACAGTTTTGGTTTCAGGATGAACAAAATAAAATTCTAATAAAAAATAATAAAATTCTAATAAATAAATCAAATAAAAAAATTCTATGTCATGCAGGATAAATAAAATAACAAAAATAGAATATAAAAAAATGTGATAAACTTGTGATTGAAGTATTATGTGAAGTGGTATTTAGCCATACTAACAGTCATTCAACAACAGTTAATCGTGTCGCTGTCATTAAATCTTTCTATCAGGTAAAGATAATTGGGATATGTGGTCAGTCCAGTGACAAACAAACCTCGTCAGGGACCATCCCATCACAGGCAACCCCAGGATTTTGACCATTAAAAATGGAGACTTGAGGTATCAAAAATGCAATCTTTGGAAGAAACAAGTAGAGATAAACTACAATAACTGGCGCGCACCAACAATTGAAAGTATTTACAAGACTCACAACGCATGTCTGCGTACTGAGACGGCTCTCGAAATAAAAACAAATCAACAGCGATTTGTTGCCCGACTAGCGGCGTCATTAGTTACTTATTATTATTATCTAGTATGGCGCTGCACTCACATACCCTATGAAAATGACACGTGCGTTGTCTTTCGCGGTCGACTAATTAAGATTAGTTGACCAACAAACCGTCTGCTACTGAACACGGATACTTACAACTACATATTATGTCAGTCAAACGTGAAGGGCAAGAAAGACATCATGGAGGTCATGTAACTTATGCTGCCACTCGAAATGTCTCATTGCTGTGCCGATGAGGAAGCATTAAGGTCAACTGTTTACTCAGGAATGTAGTCATTATAGAAACTCTTTCATATGTATATAACAACACACATTGGTGCCGATTCCCTTGTTCACAAACTAGACTAAATTTAGAGAATTGACATCTCTTACCATACAGCGAAAGGAAAAGACGGTGACATTCCGTGACATTAAAGAACTAAGTTAGAGATGTCAAATTAGTTTTGCCTTGAACTTCTCTGTATTTTTAATCCATACGTTTTAAGATGTCAACTATAACTGTATGGATGTGTCAGATTGACTAAATTTGACAGCTCTTATTTACATTAGTTTCTATCTTATTTTATTGGACAGAAAAAGATGGAAATAGTCTAATTTTAATTTAGTTTGTGACCAAGGGAATCGGCAGCATTGAAATAGTAATATGAAAGGGCGCCATGTTAGAACAGTTCATCTCTAATCAGGAAACATAGTTATATAAAAAAATATAAAAAAAGATTCCGAGGAATTGAGAACCTCCTCTTTTTTTTGCAGTCTCTGAAACCTCTCAAGTGATCTTGAAAATTTTCGTATAATTAATTACTGCATAGCACTTACCCCTCCTTATCCGAGGTGATCTTCTTCATGAACTCCTGGACCTGCGGCTTGGAGCTGTGGTCTCCGAAGTACCGCTGGAAGTCCTCGATAGTCTTGTGATGCGTCAGCACGTTGCCGGTGCCACCACCTATCTGCTGCATGTAGTTGCGCGCACGCATGATCACTTCTGAAAGTTGCAGCTGGAAGATAACAAGTTCATTGTTAATTAAGAGGATTTCCTTCTAGAACTGCTGCAGTATACATGAGAAGTCCATGTCTCTTCTTCATCTACCCGGAATGCAAGTCCGGATAACGGTTTAGAGGTATGAAAAACAGGGTGTAAAGTTTTCCAGCCTCTGTGAAAAAGGAAGATCCTCCGATAAGACGGATGTTATGTCTAGTGGGCTACCTACTGCCCGACGTTTATTGTCGGGATTTTGTATATATGCTAATGTCGCGCCGAATGTTCGCGCTGATTTCAATGTAGGAATTGTCAATTGTAGTTCGTATTCTTTGCGATAGATGTCGCTACATCGGCAAAGGCGTTTATAAAAAAAGTGGCATCCACGACAAAAACAAAAAAGAATACTGATAACAATGCTACAGAGGATCTAGCTTGGTTCTTGCATTTTTTCACAAAGGTCAAGAACCTATTTTAAATTAAAACGATAATAAAACACTTACAAGTAACTGCGGCCTGCCAAGCGCGGTCAGTTTGACGGCCATCAAACCTGTACTTTTGGTGATGCCTGAAAAGAAAAAGTAACGACAATTAAATACAATTAAAAACGAACATTATGACTTCTAGAAAAAAGGTCAAATTAACCTACATAAATGTTCGGTACCTACAATATTTGCAACCGCACAGCTCAGCACTTTTGCCACCGTGCATTTCCATAAATTCATGAATCGCTAGTATTGCCGAGTTCGTATACCAACCGAACCATTAAAACCATCTTAGTGCTTAGCTTAGATTTATCATTTTATAACAAGTCTCAATATAAAACATACATAACATCACGCCTGTAATCCCCGGAGGGTTAGGCAGAGGTGTACCCGAATTAGTACACCCACGTTTCGCCAGTTATGTTTTTTAGTCCCATGTAATAGGGGGCGAGCCTATTGCCATCGACAGGGCACAAATCCAGACTCCGAGGCTGTTACTGAGAAATTCCTTATGGAAAAACCCAATAACACTTTGCCCGACCTGGGAATCGAACCCAAGACCTCATGCACAGCAGTCGCGCTTGCGACCACTAGACCAACGAGGTAGAATATAAACTTTAAACCATATAATGTCGTATATTTAATCTAGTCAACCAAATATCAACCTAAACCAAGCAAGCACTAAATTCTACAATAAATATGTAGATGACAATTTAGCACTGAACATAATTATTATGCTAGTATCATGACCCTTGGCCCAGAGGCCCTTGAAGCGGTTTAGAAACTCTGACACTAATGTCTAAAGACCTTACTCCCCCACGATAAAAAAGAAGATATGACAATAGCGCAAAAAGATGAGTATATTTGAATGAAACTGATTGAGCAGGCATTGCTAGTACAAACTCCCTTCGAGGTCACGATAAGCCCTAGTTAGCGAACAATCAAGACCCAAACTCAGCACGGATATACCAATTTAACGATAGTGTCCGGCGTAGAAAACATCGTGGGCATTACATAATGTCATTGTCGCTATACGAGTAGAGGAAGTCTTAAGAATCAATGAATATGAATAAATGGCAAAGATGATGTCTGATTGTATTCGTGGATGAATGGAAGGCTATCTTGTATGTTTGGACTGTTGTGAGATGAACGTGTGAACGTCTCAAGTATTTAAATAAGTATGTAACTGTGAAAGTAGAAGATATGCTTCGCTGATTTCAATTAAATTGGAGTAGGAGCACGGGAACTACCTACCTACAATGATGATGTTTATCATTATAATATTCATGCACAATACGCGCCATTAATAATGAGTACCTATAAGTAATTTGAGTATCAATGTTTCGATGACATTCAGATTAAAATTCCGACCATTCATACATCCATACTTGCGCAAGCTCCCCATTACTGACGCTTGACAAGTCTCATCTTTCGTGGCGCGTAAATTACCAAAAGAGCTCAAGTATACCGAAAGAGTGCTGAATTTTTTCGTGTCTCCCTCGGAAGTCTTCGGGACTCAAAATAATAAATAAACCAATCCTCACCAGCAACAGCATCAATACTCTTCAGGAAAGCCTCCATGTTCTTCTCGCAGGAAGCCTCGTTGAGGTAGAAGTATGTCCTAGCGCTGGTGACCTTGTACCGTCGGTCTGCGAACCTCTGTTCCACATGGTACTGCCGCAGCTGACCCTCCTCTTGCTTGTCTCCGCAGGCCGATATAGAAGCACTGGAAATTGATGGTGTATAGTTAATATGGTGGGCCATGATACTTGATTCTCTTGATTTCTTGCTTTAACCTGTGTTAACGCCAACATACGTACTCCTTTGGATTTAACGAAAAAAAATAATTTGTTGTTTTTTTTTTATTTTTAGACATGTAAAGGAATTGAAATGTGATACTTTATTATATTTCTTTTTTCAACTGGCTTTTCTCCGTAACCTCCGCGTAAATGTCAGATCTAGTCTTAGTGGGTAAATTTTGGAAAATCCTTACTTAGCGCATGCCTAATAACTATCTGCGTAATAATTTCATCTTAGTGGTTGAAGCTGTGTGTTGATAGGTCAGTTAGTAACGGTTGCCTTTTATATGAATGCACGAAAACACACTCATTTGCTTTACAAAATATGTTTTGGTTTTATATTATTTTTTACGCGTGAAGAAATTGACATTTGAAATTTTTATAGTTTCTGTAAATTGTTTACAATTTTCTTTTAAAGTTGGCTTGAATTCATTTACTACATTTAAGTACCTACCTTTATCCACAAATTGACTGAGAAATTTCTGATGGAAATACCCAATACCGACCTGGGAATCGAGCCCAAGGCCTCATGACACCTCACCTTACCACCACTAGAGGTGCGAGTATTGCGAGGTATGTATACATTTATACAGATCAGTTTATCAATGACTAACACGAGCCAAGACAAGTGCCAACTGTAGTAGTGATTCAGCACTAGCTGACACTTTCATTGCTATAATAAAACTCTACGTTTCACTTTCGTAACGATCCCTCCGACTAATTACTTTGTTAATCTGTGCTAAGAGCTAGCACCGACTAATTGATAATAATACCGGTCTATGATTGTATCACTGCAGGGCAAAGGTCTCTTCTCATACAGAGAAGGCCAATGATCACTACGCTTGATGCAAGTAGGGTTTCTAACTTTTTAAAAGTAAAATAACGAATATTGATTTTTTAAAAATAAAAATAAAAAGTATTTGCAAACAAAATAATGTATCAGAAAATTTATTTATTTAAATGTGTCGTTCATCCAGATCTATTCAAGCGATATTCGTTCTGAAATCTCCTAAAAAGTACTTAATTCTACGTATAAGTCAAAATAAAGTAGGTATTTTCGATTCCTTTTTTTATTGTAATGTACCTGTATGGTATAATGGAGCAAAATAAAGTAGGATACTTTATTATACAGTATGCATGGTAACCCTAGATGCAAGACAGATTGACGATTCCAAACTCATGGTAAGTCCAGGTTTCCTCACGATTCCTTCACAGATAAACTTAGAAAGTATATATGAACTAGCTTTTACTCGCGATTTCGTCCACGTTAATGTCGTACTCCTTTCATCAACACAGATTACAATAAACTTTAATTGATATGGGTTCATAATGTAAGCTGTTTCATTGATTTTACTAATAGGCACGGCAAAACCACTAACTGTCGGCCCCATACAAATATTTTTACTGTGCGAGAAATAAACCCACGACTCTTAGCATAACAGCCACTATCTCAGCCACTGTGCCAACCATGTCAACAAAAATAAGTTATCCGTGCTACTAAACCTATTAGGCCTTATTATAAATCAAAGTCTTTGCTTAAGCCAGATTTAAACCAGTGAGCCAATTTTTTTTATTACAAACTTTATCGTTATCGAAATAAAGTTCGAAATTCAAAAAGACTTTGTTTTGTTGAAGGCGGAATCAGCTTAACACTTCCCGTTCATTAACCCATATTAATAACAAATGACTATCATCATCAATTTAAAAATAAACTCCTTATAACTCCACTTTCACTATCAAATTATTGGCACGCTTCATTCAGAAGACCCCCAATTCAATATCAACCTATTCATCAAGACAATACGGTACAAATTAAGTCGTTAAAAAGAAGATCATTTTAAAATTTGCATGCTAGACTCAGCCTTGACGTATCTAGGTCATCAAATTAGTTCATTGAAAGTTATTTTCGGTTGAGCTTTCTCCGTAGTTTTTGTCTACATTGTAACGAAGTATTTGGCAGAGCGAATCTGTAGGCTAGTAGCGCGGTTAATAAAAAAAAAAAAAAAAAAATAATCCACGACTATTGCGACTAAGGTATATCACTAGTACCTTTTATAATATGCCTCGTTTTCGTCGTCAAAAAAACGAAAATCAGCAAAATAAAAATAGTCAATTTTCAGCCAGATTGAATACAAAAATGCTTCACTTACTATCAAAAGTTTTGCTCTAAAGGCGTCGAAAAAATCTTCAACATAAACAAGGATAAAAAATATCCTACAGGATACGTGACGTGTGTCAAATTTAACGGTTAGTTCCCCTCTGCACCTGCTATGTTCGACTCGTAAAATACATACAAAAAGGTGCCGCTATGCACGAAATCAAATACGTGGGCAGTGATGAAGAAAACTGTCTAGATTTTAACAGATCGAAAATATTTTTGTTGGTATACCTGCTCGATTTTATGATACCCTAGTACTTTTTTCTTGGGTAATCAAAAATTTCTAACAATACGGAGGGATAAATATGGCGGTTTGACAGCTTTTGTATAGATAATGTCAAACTGTCATATTTATTTTTTGTAGGATGGTATAGTTCCTCTATTATGATGAAGACAAATGGCCTCCTGCGCCATCTCAAACATTTTTCACTTTTTAAAGCATCGAAGATCAAACTAACCACATCTAAATGCCAGTGCGCACAGCCATCCGTGTGATCTGTTTCTTGCCATGTCACGGTCACGCCATTTTCCATTTTTAAATACCTACGTTGAGTGTTACTATGGTGATTGTTTATTGATACGGCGCCAACGCATGTTTGAGTTGAACGCATTTTTACACAGTCCTACAAGTAGTGGTAGTAGAAAAAAAATGTAATCCAGTAAACGTTAAGTGCTTTTAAAGATAGTATCAGAACGTTTAGCTACCGAATAGTTTAAATGTTTGTTTTGTTCACACTCTCGTCTTTATTTTACGTCTCCTACAGGCAGAGGAAAGGAGTCGAATCTTTTATTAGGAGCCACATGGACGTATATACGTCAGAAAATCAATTTAATTAGTTTAAATATGTTCACAAATCACATAGTGACGTAAGAAACGAGTATTCTCATTTGTCGCCATGAATCGAATGAAGCCCTATCTAGCCACAGTTAGTTGTAATTAGGTACCTACATGAGGGATACTGACATACGCCTACTGGTAGGTACCTATATATTGCAAAAAGTATAAGAACGTAGAAATAAACTGCTATAACATGGCGCGCCCCTCCATATTACTGTTTCAATGTATGTAGTCATATCCATATGAAAGAGCTTTTAAGTAGTTGTTTGTATTCGTCTACAGTAGCAGGCCGGCAGATTTGTTGGTCGACTAATCATAACTAGTAAGACCGCGCAAGACAACGCACGTGTCATCATAGAGTATGTCAGTGCAGCGCCATACTAATAATAATGAGTGATCAATGACGCCGCTAGTCGAGCAATAACTCGCTGATTTGTTTTTGTTTCGATAGCAGTCTCAGTACGAACACATGCGTTGTGAGTCTTATAAATACTTTCACAAATACTTTCAAACGTTTTGAATTTGTGGTAGGGCGTCATGTTATAGTAGTTTATCTCTATGTATATATCGTAAAAAGTACAAGAACGTAACTACGAAACGGATCCAGTACTTATTTAAATTTTCGACAAAACTAAAATTAATAATAAAAAATAAAACTTAAAACAAACGTAACTACTCTATTTGCCTAATGGCTTGCAAACACTCAATAATACAATGTTAACAACTGATAATAAACTACCAAACAATGTTTCACAAGAAACCATTTAACAAGAACAATGAAAGAACTGAAATGCAATTAGAAAATAATGAAACAATCGTAAAAACAAAACGCGAAGGTCAGTCATAATGACATATCTACGTCATGTGTCAGATGACGTCAAAATGACAGTTACATAATGACAGCTATAACATGTCAAAAACACCTTGCCTGTCGTGTCAACGAGTGACAAGGCGTAATGAAACAGGACCTTGGTCCATAGATATTTTCGTCACACTACACAACACTAAGTGAAATGATAAAAAAGAAAAAAATAGTTAAACCCGGCAACGAATAGATCTTGAAAGTTTTTTGTTCGTTTTAGCAATTCCGTCAAGTGTTCACTGGTTAAACTGCCACTGAAATGAGGGGGGAACGCTTTATTAATTAAAATAAAAAACATATAAAAATAATACAAAAAAAAACAGAATATAAAAAAAAAATATCTGGTCGTAATTTCTTGGGATTGAAAATTCTGTTGTGAGTTTTATTACTGTAAAAGAAATCATTTACTGTCTCAATAAAAACACAGCTTTGATACTAATACAAAACTAGCTTTTGCCCGCGACTTCGTCCGCGTAGATATACCCTTACAATAAACTCAACATATCCTCGGCCCCCTTTAGCGGGTTGTTAAAAAACGCAAACGTCAAACGTTATAATTAATTTACTCAGGATCACATATATGCGACGTTTCAAGATGATTAACTCAAGAAATAAAAAAAATCATATAAACAAACATAACATCACGCCTGTAATCTCCGAAGAGTTAGGCAGAGGTGTACCCATTAGTACACCCACATTTAGCCAGTTATGTTTTTAGTCCCATGTAATAGAGGGCGAGCCTATTGCCATCAACCGGGCACAAATCCAGACTCCGAGGCTGCTACTGAGAAATTCCTGATGGAAAAACCCAATAACACTTTGCCCGACCTGGGAATCGAACCCAAGACCTCATGCACAGCAGTGGCGCTTGCGACTACTAGACCAACGAGGCAGTCATATAAACAAACATCCCCCTTTTAACCCCTTCAGGGTTGAATTTCCAAAAATATTTCAAAGTTTCACATTCCTAAGTCCAGTATTTTTGACTTTGTGTTTATACGGCAGTCAGTCAGGTTTTCATTTCATATACATAGATATCGGGGGGCACGGCAGTGCCCCCGCCAAGATAATCTTAGATATTAAGCCTCTTATATGATTTTGTATAGAACATAATTAAGTCCAAGACCAAAACTCGTGATGTCTACCTTTGTAGCTCGAAACAAAGCGGCAGAAGGTTAGACATTATCACAACAAAGACTGTGTGATAAACAAACGTTTTTCATGACAATCACACGAGGCGAGCAGAGCCAAGACGTTATCTACTATGCGTCTTTGAAACGTGAAAATGGAGAATGAAAAGAATGAGGCATTAAAATTAGGTCCTAAATTAAAATATCTCTTGGAATTATCATCTTCTTTGTTTCTACAGATCTCCTTGTCTGTTCTATAAAAATCTTCCTCGGTAAATTGACATATACCTTGAGGTAAGCTGTCTATATCTAGCACACCTAAATTCCCCACTCCTTTACTGTCCCAATCCTTGAAATAGGTAGGACAGTAAAGGTTAGCAAGTAAAGGCTAGCCTCCCTTCATTTCTTCCACTTTTCTCTGTGTTGTGCCTCCTCTCGTCAGTTCCCAAGGTATCCCGTCATCTTCTCCTAGAAATCTTCTCTCTTTAGCCTTCCCCTCAAGCTGACTTCACCTTAATTCACCAAGGGAGATTTTTACAGAGCAGTACTGCTGATGTCAAATAAAGCTATCAAATTTACAAGCCAACATGATGAAGGAAAGCTGGCAGATCAATACCAGTCGGGGCGCGAATCATGCGTCAAGTATATCCGGAGCTGCTGAATAATGGAAGCAGGGAGAACCGTCATGTTTTAGTCAGTAAGAGTCCGACATAACCCGCCTTTCAAAATGGAAGGTATTCGCAAGCGCTTCCTCGAGACAAAAAAATAGAAGGTCAAGTAATTTGATTGGCTGTTTTTGACAACCAATCACTAAGAAGAGCCACGTGTTTGGCATTGAATTAAACGATTAGTAGGCCTAGCACGAGTGCGCTGACGCAAATGTATTCGCTTCGAGACTATTTTCGAATTGGAAATACAACTGTCATAAAACATTTTTATTTATTATCATTAATCAATAATATTCTCTGAAGAAACACTTTATTTTAGTTAAAAACCGGATTAATTCTCAGTTAACTGTAAAATTAGATTTTTAATTGCTTTCTAATTAATAAAGAGTTAGTCATTTGAGTCGGTATAAAAGTGACGTAACAGTAGTAAATTGTCTTTTGTCATATAAAATTGACTGCCTCGTTGGTCTAGTGGTCGCAAGCGTGACTGCTGTGCATGAGGTCTTGGGTTCGATTCCCAGGTCGGGCAAAGTGTTATTTGGTTTTTCCATCAGGAATTTCTCAGTAGCAGCCTCGGAGTCTGGATTTGTGCCCGGTTGATGGCAATAGGCTCGCCCCCTATTACATGGGACTAAAAACATAACTGGCGAAATGTGGGTGTACTAATGGGTACACCTCTGCCTAGCCCTTCGGGGATTACAGGCGTGATGTTATGTTATAAAATCTATGGGAGAAATTACTACCCGGAGTACCCGGTAAGGTAGATGACACCATCACACAACCAATCGATTGACGTACTTTTTATGACCTGTCAAAACGCGATAACCTATGGACTTTTTGGGACAAAGTAAACTGTAATGTCATTGATTCGTCAATCCAATTGAATAACTATTTATTAATCTTCAGATAATTTAAAATCAATTTTAATTTTTTGAGTTTTCGAAACACGATTCCTCTCCGTCATTTTGTATGGCAAACTGTGACATACCTGATTCACCAATTCAATTGATTAACTATATTTTTATTTTAAAGCAACTAAAAATCTATTTTAAGTATAAGTATTTTCAAAATTAATCGGGTTTATAATGCTAAAATTAAGTCCTGTTTTTTATAGAAATTGTCTTGGAATTAATGGTTCATGGTGTCTACTTTCCAATTAGAATCACCTCATGAAACCTCTTCAAACTAAATAATTAAATATTTTATGCGAAAACAGTATTTCCAATTTAAAAATCGAACGTTTTTACGTCACTTTTACTTCGCTTTTCGCACTCGTACTAGGGCCCCATAGACAAATAAATGGCCTTTTGAAAGCCAAACGCAAAAGTATTGTTACTACATTTTAACATAAAGAAGAATAAAAAGTATTCTCCATCAACTTTTATTACAGTTTTGTACTTATAGAGACAACAGAAACCTTAATTGATTCCTCTCCGACGCTAATAGCCGTACAAGTAACAAATTCATTACAAAACGTGTGGTTTTACATATTTTCTTGTCATTTATTTAAATGATTTTTCTTTCAACTAATATTTAGTAGATGTCATTAGCCACACATAGTATTGTATTAATACAAGACTCGCATAAAGAATTGGGTATGTTAAAGAGTGGGCCAAAATTTGTATGGGCCTGTACCCTAGATTGTACAGATGTAAAATGGGTTTCATTTAATAGTAAAGGTCTAGTATTATACAAGGTCATTGAAAATTTACCAGAAACCCGAAAAGGGGTCATTGTACACATCATTATGAACAACTTATACTATGGGATCAACACCGAAATCATGAAAAAAAAATCAGCTGTTCAATACATTACGATCATGTTGTGTAGTATTTTTTTAGAAAACAGCTGTTTTTTTTTTAATTATTTCAGACCCTAGTAAAAGTTGTTCATGATGATGAGTACAATGATCCCTTTTCAGGTTTCAGTCGTGGACAAAAAATAACTAGATTTAAAAAAAATATTTAATCACAAATTGTAATACTTTTATTCCTGTACACTTTGACCATCTCCACTACAATAAAAATCTAAATAAAAATGTTAATTCAGTACTAAAAGTAGGTAATAAAAGTTCACATCACGCGATCACGAATACTCCCGCACCCCAATTATATGAAACATTTACATGCACACGAATATCTTCGGAACTATGTCGCTAGCTATTGATTTAACATAATATACTCGTATTCACTATATAAAATATCTGTAGGTACAGTCAACAAAGGAGTTAGGTAAGCAGGGTCCTCAGATATAGGTGAAGTTTTATTAGAAACAGATGGATGTTTTCAAATGTAATTTAATTTAAAAAGCAGGTTATGGCGAGTTTTTTTTTTCAAAAAATAAACTGTTCATTATCTACTTTTCATCATGACTTCATCGCTTTTTAAGAAAAGTTCTATTATATCTGATAACCCTGGATACTTATCTTTTTTGTTGACTGTACGTTTTCAAGTTAACCCCCAATTCTCGACAGCCATTTTATCAATAGTAAAATCTTATCATTGTATATCGTTTACGTATTTCCATAAAAACTTTACATATTACCAGTCGGGGGCGCGGATTCATGCGTCTAGCTAATACCGGGCCCCCGACTCATGGTAGCAGGAGGAACCATAGGATTTCGTAGTCGGTAAGAGTCATAACCCACCGTTCTCCCCAGAGGGTTGAAAAAACAATGGAGCAGAAATAGGATCGACTGTTTTCTGGAAAAAAAATCTTGGATAGGTTTTCCCCCGGGAAAAAAAATAGAGGCCCGTTTCTACTCCACAGTTTTTATTTTCTGAACAATCCAATAATGGCATAGCATCTAAAATGAGATTTACCAGTGATGGAATTGATCAAACTATCAAAAAACGGTAGTTAACAAATACAGTTATTGCAAAACTCATAACAAAAATGTCATAAAAGAAAATTTTATTATTATAATATTTACCTCACTTCTCGCTTCTCAGCCTCCTCCTGTGATAAATCCTCCTCCACGGAGTAATCGAGGATTGACTTCACTCCGAAAGAGCGCAATCTGAAATGTGACAAACATTGTCGATTAGTAACAGTTACTTTCCTTCGCAAGACTTTTAGATTTGAGAGGCGACATAAGATTACGTGTTGTGTCACATGGGTACTGACTACGGTCTTTGGACACTTTAGAAATTCAGTCGTTAAAGTAAGGTAAGAGAAATAATAACAATGAAGACAACTTCAACTTGTTATAGTGACAAGATAACCGACGAAAATACAGAAATAGGAACTATTTTGGATAATAATATCGAGCAACACATCGAAAGTTTAAAAAAGGGCAGATTAAAAACAGAAGACCAAAATTAGAAAACATTTTAATTAAGGGGAAGCCGACTATAATAAAGCAGTTCGTTTGTTTGTTTAAAGGCACTAATCTCTGGTTCTACTAGCTGGATTGGAAAAACCTGTTTATGCATGATAACTATATTTATGAGGAATAGTATAGCAAGGGAACAGAATAGTAATCAAAGATGTAACTGAACGCGGGTGAGATATAGCTTGTATATACATAAAATAAAAACAAAGATTTCATCATCCAAATATAATTTAGAAAGAGTTACATGACGTGTTTATGAATCTATAAATATCTTTGGGGAACCCCTAATATCCAATTAAGTCGTATACAGCTCATTTGATGTTACCAAGTAATAAAATAGCAATAACCGTCCTATCATTAATTATGCGTTATTGCTAATTACAGCTCGTAACTCGTAATGTTTGTGTACGCTATTTATGTTATGACCGTAATGCTAAAATTCTAAAAATCCTACGTCAAAAAGGAACTCCCCGACACCATTGACTTGTTTTGCTCATTAATAAGAAAGGTATTCTTTAATATTTCATTTTAGCCTCGTTGGTCTAGTGGTAGCAAAGCGCGACTACTAAGCATGAGGTCTTGGGTTCGATTCTCAGGTCGGGCAAAGTGTTATTGAGTTTTTCCGTCAGAAACTCAGTAGCAGCCTCGGAGTCTAGATTTGTGTCCGGTGGATGGCAATAGGCTCGCCCCTATTACATGGGACTAAAACAACTGTGAGTGTACTAATTGTAATACTTTCTAGGCAAAACATGTTGAAACTTTTTTTTTTTGTAATCATTCCAACCGATTGTACACTTACACGTGTTTTTGACAAATAAATCTTATCTTATCTTATCTAATGGGTAGGTACACCTCTGCCTAACCCTTCAGGGATTACAGGCGTGATGTTATGTTTCATTTTATTTTTTATTTTGACTCATCTCATGACTGGTGAATTATCATCATACGCTTTTTTTCCGTGGCTAATTCGTCGTGGACTCCCTCTACCGCAGAGGGGTGTGTCGGACTGCTACCGACTAAAACAACACGGGGCTCCTCTAATTATCTTTGGCCAGGGCAGGGGGGTCGCCCAAAGTACTCTGCCGCGCAAAATATACTTCTTATACTACCCTTGTTAAACTACCTTTCTCATAATACTTTGAGTATACTTTGTCCCTATATCATAAAAGGATGAACAGCCAAACACAGAATGGAATGGGGCGAAAGATTCATGACTGAAATTCGTTTTAACATAACATAACATCACGCCTGTAATCTCCGAAGGGTTAGGCAAAGATGTACCCATTAGTACACCCACATTTCGCCAGTTATGTTTTTAGTCTCACGTAATAGGGGGCGAGCCTATTGCCAACAACAGGGTACAAAAAAATTTGGAAAATTGGGAAATTCGTTTTATAATAATATATGTATTATGAAACCTTCTTCTTAGTGTGTCGAAGGTAGTCTATAATGATGGCGTCATCAATAGCTTCTATCAATTCCTAAAGCTTGGAAGTACCAGGGCATAGAGAACACGATAGCTGGAGTTCCATTGTTTGAGAAACAGCACCTCATTTGCACTCCAGGGTGGAATCGTCTATAAATCTCCAACCGAGCAGAGTTTCTTGAGATAATATGGAACCTCAACTTTCAATGTTACTCATTCAATAGTCTAGGGTATATTTACCTCTCGATGGTTGGTCTGATGGTATTCTGGTCCTCGCCCGCGACGAACTGGCCGTAGAAGGTGGCCTTCATAAATATCTCGAATATCCGTTGCCCCACCACCTGGCGCATCCTCTTCATCAACTGAGGACATAGAGAATATTGAAATTAGAGCTTTGTTTGAGACCACATTAGAATGACCTATGACTACCTACATGATTAGACCGGGAACATCATCATCATATCAGCCGTGATATCCACTGCTGATTCATTTTTATAAACCTTTAATCTCCATTTTCCTCAAAATTATTTCACCCTTATTACAATGATGTAATTAGTTAAAACTTATGTAGGCCGTTATAACGGACGGCCAGTGCAGCAGTTCATCGCCTTTTGCGGTGATTACATAACTCGGGCGCATAGTATCCATGAATTTACGGACGGTGTCGGACAGATTTTATTTTTATTTTTGAAAGAAAACTTTGTTTATTTATTTTTAAATTCAGATAAACATTTTTTATAATAAATCAAGTACCTATGGTTTTAGTGACAACGGTGTTTACACTAACAGTCTGTATAGATATAAGACTGTAATCGCCAATCCGCCTTGATTGAGCAAGCACAGTAATGAGTGCTCATGCCCGCTCTGTATAAAATGAGGCCTCTGCCCTGCAGTAGGACAATAATGGTTTTTATTGTCTCTGTCAAACTATACCGTTGTGGTGATTAAACTATGATAATTTATAAATTTCAGTTTATCGCTGATATTACCTACTTCCATAAAGAATTCTAACCATCCTTCGATACAAAAATAGCGTGCATGTAAATGTTAGACAGAGACAGAAATGATTATTCAATTACTTCTACATTATCATACCATTAATATTGTTTACGTCTCTCTCCTTCAATTTAGATAAAAGCCCGCATTTTCTTTGACGAGTACTTTTAGATCTATTTGTAGAATTATAGGTATTATAGGTAACTAGCCTATGCCTGTGACCTCGCTCGTGTAATCGTCGATTAACGGCGATGTTATTTTTTTGCGCGGAACTCTATTTCTTTTCTAAAATAAAATCAGCTTTATGTTACATCAGCTATCTGTCCGTGAAAGTCACGTCAAAATCGATCTAGTCGTTTCGGAGATTAGCCGGAACAAAGAAACAGACACTTTAATTTTATTTATTTGTATTGAAGATGTATCACGGTGACCGTACAACTACCAACTTTTATACATTAATAAAGTAATAAACATTATGATACGGATAAGTTTGAAGTTGTAAATGGACTTGACGGCTTAAAGTATTCCTAATAGTAGTTTTACATGTGTTGGTGGGTCATTTTGTCAGAACTAAACCCAATTCCAAATAAACTGGAGGAATACACAAAACCTATGGATTTCTGAAATATAGATTTCACAAAGGCATTCGACACGCATGACACTCGTCTTTCTTTTTGGTCCAAGAATGTCACACTATTCCTAAACCACTGCAACTCCTGAATCAACAGTGAAGATCATCAGAAAATCGCCGAGGCAATGAAGCTCTACGAGTCCCAGAGAATTGATTCAATACTGTCTTGGATCTGGCAACGAAATTAATCAGTAAAGGACAGCGGAAGAATAAGACAAAACATAGTTTCCACTTCCCTCCAAACAAGCAGGCGACAGAACAGAACTAAGCCAGGCCAATATGCACAAAGAGATGTTTACAACTGGGAAAAGCCCAGATTGCCAGAAGCCCAGATTACAATTAATAATAATTAATGGGTCCTTCCATGTCACTCATCTACGACCAATCGATGTTCGATTGTCGTAATTGTCAAAGAGTAAGAAAATTAACTGTCAAAGATTGGCAAAACTGCCATTTTCTTTTTAAAAATATATTGAAACAACAGTTCATCCCATTGCCAAGGATAAATAAAAATGCCTTTTTTCCGACCAAACCAAACAACAGTGCATAGAAATATGAACCTTACCTATTTCACATAATGCGTACGTTTGCGTGCTTCTCAGTAGTGTTACTTTTGTCAGCTGTTTAAATACGCGTTTCGTACAAATATTGTTTTGCTGAAGAGCGTAAAAATATAATTCATCTGATTCTATATCATCCGCCCACGCTATATCTTACTACTATTATAAATGTGAAAATTTGGATGGGTGGATGTTTGTTACTCAATCACGCCAAAATCATCATTTATCTACTTAGCCTTATTCCTAACTATGTTGGGGTCGGCTTGCAGTCTAATCGGATGCAGCTGAATACCAGTATTTTACATGGAGCGACTGCCTATCTGACCTCCACAACTCAGAACTTGGTAATACGATAACCCTTGGTTAGGCTGAGTTGCAGACTTTCGGTCTTTTGACGACCCGTAACGACTGTCAAAGATCGATGTATGTCAGCCGGGACCAACGTGCTTTCCGAAGCATGGAGGAGTTTCGGTGTGTAAAGATGGTCACCCATCCACGGACCAACCCCGGTAAGCGTAGCTTAACCTAATGGATCGACCCATGCGGCTGTTGTTATAGTCTGGAATAGCACATAGGCTTTTTATATCGAAAAAAATACGATTTCCGTGGGATAATACTTCAACGCGAGTAGAAGCGAGTCTGATTCTAAATCATCTTCTCACACGACAGTCACATGACTAATAATTCTATACCTATCTGAAATTCATTGAACCCGTTCAAATATTTAGAGTTGGCGAAAGGTGTAGGATTTTATCACTTTGCCGTAAAACACTTTAGTCGCAATGCCAATCGGTATTTTTGGCAGTGATAAGAGTGGCTTATTCGTTTTCTGTTAAAAGTTTATTTTGTACTTCTACCTCACATTTGTTATTGCATGCTTTTTCGATATATCAGTAATATCGTGACGATACCGTTCTTACCCCGATAATTTATACTAATATTATAAAGAGGTTTTTTGAATGTGCTATTCACTACCTACTAGTTCTAGATTCTGGAAATTCTTTTGTTAATAAGAAGCTACATTATCCTTAAATACTACAGGCACAATAAATCGTTTGACTGCCTCGTTGGTCTAAAGGTCTCAAAACGCGACTGCTAAGCATGAGGACTTGGCTTCGTTTCCCAAGTCGGGCAAAGTGTTATTGTGTTGGTATTGTTGTTGTTGATAATGTGTTATCAAAAAAAATTGTGGATAAAATAAAAAAAACACACGAACTAAAGAATCATCAATAGGTATTTCTAAAATAATTGGAATCGAAAACGACTTAGTTACAAGTGTACGTAGATAACGCCATAATGACGTCAAATTATTCCACAATAGAGGTTCCTCATCCATCAAGATAAGCTATTTTTATTATAACGAAGTTCCTTAACGTGGCTTGCTGTAGGAGTTAACTGGCAGAAATCTTGAAGTAAGAAAAAAGCGTTATTCGCACCTCCAGGCGACCTTCCCTCTCTTTTTCTATAGCTCTGTCTCTTTTTAAATACGGGTGTGTGCGTCAGGCCGACTGGCCGACAGGCAGACAGGACGATAGACCAAGGTTCCGAATCGCACAATTTTTGATCAGAAATGGGCTATTATAGACCCATCACACACACAGTGCGAATTTAGATTACTCAAACTATGCACAATTTAATGAAACCTCCCAAATATCAAACAATAAACGTGGCCATGTGGGCCCAAATAGTATAGATGTATCGTTAATACGAAAAGAAGCTATTTTTATATGAACCACACAAATCTGGATTGAATCAGCGGGGAACCACGCGTGTGGGCTGTGGTGTGGTACTAAATTTTGGATGAATGCGAAAAGCACGTGTGTTTGTGCCCATGCTGCGGCGATAAAGGAGGCCTATGTACAGTAGCGTTCATACGTGAAGTAGCAATCTCACAAAGCAATAGATTGACACTTAGGTTAAACTTACGACCTTTCGGGGCCGTTTGCGATTTTGAGGTGTATGTAAGTACTGTGTTAATACATGACTTATACATACAGATATAGGTAAGGCCTGTACCGCGTGTTCACAGCAATTCAAACCTTAGCATGCTACTGCACTTATGACCGCTTACTGTACAAGTCAAAATTAAAAACAGCTACAATATACAACACTAACGACCCGCCCCGGCTTCGCACGGATACAATGTAGATACTAACTATACTATTGATTGTTCTTTAATATTGTACATCATTTGTTTGTTGTGCCATCAATGGTTTCCGCAACGCATGCTAAGAAAGACATTTTATGGCTAATTTTTTTTCACAATTGAAATTTATTTTTATTTTCAACCGAAATTAAGTCTTTTGACTGAATACGTATTGCGTTATTTCGCAAAGCAAAATGTAAAATTAAACAAGGTGTTGCTATGACGGGGGCCGGTTTTAACAGAACAACCTTGGCATTGAACACATAATGAGTTCGCTAGTCACATAGGTAGTCGTCGTATGAACAATGACTCATATTTTATGAGCATTTCGCATACGATTTATTGTTATTTGAATAGTTCCGGCCGATAACTACTGGAATAACGACAAATCTTACTTGGAATGTAAGATGGGAACTAGCTTTTGGCGATTTACGTCGTACCCGGCTTCGCTGAAAATCAGCGCTGTGGTTTCGTGCCTTCGCGCATTATGCTGAGCGTCAGCCGTTTCAAGCGGTAGTGACGCTATATTTCCGTATTAAAAAAATTTGCTGTGCCATACATTATGATCGTGTATTCTTGTTGAGCAGCTGATTTTTTTTTCATGATTTCAGGCTTAGTCCCATAGTAAAAGTTGTTCATAATGATGAGTACCTACATTTTCAATGACCATGTATACTTTATACTATTCCTCATGATCATGAATATGGCAATAATTTTTATTTTTAAATCTGTCTGCTAGTTCTAGAGATTAGCGATTTAAACAAACAAGAAAAAAATCTCTTCAATTTCATTATATTAGTATGTATGTTAGATGGAAACATGATTTTGGTGACATAACTTTTTTGGTAATGGAGGTTAATTTTTAAATTAGAATTAGGTTTCCAGAAACATATTAAAGCCTACTCGCTCCAAAAACTAACACGTTTCTAGCTCAAGGTTAAATTCCGAATTAGGTATGACATTTTGTTATTTAACCTCGTATTAGCTACTAAGTAGGCTTAGGCACAAAAAAATGCATATCACATTAATTTTTAAAAGTTTATGGGTCTGTTTCAGCTACTTTCAAATAGTTCCAATTTAATTATTTAGCAGAACTTTTCATAAAAATTCTGTTCCATTTTTGGATATAAGGATTGTCAAAGTGACAGAGATAGCATAAGACGAGGTAACTTAAAATATGACGTTGACGTTTGAGAATTTGGTCTTTAGAAGTGCAATTCTCGTACTAATTTTTTCAGTCCCAATCTGTCAAAAATACCTCTAATTAACCAAACTTTTTTGACATTGATTGTCACTAAAATTACATTTTTAACGTTTTTTGAATTGGTATTCTGATCAATGATGTTGAAGAATTATATTCCAATAATCTTACACTAATTAAGAATAGAAATAAATAATACGATAGATACAAATAAGAAAAAATACACCAAACAGACCTCTGTACAAAAAGATCTGTCGATGAAATAGCATATTTTATACCTGCTTTAGTTCGACTATTTAAGACGTCCTTCCTACGACCTTCCACAGTCACATTGGCAAAAACTTGATACATACAAACATGATACACAAACATTATTCAAAAGCTAAGAAACTTTTGTGTATTGATTTGAAACTTAACTAATATAAAAAGACAATAGTTTACTATGTTTGTTTGTAAATGATAAACTACTAAACCGATTTTAAAAATGATTTCACCTATTGAAAGCTACATTATCAGAGAGTAAGATCGGCAAAGTTTTATTTTCAAAAAATCCGAGATCCGTATCCACGAAAAATCGGAAAATCCACGGAGAATCCACTCGGACGAAATCGCAGGCAAATGCTAATATTTCAACAAAATGTGAAAGTCAAAGTCAACTTTGAATTTGAATAAAATGATTCTTGATAACCTCTTGAATAGTGCAAAGGGAACATAACATCACGCCTGTAATCCCCGAAGGGTTAGGCAGAGGTGTACCCATTAGTACACCCAAATTTCGCTAGTTATGTTTTTAGTCCCATGTAATAGGGGCGAGCCTATTGCCTAGTGCAAAGATAAGGTTAATAATAGGTAAGATTCCGTACTTTAATAAAGAACTCTAAAACATTACAAAAACGTCCATTTTTTTCTTGGCAATAGAATTTCTAAAAACACACACTAGTTACATAATTAAATTTGCGTGAAAAATGGCTAAAAGTGCCAAGTTTACTAAATCCAGCGCTGTTTGTATACCGCGGCTCGGATTGCGTAGTAGTAAACAAAATTCCAGGCTACAAGATTGATAGGCAGGTACGCTAGTAAAACTGTATTATACATACACACTTTTTGAAGTACCTACTAATATTATTTCTAAATAGCAGCCACGGAGTAAGGATTTGTGCCCGGTTGATGACAATAGGCTCGCTCCCTACTACATGGGACTTAAACATAACTGGCGAAATGTGGGTGTGCTAATGGGTACACCTCTGCTTAACCCTTCGGTGATTATAGGCGTGAATTTATATTTTTTAATTAATTTAAAAATTGGATATTCAGGCCTAAACAAAGCATTTTTTTTTTGTCTCAGTATTTATTTTATTTATTACTAGCTGACCCGCCACGACTTCTTTCGCGTGGTATCCTACCCCTATCAAAACCCTAGACTACCCCTACCCTACCGTACCCCACCCTTCCCCAACCCTTGAAACAAAACAAAAAAGGTAAAAAGTATCCTATGTCCGTCTCCTGGTTCTAAGCTACCTCCCCACCAATTTTCAGCCAAATCGGTTCTGCCGTTCTTGATTCATAAATAGTGTAACTAACACGATTTTCCTTTATATATATAGAAGATTCATATAACAATTAATTAATGGTTTATGGTAATTATTTACATACTACTCAATTGTGGATAAAATACGGTGCGCGTGTAACTTTTTCTTTGGTTCCCGAATTAGCACGAAGTATTCAAAATGCCACACGAGCATTTTGAAAAGCTCTTCGTACTCTGCCAAGATTTATTATAGTACTTATTGGTTCGAGAGAAAATATTGTGTTGCCGAGAACGTCAGACGAAAATACGCATTTTTTTCCGCAATTGTCGTTTGATGTTACTTGGACTCTTTTGGTTGGATGGTAACAGTCCACCTTTCAAACATCTCTTCTGAAAACCGACTACATTGGACCGAACTGAAGAAAAATCCACTCATACGCAACCGGATTCGAAAATAAAGCCAAATAAAATCAACGTACAAAAAAAAACAGTCGCGAATTTAATTTTAGAACAACGATGACAGTTGATGATGGTCAGTTTGTCTGAATTCGAAAGTGCCAAACTTTTTTTTTTCTTTCCATTATTGTTTTCATATTTTAGGCCAGTATTTGAGTATTTTTCAGTGACCATATAATTTTAAGAGCACCAAGGACTAACTACGGTATAAGGACTATCGTATATGAGGGCTGAACACTATAATTCTTTACCTAAAACAATCAAGGAATCGAAATCACTTCCAACATTTAAAAGGCTATTAAAGGACCACTTAAAAAATGGGTAAACTATAGGTTTTTTAACTGTTTTTAAAACTTAATTTTAATTTATTACCAAGCGAAACCGTCGCTTATATTCATTATTATGTTTTTCCTCATAGAAATTAATAACTGTATTATTTTTGAGCGAAAATAAATTTCTTATACCGTAAAATTAAACCAAGTTCATAGTAAATATTGAAAATACGAACATAACTAAAATATGCGGTTACTAACGGCCCATTTGAAAATGTATTGAATGGTAGCCAATAGTTTTTGTTTCTATTTTTAGTCCATATTATCAACAAGAGGAAAAACATCGACAGAAATGTTAACGTAAACTATATTAGGTAGGTAGGTTAGGTAGGTATTGGTGCCGATTCCCTTGGTCACAAACTAGACTAAATTTAGAGAATTGACATCTCTTACTAACATACAGCGAAAGGAAAGGACGGTGACATTCCGTGACATTAAAGAACTAAGTAAGCGATGTCAAATTGGTTTTGCCTTGAACTTTTCCGTATTTTTAATCCACACGTTTTAAGATGTCAACTATAATTGTATGGATGTGTCAGATTGACTAAATTTGACAGCTCTTATTTTCATTAGTCTCTTTCTTGTTTTATTGGACAGAAAAAGATGGAAATAGTCTAATTTTAGTTTAGTTCGTGACCAAGAGAATCGGCACCATTATGGATTTTTACTTTTTTGATGCCGATCTTTGTTGTTGTTGCCGATCTTTTATTAGTATTCACATGATATTTTGTTTAGGTATACCTATTATACTCCTCTAAAAATTGCAAGGTCGATTTAACAGTAGGTAACCGTTGCGACGATTCCAAACAACTCGATTCCTGCCGGCTTCTTTTCGGAAGGTCGAAACAGCCGCCATTAAAATATGGCACAGTCAGCAAGTTTTTAAACCACAGTGCACGATTTTGTTGACGAATACATAAAAGTAAACTTGTTTAACTAATTGGAGCTAATAGAATTAAGTAATTCCTGCTTCAGTTTCCCTCTAACGAAGATTGGCCCTTCATCACTGAAAGATATGTCATCATCATCTGCTTAGCCTTTTAGTAACTAGAATACGACACCCCTTGATAAGACTGGTTGTCACACTTTCGGGTTTCTGACGAACCGTAACGACTGTCAAAGATCCACGTATGACAGCCGGGACCAACGGCTTAACGTGCCTCCGAGGCACGGAGAAGTCTCGGTGTATAAAGATGGTCACCCATCCACGGACCAACCCCCACAAAGGCAGCGTAACCTGAAGAATCGACCTGTGCGGCTGAATTAGCCATGCAATTATGAGAGCTATATCGGCTGCCCTAGTTCGTCTGCGGATAATTACTATCAAACGGTAAGCGTAGAACGGTGACGTCACATCGATGTAATATGCATTCATAATATTTACATGTTGCCGTGACAGCAAGATGTGTATGACTACTCCGTACACGTTTCCGAGACACTTTATGACACTTTACACGACTTCGTCCGCACAATGTTGGCTATCGCGGACTACGTTTTGAAAAGAGTAAAAAGATTCAACTTTCTAACTAACTAACCGACTTATTAACAATTCAAAATCATTTAATGACTTCTTCCGCTCGGAGCGGAAGGGAGCGTCAGACTTCTAACTAAATCCCATCCGTGTTCCTCGATACGCCCTCTGCGTTCTAGGGCTTTTTTTTTTTGGGTGGTAAAAATCATCAAATGACTCCTTCCGCCCTGAGTGGGGTGGAAGGGACTGTCAGACTTTTACTGACTAAAAAACCAACCTGTTCCTTCTGTTGCCCTTTACGTTCCGGGGCCACGGTATCCTGTTAAGACGTCCCGCAACGCGTTTTAGGGCTACGGTGACATTTTCCAACAAATTCTGCAACCCTGGTATTCAAAAGTGCCTATAAATGGTTTAATTTAAATAAATGCTCTGGTAGTTGAGCCAAATATAACACATTCCTAATTCCCTGGTTGTAGTTAAACAAAAAGACTCAATAAAACCAAGAAATAAACATAAAAGTAACGAGCAATAGTTCAAAACCACACAACATTTAGGTTAAACCTTCAATTATATGCCTTACTAGGTATACCCTGCGGTGTCACCCATGTCAAGATACGTTTTTGCTTACTGCTCTACTCCCGGAAGTTGTAGCGTTATGTTATATTTTTTAAATCCAACCCTCTCCCCCAAACACAGTATTTTTTCTTAACTATTACTTTGCCTTGCATACTGCTGACTTTTAACGCTTAAAGTTGAAATCCAGCAACAGAAATTACAAAGTAATATTAAAATGGTACTGTTTTAAGAGATGGATCAGTCGTTCCCGTGTTTAGCCATTTCAAGCAAATACAACAGGGGTTGCGGGACGTCATAACAGGATAGCGTGGCCCCGGAACGCAAAAGGGCAACAGAAGGAACAGTGTGGTTTTTTAGTCAGTAAAAGTCTGACAGTCCCTTCCGCCCCACTCAGGGCGGAAGGAGTCATTTGATGATTTTTACCACGTAAAATTTTTTTTTTAAAAATGGTACTGTTTTAATAAATGAATCAGTAGTTCCAGAGTAAAACCGCTACAAACAAACAAACAAACTCTTCGGCTTTATAACAGGTATTACTTTGCTTTATTAGTGTGACCACTAAACTTCGAATAGTTCATAAAATCCTAATATAACTGCTTAGTGACGGTGTCCCAATTCTATTAGAAGTAGCTCAGAACTAGGGCTGTCGACTTTTACTATGTCTGATTATATCGGGTGTAACGAGACCGAACAAAATCGAGTAAACCCAATCCCTCCCCCCCATACTGTTGGGCTGGTTTTACAGTCACATCAGCGTGACTGTAAAACCAGCCTCAACGCGTAGGTGTAAGCGCTGACGGCGTAGTAGTGGTCAGCGCTGAGCCGTGAGCGACGCTCGCGCCGTCATACAAATTGAGCCGTCAGCGCCGACCGTCAGCGTGACTCTTAAATCAGCCTCAGCGTGACTTTAAAACCAGCCTTGTATGCACCCATAAGCACAATAATTTGCACTGCTAAAAGATGCTTACTTTGAGGCGCGGTATGTGTCGTTAACGAGCATGTGATTTGTTTTTTTACACCCCGGTTGAGTTGACAACCCTACTCTACCCTACTCAGAACCCACGTGTAATACGTTAAAAGTTTCTTCAGAAAAGTAGAAAATCCCACACAACTGTGACGTATCAGCTAATGGAAGCTCTAGGAAAGCTCTTCTCCTTTCAGGCTTATTTCAAGACTTGGAAAAAGGTTTTTGTTTGAGTAGGAAACATAACATAACATCACGCCTGTAATCCCCGAAGGGTTAGGCAGAGGTGTACCCATTAGTACACCCACATTTCGCCAGTTATGTTTTTAGTCCCATGTAATAGGGGGCGAGCCTATTGCCATCAACCGGGCACAAATCCAGACTCCGAGGCTGCTACTGAGAAATTCCTGATGGAAAAACCCAATAATACTTTGCCCGACCTGGGAATCGAACCCAAGACCTCATGCACAGCAGTCGCGCTTGCGACCACTAGACCAACGAGGCAGGCAGTCAGTCAGAGTTGAGTAGGAAAGTCTCGCAGAAACAAAGAAAATATGACTTTTGAAATTGAACTTTGTTTTTGAGTTAAGAGAGATTATTATTAGGTAACGTATTACTAATCTAATCTATAATACAAATAAATAAAATTGAAGTGTGTTTGTTATGTCAAAACGCTTTTACAAAATAAATATGAATATTTACACCGTTTTTTTGTATTTCTTTTTATTCCGGCTAATCATCGAAATAGTTTGACGGACTTTTACGGGACTTTCACGGACAGAAAACTAATATTCAAGGGTATAATTTCGGCTACTTTTAGTTTAGAAACAGAATTAGAGTTCGGCGCAAGAAAAAACTAACAAAAATACTCACTAAAACTATTAACTAATCTAAACCCTTAACAAATAACTAAATCCCTTGATAACGGACACGCAAACGACGTCACGGGTAGGTTATAAGCTAGTTTTAAGAGCAATATTCGAGCCTAATCTATCCAAAATATACCTCTGACTACTGATACCATTTTGTCATTCGAGAAAATCCTTGAAAACAATGTAAAAACAACATTTAACAGTCGCTAGCACATCAGACAATACACTTTTGTTGCAAAATCGCTCTTATTACAACCGCATAAGATGCCGCAGTGTTTACCCTAAAGCGCTGTCACCCGTACACGTAAAATCGATTGCAATAGGAAAACAAAACGTTGTGTAACCCAAGGTTCGAAATATCAGGAATAGCAAAATTTTAAGACGAGACCTATGCCAAGAAATGCATTAGAGCAAAACTAGGAGAATGGAGAAAAACATCTTAAAAACGTACAGGTAATTAGTGAAACTGTTTAGCTTTAAGAAGCTGTCTTTAGCAATATGGTTGAACAAGTAGCAAGTAGATAGTTCTGTTGCAATGCTCGATAAAAAGAAAAAACACATACATAACATCACGCCTGTAATCGCCGAAGGGTAAGGCAGAGGTGTACCCATTAGTGCATCCACATTTTGCACATTATGTTTAAGTCCCATGGGGGGAGGGGAGCCTATTGCCATCAACCGGGCACTAATCCAGACTCCGAGGCTGCTACTGAGAAATTCTTGATTGAAAAACTCAATAACACTGCTTGACCTGGAAATCGAAGACCTAAGACCTCAAGCTCAGCAGTTGCGCTTTGCGAAAACTAGACCAACGAGGCTTTCAGACTGAATACACTTTAATTTGTCGTATTGTTTTCTTTTATGTATGTTTTCCGATTACTCAAAGGCGCTTGAATTTATTAACCTTTTGAACGCTAGTGTCACATATATGTGACAAACGAAATCTTACCCTAAACGTCAACGTTACAAATATATGATAAAATACACGTCGCACCATATCATGAAATGAAGAATTTAATAAAGTTTTGGGATCCCTATTTCTTATGAAGGTCATTTGACAGAAAAAGTGGCCTGGCGTCAGGGGTACGGCGTTACGTTTATACTCTGGCGTTCACAAGGTTAAGAAAATTAGGGTTTTTTTTTTTAATGTTCTTACTTTAGTTTCGGAACTTAACAATATTTTTATACTATATCTATAACTAATGACGGTCAACATTCCACCGTGACGTGACATAGTACACAGATCTATGCAAACACATTCTATTTTGTTCAAAGAGCGCATTTCTCAACAATAATCGTGTTAGAAATGCATCATCAAGGTATCAACAGGACCTTGCACTATTTATAAACTGCTTCAACCCGCGACTTCGTCTGCATCGACTTTAGAGTTACATTGAGTATCAGCTGTTCTGTCGCTATTGAGCAACTAACATCCACTTTTCGAAACGTTTGCATTTATTTTGTAGTAAGATGTTACTATGGATAATTTGGAATCAGGTGAATTACATTTTTTTCTTTTCAGTAATTCAATACATACATACATACATAAACTCACGCCTTTTTCCAATGGGGGTAGGCAGAAACTACAGAACGCCTACGATCCTTTACATACTCTTTTCGCCTCATTTACGTTCATACATCTTGTCATACAAGCACGCCGGTTACGAATCCAGCAATTCAATAGTTGTATGGAACTCGTATTTAAACAGCTGACAGAAGTAACACTACTCAAAAGTATACGAACGTAAGCATTATGACAATTAATTGTCATGAAATATTACTAATATTATAAAGAGGCAGGTAAAGTTTCTGAGGTTATAGGGGGTAATCTCTGCCGGGGTTGCGGGACGTCTTAACAGGATACCGTGGCCCCGGAACGTAAAGGGCAACAGAAGGAACAGGGTGTTTTTTTAGTCAGTAAAAGTCTGATAGTCCCTTCCACCCCACCCAGGGCGGAAGGAGTCATTTGATGATTTTTACCAACTTAAACAAAAAGGGGTAATCTCTGGATCTACTGAACCGTTTTTGAATTTTCTTTCGTAAATTGGAAGCTATGTTATCACTGAGTGCTATAGTTTATATATTATTGTTAAAAGAACAGGGATCCGTTAGACAAATCAAGAAATCGATGTCGTGGGGAGAGTGTTAGCGACATTATGGAAGGTAGCAGGCAGAAAATCCATTTATTATTACCTAAAATAAATAGAAGATAGCAAAGAACACTACAGTAATAATACTATGTTCTCAACGTTAGATATAAACAGGTTTTTGCTATTGTCCTTGAAGTTTTTTGAGTACTAGCAATTAGAACGGCGTGTGGGATGATGGACGCTAAAATGTTGATTTAAATTTACTTTTAACCGACTTTTAATATCCTATCATTAAATTCGTTAAGCATACGAGCTTTAGTAGTTACAGTGCATAATTTCTAGTCAAGCACTTCGTTTTATTTACAAATATTTGACAAACCAAAATTATGCAAAAACATTTCAAGGTCGTGAATGATATCTATTTTGAAGCGTCAAGTTCGACATCCTTTTATAGCTTGACATTAATGTCTTTCTTTTTTAAGTTCTTTATTTAAAAATCATGTTAGACAAAGATCGTATGGTGCTATTGGTTTTGCTTTTATGAGTTCTCCATTGTCCATAAATACTGCATCATGTATTATTGAACTCCATAGCAACAAGAAAATTGCCAAGTTAACATTTACAGCACTCTATTCAAAAGATACCAGTGTGATACATAATTTGATGGTTTCCCTAAGTTAAACAAAATGCAGTTATAACTAGTTTATTCTGACAGCTGGCGACTCAGGCGCACGTGTTTTTTGTCCTTACAGTCTAAAGTATGCTTCGTCTGTCTTATGTATAAAAGGACCGGTTTTGGTGATGCGACTTGGGTATTCCATACTTTGTATATTTTTGCTCTTTGGCAAAGCATGGATTTTAATTTGTTTACTTTGTCAATGTTGATTTTTAGAACGAGCAACTACCTTGAAACTTTTAGACAAACTAATCGACTCTTTGACAATACAAAAGTGCCTGTAAGGGCCCAGCTCACGTTGGAATTTGAAGGTCCGATTATTGGATCGGACGATTCTTTCATAGTTCGTAGGACCGACTTTTTGTAGGACGAGTGCGTTGCACTATTGCCATCAGTACGTTCCATTTCTCTCCAACAAAAAATCGGTCACCGATTGTCTGACGTGGACAGAGGCCTTGAATGGAATGCTCTGACTTAAACTTCTTTCATCTCCCTCGTTCCGCGTTTGCATCTTTTATTTTACTGCCTCTCACCTTAACATATGCGCGAATAATGGATCCATCGCTATGGGAAAGCAGACAGGTGCAATCAATGTTATGTTATCCTCATTGTTTGGCGACTTGCTATTGTGAGAGTGCTTTGCTAAGTCTATTGTGACAGCCGACCAGTAACAAGATTTTGTTACTATCTAAGATAATGAAATAATTGTGCGTATATCACTAACTCAAGACAATCGATGACTGAAAATATAAAGGTCTCTTTCAGTTATAAAATTCTATATTCATATTTATTTATTTAATCTTTAAGCAACAAATACAAAGGCGGACTTAATGCCTTAGACTCTCTCTAACAGTCAACCAAAGGTGGTGAAGAGATGACATGGTAGGTGCAAGCTATTTGTACGAGAGTAAAACAACAAAATTAGAGATTAAAAAAAAAAAGTACTAAAATATTTTACATAATAAAATAAAGTGTACACAAGTACAAAATAATTAAATTCTACATACTTACTGTAAAATGCTATATAGTATACATAAACATATAAATACATATTATTTATAAAGAATAGCTTATATCGCAGCTAAATAATCATAATTTTGTACTAGGTCCCAAAATTGTACCCTGTGGACACCAAGCGTTGTGGCTCAATCCATTGGTAACAAGAGAGAGTCACTGGTCTTTGAATTAAAAACAAATCAACTGACTGACGGACTGACTGCCTGACTTTTAGTTCTTGAGTTGAAAGCAAAAATCTATAAAACAGGTAGTTTTAATTCTTCTTATCAAATACCTATTAGACATAGTATTTAGACAGGCAAGGCAATTGAAGCCATGCCAAACTTTCGCTTGGATTATTTTCTTTGTCTAATCGAATTTGAATTAAAAAGCATTCTCGTTTTTTTCTTGAACTTGCCAAATAGTACGTTGACAGAAAACTAAGTGCGACCGCTAATTCTACCGTTAGATTTGTAAGTACAATTGTACTCAACCCAATAACGTTTTAAAAACTGCGATATCTTACGTTGTAAAAACAATACCTGCTATAGGGGTCGCTAACTCCTAACTAGGTCATGAGGATTAAACTAGCAACACTCGATAAACGTGGATCAAACAAATACAGTGCAACTTTCTTACGCCTTGTGACAGCCCTGTGCCCAATACATCCAAAATAGAACTGTACTGTTCAAAGATAAGACTGAATTCACCTTGACACTTTAATTTTTTTAGCACTCATGCCACTTGTTTTTCAAAATTGTAATACAGTTTAATGTGTACTTTATAACTAGGATTATAAGTTCTTAAATTGATTGGCATTGGTTTTTAAGACGGTTAACATTCTTCATCCGTTTGCAAACCAGTTTCAGGGTTTTTATCGTGAATGCGAAGTTCATTGGTGTCGGTCGTCCCTGATGTAAGACGTCTATAGTTCGAGCCCTCTTTTCTTTATCGATTCCCATTTCATCGTCTGATGCATCTGTTTTGTAAGATTAAGAGCCCTCGCAGACTGCAGACATTCAATCGACCGATAGTTTGGTCGGGTTAGGCTGCTAGTCCGCACACCGAATCAACTATATTCCTCACGCTCTAGTATGGTGCGAGTCAGATTTGTGAAACTGTTGCTTTTCATTCTTGAACGGTACGGCGATTTACAATCATGATTGAATATTTTAATTGCACACTAATATCATAGTCGTAAATACGGAATCAGTAATGAGTCAGTAAATAACTAGTAAATTAAATAATGTTATTGACTTAGTTATGCTATTCTGACATACATAGATGAATTGCTGACATGTGCCAACCGCACCATCATAGAATGTATGGAATATAAACAGTTTGGTTGGTGAAGAGTGCGCATAGTTGGTTAACGCTGTTAGTGCGCATATACATACCTCTTTATACTTATGAAGAAGCCAACCAAACTATCGACCGATAGAAAGTCTGCAGTGTGCAGAGGCTCTTACAAAGTTCTTCATATTTTTCAATAAATGTTTTACAAATTATTTAAACAAATGTTACTTCCATTATCGATATTCTTCATGTTTTGTATGGTCTTGTGATGACAAAGAGAATATTTTTTAAAGTGAAGTAGACTATAAAGAATGTTTTTAAAACATTGCAACCTTAGGTCTCGTCCTTCTTTACTTATGTTGTTGCAGAAGGACTCATTTCTAGTGCTTTAGAAATTGTTGCATTTCTAAAACACAAGCGCAAATAGAGTTCATCTTTCTTTTAACAACTTATCTTTTGGGACTAACTTCGAAAACAAAATTAAAACAATCAGCTGTTCCCTACTTAAATATATTACGACACGATCATTTATGGATCATCTGTATTTTATTATTCATATTTTAGACGTAGTCTTATACCAAAACATAAATTTTAAGGCTATCGCTACCTATGTCTTTTCTTGGGGTTCAAATTTACCTCGTTCCAAATTTCATCAAAATCGGTTCAGCAGTTTAATCATGAATGGGTAATAGACAGACAGAGTAACTTTCGCATTTATAATATTAGTAAGGATAGCTTAAGACTCTTAATTATGACGATTAAAAAACATACAGGTTACACGGACATTCAACTGTTCCCTCACAAAATATTCCGTGCTCAAGCGCCATTTAGTCACGACTCCATTGTACCAACTAAACCAGCTGATGCGCCATCCGGTCCCTCGGTCATAACCGCTGAAGTGCTAACCGTCATTCAATTAACAAGTTATGTTTAAAAAACTGATAACGTTTGATTAGAGCCAAATAAGGCACGAGGAGAGTACGGCGGTTTTGTTCAGGTTTTTTGACGTCATCTAAAATGTTTAGCCACATTCGTGGCTAGATAGTAGCCTTTCTGGCAATGCAGGCTTTTTTTTTTAATAGATATTTTGTGTATGGTTTAAAAACATAACATAACATCACGCCTGTTATCGCTGAAGGGCAAAGGAGAGGTTATAGGCAAAGGTGTGCCTATTCGTACACCCATGTTTCGCCAGTTATGTTTAAACCCCATGTAATAAGGGGGACCAGGGCTAGGAGTTATGTCATTTTGTTATTTTAAAAGCTTGACCGATAATTTTCACCCGCCATGTTACCTCTTTATCGACTTTTAGTTCAAGGACTATTTACGATCAAAGTGGACATACCAGCAAAATGTGTTTGCTCAAGCCATTTTTCCGGACATAACAACCAGCTAATCAACTAAAAAACATGTCTACGCAATTAGCGGATCCAGGGGGAGGGGGGGGCTTAGGGGCTTAAGCCCCTCATAAAAGCACCAGAGTTCTTCCGTAACAAAGATAAAGATAATTTATTTATCAAACATGCGTTTACTTAAACTGACTAATCAGACATGCAAGTATTGAGTTAACAGATGTTGAGCGTCTATGTTCTCAGGTGATAAATCTAAAAGTGAACTTGATATTATTCTTATTAAACTTTTTGCAACATTACCACTGTTATCATCATTTGCCTTTTCCAAACTATGTTGGGGTCGGCTTCTGTCTACCTGGATACAGTTGAATACCAGTATTTTACATGGATCGACTGCCTATCTGACCTCCACAACCCAGCAACTGGGTAATACGACCAACAACATAACCACTGTCATTAATTAAAATGTGTGAAAAAAAACTGCATCAAGGTCTCCCAAACGACAATCCTGGATCCGCCACTGTATATAATGGAGACAAGTCTACAAAATCACCTAAAAAATCTAAATCAAGGCGACAAACATGTCTACGCAATGGAAACAAGTCTATAATATCACTCAAAAAATCTAAATCGAGGCGTGCTAACTTGATATAGTCACGAATCTGAATAGAACACTTGGTTTTTTTCTGTCAGCGCATGGTAAACATTTTGGAGGTGATCTGGTATAAACTGGATTTGTCCGGTACATGTTTGAGAGAGACCTAGGTTTTATTTTTGTGGGTTTTGTAATTTGATAGTGTTGCTTTTCAGTCATATATTTTAGAGTAGGTGTTACCTACATTTGTTTAAGTCTTTTTTATTTGATTTGAAACTTGATAGTAGATTTGAAGGACAATTCTCGCATTTTTTAATTACATTATGATCTGAGGGTATATCCTCGTATATTTAAGATCGATCAGATTTAGTCGAGTCTCAATCTGTCAAAATTACCTCTAGTTGATCTACATTTTTGACATTGACTATCATAATTTTGTGGAAATCTTATGAGGTAAGATTGTGACAAAATTGTGAATGTTTTTAATTACGAGAATTGGCCTCCATATTTTGGTATAATTTGACACTATTAACCAATAATTCCAAGACACAATATTAAAAAAACACGTCATTTTAGCCCTGAATACCCGATTAATGTTCAATGAGCAGTAAAATTAGATTTTTAGTTGCTTTGAAATCAATAAATAGTTAATCAATTGAGTTAGCTAAGCTTAGCTAGTAAGTGACGTCACAGAAAAAATCTAAGGGAGAATCGAATTTTGACAGCTCATAAAAAGTATGTCAATTGATTGGTGGTGTCAAATACCATGTTCCAACTTTAAAAATCTTGTAAGTAGATAACTCAAACTCACGTGAGCAGTTCTAAATTTATATAATGAAGTATTTAAAGAGTCAGAAGAATAGCTGGTCTATTCTGCAAGTATCTTTTTACAGAATACAAAAACCTGAACGAATTAGTGCAAACCAGTGAACGTAACGCTGTAATTATCCATAATCATGATAATGATGCCAGCGATAGCCATGAATCATGACAAAACGAAACAACATAAAAATATGTAGAATAAGTATAACAATTGTTAGGTACTAGAGACTGGCTGGCTGAAACATTACAAGGAGCAGTTTTACATAACATAACATCACGCCTGTAATCCCCGAAGGGTTTGGCATAGGTGTACCCATTAGTACACCCACATTTTGCCAGTTATGTTTAAATCCCATGTAATAGAGGGCGAGCCTAACGGGTATAAATCAGGACTCCGAGGCTGCTACTGAGAAATTCCTGACGGAAAAATTCCATGAACATTTTGCCCGAATCGATCCCAAGACCTCATGGGCAGTAGTCCCGCTTTAGGCTCTATAGCCTAAAGCGGGACTACTGCCATAATATGGATTAAAACATAACCTGCGGAACAGGATCTACTAAGACTGACTGATGACTTTGGGAATTACAGGCGAGATGTTATGTTACGTTGCTAGGAGGCTTACCGCCATCTCTTAAAACAATGTTATTATAATATTACTTTGTAATTTATGTTGTTGGATTTTAAACTTTTGGCACCAAGCCAAGCGTTGAAAATCCAACAGTACGGAAGGCAAAGTAATATTGGGGGATGGGAGCAGGAAACCAGTTTCATCACTGAGGGGTCTACAATCGACAATCAAAGTTTTCGCTGCTATAATCTGTTCCACGTTTCCACCTGTTATAAAAATTGCCACTAGCAATTTCTTACAGATTTGTAAACCTCAAACGGCATTCAATTCACCATAAAGCATGGATGCGTTCAATTCGCGCAATTAAGTACCTACGTAGTTAGCGTAGGTACCTATTGTATTGTACCGCGCTCACATGATCTTGATCCGTCACGGTATTTTTAATATTAAAAGCCTTGGAGTGATTGTGGTCAAATACAATCATCATAACTCGATACAATCTTATTCTTACTTTTAAAGAACATTTACTTTGTGGTAATAAACGTATTACTAATCTAAAAATAGCATACATACATATATAAACTCACGCCTTTTTCCCATGGGGGTAGGCAGAAACTACAGAACGCCACCTGCTACGATCCTTACATACTCCTTTCGCCTCATCTACGTTCATACATCTCGTCATACAAGCACGCCGGTTACGAGTACTCCGCACCTGACCTTTCTGATGGACCTCACCTATAAGGAAAAAAATTCGAAACGAAGAAATCTTTAAAAGCAGTCAAATGCACAAAATATATTTAAAATATATAAACTTCTTGACATAGACATTTTTATTACGTTTCCATAGAATGAATCCCAATTTTTTTTTTAAGCATTTCTAAATCCCGATTTTTCCGAAAAAAATAAATTGGCAACGCTTATAGTAAACGTAAGTACGTCCCACCTAAATCATTAGCTTTTGAAGTTTGTAGCCATGCGCCGGCGCTCGTCAACGTATTTTAACGGCGCCTTTATTGTAACTATAACTGACCGAGTGAACTGTCAACATGCAGTTTGACGCAAGCAAGGTTTCAGTGTAATGCCAGTTAATGGATACCTATTGGGTTCTACTAATCACATAACCGGGTGAATACGGGGTACTCACAGATTTGTATTCGATAATGAGAGCTGATGTACAAAATCTATATCCGCGGATATCTATACGAATACGGATCATTGGTGTCTAGATCCGCAAATACGGATAAGGACTTTTTTACTCAGTCGGTGTCGGTGTGCTTCACCTTCAAACAGTTGTCGCTTCGTGTTAGCGATAGGATATGTTTCGACCTGCATCACAGCCGGAAACATCTTAACCAACAGTAAAAAGAAAATTTAGACAAACTTATTTTAAAAAGAAACCTGGAATAGCCAGTATGTGGGTAATACAAACCCCAAATTTCATCTATGTATTAAAATTTAATAATATAAAAGATCTGTACAAGACCCGCCAAAAAGTAACGGATACAAATCTTTCTTCTCTCTCGGATATCAGCGGATATAAAAACGGATATACAGCACATCACTAGCGACAATTTGCAAAAAAGACTAATAATAATAACTAATAACTATAATGACTAATAATCGTTAAGATAGAATTATAAAAACTGAAGATTCGATGAATAGCCTTGACAGAAGCGAGCTGCGATTATGTAGTTTAAATTAATATAGAAAAATAAACTTTCGATAAATATGTACATAAAATAATATTCCTAAAACCAAGTAACCAGCAGGCACCTCTACCAACTTATCAATAACGTCAACATGTAATTTGTTAACTGCCAAAAATAATAAAGTACATAATTTTTATAATGGTTCGCGGACATTTTGACGCAGATACTACATTGATAAATTGGTACGTAATTCGTCTTTTAGGCAGATGGAGGCAATGTATAAGCGAGCTTCTGCCCGCGACTTCGTCCACGCTAAAGTTAATACATTATCCCGCGGGAACCGTACAGTTTTCCTAGATAAAGAGTAGCCTATGTGCTGTTCCAGACTATAATCTATATCTGTGCCAAATTTTATCCAGATCCATTCAGCCGTTCTGACGTGATTGTATAACAAACATATATCTATCCAAACTTTTGTATTTACAATAGTACTTAGTAGATAGAGGAAACAGCCTTACAGCTAGCCTGAAGGCAATGAACTCCGAAAATCTCCAAAATATAATGTGGAAATGAAATATTGTTTAAGTATTATTATATTATTTAGATGAGTAACTTAAATATGTTAAATAAACATAGAAACAGCGTGTTACTTAACAAGGATATTATTAACAAACGATTCTTAATTGGGTATTTTGTGAAAAATAATTGACTTGAAACAAAATTATGTACGTACTTAGGTACCTCTATGATAAATATTTTATTATTTACCAGACTCGTTATTGAAGTAACTAATATTTTGAATATAATTTTCTTTAGGATGCAAATAAATAAGTCATAATACCTACCTGTCAGTTTCTTCGGTCACACTTCAAATAACTGTATTAAAAGCTTTTTTACATTTTATTTTGTAGTTTTTGAAGGCGGTCATATTTTTTTGTAAAAAAGCTTTTTATTTTTCACTTTTTAGTGCTTGTGTGTTAATGTTTGAAATCCTTACATAAAGCCCTTTCAAACAATACCCCACACGTTATATTTAATTTTGGAAAGTGGTAGGAGGGGGGCTGACGTACCCCCTCCCCATTTCTTTCAGTCAGTCATCGACTACACGTATAAACAAAGCAATTTTTCTTGTTACGGCGGTTCTGCTGTGATTTTAGAAGGAGTTCCGTTCCATATCTCCAAAGGTCATCATCAGATCATGACAATATTTCTATGGGACCTATTCGGAACCATACTCTTTCAAACAAAAAAAGAATCATCCAAATCGATTCATAATTGGAGGAGTAATCGTAGAACAAATACACAAAAAAAAAAAAAACATACGCGTCGAATTGAGAACCTCCTCCTTTTTGAAGTCGGTTGAAAAAAAAAAACAAAATACATAACAGAGCCAGTTACTAATTTGAATAACTGTTTTGTCTAATTTAACTGCCTCGATAGGTCATGCTCGTGAGGTCTTGGGTTCGATTCCCAGGTCGGATAAAGTGTTATTGGGTATTTTCCATCAGAAATTTCTCAGTAGCCTCGGAGTCTGGATTTGGGCCTTGTCGATAGCAAGAGGCTCGCCCCCCATTACATGGGACTTAAACATAACTGGCGAAATGTGGGTGTACCAATAAGTACAGCTCTACCTAACCCTTCGGGAATTACAGGCGTTATGTTAAGTTGAATGGAATCTTTGTAAAACTCTCGATTTCACTAAATGCAAGCAACATATCACTGAAAAGATAACATAAATCCGTAAAAAGGAACGATATGAGTAATAAAAAGATAAGGATTATTCTCCATGTCTGTCGTATGTCTACGTTTCGGATCTAATCGACTTCCCTGAAAATTTGTTTACGTTTAAATATTTAATCAGTAAACACTGAAACGTAGATCTTATCTCTAACTGTAATCTTTAAGAATGTAGATTTTACTGTATTATCTGTACAGTATTTAAGGATAAATAAAATTTTGAACAAATCCTTATTTGTTCCTATTTTGTTCAACTATAAAACAATGTCGCTTCCCGCCGTCTGTACGCTTAGATCTTTTAAATTACGCAACGGATTTTAATGCGGTTTTCATCATTAGATAGAGTGATTCATGAGGAAGGATTAAACGTATACTTAGTTAGTAGCTAGTGTTTTATAAAAAACACTACGACGAGTTTTCAGTATTTTTTTATTGAAATTATTCACGACAGACTAAGGATTCTGCATTATTTTGCAGCAGTTTGGGCACTTGTAACATTGAGAGAACAAATATTTATATTAGTGCCGATTCCCTTGTTCACAAACTAGACTAAATTTTGAGAATTGACATCTCTTACTAACATACAGCGAACGGAAAGGACGGTGACATTAAAGAACTAAGTTAGCGATGTCAAATTAGTTTTGCCTTTAACTTCTCCGTATTTTTAATCCATACGTTTTAAGATGTCAACTATAATTGTATGAATGTGTCAGATTGACTAAATTTGACAGCTCTTATTTACATTAGTCTCTTTCTTGTTTTATTGGACAGAAAAAGATGGAAATAGTCTATTTTTAGTTTAGTTTGTGACCAAGAGAATCGACGCCATTGCCTAGTTTATATGTCTGTAAACGCACCCACAATACAGGAAAAAAACTTAATATGGAGCAACGCTTTGTAAAAAGAAAAAATGACCAAAATATGAAGCAACTCCTTTTTTTGTATTCGGTTAAAAATAAACAGGTAAAGACCAAAATCCTTACATGTATCTAAGCAAGACATCACAACAGAACATCGTGCAGGCTATAAAACGCTTAGTCTGTCGCAAGACTGAAGATTTTATGATGAGATTAGGAACATTCAGGTGACGACCCTGGCCGCAAGAGGTAATGGCGGAAGGCTTATCAACGTAACACTATACTTTACAATGTGCTAAGTAATTAGTTGCTAACACAACTGGGAAACTCATTTAATAGGCCGTGTTGCGGACACAAACTAATCTATTTATATGAAAACAAAAGGTCATTCACTCGCTCATCACTAAATATTGATAACCACTTGACGTATTTAGATGAAAGTCAAAGTCAAGTCAAAGTCAAAAACATTTATTTCATTTAGACCGTTTACCTTTTGAATTGTCAAGGAGTCGGTCAGTTAGTTCGAAAGTTGAAGCTAGTGGCTCGATCCAAAATGGAGGTAGGCCAGAAGATAGTTAAAAGTTACTAAACGTCAGCTAAGAACGGATTTTTTTAAAATTCACCCCCTGAGGGAATGAAACGAGGATTTTGCATATTGAGAAATCAACTTTGACGCAGACGAAGTCACGAGCAGAAGCTAGTACCTAGTTAATATAAGACTGAAATCGCCGATCCATATAGAAAACTAGATTCTGTCCACGACTTCGCCCGCGTCAAAATTGATATATTATCCCACGAGAACCATATATTTTTTTAGGATATAAAGTAGCATAAGTGCTACTCCACACTATAATATATATCTGTGCCAAATTGCATCCAGACCCGTTCAGCCGTTCTGGCGTGATTTAGTGACAAACATCCATCCAAACATTCACATATATAATAGTAATAATAGGAAGTAAGATTAGTGGGGCTCGTTTGCAAAAGTTTTCAATCAGATTTTAATAGAATTTAGAACTGTCTATAAAATGTAAAAGAAAAGTTCAATAACTCATTTCAATTCAAAGACAGTTAAAATAACTTTATCATTACTTATAACTAATTGAATTTGATGTACCTATTTTTATAGGTTTTCACACAACGCATTTTCTTCACAGGCTATTAAAATCGTGATTAACTAATAACTAAATAATAAACGTACAACGTTATTAAAAAATTTAATGAAAAAAAAAGTTTAAGTACATAACTATACCAAACTTTGTCAAAATACCACTGTTCAAACAGTGTGTTTTTAATGGTTTTAACGACAAGGTTTGTATTAAAGAAATTTTTGGGAAATGCACTGGTAAATGTTTAAAATTGCACCTGTGAGCAGCCGGGGAGGATTACTAAGCATACAATAACTGTTTTTCTGCTATTTTCATAGTTAGAATTGCCCCACAGTAGAAATTGCCTTGCCCGACATAAGATCACTATTCTCTTCATCATCATCATCATATCAGCCGTAGAACGTCCACCGCTGAACATAGGCCTCCCCTACAGATATCCAATAGGACCAGTTAGAAGCGGCTATTCAAATGTCCAAACCTATGTTCAAAGCATGTCGCAAAATCACTTCGTGTTAGTAAATCACATGAGACTGAACAAACAATAGACTTAATTAACGATGTGTATCCAGATAAACCGGTGATGCGAAACGGTCGTAAATGGGATCGGTCATCCGCCCCCTAAACGCACCATACGCACATGGTGTGACTCATGAATTTTGTCATAGACTTCGGATCCACGACATATTTCTTGGCTAAGACAAGATCGTGGAAGGAGGCATTCACCCAGTAGTGGGTCAGACAAGGCTAACAAAAAAAAAAAGAAAGAAAAGAAAGACTTGTAGTTTATATTCTTTGTAAGATATGTATATGTATATATTATATTTTTATATATGTTTATGTATATTATATAGCATTTTATAGTAAGTATGTAGAATTTAATTATTTTGTACTAGTTCACACTTTATTTAATTATGTAAAATATTTTAGTACTTTTTTTTATCTCTAATTTTGTTGTTTTACTCTCGTAAAAATAGCTTGCACCTACCATGTTATCTCTTCACCACCTCTGGTTGACTGTTAGAGAATGCCTAAGGCATTAAGTCCGCCTTTGTACATTTGTTGCATAAAGTTTAAATAAATAAATAAGTATAGAAAATCCCCGATTTCAACAAAAACGTAGCAATCCTGAATGACATTCATATTTCTTGGCTAAAAACAAACAGATAGGTACATGGTATAGGATAACCGCAGTTGCAAACTGTTACTAATGGCAGTAGCAGCGATCGAAAGCCATACGATGGTACAAAAACATTTCACAAAAAAGTCTCGAATTAGTATGGAATTTTTGGCCACATGGTACCCTTTTACAAAAAAGAATTACGCGAATCGACCCAGACTCACGGCGATTTTGACACCGATTGTAAAAATGTACACCGATTTCTCCGTGACTTATGGACCGATATGATATTGCTAGCTGTACATACAAAAAAAGAACACCACGAGTACCATAACCTCGTCCTTTTTTTGAAATCCAATAAAAAAGTATGAAACATTGCGATCACTTCTTGTAGCCACTATAGGTAGAAAATAACTTTTGTGTCACGAATTTTGGCCAATCGATCTGAATCCAGGACATGGCTTGTCATAGTAAAAGTACAAAATATCCGGAGTTAAAGTCACATCTAATAGTTTGGTTAGTTAAGGAAAAAAATACAGTTTTTGATTAGTTAACCAGGAAAAAAAACGATATTATTAATTTTACATTGAAGGTAAAACCATGGACTTTTTACATATTTTTTTTTTAGTTTCATTCTCAATAAAGTAATAATCGTTTTGTGTTACTTACTCATGAATAAATTAATTTATTAACATTGTTTTATGAATCATATTGTACCTACAAATTCTTAACTAAATGAATTGAAAAATTATGTACCTAGGTAGGTTAAGCACGTGGCCTACCTACTTTTTTTAAGTAAGAGAAAAAGCTGCTAGGTATATAGCTGCTTTTTTAGCTGCTTTTTTATAATTATGTAGGTAGGTAGTGGTAACTAGTTTCCATAGGGAAACTACCTTCATAATTATGCTAGATGCTTGCAGGTTTTGCCATGTGAGATATCTTTAATCATTCATAAGAAACTTGATGGTGGAAACTCCTGTAAGTCATGACAGGCAGACAGGTAAAAAGTGCCTACAAATATTTTTAGCAAAAAAATCACTTTTGCCAAGTAGGTAGGTAGTTGATAAAAAGGGAATCGGCCGCCAATTTTTACCGCAGGTACCTAAATACTAAGTCCTTATCAACAAAAAATCTATCAGCACTCATGCGCATACGGCCACAGCTACCGACTAGCGGCTGTGATGTTGGTATACCGTGTCAAATGATGAGTGTAATCACACGTCTACGTCGCGAGGTACGCGATGTAGACGTGTGAGTGCCGGGCGCCGCACCGGCCGCCGGCACCGCGGCTGCGGGGGCTGGCCCGCTGGCACGCATGCGCGCTAACCACCGATCAAAAATCCATTCCTTCCGCCCATTCATTCCTCTCACGGTTAGGTAACACGCTTCCCTCCGCCCTCCTCTACCCACATGCTATCCTGGTTACTCGCTTACGACATCTATATCCCCCAGACACTCCCAAATTCTAAACACGAAAAAAGAACTCAGCCGTCCACGCTGCGTAAATCTAAATACACACTCATCAATCACTAGTATGTTACACAGACGCGAGGACGCCAACAGAACTTAATTTAGAGCTGAACGGTTACCGGCGAGTAAACATTGCTATGCAGATCTTACGTAAGCCAACAGCTGAGGTGTATCTACTCACCATGTCATTGTTCTCGACCAGCCAGTTCACGGAGCATATTTGATACACGAAATACGCCCGCACAAGTTCGCTCGTCTTCTTACTTTTGAACGCATCTTTGGGGCTGTTAAAGTTAAGGTCGAGGTCGTCCCGCGACGCCGAAGGAGGCGAGGAGGACAGCGCGCGTACATTCCGGGGCGCGTTCACTGCTAGCCGTCTGAGCAGAGCCATGTTCGGAGCTCCGCGAAATACAACACGTACACAACACGCGCCCGTCGACCGCGACTGACAACTGACAACTGACACTGACGTCCGCTCGATACCGAGTCGTCGGCGCGCGCAGCCGATCCAATTTTAAATCCGTCGGAGCGTCGCGGAGGTGTGTCTTGGAGGAGCGCCGCGATTGGTCACTAAGCCGGCAGCATGCGAACCTGCTGTGACGCGACACATTATAAACAGCATTGTGCGGTAACCTCAAGGACCGGAGCTCTCAAGGGCAGTTCAGCCGGCAGCGCAACAAACAGCTAGCCGAATACCTCGACAACTTCACTAACAATCTTTGCAAACTGTACATTACAACCTCCAACAATTTGTTCACAATTTTCCTAAACGTAATTCGAACGCGTGCAAATTTTTCATCCAACCGATAAAAATGAAAATGAGGGGTTATATAAGCAGCCGAGGCGAGGGAGGTTACGTAAAGCGCTAGTCAGAGTTCAAGAACCTGGGGCGACCTGCCGGCGGCGCACAGCATTCGTACTGAGTTATTACTCATGCCTTTTATAACTAGCCAACTGCGCAACGCCTGGTACTAGGCAGTTCTAACCACGTATCTATTCAGAAATAACTCTAAGACAGCATTTTTACGCTTGGAAACTTTATTAATGAATTGTGAGATACCATTTATAGGAAAGCTATTTTTAAACTGTCAATGAAAAGGCCTGAAAGTTGAATGGCGTTAGATTTCTTTTAAATATGTCTTGAGCTCACTCGATGTCTCCAACATCTGGGATAATAATTAATCATTACAAGCATCATCATCATCATCATTTGCCTAGCCTTTTCCCAACTACGTTGGGGTCGGCTTCCAGTCTAACCGGATGCAGCTGAATACCAGTATTTTACATGGAGCGACTGCCTATCTGACCTCCACAACCCAGTAACTGGGTAATATGATACTCCTAGGTAAGACTGGTTGTCAGACTTTCGGGCTTTTGACGACCCGTAACGACTGTCAAAGATCCACGTATGACAGCCGGGACCAACGGCTTAACGTGCTTTCCGAGGCACGGAGGAGTCTCGGTGTGTAAATATGGTCACCCATCCACCGGACCAACCCCGGCAAGCGTTGCTTAACCTGACTGACTGTTATTACTTAGCCACGAGCTCCTCAAAACGATCATTACAAGCATGTGCATTAATGGCTAATACAATTCAGCTTTGTCCCATCTAAATCGATTTAGGCGTTTAAAAGTTATGGTGGAATAAAGAAACTCACGTATATATTTACTTATACATACATACATTAACCCTGAATAGATAACACGCCTTTTTTTGGGGCAGTCATTGTAATTTGGAACTGCTGTCCGCGACTCCGTCCGCTTGGTTTTTTCACCTGCGTTATGTTACGTCTTTGGTGCAATGCATGCGTCAGACGAAAAGGTAAGATGAACGTGCGCATCTGATTTAGGTACAGTAAAAAAAAGAGATAGGTATCTACAGTCGTCCGACATAGTTGAAGTTTTCTTAGAAATTATGGATGTCTTCGTCAAACTCAATTTAATTAATAAACTGTTTACTATCTACTTTTTAAATTTACATTTAAAAAGATCCATCGATTCCTGTAAAAGTTTAATGAAATTCGCCACTAAATATTACCCAACATAACATAACATCACGCCTGAAATCCCCGAAGGGTTTAGGCAGAGGTGTACCCATTAATACACTCACATTTCGCCAGTTATATTTAAGTTCCATGTAATAGCGGGCGAGCCTATTGCCATCACACACAAATCTAGACTCCGAGGCTGCTACTGAGAAATTCCTAATGCAAAAACCCAATACCACTTTGCCCGACCTGGGAATTGAATCCAAGACCTCATGTTTAGCAGTCGCGCTTAGCTAGCTAGGTCAACGAGGCAGTCAAAAAAAAATAAAACAAATAAATAAAAAAACATTCATCGATCATCATCGGCAGTAAATTGAATCACATTTAAAAACATTCATCGATTTCTGTAAAAGTTTAATGAAATTCGGCTTGTAATATCACACAAGTAACTGTAAAAATGTACTGCAGTAAATTTCAGACCAAAAGCAAAGTCGTCTGACCGTCGATCGATAGGTCGTAAGTTCAAAACCTCGCCCGTTGCCTTGGAAACCTATGTTATGTCCAGCAGACACATAACGAAACTATTGGCAAATGCAGACAGGCCTATATGAAAGTTCAATGACCCTTATGCCCTTGCACGAAGTGATTTTGAAACAACTTTTTAAATTTTTTAATTAGGTTTTTTGGAAGTCGTTACATTTTAAGTACCTATTCATGTAACATTTCGATCAAAAACGTGTTCAGTGCAGTTCTTTTTAGGAACCCTCCGGGGGTTACAGGCGTGATGTTATACCTATTACTTACAATAAACCATTTCATACTATTATCTATATTTACTTCTTGATGTTATGTTGAGACTATTAGTATAAGCACAGATAATAATATAATAACTACGTAGTGATGACGAAGAACTTTAAAGAAACTACAGATTTGGATGTCCAAATAATGTTCAACATTAGTGTTCATTTTGTTCAAGTCTAACCATCCAAGACGAGCGACCACAAAAACTCATACAAATTATCCGCTGAAAATAATACCTTATATTTTAACAGGTAAGAATGTAATGAAAAAGCAATTGCTTTTGCTGTAATATTTGTTAAATGGAAAATCCATATAATTGTCATATAATTCAACTACCTCAAGCAAGTAGTACCTATGCTTTACCTATCAGAAATCAAGACAGTTAGAAGCATGACTAAGATAAATGTAATTTTGTTTCCTCGATTGCAGGCAGTGTTCAGTGTACGGTGCCCGAAATCCGTGGAGTTTAACGGCACCAGCGCATTTTAAAATGTATTTAAAGGATTAGGTAGGTACAGACATCGCGCTGCGCCCCTCAGCAAGTCTACTGTACTTTCAGGAGAAACGATTATTTTGATGAGACACACGCAACTGGATTTGCTGTGCTTTGGTCTTTAGGTCCAACAAAAATATGTATAGAGTAGCTGAAAAAGAGAAGTTGTTATTGACAGCATCCATTTTCGAAATAAAACAATAAAATAATGTATACATAGATATTTTTATTTGAAAAATATTTCGTGTAGCTAACAAACTAATCACAATATGGCATTCTACATCCGAATTAATGTATTTATACAAACTTTCTTATTGCAAATAATATACATCGGCCGTCACCGCTAATGCCCGCACATATCCGCACACATCCCATCTAACAACTGCAAGCTACGCGAATATGTACATCGACAATTTAGAATTTTAATACATTATATTTTGATCACAATCCAATTTATTTTATTTACATTACCACCTATTGAAGCAGGGTATGGACTTAAGAGAGTAACGAGTCGCATTCTTACTCTAATGCGCGGACGCAATGTGTTTATCAGTATGTTTGTTATTTTGTGGCGCTCTAGAGCCGTAACGCGTGGGTCCATTTTGATAATTTTTACGTCAATCGATTTGACTCTGAGTCACATAATTTACGCTGCATTTCTTTTCATACAAGTCTTATTTGTGCCACACAGCGACGCAAAATGAATAATCAGTTTCACAACTCAAAAAAAAATCTTTTATTCTACCTCACGCTAAGAAAGAGTACTTTCTTTAGATTACCGGTAAAAGTACATTGTACGGAAAACTCGTTTCATGATTGTCTGAAACCGGAATAGTTTGTCCGGGTTGAACCGGTCGTTCAGACATTTCGCACGCGTGTTCCCTCTGGCATATAAAATAGAGGGGCATACCTGTCTGTTGCTTGTCGTGCTTTTTTTTTTGATAAGTTAACTTGTTATAATGAAAGTGGAGTCTCTCTTGAGCACAAAAGATACAACTGCCTATTGAGGCAAAGGGGGAAGAATTACAAGATCAAATCTTACAGAACAAGATCGTCTTTTGAGTTCAACTGTTTTCAATTTTTACAAGCTTTTATTTAGCTTGTACTGTTCGTATGTATGTTAATAAGTTGTCCTTTCAAAATTTGCAAATCATTTTTCGACCATTTGTTGTCATTCGAGTGAGCTGAAATTTTGCATACACCTATATTTCTGGTGACAATACTCAATATTGTAATAACTTTAATACTTTTTTATTTTATATTTACAGTTGGTTTTTTGTTTTTTTTCTGACATTCCAATTCATTTTTGATCTTCGTCCGCATGGAAGTCAAATATATATCATAAAACATGACAAGACACTTGCCAAAAGTGTAAGATTTGTATCATTGATATAATTTTTGTAATCGGACCTTCATTTAGATAGAATACGTCTCACCAACAAACTTTACGTCTTAATAATATTAGTATAGATAGAATAGAAGATTCTCGAATAATTAAAGACAATTTTATGAGAAGACACACATGATTTTACATTGTGACACCTGTTGTCTTGGCTTTAAAGTCCACATTGCTCTTTTATTTATACCATCTGTTACGTCATCTATATTCCATACCCTTCTTCAAATTACAACCTCATCCCTTCATACAAACATTTTCCATACGAGTCATGAACTAAAACGGTCTTAACTCATTGGCTTTTCGTTTTATTAAAAAAAAGGGATTTTATTGACTTCAAATAAAAGTAGAATAGTTAAGATTCAATATTTAGGAACTTTACTATCAAGTTTTATTGCCGTTCAGTTGAATGAGACATCCCATACATTTCATACAATTACAAATTGTATAAAAAGTTATGGGATGTCTTCGAATCAAATCCATTCTACTTAAATTTGGTTCAGGCTGTCGGTGATCCAAAATAATCACAAAATAATTTAATTTTAAGATTGATTCACATTTTTCTCGCTTAAATCATAATATAAATTGCCATGTAAAACATTTTGTCCACAATTGCCGGATATTTTAGCACCGTGTATTATTAATTGATTTAAAAATTAAAATAAAATATTTAAATGCTGCTTCGATTAAGTTTCGGACGTTAAAGGGCTTGTTTCATCACCTTCCAACCAATTCTGATAAAATTCTGTTCCATTTTTTAATATTTTTGATCAATGTTGGCTATAGACAGATGGTGGAACAAGTCTTTAAGCCACTCATCACTCTCATTTATTTTTCTACAGTATCTTGTAATGATGACGTATAAACGTGTTAAATGACGTCAATTATGAGCAAAATGTATTATATTCTTCCCATCACATATTAGGTAATATGTCTATAAATTGAGTAAATAAGAAAAAATCTACATGCCTCGTGTAATGGCAAGGAAAGTATTAGTTATAAATATAAAAAAAAAACATTGTGTGCCGGCGCAAAGCAAGTCCTCTTATACTAAATATAAGAGACTACTACTTACTTACTACTTATTACTTTAATGTATAGGGTTACTGGTAATTCGTTGCCGATACTTAAACATAATTATGATTGTACTCATGATAAGAAACAACGTTTCCAAAGTAACGATTTCTTTTTACAAGCTTTCTTTAGCTTGCAGTTTGTATATAAGTATGTATGTTAGTTGTCCTTTCAAAATTTGCAAACCATTTTTCAACCACTTATTGATATCGCATGTTCTCATGTAAGTGGCTTTATTGTCTTTAGAGAATAAATGATTTAAACCTATATCCTATTGAGCTAAAATTTTGCATACACCTTTAGTTCTGATGACAATACAATGTCCAATACTCAATATTGTAATAATTTTAAATTAAAGCTTGTTTTCATCCGTCTTCAAAAAGGAGGAGGTTCTCAATTCGGCGGTGTTTTTTTTGTATGTATGTTACCCGATTACTCCGCCAATTATGAATTGATTTGGATGATTCAATTATTGTGTGAAAGAGTATTTAAATTAGTGTTTCAACGAACAGCTGATAACGCATCGGCGCAGGCTCCGTACGGTTGAGAGACGAACGAAAAAAATATATGCATGAGTAAAAGTTAAATAGTTTTTTTTTAAATATAAATTGAATTACAAATGATGTGTTATTTTTGTTACTCAATAGGTATGAGAAACAGGGTGTAAAGTTTCTCATCCTCTGTTGAAAAGGGAGGATCCTCCGCTCAGACGGGTGTTGTGTCTGGTGGGCTAGTGCCCGACGGTTTTTGTCTGGATTTTGTATATGTTTATGCTAACGTCACGCCGAATATTAATTGCGCGATGTAGGAATTGTCAGTTGTAGTTCATATTCTGTTCGATAGATGTCGCTACATCCTGTTAAAGTAATTAGAGTCAAGCGCTTAGTAATTCAGTTTCATTGAGTTTGTTTGTCATCATGAGTACAATTTTGTATGTATTTTAGTATCGGTCATTAATTACCAGTAACCCTATATAGGTGACTTATATAATTCGGCCGCGCTAAGTAGGTCACACACTATGGGTGTCCACACACTGACCGACAAGGAAACAGGTTGTTTGGTCTATTATATCTACACAATAAAAGCTGTTCGATAAATTGAGCTTAGTTCTGCGAAAACGAACTAACCAACTATATCTCAATAAATAACACTTTTGGTGCCCAGCACTGAAAGGGTACAAATGCCAGCAGAATGTTTGAATTCGAAAGTGTTACATTAATTTAGCCAAGCCAATATGTCAGGGTACAAATCTACTATCCAGAAACAAAAGTTCGTTTTACATTGAATTTTAACGCTGATTAACTTCACGCCTGTAATCTTCGGAGGATTAGGCAGAGGTGTACCTATTAGTACACCCGCATTTCGCACTCGCAAAGGTGGTATCTTAGCAAAGCTTATTTAAAATTAATCAGCGTTAAAAAAAACATTACAATTAGATAGATACTTCGAAAAATGGGCGTAAGCTGGAGTGGGTTTGACATGGGGTGGTTGGTTTTGGTAGAACCAAACCCAATTACTATTAAGCTATACTTAAGAAGATTTTATTGACAGTGCTCTCTAAACAACGCAATCTAGTCATATTTTTTCAATAAGTAATAACACTTATTATGAATTCGTTTATAGAATAATATCTAGATTTGTTTTCCTTTATTCCGCATTCTAATAGTCATAAGACTTTTAGTTAAAGCTGATTCCGTGCCGGTCTGTATAGGGACATCATAATAATTTCTTTTATTTAAAATATACCTTTTAAATGCGATTTATCATAAACTAAAAATATATACAGGTTGACTCTGAACTCACTGCCGACCTTTCCAAAGATAAAATCATCAATATGAAGAACTTTTATTACAGTATTTCAGAGTACCTACTCTGATATATGAAAAGAATATTCTGCTGTTCCCTACAAAATTGCTCCCAACCAAGATGTATGGAGAATCCGACATTATTTTTCATGTTTCAGAGTTGGTCCTGTAATAAAAGTTGTTTATATTTATGAGTACTTTCACCTCCTGAAAGGTCGGTAATGACTTAAAAGTCATGTTGTATTAGTCCAAAAAGTATGTTACTGACAGTTATACAGCGCAATAATATTAAGGCAGTCTTTTAAAACTTTTAATGTTTAAAAGAGTATCACCACGACCGTGCTAGGAACATGTCAGACCAAAAACTTTCTTTGTATTGGAAAGAATGATACTATGGGCACTAGACCGTTCCGTCACCGGCCAATACCGTCGCGTGTCATGCACGAAGCGTCAACAATTTCTTTTCTTTCTTTCTTTTTAAAACCTTTGCCTCACACTAGGAATTTCTCCTATATCTTACTGTGCCTGATACGTTCATACGACGGTCATGGTGTAGCACGGTATATTAAACCGATTTCTTAAAGAGTTAATTAAATGAAAGGTCATTTAATTATAAACCATCCTAATTAACGTGGCCATTAATTATATATTATGTTACATGGTAAAAGAAACACATCTAAATATTTCTTACAAATACAAATATCTATTACATCTTATAATTAATAATAAAACTTATGTTCTACTCTACATCTAATATGTACAACTCATATATACTTAATGATATTGTGATAATTTTCGCACTTTATCATTCAATAAAAATCACTTTTCAACATTTTAAAAAGCAACGTTTATTGTTTTTTTAAAAAATACAATTTTTTTTCAACTTTTATTCGAACGCCAGCGTCATATTTATATTTAAGAGAAATCATTTCCACTTTTTTTTTAATAATAATGAAATTAACAATTTAGGAAATACTGAGGCGTTGGTCACACCAAAAAATTGTTCTCTCAAAATTATTTTATTAATATTTTAATTATAAAGAAATTATTGCATTATTGGTGTCTGTTTAAGGCGACTTAATTATAACTGATGCTAAATTATACAACTACCTAATAAGGACACCGGTACACTTTACATGGTATTATGTTTTTTGTTTTTGTTTTTTGCGCCAACTACTACGGAATTGAACAAATCCTACATAGAACATTGTGTTCACTGAGATTCTTAAATCCGATTTAAAGTAATAAATAAAAAATATAAATTCGTTCTTCGGCTAAGTATAGCTCCTAGCTGTCAATTAAGGAATTATCTTAAAATCATCACATAAAAAAAAAATACAATTGCTCTTAGGCCGATTGTACACGGTAAGAAATCACTCACCGTGTTTCCTGCAGGTAGGACCAATTCATCATTATTCAACAAAAAAGGCAGGTATCCAGGGTCGTCAGATATAGTTCTCCTAGAAACTGATGGATGTCTTCTATTGAAAATTAACTTTTTTAATGAACTGTTTATTATCTACTTATCAAATTAAATTACATTTTAAATCAGAAAAGAAAACTTCAACTATACCTGACGACCCTGCACACCTATATCTTTTGTTAAATGTACACGATAAGATTTTTTTTGGATTTAGACACGACAAATTTACTGCATTAACTTCGAGCGACGGATCTAGCACAGACAAGATTTGTTTCATGGTCAGCGCCGAAGCAATATACACATTTCGTGTAGAATCAACACAAAATCGCGCATAGGCCCGCCCGGCGACGTTTCTTAGCGTGTACAAACAGCCCTATAAGCAAACAGACTCATTTCTCATTAACTTTTTCGAGTCGCAAAAGATACTGTACTTAAAAATTGGTCGTCACACACCACTGCTTACATAACAATGAAGTATATGCACGTTAAAACAATATAATGATAAAGATCCTCTGCTCAGATATACTGCATCTCTTTCCCTCATTCACACGCATATTTACAAAGCTGACGTCATACAATACATGTCCAAATCACAAACCTGTACAAAAATAATGCAGGACACACAATATTATGTATTATTATTTTTTTCTTTAATATATACAACATCTAAATTTAATAAACGTCTTGGTGTCACCAATTTATTGATAATTAATTAATTAATATTATTTGTTGTATAAACTAGAGTATAAAATTTGACTCCAATTAAAAATACAACACATTCTGCTATTAAATGAAAATTATTACCTTTATAAATGTTAGATTCACACATATTTTTATACATATATAGGTTTTTTTAATAGTATTATAGGCACAAATGAACAATATTGAGTGCCTTAAGCTTCACTACCACTACTTAAAGTAGGCGAGGGGTTTAAGTCCTACAATATATCCATATTCTCTAGGGGACCGCCTTCCCTTTCACTCCACACTCACAGGTGCAGACACCATTGATCAATTAACATACTTTTTTGTTGTTAAAACGAGATTTTGTATGGGAATAGGAAACTGTGACATCACTTATTTGCCTATCCATCGATTTGAAAGCAACTATAGCTAAACCGCTCGAGACTTTGCCTTATGACACTGTTAACCATTGTGAGGTATATCTTAAGAACTGTCCATTGAACAATTCGCCTCTTGTGTATCACGCCACAAGTGCCCGCCGCCCGCACCCCGGTCTCCGTTTTCTTTCAAAGAGACTAAATTAAGCAGGTTTATTGATAATGGTGTCTACTACCAAATTCCCTAAAACCAATCCATTTCTATTCTTGTCAGTTTTAAAGGAATAAATAAAGCTGCCAGACCAAAAAAAAAAGAATGCCAATTTTGTCTTTTCTTAATAATTCCGATATCCGTTATGATTATGACTAGTTTTCCAATCGCAGAATTTTTTCTTTAAATAAAAAACATGAGAGATCGAATTTGTTGTGATTTATCGCGATTTAAGTCAATAAGCTACAATATGTAGTCTTTTGAGGGATTAGGAAACTTGTATTAAAGGCAATCCGTCCACTGTATTGTTAGTTATGACTTAAAAGACACTTCTCTATAAGCCAGTTGTTCCCATAGTTGAAAATCAAATGTCAAAGTCAAAACATTTATTTCAATAAGACCATTTACAGGCACTTTTGAATTGTCAAGACTTGACTGGACTAAGACTATACTTAAGCCGTTAAAAAGTACAAACTGAGTCGTAAAACATTTTTATCGGACCTCTCGCTCGCACTTATAGTGTTGTGTGTAAGAGTAATAAAGGATTTGTCGATGTCGATGAGGAAATTGTCGATAACAGGTAATGAAAAGCAAGGGCTGTCAAGGAAATAATCTAATCACATTATAAATGCGAAAGTAACTCTTGTCTGTCTGTAACGCTTTCACGAATAAACCACTGAACCGATTTCGATGAAATATTGATACGCGGTAAGTTTGAACCCCAAGAAAGGACATAGGCAACTTTTTATTCAGCGACTTCGCCTGTCTCCGCGATAACCGACATTTACGTGGACAAAAGCTATGCAACATTGTCACATTCCTATAATATTTATGATTTATGACTCAAATCGCATGTTGTAACGGCTTAAGTATATTTCAGGTCCACATTCGGAACTCAAGTCACCTCTTGGTTTTCACGAAGGAAAAGAGGGCATAACTATATGAATGAATGACTATTCAAGACCCACCCAATAGGCCACTGGCTAGACCCATACTTTGGGAACAACTGGTAAACCTATGGTCGGCTTGCCAATATGATCAGTGGACAGTTGGAACGATATTAAAAATTATAAAGTAATATTAACAATACGTTCTGTGGTAACTCCACCTCTTTTTGAAAAAAACCATTTTAAGGCTATCGCTCATTATAACAGCACGGCTCCAAAACAGCCAAATTATGTTGACAACATAAAAAAGATGACGGATCGCGGGCGGCGCGATAGCAGTTTACGATTGTACTCAGGCTGTCGCGTTGCCTTGTCGGAGCGCTGTCATAATGAACGATAACCATTAGTATTAAAAACTTCTTTAATTTCATCATAAACTGCACTGTTTCTCTCAAAAAGAGGTCGAATTTATAAATCAAACCTTTTCTCCATAACTTTCACATGAAACCATTAATCAGCAGTTCTTCATCAACAGCCGTATTCTAAGATATTTCCTCGGAAATTACTCGACTCGACATCACATTAAAAAGTTTTATAGGTGAAAACAAAATACATCGACTTCCGTACACTGAGAGAAACCACTGCTTATTTAAATAACTCTTAATAATTGTGTCTTGAATATATCCTGAGGCCCTACCATGATCAATTGGCAATGAAAAGCAGGGTAAGTCAATATGACATTTAATAGATGCTATACAGAGTTCAAAATTGCATGACACTTAACTTTTCGTCTCATATTGACCCATTATAAAATCGTTCCAATTTCAAATAATTCCTGAATAAAAAAAAATTATGCCAATGATTTGGTAGATGTTAAGTCGAGATTTTACAAAAATTTAGATTTATTGAGTATAGTTCCAAAGAACATCTTAGAATAAGGTCGTTTATCGCTTAACACTGAACCACCTATCCCTACTCTACGCCTAATAAAGACTGATCATAAATTATGCAACTGTATACTCTATTGTCATTGACCGTAACTTATTGTTGGCTACGCTTCGTTCATTGCACTAAACATACTGACTGCTAAGTCCAATCATCAGCATGTACTGACGACGCGACGCGACGAGATTCGACATACATTTTGGACTTATTTGACCTAACCAACTCGTACATAAAGTACGGTGAGCAAAACAATTAGGCGCTTTGCCCACGGAGCAACTTAAGTTGAGGAAACTATCAACTCTTTAAAAGTTTCCTGTAAAAGTGATACTTGCTATAACGTTTACGGTTGCCGCAACTTTATGGCAATCTGTGAGCAACTTTCTTAGCCGAGTTGCTCAATCTACGCAGCGATCACCGTTAACGGTATAATATTTAACAGTTGCTATTTGCGGCAATTAGGAACTAACTTAGTCATCGATTGCAGCAACTGAAAACTGTTGACGATTGCCGCAATTCGAAACTCGAGTTGCTATGCAGTCCAATTGAAATGTATGTAAACAGCTAGTTGCCAGTTGCTGCAACAGTTGCTCTGTGTGCAAAGCGCTTTATGTATACAGGTAACTTTCGCATTTACATAGTACATTGACCCCGTTTCTGAAACCGAAACTCGGGGATTTGTATTTATTCACAGCTATCTAACAAGATAATTATGTATTCAATTTTTATATCAGAGTATCTAGTATTGGTTTTTAACACATTCGTACACGTATAGTTATGTCAGTTGTTGTCAATAGTTGGCGCTATTTTAGGTTTATAAAACAAATCAAAGTTTGCCATGTAAAAACTCATACTAAAAACTCAGATGCTTGGCTACCATGCATACCTAACTCTTTCACCATTTGTACAATTACAGTGAACTAATTTTTACCTTACAAATTTGATGATAAGGTTGAAAACTAATCAACCGCGATTGTCTCCAGTCCACAATCTCGTGTCGTCTCGTCACACCGCGCCGCCATTTTGTTTCACCTCTACACAGCACGTACCGCTAATTTCGACGCAAACACTAACATTAGTAGGAAGTAATCACGCATACACTACGCCTATCGTTAAGTCCGGACCTCCGTCGAAGCACTTTCTAGAGGTCACTTGTTTCACTGCCCGCTACTAGTATTGTACTGTACTGTGTCTTACCAGGCAGAGAAAGGTTTACCTGGAACAAATTATAGTTATGATTATTTAATATTTAACACTGATAATTTTTACAATTATTCTAAGTTATGAGTGCACATAGTACTGTTATTCCTATTTAGTAATGTAATGAGTTTATTTATTTAAACTTTATGCAACAAAAGTACAAAGGCGGACTTAATGCCTTATGGTGCAACTTCATTAGTCGATAGGGCCCGCATGCGGGGTGCGAGAGATTTTTGGAACGCGTGCTACAGGGCCCGCATTCGGGGAACTGTTTTCATTAGTCGATAAGGTCCGCATGCGGGGTGCGAGAGATTTCTAGCACGCGTGCCACAGGGCCCGCATTCGGGGAACCGTTTTCATTAGTCGATAGGGTCCGCATGCATGACCAATAAAATTGCGCCATTAGGCATTCTCTACCAGTCGACCAAAGGTGCTGAATAGATAACAAAGCAGGTGCATAAAATTGTACATGAGAAAATAATCAAATATGAGATTTAAAAATTATTAAAACCAAATATCTAAATAAGCTGTAACGAGTTGTTACTATGATGTTTTTTTTAAGTAATAACTTTAAATTTTTATTTGCTTGCTGTGTCAATAAAATTGTTAGTCATCTTTTTTTCTTCAAGTTTTAAAAGAGTTAATTTAGACTTTCATGTCCTTTTTTCATACGAAACTACATGCTGGAAGGGGAAACTAGATTTAATATTATTTTTCTGTATATGACGTTCAAGTGCCATTAATGGTGTGCGGGGTACAAGGATGGATTTAAAGAGCTTATTAAATGTTCTTGAATGCACCCAGTCTGTTTGATGTCTGGTAATGCACTGATGTTAAAGTATTAATAAAATAGACACTTAGATACAAGTACAATGAGTGTTGTAAACTGCTGTGTAAGCAGGTGTTCGGTTGCTTAGACCGAACAAATGGTCTTATTGAAACGAATGTTTCGACTTAGAGTTAGGAGTGCGGCGCGCGTACCTAGTCGGAGTCCGTGTCGTCGCGCACGGAGCAGCGCAGCTTGGACAGCGTGCGGCGCGCGGCGGGCGTGTCGTCCTCCTCGTCGGACGAGATCACGATGCGCTGGCGCGGCTTGGAGCCCGTCGCGCCGCGCGTCATGCGCCGCGGCACCGCGCCCGAGCTGTCCGCTGCGGACGGGTACGATTACAAACATACAATACCTGACTAGCATCGAAGAATATGTTTTTCAATCAAATCTATTCTGGAAAGTACACTTCCCCTTAAATCCTGACTAAATTTACTACTATTATAAATGCGAAAAATTAGATGGATGTTTGTTACTCAAATACACCCGAATCGAATCGAAGAATCGAAGACTGATCGGATCTGGATAAAATTTGGAACAGAAATATGAGAATGATCCAACCATTCACATTTATATTCATAATATATCTTTTAGTCACATGCGTTTCGAGTAAAATGATTACCTTTCAATTTTTCAGTCACTAGCGCCACTTTGGAACTTCCTTTAAAACATTAATTCCTCATATTATCCATTCTAGTTAATCCACACATCTATCACAACATTCTCATCTCCGCTACATCTAACAAATATAAGTAAACTTCACAACTCACCGACGACTTCTTTGTGCTTGACCTTGGCCTCTTTCTTGGCCTGTTTCTCCTGCTCCTTCTTCTCAACCTTGGCCTTCTTCAATGCTTGGCACTTCTCTAACGTGGGCTTGCCGTCGAGTCCGGCCGCCACTAATAGGTCCAACATCTTCTGTACACGCTCCTTGTTTTTCGTACAACCTGAAATATGATGATTATTTATTATTAGGTAATTGACACCATTAATCAATAATTCCAAGACATAACTTCTCTAAAGAAACACTTTATTATAGCCCTGAAAACCCGATTAATTTACAATTTACTGTGAAATTAATTTTTTTGTGGATTTTAAATCAATGAAAAAAATTAGTCAATAAGTGACGTCACAATTCGATATTGCCATCCAAAATCTATGGAAGAAACGCGTTTTGACAGGTCATAAAAAGTACGTCAATTGATTGGTAGTGAGAACTAGCCTATTCAAGATGGAGATGATGGCTATAAGGATTATGATAGGCTAGGTATATAAATTTTCTGGAACTGCTAAAATTTTCTTCCACAAAACATACATATACATAACATCACGCCTGTAATCCCCGAAGGGTTAGGCAGAGGTGTACCCATTAGCACACCCACATTTCGCCAGTTATGTTTTTAGTCCCATGTAATAGGGGGCGAGCCTATTGCCATCAACCGGGCACAAATCCAGACTCCGAGGCTGCTACTGAGAAATTCCTGATGGAAAAACCCAATAACACTTTGCCCGACCTGGGAATCGAACCCAAGACCTCATGCACAGCAGTCGCGCTTGCGACCACTAGACCAACGAGGCAGTCTTCCACAAAATTGAAATAAAATTGAATTAAATTTAAATTTAACCCGTCAGAACAATAGAAAATCAATTATGTCTCATTACGTGGTACTTGAGTTAGAGAAGAAGAGTTTTTTGTTTGTTTAGACGCACTTATCTTTGGAAACTAACAGCCGGATTGGAAAAATAATCCATGTACATGATAGTCAGATTCATGACGAATTGTATTGACTATATAACATTACGCTACGACCCACGAGAGCGAAGCAGTAACCAAAGACGGAGGGAGCAGTCATAGGGAACAAAATTAGCTGAAAAAAAATAATTTGATATGAACATACCTTCAACAAGCTTCTTATAGTCGAACCGTATTCCTGCCGCTTTGCAGAACTTCTTCATATCCGTGATCCCGGGCTGACGCAGCTCGGGCGGCACGGGGGGCCGACCACGCTTGCCGCCGGCCCCCGGCGAGGTCCCCGCGGGGGCCTTGGTGGCACCGCTCGGGGGCCCCCCGGATGCGCGCGGACTGTTCTTGGATCCCTTCGGCCTGCCGGGCCCGCGCTTCAGTGGCGTATCCTGTTTGTGATAGGCGCTTATCTCACTCGATACGACTGATTGTGATTTATGGGCGGGGTTTATGTAGATGAAGTATGAATGCTAATTTGCAATGATAGTTAGTTTTCATTAGAAACAATTGGCGAAATAATGTTCGGACGACAGCGCTTTAAGATAAACACTGTGGCATCCTATGCGGTTGTAATAGGAGCGATTTTACAACAAAAAGGTATTGTCTGATGTGCTGGCGACTGTATCAAGATGCAGGATCAATGAACAATGTGACAATGAAATGTGATAACAATTGAAAAAAAAAGCTCTGAATACTTATAATTTGGTAGACAACTGGGTGGCAATTCTAATAACTAATTTCAGTCTCAGTTTGTCAAAAATACTTTTAATATACCTACAATGTTTGACTTTAGCTGAGATGAGATTGCGACTGGATTCAGAACATTTTTAATTAGTAGAATTGACTTTCCGAACATTCAGGCATCAGCTATACATATACAGAGTGAATGTTTTCGATCAGACTTCAAAGAGAATATCGAAACTACGAGAAAATATGTGTCCACAATAATGGTCGACATTAAAAAATAAGGTAATTATTATGAAAAATTCATCCTGTATACCAATATAAATTCGCTGATAGACATAAAATAATGATTATAGTAATTACGTACTTCATCACTTTCTTCAGAGTCGCTGCCAGAAGAACCGGATGAGTCGTCTGATGATGACGAGTCAACCGTTGTTACCTGATGACAAGAATAATGTTTTAAATAAAAGATGTATTCATAGCTAATTTAGACCTTATGGTGCTTAAAAATAAGGTTCACATTTCTATAAGCGAAACAGATTAAACGTTTTATCGAATATGAACGTTATACGAATAAGGTCCGTATTCGTCTAACGCTTTATAGATCTGTTTAAGTGAAGGGTGTACCACGCAGAGGTCCGGCTGCAGTTAACCATTTTGTAGGAATGGTTAACATGTCAAGTATACTATAGTAAGTACCTCATACAGAGAAGCAACGGAGTGTATAATATGCGCGTGCGCACATACACGGGAGGCTTAGAGTGGGCATGGCGGCATGAGAGAGTGTTATACCGTTTGCCGTCACGGCAAATTAGTCACATCATTTATTTCAAGGGTGTACCTCGCTGGTGGCAGGCATGAGTCCCCGCGCCTGCAGCTTGGCGGCAGCAAGCTTGGCGGCCGCGGCCTTCTGCGCCGCGATCTGCGCCGCCTGGCTCGCTAGCTTCTCTCGCTCGGCGTTCGCGTCGTAGTAGTTGAACAGCACCTCCATGGACACAGGGACGTCGCCGAAGTACACCTCGTTGGGTATGTGCGACGAGTCGAGGCAGTCGTCGCTCCATCGCCTTTAGAAAAGTCAAAGTCAAATCACTTTTTGAATTAGACCATTAATAGGCAAAACTACATTGAATTTAGCTGTTCTATCCAAAAGGTGGTTTTGTATGGAGAAAAATGAAAAAGAAACTCCATACTTACTCCTTAAAAATAAAGTAGTATTATAATCATTTGTATACATACATCAATTTAAAAATTATGTAAATATGAAAACAATATATGATAAATAAAAATCACTTTATGAAGTTGAGGACGAGTTTTTACTTTTTGATAAGAGTCGTTTTCACTTATGATGCTATAGTTGAAAAATTTAAATTGCGGTGCTTATCATGTTCTCTCACTCGCTTGCTATTCTGTGCTGATGAAATTTAGTGAGAAGCGCCTTTGTTTGGGCGCCATTAGGGATTTCAATTTGACTTTTAAATTTATAAAATAATGAATTTGAGATTATTTTATTTGACAGCATACTTCATTTTGTTGTAGAACTTGTTTAGCACATCAATACATAGTGTAAGTGACAAAAGACAATTCACAAGACTACTGACCTTCTAAACTGTATGCCTGAGAAGTCCTTCCTGAACGGTCTGATAGCGTACTGGTACCCCGTGGCGCGAGGACGCGGCGGCGGGGCCAGCGAGCGTGGCGCAGGGGCCCGGGGGCCCGGCGGAGAGGGGCCCGGCGCGCGCGGCGCCCCGGGGGCCTTGGGCTTGTTGGTCGAGCCCTTTGGTCGCCCCCTCTTTTTGGTCTGTCCATAGTGACGATTTTATTCTCAATATTTAATGGGTGCAGTGACAATGTACTACGTGTATGATTATATAAAATCTATACTAATATTATAAAGCTAAAACATTGGATTGTTTATTTGTTTGATCGCGCTAATCTCAGGAACTACAAGGGGCCAACCACAAGCTCTTAAAACAGTATTATTATAATATTACTTTGCCTTCCACACTGTTGGATTTTCAACGCTCTGATCAGCGCCGAGAGTTGAAAATGCAACAACAGAAATTACAAAGTAATATTAAAATAATATTGTTATAAGAGATGGCGGTAGGCGCCCTGGACTGATTGGAAAAAGAAACTTCTTGCGTTATTTCGACGCGGAAGAAGCCGCGGGAAAAATCCTAGCACTGTATATACAAACACCATAAATAGCAATAAAAGACTCACTGTGGACGGTCATGAAGAAATACTATGATGGAGCTGATGATGATGATGAAAAAAAAGTTTCAATTAAAGAATTAGTATAAAACTAGTTTACCTCACTGCCCGGTGTTGGCACTTTCCCAGGTATAGAACCTGACTTGGGAAGTTCCGGACTGCTGAACGGTTTCCGGTCTTCTACACTGAAACAACCAAATGACATATTTATTTAATATATGAATATGAATATTTATTTTTATTTTTTTATTATTGCCCATTTTTGTTTTTATTATTTTTGTGTGCACATGATCAGTGTCAAATAAACCTTTATTCTTTCTTTCTTTCTTTATGTATTAGTGTTAAATAGTTATCCATACTAAATGGCCTATGAAGCTGAAATTGGGTAGTTGAAACCATTAAATAATAATTCCAAGACATACCTTCTTAAATAAACACTTTATTTTAGCCCTGAAAATCCGATTAATCTTCAATTTACTGTAAAATTTGTTTTTTTTTTTGTTGGTTTTTAAATCAATAAATAGTAATTTGAGCTGCCAAATAAGTGACGTCATAGTTCAATATTGTTATACAAAATCTATGGGAGAATCGCGTTTTGACAGGTCATAAAAGTACGTCAATTGATTGGTGGTGGCAACTAGCCTATTTCGCAGGTAGGTACTTTATAGATAGCATACGTGAACTAAGAACGGATTTTGCGGCAGGACCAAATTAAGGGGTACTTTACTTCCATGTTAGGGGCCGTCTCCATGAGCAATAATCGCGATGATATTATCATCGTGCTACGTATTTCCACGCATCGCATCGTCGCGATGACTTTGCTGAGAGTGTATAGATTATAGAAATACGTAGCACGACTATAATAACGGCGCGATTGTCTCGCTCGTGGAGACGGCCCCTTAACAAAGTCGGTGGTAAAAGCTAGTAATAAGTAAGTATAGTTACCTCTTGTCACTGAGTGTGGTGGGCTCGGCCGCGCGCTGTAAGTCGCTCGCGCCGCCTTCCGCCGCGCCTTCGGCTTTGCACGCTTCTACAAAACAACGTTAAAATAAACATTTGAACTGGTGGTACTTGGTAATTTCTGTTGGATTTTCAACTTTCGGCGCTGAGCTGAACGTTGACAATCTAACAACAGAAATTACAAAGTAATATTATAATACAAAGTATTGTTTTAAGAGTCGGCGGTAGGGCCCCCCCCAGTTCATCTTAATAACTTTAACCATAGATTCAGTAGATGACTCTAGATCCCGCAGCGTTAAAAGATTTTGTTCTCTTCCCTCACTCCCATAGTCCGCCTTATCTGACACAAGAACACCTGATTAACAAAAAGATAAATATTCACTTACCGGCTGGTTTATCCATCAACTTATTTTCAACTCCGATGATTGGATGACCGTCATCTGGAAATAGCCAGATTCATTTGGAATAGTAACATCACGCTACGACCCTCGGATGAGGGGCAGTAACCAAAAACATAATTTAAAGTGAGTGAAATAATACAACGCGGACGAAATCGCTGGCAAATGCTAGTTAATCAAAATCTTGGCTGCTGTATGCATTGACTCTGAGCCCTAAGCCCATGGTAAACGAAGGTTATGTATAAGGGATTGCACGGGTGCAATATAGATACATAAACCTTCTTCTTAAACCACTCTATCTATTGGTGAAAACCGCATCAAAATCCATTGCGTTTAACCGTCGAGTGTCAATTGCGCGTTTATCTATGCGCTTATGTACCTATGCGGTGGCATGCGCCACTTAATAGCAGCACAAGCAGTGATTCCCGAAATGGTCCAGGTGTACCCCTAGGGGTACGGAAGACTAGGAGCGGTCTACGATAGCGTGAAAAAAAAATGGAGTTCAATTTTCAAGTTGTAAGTTCACGATAATTTATCTGGTTACGATAGTGGCTGTTGGTTTCACTTTACATAACAATGCATGTGGACAGTTAAAAAAGTACTCAAAAAATTAGGGGAGCAAAAAAAATCTGCAGTTTTAGGAATATGATGTAAATGTAGCAGCAAGGGATCAATCAGGAAAATTTTGAAAGTGGTCTCTACAAGAAAAAAAGGTTGGGAAACTCAAATTTAATCGTCGAGACAGCAGATAGCGACTTTGTTTTATACTATGTACAGATATTACATACCTTTACTTTGCAGATCTGCTGGTTTTTGTGAGACGTCCATGCATACAGATTTTTGGCCGACATCTAAAAATAAATAAGTTAATTTATCAACTATCAGGCAAATTAAGTTGTTTTGAATATTACTAATATTATAAAGCTGAAGAGTTTGTTTGTTTGAATGCGATAATCTCAGGAACTGCTGGTCCGATTTGCTGTTTTTCTTCATATTATAGCTTTATGAGGAAGGTAGTTTCAGAGATAAACAAGTTTAAACAAACAAAAAGTATCTTCAGGTTTATTTTATTAGTATAAAATATAGCAAGAGTGGGTATAGAAATGAGTTTCAACTATTTGTCTCTCTCATGCATACATAGAGTGAGTGAGAGGCACATACAAATGTTTAGTTTATAAAATATTCATACCAATGGGTTTATCCTGTCTGTGTACATCTTCAGGTTTGAATATATCTGTCTTAATCTTTATTTTGGGTTGATCTAGATCCCCGCCCTGCAACAACAAGTCAATAAATTTAATTATTTGATCAAATTAAAAGAGGATTAGTATTCAGTACAACGGAACCCTTATAATGTGAAAGGTTAATGACTCTTTGATTGAAAGTGTTTGGGTCTAAGGCATTCAAGTCATTGAAAATTACCCCTTAACATCAATGACATAAAGTGCAAAATGGTCATGTTAATGGTTCTAGGATAATTATGTCACATAATCAAGATTCCATTGTAGTTGTAAAATATGATATTCAAATATTAACCAAAGTACTGGGAATGTGGACAGTGAACTCTCTCTGCCGTGCCTGAAGAGCCTGATTGAACATATACACACATTAATAAAATACACATAAAGAAATAAAGACAAAGACAAAAGCAAAGAAAACTTTTTAGATAAAGAATTGTTTATGGTTAGACTATTATTATAATTATATTGGTCTGTCAACCTAATAGCTTGTTAGACCTCAAACAATATTAAAAAAATACATTACAAATGTTTAAATAAAATTTTGTTGCCACAACAAAAAATCAAAGTGTTGCCATATACAAATAGTACAAATACAAAAATATCTAAAAAATTGTGTAAGATGTAGTAAACAACTAGAATTATTTTTAATAATTGCCCCACACCTGTATTCCTCAAGTATGTTCATTGAAGACTGAAATCATGCATGCACTAACACCTAGACCTCAAAGCAACAAATTGATAAGAAATAAGCCAACATTCATATATTATACTTACCAGCATCTCATTCTCAGGATGAGGTCTTTTTTGAGCATCCGTTGGTTCAAGTTTGATCTCAGACTTTAGCTGCTTCACATCTAGAGGCTTCTGGGTGTCAAGCGGAGGCAGCAGGTGTGGTTGCGGAGGCCAGGCCGGCTTATGCACCCCCACGTCTCCATAACCTTGAACTGATGGAGTGCAGTCAAGTCACAATATAACACACACAAAAAAAAAAATTAATTGTAATTATAAAAGTTTTGTACTTAGTAGAGCTTCAATTTGAAAGACATTAACAGAGAGAAAAAAGGTTTATAATTATTTGGTTATTTTTCAAATCACAGAATAAAAAGAAATTATGTTTATTCTAAAAATCTGAATAAGAACTATAAATCTAATTAATAATAATTACTGTCCTTAAACATTACCTACTTTTAAGCAGATTTTTAAAAAATAAAACAGGTTTCTTATTAAAATTTATCTGTCAACAATCTTTAAAATCTGTCAAAAATAAACATACAAAAATGACCTCTATTTTCTATCACACAAAATCTATTATTGTCTACAAGCTTACAATGTTTTGCTATATTTTTTTTAGATTAAAAATATTATGAAAAAATATTGACATGCTACTCACCCATATGGGACTGTGGCATATGCAACTGCGCCTGTGGCGGCTGTTGTGGCGGGAAACTCTGGTGATGCGGGTAATTCTGGTGCGCAGGAGGCGCGTAAGACAGATTCTGAGGGGCATAGCCCCCTGGGGGTGGAGGCCCGTAAGGTGAAAACGCTTCCGGCGGCGGATAATGAGTGTTATACGCACCAGCATACGGCTGGTAAGGAATTTGGTGGCCATTATCTACAACAATGAAAACAACGTTTAACTTCCGTAATATAACCAAAATCCTACATGTTTCGCGCTCAAATATCACTTACCTATGTAATTTAGCGGCAAACCGTTCCCCTGGACAACACCGTGGCCCGGTTCGCCCTCCATTCGCAATCGCTTCTGATTCATGGCTCTTTCGGCTTCATAATTCATCTTGGTAACTAAAAACAACAACCACTTACAATAGCACAGTACACGATTGCAATAAAACTCATTTCTACATCGATATCGCAACTATACAACGCATATTAAACATTCTCGCGTTAATTGTGACGGACGCCAACCGGACGCCAGCACAAAACACAGGTTATAAGCTTAGCAAAAGCAAACACAAGCGTACCTTTGTTGGTCAATGATTGTTATTGATTTTAGTTTATAGACGCACTTAGAGCATTCCCCGCGATGATTTGGTACATAATAGAGCACTATAACGAGTCAAAATAACTGTTGCATACAAAATATGCATCAAATTATCGGCCTAATGACAGTAAAATTAGAAAAAAAACACAAGTGAAGCGGAGTTCAAGTATTTTTTTTCTCATTCTTTTGTGGTTGGTTTTTGGTTGTAGCAACATTATTGTTTTACTTTTATTCTTGTTTTAAAAGAGATTGTTACGATTTCCATCCTTTGCTGTGTTCTTCTTCAAAATATCGGTTATCCTAAATCTTTAATCAAAAGTATGCCATTTTTATTAATGTTTTGTGTCCCAATTTGTAAAAGTTTGATTGAGAACTATGCTGAAAATGCCAATAACTTACTATGGAACGTGGTTCAAAAGAAAAGAATTTATTAAACACACAAGACTTTTTGTAACAGCAACACTAACTTAAATTTGATTTGGATAACTTGCCATTTTTTGAAAATTATTTCTATTACAGTATGATTTTATAAAACAAGGGTTAGCCAATTTAGTCATGTAATGCATATTACATAACTTAAGTTATTTATAAAATAGAATAACCGATTCATATCGCGGCCCTTTAACTGAGAATATTTGTCCTGTTCAGTTAATTGATAGATTTTTAAATGATTTTAGTATTTTATTTAAAGTTTTTATTGGCATTTCACCCCTCGCCTTCGCTTCTTCCCTCCTCCTCCCGCCCGCCCGCACACTTAACTATTTTTGCGTCAAAGCGTTAAATGGAGTGCAGTTGAGAGTCGCGGATTTTGTGTTGTGTTTCAACTTTCAAAGTTTTTTCTATGTGGTAGCAGCATTTGCACTGTGATATCCAACAATAACAACTATTGTAATTTTGACTTTAGTGGGTTTTTATATTTAAGGTAACTTATACACTATAAATTATTTCACCACAATTTGGTTCAAGTTATCACGTTTTTTTAAGTTTACTATATCTTTACGTTAATTTTATGTTATCTACAATATCACGAAAAACGATGATCGATGGATTCTGACGATTTATAACTAGTAACTCGAGTTTTAATTCAGTTTTTTTTTTATCAAATTCGTAACTTTTCATGTTGCCGTTGTCTGGTACTTACGATTGAAGCGTTCGGGGTAAAAAAAATTGACAAAAACCTACCCAAATATTTTGATGAAAATCTGTCACACTCACCGATTAAGTTTATTTAGTGAGCAAATATTGTTTGATATGAAATTAATTTTGAAAAGTTTTAGCTTGGAAGGTAGAAATACCAAAAATGCCTATAGGTTATTCTTTCGATCACAACTTACTGAAATAGTAGGGCTGTAATAAATTACCGACGCCGGGTAAAAACTGCAAAAGACCCCGGACTATTTTTTTTTCCGAACCCTGGGGCTTCGTTCGTCGGCCGTCATCGGCTATTTTGCTGCGCCAGAGTTAGTTTGGATGTGGTTTTGCGAACGAATTTCTTCGAATTCGCCCAAACGCTCTAAAACTAGGACAACATCCAGGGGATTTAGCAACCCTATGTAAGAGACCAATAGAGCCTTCAAAAGGTGTGCTTAATGATTCAAGATTGGTAGTAAGAAATCTAATTAATGAAATAACAAGATCATTTCACTAAGTTAGTTCTTACAATCCAACTTTAGGAACAAAATAGGGTCTGTAAACAATCAACTTTTGAAAATGGAAGCCTTTCCATAAAGTATTCCTTTCTAAATTCAAAAAGTGGTAGATTAGTAGGTTATTGACATTATTAGCCGTGACATCATCATAATTCTTATCATTTACCTGTTTTGAAAAATGGACTCTACTCCGGATTGTGAAAGCATGTTTTATAATATTATCTGTTGCTTGAGTTAGCCATGATTTTAGTAATCAGATTATTACTGATAAGAGTTTTCAAATTAGGGTTCTCCTACTCTGGTGCTCATCTCTTCCATGACGTAAATAGCCAATGATAACAGTATCAGATATTACTTAATAGTTATATTTGAAATAAAGAATGATGAGTCATTTATTTTTAGTTACTATTTAGACATCAATAACATCTAAAATGTAAGTCAAAGTATTCAATAGTAAGATTTTTTGTGCATTACAGGTCTTACAGATTTTATAGTACTTAATTCAAAAATCTACTTTTTTTTGCTATTAATTTAACAATATTAGTAATTAATTGAAACATTTTATACATTACAATTTGATAAAAATAAAAGTTTAAAGTAAATTATGTAAGTAAAATGTATTATGCAATCATGGAATTTTCTTATGAAATAGGAAAATTATGTTAAGAGTTAGGATATAATTAGGAACTTAATTCTCTCCTAAATTTCTTAATTTAGAGTAAGCTTAGAAAAATGTTCTATTGAGGAATTTATCAATGAAATTGTAGTTTCTTCTTGTTTTCATTGGATCCATGTTTCTGCTTCAGCTTTGACTCCAACTATAGTGAAAATTTCAACAACTTACCAAATGTAAATGAGCCTTTTGATGAAAGATCTATACTATAAAACAACCAACACTAAATAACTAATCTATCAACACACAGCTCCAACCACAGCGTGGATTGTGCTGAAATTTTGCATGCAGATAGTAATTATGACGTAGGCAAGCACTAAGTAAGGATTTTCCCCAACCACCGCTAAGGGGATAAAACAAGGTCCAAATTTGTATGGAGAGTTTTATAGAGTAACGTTACCCCGAATTTAACGCAAACAAAGCTGCAGGCAAAAACTAGTTTGTTATAAGAGTGTTACGCAATACAACACATAATTTTTTGCATGCATTTTTCCTCATGTAGATAAGCCTAGAATATAAACTATGTTGTGTACATTGTGCATTAAACAAATAAATTAAACGTACTTGTACTTCTTTTAATGTTATCTGATTTCTATTTGTTCTAGAAATAATCATGAATGACTCCCAAAAGTATTGTGAACTGGACTACCATAACTCGTTGGATGAACAGTCGTTGATGTAAGTATTCTTGGTTTAATACTCTTAAGTGTAATACCAAAGGGTACTCTTAGTGTAATATTACATAGTTACTGTGTCATGGAGGTGAGATCGCATCATATAAATACTGGTATTCAGCTGCAAACGGGTAGACTGGAAGGTAAACCCAACATAGTCAGGAAAAGACTAAGCAGATTGAGTGTACAGTGGGTCGAAACCTGCTGGGGGAGCGCTGAATGCTGAAGCGAATCCCGCACTCCCGGCCATAGGCAGAGTTGGAACACTGCCGTGGTATTAGCCGGTAAGAGTCCTAAATGCTCCTGAGTAATGCTCCTGATTCACCCCTTTTTTTTTGTTTTTTTTTAGGTGGTAAAAATGTACATCAAATTACTCCTTCCGCCCTGGGTGAGGCGGAAGGGACTGTCAGACTTTTACTGACTAAAACCACCCTGTTCCTTCTGTTTCCCTTTGCGTTCCGGGCCCACGGTATCCTGTTAAGACGTCCCGCATCCCCGGCACTCCGTCAGCCCTTCGACGGAAAAATTCCATGACGATTTCCAGACACGAAAAGAAAAAAAATTTTAAGCCAGATTATATGCCACTTAATTTTGTTTACAAGAAAGTCTAATTTGTTTACTTTTTCAGAGATATTGGTAACTGTCTGCTCCCTCTAGAAGGTCACCCGCGACCATTTTATCCATCCCCGGCTTCAGAGACCATGGACATTGCTCTCCAACCAACCACACCAACTGAATTCCCAGATTCAAAGTCTATAGACATTATCTGTCAACCAAGCATGGGATCAGAATTTCCTGTAAGTATTTTTAAATTACCTAGGAATATTTCATAAACATACTCTGGGCTGCTTTGTTGGTCTAGTGGTCGCAAAGCGCGACTACTGAGAAGAGGTCTTAAGTTCGATTCCCAGGTTGAGCAGTGTTATTTGGTTTTTCCATCAGGAAGTCTTTAGTAGCAGCTTCAGAGTCTGGATTTCAGCTCAGTTGATGGCAATAGGCTCGCCCCCTATTACATGGGACTTAAACTATAAAATGCGAAATGTGGGTATACTAATGCGTACCTATACCTCTGCCTAAGGATTACAGGCGTGATATTATATTATGTTTACGTATTCTTGTATAGTTGGTCTTAACTGCTTTCCATTTTACTCCGTGCGAACTCTTCAAGTGGGTTGCCTGTTACTCCTATAATGATTCCATTTAACCCGTTAGGTGCCACGTCAGGCACATGTGGTTTGACCTTCAACATTTTTGATCCGGCAATGAATGTGTTAATAAAGAATATTTTATTTTTGTTCAGTTCTCACCCCGGGGCCCCCCAGAAAGGGCCACCTTCCCGGGATCATTAAATTTCCAAGTGGAAATAAACAGCAATGATGTTCGCAAGAAAACATTTTTGGTAAGTGATCCCTTGAAATGATGGCCGTCTTGTAATGTATTGATGAAAACACGCAAGAGTTTAAGGTGTGTATTGAATAATTTGAATATTAGTAATGCAATGCATAACGTTGGGAGTGTGTACTACAATAATCTATAGTTATTCTTTAACTTATTTAGTTTGTATGAAATGCCGTGGATACGGCGTAAGAGCTTGTAATCTGACATAGTTTGAGTGGAACAAGAAGTCCAGGTTATCTCAGAGGCCCTCGAGGCGGTTTAGAAACTATGACACTAGGGTGTGTGAGGTCGTAAAGTCGTAATACATCACTGCCCACACAATAAAGAAGAAAGAATAAGCTTGTAATCTGTAAAAAAGGTCATTAACTGAAATGGTTTGCCGCACCATTACAATATATACGAAATCCTGACAGCAAAACGTCGGGCAGTAGCCCTCTAGACACCCTTCTAGTTGGAGGATCCTCCCTTTTCAATGGAGGATGGGAAATTTTACACCCTGTTTCTCTTACCTTTAAAAACCTAAGATGGCGGGATCCGACTATGATTTATACTATGTAAAGATATAGGTAGTGCCTATCACACAATTTGATGATTCTTTCTTTGTCTTCAGTACTCACACCGGCTGTGTTGCATCTACGTGGACATGAAGTGTAACTTCAGCGTGCAGTTCAACTGGGACTATCTGATGGCGCCCCACATGTTTGTGAGGTCCACTGTAGTTTTCTCAGACGAGACACAAGCTGAGAAACGTGTGGAACGGTGTGTGCAGCATACGGTTGAAAGTTCTGCTGCCTGTGAGTGATACAGAGTATTCTTTTCCTAATTTATTTGTGTGGTCTCCTTCCATACATCTCTTAGCCATCATCTAAACATTCTATTAGCTATATTTAATCTATAACATTTAAAAAATATAAGTTCAGGTTGCCTTACAATGTTTTTCCTTCTGTCAATGATGTTTAAGACAAACTTAGAGAGTACACATGATACAAAAAAGTCACGTTGATACTCACAATTTAAGCAATACCCTCATTTCAGGCACTAAAAGAGAAATTGTCAAAAACGTCCTCCATTCTTCCCGAGAGATCGGCACCCAGGGCGTCTATTACTGCGGGAATGTAGACATGGCCGACTCTTGGTATTCAGTGCTGGTGGAATTTATGAGGAGCAGCCCGGACCCATGCTCGCACGCTTACCAGTTCTCCTGCAAGAACTCTTGCGCCACAGGCATCAACAGAAGAGCTATTGCCATCATTTTTACGCTGGAAGACAAGGCGTGAGTATTTCTATGATTGTCCGACTTACTATCTCATAAACACTGTTCATGGTTGACTATTTATGAAACTAAATTTACCCGTTGACTGCGGGCGAACATTCGATACGCCAAGTCCGTAGTGCGGCTGGCTACACAGTCCGTGTGTTCACCGTAGAAAAACACATACGGTTGCGTGTGTGCCGCACTTGCGTTTTTTATTAGAAACACAACGGGTGTTTCCCGCAGTCAAAGGTTTGAGAGATTATGCCACTTTCAGGGCTTTGTTTTTCGAAATTAATGAAACATCCTATACAATAACTAAGATACATAGGTCTAAAAAGTTGTTGAGAACATTTTCGAAATAAAAATCTCTGTTTCTATGGAAAACTCGGTCGCCATTTTTCGAAAATGTTCTCAAGTAACTTTTTAGACTTGATTATTTACAATTTTTTGAAAATGCTGTCAAGTAATTTTTTAGACTTGATTATTTACGTAAGAGTCATGAAAAAATAGCCAAAAATAGTAGGTAGATATAATTAAAATTATTTTAATCGCAACTTTAAAATTGTGTGAAAAACAAAATATCAACCTGCAAACAGAAATTCTAGTTTCACCTTCTTTTGTCGATTTTCCACTAGCGGGGTCATCTACGGTCGTCAGAAGGTAGGCGCCAGGGTATGTGCGTGTCCACGACGCGACATGCACAAGGACGAGCTGGCAGAGGGAGTCTACAAGAGTGGCAAGAAACGGATCCCTTCAAACCAAATTGAACAGCCCATAACCAAAAAGATTAAAGTCGAGAATCTCATGGAGTTTGATGACGCAGTACTTACGCTGCCTCCGGTAAGTCAACTAGTAATAAGTAATAATAATACCAGCCTATTTAAGTCCCCCTGTAAGGCAACGACCTCTTCTCATATGGAGATAGCATGAGTATCACCACACTTGCTCAAGGCTGATTATTTCAGACTCATCAGGTTTTCCCTACTGTTTCTTTTTTCACCGATATCAGTGATTTCCAAGAAAAAATAAGAAAGTAAGCACTAGTACACCTGAGTAGATATGTCATCTTTGCCAGCCTGTTTTTCATAAGTGAAGAATAGTAAAGACTTTTAATTGGCTGTCAGTTACACCTACAATTTTATATTCTTTTTTGTGTAGCTGTTAGTCTTAAATAGATCATAAATATATAAATTATTTGGAGTAAATGTTATAAAAAATCATTCCTTGCTCACAGTTAAAAATCGTCGGTTCAAGAGCAACATTATGCGGCCTCAAAATTATGTTAGAAATGATGGAGCTGGCAGTTGAATGCCAGAGGAACGACCCAGAAGTCGCTCGCCTTCACGAGAAGCCCATTGCTGACCTCAAAGAAGCAATCAAGAAGTTGGAGAAAGCCAAAACACCGTTGCAGTAATATTTGTACCTTTTAGTTCTTAGTCTTAGTTACTTTACACTTACCGTATGTAAGTGTTGACTATTTTTTATTATGTTTTGATTTTTGATATGCCCAGTTTTAGTTGACATTTCTTATTTTGATATAATCATGACTTTTTTTTTAACTTTACAAGTACAAGCAGTGCCTTATAGCAGTAAAATAGACTATAATTTCGTACTTAGTTATTTCTTGTTTGCCTGCAAACTTAATTATTTTGCCGATTGTACTGTACTTTAAACATTCTTGTAAGATTATTTGTATTGTTTTGTAAGAGAAATTATCTACTTATTAGAAAAGTGTATTGACAATAAAAAAAAGTATAGAGTAAATAGCAAAACTTTTTGTATTAGTCTATACAAAAAAGAGTGAATATACGACATGAATACTTTAACTGAAAACCTCATCAATCAATCTCATGTTAGCATGAGAGTTACAATTTTTCTTGAATCAAATAACAGGCACTGCTTCCTCAGTTACCTCAAAAACGTTTAATAGTTCGGTCCCACCCTATCTTAAGATGTATTCGTAAGAGTTGAAACAGAATCGCTTGATGCAATGTCTCGCGAGTTTACAGAGTCGATGAGTTGAGACAAGTTGATAAATCTTACCAGTTATCCCGGCCCAAAGCTAAACTTTATTTTTAATGTTATGTACATGTTCACACAGCAATACACAGCTTGTGTAGGATTTAGCTGCCCACCGAATATGCAGCACAATTAATAATTTCAAAATGTAATATTATGTTTCAATTTAATTTTATGATTGATATCTTTTGTTTTTAAATGCTGCTTAAAGGTCTTCCCACGTTTATCGACGCGGAATCGGCTTAAGCCGAGTGCGTATCACCACTCTCTCTATCAGCTGTTGCGATGGATGTTGACAAATCGTTTCGCCGTCGGCCGGCGTCGCGACGCGTCGTCCGAGCCGAGCCGATGCGAATGGTATTAGTAACACTCTTATTACGTAGACATAAAGGCTTTTTTTAACGGTATTAGCCGATTCCGCGTCGATAAATGTGAGGAGACCCTAAACCTGATATGATAGTTTATTTGCACAACTTAATTACAATAAGAAAATCATGCTATTTTATGTTTGAAAAAATGCACAAATGTAACGATCAAATAGCACCATCTCATTGGCTTTAAAAAAGACTGATATAATATTTTAATTCAATATTGGTGGTGGACTTTGGTAACAACAAAATTGCTACAAATTTTAATATTTTTATATAATCATTGTTTTTTCATCAGTAACATAAATAATTTTGTAAGAATATACTTTGCAAACAAGTAGGTTCTAAGATCTTTAAAAATGCCAATAGATTTTTACTTTCATGTTGAAAAATGGGCCCAGGGTTCATACAAAAATACCCATGGTCCTTGTGTTAGTCAAATACAAAAAATCGTGGAGACGCGCGTCTCCAAGCTTTTATATTTGCACGCGTTCACTAATCAATTCGACGCTTCACCTCTGCGCCAATGTGAATAGAGCCAGTGATACTTATTTATGTTACAAACTATTCATTTAAAAATAAGTATGGTAAAATAAGTTGAAAAAAAAACCTTAAAAAATCATAAAAAAATGTGAGATACACTTACTGTTTTAAATTTTACTTAATTTTGCAGTTACAATATTTTTTGTTTTTAGAATATAATGTTAGTTGAAGCTAGAAAATAAGTAAACCATGCTGTTTGTATTTTATAAGTACTTACATTGTATTAATATTATTGGTATATAAGTATGGAGATATATTTTTATATATATTTTTTTTTTAAAGCAGTTAAATATCACTTCTGTGTTTGAAATTAACTGTTGATTTCTTATCCGAATGGATTTTATTTGTCTGTCTTCCACTTAGGACAATGAAGTTATAAGGGTTTAATAATACTTCGAAATATTTATCTTTACTTCAAGTTAGGGTTGTAATAGAGGCCTAAATGAGGTGAAAGTGGAAAAAAGGTTAATTCATGAATTTTAAAGAAATAGAAAATCAAAAAGGTTTTATTTAAAATAGGCATTTACGGAGTCGAAGACGAAGTTCCGTTACAATCCTACTTAAAATATAATATGTATCTTATACATCCACATTTTCCACACCCTAATGTGAAATTATTTGAGAATTTAATTGGTAAATTGTTACAATTATTATAAAGTGCACTTACTAATTGTATAATTATGCGTTATGTATAGAATCTGTGCAATTTATGTATAGGTGCTATCACTGTTATAAAAATTGTTATAGATTTAAATACATTACCATCTATTTGTAAGATTCATTGTGGTTAAATTTTTGTTCAAGTAATTATACTGATTCAATTTATATACCGCGAGGGATAAATTTTGGATAAACATAGTACAATACACGTTGTATTGATAGATTAAGAAATAGTTTTATATTTTTAGTTAAATAGGCAATAATTTTAAGATTTGAGTATTTTTATAATTTCATTTTTAAATAATTATGTAATTTAAAATATATTATGGACAATTGTACCTAATATGTTTCAAATTAGCCGCCTTCTATTATTGAAATACAAAGACAAATAAATGAAAAGGTTTCGTAAAAATTCTTGTGTTTTTCTTCTTATCACACTCACTGCATTGCCTTTGTTGGCTTGGTATTCTACCGATACCCCTACGCCTGCCCTACCCAACCCCTACCCTTGAGCCCGATTTTTCTGTTTTTTTTTTGGTATTCTGCTATTCAGGACAGAGACAAATACAACAAATGGTTTTTCCATGAAAACTGATCCAGAGTTAGTGTCCAAACAAAACTGACTTTGTTTTATATGCTGCTTGAGTGCATGAGTAAACCCTTCATTTTCTGATACCCTAGTACTTTTTCCGATAAACCCAGAACGTTGACCTTTCTTCCACTCTGACTAAAAATTTATTTCTACTGCCATAGAGATATATATACCTTTTTTATGACACCCTAGTACTTTTTTCTTTGGTAATCGTAAATTGGTTGTAATAACCCCGAATTATCAATAATCGATTTTATGACACCCTAGTTGAACCTGGTCCATCTGCGCTCAAAACTCACAAAATGTTTTAAGTAATGAAATTTAAAATTCGAACATTATTCGAAAGACCCTTCATTTTCTGATACCCTAGTACTTTTTTCGATAAACCCAGAACGTTGACCTTTCTTCCACTCTGACTAAAAACTTATTTCTACTGCCATAGAGAGATATATACCTTTTTTATGACACCCTAGTACTTTTTTCTTGGGTAATCGGAAATTGGTTGTAATAGCCTCGAATTATCGATCGATCGATTATTGAAGCTGGTCCATCGGCACTCAAAACTCACAAAATGTATATAGGTAACTAGCTTTCGCCCGCGGCTTCGCTCACGTTAATTTAGGATTTGCTAATCAATTCGGGTTGTACTCTGCTTGAGTGAACCCTTCATTTTCTGAGACCCTAGTACTTTTTTTGATAAACCCAGAATGTTGACCTTTCCACTCTAACTAAAACTTCTTATTTCTACTACCTACCATAGAGATACACCTTTTTTATGACACCCTAGTACTTTTTTCTTGGGTAATCGTAAATTGGTTGTAATTAACCACGAATTATCAATAATCGATTTCATGACACCCTAGTTTAAACTGGTCCATCGACACTCAAAACTCACAAAATGTATTAGTTACTTTAAATTAAAAATTCGAACATGATTCGAAAGACATGTGGCGCCATCTATGACCATAAGAAGGTTATTGTGATTTCCCTCGGGAACAGTACTTTTTTTCGGGATGAAAGGTAACCTATGTCCGTTCCTGTACACCTAGCAATGTACATACATAACATCAAGCCTGTAATTCCCGAAGGGTTAGGCAGAGGTGTACCCATTAGTACACCCACATTTCGCCAGTTATGTTTTTAGTCCCATGTAATAGGGGGCGAGCCTATTGCCATCAACCGGGCACAAATCCAGACTCCAAGGCTGCTACTGAGAAATTCCTGATGGAAAAACCCAATAACACTTTGCCCGACCTGGGAATCGAACCCAAGACCTCATGCACAGCAGTCGCGCTTGCGACCACTAGACCAACGAGGCAATCAACGACCTAGCAATGTATATGCAAAATTTTAAGTCAGTCAATCATTTACTTCTATTATGCAATTAGAAGGCACTTGTTTAAAGGTGTGAGAAAAATTGAATTAAATCTATATGCCCCTACCCAAAGGTAGTTTCATATGGGGAAGAATGGACAAAGGCTCCATACCATTGTATTACAGAACAAGCACAATTTTGTCAGCCCATGATAAAATGCTGAGTCAACAGATCAAGAATTTTGTGCTATTTATTTATTTTGTACCTTACTACTATTATAACTGGGAAAGTTTTGATGAATGGATGTTTGTTACTCAAACATGCCAGAAGGGCTGAATGGATCTGGATGCAATTTGGCAAAGAGATAGATTTATGATCTACAGTTTTCATGGGATGCATACAGAAGCTAGTGTGCAAATAAAACATGGAACATTATTTAATAATATAATTTATATTAAAATGAAAATGTCCTTATCATAAGTATTTACAACAGTTTTAAATGTCCAGTAACTTTGTCAATAACACTTTTAGGTGCGGGACCAATGCCTAGTACTGTGATGGAATTAGGAGCGATCTGTGTCCTACCAGCATCCCTAATTAAGGATGTTACCAACCCCATCTTCTTTGCATTATCACAGATTTGTTTAATTTCATCTACGGAATCTGTTTTAAGTGCTACTTTGGCTTGACCAGTGTATTGCCAATGCTGGAGTGCTTCTGGGTCTTTGTGCTGAGATTTCTCGAAGGCTCCGACAGCTGCGTGACAACATTGTGCTGCAATCTTTCCTTTACTCATGTTGAGGTCAGTCCGTACTACCAGTACTAGTTTGAATTCTTCCGCTGAGTTATACTGTAACAAAAAGTGTGTTTTTTAAAACTATTTGCAAGACTTCGGTTCATAAATTAAATATACTAGTTTTATAGACTTGATCAACCATTGTTACATGACTCTTGCAATAGCTGATGCAATTTTTCATGTCAGTCATTTTTTGAATTTCTACATTTGGTGGCTAAAATGTGAATATTAAACAGCTGCTAGTAATGTAGTTACACGATTAATAGAGGACAAGAAACTAAAAAAGCGTGGAACACTTAACATTTATATTATTGTTTAATATGAAATAATTAAGTAATACAAACTCAACAATGATGGAAAATTAAAGAAGATTATGCTTACCTTCATTAAAACTTTGGAGGCCTTAGAGCTGGCTGTAAAGTATTTTCTAAATGCAAATAACGAGAGGCCGATACAAAGCCCACAACCTACACCCGTTAGGAATGAGATATGCTCCATTTTCCGTTGAGTTGAAATGATTGTTTTTTAAAATTAACTTTTATTTATCCTGCTCTTACTTAGTTCTTTAAAACTGTAGTAATACAATTTCAACAATTTGTATCATAACCTAAAAGACCCCTCAGAGAAGAGATCACAAACGTACACACCAGTTTCGATAATCGACTGAAATTGACAGAAGTAAAAGAAAACCATTATACCATTCCATCAAAAGTGACATTGACACTGACCACAGATAATACACTCTATGACAGGTAGCACAAACTCTTATGTGCAGCTATTTTTGTGTTCTGTTGTACTTTTTACACTATGGTTGTAGCAGTAACAGAAAGAGACAATAACATACGTCTTCAACCTGCTAGAAAGAGACTTCCTCTACTTGATGTATTGATATGAAAATATTTTGAATGGAACGTGGCACATAATTATATGTTATTTTTATTTTAAGCTTGGACGCTACATAAAAAATCCTTTTGTTATATTCAATATATTTTTTAGCTTATTTGCATAACCATATTAAAAACCACACTTCGATATAACATAGTTTATTATAGTTTAGTTTACTTTTTGATCCCACTAGTAGATATTATTGCTAGGCAACGAACAATAATAAGATAATTGGAGATTTACGCGTGATCTCGCAAGCAACCAAAACTTTTGAATTTGTTTTAGAGATTGAAATATTATAAAAACTTTAATAATCATGGGTAAAAGCAAGGATTTGGCGCCCATTGCCATCCCTCATGGCCCACCTGTGGAGTGCACGGTGGAGTATTTCAAATCCATGATGGAAAGTAAAACCATGATCAAGTGAGTGGTCATTTCATATCTGAGGTGTCCCTGGTTTCCCTATCAGCAAGTCACAGGCAGGTCTCACATCTCTTATCTGTCGTACGACCATGTCTAAAAAAGTTGTGATGGTTCATTCATTCTCATAGGGGCCAATGGGAAATAACTGTTGCACAACTTTTGTAACTCGTTCACAAATCCATTTGACTGCCCCGGTGGCCTCGTAGTCGTAAGCGCAACTGTTGTGGGGTCCTGGTTTTGATTCCCAGGTCAAGCAAAAAGTGTAATTGAGTTTTTCAAACTAGTTCATTTACGATAGCAATCATTCATCACCATTCCGTCTGTTACTTTAATATATTTAATGCTTTTCTAGAAAATATCCAGTATGGGATATCGCACGGCCGACTCCTCAGGTTCTGATGGAGCAAGCTCGTCGCGACCTGATGGAGGAAGATGTGAAGTTAGCGCTAAAGAGAGAAGAAGAGAAACAGAACAGAATGATCATGGATGCCAAGTGGGATGAGTTGCGGAAGAAAGAGATCCTGCTTAAAGAGTCTTTTATCAGCTTTAATAAGGTAATTAGGGATGTTACGATTCCGAAAGGTCGGAACTTCCCATTGATTTTAAACCGGCTCCGACACTTTTGAATCGAAAGTTGTAACAAAGATCTAAACGTAGAGTGATCGCGGTTTGGCGTACAAGATTTTGCTTTATTGCTATATTAATAAGTTTATTATATTGATTTATTACTGTATTCTGTAGTTTCTGCCTACACCCATGGGAAAAAGGCGTTTATGTATATACATACGTAAACATACGTAAATGTATTAAACGCTTCATCCTAAACCCCCATTAAACCTGTAATTTAAATCATTTGTGTCCGCGTCCGACTCCCACTCCGACTCGGACTCCGACTTCGACTCCGCTGTAACCACCTCCGTAACATCCCTATTATAATAGCTTACAGGTTTCAGACCTGAGTTTGCACTTACTAACGGTACAGTACAGAAACTCCGGTCCCAAAATTGCTATTTTTAGCTACATCTAAAATAAATAAATAAATAAAAATAAAATAAATAAATATCTTGGGACAACTCACACACGGCTATCTGATCCCAAGCTAAGCAGCGCTTGTGTTATGGTAACCAGATAACTGATATACATACTTATATAATTTATAAATACATACATATTATAGATAAATCACACCCAGACACAGAACTAACAATCGTGCTCATCACACAAAGTTTGTCCTGGGTGGGAATCGAACCCACGACCTCCGGCTTAGCAGTCAGGGCCACTAACCACTAGACCAACAGGCCCGTCAAAATGCCATAATACTTTTCCATTTTTCAAAACTCCAATAAATTTGAACGAGTTGACCAAAGTTTCTCTTTCCATCTAGTTCATAAGAGAGAACCAGGAGAAGCGAGATCGCGCTGAACGTAAGATGCAAGATGACAACGAGGTCTTAGACAGAAAGACGAAGGAGACCGAGGCTATGAGACAGAGGGTCATCGAAATGGAAGAAGTAAAGCAGATGATGGAGAAGCAAGTCAAGGATTACACTATTTACGAGGTAAGTTCAACGAGACGACCTGATGCTATCTTAATTGTTTCAATGTCGAAGAGAGATGTGTCTGTACAGATCGAGTATAACTATCTTTTAGATAATGGAACAAAAGAAACCTTGGATTTTTTGTGGACCGTGGTGGCCCTCAAATATTTTGAGGGAACGCTAGCCGGGTCAAAATCTGGCCACTACCATGTTTTCGTACAAGTTGTATTTTGTTCCACCGAACCTAGCTAACACCTGTGTCCCCACAGCTGGGAAATGCCACCCCGAGACATTCCAAGAACTCTTTTCCCTCGACACTTTCAACTAAGATAGAAAATAACATATCAACATAACATAACATCACGCCTGTAATTCCTGAAGGGTTAGGCAATTGTGTACCCATTACCATGCATCCACATTTCGCCAGTTATGTTTTTAAATCCCATGAAATAGGCAGGCACAAAAGAGAATATCATCATATCATTATAATCATGTTGGGACTGTTTTTTTAATGATAATGTTCTTTATTTAGGACTATCTCATGTCGGTGGTACGCAACTATCCTGAGTTCAAGCAACCGTTTGACGTGCTCAATCGTTATGAAGCATTGGGTAAGCTGGCTTTGCTTGTTTTCAGCGTCCGGCTATAATTAGATGAATGCTGTCTTAAGGTAGCATTCCGATGTTGCGACCACAGTCACTTAACGCGGCCGTTTTGCGTAGTTTAGGGTTCCAAATAAATTCATACTTTTCCAAGTCTTTATACAATATTGTATTAAGTACCTATCATAATAACTACCCAAAAAAAATTAATATTGGTAAAGAAGTTTTTCAGTTTTCCATTACAAACAGAAACTCTCTTCTAATCTTTTCTCTTTAAATATCTACCCGTACCCGTTCGTAGCGGCGGCCAAATCAACGCTGGCAGATCGTCAAGAGCGAGATCTAGAGATGTTAGAGAACGCTCGCCAGGAGATCTCATCGCTGACAGAAGAGAAGAAGCTCTTCATAATGGGACTCAACAACACGCTTGCTGATCTGAGAGTAATTTACATAAAATATTATCTTGCTAGTCTACTATCAATTTAGCTTTAATTGCCATCGAATTCCATTAACAGAGCTCGATGTTTGATGATGAATGATTTGATTTTCACTTTGTCTTGACGTGCATTAAATTCCACAGTGGCGCTACGACAAAATCCGGAACAGGGTATTAAAATGGGAGCTGGCTCTGAACCGTTTGAAGGAGACGGCTGCCCAGCGGCACGTCGAGCTGTGCCATGTCCGCTCCGCCATATGGAGCCTGTACGCAAAGATCTGCAAGCAAAAAGGTAGCGTATTGATAAAATGCTGACGCGTTTCCCCCGTTTTTAACACATTCGTGAGAAACGTTCAATAGAATTTCACTATATTAGATAGAAATTTGAAAAAAAAAAACAGTAAATTGTTTGAAAAATCTAAATAATTGATGACGTATGTTTTTTTTAACTCACATAAATTATAATGTAAGTAAAAAAAAATATACGTCATCAATTACGTCAAATACGTCATTAATGATTAGGAATAAACAATTAAAACGCTTTGGCAAAATAAAATAAAAACCATTACTACACTGCTGTATTATAATTAAAAAGCTTTTTCATTATATTACAGCTACACACATCACAATACAATATGACCCTAAAAGCGGTGCTGTAAGAGCCACTTACGAGTAATTTCTTTTCCAAAAGGTCTCGCTATCGACGTGGAAGCCGACGACTTCGAGCAACAACTTGTCGTCATCATGAGAGCGTTGCTCGAGCTGCGCAGGATTTACAAGATTGCTCAGAGGAGGTCTAAAGAGAAGTGAGTGATATATTTTCTTTTTTTTGGATTGGCATCTCGCGGATGAACCTAGGAGATTGTTTGTCTTCTCAACCGGACTTTCCGGGGTGCCTTAAAAATTTAGGGTTCTTGTCCCTGGGTGTAGGCATACGGGACGATGACCCTTACGCACACAAAATTTCGCGCGACACTGCCTGACACAAGACACATACGCAACGGGGCGATTCTGTTCTCTGAAAGGATGTAGGTATTCTGAAATGCTGTCAAATATAAATTAATGTAATAATAGATTTTTTGCCTTTTGTAACAAATTCCTGTTTGATAAGTATGCAAAACTTGGTGTTTCTTTACTCCAAGGGGGAATTAGTTAAGGTAGCATTCCGATGTTGGCGACCGCGCCTGTCGAACGCGTCAGGCGACCTGTGGTCGCTTTATTTATTTAAACTTTATGTAACAAAAAAGCACAAAGGCGGACTTAATGCCTTAGGAAATCTCTACCAGTCAACCAATGGTGGTGTAGAGATAACTTGGCAGGTGCAAAAAAGGTTTTGGGTTCCATATAAATTTATACAAAGCAGTGAGTCGCTTGACCCGTACGATGTCGCCTGTTGCAGTCGTCGGTCGCGGTTGCCAGCATCGGAATGCAACCTTTAGATGTCTACTCGGCTTCAAGATTCGTTAAATACTAGATTTAAAAACAATGAGCTAACTGAACTTATGTTTTCATTTTCAGAGGAGACGCTGAATCGAAACAGACTGAATGATTTTATGAAATACCTACACCAATATTCTGCGATGCCAATATTCTGTCAATTATTATATAAATTTTATTGTATTGCTTTTTCGTTAAAAATTAAACTATTAAAATATATTTGTTTTCAATACTATTAATTGTTCTATTTAATAAATGTTTATAAAAGGTTTTGCTTATTTTTGTGTCTGCTCTAGTTGTGACTATTTTAATTATGTCATTTATAGGCGGTATAAATGAAATAAATGTAAAAAATAAATTAATTCAAAATTCAAAATACGCCCCACGCTAAGGATACTCACGAATTCACCTCTCAAAGAAAAATAAAACAATCAGTATCGGTTCATCCGTTCGGGAGCTACGATGCTACAGACAGATACACTTGCACACAGACACGTCAAATTATAACAGCCCGCCGTTTTTGCGTCGGGGGTTTAAAATAGGGATCCATTGGACCTGTCGACAGAAGTGAAAATTTTACATCACATTATCATCGCATTTTTTTTTTCTTCCTTTCCTTTTTCTTAGCATATCAGTGACGCGGTCACATTACCGTGTCGGTGACGAACCTATAACTTTTGCCCCTACCAAAAATCGCTCAATGCGGCTCTTCACAATAACAACGAACAAATAAAATTGAATTAAAAAGATCACATTAGTACTTACCCGATATCAAACCTACAACCCCATAAGAGGCAGGTGTCTTAACCACTGCGCCATCACGACACTGAACACACATTCGACATTATTAACTATAAGGTATAATTACACTAAGAACTTGCAAACTTAGTTAAACTTAGGACCAATTAGCCGTTCTAAGTAATTGAACCTCTTTCCGATAGTAATTACTTTACAGAATTTAAATTAGCAAAGTTTGAAACACTGCTTGTTAATCTTTATGAACGATTGTAGTGACCCTTTTATACTTGACGAAAGGATTGATTAAATTAACCATTAAGGTCATTTGGGCCCTGTGATTTTTCTTTAGGAGCCGAAAATCTGCAACGGCATTGGCAAAATAACATTTTTGCCTTTTTGAACTAAGTTTAAGTGACTGCAGGTGACTGAAACACAGACAGTTGTTTTTATCGATCGAAGACCATACTTTCAGTACCGTAAAACGGGGTGTATAGAAAGGCAGGGGTGAATCGAAACGAAACTTTAAAAGAGATTTTAATGTTAAAATAATATAGTTAATAAATAAAATAATATAGAGGGCTACCAAGTACCTACCTTAGGTCCAGAACAACGGAAATCGCAAAGACAGGTGGAATATGTAATTTTTGGTTTCTCTAAGTGTAGGTATTTTTACAGCTGTTTTATTGGATGATATCTACATTTTAATTGTTGTTAGGAACAAAAGATAACGTTGTTTACGTTATCTAACATACCACTGAACAACACTGAACGAGATATTGACCTGATTCTTTTAATAAGTTAGATATAAGGTATTATACCAATATTGACAACATGGGGACGCGATACACCACGAAGGAGATGACATAACATAACATCACGCCTGTAATCCCTGAAGGGTTAGGCAGAGGTGGACCCATTAGTGCACCCACATTTCGCCAGTTATGTTTAAGTCCCATGTAATAGGGGCTAACCTATTGCCATCGACCGAGCACAACAGTAACTAGTTAAATCATGATATCCAATGCTAAATACGTTGTCTCGGCTCATTTTCAATCAGCCCAATGTATAAGGGTCTTTAAACAGCGCAAACACATATAAACTCCTACTTATAGGCTTAGAATATTCAGTTCCTATGAAGTTTAGTGCCTAACAACACCGATAATGTCGCCTAAAGAACACAAAACGACTTTAAATACGGAAAAACCGGGTCGTTACATGCAGTTTTTAATTAGACCGTTGAAGATTACTGCTTGCTGGGACCTTTTCCCTAATTCCACCAATGAACGGAGAGTAATCATTAATGATGTGTATTTAGGGGTAGTACTCTTCATCCTGACCCATGTACCTATGATATTGACTGTCCATCTTTACACTGAATGGCTTGATATCATGTCAAGTCTAGCAACCATTGCTGATTCTCTCCCACTTGTAGTCTCTTTAATAATTGTCGCTTATTACGCCATGTATCGTAAAGAATTGTATAATCTGTTGGAGTTTATGAATAGGAACTTCAAGTATCATTCGGCGAGGGGGCTGACTAATATGACGATGGCTGGGAGTTGTAATGCAGCGCGAAGGTTTGCGAGGATCTATACGGCTTGCACTATGTTTAGTGTCACTGTGTATGCCTGTATGCCTGTTATTTTTCATTGTAAGTATTTTATACTGGGTGTTAGTAAAGACTCATCACATAGCTGTTATACATACACAATCATACTGCCTGATCAGTAAGTTTAAACAAAAATTTTTGGTCAAAAATTATTGTTAAACTTATACGCAAAACATCATGCTTATGGCTGCATGCAACAGTGCAGGGGCAAATGTATCTTTAAACTAGCTTTTAGTTACGTCTTTGGTTACTGATCTCCTCCCGTGGGTCGTAGCGTGATGTTATACAGGCTATAACCTTCCTCGATAAACGGGCTATAGCAAAAGATTTTTTCAAATCGGTCCAGTACTTCCAGAGATTAGCGTATTCAAACAAATAAACTCTTCAGCTTTATAACGTTAGTAAATTCATCTTTTTGGCCCAAAGTTATTTTTATTTAATTTAAATAAAAGATTAAATTGGTAATTGATTATGGTATTTTCAGTGTGGACAAAAGAACCAATCCAGAGTTGGATCTACATGGACGTAACTAGACCACCTTTTGTCGAATTTGTGTTCTTGTTGTCCTGTGCAGCGCAGTTGTACGTAGGACTTGCTTTAGGACAGTTTGGTAAGTGAATCGAAGCAACATTAGACCCGTTTGGTGTAAATAAGTCAGGAAGTTGTTAGCTCTAATAGATAAGCTAGCCTGCAATCGTCGCGCGATATGCTCGTTATATGAAAATGATGTGACGTGCGGTCATGAAAATAAAAAAATCGGCCAAATGCCATTCGGACTCGTAAATGACCTCGAAAAGAAACACGTTTCTTGTATGTGGACCCTCTTATTATTCCTAACTCTTAGGTTTCTTATTAAAGCGGCCATAGTTATATACATTCTGTGAAAATTACAAGTCTCTATGTTTTACGGTTCAAAACATACAGCCCACTAAAAATATACTTATTGCATATTCAACCGAAGTCTACGTACCTGCTTAAATCCCATTGATACTTCACAGGAGTATTCTTCGCTTGCAACTCGATCCTGATCTGCGGGCAGCTGGACCTCTTATGTTGCAGCCTCCGCAACGCACGCTACACCGCTTTGCTGCAACACGGCGTAAAACACGCAGCGTTGGCTGCAACGCATGCTAACATACAGGATGATGAGAAACATAACTATATTTATAATATGTCAGAGTTAAAGGAGTCGAATTATCATTATGATGAGAAAGTGGTGGGTATCTGAAGTTAATTTATTTTTATGAGTTGCCCACAGGCCTCGATAAATTGTTAATTAGTTTTAATATAACGGTTTGTTTCAGACTAATGCTTTCGTGGATGTGAAGACTCAGTTTGGTACGTAATCTACCCGGTTATCAGGGTACGCGAAGACTCTAAACCTGGACTTTATTTTAAATTAAAACGTTGGTCCACCTTGTTATTTCTCCTGTATCTTCTATCCTGTCTTTTTTTGTATCGTGGGTGCGTTTACAAACCTATTAACTCACATATTTGTAGACCTTATAAAAATTTGTTCCGTGCTTGAATCAAGCCCGCGACACGCAGCGCAGCAACCAACCGTGCTGTCAAATAATAACTCATAATTAATATAAGTCACCAATCCGCTTTGACCAAGCGTAGTAATTAATGCTCGTGCCTTCTCTGTATGAGAAGAGTCATTTGCCCTGCAATAGGATAATAATAAGCTGATATTATTATCATTCAACCTGACCCACAGACATATACAGTTCCGAGTACGACGACGCAACAGTGGCCGCGCTCCGCGACTGCGCCTCTCTCTGCCAAGTGGTGAACAAGTACAAAGCTACGTTTGAGACCTTTGTGTCGCCCCTCCTTGCGATGAGAGTCGTGCAGGTTACTCTGTATCTGTGCACGCTGCTGTATGCTGCTACTTTGGTAAGAGGCCAATAATAATAGGGGTGTAAAAAATTAAAACCAACCGACAGCGGCCATCTTGAACCGATTTTCATCAGACATAGCTAAGAACACCTGACTAGCTAATTCACCTTTCAAACAACAAAACAAAATCAAAATCGGTTCATCCGTTCACGAGCTACGATGCCACATACTGATACACAGACACGTTAAACTTATGTCCCCCGTCGTTCTTGCGTCGGGGGTTAAGACCTTCTTATTTATTTATTTATTGTAGCTATGTTTGATGAAAATCGTTCCAAGATGGCCGCCGTCGGAGGTATTTAAATTTTAAAATTTTACACCCGTTATTTTAAATATAACGTCAATTACCTTTCCTCTTTGTGAATTTCTGCATAACGCCACTTCCATCTGGAAGTTTCCTCGAGGCTCCACAATCGGCCCACTTGTGTGGAGACTTGTATAAAATATTTTCTGTTCCGCAGAAATTCGACACGATAACAGTGGAATATTTGGCAGCAGTAGCATTGGACATTTTCGTTTACTGCTATTATGGAAATCAGATTATTTTGCAGGTAAGAATACCAACGATCAAATGTGCTAATCAAGATGATCCGTCGCATAAAAAAAAAAGTTTATTATACAAAGATCACGTGTAGGTAGGTACTTACACAAAAATAAAGACATTTATTATATGGCCCACTGCTGCGCCAAACAGGCCCAGTGCAGCTAAAACTCAGCTTCATAATAGTATTTCACATTGGCTATAGCTTTTGAGTTCACCAAGACGAATATTGAATTCAATACCTATAAAAGAATCGATTATTTTTTACACTAAATCTTTTAAATGTTACCCCTTTTTTCACCATATCAGGCAGACCGCGTGTCGACAGCAGCGTACCAAAGCATGTGGTACACAATGGGAGTCCGACCACGAAGAGTACTGATGAATATACTGCTGGCTAACAAACGTCCACTCGTCGTGAGAGCTGGCCGGTTTCTGCCCATAGACCTGCATACTTTTGTTGTTGTACGTATTTTTAGTGGCAACACTGATCAGAGTTGCCATGTCTTGCAATTTTAATATACCAACTGATGGTAGTTTTTTTGTGTTATTTTTTATTATTACATTGTTTTCAGATTATCAAGACTTCATTCTCTTATTATACGCTGTTAGTCAACGTCAATGAAAAGTAGAAAATCCTTTCTTTCTCATGCACTTCAATTGATATTATCCAATTAAGATGTGCATTTTATTTTGTATCAATCAGAATGTGTAAGGTGTGCATTATAAATAAAACATTAAAATTTTCAGAAGTATTTTATTTAAGAAATTAATATACAATTCTTTTCATACATAGATCAATGATTCAATTTGATCGGCAGTCAGCCGCGGGTATCAGTCTAACACATTCAATAGCAATGAAATAAAAGAAATTCTCCAGTTATCGCTACCCGTTACTCTTATGCGTCCTGTTATTTTTTCCGTATGGTAACTATCGGTGGAGTTTGGCAACACTGACAATATTAACCGTTGATTTCAAAATTCGAATATCTAGTTTGTATAGAAATTCAAATTACAAATCCAGTGTAGTCTTGAGACAAGATGTCCGACCAATCAACGGTTAAAATCGTCGGTTGATATTCTAAATATATGGAAGCGACCACGTGATTCGCGAAGCACAGTGCGAACTAGGATCGCATAAGAAGTAGGGCGACAAAGCAATGCTACACATAGTCCTATTGACCGACCTGAGCGGACGGTGTAACGATTACATCTAAATACGCCCACATATTGACCACTTGACTTATATTTAAATGCTTAATAACCGGTTTCCAATAATCAACGGATCGTTAACTTACCAATACATTTTTGTATTTCTAACTGGTCCTCTGAATACTTTCTGGAGGTATGAGTTCCATAAACTAAGTTATGAAATTACGCTTCATACGTTAAATCAAATGGGTAGTAGACACCAGACCTTAGTGTCGAACGAAACAGCTTAAATATAACCGCACGATTGACTTTCGATGGTAACCAATATTTCGCGGCACAATTTCTCTAAAAACTATTTTATGATGAAAACCCGATTACTTTTCAAATAACAGAAAAAATATTTTTTAGTTGCTTTTAAATCAATAAATAGTAAATTAAGTTGGCAAATAAATGACGTCACAGTTCACTATTGCCATGCATAAGGTGAATAACTTTTTTAAATTTCAAAGTATTATTCTCTTGATTGGTGATGTCTAATACCCATTGAAGTCTGGAAGACTAGGAATCAGGGACAGATAATTCCTTGTTATTACAGCTATGTGTACTAAACTACGCACTGTAAATGCATGGTAAGGAAGTTTCACGTGCTAGTTACAGGGATAAAAAACACTTGCTACTTGAAAATGAATTTATTACTTAAGTCACATGAAACTTAATAATAAACTATGCTTTAAATCTAGATCATTCCTTATAATAAAGATGTGTGTATTTCGCCAAGGAATGTACGTATTTGCCATGTATTAGGGACGTGTAAGTAATGAGAGAGACTGAACTCCTAGGGGTCTTCTAGGTAGGTCTACCTGCGATAACGATTAAATTTTTCAAGTTACTTATTCTAGTTCTCTCGTAACAAATATTTAAAAGTACTAAAATAAGGTTGAACATGGCAAAACTAGTCAGGCCTGGGGGGCTACCGCCATCGCTTAAAACAATATTATTTCAATATAACATTGTAATTTCTGTTGTTTGATTTTCAACTTTCGGCGCTGAGCCAAACGTTGAAAATCCAACAGTGTGCTAGGCAAAGTAATATTAAAATAATACTGTTTTAAGAGATGGGGTAGGCCTCCTGTTACAATCTCTACAGTACATACGTAGTCGGATCTAAGTGTTCTAGCATCGCACTAGGCAAATTGTAAGCAAATGGGTCGAATATTGTGGGCGCAATTTTGTTCATTATATTACCAACAAACTACGGCTTCGTTACGATATTTATGCTTACTACTTATCATACTTCCAATATTTCCATCATTGAATTCTGTCATCATTAAATTTTACTGCGACACAGCGTACAACTTCGACATAGATTCATACCGAATCATCGCGGTGAAATAATCTCAATAAAAAATGGGGTACGACAAAAAGTCGGAGAAGGGAAGGGGTCGAAGTTGCAGCCGTTTTACCTTACATTAATTGTTGAATATTGAATACGACACAAGCACTCTGGGAGCCAGTCATACATACACGCATTTGCACAGACATTACATACGCGGCATACAAGAGCATCCGTCCACAAGTGAATCGCCCACGGGGAGCCCCGAGCCGACTACTAGACCACCATAATATGAATTAAAAAAAACATCAACGACATAAGCTGTTTGCTGTAATCTTCTCAAACCGAAATAAGAAGGAATTTGTGTTTATTTGAGATTTTGCCGTAAATTATCAAAAGATGACCATTAAAATCGGCTGCAAGGTTAAAAATACGAGGTCAATTTAGGTTTATATTATGTTCAATTTCAACTGTTCAATGGCTTTCCCCGGTCACCGCAATTTTGTAATCATGTAAGTACCTACTTTAATGGACCATCAAACGCTGATCAGTGAAAAAAAATCGATAGTAAAAAGAAAAAAGAGAAAGTATCTTATAAGGTTAACAATTCTCCCTTTCACATTCGAAACCTTAGAAAAAAACCTCGAAAATGATCACTTTTATATTTACGGCAATATTTTAACGATGTCATTCCGTACGTTCTCGCCTGAAGGTCGCTATACAGAAAAGCGGGTCGGTAATTTTATTACGACCTTGAATAACGTTGTTGGCAGTGCCGAACCAATTCCACCGAACCGGATATGCCGAACCGCTTTATTGTATGACGACCGTAAAGGACACAATCGTCCTGCAATTGATCAATATTGAACGTGCGTTACCCACTATATTACGAAAGTTACTGAAGAGAGCGAAGCGAGATTTTGAAGGAACAGGAAGGGTTGGCTTCCTTACAGTCACATATTAAAAACTAGGTGTTATGTACTAAAGTTAGTATTCTTTTGTTACTTTTAAATAAAGTAAACTATCAAAGTCAACCTCACTTCGCTCTCATAAAAAACATTTTAACATAATCTGTGAACAATTTAAAATATCAGAGAGCTTTAAATAATAATTGACAATCAAAAAATTTCATAGACAATAAAACAACGTACAAAATGTAGTCTATTGTATAAAATAGACAAGCGAAAAAGGAATAATATGACATTCTGTTTTCATAATCATAGACAAAGATGTAATTGAACGAAATGTACTAAAATAGACGTTGAAATTTAGGATTACACGTCCGTGATGGTCAAACAGCTGATGCCGAATGTATTGCCCAAATAGGACAAGACAAGCAAAGTCATGTCACTAAAGTGAATTATCATAATTCAAATGAATATTTTAGTTAAAACGTTAGCGCATCTCATTAAAAAACCACACCTTACAAATAGAATACAAAAATCTTTATCCATTGCGCGTTTTGCAAATGACCGTCGTACATAAACAAGGTCAAAACGCACAATGGAAGGTAAGATTAGCAAATTGTCGTATTATAAAATCCCTTATCGCTGTCTACGTTAACAATAATTTGAAGGTAGGTAGTAAGTAGGTACGTGGGAGTCCATGCGAGTCGGCGGCGGAGCGGCGCGGGCGCAGGGTGGGGCGATTAACTGGCGATCGGGAACAAACACAAAATAATACGTGAGATGATGTCATACATTGAAATTTTGTACAGGCATATTGTATTTATTCGTATTCAAACATTTATTGTCTGATTGTAATACAAATTTGAACATCAAGAAAGGTTTCTAACATATAATAATCGATTATTTAAATCGCTTTCTAAAAAGGTACTGGATAAGACAATAACAATGTAATAAAAAAAAAGATAATGACAAAACATAGGACAGACAAACACTGTTCACATGTAAGTACTTTATAATATGCAATGGCGGCGCGAGTACCTCATGTATCCAGACAAGAGATGTCATCAATTCCGTCCATCATACAAAAAATCACACTTTGCCCTTGTTTAACCCATCTCTATTACAATAAGTTTGCTACACAAATAATCGGTTCGGCGAAATCGGTTTGGTAGTATGCAATGCCGAACCGAATATAGGCCGACCCACTTTTGAAGTTTTACTACCTCAAACCACCTACGCCTCGCGCCGCCATGTGAATCATGCATGTGACCTATAAAACGTTGTCTTACTACAAAATTCAGATGTACAAACATGAAATTCATTAAATGATTATGATTCTTGCACACAATTCTCACTAAAACACAGTTATTTTCAAAGAAAACCTTAAATTCTTTTTAAACTAACGACGTATTGATTAATTTTAAATTCTATTATAATTTAACACACTACAAATTTAACAAAACATTTCGAAAAATCACAAAATTATTTTTTCAATCGTTAGGCGTTTTTTGCTGATTAGTTTTGTGCAAGTTTGCAACCCCGTGAAAGTTACCAGCGCAAAAAAAAATGTGATTTGTTAATTCATGGCAAGATGCATTTAAAACGTCACACAGAATTTTGGGTACCTTTTGTGTAGCGGCTTCATATAATGTCTCTGTGATTACAAATTAATTATAAATTAGCATAAATATACGTCAACTATGTTTTAAGGTGAGTACTGGTGTATGGCACGTGTTAGCTAGCATAACTAGACAGAATCTACACAAAATGTTTATAGCATACAACTGAAGAACACCCATCATGGAATGTCGTTTCTATTTTAATGTAATTTACAAGAAAAATACTATGTTTTTTTTTTTTAATTCATCAATTGAATAATACAAAATATTCTCAGATAACTATTCTAGAAATATAGTGATTTAAATTCACTAAGAAAAATCTTTCCGTCATTGTTATTGGCTTGAATGCTTTCTTCTGCTAAGGATGTGTGCGTATTCTATGTTTAAAATTCAAAATATGTACTTGAGTTTGTATGTGTGCGTTTGAGACTGTATTGCCATATGACAGGCCCCGCTCTTTTTAATACCCCTTAATTTTAAAATGACCATGTCTAGGGTGCGTCAACTCCTAAGGTATAATGTATGAAATTCAAACTACCGAAATAAATGGGGAATGCTTTATTTTTTACATGTCACTTAAAATAGTACACTTACATTTTTAAAGCCCCAGCTGATAGCATAACATGACTTAAAAACTATTATTCGCATACAATTTCACATTATTATAACCAATTCAATTCATACTCAACATAACTAAATTTGGCATAGTCTGGCAATATAGCAATGAATATTTAAAAACTTATTATTTTATTTTACTGATTTTGGCAATTTTTTGTTTAGTCTGGCAACACTGAGCGGTGAACCAGTCAATTTGGCAACACTAGAGACGCCTGGTGAACATAAGAATGACAACAGGAGTAAAGCACGTGATTTAAAAATACGTAGTGTTCCAACGCTGTGCTTATTTGACGAGTAGAAATTGACTCATCATCTCTAGATAAAAAGGGGGTCGTCCTAGTTGGCAACAATCGTACGAACTATTCATGCAATCAAATATAACGATGAATTGCATCAAGAGGCTCGTGTTCACGCGACAAAAGACACAAATAATATGGTTTCTACCTGAACAAAATTCAATTACGGAGATTAGTAAATTACTGCCCACTGGTGGGGAATTAAGCTAATTACGACCTATCCCGATCCATTACCATCATGCCCTATTACCAAACTCACACCCATCTTTTTTTCCCTATAATTTCCATCGAATTATGTCTGCACAGAGTAGTAAGTATGGCGTGATCGGGAATCGAGCCTTATTGGGCGAATGCAGGTGTCGCGTCATAACGCTGATTTCTGATTGGTCCATGAGCACAGCATTCTTACTATTCGGTGCATGTGTACAATGTTAGTGCAACAGTTCTGTGTATGTGTGTGGACTCACTTCTTTTTGTTCTTGGGCTGCGCGCGCGGCGGCGTGTTGGGTCGTCCCATGTTGAGGCCGGAGTAGAGCTTGCGCTTGTCGGCCGGCTTTAGGATCTGGAACGAGCACATGAGTGTCTCGTCCACTGACATGAGGGCTCCTGGAATTAGAAAAAAAAAAACATTAGAAATTCGAATTTATGTAAGTAGTCTCTCTGACTCCATTCTGTTAGGTATTTTGGGCTAAATCAATAAGGCTTCGGCTGCCAGGAAAATGATAAAATCTGTCGAAATTGTCAATCCAAACTCTTATCTGGGGACACTGTAACCGACCTTCTTTATGATTCCCCGAAAAGTGAATCTAGCCTTTACCTAGACCATAAGGACCATTAGATTCCTACAGACTGTAAAATTACACGTAGTTCATCAGAAACCCAATAATCAGCGAAACATGGATCCAGGTTCCTGAGCGGTATCTCCTGACCCCTCAAGGAGCTCGAGTAGAAATGCAGTTCTTGTTTCAAAATACTGACCTGCGTTATCAAATTCGCCGCAGTAGTTGGGCGCCGAGAAGAGAGTGACGAGCTGCCTCTTGGCGAAGAACTCGTAGCCGTCCTCCACGACCTGGTGAGCGCGGCAGATCAGGTCGAACTCGTGCTTGGACAGGAACTTGCCTACCACCTGTAAATGTTAAGAACAATTGGTTTAAGAGACCTATGAGATATGAGAAAAGGCCGAATGCAAAGTCTCCTCTTTTTAAGAGCAGATTAAAAATGAGATCCTAACTATACGACATCGTTTCTTTTGTAGATCTGTTGTAGTTGTGATCCTGACGGGTTAAATAAATTTCCCTATCTTTAAGGAGCACCTTCTGTTCATACCATATTATTTTATTCAATGAGTCAATGATACTGTGGTCAATAACCCTACCACCAAACATCAGGAGACAGACAACCAAGGCTTTGAATGGTAACACTTTTTTTGAGCTCCTGGTCTACGCATACCCTCTCCATTTCTTATAGCAGGAATCGTAATAGTCCTATGTTGTGCAGCGGACACATTGAGACTTGCCCCACAAGTATTACGGGTCCAGATCCAGTACCTGCCTTTCACAGACGAGCACGTGGTACGTGATAGACTTGTGTTAAACAATCTAACACAAACAGAGTAATCAGTGGGAGACTGTGATAGTGCGTTAGAGGTCAGCCATGCGGACGCGTCTGTTTGGCGTGCTGCACGCGCTGATAAGAAATGTACCACAAGATCAACTTTTGAGCTTGTTTGTCTAAGATAGGCTTATTTATTTATTTTCATTGAAAGGTGCATGATAATTTGAAACAAAACAATTTCTTCATTTATGCAAGGCGTGTCGTTGTTAAGGCACGGGCAAGTATCAATGTGACTTTTTCCATTCACATGTACTTTCTAAGTTTATCTTAGACATTACTGACAATGCGAAAATTAAAACAATGTGAGAAAACCTGGACTTCTAATTCATATAGGTCATCAATGGTCCATCCGCCTTGAGCAAGCAAGTGGTAATCAATGCTCGTGTCTTATTTGTATGACTAAGAAGCCTTTGTCCTGCAGTGGGATAATAATAGGCTAGTATAGTAGTAGTATAGCATTATCAGAATTCTCTATACGAGAAGAGGCTATTATTTTTATTTGTCATCGACATATTCTATGACATAAACATAAGTATCAGTGGCTGTAAACCATTACATAACATAACATACATAACATCACGCCTGTAATCCCCGAAGGGTTAGGCAGAGGTGTACCCATTAGTACACCCACATTTCGCCAGTTATGTTTTAGTCCCATGTAATAGTGGGCGAGCCTATTGCCATCAACCGGGCACAAATCCAGACTCCGAGGCTGCTACTGAGAAATTCCTGATGGAAAAACCCAATAACACTTTGACCGATCTGGGAATCGAACCCAAGACCTCATGCACAGCAGTCGCGCTTGCGACCACTAGACCAACGAGGCAGTCCACCATTCAGCGTAAACCATTATTACATAATTTTAATCGCTCAAGCACAAGCAAAAAGATAGAAGACAAAGCAGTAAAATTAGCAAACAGATTCAGACGACACGTAAAATATGCCGCATAAATTTTGCTTAAGATAAACATGTAAATTAGTTTTGACAGCATTTTCTTCCCAATTATCTTGTCGTGCCTGTTTTTGGAACGACAATATTCTTAGCATAGTCGACACTTTATAATGTTCAAATGTGTAAAAGTTAATTAAGTTAATTGAAAAATTTGTAAGAAAACTAACGACGAACAACATTGGGTCGTGGGGTCCGTGTGCCCATGGCCTTTTCAAGGAGTTGGCCAAACGATTGGTTGATTCTTCCCGTGACCCAAGGGCTGGTTGTTACCTTGGCCAGAGGTTAAGCATTGCCATTCAACGTGGCAATGCGGCCAGTCTTTTGGGCACATTTCCAGTGGACAGCGATGCGGATGAATTTTTTGATGCCATTTAATTTTAGTTTCTCTTTTTTTATTCTGGTTATTTTTATTTTATTTTTATTATTAAGCTTGTAAATAATGTATATACTTGGAAACAATAAAACAGGACTTATTTACAACATTTAGTTATGACCGAAGGGTAAGGCAATTTAAATGTTATAGATGTTGGTGCTTTTCACAGTATTCTAGCTGAACTTAATTCGCATGTAGCTAAAATGTTATCTTTCAATTCAATTTAAAGAAGTTAATCATTTTAGCTGCATCCGAATTTTGTTTAGCTACGGAGTCACATCTAAATTCTAGCTGCCCAAGTGCCCATAGCTATGGCAAAAAGCATTTATTTCAATTTAACCATTCACAGGCACTTTTAAATTGTCAAGGAGTCGGTTACTTAAGAGTTAGGTCTTCTAGAGTGGTAGAAAATCTAGAATACTCTCTCACCTCAGTTCCAAATGTAAAGCTGACACCGCGGTCGTTCTCGCCCCATCCGGCGGTATCCTTGTCTGGGTCGGACCACAGCAGGTCGCAGAGCAGGCCCTGGTCGGGCACGTCAGTCGGTCTCATGATCCGCCGGATCTGTTCCATCGCCTGCAGGTCTGGAGATAAACCGCCATGGCAGCAGAATATCTTCTCGTCAACTGAAACAATAGAACGAACAGATTTAGATATTTTTACATAACATAACATCACGCCTTTCCAAGAGAATAGCTGTGCAAGTCAGGATACCGTCAAAAAGATAAACTATTGCACATAGTAGTAGCTGCCTTTACGACACGAACGAAATTTCATTTTAGTTATTCTTCTCAGCGATTAAGAAAAAAAAAAGCCGCTCAATACTTTGAAGTCAACATTCTTTAAGAGCAACATTTTTGCACAGCTTCAGTCGCGTCTCATGTAAGGATCGATTACGAGAAAATTATGATTCATGAGATACGAACTGAGGTCGTCGACACCGTCTTGGAAGGTACTTTTGTAAATAAATAACTTCTCGAGGGATGTAGTAACAGTCTTGGGTTAAACTCGATAGAATATTTGATCTTAAACATGTGTGTACACCAAAGGGTAGGTAGATAACTAAATTATTCTCTTTGAAGGTAAATTTTAGGTAAAAAATATAGTCTAAGGTTGATTTTGGTCATATAACAAAACTGATGAGTGACAATTTTGATAGTAGGTAAGTACTATAAAGTTATCAAGCGAGTAGCAAACATAGCATACATAAGGGTTATCTGTGTCGGTCGTCCGGCGCCAAACATCAACATGATCATGCAACGATGTTTAATTAATGTCATTATGCAACTGAGTCTCTGGAAACATCCAACAGTATTGCAGTTGACATCCTAGGAAGCCGCCAAAGTGGTCGCCTGTCTGCATACACAAGTACCTTTTATTAAGACTTGGTCTGTGCGATCAAAATGAAAGAGTATTTGTTATTTTAATCTAGTTTTGCTAGAGATTAAGGTCTTCTATGACTCAAAAACTGGGCAATGTATATTCGAGACATACTGAAGAACGTTTTACTACTCAATAGGTCTTAGGTCACCTTGCTTATTATATTTAGTTAGACAAGACTTCAGATAAACCTAATTAGTTTTAGAATAGAGCACTAGAAAATGTTCCTTTTGATTTATAAAGGACGGTTTTCGCTTGAGTAAGCGTCTGGCCAGCCCCACTTGGGACCTCTCAAAGTATACAATAGACCTTTTTCGATTGCCAAATTTTTCAATACAGGGACGTTTCCAATACGAAAATTAACGATACAAAAAACAAAATTGAATTTGTAATGGAAAAATTGCTCCATTCGCTGATTTGACATACGAAAGAACGTAATAAAGGAAAATAAGTTTCCAATTTGGGTCCAAAATTGAGAATCGATGTTACAATTTGTGATCGTGTGCTCCTAGTAACTGCTTTGTATCCAATAACCCAAGAGCGAGGCTTGGAAAGGCTCTTGTCGTGAAATTGGAGCGGATGACTCGTGATTAGGTACTTTGCTTTCCTAAACAAATATTTCTTAAACTCACAACTAGACAAAAAAACAGGAAACCTTCAAAGGTATACCAGCTTTCTCAAGCTGAAGAGTCACATTGTAAGAGAAAATGTTGGCACCGCATTAAGCTATAGCAAGTAATGTATTGTAATGCCAACCTGCTATGTTAATGCCAGAGGGGGAAGACTACATGAGACCGTAAGCCATTTATCACTCCCCCAGCTTTCAATGCCACGGCCTTTAAAGCATAATGCACACATGAATCACAGGAGGAACATTTGCTAAAAATGGCGTGCATTATCGAAACAGATTTATGATCCTGTTAATTGTCGTTTTACTGAAGTGCTGTACATCGTGAGGAAACCTGGACTTATACCAGTCTATTACTGTTTCACTGAAACCATCTCAGAAGCCCTTGAGGCGGTTTAGAAACTCTTGACACTAGGGTGTGTGGGCTCGTAAGACTTAACTGCCCACACGATGAAGAGAAAGACCGAAGTGCAAGTTTCAAGATTTGCAAGAACTACCTAAAATGAAGGACGTAGGTCGTGTTTGTTACTAGATAGAACAAACAATCAAGAAACATCCTAAATAAAAGCTACATAATCATAAACATGAACGATGCTAATGAAACTTACAGAGGGCGTAGGTAGGTATATTTCTCCAAAAGTGCTAAATTCATTATGATGAAGCCTGGGGAGCTGTAACAAGAAGCTTGCTCAGAATATAGAAACCATTTTGCAAGTGAGGTCGTAGTTTAAATAAATTACTAACGATATTGCGGGGGAGATACGCCTACACTCTGCCTAAAATATAAATGTTTCATGTAAAGACAATACTACTTTAGGGAAGTCTTAAATATAGTTTCGGGTACATAATCCTTTAGCTCTGGGTCAGAACTTTGAGGCTTATGGATTTTATCTAAGACAACTAAGTATGGACGTCTATAATTGGGTTTAGTTATAACAAAACAAAGCAACCCACGTGGAAACTGTTACAATTTTTCTAGATAGTTGTAGATTAACTTTAAAATCATTCTAGGCATATGTTTAGGATGTGCTATTATTGCTGTATTGTAATGCAATACATTTGGCATATTAAATGAGTTTAACATAATTAATATGATTATTGAAAAATTCTGATTATCTCAATTTGGTAGAACTAAGTTAAATTGTAATGTTTGGTGAAAAAAATATGATCTAAATTATTCATCTCGCAAAATTTATGGCCAAGTCTTGAAAAGGACTTGAAGATACTAAAATGCGTGTTTCTTCGCGTACAAGGTTTTCGAGAGGAGCTTAACGAGATAAGATGAGAAATGAAGGGAAGTGAAGCATTTTTAAAGCGATCAAGAGAGTTAACAAAGTTACGCAACGATAGACTCAAATTTTCGGATTATTCCCAAGAATTTTACCGTAAACGACAATGTTTAGCGAATGAAATCGTGGCAAAAGCTAATTAGCACATGGATACTCGTACGCGCGACGTACACACGTTACACCTACGCAAAAGATCAATAGTGTCTCCTAAAATTGCGTGACATTGACGCAGAACATTGCGCGCAACTCCGCGGTTACAATTACTACAAAATTCTGAAAATACTATACTACTACTACTATACTAGCCTATTATTGTCCCACTGTTGGGCAAAGGTTTCTTCTCATACAGATAAGACACGAGCATTGACCACCACGCTTGCTTTAGGCGGATTGGCGGTTTCAGACTTATATTAGTAGTCCAGGTTTCCTCACAATGTTTTCCTTCACCGATGTCAGTGATGTCCAAAGATAAACTTAGAAAGTACATATGAATAGAAAATGTCTCACTGGTACTTGCTCGTGGCCGGTTGCAAGGCCGCAGCCTAGTGCATGGGCGGCGCCTAACCACTGGGCCAAACGACATTTGAGAAAAATTCTAATGCTTTCAAATCTAAAGGTCTTAAATGGACGTTCGCCTTCGATAATAAAAATGCGTGTCGTCAGTCAGTCTTCATAAACGTTTTGGCAAAAATATATATACCTATAACGAAAAAAACTACCTGAATAAGCTTCAAATACGATAACACTATCTCGTTTATCTGGATACGTGCCAAATCTCTGCCATCGCACCCCACGCGAAATTAATTTGATAGAAATGTGTTTACGTGTGTCAAAAGTGATTTTCTATATTCATATTATTATTTATTATTATGAGCCTGTTGTGTTCTATCGCAGTGCTAAAATAATTTGAACCCAATTCTTTAGGTGATAGAAATTATTGACATAGTTATCGTGGACGCAGACGAAGTTGCGGAATAAATACTCGTATAGTAGTCTCCACTCACTTGGGGTTCCAACTTACCCCGATTTCAGTTGAATGGTTTAGTCGTAAAACCGTAATAGATAGACAGACAGAATAGAAGGTTACTTCAGAATTAATAATATTAAGGTTGGAGGTATGGAGGTGTGTTTCGCCTGCACACGGGCTGTGAATGATGAAGATGATGTAAGTAAAAATAACGGATTTTTGTGACATTAAGGTGGGGTTCCGATTCGCCTAGGGTTGTTAATTAATAGATCTCGAGCTAAGCCATGTCAATGTCCTTGTTGTTACCGAGAACGGCAAATTACAGTTGGACAGTTCTGTAAAGTTTCCGAGGAATATTAATTGTTACTTTTGAGTTGTTAATATTAATTAATTTGTATTATCTGATAGGTATTGTGTTGAAATAAATTACTGGCAGTTTGAAATGTTGATACTTTTTACGCTTTTCAAAGGTGTCGAAGTACGCCTACTATCCCAGAAGGGTTAGGCAGAGGTGTACATTGGTACACCCACATTTTGCCAGTTGTGTTTAAGTTCCATGTAATAGGGGGCCAGCCTATTTGCCATCATCCGGGCACAAACCCAGACTCCCGAAACTGCTACTCAGAAATACCTGATGGAAAAACCCAATAAAATTTTGATCTGGTAATAAAACCAAAGATCTCATGCACAGCAGTCGCGTTTTGCGACCACTACACCGACAAGGCAGACGGCAGTCTTTCTATATATGCTAACGTATATGTGGCATTTTTTTCATTTATGAGACATTTTTGACAGAATGAGACTGAGATTACAATGCCAACGCTATTAAGAGGGCGTAGTAAGCAAAATTACCAATCTTTTTTTTTATTTTACATGAACAATTCTAGATTTCTAGGCTTAAAATACATATGTATGAAAACTACATCATATTTTCGAGGGTTCTCATTGATCAAAAACATAAAATAATAACATTTTCTCGATAGAAAAACATCACGAAGTGGCCTCTAACTTTTTCATTTTTTCGATTTATACACGATATTATAATGACTAATATGAAAAAAATTTGATAATTAGTTGTATTTAGTCATAAGTGAGGGTTTTGTCTAGGCATTTTTGGTAATTCCTTTTAGTTTTGGAGTTATTACGATAAAATACTTTTGGCACATACTACGTTTTAATTCCGCGAATCAAGTCATCTGTCGTCACACTTTGACAGGGCCTCAAGCATATTTTTTGTTTCACACGTCAGTCGCTGCCGCTCTGTTGAGACGAGAGGACTACACTCAAATTTTTGGCTGCTTTATTGGTCAAAATAAATAGTAAAATGGAAAATAATAAGAAAGCATTGAAAAGACTTTCGAAACGAGAACTTAAAAATACAAATATAAATTGAAAGAACGGCTGATTATCGGGGGTAATTTTGAGTGTAGGCCCCCCTACGCACTAGCGGTTAATCACTAAGGCGGCTAGCCGCTTTTCTATTATCGTACGCACGCCATAAAATTTCAACCGCAGCGGTGAATACGGGACCACGGCCCGCTTTGTTGTTGCCCGCCATCTAGTTTCTACGCACTGGCGGTTTATGGGCGGTTTAGTCAGCAGCGTTCCAAATAAAGGATGAATCTAGTTCTTTTTTTGTGGTTTTTGGTAATAACAATAGATAATACATGCTATAGTTTATGGACCAACACGCCTTTAAGCGATCCAAACGTTCTACGCAGTTTTATCGCGGTCGGCCGCCATGGCGGTCAACCGCTGTTCCAACCACGTCGGCGGCCAATTACTAAAACGTAATAGGCCTTACTTGTACCGATAGCCGTTATCTGCGGCAGGTAACACGAATATTCAAAGTATCGCTATGATATTTTTACATTGCCTCGTTTATTCACTTAAGATCGAACTGAGGTAGTACTTAAAAAGCATTGTATTTTGTACAAAAATAATAAAGTCGTTGTGTTACATGAAAACCAAAATGACATAATAAAGGCACAAAAATATAGTGTATAGTATATGCAATATAAATACATGATTTTAGATGGTCTGTGTTTGTTATATACTTATATAGGGTCAATAAGTATACGAATTTAATTATCCCTTTTCCACTTCTACAATTTATTATTGTTTTTTATTCAAATAAGGGGGACCGTTCCAAATTACGGCTCGTCAGTGAAAGGAAGACTTCAGTCTCGGCACTAAGCAAAGACCAAGTCGCGAGGAGAAGTTAACATGAGGTCAATCTTTACGCTTGTAGACTGCTAAGATTACCAACTCTTTAATATCGAAATCGAGGCCATAGTTTAGTGCGGGCCAACGTACTCTGTTTTCCAATGAGTCTTACTTTGGATTTCACCCCAATTCATACTTACCAAGGAGTAAAGATCATAATTCCTTTTTTAATACGAGGCAATTTAAATGCGAAGGAATACCCTCACGAGATTATGAAACCTATAGTCATCTCTTACCAACGAGGTAGGCTAAGCAATCCTATTCATGCAATATAATGTGCTCGACCTTGCTGTGTAGCAAGGCCGGTGGTTTTGGATTTTCTCCAAAGGTTGATCTAGGAAGATGAGCTTTTTGCAGATCTTTCTAGGGTATGGAGCTTTCTTCCACAGATCACTATAATTGACAACCTCAAACCAAATACGCCACGGCGATGTAGAGCCGTCGATGATGTCTTTGGGAGGTCTAATAAAAAAGGTTATTGAAAAGTTGCTTGGAATGTTTATTTTAATTAAACTATTACTAGCCATTACTTTTTTCGATCTGTAAAAACTTATTTTTTCGTTCTTGGCAACATTTTAATTTTTCATACAATATACGTCGTTCCAATATTTGTTAACATGAGAACACTATGTAACTTTAAATATATGTATTTGTACCGTCAATTCCTAATTTGTAATATAAATTTCTTTTGCGTGTTATATAAGGTACAATGCATTCGAATGTAATTACGTATGATTGTATACAAATAATAATATTGTAAAACATTGATTTTAAAAGAGTACGTATGGACGTATTTCTTATCCATTCTTCTCCATACAAAACTACATATTGGAAAGGGCAACTAGATTTTTTAAGGGGTATTCACTTTTTTATGGATTCATGTTCAGTATCAATGGTATAGTCACTTACCTACTTGTTTTTATTTTATGCTATTTTGCTGCACTTATACGTACCTACTGTGAATGCAGTAGTATTATCTGATTATTTTACGTATACTACAGAAGAAACGTGACGAGCGAGCTCGGCTAGGTTCACTTGTTTTGGTGCGCAATCGTGTTCGATGTGAGGGGAGGACAGGGGCGCGCGGGTGAATTTTAAAATTTTGCTGGCTTACTGCCCCCTCTTAAAAATACGAAAACTGTCACTCTGCTTTCAAAACTTTTATTTTGAGCTGTAAGCATGTGTCACAGAATTTAAATTGTAGCGCTATTGCCTAATTAGAACATTTATAGCCGTTTGCTTTTATTTTTATGAGTACCACTCGTATGTAGGACTAAAAAACCTTTCAGAGCTTTCACACAAAATGTAATGTGGCATCCATTTTGTACATTTAAGTGGCAGCCGCTCTAGCTGCGCATGCGGGCTTTATAACTGTTGACAGCAACTAAGTAGGTACCTAAAAGTTTATAAAGTATACTGTAAACACTGGCTGGCTTAGTCAGATACAACCTCGTTTAATGTGTCCATGCTTAAGAGCTAAATACTAAGTACTAAGATTTAAAAAAAGGAGGTAATGACAGGCAGTATCTACAGCTGACAGACTAAGGCCCGGAATCCACCAAAGCGGAGAGGAGAAGTCTCGTAAACAACCAAAAGGATACGGTGTTGTGTTAAAGCTAAGCGGTGAGATGTGAAAATCACGCAAGTCGATTGGTTATACGAGACATCTCCTCTCGTCTCGGCTTTGGTGGAGACCGGGGCTTAGACAAAACTCGATTATAAAAATATTTGATTCAATATACGTAATTCTGAATATACTGTGTTTCAATCATTATCTACATAGTATAAAACAAAGTCGCTTCCCGCTCAGTCTTTACGAGTAGATCTTTTAAACAGGGCAACGAATTTAAATGCGGTTTGCCATCAATAAATTGAGTGATTCAAGAGGAAGGTAAGCACACGTGCGAAGCCGTGGCGGGTCGCTAGTAGTCTATTAATCCCGGTACAAGTAATGACCTTTGAGGAGTCAAAGGACACAGACAAAGACAAGACGGTCTAACCTCTAAAGAGTTATCTATACGTACTAGTCTATACTTCTACGCTAATATTAAAGAGGTTAGTTTGTGAGTTGGTAAGGTTGTAGGGGGTAATCTTTCACGAATTGGAAGCTACGTTATCACTGAGTGCTATAGGCTATATTTTACATAACATGACGCCTGTTATCCCCAAAAGGTCAGGCAGAGGAATACCCATTAGTAGTACATCCACATTTCGCCAGTTAAGTATGTTTAAGTCTCATGTAATAGGGGGCGAGCCTATTGCCAACAACCGGGCACAAATCCGGGCTATATTTTATTATCAACAAATTAGGTATCCGTAAGAAAAATCACGCGAACCAAGTCGCGGGGAGTGTTAGTTAAGTCATAAAATATGAATCATCTGTTTTGCATAGCACGTGCGAGCGAAACACGTGAAGTATACACAACTATCGGCACATCAGTGACAGTAACTAATTGCTATATTTACGACGTACAACTAAACTGAATCGTTTTTAAACTGAGCTGTGTATTAATAGCTGTTTAGAAACAATTAGCGAAGACAAGGTTGTTCTAGGAATTTATCTTGTGGAAGGTGAGGAATCTATACATACTAATATTATAAAGCTGAAGTGTTTATTTAAACGCACGAATCTCTAGAACTCAAAGTACGACTTTGAAAAATCATTTGCTAATAGAAAGTTACGTTGTTCCCGAAAGTTATTGACTATATTTAACTACCAAACAATTACGATTTCGTAAGAAAATTCATGCAGAAAACGTCGCGGAAAATTGCTAGTAAGTTTATATTCATGAAAGCCTTATAGATGATGCAACCCGTTTGGCAAATAAGGAACCGTAGTTATTGTAAAAATAAAAAAAAATTCATTCATTCCATCAATATTCATTTCCTAGAGCGTCTACAATTCAAAATGCCTTTCTTTGGCCACCTAAATAATGCTTTCATCGCCTCTAACCATTTTAGTCTTCCTACAAAGCAAACATCCCGTCACTTTATCAATACAATTTAAATTCAGTTGATGCGTTTCAATTGAGAAGGGAGTGTATGTTAATGCGTAGGCGCCTGTCTGAATGTTTGATCGACCACGTGCACGCGCACGCGAGTACGATCGATCTGCGTTCGTGCTTCTACTGCAGTTTTACAGTACGTCAACTGTCATTGGTTTTCTTTGGTTTTTTATTTGTAATGGAGTGTCAAGGAAAACTATGGTAGCTACTTTATCATTGTAGTGGAGTTTCTTACTCGTTCTTATACATGAGGGCCTACGTTTTGGAACGAGCAACTAACTTAAACTTTCTGATTAACTGACCGACAATTCAAAAGTGCGGTCTAATTGAAATAAATTCATTGACTGACATTTTTACTGTCATTTAGAATTTTATTTGGTGTGTAAGGGAGAAGAGTAGAATTGGAGAGAGAGTGAGCGAGATTTCCAGCTAGCAGCAGCGAGGACAGATCTCGATTTCTAAAGGCTTTCCTTAAATAATTTGGAATAACAACTACACAACCGCAATTAAAAAATAGCGCAGTCATTATCAAATAACATAGACAGACACACTGCAGATATTTTAAATACAAAATAAAACATTTTAAAAGACGCTTTTACTTTTCGTCGTACGTCAACAGTAACCTAAGCTACACTTGCACATACCTATAAGTACAAAAGCTAATTATAGCGAATTCTAAACAACTGGCTTGGCGAATAGGCGCAGTACAAAACGCCTTAAGCCACAGCCCACCGTTTTGAATCCTCCACTTTCATATTCATAAGCTTATTACGTGAAAATAAGCCACAGTGGCATGTTAAAGGTTACCAGTAACTATTTCGGGATGTTTGTTAGGGCTTACGATCTAATTAGGGAACTTTAATGTTAAGCCGAATTTGGCTCCTTTGAACACGGAGCATAAATGTGGAATGAATGATACCGATTTATGATTTACTAGGTTCGGCCCGGGTAAAGTAAATTGAAATATTATCCCAAGGGAACATAATGTGTTCCCTTGGAATAATATTTCAATCTTCCGATTTTCCGAAAATCCGTTTCCGTTAATCCAGGAAATGGACTATGTTTGTGCCAATTTTTATCAGTCTTTTCAACGGTTTACGCGTGATTGAGTAACAAACAACCAAACATCTAAACATCATCACAAACTTCCACATTCATTTAGTACTGAGATATTTGAGGGACATCGTTTGTTGGTAACTGATATTGTGCTGATATAGCTATACCCGCGTTGTCTTTGATTTATTACTGCTCCACTGTAACATAACCTTCTTCGATAAACGGGCTACATAACAAAAAAATATTTTTTTCATATCGGTACTAGTAGAACAAATAGTTTTATAATATAAGTATATGTATAGAAATTCTAAGCCTACATACATTTCGGTTACAGTCCACAGGTAAGTAGTTTAAATAATAACAAATGCAGCAATGCAATCACTCTACACAAATGCTGTCATGATCACCAATTGCGAATTCAAGCAAGCCAGAGGGTCCATGCATCATTCAACGGTTCATATTTGACATTCTCGCCTCGTAAGCGCAGCCGCGCCGTGACGTCAGAGGCAGTAAAAGAAAGTGGCGCGTCGGGACGGGTTCAGTACTTCCAACGGGAGGCATACGTCATTCTGGGACAAGTTTATTTATTCAACGAGCCAGTGTTTTTGTTTTGGTTACAATTTTCCTCTGTTTATGTAGGGTTTATAAATATTGACTGTGTGTACCTGAATATTTCCACCAGATGTCCCAAACGCCACATCCTATGATGTGGCGTTTGGAACATCTTTTGCGATATATCATATACGTTGTCCGTGATTCGACGGCTTTCTCTTAGTATCTAAGCTTCCGAAAGGGGATGAAGTTTTCGGAAAACAGGACACTTTTTGTATTAGGGGGATCTCGATGAAGAGAAAGACAACCAGAAAAACAAAAATGTTGACGAACATTTTTAAAAATAACGAATATTTTTCATCCAAAAAAAATCTCAATTTTACTCAAATGTCCAGGGTTTATAAACTTTTTGCCCGGTGTCAGTAATTTAGCTGATGGCTGACCTAACAATTACTCACAATGACGCAATGTTGACTTTGAACAGCACAGATATAACTTCGTATATAGACCCTCAGACATCGAGCCGATGAACTGCAGACCATAATTTAGATCATTGGCTGTCAATCAATCAATACGAACAGAACTTCGCAATCGAATGACGTCATAGTTTCAGATATAGTACGTACAATACGCATACCTTACTGTCTCGCTTTAGGACTGGAGACTGAAATAGCATGGATTTAGTCAGATGGAAAGCATTCCAAGTATCAGACCGATCAGATAAAGTCTTAAAGTGAGTACGAATTACGAACTCAAGAAGTTCTTGGCTGGTTTCACAGAACGTGGATATATAAGAGATTATCCAAGTGATAAACGAAAACTGGGGTTATATTCCCATGAAATATTTAATCACTGACCCTTATCAGAAGGTGTGACAGACTTAAATAATGCCAGTCTATAATTGTGCCACTAATGGGCAAAGGTCTTTTCACTTACAGAAAAGGCACAAGCATTGTAGTCAGACTGTTATATTAAAGTTCAGGGTATCCTCACGATGTTTTCCTTCAACGATGTCAATGATGTCGAAGATAAACTTAGAAGGTGAATATTAATTCGAAAAGTCACATTGGTACTTGCTACTTCTTCCAATTTCCGGTTAAAGCATGAGTTTTTTTTGCTTACAGCCCATAAAATGATGTTGCGATAATATAGACATCGTCTATAATAAACAACACACGATGCCGAAGATCATAAAGTTCATTGGCAATCAATCAATTGACACTACACACAACCGATGACGTAATCATAGACAATGTGTACGATCTACTACTGCAGTACGGTAAGTACACAGATGCGGTACAAAAAAACCAATTCTACTACTGCAATAGACATATATGCAGTGGTTTGATAATCCAAATCAACAACAAAAATGTTACTGTCTGTCCAAATGAAATTGTCACCATGGACTGTGCCGGTACTATACCTACTTTTAAGACAGCGTCATTCGTTTCTGGCTCAGTAACCACGCGTGGGGAGGAAGTGGGACTCCATGCCACATGGTGCGGGGTACCTCCCCATCCCGTCGGCACTTTATACAATGACACTCGAGAGATAGCACAGAGTAACAAGCGACTGTTGTCGTGTTATGAGTCTCTATGTTTTGTTTGATAAGAACGCTGAATATTTTTTTTGTTTGTGTATTGTGGAGCGACTGTGGCGCCATCAAGGATAAAGGGTTTCCTTTTAAAGTATTTACTTTTTAAATGAAGTTCCTAAACGTGGCTTGCGGTAGGTAATTAACTGGCAGAAATCGTCACGTAACGGAAAAGCGTTATCCAGGCAACCATCCCTTTCTTCTGATATTCAAGAACATTAGGCAATGATTGGGTGGTTTAATCATGATGATGATGATGATGAATGAGAAAGACTACAATAAACTTCATACAGTACTTAGTTCAACTGCTACTTACTACCATCGACTAATCTCTAGCCATCAGTACAAATATCAAAACATAAAAAGTGTCCGTAGAAAAAGTCAAGGTAGAATATACTTAGAGTAGAAAGTCACACCGCACTGCGACGTATTCGAAATCTGACAGAACTGTGCGAAATGTTTAGGGATATATCCATACCTAATATAGAAAAGCTGAAAGGATTTTTTGTTTGTTCAAACACGCGATTTTTCAAAACTTACGATTGGATTGGCAAAATTCTTCTTGCTTATGATAGCTGTATTGGTGAGAAATAGTATAGGCTACATAAACATCACGCTACGCCACACAGAAGCGGAGCAATACGCAAAGACTTAACGTGGATGAGAAAACTACTCGCTCAAAGTCGCAGGGAGGAGCCAGTGAGTAATAAAACCACGAAATCCAGTGTTCAAATATGGTACAAGGCCACCGCTGTGCCTAGTGACCCTGACATTCATACAGGAAATGGATGTTTACCCACACCAACCCCTGCAGGAAGGGGTGAGGAAATTATCAATATAGCGCTGGAAGTCAACACAGTTGGTGGGTATTGCCAACATGACGTCCGTAAAGTTTAAATGGACTTTCCAGTTGAAAATAACAACAATATAGTTAAGTAAACGTGGCTTAATTAATTTACAACAATATTAATTTGATCCTGAAGGATAAATTGGACTAGACGAGATGATAATTAACAATAATCGTTGAAATTCCTTTGTGGTATAGGAACTGACATTTAAGGTTTTATATTTCGAAGGTAATTGATAAGTTCTTTAAGAGATGGTTATAATTGTTCTTAGCAGACATGATTATTTGTACCTACTTGTATTGTAAAACTAAAGAGTTCGTTTGAACGCGATAATCTTAGGAACTACTGGACCGAATTTGTAAAAATATGATTGTTTAATATAGACAGATTCATAAGGAATAGGCTATATAACAAAACGCTATTACTATTCACAATAATATCATTTACAAACAAACGATGTCCATAGCACATCACGCCATAATACACGAGATTGGAGCATTAACCAAAGACATAAAGCGGGTGGAACCACGGGGTATAACTAGTAATGACATAATGACTGAATTATAAAAACTATGCTTTAAATCTAATATCGTATGCTGTATGAGATTGCCTCTTCAGGTAAGATAACATCGGAAAAAGACCAAAAACACGTATTGGCAATTTAACAACTAACTAAAAAAGCAAAGAAACTTAGTTATAGCATCCAAATGAACACTATCAAAAGGAAATAAAGATTGTGTGCCAAGTTTTTATGACCACTAAAACTGATTTACGTACTAAGTACTAAAAAAGGTTATAACTTGACAATGTAAGATTAATTTCGACTCAAACGGCAGTACCAAGTTAATGAGGACGACCTTTCCACAAAGCATACATTTGTTTAGGTAAGAACAAGGCTTACGCAGCGCTAACAATACAAATTATGTAGAGCATGCCAAAACACTAATTTCAAGGTGTAACGAACTAAAGAAATCTTTAACAAAGAAACAGATAAGTGAACTGTTAAAAGAAAAACATGATGAAGTAATAACATTTATTTAATGATTATTTAACCTTCAGACTACGTTTTAGGTTGTAGGTTTTAGAACAAGCTTCTGTCCGCGATTTCTGTCTTTTTCCAATCCAACTTCAAGTTCCAGAGATTAGCGTGTATTAACAAACAAACAAACCAAAACCTTTTCAGCTTTATATTGATTATTAGTATAGATTCGAATAGAATCATTTGAGTTTGAAATTTTTGAACAAAATGTAGTAAGTTTACTCATCTGGAAACCCCAGGTAAAACTTGATGAAAACCATCATGTAGGTACAATCACCGTACTATGAAAAGGTACTCTTGTAATAGATCTTAATTCAGTCTGTTTACAGCACATTGCTGAGAAAATATCGTGATAAACATTAAACGTCTCACCATTGGTAGAATCGGCATCAACGTCAAGATTTTAAGCAGATGTGCTGATCGATACGTGACAAATGGACGATCAAAATCCTATAAAATCTACAAAACTACACGAATAAAGCTATTTCTTATTCGATAGTTATTTTGAGGAAAATTTTAAACTCAACCCTAAAGTTGTATGATTTATGGGCAGCGGGAGATGAATCATATGTTCATAAGAAGTTTGCACGTGCACGATCTGGTTTGAAATGTTGTGCAATTCTCGTTTGGGTTGGTTAGATCAAAACTGTGGATTCAGCACGCTTCGTAGAAACAGTAAATATTGCAGACCACGAAATAAATTTTAGTTCCATTTAAATCGAGAATTAGCAGATGAACTAACGAACGATGATTAGAATCCGAATAAGGGTGTTAAGCCAGAATGACTGGCGCAACGAAACAACTGACTTAATCTTAAAACCAAAAGGTTACTCACTCATCACGAAAAATCGAAAACAGCTCGACGTATAAATATAATATTTGCCATTGAGGCAGTTTATAGTTAGTAGACGTCCGCTAAGAAAGGATTTTCCAAAATTCACGCTCAAAGAGATGAAACGGGAGTTCAACGTTTGTATGGAGAAATTAACTTTGACGCAACGACACGGGCAAAGCTAGTTCATTTGTATAGACATATTTTTCTTCGATGGACTACTTACACCGATGAAAGAAGACATTCGAAATATCAAAATCAAATAATATTACATCAGCCAGCGAACTTATTGTTCCATTACTAGATAATATCAACAATAAAGGATATGAAACCACCGTTGCTACAATGACAATTTCTATATTTATAACATAATAGCTTTCTAGAACGTAGAGCAAAGCCATTTCCTTAGGATGTTTGCTGATTGATATACAAACAAGGATTTTGTTTGTCCTTCCATGTCTTAATGTTGTGTTAGTTATTAATTATCTACATTAGATTCGTAGTGTTATAACTAAGTATCAATGTTGTCTGGCAAATGATATAGATTTAGTCGATGTTACTTATAATGCTGGGTTTCGATATTATACGATACCAGCCGCGCCCGCGACTTTGTCTTCGTTAATTTCAATATTTTACTCCACGGGAAAAAGTAGCCATGTGCTATTCAAGACTAGAATCTATGTCTGTGCTGATAGATGAAAGATCTAGATCCGTTCAGCCGTTCTGTAGTGATTGAGCAACAAACATTTATCCATCCAAACTTTAACAATTATAATAAAAGTAAGATTTGCTATCACTTCAATATAAGAAAACTGTAGATATTGATTCGTTGGCTGAGGTGCGTGGGTTCGGAAATAGCAAAGCAGACACAGCTAAAAATGGCGCTTATACTAGAGGTAACGCTAACATTCTCTTTGATCTCGAACTTCACTTGTCATTTGCTATTAACGCCTTCATTATTCGAGACAGACTCTGCAGCTATATCCTTAAGAGAATTCAATTACAACGTAAGATTCTGCCATTATTTTATTATCATCTCCTTACGTTGAAGGAACCCCAAGAGACTTGGAGTCCTTCATAATAATTAACTCCAAAATAAATTATGTCAACATTTTCTCGTATATAAAAATAATTTGCTAAATAAATACGACACGCTTAGCTGTCATATTTTAATGATCTAAAGCTTGAGAGACTTGGCTCAATTAGTGTGCCGGCCAAGTAAAAATAGCTCGGTGGCTTAAGCAAACATCCTTTTACGTCACCGTTTCAGGGACAACGTTGCTAAGAAAACGCTTTCTAGTAATTGATTACCTACTTTCTTGAGTATTTCGTGTTTGTGTAAGCTTTTGATTTTATTATTCTTTGGGGTCCCTAGTGGCAGTTTTCAAATTTTTCAAAAGCCTGCAACTTTCTACGCGTGGTTTTTTCACCTGTCGGCATTAATTACTGCTCTGCTCTCGTGGGTCGTAGCGTGAAGTTCTATATAACATCATAAATCTGTTTTTCATATACAAAAACACATGGGTGAGACGGGACCGCGGTAGACTACGAAAGGATGGCGGGACGACTTGGACGGCTTCCTTGAAAATTGGAAATACATAGTGCAAAGTCGCGACCGACGTAAGGAACGGAGGAGAGATTTTGCCCAGCAGTGGGACAGTACAGGCTACTTATAGTAATAATCGGACTGAAAGTGCTAGCGATTAGTGCGTTTAAATTGAATGTTAATAAAATTATGATTACCAAAAGTAGTTTCGTGATTTCGAGCATGGGCTACTTTTCAATAAAACATGTTTTTATTATACTACCTATTAAATACAGCAGCAGCAAAGTTTTCAGACAGAGTTTTGGCAAGAGCTCTTTTATATTTTGCTTTTAAGTAAAATCTCTGAAATTCGCGCGAGCACTTGCCTCACAGGTGTTTCAAAAGTTTTTCTATTGTCTTCTCTACATTTCGCAACGCTGCGCTGCGATAAACTCCTCGTGTTTTATTCAACATGCCTTTTAGTCTGCGTAACACCGACGCATAGATATAGCTCTCGAATTGTCACAAAGGGATTTGAATATTCAAAATGTAATTATGAATAAATTGCTAAAATCAATCAGTCAGTGTCCAATATTGCAATCTTTGATTTGAATCGTAAAATCGAAGTTAAAATTTGAAATTTTCGCTTTGATATTCCAGCAAAAAACATGGGCGTCTGTCATGATACACAGATATGTAAATTCGTATCCACAGTGGCGCCACGGAAAAGTGGCAACAGAAGGCTCGTTTTTCAGACACATACGTGCTCCTAGTAGCATATCATATCAAGCGTGTAAGTGGGTTTATTATCACGCATTGTATGCAGTACACAAACGGGTTAATGTGTTTGCGATTCCGAACGTGCGCGTTAACGTGTATCAGAAGTGAGACGTATATGCCTGTCTATGTCATTTGGTACATCGCCGCAACACATGTCTTTATCATACGTCATATTCTCGGGCAGAGACATTCTAACGAAAACTTTCCATGGATTCAGTACATCATTCTAGACCCCTAGCATTAACAGTCTTTTTTTAATAAGCGATGGAAAACTTCGCCGTGTGTAGGTTTCAAATGAAACTTTTCGTAATGTCCCTTCAACCCTTTAGTATAATGGTCTTGTTAGCTTAAATCTGGAGTGCAACTTCTGTGGCATCTATTCTGTGGAACTCTTTCGTGAGGAGTGGGTGTCTCCACCTCTTTCCTTCCGTTGTGTTGCAGTTGCAAAGTTGTTTCTAAGACGCGTGACCTAGATACTGAATACCGTATGAAGACGTTCTTCTATTTTGGCGTCTAGACTCTTTGCGACAATTAAAACTGGGCTTTGAATTTCGTTGAATGTTTAGACGGGATTTTGTTTCTACATTTTAGCGTGTTTTCGCTTCACAACATTAATATTGCTTCCAATATCATCTTACCGTAGCGTCTTTCCGAAAAATGATCACTTGAATTTTAACCGTATTATTTACATGTTCGTAAGTCGTTGTTTAAATAATATACCAGTCTATTATTATTACCAAAAAGGCCAAAACAGAAAACGTCCCATGATACTCCTGGATTCTAAACTCACCACCTCATGCATGCGAGGTGGGTGCTTTAACCACTGGTACAGTTACAAACGTTTCAATAAAACTTACGATCGATAGATCGTAGTGACTGTTATAACATTATCTGTATCGAAACCGTTTACCATGTGGCCTATGGCATTTTACGACACTCCAATAGAGTGAAAAAAAAATCTTAATGGAAACCCCCGACCGCTCCCTAAAAGGTCGATCGAAAATAGCGGCCTCAATTTTCGTCAATGCCCGTCTTGAAAGGAACCTATCAAAATAATATGAAATGCGTAACATCATAAAATATAAAAATATTTTCGTATGTTTATCTATCTGCTTGTATAACATTTGCAGCTTCACATTTCTTCATGGGTGGATATAATTAGAAATGTTTATTGTAAAACAACATTATTTATGCACTACGGTCGCTGTTTGTTATTTGGAAGGTTAACGTTGTTGGATGCCCAAGGGAAAATTCGTATGTGTACATCTACAAGCGCCTTTTCTATTAATATTCAACCGGTTTAACCTATTTTTTCTTTGTGAATTGAGAACGCATTTTTTAATTGTAACTCAACGAAATGTTTTGTAGTCTTGTGTTTTAACTGATATACACTCAGCGGCACGGAATGTGGCCCAAACATAAACAAACCGATAACAGGCGATTTTGATATCACGTATGAAAATTTCGTATGGCAGTTTGTCAGGACATTGTTCTTTGTTAATTTAAAAGAGTAAGCACAGAAAAAACTTGATTTGTTTAATTTTTGTGACACTTAATTTTAGTTCGTTACCGGAACGCACAAAACACGGGTGAGTTGAACCTCGATATTCAAATGGTCGTGAATTTAGTCTGTACTGGTTTACTTTGTGATGAATCTGTAGTCATTTATGCTTCCAGGATTGGAAAATAATGCCTCTTACTTCAGCTCAAGTTGCTCAAACTGTGTTGCTTAGGAATCAGGGGCGAACGCAGCAAGAGATTGCTGTAACTTTAAATGTATCGCATACAACTCTCAGGTACGCCTTAACACGGTACGACCAGACCGGCCTATACACAAGGAGACCAGAAAATGGCGGTATTAGGTATACATCAGCGCGAGATGACCGATTAATCGCTCTAGCAATTTTGAGAAATCGGTTCCTCACTGCGGTTGAAATACGGCAGCGGCTAAAAACGGCCAGAGGGATCAACGAAAGTGAGCGGACAATAAGAAGGAGCATTAAGGAACGAGATCTGCGCATTCAAAGGCCAGCTCGAGGTCCAGAACTGCTCCGGCACTATCGCGTAGCTCGACTTTGGTTCGCTCGCGAACACGCAAATTGGACTCACGAGTAATGGAGTAAAGTTCTGTGGACTGACGAATGCAGAGTGGCCATAAGAGCTGCAGATGGCCGCGAACGTGTGAAAAAGACATGGAAAGAGGTTTCTGCCAATCACTACCAGGCAAACCGTCAGTATCCATAGTGGATCAGTTTTGTTTTGGGAAGAGATTTGTTCAGACGCATATACAGAGTTGGCTGTAGCTGCTGGTTGTCTAATGGCAGTGCGATACATTGAAGAGGTCCTCCAGGAACATGTTTAACCATTCGTGGGATGCATCGGTAGTGAAGATTTCATCTTAATGCAAGATAATGCCCGACCTCACACAGCATTTTGCGTGGATGATTACCTTTCGGAAGTCAAAATCACAAAATTGGAGTGGCTGGCACAACACCCAGACATGAATCCCATAGAACATGTCTGGGATACGCTTAAAAGACGCATCCGATCCAGTCCCAACCCTCCAAAGACCATCAGTCAATTAAAAATTGCTCTGGGAAGAAATACTCCAGATGGACATTAAAAACATAATCCATGGCATGTCTGATCACATGCAGGTGGTCATTAGGTCCATAGGTGGAAATACCCGCTATTAATTTTAAGTGACATAGCTTAATTCTGTAAATTTCATTCAAAAACATTTTACAAAATTTAGAGCTCAATGTCTTTTTTGTAATTTTGTAGGATTTTAAAAAAGTTTACTCACTTTTTGTTAATTAATCATTCGCATTTAAGATTTCAATAAACATTTAAGTTTTACAACGAAGAAAACTCCCAGTTTCATGTTTAATTTTGATAATAAACCACATAACGCGCTTGGGCCACATTCCGTGCCGCTGAGTGTATGTATGTACATATTTTTCTTTTCTATTAGCGTCCCAGTTTTAGATTGGATGGATGGCTTACTAGCGAGTCTACATAAGATAGGCTAATATAATACCGAACCTACATTAAATTGCCTTCTCAATTATTACAACATTTTGCAACGATACATAATACCTACTCTTTAATAAACCATGGAGTAAAGCCTTATTTCAACTTTAGAACGATGAGGACAAGTCATAAATATTTTAAAGGTCTTCACAACCTTGGTAGTTCAATGTTGTAACCTTGATTGATAAGAATCTTGGTGAATTAGCGGCTTATCTCTTTATCAGTATGAAAATGTGCAAAAAAATGGCTACCTCTGTTATTTAGCACACTGTGTTCACGCACAATTTATTGATATATTTTTTTTGTGTAACTAAATTGTTTACCTATCTTAGTTTTTGACAAACCGTCTATCTATACTTCTATAATAAAGCTGTAAAGTATTTTTATTTGTTTATTTAAAAGCGCTGATCTCTGGATTAAAATAATGTTTTAGTATATGATAACAGGATTCGTGAGGAATGGTATAGTCTAAATAATATCACGCTACGACCTACGGGAATAGAGCAGTAACCAAACTATATAACAATAGTTGAAACAATAATATGTAGTTGAAAACAACCAATAAACCATAACAGTTGAAAAAACCACGCGTACGAAGTCGTGGGCAGAAGCAACAAAAAACCTGTCCAAAAAGTCGAACGGACAATATTCTCATGTGTATAGAAATCACAACAAAGGCAGCGCGCACACAAGAAAGGAGGGATAACTCAAATAACTCAGTGGATACTAGAGCGTTTGTGTAAATATTTCTCCTGTTAACGATATCGACCTCGTTAAACAATGGCTGGCCTCTCGAGGCCCAAGTGTCTACACGACGTTACACTCAACAATATTATGTAGGTGTTTTTAGGCCTTTGCGAATCTATGAACCTTATACTCGGAAATGACGCGTAGGATTGCGAAAAAGAAATAGTTAAACAATTTAATAAAAACGTGGTCTTTGTCGTTTAACATCTAACTAAAGGATTAAAATCCAATTGTGTGGTCCAATATGGGAAATCTCATACAATAAAACTCCTATGTGACATATGGGATTGCATCTCAAATCAAAACCTAATAAGTAGGTAATTAGACACAGCAAAGAGCTACGTCTCTAGGCGGCAGGATATTTATTTCCAGACATGCGATTTGCGATTATAATAACAATGAATTCTCCATTGTTAATTTTGTTAAAGGTATCTTGGGTTTAAGCTAAAAACTAGCGCTTAGTAACCCTCTGGGGAGGACCTAAGTATAATGACGCTTGAACCTTTTCCCCCTAGTTCTATAGTTTGTATATTTACTATTACTTTCAGCTGTAATAATGGAGACAATAAACGTTTATTCTATTCTATTTTATTACCCGAGTTTTTTCGGCATCAATCTTATATTCTCAACCTGAGGCAGAGTCATTCGATATTGGATTCGCGTAAAGCTTGTTATGTTTCATATTTACTTAGAATTTCCAATACGGCTTCTAACTTTTTCTATAAGTTCGGCTATTTTGAGAACTTTTGAAATTTAATACGTGCCTGGCGTGTCAAGTTTAATTTTAAGATTCGTTATTCTGAAAGACCAATCAGAGCCTGAAAATATGTATTTTTCTGGCGAGAGAGCCTTTGAGATTAATAAGGGGCGCTGAAATTGGAAGGTGATCGATATTATAATATTTGTTATTAAATTCTAGACGGTTTGCAGCCTCGCGCCGATGTAGGGTCGTTACATTTTTATTGCTCGCTTTTTGCGCATAGACTCGACGATTTTATATTATTTTTTAACAAGCCCCGCGACCTTTTTATAAGTTGACCTTTTTCGGAGACGGCCATATTTTCATACTTGGATTCGCAAATGAAAGCAAATTGCAATTTCGCTTGGATTTATTTGAATCTTTCATTGTGTTAGTGATTGGGGCACTGACACGAATTATTTATAAGCTTAGATGTCTTGTTCATCAAGTCATACAACTGTTTTTATCACGCGTCCTTCTACTAAACCCACGCCTGTCAACAAAAGTAATTCATAATATTATGTCAATACTAAATCCCACATATTTAAAGTTCATTGTTCTATGTCAAAAAGTTGATTACATCACACAAATGCTGATAGTTTGATGGCATGTCAACACGTGAATCGCTGGGAGTGTGGGTTGGCGATTAGAGGCGTTTTGGAGCAGTTACGAGTTGATACGACTGGGGCGCAGACCCGCAGTGTTTTGACTTTACGACTGTATCGAGTCAGACGAATTTAAATCGATACAGAAGTACTCTCGTAAAACGTAGGATGTCAGACTTAAGTTCTGATATTCATATGGACATTATCGAATAAGAATTTTAATCGATATTTGGGTACAGAGCGACTCGCATTACGGTTGTCATTGAAATAAAAAATTCTTTTATAAATGCTATAGTGTGGATTGAATGATGTTTGTTATTCAATAACATTAAAACGGCTAAACGGGTATGGATGAAATTTGGATCAGAGATAGATTATAGTCTGGAATAGCACATAGGTTACTTTTATGCGGACGAAGTCGAGGGCAGAAGCTAGCAAAAAAATATAAGATCTTTATAAATACGCGATATTTACATGTTATTGAACATTGTGATTATTTTTATCTTCTTGTTATCGGGATGAAGAGAAATGTTGACATTCAATTTCCTGTTGCAGATAGGATCTGAGCGGGAGGTCATATAGTATAGGCACTCGATTCCGTCTTCTGATATAAAGTTTAATAACACTTCAGTTATGTAATAGGATTTCATTAACTTGAGAGATATAAATAGCAGATAGTTTATTTTGATTATTTGACTGCCTCGTTGGTCTAGTGGTCGCAATCGCGACTGCTGTGCATGAGGTCTTGGGTTCGATTCCCAGGTCGGGCAAAGTGTTATTGGGGTTTTCCATCAGGAATTTCTCAGTAGCAGCCTCGGAGTCTGGATTTGTGCCCGGTTGATGGCAATAGGCTCGCCCCCTATTACATGGGACTAAAAACATAACTGGCGAAATGTGGGTGTACTAATGTGTACACCTCTGCCTAACCCTTCGGGGATTACAGGCGTGATGTTATGTATGTATGTATAGTTTATTTTCTTTGACATCACGGTTGACGTTAAACGAATGGCTGCTGCGCTTTGTGTTGCGGCTTCGATTTCCGAGCGGAGCAATTATTTATATAGTTTTAGGGTAGTGATTCCGAGTCAGGTTGTTAGTTCATGTTTGTAAAAGCATCTTTAATACAGTGAATTCTTAGTGTACCTCTACAGTATGATTTTAATAAGAAAAAACATTTTATTTTTATTAAAAATAAAAGATATTGAATTTTATCCTAACTTTTTCATAGAATTTTCGACCCTTCTAATAAATTAGTTTAACGATTTGGATTATAATAATGTCTTGTTTGATAATTAATAAACGGAATGTAAATAATTACTTTAGACCCATTATCATTTTATGCCAGCAGTTTCCCCCTAGTCCTCGCTTGTCACAGCCTAAGCTAACCTAGTTTTTGTTGCAAGCGTGGCGAGCTGCCTAACCTAGTTTTTGCTCCAAGTGTGGTTTGACAGAGCCTAGTCTGTGTCCATTTCTATCCAGCATCATAATCAGATCGTCGAGTTGAATAGTTGTAGTCTTTTGTGGTTGTTAACTCAACTGTGAACCGTTTGTATTAAATTGACATGGATAAAGTTCACTATCCTCTTTCGTCCAAGCTCGCATCGAGAACAGACGTATAACTAATTGCTCCGTAAATCAAGTAAATTCGTGCAAACTACTCTAGTGCCTATCCCTAAGTGACGAGTTGCTATTCTTCCGTACACCGACCGCCAACCAGAGGAGGTGCGTCCGTGTACCCGCGACCCTCGAGGATAAGTGACAGAAGATATAATTGCTGTCCTGCTCCTGCGCCGCCGTCGTGATCTGCCACACGCGGACCGCACGTGTTGCTGGGGAAGGGAGCTGGCGTTATTGCTGATACGCTCACACGTTTCGTAGAGGACTGTCGCCGCGCTGCGTAGCTTCTTGCTACAAGAACCGGTTTCCGCTACGAAGCTACTACGAAGACCTACTACTGCTACGTCGCGTCGATTTGTTTACGTTGTGCTTGAGATCGTACATACGAGTTATAAACAGTGCTAATTACATTTTATATTTCTGGTGTCGTAATACTTATGGAGCCTACAATGAACAAGTCGCTATCGGAGTCGGACATAAACCAGTCAGAGTTAAGTACACCCCCTAACTATATATTCCGGCGGGTAAAAAGAAACCGAGACGATATGGAGGACTCACTTGATCGGCAGCTTGGGGAGTTCAAGGAAGAGATCAGGAAGATGCTGGGTCTCTTCAGTGAAAAACACGGACAAGAGACGCAACACATCACGTCTACTCTAAAGGAAATCCAGGATACTAATAACAAGATAGAGACCTCAATTGCTTACCTCACTGCTCAAAATGAGGACTTCAGAAAGAAAATTGAGCAACTGGAAAACCAAGCTAAAGAAGATAAAAATTACATCAAACTCCTAGAGGATAAATTTGAAATTATGCAAATCAGTAACCAGAAGGCCAATTTTGTGATTAAAAATGTACCCAAAAGAGCTAAGGAAACCAAAGAGGACTTGATTGAAATGGCTATGTGTCTCGCTAAAAATCTAGACTGTTCTTTTACAAAATATGATATAAAGGACATTTATAGAACACGTGCAAAAAATAATGATATAGTGAACACACCAATAATTGTGGAAACCGGCTCGACTCTGATTAAGTCGGAAATTATAAAAATGGGTAAGGCATTTATCATTAAATATAAATCAAAGTTAAGCTGTAAGCACCTAGGCTTTAAATCGCAGGAGGACACTCCCATCTTCCTTTCTGAGCATCTGACTGCGAAGGGTTCCCGCCTGCACTTCCTTGCTCGGGACTTAACAAAATCTGGGGATTTTAAATTCTGCTGGACAGCTTATGGAATAGTTTTATTAAAAAAAGACGAACATTCGCAGACCATAAATGTTACAAACGAGCAACAGATACAACAATTAAGAAGGAATAAATGACTAAGATATATCGATCTCGTGATAAGTCGTAGCTCGTTGTACCAAGAAGATACCATCTTATTATTATTTCTATTCTATTGTTTGGTGTATTTACCTAATTTAAGTAATCTCTTAAGAATTCCTCTCTTTGGTTATCATATAATAATTTCTCGATTCTTTGTTTGTATACAAACTTTTTCGCTATGTGAACTAAATAATAACTACTCACTTACACGTTACATAAAAACTTGCTTAGTATGTCTATTTGTTACTACACACTTTTCCTGCACTCACACTAAATACTATGAACACTTACTTGTTCTCACGCCACATATCCACTTACTTATACCATTCCAAAAACATAACACTAATATCCATTCTACATTTAAGTACACTATAAAAAACCAACTTTTAATTCTGTTTGAATCAATTCTAAACCATAATACATGTTTAATAACAAAGACTCAATTTGACGGCACGTCCTTTCTCTCTATAAAAATATGTAATGGGTGACTCATTGCGAACGTTAAATGAAATAGACAGTATCGAAATTGCGCGCAGTATTGAGTGCGACTCTTCGGAGTTAGCAGAACGTATAAATATTAAAAGAAACGATTTTACTGTGGTCGCTCAAAATATAAGGAGTATCTCTTGTAATTTTGACGATTTTTTGCTTACACTTTCTACCTTTAAGTTCGAAACTGATGTTATTATACTAACGGAATGTAGACTAACACCTGGAATTATTATCCCTCAACATAATAATTATTCATCGTATAATACGTCACACCACTTAAACCAAAACGATGGGGTGGTTGTGTATATCAAAAACCATCTAAAATCTAAAATTAAGGAAATAACATTATCCCAGGCGTCTTGTCTGCAGCTAGACATTCTTAATAATATTATATTATGTATTTACCGATCCCCATCAAACATGAATACTGAGACATTTATCAGTTCATTAAGTTCCCATCTCGATACCCTACAAACTCAGAAAAATATTATCATAGCAGGAGACATTAACATAAACATTAAGCCGAAACATATAGAATCTTCTTACGAACACAGAAATAGAACTAATTACCTCGACACGTTGTCCCTGTACGGAATACTACCTGGGCATATTCTACCGACCAGAAAGGAAAACTGTCTAGACCATTTTATGTTGAAAATAAACAAACAAAAAACATCAGCATCCATTGTTATTTTGCACACTAGCATAACGGATCACTACACAACCCTTCTATCCCTATCGAAATTAAAAAACACCCCTTTAGCTAAGAAAACTAGATCCACTATCGATTTTGAGCAGGCACTTAAGCATGTACAGGAGAGCAATCTAGCTGATTTACTATTCTGCAATGATCCGGAAACCCTAACTAATCTATTGGTGTACAAACTAACGGAGTCCATCTATAAAAATACTACTACAACTAAAATCCCCAACAGTAAGCTTATTATAAAACCATGGATTACCCCGGGAGTTTTACGTTGCATTAGAAACCGCAATAAGATGCAAAAAGACAATAAAAGGGACCCACACAATGACATATTAAAAATAACTTATATTAGATATAGAAAACATTGTAATAATCTTATCAAAAAAATCAAAAGGAAATACGAAAGAGACTTAATTACTAAATCAGTTACAAACAACAAGTTACTTTGGAAGAATATAAAAACTATAACTTACACAAATAAACCTAATAATTGCAATAATGACTTACTTAATATAAAATCCACTCCCTTAGAATCTGTTAACTATATTAACGATTATTTTGCGAATATTGGTAAGAATCTTGCTAAAAAAATTCATCCAGTTTTCAACTGTGATCAACATGATCTGCATAGTTCACAACAAACTCAGCCCAACTCCTTCGCATTATTGGACACTGACAATGATGAAGTGAATCACATTCTAATGAGTCTTAAATCTGATAGTGCGTCTGGTTGGGACAATGTTCCTACTGCATTCCTAAAGTATATACGAAAGGAAGTTGCTCCCGTAATCACACATCTTGCTAATCTTTGCTTTAGTGATGGCATCTTTCCGTCTTCTTTAAAGCTGGCTATTATTACGCCAGTGTACAAGGGTGGGGACAGAGACGACATCTCCAATTTTAGGCCAATATCTGTATTACCTTGTATATCTAAAATAATAGAAAAACTTATAAACACAAGACTCTTAGCTTACTTAAAAGATTTCAATATTTTATCTCAATCACAATTCGGCTTTCGTCGAGGGATTTCCACTGAAGATGCAGTTACTGCCCTAAGCACTTATATAACTGAACAACTGGACAAAGGCAAAAAGTGTGTAACTGCATTCTTAGACCTAAAAAAAGCCTTTGACACCGTCTCTGTCCCAATACTTGTACGAAAGTTGGAAAGTATAGGAATTCGCGGTATGTCACTTAACCTTCTCAAGGATTATCTCGGAAATAGGAAACAGAGGGTAAGGGTTGGCCAATACACTAGTGAAGATGCAAACACGTCATACGGCGTCCCTCAAGGAAGCGTATTAGGACCAACATTGTTCCTTGTTTATATAAATGAGCTTTGCAGCATTAACATTGTAGACGCGAAAGTCTTCTGTTACGCGGATGATACTGCGGTTGTCTTTACTAGTGACACTTGGCATAACGTGAAACTAAGCGCTGAATCAGGCTTGGCTAAAATCGCCAAGTGGCTAAGAATGAATTTGCTAACATTGAACATAACTAAAACAAACTACATATGTTTCAGTGTCTCTCAATGTACACAACCAGGATCTGATTTCAATATAAAAATTCATGGTTGCTCTAACGGTAAATGGTCAAGTTGTAACTGTTTAACTATCAACAAAGTAACGCATGTTAAGTACCTAGGGGTTATTGTGGACCAAAGATTATCTTGGTACCCACACATTGAGCAGGTTGCCAACAGAGTCAGGAAATTAAGTTGGATGTTCAGGACTCTCAGGCACGTCATTCCCACGACTGCTGGAGACCGTCGAGGTCATCAAAAAGATTTCCTGAAAATGGTTTATGTTGCGCTAGTCCAGTCAGTACTTTCTTACTGTATACCTGTCTGGGGTGGCGCGGCAAAGACTAAATTTCTAGTTGTTGAGCGGGCACAACGCGCTCTTATCAAGTGCATGTATTTTAAAAAGAATAGATATCCTACCGAAGATCTATTTAAAATTAGTAATTTGCTCTCGGTCAGAAAATTATATGTTACACAAATTGTACTAAAAAAACATAAGACACTTTCCTATGATCCTAGCATTTTGTTAAAAAGAAGGAAAGATATTATCTTAAATATTCCTAGTACAAAGACCTCACTTGCCAGTATGCAATTTAGCAAAAGATCTGCTGCGCTGTATAATAAGATTAATAAATATACTTACATTTATCCTAAAAATTACTATGAAAGTAAAAAAATGCTAATGGAATGGATAAAAACACTTACCTACAACGACACCGAAATACTTCTGAAACATTAACACATACATACATCACCCACTCACTCAGATATACACACATACACTCACCCACACTCACATATTAACCTACACCCACTCATACACACACTTGATTTATTGTATTATTATTATTTTCTGTATAAAATTACGTCTTGTTTACCGTTATGACACATTTTGTTACGGAAGAGCGGAGCCTCCTAACACAGGCATTATCTGTCTAAAAGGATGCTCCAATCATAAATATTGTTAAAACGAAACTTGCTTTACCAATAAACAATTTTTATTTTTTATTATTATTTTTTTTTACTAAGTAGGTGATTGCGTCATGTTATTGATAGTCAGTGGTTTTTTCAGATTACGTCTTCGGTTACTGCTCAGCTCTCTTGGTTCGTAGCGTGATGTTATATAGCCTATACTATTCCTTATGAATCTGGCTATCATATATAAAAAAATATATATTATTTTCCAATGAGAGTGGCAGTTTCAGAGAATAGCGTGTTTAAACAAACAATCAAACAAAAAAACTATAATAAGCTATAGTATAAATTGTATATCAGTTTTAGATACGATTGTCTGGTTTTGGAAGACACTGGTACGGGGCCAAAAAAGTTCTTCCTGATCCTAGAATATTAAATGAAACGTCAGCTGAAAGTCTGAAACTATTCGAGTGGTATACGATACTCTTTTGGCACGCGATTGGCATGTGTAGACTATTTTTTTCTGATTGTAACAAAATACTTTGATTCTACGTCCTTTGAAACTGTCAAGGAACAGATTAGGAGCATGTGTAATTTGTCTTGATGTAATATCCTTACGGCCGAATTTCGGCACTCCCTCTTTCGTCACTCGCATAGTCCCATGGCAATTCGACACGACCGCAATGAGTTTCGGCGTAGGAACAACAAAGACCAGAAACTTGCAAACTCCGGGCTGCTAATGAGTTACTCCTAATAGAAAAACCCAATGACGGTTTTTGCTTGACTTGGGAATCGGACCCAGGACCCCAAGCTCAGCAACCGCGTTTGCGACTACGAGACCAACAGGGCAGTCACTTGAAGTAAGAATTGATCACCAGTATAAGTAAAATGTACACTGACAAACCAAACTAGCATAATACAGATAAAAAATAAAAAAGGCAAGTAAACGTCAACCACACAATAAAATGACATTTAAACTTATCAAAAAAGGAACGTTTAAAATATTACCAGATGTGAAAAAAACCGGTATCCTTTTAACAGATGCATGTCAAAAACATCATGACACCGGCGAGCAAAAAATAATCTACCTACGAGTAGGTCCACCTGCTTACATCTGGACAACTGCCAGGAGCGACACGTGAGAGTATGAAATGAGTGGTACTAATTGAATCAGTTAATTAAAGATTTGGAAACATTAACTTTTAAAGTGACAGAGGAGAAAGATATTTAATATTACACCGTATTCTCTGGAGAATACTGATATATACTACATAACATCACGCCTGTAATCCCTGAAGGATTAGGCAGAGGTGTACCCATTAGTACAGCCACATTTTGCCAGTAACTGGCAAACGCCCCCTATTACGTGGGACTTAAACATAACTATTATGTTTAAGTCCCACGTAATAGGGGGCGAGCCTATTGCCATCAACCGGGCACAAATTCAGACTCTGAGGCTGCTACTGAGAAATTCCTTATGGGAAACCCAATAACGTACAGTCAACAACAAAAGTCGATTAACATTTATGATTTTTAAATTCGAATTATTCAGTACAATATTAAAAGTAAAACGCAATGAAGATAAAATTAAGATATATTAAACCCTTACCTATTGCCTGAAATGCTGAAAGCCAGTGCATTATTTGTTTCATGTCTGTTTAAATGATATAAAAAGTAACATTGTTAATCGGCTTTTGTTGCTGACTGTACGTTACGTTAAAAATGACAGAGAAGAAAAGGATTTAATATTGCAACCGTATTTTCTAGAGAATATTCAGATATTAAGTAAAACTTTCAAACAAAGTTGACCAGTCTGCAGAGTGATAAATTCACAGGAAATAATTGTCCCGCTCGGTTAGGACAATGACATTTAAAATTAAATAAAGATAACGAAAGTTAAGTCTAAATGCCACCGCCCCGGGTACGCCATTGTTCTGAGACCACAGATAATAATTTGTAAGCAGTCAAGATGATTGATGTTATAAATGATAGCCACGATGCAGATAACTTTGGTAAAGTACTTGACGAACTTAAAATAGAAGGTCCAGAATGTAAAATGACTAAAGTTTTGGGTCCAGTAGAGGGTAAAGGTATGTCACCCTTAGCCACTGCAGCTGACACATTAATTTGTTTAATTTACACATTTGTATTCTAAGAAGAGAATCTAATAAATCCTGAGTATTAGAGGGTTAGGTGACATGGTTCGGTGCAGACAAGACGGTACTTTCTATTCTATTAGATCTTGATATCGCTTATCTCAACGTTGGCAGAGACCTTTCTAATGGCTGGAATATATTTCATAAGCCTGACTTATGGGCACGATATTGAATGTTATTTTGTTTTGCCTAAAGGGAGCTCGGAGTTTCGCTCGAATCAACAATGGAGAGGACAACCCGAAGAAGTATCGTAAATTCGTAACGAACATTGACCAATAAATTTAGAAACTTAAGCAGCAATGGGTAGGATACATTTTTACTTAGTTTCTATGTGATGACGCTTGGAGGAAGCCTAGGTATGTCTTCCGGCTGAGATATCTAGCGATCTTGTAATAGATGTAGTAATGCAAGATACGTATGGAATGTGCATCTGATTATATCAAGATGATCATTGTGATGTTTCCTTTGATATTGCTACGACAGAGGATTTGGATATGTGAATGAGGAAGTATTTATATCTACAATCTTCTGTCCATATCTACAAAAATAGGAAATTTTAACATGATACAATAATAAACACGATTATTGTGTCTATTTTGTTTGAAAACACCAGGGGACCTATCGCCATCTCTTAAAACAGCACCCGTTTAATATTACTTTGTAATTGTTGTTGGGTTTTCAACTCTCGCAAATTAATATAAATATAAATAAAAAAAATATTTTAAAAAAAGCTTTTATTTAACAAAAAATAACAAAGAATGAAAAGTAGAATTATGATTAAACATTTTTTTCATATTTAATATTTAAAGAGCGCCAAAGCTTTTATTTATAGTCATACGAATACAGCCTGAAATTATTGTAGCAAAAACTTATTTTCTCCTTTTTAGTGCATTTTTTTGTTAAATAAAAGCTTTTATTTAAATATTTTTTTTATTTATAATTTTATTTTCTACTTTTTAGTCTTTTAAAATCTATATTGGCCCCCTTGTTTCCTATTTTTCTCGCCTACAGTGATTTCTTTGGAGCGGGCACGAATGGAAAGAAAATATTACAATGGTTTCTAAAAATTACATCCTTGGTTCTTGGAAACAAAGCAAAATCAACGAGGTAAGAAATTGCATGAATCTCTATAAACACTGTTCCCCTTTGCAACAATCTTTTAGCAGGCCAATTAAAAAACTTCACAGAAAGAAACCTTACATAACTAAACCTACGTTATTATTTTCCCTAAGGCAACGAGATCCAAGCACTTCCCGGTTTTCTCAGCTAAAAATATAAGTTGTTTGTTATCAAAATGACCAAGTTTGGACAAACAACTGAGCGAGCAACTTAGGGTATAGCAACAGTTACCGATTCGCTCTTTTGTTTTTTGAGGAACAGTAAACACGGTTGTTTGCGAAATTAGAAATAAATTTTCTTCTGTTGTAATAAGGTTTTACTGTGAAAGGCTCGAGGGGAAGGAAAATGGAATCCAACAAAGTGTACAATTCAAATTGGCCCAAATTTCATAGAAACTGAAGGCAAATTCTACTAATTAAATACGAAAGCGTCTCAGAGACAATCAATGTCAAAAACTGTAGTAAACTAGGGACATTTTTGACAGATTGAGACAGATTAGATTACGATTGTTCTACTATAAGTTTTTGTACAAGTTAATAGAATTTTAGATAATCTCCTACGTAAAGCTAATTTGAAAATTTCAATATAATAGGCACGAAATAGTCTTACTGCGTAGTTTGTGAATACCTCTAGCTTTCAAATCAGTAACTCAAATTCACGCTCCACGAGATGTTATCCAACAGGCACCTAATCTTCCTCATGGGAACACTTTGTAAGACTGTTCCTATAAAAATAGCGCATTGCAAGCGATGTAGCCTTGCTGGTCACGTGTCGCTGTCGTCACATCTGCCTCAAGACAGCCACGCGCTAGACCGAAATAGCCCATGCTAACCTTAAGTAGCCTTGAACCTGTCTACGAACAGATGCGTTCAATTAATGCCGTCTATACTATGTAACGCGCTATAATGCTATCAACACGATACTCCCGATGTTGTTACAATGGACGTTTATTTATTTTTTTAATTACTTAGAAAACGTTGCGCCGCTCAAGGAATTTCTCTTGTTTCGTGGGTGCGTCTACTAACTCACATACATAAACAACCATACCTGGAACTATAGAAATATTTGTTCCGTGCTAGAATCGAAGGCAGCACAGCTATTGTGCCAACCATTTCTACAAAAATTGCTATCAAATAACGAAAATAATTTGCTGTTATTGTTGAATTTCCGAAATAAATTTTATGGAAACAGATTTTAGAGTAACACAGAACAATTACGATTTATTAATGTTTTAGAAATGTGTGGGAGGTTGAATAACACTGTTCTACAGAGTATTAAAGTTTGCAATTCTAAGCTTATATCTTGAAATGGATGGCAGGCAATAAAACGAGGAGCCAAATGCATAGAAATGGTCCAAAATTTCGTGAGCAATTCGCACATGTAAGAGCAATTTGACTGACTATTCAGCAGCCTTTACGTGAGGTGAAGGATAAAACGGTCTTTGGCATCTCTAGCTACTCAATTATCTACCATTATGAAACGGGGTATTTCGAAAAACGAAATAGGGTTGGGCGGGGCGACTTTGGGGTAATTCTAATTATGGTAACAGTAGAATATTAGTTAATGAATATTTGATTCCATTATTTATTATTATTTAATTACAACGGCTACGGTTGAAACTAATTACAATAATTAAAGACACAATACCTAAAATAGATGAGAGTAAAATAAAACAAGCTTCAGGTAGTCAGACACTCATCACGAAGATTTTATTGGTATGTCTGAAGTAAACATACCAATAAAATCTTCGTCCATTCATCCGCAAACAGATCATTTGTACGATTAGAGAGTAGGATCCAAGAGATCATTAAGTACAGCCGGAGTGAAAAGTACTGGAAAAACTTAGGGCGTGCAACGGTGCGGCAAGGAGGCGCAGCAAGTAGCCTGTGCTTTCTGTCGTGCGAAAAAGCGAGCCAGCGCAGTATGTAGAATTTCTCGATATTGGAAATCGCCCCGCCCGACCTTAACCATAAGTAGTCTAACTTCAACTACAAACATTACTTAAATCAATTACATACATTTCTATCGGAGCAATTCAATAAATGTCTGGTTGACTAGGTCAGATTATCTGACATTGCTCAGGGGTAATTGAAGGGCACGATAAGGTGATCGCAGCAGATTCACCTATATTGTTTTCACGAAACAACAATAATACAGTAACCAGGATTTTGTAAAAATCTAATTGAAATGAGTATCCGTGGACATTTTTGCTCGTTTTTCTTCATAGAAGCCTACCTACGTTTTGGAATGAGCAACTAGCTTCAACTTTGTGACTAACTAGCCGACTTAAAGACAATTCAAAGCTTTGATTTTGACATTAATTTCGTGTCGATATTCTTTCGCGATTGTGGTAGACGAAGTTTAAGAATTAGACACGCAAACAAAACCAGTTGGGGCGGTTTCAATGACACTTACGAGATATAACCAGTGGATATACTGTTTAACTTTTTATTCGATATACTGTACCTACTGTTGGGCTATAAACATTTTACGTAAGATAAAGATTTTTGTTTACACTTAAAAACGTATAGGCAGGTAGGTAGGTACCTATTATAATAAATTCATAAGATGATATTATGGTTACACTTAGGGTCTTGTAAGCGAAGCCACGGGCACTAAAAAGTGCCAAGTAAATATTTTCAAACTACAATTCGTATACAAAATAATCGCATTTCCCATTATTGTCATTAAACAGCGCTATTTCCATTCTATACTAATTGTAGTCAATGTTAACGATCAAAAGGTGTAAATTGTTTAGAAAAACTTGCACTAGGCACTAATTTATTACCCGACACACGGGAACTCGGGTTACAGTATATGCTTATCAAAATTCCCTTTCAACCTTTAACACGCCGAACCTACTGATAGTGTCAGAACTAGGCATATAAGATTCAAGTAGGGTCGCCCACAGCCATCTTAAAAACCTCTGACACAGGTGAATGAACAAGCACTTTCCTAATTTCCTTTATATCCCTTGAAACCCATCGTCAAAAACACCACCCACCACTCACTATAAAGAAGCTTCGATGATCAGAGGTTCTCGTCGCCATTACACATACTAAGTACCTAGGTATCTACAGAGGGTCGGTGCAAACAGAACAACATTATGCTTAAGCAATATTCATTGATACTGAAGTAAAAAACAACGAGAATAGAGTTGACAATTCCGTGTAAAAATATAATTTCGAACTAAAAAAAACATTTATTTCTGGCACGCGATGACGTAATTTTGTATAACAGGGGGTCAATTCTAACTTTTAGGAACGATTGCAATCTAATCTCAGTCTCAATCTGTCAAAATGCCTGTAATTTACTAACATTTTGACATTGATTGTCGCAAAGATGAGATTGCGACGAGATTTAAAGATTTCGTAACCGGGTACGGGCAAGTACCAATATACTTTTTGAATTCATAAGTTTCTCTTGGACATCATTGCAGAAAAACATCGTGAGAAAATATAGATTTAAAATTATGTAATATAAATCTGAAATCGCCAATCCACCTGCTGTGCAAGCGTGGTTGGGTGATCAATGGTCGTGTCTTTTCTGTAGGAGAAGAAGCCTTTTGCTCTGCAGTGGGACAATAATAGGCTAGTATAAACTAAAACTTCTCGAGTGTGTTGCTACTATCTGCGCTGTACCTTTACTACTCAAGCTAATGATGAGAGACCTTGAACTTCGCTCGTAAACAAGTCAGTAGTGTCAACCTACACTTACATTTTATATCTGCTACCCATTACCTAGATTACGCGGCAAAAGCCGGACTTACATTAATCATAGGTGCGTTTGATACTTATACTGCCACATAAAAGTTAAATAATTACGCATCTTTTTCAGGGGATGAATACGAACAACTTATAATTAGGAAATAACTTTGAAATATTAAAAAAAAATAGCAATTCCTTACAAAAATGCACTGTATAACGAATCTTTGTTTTCCATATAATTTGTATTTGATCCCATAACACAAGTTGTGTTGTTATTTCGTTCAGCCAATTACAACAGTTAACACGTCTTTGCCTGTATTTGTTTTTGTTCTTACGGAATTCCTCGTGGATACCCTCCATCTGGAGAGAAAGGAGGGTTATGTCTGACTCTTACCAACTAAAACCTCCACGGTTCCTCCTGCTAACATGAGTCTGGAACCCGGTTTTCGCTTGACTCATGATCCGCGCCCCCGACTGGTCTATTACATACCTAGTTACGACGAGACTAACTCGGCTATCTTACAACGATATGAATATCAATTTATCATAACATAGGTACGTAGAGGTAGTATGACGTAAATCATAGGTCACGTAGGCCATGAACCAGGCTCGTAAATCCGTCAGTAGAGCCAATCTGCTGCATTATACATTGGCTTTCCATTATCGAGATTACTGAGCCGGGCTTGCGCTACAGACTACACAATATATCAAGCATATATTCTGTAAAACAGCCCCTGGTGAATTTAGATTAAATGAGCTTGAGGCGACCTCTCAATCCTTAACTTTTAGGAACGATTGGAGTTTAATCTGTCTCATTGTGTCAAAAATGCCTCTAATTTATTGAGATGGGATTGCAATTCGATTTTAAAGGATTTAATTAGTTAAATTGACGTTCAAATGGAAGAAACAGCTCTCAAATTGGCTCGTAATCAACAGAGCAAACTAGCTGCTTATAAACTACCTAGATTATTTGAGGGACGAAAATATTACGACCCACACAACCCTTATAGATCTAGGAGTTACGTCGAATGTCAAATATAATATTGCTGACATTGCCGTCCTCCAAAAGTTTCCGGTAAAAGGGTCTGTCGCATCGGTGCAAATAATACCTGTCTCTAACACGTTTTCGCTTTCACACTGTGGGAATACCTACAAGTATCGTATTTCAAAGCTATCTGGAAAGTATACGAGACTATTTTCGACACGTTTGGGCTTCGTAGCCATTACGGCGGTTCCCTCAGGTTCATTGTGGCTCTCCGTAAAGGTCTATTTACTGTAATGGTTATTACTGGCAGAAATGGCTGAATGTTAGGTTCTATAAATTGTTATTGTGCTGAAAATAGTAAAATTGCTTTACCTCGTAAAGGTTCGTAGAAAACTAATTCTGTAAATTGACGGACGATTCAGTTATGCGCGGAATAGAAACATGTTTTATGTTAGGGTGCAGAACATAGCAACAATGTTACGTAATACCACAGCCTAACTAAACACAGTTAGTAACACGGAATTTTTATTGTGCAACTGCAAGGAAAAGGCCTCTTCTCATACAGAGAATGCAAGAGCATTAATCACCACGTTTTCTCAAGACATCCAGGTGCTATCACGATGTTTTCCTTCACTGTCTCAGTGATGTAATGATTTCTAAGATAAACTTAGAATGTAGATACGAAAAACACATTGGTTCTTGACCAATGCTTGGTTTTGAATCTACAACAATGTGCATGAAGATCGAAAAAAAAACGAAAAAGGGGAATTAATGTTTTGATCTGTAATGTAATGTCCCGTGTCGGCCTTAGGAGCTGTCAAAGTCAATGACATTGCAGTAACGTGTGAAATAGAAATTTACACTGTGGCATCACGATTGGAAGCCTGGCCTTACGAGGTGTGTTCTGCGGATGTTTTTATTTTGCGACAGTTTGTTTGATATTATTGATGTTCTTCTCACGATTGTGCTAATCAGTCAGAAGGATATTATACTACGGTTCGAGGTTAAAACCTTCAAGTACGTTCCTTGATCTTTATTAGTTAATTTGAAAGTCAACAATGACGTGGTAAAACTATTGTTATGCAGTTTTGCACACACAAGATAGGTTATGTAAGATTAGCATTATGTTTATTATTTTCTGAATCAGTTTCGTAGGAAACATCCTTTTTTATGAAGTTCTTTAGGAGAAATCTTAAAAAACTTTCGCTCAGCAGCTGGGTCAAGATTCAGGTCGTCTTGGACACGGCATGCAATGTGAGGAGGTTCCTCACTCTGAATCCGTAACAACCGTCAGCTTTGGTCTTATCTCACTATGGGCGGAGTGCTATTTAAATTCTTATAAAAAGGCGTTTAAAAAAAATACGGAGAAATAATTTTGCTTAAAAATGAGGTCATCTACTTGAATGTTAATTTAAAAAAAAACAAAGAGAAAAGAAAAATATTTCAGTTAACTTTATGAAAAGTAAAGAAAAACCTTACTCATTCCGTTAAATCTTAATTTGAATTTTCGTATTCATTTTCTTGGCAATTGAAATTCTCTGTGGAGTTTTTTTTTCTTTCTTTTGTTGTGTTAATCTGTCTTTAAATGGCTCTTTGCTATAATTATGATAGTTGGCGTGTCTGAGAGCAATTGTGCTCTTATTGGAGGCTGAAGGTTCTTCCTTATCAGTCATGCGAGTGAAACTGTCACGATCTATCTTGTGTATTTTCTACGTCATTATTAGGTACATAACGGTCACAGGGGCGTGTCGTGCCTCGTGATCTAAAGGGTATCTTGAATATGTTTTATGATGTGTTAAATGATCATAAAAACTAAAAACAATATCTTTTGGTTATATGCGCATCATCGAGATCTAAAATTTTACCAAAATTTTAATTCTTACGTTGCATTTATGCTGACAGAACTCCTTGATGACAGGTTAAAAAAGTGATGTTATAAGGATTCAGTTTTAAAAGTACGAACCCCAAAAATATCAATTTTAAAGAGGAAACAATACCAGAAATCTGTAGAAAAATTTCTTACTTATCAGTTAAAAGCAATAGTCATCCGTTAGCCATAAATATAATATTGACAACTTGTAGTGAAGAGAGAATTTAGAAAACAACAAAACTGCTTTTAATAGCAGGTATGTCTTATCAAGATCGGAAATGAACTGACCACACAAACTACCTCCTAAACCTCAACCTAAAATGTTCAGCTACCCTCCATTTGCGACCATTTCTACCAAATATTGACTGTAAAACGTCCGATTCGGGTCCATTACTACATCGCACATAGCGGTTCGTCAGGCCGCGTTTCGTATGCGTGACACGGGAAAGACATCGAAAAGGGCGGAACGTGACGAGCGTGAGAGTGAAATATCTTAGAGGGTTTATCAGTACTTAAGAGGATTTACTGAGACAACGCGTTCTATACAAAACTAATCTAGACATAAGTCAAAATAAAGTAATTAAACTCGATAAAATATGATAGACTAAGGGCACACACCCACAACTCAAGAACTCTTACGAGAATTATATAGTTTTACTACTTATTGATCAAAATATGAATAGACTATTTTGTATGAAAACTTTAGAATTTTTAAACTGCAAGTATGCGAGCAAATGGACGCTTGAATGAGTTAACTTTATAATAATTCGAAGCTAATTATTTTATCAACCAAATAAATAAATATCAACGCAATGTATAGATATATTTTTTCTTATGATGATCGCAAGATCAACAAAAGGTGTCGATATCAATCAACAACGACATTAAGAGCTTATTTCCACAAACATCGCCACATGACTAAGAAATGTATGTGTGAGTAATCGATTCTCGGTAATCCAATATCCTGTTTTTGTAAGACGTCTCGGTTAAGTGACTCGAAACAAAAACACTTCTTGAAGGAAAATAACTGTAATCGATACTAAGTTATTGCTGTACGTTTTTGTTCAAGAAAATTCTGTTGGAAAATAATAAGAAACTCTAAAAACTAACTCTGAAGAAGAATTACAAAAACTTGGTAAATTATTCAACAAAATTAAGGGTTTGGCGATGTCAAACTTAATAACATTGTAGGTATTGAAAATGACGAACCGAATGGTAACCATATTTATTTAAGATATAGGACTTTTTTACCGCCGACGCAAAAGAGGGGGGGGGGGGCTATAAGTTTGTTATGCAAGGTACATAACATTAAAGTGTAGTTTTGTATTACCCTATATACACGACAGTATTGTAAAACATTAATTTTAGAAGATTAAGTATGGAGTTTCATGCCCATCTTTTTCATACAAAACTAGCTTTTGGAAGGGGCAACTAGATTCAACTATTTTTCCTTGTATAAGACGTTCAAAAGTGCCTTTTAATAGTCTAATTGAAATAAATTATTTGACTTGAACCTTTGTGCCGACCCGCTTATGAGTATAACGACCCGAAGAAAACTTCTCTTGAAATTGTTAATTTACCAAAGAACGTTTGAAACAAAGCAATGTATTATAAGTAACTCGCCAAAGTTTTGTAATAAATCCCAGCCATTCTGTAACAAATAACTGCGGAGTTAAATACGAGCAGGGTTGCCAGATCCTACGTCCGAAAACCCGAACCCCAATTAAGCCGGACTTTGGGGTAAAAAAGCCGGATTTCATATCTTATTTTTAAAAGGATTTAGAGGTATGAAAAGCAGGGTGTGTCTCATCCTCCGTTGAAATAGGAGGATCCTCCAACTAAACGGGTGTTGTCTGTTGGGCTGACTGTCCGACGGTTGTTGTCGAGATTTTGTATATGCGGACGACACGGAGAACTTTGATTGCGCGATGTAGGAATTGTGACCATGATAATATTATTGTATTTGACATTTTTGATCCTTTATTATAAAATCGTATTTGGTTAAATGTAATCTGGACAGGCTGGACATAGATTAATGTGTATGACATCACCAGCATCGGTGAAGGAAAACATCGTGAGAAAACCTGAACTTACTGTTCCATTCAAACCATGTCAGAGGCCCTTGAGGCGGTTTAGAAACTCTGACACTCGGGTATACAGGGTCGTAAGACTTTACTACCCACACGATAAAGAAGAAGATGGACATACCTCCTAAAAGCCTGACTATGTACGGCTCTATCCGGACGCCTAGCAACCCTAGGTACGAGTATGAGGTGAAGCGCGAAATATCAATATACCGACTTTGGTGATCTACTTTTGGAGCAAGCACAATACGAAGGTCCAATTGCTTCTCGTTCCCAGAATCATTTCTTTCTACTTTAATTTAAGTAGTATTGATCTTTTATGAAAATAGGCCACGGCTATGTCCCCAAAGAGGAGAGCAAATTCAATAGAAAACTTCACAGTTCAGTAGGATCGACAAACTCGATTGATATCCACGCTTTCGTGGACTAATCCTGTTTGCAAACATCTTTTGTTTGACGAAATTTATCCCAGCTTTACCAAAATCCCAGGACGAAGTTTTATCTAATTGCGTCGTAGAATTAATCTATACTAATAAATATAATTTTAGTGTCTGCTTTGTAAATGTCAAAATAACAACTTTTTTACAAACAAATTACGAAATAAATGAGAATGATTGCACGGAAAATACAAGATATTCTACCTTTACATCCGGCTAATCACCTAAACGGCTGGACTGATTTTGACAGAACTCACTGACAGATAGCTAAAGCTAGACTAAGTAATTTTATAAAAAGAAGTTGGATTCCGCACAAAAAAAATGTGATAAACGACATTCACACGAACGAATTCGCAGGCATAAGCGAGTGTTTCATAAAGCCTGACACACTTTTAGTATGAAAGACTACCAATTAGTTATTATCCTTAGGCCACGAGGAGCTAAAAGGACTTTCTCTACAATCGGAGCGTGACAGTCTTTTATATCTCAATGGTACTCCAGTGACACGATTTTCAAGGAAAGAGATTAAAAAGTAATTATTAAAATGGGCTTTAAACGTGTCTGTGTGCTAGGATGATAATGGAAAGTAACATCTGCTGCTGCTATGAAATTAAGCTTAGTAATTTTTGAGTACACGGAAAATGACTAAAAAAAAAAAAACAAAGCTCTTTTGTGCAAATTGTGGATGTTATTAATTAATGGGTAGGTTCATCTCTTCCTAACCCTTCGGGGATTACAGGCGTGATGTTATGTTATGCTCTTTTTTATTAAATGAAATGAGACCGTCCATGTTTTAGAGACCCAATATAAAACGTTTCCTGTAAAATATGTACCACACTTCCTGCGTTTCGAGATAAGTTTTTGAAGTAGCAGTCAGAGTGAACAAGTTTCAAGGATAAAAAGCTGAAATATTGCCATGTTGTTTACCAACTGAATCTCAACTCCAGAGAGTAGAAACAGGTATAATACGCGCCACGAAAGATTAGACTTGACAAGTGTCAGTAATTAATGGGGAGTTTGCGCAGGTATGGATATACGAAATGGTTATCCTTAATTTGTTATCTATTTAGACATATTTAGATGACTTAAAAAAATAATCTCATTTTTTTTTACAATTTTATAATAATTACATACATTACATCACGCCTGTAATCTCCGAAGGCAGAGATGTACCCAGTAGTACACCCACATTTCTCCAGTTATGTTTAAGTTCCATGCAGTGGCGTGCATACCATAGAGGCAGAAAGACACTGCCGACCCTACGTAACTCACATAAATATTTATGTTGTTCTGATATGTAATATTATTTTATAAACGAGTATTTATCAATAAACAAAAAAATCTTAAATCATAATTCAGCGCTATCTTTCGAGTGTCGTATAAATAACATTAACATCGATCCAAAATAGTCAGCTCATTCGCGAGTACAATTTGACAATGACGCGATTTCAAATTGCGCTACGCTAACGCCGCTGACTGCCGCGGAAAAGACACAAACTATTCGTGCCTTAATGTGTATATGTGTGCTCTCGTGGTCATACGGATTAAATGGGTGTGCGTTCGTATAGATACGAGGCACACATGTCACAAATAACGCACACAAACGCACCAAATAGACACTGCATGACTTGTTGTTACACGACGAATCACGATACTTACCGAAGTGTTCCGATTCCGATCGGAAGCTAGCTTTATTATGCGACTATTTTAAAAAGTAACATTATTTCATTCAACTTTCTCTAAATAAAGCACCATTTTTTTTGTCGTATTTTATAAACAAGTAGTTTGAGCGGCCATTAGTCGTTTGTTTGTTTTGATTTGGTCGTGAGCTTTCTTATCAGATATTTAAGATTTAACGATGTTATTAGTGTGAAAAAATGGATAATAATCACTGTGAAAGTTGTTCATGTGTTGTGTGTATAGAGGAAATAAAAAAATGTGTTTTTAAAAGTATCGGTGACAAAAAGACGTGATCGTGCTTTGTTATCAGATATTTAAGATTTAACGATGTTATTAGTGTGAAAAAATGGATAATATTCACTGTGAAAGTTGTTCATGTGGTGTGTGTATAGAGGAGGTAAAAAAATAAGCATTTTTAAAACTACAGGTGACAAAAAGACGTGATCGTGAAAGGTCAATGACACCGGATTTTATTTAATTTACTGCTATTATTTAATTTTCAAATAAATATGAAACATCAAAACATATAGGTAGGTATCCGTAAAATATGTCTACAAAATCAGTCAATCTAGGCTATTTAAGGTGGCAATTACCTACATAATTATTTAAGTCGACAAGACGACGAACCAAAACCGTGATAGGTACTTACATGTTTGGTAAGATACCTACCTAGCTTAAATAGCTTTTAACTGTTCTGCCTACCCTGTCTAAAAACTCTGTGCACGCCACTGGTTCCATGCAATAGGGGGCGAGCCTATTGCCATCAACCGGGCACAAAATCAGACTACGAAGCTGCTAATGAGAATTTCGTAATGGAAAAACCCAATAAAACTTTGCCCAACCTGGGCATCGAACCCAAGACCTCACACCTAGCAGTCGCGCTTAGCGATCACTAGACCAAGGACGCAAGTCTTGTTGCCTACATAAAATATTGATTCCGATATCTACAAAACCGCTGTAATGAAAAATAATAGCCGGTATATTCGCAAATGATGGACTAGTTAACGAAACACGATAAAAAAGGGGGGAAGAGAGAATTTAAATAAAAGCTTTGGGCAATACCATTAACTCAAGTGCCATTCAAACTTTTTTCGATTAAAATCGGATACGCCTACACACGAAACGACCACAAGCCGATCGACAATCGAGCTGCAATCAAATTACAACTTTGGGTTATCTGGATTTTCGGATTTGTAATCATCAATTATTTTGCAGTGTTTATTTAGTTCATAGAGTCTATATTTCTGTAAAGCGTACAGACAAGATACCAGATCATTTATAGCTCTTAGCATCTGAGTTCGTTCAAACATCATTTAGTTCGAAACCTTGCTGTTACTTGAACTAGAAAATATTCTTTTAATCATTCTTGCATGATGAATTTTGACTTTTATCATTTTTGTCAATTTCGTTGATATTTGGGTATAACGTAATATTAAATCATAAACTGTAATATTTATACGCATATAAGGTATATAATCTCACATTCTTATGAATACTATTGCATGCATCTTAATTGTAACCTAATTACGTTGAAACAAATGAAAATCTTCAGAATATGTACTAACTAAAAGAAAATTCGTCCACCCAAAAATACCCTCACGAATTTCATAAATTCTCCTCCAATTAACCTAAATAAAAGTTTTGAACGTGTCTCATTTTCCAAGTCGCCATTACGTTAACGTCACCCAGTTTTGAACTCGGCTTGGGGTCAACAACCGGCAGTAATACGGTTCATAATTTGCACTGCAGTGGTTTTGCATACGTCTGTCGCCATGGCAACCGTGCGGTTGTGCATTGTCAGTAGACCTTTGTTAGAAATAAAGAACGCATGAAATAGGACTGGAGAGCTGGTCAATATCAGTTCAATTTAAATATTGGCTAGTGTCAAGTTAAGTTTCAAATGCAAATATTAATTAATCCTTACAGTAGCAATACTTTGGGCCCCTTGTGAGCATTGCTAAAAGTAGATAGGTAAAGATTTTAAAAAAATGTATCGCGAGTGCGTTTACAGACAAATAAAATCACATAAATGTACAACCAGGCCCAGAACTGGCTGGCTATTAAAATATTTGTTCCGTGCTCGAATTCACCCCACGATACGCAGCGCAGCAGTTCAACCACTACGCCAAACGTAGTGAAATTATAACTGCTTAGCCATACATTTTTGACTTTCAGCTTCATTTTATAAGTAAGTACCCACTCACTTGCATGTCCTACCACAAAAACTTAGGCCACATGTCAACGCAAATCATAAGATTTGCGTTCCAAACTTCATAGTACATAATAGTCATGTTTTGCAGTTGTTTATCCAAGTGACAAACACGATTTTGTGGTAATATTATCTCTTAATCCGTGAAGCTACTATCATGTATACGTAGTATGTTGTTTAATGATTAAATCAAAACAACTGTCTAAATGCGGACGATTGACCGATACCCGTGTTTTAAGATTGCAATGACAATGATACTGGTTGCCACTAGGGTTGAGACGCATGTCAGTCCGTCGTCTGAACATTGACAGGCTCGAGAGTACCTTTTTGGAGTCGGTGTGGACGGTGGCGGGTCAATACCTGCCGGGGTGCGGAAATATGCTCAGGGCGACCCCCGTGCCCCGGCCAAAGGTGATTGGAGGAACGCCGTGGGGTTTTAGTCGGTAGGAGTCCGACGCACCCCCCCGCCTTTCCCTGACTGAAGGAACCGGATATAGACATGCTTTTTTGATGTGTCCGGGCAAACTAGATGGTGTCCAGCATGTCCCAACTTCTATAAAGCTACTTTTAAAGAATCTTGCTGTAATTTTGTTTTAAATTGGATAATAAAAAAAAAACTGATTATTTTTGGGACTATGCGTATATGCGTTTAGAGTGAGTTTACTTGTGGCTTTTTTTTTCATTATTAATGATCTAAAGAATTTAATATTATGATGTTACTAATTTAATACTCATACACAAAACCCTTATTAATCTAGTGACTGGCTTTCTAGATATAGAATCTGCCAACCCTAGTTGCAACTGTGGCAAGTTCACTGATCTCACGCGTTCGAGTTGACACTTATAAAGAGGCTGTACAACCGTTAATAGTCGAGTAAATCTCTTTATTATGACTCATACATATTCAACGGTTCCGTACATGCCTCCCTTGTGTACTAAGCTTATTGCAATGTAAATAAATGCATAGAAAACTGTTTAATATTCATTCTATCAGTCTCGCATCACATGTGTTTCGATCAATATCTAGATTTCTTTGGGTTGAAAAAACTTGTTACCAGCTTTTTTTATTTCAATATGGAAATTGAGGAATATATTTGAATGTGTGAGTTTGTATTGAAATAAAGAAATGGGTTTAGGTAGCTAAACTTAAGCTCAACACACACAGAGAGACTCTCTGCGTGTGTTGGGCTTTAAGGCGTGACGTCTTTCGAGTTTTTATATTTATTGAATATACCACATAGGATGATTATTATCCCGTTGGATAAATTTGGATTTTGAACACTACGTAGACGAAATCGAGGCCCTGTCGAGGCCAGAAGCATTTCTCTTCATATTATTATCCAATACTAAAACTATTTTAGTCTAACCTCGTTTAGAACCTTCTAATCTGTCATCAATATTCCTAAGAAGCCTCAAATTCATTAATGCAGTAGCCGATAAACAAACATTCGCGCATCTTATGTTAATTCAGTCGGTTACATAAATCTTTACGATTTATAGCTAGTTCCGCCGTGGCGGGGTCGCCAATTTATTCACTTTTACTTGTCAACGGCCGTGAGATGTACACGCATCTTAAAAACATTATCTTTTGGCAGATGTGATTTATATCACTGTACTAGTTTCTCTTTCCTCGTTATTGAGACTTCCGACATGTATTACTTTTTGGAATATTCTAATTTCCGAGTGTTATCATCGTCTGTTTTTATATTACATCGCTTTCTACTATAAAGTGTTTTTTTTACACCAAAAATGAACTTGATGAAATTTCCAGTACCTAGCAATTTTATTTTTTCAAAATGTTGCTTATTTTATTGAGCACTACGCGTAGGTTGCGTAGAGAGAAATGGTAGGAATGGGGGGAGGCCTTTGCCCAAGGTTGGGAAAACAACGGCGAGGCCTTTTTTTTTTTCAAAAAAAAAAGGCGTACTTCACGGGCATGACATTTGTGTCTTGCACCCGGAATGCTAGATTTCATTATCTGAACAAAACAATACCTCTCCACTGTAAGTATTTTCCTCTAAGACCATTTTTTTAATGAAAATTTTCATGTTCAACACGAGTGATCTCACTGGCGGGATTACAAAGACTTGATTTTATTTCTAATTCAAACAATACGGTCTTAATGAATGATATCAAAGATGTCTGCTTCAACTGTTCCCTCGGCCCGGAACCTGTTCAACTACTAGACACTTGACACTTCTTATGATATTATTTATTGTCTTGTACAGATCTGAATACAAGCTCTTTAGCAACAGTACAGTTTGCTGTTCTACTTTGTGTGTTTTCCGCAGTTTTATTGTACAATTTGCGTGTGATTGTTAAAAAGTTAACATGTTTTTTAAGCAAATAAGCGACTAATATTATGGTCATGAATTCATGATAAAAAATGAATTTAGGAAAGCTACAGTAAATGCCAAAGGGATACTTAAAATCGATGGCATACAGATAATGTGATCTATGGTGACTTATAGGAACTCTCAATGCATGATATTGTTCGCTTTAAAATGATAGTTTTCGGTATTGACATCTAAGTTATCTTATTAATTTTGAACAAGTAGACTAGATTACTATTTGAGTTGAAATGATGAGTAATTTCTAGACTATGCGTTAGTGTTCATCTCGCGACCGCATCAATTAAGTTACCACATTCCGACATGCATACAATGAGTGACACTGACAGGATAACAGTGATACAATTTCTCATGTTGTTGAAGATGTATTCATTTTGGCAACTCATTTATTGCTACGCTTTCAAAATACTTAACAACATTGAAAAGAGATGTGTCTCCAATACAACATTATACAATATCCATATGATTACTATCTGTCTATAAATACTAAGCATCAAAAGTGTGTAGCGTGATCTGATAAATATAGCCGGCGTATATTCGACCTTCGCGTTGCGGTGAGCGAGTCAACCGATATACGCATGTATGCTAAAGGGAATTCAGGAGTAACGAAGTTGGAGCGAAGTACACAGAAATGGGAGTGCGGGGAATATCGGATATTTCGAGTTTCGAGGCCGATCTTGTTCGTTTTGGATTGAATTTTGGCCTGAGTTGGGTTACTATTGTTTGAATTTCGAATGCTTGGCCTTCTAAATCAGAGGAATCGACTCAGTTAGCAATTGGAGTAACAAACAAAAAACGCATTCAATTATAGCATAGAAAAAAATGCAATAAAATACACTACAAAAACTTCGTCCTACTATCGTATGAGATAATTACTGTCAACTGTTGAATAAAGTCGAAAAACAATGAAGTTATATTGATCCAACCTTCCTACATACGTAGATATCGCGGAAGCAGTTTCAAGTAAACTTTGAGGATGCTAGTTCGTTGTTTTCCAATGCACAATTGAGTCACTCAATTTTCCACCAACTTTTCAGAACTAGAAGGTTCAAATTTATTTCCACGAACAAACAATTTTAAGCTGGATTTGGAGCCCCAAAACTCGATCCATTTACTCAATATTGCACCAACTTTTCAGAACAAAAAGGTTCATATTCATTGTCCACAAACTAACAATTTTAAGCTGGATTCAGTGCCCATCTGTTGAGCGGGGTTCACAGTCGGCTGAGCGACTAATTAGATCAATCACCGAACCGAACCGGCATGCAAATATGGGACAGGCTTAAAAAGTGCGGACTGTAACAGGAATACGGGTTTATGAGGTAACAAAAAACCCGTATTTATCCCAATTTTGTGCCTGACAGAAGTGTTGGAAAAAATCAATACTAATATTTAAAAATGCGAATGTAACTCTCTGTCTGTGTTACGTTTTCACGACTAAACCACTGAACCGATTTTAATGAAATTCGGTACAGGGTAAGTTTTAACCCCAAGAAAGGACATAGGCTATTTTTTATTCCACGTTTGCGACCGCGATAACCGATATTTACGCGGACGAAGTCGCTGGCAAAAACTGTGCAAAAGTGCAAGAATCAATGGGATGTGAATGTGTCTCACTAATTTTAGTCCCTTTTTCGAGGTAGTACAATACTAGAAATAGAAATTCTTTGTTACAAGTCAAGCGCCAAAACGTCAACAACGATATTAGATAAGACTTTGTTTTTATACAAAATCTGGTTTTTGTTTATTAGCATAATATCTTGTTTATCACATAATCAAGAGTCCTACCTACGTGAGCTATGTTGTATGCCTACAAAATACCATCAAGTTCAATAAAGAATCCTTTCTAACTATTATAAATACGAAAGTAAGTTTGTTTATTTGTTCTTCACGCCAAAACCACTGAACCGATCATCCTGTTCCATATACGTTGTCAGGTGTACAGAAACGGACATAAAAAAGTACTGTTCCCGAGATGACAATAACGTTTTTATGATGATAGATGGCGCCACATGTCTTTAGAATCATCTATAATATAAAAATGAATCGCTGAATGTGTTGCTAAGCGCAAAACTTAAGAACTGCTGGACCGATTTAGTTGGTTCTTTTTTTGTTGTGTTCGTAATTTTTCAGACAAGGTTCTTATAAAAGAACTTTTTAAGGAAATCTACCGGAATAGTCAGAATTTGCACCCGGGCGAAGCCGGGACGGTTCGCTAGTGATCAAATAAATTTAATTTGGGAGCGAAGTCGCATATTTAACAATCAGAGGATAGACTAAAAACGGTTTTGAAAACCGTAACGAAAATAATCCGGGTACGAGACACGGAGCTTAATTATGAAGTGACGTAAAAGTGCTCAAATGTCAGACAGGGTCGGTCGTTAGACATATATGAAAATGTCATAAAATTCATGACATAGGTACTAATAACATCGTCTTCAATTTCTTTAGCCTGGAGGACATTCAAGTTATTTTATTGTTCTATTAATAGCTCTTCCAGACACTTTAATCTAGACATCTCAGAGCTATATATATTGGCAGCTTTTTTATGTAAGTACTGAACGTTTTACACGGGATATAAGTAGGCTCTTATGCGATTCTCTGAAAACTGAAGTAATTTGAAATATTATTATGAAAAAAAAAATTTGCTGTCTGACGTTTTGATCGTGTTGTGGTGTATTTTTTGTAGGGGACAGTTTTTTTTTCATATTTCTGAATATTTCAGTTGTTTCATTTTTCAGAGAATTCACAAATTGAACTATTTATTTCAATTAAAGGATGAAGACAAAAAAGATGTACTTGCCTCTTCCAAATGTATGTAGAAAAATGGGCAAGAAACTACATAAATACTTCTTTTTTAACGTTTTACTATAATTTATGTAAATATTCATGACTTCCTACCTACTTTTATTCCGTGTAAAAGATGGCCAGGCGAATCAAAAGCCAGCCAGTATTAAAGCCTACTTAAAACAGACTTATGTAAAATTCTGTCGCAAAAACTTTCCCTATCTTTTTTCCTGTACTTTGTTGGCGTGTTGTCAAATTCCGGTTTTCGACGCAGCAACTGCAGACAGGACTGGTTGCAACTTTTTTGGCATTATTTTTGAGAAGCTATGTCGTAATATAAAAATAATGTGACCAGTTACTAGGTACTTGTTTTTGGAGAAGCTTGTTTTTTGGCAGTCAAGGAGCGATGAAGACAATGTTGAGCTTGCAAAATACTGTTTAAGTATTTTAAAACGTTATAATACTTAAATACTTTTGGTAGGAGCTACTAGACTATTCTTATTTCCTTGTAATTATTACATACATAAATATAACATCACGCCTGTAATCCCCAAAGGGTTAGGCAGAGGTGTACCCATTAGTACACCCACATTTCGCCAGTTATGTTTTTAGTCCCATGTAATAGGGGGCGAGCCTATTGTCATCAACCGGGCACAAATCCAAACTCCGAGGCTGCTACTGAGAAATTCCTGATGGAAAAACCCAATAACACTTTGCCCGACCTGGGAAACGAACCCAAGACCTCGTGCTCAGCAGTCGCGTTTTGCGACCACTAGACCAACGAGGCAGTCAAAATAAATCATCAAATAAATTATCATCATCATAATCATCATCATCAGTCATCTAAATATATGTCATTTAAAATAGCCTTCGAATGGTCTAAATTAAATTAAACGATCTGACTTTGACGTTGAAATGCAGTGTAATGCAAGTACAATATTATAATTCAAGAAGCGTTTAAGACAGCTTTCACCATCGTTGCCCTACTGCAACTAACATGGAGGTCGGTCTAGATTTCTAGATATTTTCTATGGTGTGGCCTTCAAGAGCAGAAGCCACATTTGGTTAAGCTAGCTTGGCGATTAATCACACGCGACCTTTTCGTTCAAAACATAATGAGTGCAGCAATTTTCTGTGTTCTGTATTTATCTGATCGAACAATAATTGTAAGCTGAAAAACATCATGTAGGAAGTATTTGGTTATTTTTATATATTAGATTGTGGACTCACCTATCGCGGCTACCGGTAAGCAGTTGAAGCAGTCTGTGAATGTTTTCCATAACTTGATGTTATACCTCCGTTTGCATTCGTCGTAGAATCTGTAGACAAATAAAAAAACTTTTGTTAATGTACATATTGTAGGAAGACATCTAAAAAAAAATGTTTACATGTATGAAAGATCGCTTGTGAATGGCTCGACCAATTTGGCTGTTTTTTTTTGTCGTGTTCGCAATTGTCGGGATAAGGGTGTTTTAAAAAAAATACCGAAAGTGTCGGTTTAGATGGTATTTCTGTATAAAAATATGTGTCGATTAATAAATTAAATCCGTTCAAAGTTAGGGCAGGTCGCTAGTTAAATATAATACAAGTTTGTAGTACCCGCGCGGTATAGAACGCGCATATTTTATAGTTTTACATCATTGTACAACTTTATGAATGCTCTGTGTACATTTGTGAAATTTACAAAAGTATATTTTTAATCTAGGTATTTTATAAAACTTTATAATTATCATACACATGTAGCTGCGTAGCTATAGTAGGTACATTGTATTTACATAATATTTTATAAAAGATATTTTACGGTAAATAGATCAATTATTCGCAAATTAACGTAAATACGAGCATTTTGTTGTCAATACAGCGTTTAAAACAATTATTACAACAATTTATGAAGTTTTCGCTCATTTTCCTTGTATATTGTATCTATTTATGGAATATTTATAACAAGGTTGATGACCAGGGACAAAACTTATGTGTTTAATAACGAATATAACTGTTTGTTTTCATGTGCGCAAACATGACATGAAACTTATTTAATTTTCTATTAAGAAAAAAAGAAAGAAAAGTTTTTATTCACGTGAAAGTGACGCACAATACACAATAATATTCAAACAATACCTATACAATATAAATAATATAAACTAAATACATAATGGAAAATAAAATAAAAAATTGTGTCCTGAACGGTAATTTGCGCCACTACCGCGCGAAACGGTCGACGCTCAGCATAATGCTGTGGCCCATACGATGGCACGAAACCACGGCACTGGTTTTCAGCGTAGGCGTTGATTAATGATCTCTTACAACGGGGCTTCATCTCTCCTAGTGTTTTGCTGTGCCCTACAGGGTCCATAATGATCTAAATCATTTATGTTACCACCTAAGTATACATATGGAGAAGCAATAAAGATATTGAGTACTGAAAAACCCTGATTCAATTCACTGCATGAAAATATGTTCTTTAGCAAAAACATACATTAAAGTTTCCGTTTTTCCCTTTACAGTACGGAACCATAAAGTAGTCAAGTTTCTAATACCATTGACGTGTTATCATTATCACATTGCAATAGCTGATACTAATCTGTTGAAAGGTGGCGACATTTCATCTCATTAACATTTAATTATAATTAATAGCAAAATAAACAGTAGCAATTAAATTAATCATTCGAATCATTCTTGGGCCAAAGTCTGCCTGTCCCATTGACAGCGATGCAGACGAGTTTTATGATGCCCTATGAGCTTTACATAATTATTATAATTTATTTTATATAATTTATAAATTTTACGTATTAGTTATTAATAGATTAAGGTGAACGGCAAATAAAAAAATAAAAAAAAATTGAGGATATACCTACATGGGTTTCTAAGTAAACTTCCAACTACATAGGTAGGTACATCAGACGACCCTGTTTACCCTGTAATTTTTTTTTCGTTGACTGTACATAAGTTATGAGAACATTGACCCACAGAATCCCTTAGTCGCCATGTCACTTATTACTCTCATCGTGTAATCCATCAGCTAATACAATGATTGAGTATAATACTTAAGCAGTCATCATGCCTCAACCACAGGTTGGCAAGACTCCAAAAAAATGGACGTCATAGCTATACGTCATACTTAGTGTTTTGTGGCGTAATATTAAAGCAAACGTAATAGAGACAAACTTACTACAATACATCTTCAATATAACGATTTCCCCGATTTAACAAAACCTCGGATTCTTTGCTAGTAAAAAAACAAATCCCATAGAGACAAATTGTTTGGTATCCATACTAATATTACAAATGCGAAACTTTTGTTAGTTTGTTTGTCATTGCGCTTTCACGACTAAACCACAGAACCGATTTTGATGAAATTAGGTACGGGGTAAGTTTGAAGCCCAAGAAACGAAATAGGCTACTTTTTACTCCGCGAGTACGACTGCTTGCGGGCAAAAGTCAGTAACGATTATTTTCTAATTTTATTTTAATTATATCGAGGTTGCACACTATTACTAATGTTTCCTTCGCTTGAGTTCTCTTATTAGGTATGATTATATCAATGTAAATAGTCACCTTGCTGCCATTCAAACTGATAAAATCTCTTACCGCGGTTGTTAATTGTAGCTGAGTGGAGTCGTTAACCAATAAATATTGGGGTCAATTTTCGTAAGAGCTTAAATTGCTTAATTATTTATTTAATTATAGTGTAAAGAATAAGCAATTTTTTAACATCAAAATTAAGTCAAAAAGTTTTTCAAAACAAAACACAATGGAAATTTGTTTATTTGATAATCGAAATGGGTTTATTTGATACTAATTTAGTTGGTGTCCGTGACTTGGTCGGCATCAAAGTTGATATATTATCCCATGGGAACCGTAGACCTTAATGAGGCCAATGACAGAGCTGTATAGATTGCTCAATGTTGGTCGGACCAAATTTGAATCAATCGACACGGAAAGAAGAAGACGGAAACCGTACATTTTTCCGGAATAAAAAGGGTATCTTTCTGTGTAAAATTTTAGCCAGATCAATTCAGCCGTTCGTGACGTCATTGAGTAATAAACATCCATCCAAACTTTCGCATTTGAAGTAGTAGTAGTAAGAAGTAAGATAAATCATTTTGATGTGGTATTCAACTTCATTAGTAAATGTAATAAAAATGGCAATTATTGGTCAGGAATTGGAATTTTAACTAACCGCTTTTTTTAAATGATTTCGTGTGAAGTGAAATATTTTCATAAAAAACTCAAAATTCTAGTAAAAAAGAAATCAAATTCAATCATGAAACGGTTTGAAGCAATAAACCTACTTAGTTCTCCATTTGTATACTACACATAAATATAAACACTGAATCATGCGCATATATTTATTGATGTTTGACACATGTTTACTACAAGATAACGTTTTACTGTAAGGCCTAGTACAGATTTGCGACATTTGCTCTAATAACCGTCGCGAAATGTTGGAAGCACTTTTGTTTTCAAAATGGCGGTAAACAACTAAATGTTAGATTTTTTACATTATTATTCAAGATGGCGGGCACAACCAAAAGTTGAATTTTTTACATTATTATTCAAGATGGCGGCAAATCTGAGTACCTCATTTTTCCCAGTTTTCTTATTCGTGCGCACGATCCTCATTTTATTAGAAAATCATCCATTCATCCATTTGAAATGATGTCTTAGATCAATGTGTTTACGCCACAAAGCAATTTATAGAGGCACTTACTAAAATATATAATATTTTAAACTGTATGCCAAATGGCAAGACAGAACATACAGAGAATTTTTCTAACACTTATAAAGCATTTTGATTCTGACTGATCAAACGATTCATATTTTTTAACGAACCTTAAAAAGTAAATAACTAAGCCTTTAACTACCATGTCGTCAATCTACCTATCTGCCTCGTAATTATGGTAATACCCCAGAGTACCATTGTTGGCATAATGCGGTTGGAGCCAATATACCGTTCAATAAATGTTTCGTGTTTATTCATTCATAACGGGAACAACTAAGCTTCGACTAATTAAGTCGATATAACAAATAAAGTCCACGTCATTAAAAAGTGCATCCGGATCGTCTGCTCTCAACCTTATTCGTGCTAGTTTAAATAGACATGAAAGCAACGTTTACGAGTAAGCATTAAACTGCAGGAAAACGTGAATTTTGCGAAACGTGGTAGGTATCAAGGACACGTTGGATAGTTTTCGATATAGACCTACGTATAAAATATGTTGCTATGATTCAATGATGCAGGGCCATAGGGAAATGTGTATTATTATGTTGAATATTTATGCCATGGATGAGTCATGTTTCGAATTCGAATAACCGCATATAAGACCGTATGTAAGTAAAATAAGATTCTTTTTCGGAAAAACGTCATAACTTATTCCGAGTGTTTCTCAATCAGATCTTTATTCAGAGCTGATTTTTCAATCGTCACGTAACTTTTATCTGGACAATAAATATGGCGGTTTCACATTAATCTTAAAACATATCCCGCGGTTTCACCTGCCTTTAGTTGCGTCTTCAGCTACAGGTACGTTCGTTTGAGCCGTAGCGTAATTTCATATACCTTCCACAATAAACGGGGTATATTACACAAAAAGATTTTTTCAAATCGTACACTGAGATTATCGTTTTCAAACAAACAAAACCAACTCCTAAGCTTTGTAGGTCATATGAGAATAAAAAGTAATCACAAATGTACAAATATCCATTAAGTTACGAATAAATATGTCAAGCTAAATAATATTTAATTAAATTATTTGAACTTTAGATTAAAATATTTGAAGACAACAGTGCCTAAGGGCATTCCACTCTTGTGATCCGACGCCCACAGATACACAAGCATATTTTATTATTCCATCCTTCATATTCTACGTAAATTAAATATCACAGACAAAATAAAGTAGGTCGTTGGTCGAGATTAATCTCAAACGCGAATTTATTAAAATATATTTCGGGGTTTATTACACCTTCATTCATTTCGTCTGGAGTAGGTGCTTCGTTTTTCTTCATTAACCACTACCATCTGTCTGTGTGGCGGTCAAGAATATACAAGCCAATGGTACTTGGCAATAGTGGTAGCTAAGTATCAATAAAATATTTTTTGTAATCGGATTAATACTGAAGAGTGCCTCTTGTAACCAAAAAAACAAACACTACAAAAATCAAGAGAAGTAAGTTATGAGGATTCATAGATTTTTTATTTTAAAAACCTTATCTGACGCTTGAATTTTCTTCTTTATCGTGGGTAAGTTTACAAACACATGACTGACAATCCACCAGACCCGGAGTTGGTTTTACAAACTAAGTATATATACAGTTTTGAGATACAAAACTATATTTTTTATACAGTTTTGTATCTCGCAGATCAATCTTGGAAGTTGTCGGCAGCCTAACTAGAAATTAAGGCCCGTAGCTAGGGCATAAAACTTATAAACTAAGCTGCTAAACACTAAAGGCACCCCTTGTGGGGTACGGACCTCGGTTTAGAGTGTTACTGGGGGATGACAGCAAGGTGACGGGTTGTATCAGATCTTGATTATTTAGGGACGAATTAAAAGCTACACAAACTAAGCCATTTCAAGTCTCAAGTATTATTAGAATGGAAGACGCTACCAGCACACTTGAATGCAGCTGTTGTACCTTCAATTTCAAGAATTAAATTGTTTATGCAATAAAAGACGACTATCTGATATCCCAGGCGGCAATTACTCGAAAAGTAAATTAATGGAAACGTGATCCTTCAATGCTTTCAATTGTTGTTTTGACTAAAGAAACCCGTCAATTATTGTGTACCTACCGCTCAGACTAATTAGTCTGGGAGGTTTTGTATACAGTTACTGCGAGCTGGTTTAATCTATAAAAAGTAAGCTTTTATACTATGCTATATTATACTTAATATTGCTAGAAATCGACTTGAAAAATCACCGTTTATGGAACTGCACAAGGTAACGCATGCAAAACACTTTGCTTATCAGTGTATTCAACAGAACAAGGTTGATACAGTTGCAGTTTAGTTAAAATATTTCAAACTTATTATCGTAAAAAAATGGAACTTAAGATCTTCAACATCTCCGTAACCTGAGAAGTCCCAGGTATGGTCCAGATCCAAAAAATGATCGCAATGATGGAAAGAACATATTTTCGTCATCGTTAAGTGTCTTTGTGAACTCTTTATACTCTTGTTCGTTGGGCAAGCTGATACAGTTCGCTGTCAAAATATGCCTATCCGTTAACAAGCTGAATAAGTCTGCATCTCGGGGTCAAATTGTCAGACAGATGTCAAAAACGTGATATTTTTTAACGTCAGTTGACCTCATATGTTGAGAAGACTTTATTTTTTTATACTTTTTGAGGGTAGTCAGTAAAAATAAAGTGCCCGGGTGTCAAAATAGGTGTTAGCATTTCCAAGGTTACCCAGTTCTACAGCAACTCATAAATGCGAACATAACTGTGTCATCTCTCACACAATTTTCGTTCGTGCAAAGTTTACTTAAATATTATTTGTTGACTATTACATGTTTTTATACAATGGCGTACGATTGCAGACTTCTATGAGTCATTGACACAAATATTAACGTGCCAACGTACGGAAAATGGTTGAAGCGATTTTTGTAATTGTATTTATTTTGGCGAAGTTGCTTTTTGAATGCAAGAGCAGTAGAAATTCTTCTTCCGTGTTTACTAATGTTTGGTATTGTCGTGTTAGGCAATCGTTCTAAGATTGTGAAGCAAGTGCAGCAGAATGCTAGCGACCCGGAAATAAGGTCTGTAGTAATGAAGTAATCTTGAGATTTGAAAGCGAGTTCTTAGAAAAGCTGTCGAAATGAGTTAAATTTTTAGGTTTCGTACCCAAAAAGTGACAATGGGAGCCTATGATGGTATATTACTAAGGTTAAGCTGTCTGTCCGTAGTCTGTCTCAGGGCTGATTTTTTTAACCGTAGAAGGTAGAGCAATATTTTTACAGTGTGTATTACTAAGGCCGCTATAGCAACATAAATAATCAAAATAAAATAAACTTATAAATTAAAAGGGGTTTCCATGGCAGAAATATGATAAATACAAGCCTGCGACGCAGACAAAGTCGCGGAATACAAAATAACCTGACTTTTCTTAGGGTTAAAACTAGCCCGTACCATTACATGGAAATCGGTTCAGTGTTTTAGTCGTGAAAGCGTGACAGACAGACGAAGTTACTTTCGCTATATTTTTTCAGATATTTTTTTCATCCAATATCAAGATAGTCTGCCTTTCAATTCGGGACATGTTTGTTTTACAAACGAACAAGACGATCCCTACAGCTTTATTTAGGGTACAGACTAGACTAACGAACGTGTACTTAGCCAGCCGAATCCGATTTGTTGTCCTTCACTGATCATTTATTCTAAGGCTAACAAAACTGTTTACATTGGCCTCACCTGAACTTGACTTTATAGAACTACAAGCTTTTGCCCGCGACTTCGTATGCGCGAGACGGTTATCGTGAATGCAGACAATTAAAAAGTAGCCTGTGTCCCTTTTTGGGAATCAAGCTTACTCTGTACCAAATTACATCAAAATCTGTACAGTAGTTTGGCCGTGACAGCGTACCAAACAAACTCATTTTCATTCTATTGATATTTCGTTTTCAATTAGACTGGATATGACCTAAATACATATAAGCAACCATGAGATCACAAAGCGATTCCGAGTATAAATCAGTTATCGTTTCAGTTCACTTCATATTTACTGAAGTACTGAAAATAAATTGCTGTTCCACCATCGACAATTTACGCGGTTACAAAAGCTCTCAATTTTTTTTTTCTGGTACTGTCGGATTGAGTATCCCATTATTCAACCTTTTTTATCCGGTCGTTGGCGTGATTCAATGAATATTGGGTAGATCGCTTGGTATTTGGAGCACATCAAATTGTTGCGCTCCCTGAAAATGTTAAAAGCTTTGATATATCAATATCCACATTTATTGAGATATTTCAAGCACAATAACATTGAGATGGTTGAATACTTTATTGCAAATACTGAGCTATTGAAGGGTTCCATCTTTATATCATGAAAACTAGTATAAAACGATAAAGTATACACGGTTGAACGCATCCGTAAGCAAAATATTTTGTTCCATAACGTTGTTTCCGTTAAATATGATAATGTTTAAAGGAGTCACAACTCAAAAAAAAAAAAAAAAAGCACCTGGCGAAATGTGGGTGTACTCTTGGGTATACCTCTGCCTAACCCTTCGGGGATTACAGGCGTGATATTATGTTATGTTATGGGTCACAACTCATTAAGCCTGGAGATCTGTCACACAGGTCCCGAACCAAGTTCAGACTCCAGCCTCTCACAATATCTCTATCATAAGACAAAATTGTATTCATACACTTCACTACAGTAACAATGTACCATGATGATAGAAATAAATTAAATAAATATATAAAACCTTAAAAAATGATATTCACACTAAAAACCAAGCAATAATTTTTGTTTAATATTACTTAGTGTGATAGCCAGTAACGGCTATGTAAGGTATGTATAATCCTTATTAAAATAATAAAAAACTGACGTATTGAACATTTTGTTGTTCAAATATAAATAAATGTCTGTATGTGTGATTTATTACTGACCCATTTGTATGTGACGAGATCCGAATGGTGCTCAGTGATATATGGGATCTTAAGACATTAACACAATAATATGATAATAAAATGTTCATGTTGCCAAAACCATTCAAGAATATAACATAACATCACGCCTGTAGGTAATCCTCGAAAGGTTTATGCAATGGGGGACCAGTCTATTGCTACCAACCGGGCACAAATCCAGACTCCGAGGCTGCTACTAAGAAATCCCTGATGGAAAAACAGAATAACACTTTGCCCGACCTGGGAATCGAACCCAAGACCTCACACTCGACAGTCGCGATCTGCAACCACTAGACAAGAACGGTCAACGTCCAAATTCAAATCAAGAATGTTTGTATTTACAAGGATTGGTCGCCTGCGCATCGTACATTTTTCCTCAATCAAACTTGAAGACATGTTCAGAATAGGTAAGTAGCCAAAACGTTATCTATGTGCGGAAGTCTAAGTCAAAAATGGACAGGTAGTATTTTAATTTGCACATTCAAATTTCCAAAATAGGAGGTACAGTTTGATCAAGCTATTTGGTATACACGCTTGTATTCATTTTATTACTATTAACATTCATTTTTATTGCGGATGTAATATGTTTTTAAGGGTTTCAGACTTAATAGTGAAAGGATTGGCTAGTCAGCACAATTACATCATTGTTTTAAAGAGTTCTTGTTGACTGCACATCAGTTTTTCGCGAAGGAGGTTTTCAATTCGACTCGAAATTATGTTTACTTTTATTTTTATAGTTCTCATACGAATCAGAATTTCCTAGGGAAAACCTCATTTCTTTATCTACAGTAATCTATACTAACATTAGAAGGCTGTAAAGATTGTTGTTTTGTTTGAACGCATTAATCTTCAGAACCGGTCTGATTCTGAAAATTCTGCCACTAATAGAACGCTACGGTATCCCTGACTGACATAACCTATATTACCAAAAAGACTAGCAATCTGGATGAAAATTCACGCAAACAAAGTCGTAGGCACAAGCTAGTTTTTAAAGGTACCTATAAATATTTGTACAGTTCTAAAAATAAATTGCACAATACGACATCACTCTGTAGTTTAAGTCCGTCAAGATTAACGTTATCAATCAATGGTATTATCGTGTTTAGCCAGCCTTATCTAGTGGATATCACTAGATAAAAGAATGACGTCATTAAAAGTATAACATCAGTATATTACGCCTGAATTTTTGTACTATGACCGATATATACTTTGAATTACGCATAACAACAGTTTGCCCCGAGGATCTTCTGCCAATGACCATAAAACCATACCCATGCTCATAACAGAATTTCACAATATTAAAAAAGAATAAAGTCAAAAGTCGAAGTCAAATCATTTATTTCAATTAGGCCAATAAGGCACTATTGAACGTCATACACAAAAAAAAATAGGATTGAATCTAGTTGCCCCTTCCAAAAGGTAGTTTTGTATGGAGAAGAATGGGCAAGAAACTCCATACGTACTCTTTTAAAATCAATGTTTACAAAATCACGACATGGCACGTGAAAGAAATGTATGTACCCTAAAAAAAAACTAATAAATCATAATAATTAAAAGGCACAAATTAAGAATTTAAAAGTTAAAATATGTTCATTCATATATAAAAGAAGACAAGAAATGCACCAGGTTGTGAGTTCAAAACCAGACCGACAAGCCAGACAGGCAAGTACTAAATGTCCTTTTCTATTTATTTCTAACATCACTGACATCGGTGAAAGAAAACATCGTGAGGAAACCTGGATTTGTAATAAATATCAGTACGAAAATCCGCCTTGAGGAAGCATGTTCATTGCGCATGCCTATTCTGTAAGAGAAGATGCCTATACTGCCTAAATGCCTACACTGGGACAACAATCGACTGTTCTTATAATTGTAACACCATTTCAATAAAAAGACTAAGAACTGCAACTTAGTAAAGAATTGTTTTAAAAACAATAGGACATCAACAACAAGACAACAATCAACAATAACATCGCATGAATCTAAGATTCAAAATCAGTGGATACAAATCTAACAAGTTACTATAATTTAAAAAATTCAAAAACACGACTGCAGAAATTGCACATATTTGTACTTTGTTTACTCGTCAGTTTTTTTTACGACGTTTTTTATTTACAGTCTTATATATTTTTTAAATCTACTTGTCAAATTCTAGACGATAAACATAGACACGACCGGATTAATTAAAAAAAAAAATTGAGGCTGGTATTAATTTACGTTTTAAAGTGACCACAGAGGATTCTTTTTATTTTTAACTATGTTACTATGTTACTCGGAACGATGCAAGGATTGTAACGATACCTCAAACATCTAAATCGGTTCAGGCGTTTAAAAGTTATGGTGGAATAAAGAATCTCACATACATACATACATACATACATACATACATTAACCCTGAACACATAACACTCCTTTTTTTGGGGCAGTCGTGTAAAAACGTAGTTCCTGTCTCAAGTGGTCGCTGTCTGAGCAGAATCTACAAATCAGCTTCATCGATCAAGTACTCGTATAAATATCAAAATATCCCACACTACATCTTTGTCAAAGATTCACTGCATTCACAATCAAAATGCATGAGACGTCTGTCAGTATTCGATCAAATAAAACATGACATTCGACGCGAAGTACGTCGTTTTAGAAGATAACATGCGTTCTTACCAAGTTTTTGGGTGAAAAATGAACACTCCAGATAGCTCATGATTAATTTTATCTGTAATGCCAGAAACTTGAGTAAAAGCAGTCAAGCCAAACTGGGCAAACACGGTGTGACGATCTAGTTCCATTAGCAAGGCATACGATTTTTATTTTTTTACGTCTCTACATCTTTACATTATCCATATCTTTACAATATCGGTTAAGGTAAAAGGTTGGTACGTAACAAAGATTTATCATAATTAATTAACTAAAAGAATATTTATGGAGATTTTTGCTCGTTCTTCTCCCTACAAAACTACCTTCTAAAAGGGGCAACCAGATTCAATTTATTCCTTGTAAATGAGCTATAAAAGCGCCTTTTAATGGTCTAATTGAAATGAACGATTTGACTTTGACGAAGGCAAAAATTGTAAGTGGTTTTGGATGGAGAAAGGTAAGTAAGGTAAAGTATTGTGTCCCTTTGCCCAGCAATAGGACACAATTTAGGGCAGATTTTTCAATTGTTAGGTAATGTTGACCAGAAGAATTTATTATTGTGACAGCTTGACAGGTTTTTTATAGTATAATGTGGAACATCCATAATAATTCTTGACATAATTATCCGACGTCCGAAAAATTGCCTCTAAAGACTAAACAGAACCGGAAAAATCTTTAGACTGCTTTCCATTATGGGTCATTTAATCACTATTTGTCCCTTAAAATTTTGTAGTTCGTTATCGAACTTTGAAGTGATCTAACGACACCAAATGCCTCGAACTTGACTGCTTATCGACCTCGCACAGCATGAATCAGAGTTCTGACTCACTGATGTTTACCGCATACATGTGACGAGTGGCAGGGGGGCTGATTACAATCGGTTGGGGGGAACCAGTTGTTTGATTCATTAAGAAGTGTAGGTACATTGTTTTAGGTACACGCCTATTGTAAAGAATTTTATCGACAGCGCGCTACGTACAGTCATATTTTGGTCAATCTACACTAATATGTTAAAGAGGTAAACTTTTTCAGTTTGTAGGGGGGTAATCTCTGGATCTACTGAACCGATTTTGAAGATTCTTTCGGTAATTTGAAGCTACGTTATTACTGAGTGCTACAGGCTATAATTTTCTAATGAAAAATCACGCGAACGAAGTCGCGGGGAGAGTACTAGTAAGTAAACTCGATGAAATTTTACACAGGATAAGGATACTAATATCTAGGTTAGAGGTTAGTCAGTTTCCCGTCTCGTAACTTAATTTCAAAATGATACGTAACTCAAAATTAGAAAGTAGACTACGTATGAGCGCTTTTGGACAAAGTCAAAGTCAAATCTTAAATTTTTGTGGGACAATTAGAAGGCACTTTTGTACTATCAAGAAGTTTGATTTTACCATACCAACATTTTTATTAATTTTGGTAATTACCGTATTCAAATGTACTGTCGACTTTAACCTCTGACACTAGGGTGTGTGGGGTCGTAAGACCTTACTGTCCACACGACAAAGAGAGAATGTACTGTCTGCAAATAAAATACAATTTATCGACGTCAGATGTACAATGCCTACCTAGTCTGTAGATACTTCTAATTCAAAGCTTTTTACAAAGAGATACCTCCAAAGAAATACTTGTTATTGTTGAACTTAACGCCTCGGGTCAGGTTTGGGCCTTTTTTTGTTCAAAGTCCGTTGAACTCCGGTATTGTTTTTTCGACATCTTTTATCTTCATGAAAATCCGCGTATTTTTTTTTTTACTGTACAGGCGTATTTTGAAATGTTATACAGAAAGGTATTAGCAATTATAAGAACTGCCTATCACCACAAATGGTTCAATAACCTTGTAGTATCTTGAACTTAGTAAAATTTAGACGAAGGTTTCTTAGTACTGACATGCGTGTTAAGCGTTACAGCGCGGCTACAGCGTTTTTTAAGCATGGAGAATCATCAAATGACTTCTTTCACTCTATGCGAAGCGGAAGGGAGTGTCTGGACTAAAACCCATTCGTGTTCCTTCTAATGCCCTTTGCGTTCTCGTAACTCTTTCAAACAAATTCCGAAACATTGACCACAACAGCCTACCAAAACAAGTATTCATACATCCAGTTTTATAAGATGATGTCAGCAGGCTTACTAATAAGCATTAGCGTTGACAGCGGCCTTATAAGGATTTTGGATTAGGATCTTAAATTAAAATGCGTCACTTTACTTCTTTACATTACGAAGTGTCCAATTAGTAAGGGTCCACGCTTTCGAGAAACCCTTGTCGTGTTTTCTTTTTGGGTTCTTGTATGAAAACAAAGGGAACTCATTTTGAAAATTTATCATCATCCTTCTGTCTTTTGCCCAAATAAAAACCATTATGGTAAGGTTTTTATTTGGGAAAAAGACAGAAGGATGATGATGAATTTAGCTTAGAATTTAGAAGAAAAAAAAAATGAGATCAATCAAAATTCGACCAAATCTGTGACACATAGAACTTAAACTATCTTACACATTCACACTAATATTGTTATATGCGAAAGTAGGTACCTCTATCTGTTACCTCATCACGGTAAAACCATTGAACAGAAACTTGACAAATATGTGGCTTGGGATAAGGATAAAGACTACTTTTTAATGCGACACTCATGTGGACGAAGCCAGCGAGCAAAAGCTAGTTTTTAGATAAATATTATAAAGCTGAAGAGTTTGTTTGGACGCGCTAATCTCTGAAACTTCTTATGTGGCTGTTCCTGAAATATCTAGTCTAATAAAATTATAGTTTTTTTGAAGTTAGTGTGAAGTTGGTTCGATTTGGAAAAATCTTTGTGTTGTTTGTTTGTGGTTGTGTTTTGTAAATGTTTAGATAACATATTTATTGGGGAAGGTTACAGGCCATATAATATCACGCTACGACATAACAGAGCGAACCAGTAAACAAAGATGTAACATAACGCGAGCTTTAGCTAGTTTTTAGATAAAGTTTTAAATTGTTTTAGATTGCAGCGTCAGATTCACAAAAAACACTTCAAACGTGTACGAAGGTATGTAAGGAGTACCTACGTTAACAATACACAGACGGCAGTCTACCAGGCCAGGTTTTGTTTGAGAATCATCAGTGCATGACGGATGCGCCGTCGTGTTCGCTTCCCATGACTTACAAAGCAGATGCGACTGAATTCTTTACCCATGTGAAGGGGTGTTTATACGGAAAGTATTTTTAGAATGATAAGGTATCGTTTGAGTTCGATATTGCTATAGATTAAGGACGAGGATGGGAAGTTTCCTTTTCCTCAGAAATAGAAATGTATACGGAACAAAAATAGATTTCTCTCTTCGAGTCGATCATTACAGATAATCCCTTTCAAAAATAGATGTAGGTACCTACAGTAAAACGGGGCAAATCGGGTTTTAACTTTAATGGGATTACTCATTGACTGCGGGAAAACACACACGTTGTGTTTCGACTAAAAAACGCGAGAGCGGCGCACACACACCGTATGTGTTTTTCTATGGCGAACACACGAACATTGGTAGCAAGCCGCACTCGCGTTTGGCGTAGCGAATGTTCGCCCGCAGTCTACGGGTTATTAACGTTGAAATAAGTACCGTGTATTCATGTTGCATTTAGTAAAAAAATTATACTTTGACGAACAGACACTTCAATTTTTTCTTTTACAGATTAATAGTTACGATGTTGTAGTTACCGTTTAGTATTTCGCGAAATCTGAAAACGACAAAGACTGCTAACAGGTCTGCAAATATTTAACGAGAAAATAACGTTTTTCTATGATTCTTGTAACTCGTGTAACAAACATTATGATCTATACTTAATAATATTACAAAGAGGTAAAGTTTGTGAGTTTTTAGGGGTAATATCTGGATCTCCCGAATTGATTTTGAAAATTCTTTCGCAAATTGGAAGCTACATTATTACTGAAAGCTTTAGGCTATAATTTATTATCAAAACATTAAGGATCCGTAAAAAAAATCACGCGAACAAAGTAGCGGGAACCATACTAGTTACAAGTAAAATCTTTCGCGGTTGTGTGCACGGACGCTTTTTAACGCGCGTTAAAAAGCGCTCGTGCGAACAACCGCTTACAAACTTGCAGATAATCGCACCGTTGTTTATTTTCAAGTTTACCTAAAATAACAAGTTATGTCACGAGTCAGAACCAGTTACGTGTCGGTTACCGAAATATTTGCACAACAACGTACGTTTTGTTACTCTTTTTGGTAACTTAATCTCGTTATGTGACGTCATTGTTCTCTTTAACTTTCATTTTGCTAATTTCTTAACTATATTATATTGTCATCAAAACCAAAATAAATAAAATAAAAATATTGTGTGGTCTGGGGACCACCGTCAGGAACTACGTCGGAGTATGAATAAAAATAAAAATTTACAGGTGTTCAGAATTGACACTATATAGCTGGTCGCACACAATGCTTGCTGCTAGAATCTCGACCGCAAACTGCGTTATGAAATAAAACTATCAACTCTAAAGGGTACCTTTTAAGGTATTAGAAACCATACAAATACTGAACAAGCAGTGTAAAATCACACTTATTGGACACTTTTTTTTTTGTTCTACCAACTACCTACCTTTTATTTACGAAGATATTGAAGATTAAAGTTCCAACTTTTAATTACGGTTTGAGTGTTGAATATTATCTAAACTAAACTTTAAATACCCCTTGAACCCCTGTGCGCTCGATATTTAATTTTGTACTATTGTAAGCATTGTTTTGCGACCGTGATCTTTTAGACCAAAGTCGCAATTCAAGAACAATTTTTGCCATAATGTTACTTGATGAGCAGTATACGTAATTAACGGCTATACAAAACTTTACAGTGTTTTGTCCTTCACATGATCTCCCTTCGATCTTCAACTATGAACCCCTGAGCTCGTGCTTAAAGTATTACAAGCCTCTTGAAGTCAAAGTTAATTACCGAGTCAATTAAAGTAGATTCAACTTCAACTATCAAGTAAACTATTACGACACACAGTTAAGAGTTAAGGCTATTAATCCTAATCCTAGCAACTCTTGACCCTAATTAAAAACATTGCTTCAAGCCTAGAGTTGCCATGTCTAAAATATGCAAACTAGGATAAGAAGCGTGATAACCCCAGATTTTGGATCTGAGAACCCGGATATGACAAATATTTATTTTTTATGTGGTTCATTGAAATAAAAAATAGTTTTAGCATTGTTTGGTTTTTATAGAATTGCATGACATCGTTTTAGCGAAAAAATTCCATTATAATTAGGTGTCAAGTCGCAAGCTATCACAATTGGTTAATAGACAACACAACAACATCAAGCCTGAAATCCCCGGAGGATAAGGCAGATTCCTAATGGAAGAACCCAATAACAGTTTGCCCGACCTGGGAATCAAGACCAAGACCTCATACTCAGCAGGCGCGGCCACTAGACCAACGAGGTAGGTAATAGATATTACATAAAAACTGCATTTTTAGTATTCTAGGTGATCTTTTATATAATATTTTATACAACCATGATGACATTGGCCATTCCACGAGACTCGACACATTCACAACGTGCGCGCAATTAAATATGCAAACTTTTTCAACCTCAATTAACATAAACACGTTAATTTATGATACAACTAAAGACAGCTGTTCAAGAAGTTTGGCTATACAAGCGTTTATATCTATGATGGCTAGAAAAAGTTATTAGGGTCTCTTTTGTCTATGATGTTGGATCATGCAACAGTTCAATAAACTAAAAGACATTATTTTTTACATTTTTATAATTGTTTTTTGTATATTGTTACGTGTCTATCTATTACTAATATAATAATAAAGCTGAAGAGATTATATGTTTATTTGTTTAAAGGCACTAATCTCGGGAACTCCTAATCGGATTGGAATAATTCATTTTGTATAAGATAACCGGAATTATGAGGAATAGTAAAGGCTATTAATAAGATCACGCTACGACTTACAGGAGTGGAGCAGATACCAAAGACGTAACCCAACACGGGTGAAAAAAACACGCAAAGTCGTTGAGATAGGTGTCTATAAAAACGTTTAGTTGTTACTTACAACTAAACGTTTATAAAGACACCTATCTTCGTATAAATTAATACCTATCTTCGTAAAAAGAATGTTTCCTTTTCTAACACCGTTGGCGTTGTTGTCTCTTCCCTTTGTAAAAACGTTAAGTTGTTTGTGTTTAACAATTTTTAAAATAAATATCGCGTTTATACAAGTCTACGAGTTTTTGTTGAAATATCATCGAATCCCAATAAAATAAAGAAGTGATTCAGAACTGATTAACAGATAAAATATATTCTTTATCAAAGCACATGTTTTTTAAAATGCTTTATTGTAGATTGTTAGTTTAGGTATCATAATTTGTAACAGTAATAATGATCGTCCATTTTAGATAAAGTTGAGGCCTTTTAAGGAACGGCCGGGTTTTCCCCGACCACAAAAGTTATGGTCGCGTTCCGCAAAATTTTGCAGGTAGTGAAATTAAGGGATGCCTTTGTGCGGTGAGTAATGGCGAGCTCGGGGCCCGACATAGGCCTGTATCATCCATCAAATACGAGAGAGTTTTGCACATAGAATACGACATAAAAAAATCTTTTTTTTTTATAGACATTTTTTTATGGAAAATAATATAAATGTGCGAAAAAAAAACAGGATTAATGAAGTGTTTTTTTTTTTACTTCGGAGTCAAAGTTTGTGCTTACATCCTAAATAAACGTTCGGAAAAGGTTAAGCAAACCTCATTTCGGTATAATCTGTAGCTGTGACATCTTTGTTAGAAAATGTGTGGAAACTTTCAAACACAACCGCCGTTATACGGTTTATAAGGGATCTAATATGAGATTGTATACTTATGAATAGAAGATTTTTTTTTAAGAATATATGTGGTTCTGTAAAAAGACTGATTGACAAGATTTTCTTTATTCTTTTTTGAAGGCCTTTAAACTAATATAATAAGATTGAAGATTTTTTGTTTGTAGGTATAAACGCGCTTATTACTGGAACTACCAGTCACATTGAATAAAATATTTTTGGATATGATAGTCAGATTCATGAGGAACAGTATGGGCTACATAACACCACGCTACGACCCACGGGAACAGAGCAGTAACCAAATACGTATCCTAACACAAAAATTACTACCTAATAAATAATTACATAGAGACAAAAATAAGTACACAAAACAACATTAAAAATAATCACTTACCCATAAATTCTATTAATGCTAGCGCACTCATGATTGCCACGTAAAAGGAAGAAATTCTCTGGATACTTGATCTTGTATGCCAGTAGAAGACATATAGTTTCGAGCGACTGTTTCCCGCGGTCCACGTAGTCTCCGAGGAACAGATAGTTCGACTCGGGGGGGAAGCCTCCGTATTCAAACAACCTGAGAAGGTCGTAGTATTGGCCGTGGATGTCACCTGTGGAGGAAAGAAGACTTGAATAATGGTTCTTTTTAGCTTATCTATGGCAGGAGTTTATTGCGTGGTCGCCACTATTTCCATTTATATTCAATAGCTTTTGCCCGCGACTTCGTCCGCGCAATAAAATAAAATATAGACTATGTTACTCGCAGATAATGTAGCTTTCTAATGGTGAAAGAATTTTTAAAATCGGTCCAGTAGTTTTTGAGTTTATCCATTACAAACAAAAATACAAATTTTTCCTCTTTAGTAGTGTAGATATGTTTTTTCTAGACTTAGTAAATGTTTTTGGCTTGAGCTTTTGTAAACAAAAATTGTCTATATTATGTGCGTCACTTTCGCGGGAATAAATTAATAGTTTTTTTTTTTTCTTCTTATTGATTCTGGCTATCAGGAGTTGGGACATGTGTGACGGACTTGTCCCATAAAAAATAAAGTTAACTACGAATGTATCATTTTTAATAGCATTCATGTTCAGACAGAGAATTCAAGAGTCAATGATCATAAGCTCAATTATAATTGAAAAAGCTCAACAAACTGATGAACATTACAGAAAAATTTACATTTGGGAGAGCTGTTACTATCGGCTTTAGCCCAGCACAATCACAATTATCTTTTGTACATACACAAGTAAGCAATGACCGAGTATTTACTGTGTTTACCTTTGTATTATCACAATATTTAAAACAATTAATCAACATTTCCAACTCCATATTAATCTTACTGTAAAGTAAAGAATAGCCAAAATTATAAGCAAAAATTCAGATTATTTCTGTAAATAAGTGTAACAGATACGGAAATGACTGATTTCATTCAATTCATAATATTTGATAAGATAATAGCCAAACATTACTGATAAATTCGCCTTTGTTTTAAAATTTTAAAGGAACATATCTGTGATATTTTAGGTTGCACAAGGTTTTCACCCAACAAATAAAAGGGTTTTGGATGAGAAGAATCATCTTTGCCATAAAATATAGCAATCTATAAGGGGTATTTTCATATCTTAAAGAACATTTAAATTCTAATCTGTCTCGATCACATAGTCTATTATTTTGGCATTTTTGACATGTTTTCAATAAGTATTGATTGAAATAAAATTGCAATTAGATTTGAACTTTTTAGTTATCCTTCGATTCACTCGTTCCATAGACGATAGATGTAGATGAATTTCTTGATGCTCTATGAGCTTTTCATATATTATCTATATACCTGCATATTATTATTATTTTAAGTCAGTGTTTGTTTATAAATTATGTAGGTACATGATCGAAAACTGAGGTTTATAACAAAATATTTTTTTTGTAGATTTTATTTGATTATTTGTTATTTCCAATAAACATGTTTAATAATGGCCAGTAAAACAAAATCATATTTATGCAACAATGCAAAGTGTATGCAAAGTGGTGGTGACCACTTAAACAAAGATGTAAAAGCATTTTTTTTTTCGTCATCTTAGTAATATCAATATTTATTTGACTAGTTGACAACATAGACTGAAGACTACAAAAAAAAAAAACAGATAACTCTGGGTTTATCAAGCCCATTGTAATATAACCTTAAAATGATCTCAACAAGGGCTAAGAAATGTAGTAAAAAGCATTGTTTTACATTCTAATCTCTGATCCGTGAGATCAGAGATTACAGTCAAGTAGTTTTTAAGAAAAGAATACACAAAAATACCTATGTCTTGTTCTAAAATCCATCTTGAGAATGAACTAATGATTGCAAGTAAAAACGGTTGCATAAATGTTAAAATAATAGTCTTAAAGTGGATAAAAAACAAGCTTTTTGATAAAAGACCTTCACACAATAATGTTTAACAACTATTTAAACTTTTTATAAAGTTCAACATTGACATAAACAGCTAAAAAAGCAGTTTCATAATTTCGAAAGTGGAAGGTAGCATTGGAAAGTAGTAGTATTGGTTATAAAATGGCTATACGACTATGTGCTTACCACAAATTTTAAGCGGCGCTTCCAATTCAAGTAATATGGGTTGTGACAAGAATATTTCCCGCGATTTCAAGCATAGCCCTTTGATCTCTATTTCCGTTAACTGTACATTCATTCCAGGCTTTTCGCCCCGTACTGAAAACAAACGTAAACATAATCACCAACACTCGAAAAAACACAACTTAATCACACTTTTGACACTTTTCTTTATTAATATTTAAATATTTCACTGATTTTAAAATAGAACACTTGTAACTTTGTTTATTTCATTCCGTATCAACATTTACCTTTTAACAATTTTTTTATTACATTATCGATGTTTAACTCATCTGTGTCTCTGTCTGCCATTTGATATAATTGTGGTGCACGGAATATAGCTAAATAGAACAGGCAAAGGAAGAAAGATTATGAAGATATTTGCCGATTTGTGAAAGGTACAACCTATTTCAATTCTCGGCTAAAATGAATTTCAATGGCGGAGACATGACATCACGTCACTCACACACACAAACAAGGGGAACCGAAACACATCATCGGTGTTTCCAGCTTAAGGTTTACGTTTCCCCATAATTTTTATATAAATGTGAAGTATTGGGATTTCATAGATTTTTTTTTTTAATGACATGCTTACATTTATTTATGTAAAATTTTAAGAAATATAAATTTCGTTATTAGCTCCATCAGAAAATAAAATAAAAAGATGGTTTCCAAATGCAAATAAATAATGAAATAAGAATCTAACGCATTTATGCATTACAATTTATTTAAATATGGAGTTGGATGTAGCAAAAGACACGAAATAATCCAGTCGTTTTGTTGCTGATTTTTCAGTAAATTATAATATGTTTGCAAGACATACGGCACTTTTTTTCTTAGTGGAAACACACCCACATCACCAGTGTTGCCAGTTAATAACAAACATATAATGTTGCAATTACACAAAAAGGTCAAAATGTTGCCATCGAATAAATATAATTTCTACTATATTTTTAAAATAACGTAAACAAGCCATTTCCTTTATTTTGTTGTTTGACATCAGTAGTCCTTTTTTAGCATAGCAGTTTGTGACTATTTATAACAATAAATTGCGACTTTTGTCACAAGAGAGTGAGAAGTTGGGGCTAAGCAATAAACTTTGAAAGCTAAATAAAAGCTCGTAAAAACCATCAAAACTTCACTTTAATTATTTATCACTTTTTATAAAACATTGTATACATCCGTATAATAAAATCCTCAAACATTCTAATATTAAAATAAATGAATTTTATTATAATATTATGCCAAAAAAATGATTTAAGTAATAATATACGTTAAGTAAACTAGATTTATTCATAACTGATTATGACATAAACGTAACATAGAAAAAATATGCATGTTAATACTTCCTTCTTTTTTCTTTTTTAGTCTTTCTTTCCGCGGTATGGGTGGCGTTTACTGGAAAGCAAAAAAAGAAAAGTAAGACATATTTGCTATTGTTTTATTTATGCATTGAGCCGCGTACACGGAACATCGCATTCGAGTTTTAAGTCTGGGAATAGACGTCCGGTTTCCGAATCAGGTTTCCGGATCAGGAAGCGTATTATGCACATACATACATACATTTGATTAGGAAACCGGACGTTTGCGCCCAGCTTAAATTATGCAGAACGTCTCCCACTCCAGGCTGAGTTAGTGAGTGAAGAACGATGATCACACAAAATGCTGTTTTTTAACGAGGTTTTGGTACAAAGTTCTCTAGCGTGGCTTGCACTACTGTAACTAAAAAATGCCCCCTCCAGGTGCCCTTCCCTCCCTTTCTTTTTTCTCTGTCTCTTTTTTTGTTTAACCTGTGTTGTGTATCTGCTGCTGGGCGAAGGTCTCCCCCAATGCCTTTCACTCTTCCCTATGTATTGCCTTAAAAGGATACCTTCCTGACCCTTTTACCTACTTGAGCCCTAATTTTAAATGAATACAATTATTTCATAATAACAGAGCGTTGTCGAAGTTTTACAGGCCACCATGCTGATAGTCTTAGCTCAAACTTACGCAGGAATAGTGAGGGTATAGATCTCGAATCTGGTGTTAACATCCTCTAGATGGAAAATGTAGTCGACGTATTCTCTGTCGGCTGGAATTGCTGGCGTCTCGAATACCAGGTTCATTATGTAGTCCTCTACGCAACTAAGATAAAAAAATAACATTAATTTTACATTACTTTAAAATTATTAATTAATCTCAACGTCATAAAATTGTGCAATTCTGTTGGCGACCATACAAATAGTCTTCATACCAAGATTACGTGTACGTCTTTTTACGGTTTTTTTACGTTAGATGTACCTACACAACCGTCAGTGAATGGACTTATTTTGAGAGTTTACAAGTTAATTAACGGCAAAACAAGTCCGATCGAGTCCGAGTATTGCAGCCACCTATGGAATGGCTCAGCTACATATCAACTTGCCGCGCTTGACTCAGTGGAACGCAGTGCTAGGAAGAGTAAACCCATCTACTTACTATGCACAAGGCTGATATGGCACTAGTTTGTCAATGTCATTCGGTTTTATGATCGTAACTTGTGGATCTGCTACAATTTTTGTCTGTCCAGATGAAAGTTTGCGGCCCTTAGGCGTAGGGGCTGGCGGCTGCCGGAAACAAAGAAAAAAAAATTATTAGAAAAACCAAATTGGTCATTATGTACATTCTTTCAGGGTTCCGTTTACTGTAATCCGTCTAATAGAGTCTATCATAGACCAACTGTCTTTCAATTGTACTTTATACCCAAGCTGTTACTATAAAATAGTGTTTGATACTGATCCTAATAATACAAACGCATCGAATTTGCAACACAATTTGCTAAAAGCGCAGCGACTTCGTCCGCGTAAATGTTTGTTATCATGAACGCAGACGAAGCCGCTGAATCAAAAGTAGCCTATGTCATTACTTGGGGTTCAAACTTACTCCGTACCAAATGTCATCAAAATTAGTTCAGTTCTTTAGTCGTGCAAGCGTAAGACACAGATAAAGTTACTGAAACATTTATATTATTAGTTTGGATTTTACCTTTACTTGTTTAACGTTATAATAGGTATCTTATATTAGCCAAAAATGATTAAGTTAGTCAAAGATGATCACAAACCTTAACAGCGCCATATACAACTTGAATAAGACTCTTCACTTCAGTTTCCAGGATTCTTAGGAACCTAGAGACGTTCCACTTGGTCACCTCCTTGTGGTTACCGAGGAGTGGCATCATCGAGGTGATGTCGCATCTCGCTAGTCTGTCAGAAATTTTCAATAAATAAATGATACATTAAAATTTCTACCTACTTATTAATTTTTTTAAGGGGGTACAGCCAAAAGCATCTGAGTTCTTCCGTGACAAATCTTTAGGTTGATATTGAACATAACATCACGCCTGTAATTCCTGAAGGGTTAGGCAAAAGTGTCCCTATTAGCACACCTACATTTCGCCAGTTATGTTTAAGTCCCATGCAATAGGTGTCCCATGAGTTGGGCGGTAACATGATACCTATTAGTTTAATTAAACTTTTTTGCAAACATTATCCTACTGGTGTTGTGTGTAAAAAGAAAACGGTGTAGAGCGTGTAGGGGAGGGCCTAAACGACAAATAGATCCGCCACTGTATACTAAGTAGGTACCACGCAGCGTAAAGGTATGCTCACCTAACAAGATCGTCAATGCCTTTGATCACTTTTAAAGTTATAGCAACCGCCATATTGTTGTCTTCCAGCTTACGTTGCGTAGTCGCGCGTAGACCTTCTACCGTCTTCGTCATTTCCGCTAGTCTTTTAACTTGTTTCTCTTCTCGCGCCTCGTTTATATCGCGCTGATCAACTGGAATCATAAAGAGCTTTTATTTAAGAGAGCTGATTTATTGGACAAAAATTATAAGAAATGTGTTTTTGATGTAAGTACCGTGTAATACGTTAACATTCACATGCATGTAACATGAAATAAGCTGATAATTTGATATTTACAAACAGACACTTCAAGAGACAGAGGCAGAGGTGTACCCATTTAGTACATTCAGTGACATTTCGCCAGTATGTTTAATTAAGTCCCATGTAACAGGAGGCGAGCCTATTGTTTGCCCGATCTGGGAATCGAACCCAAGACCTCATGCTCAGCAGTCGCATTTGCAACCAACAAGACTGACCAGAAGAGAGAGAGAAAGAGAGAAAGAAAGAGAGAGAAAGACTGGTTTTAGAGTCACGCTGAGCGTCGGCGCCGGCGGCGGTGACGGCTCGATATGTATGACGGCGCGTACGCCGTGCACGGTCAGCGCCGACCGCCGCTTCGCTGTCTAGGTGTTAGCGTGACTCTAAAACCAGCTTAAAACTTACAAATTCTTTGCCTTAGCGCTTCCACTTCCTTTCTGAGTATAATGGTTTCTTGTAGAATTTCGCAGAGTAGGATGAAATAGGAGAAGATATTAATCTCGCCCCTTTGAAAGCGGTTAACGATCCAGGCTGTTTGATCGGAGCCAGCGTAGGTCTAGAAAAACAAATTTAATTAATACAAGTGCAATTTTGAAACCTCGTAAAATTCAAGAAGGCGCGCTAACTCTACGCTAGTTATTCTGAAACGCGAATTAATAATAAATTAAATAGGATTTTTATTTTCAGTGTGATTTACGATTTCGAATTAGCCATCTTTCTGCTAGGTATAGGCAGGCAGAGCGATAAATTACAATGTATTTTATAAAAAATATGCCTGTAAATGGTTTATTTGAAATAAATGCTATGACTTTAAATCAGTGCGACTTACAAATATTTCATCAAGTAAGGCGTCGTGCTTTGCTATGTTTTGCTCGCAAGCTTGTATTTCTTCCAGCCGTTTCATCTCCTCCTTCTCATCTGCCTCACAGATTCTTCGAGAACCTTTTACCCTCAGGAACTCCTCCAGTTTCGCGAGATGATTCAGTTCACCTTCAAAAGATTGCATCTCCTACAAAAAAAGAGGAATTGCATCTCTTTTTATTTTTGAAACCATAAAGCTAATTTAAATATACTTACGAGGCAAAAACTACCTGGTAAAAGTAGTATTTAAACGTAAAATCTGTGAAATACCCTTTTTCAATAATTTATGAAAATACGCCATAAACACAATTGATCTACCGATCCTCGACGCGACAGGTTACTGCCTACTCCAGAGAGCATGGCGCGAGTGCGCGACTCCTCTCAAGCGGTACACTCTGACAGCGTATGTCACGCCGTGTCCTCCCGGAAGTCCACTAAGTGGTGACACCAGGCGTCAGGCTCTGTTTATGCGACACAAGTACTTCCCGAAGAAGCCATGCCCCGAGAGCACCTGCGTCTCTCGAAACATTAGAAAAATCAAATTTAACTATCAAGATACGTACAGAAATATCTCTATTTAATTGGAAGAGTCCTTTCCATTTCAGTGCCTCCACTTTTCGGCACAACTCATCTCTGTTTCCGAAGACCACCGATGCGATCTCAAATATGTCCATGAGGTACAGCTTTCCATCTACCAGCTTGCCTATGGTGCGGTTCCATTGGATGTTGAAACTGTTCCTGTGTAAACCATAACAATTTGCATTAGTAGTAATAAGGGTTGCCAACATTTCTTCGGTACAAAGTAGTAGTAGAAAATAAATAAATAGTAAAAAATAGAAATGAGTACCTAGTAAATAGTAATAAGTTGTAAATAGATAAAGATAGTACCTATATTTGTTACTTATTTCTTTTTATAGAATCATCACTCGAATGATGCGCCTTTTAATTGTAAGAGCTTAAATTAAACTTTGAAAATGGAACAATGGGATCATTGAAAATTCATTCTTCTTCTTTTCGAATAGACAGTAAATCCCTTTTTGTTTTTCTTTTCTTGAAGTACTTTGCCTCAGTAAATGTCTAAGTTTATCGCGGCATCAGAGGAGCTTTTAATGTCTTCTAAAGTGCAGGTGTGGGGACACCGCACTTGCACTCAGTGTCGGTGGGATATACTTATTTACAATTCTTCTTCTTCTCGTGTCGAATGACTCAAATTTTGTCCGACCAATATTGAGCAACCTGTACAGCTCTGTCATTGGCCTCATTAAGGTCTTGGATGGTGCAGGTTGAATTTACAATTACAACGATCGTTTAAATTGTGTTTAATGTCGGTAGTTTCGAACTTTCGACGGTACCATGACCCCCTCAGGGTCAAAATAAAATACAACTAACCTCTCAACCAACAGCCTGTGTATCTCTTCTCTTACTCTTCGGTTATCAGTATTGACCAGACAGAATCTCTTGGTGGCCAGGTCCAGTCTGTTCTCCATGCGCCTGAGTCGGTTGTTGGCGTTCTCTATCATCGCTAATTCCTGTGTGATATTAACTTCGAATTAATCTATTGGTATACGAATATAATAAAACTAAAGAGTATATTTGTTTGTATGTTTAAACTCGTTAGTGTCTGGAAATACAAGTCGGATAGGAAAAATATTTTTGAATAATACGATAGCCAGATTCATTGGGAATAGTAAAAGCTATACCTATATCATCACGTTACGACCTACGGAACCGAAACAGTAGTCAAAGACATACGAACGCGGGCAGAACGAGGGTACCTGTTTATTTGCAAAGCTGTTTTTTTATAGTAAGAAGGTAGGTAATTCTGTAATAATCATATTTATTTTGGAATTTTAGAAGAAGTGCTTTTAGGCCTGTTTGGTGCAGCTGTGGGGCACTCAATAATGTTTTTTTTTGTACTTTGGTTATTTTTTGTACTACATGGACAAAGTCAAAAAAGTTTTATATTCTCCCTTCCGATTTGTTTGATAAGCGTCGAGCTTTGAACCTCTTTGACAATCCTTTTCTTTTTATTTCTAATGCTCAATATGTCATTAGGTAGGTAGGTACTAACTTTTGCCCGCCACTTCGTCTACTTGGAACTGAAGTTAAAAATATTATCAAAGTATTTAATATTATTCTTTTACGCTTGCTGGTGTAAATTGAAAACTAAAATGTATTTTGCAGTGCCAAAACCTTTATTTACTTTTTGAACAAAAATTTTACATTTCAAGTAGGTAGGTATAAAAAAATAAAATTTTGACAAAGAATTGAACAAAAATTTTACATTCTATGTAGGTAGTTATAAAAAAAATATTTCGACTAAAAGATCAATTTAAAATAGCATTTGAAATGGGAAAACAATAATTTTGATCGAGATACGAGTACTAAACTATTCTTCGTCCTATCGCTTTCTGCGTCGAGTACTCACATCAGCCTCTGTAGGGACTTTCTTAGTCAGTTCGATGACATTCTTCTGTGCCAGATAGTTGAGGCAGTCCAGTTCCGCCTGCTGAGCCCTCTCATCCCTCAGCTCACTCTCCAACTGCTCATACTCCACAATGGACTTATGAGTCCCGCTCTTGACGTAGGCGTCACGAACTGCATGCTGGCCTTTCCTGGCAAGCTGAAGACGAATGAAGACGAATGATTAGATAGTGTAATAGCTAGACTCGGGTAGGGTTTATAAATAATATAGAGGGCCTAATTTCGGAGACTAGCCAATATTATAGATTATAGAACACGAGTCTGTACGCAAACACAGATGCATTCTCAGTTCCCTGACTTTCACCGTCCGATGGGACGGCAATCCGACATGACCGGTGAGAGATCAGACGCAGGACCAACGGCTTTACATGTTTTACAAGGCACGGGAGTGGCGATACCGTCAACTTCCAAAGAAATTCCTGATGGAAAATTCCTGAAAATCAAACCCAGCAGACCAACGGGGCTGATAGCACCTCGTCCGAGGAAGTACTACCACCATATTTGCTGGTTCAGTTTGAAGGGCATGGGTGTCGGTGTAATTACAGGCCTAATAAGACATTTCAACATCGCTTCTGGGGTACAACGTATTAGGAAGCAAGCAAGTCCTGTAGTATAGATGATGTCAATAGACAGCGGTAACCACTAGCAAAAGAATAAAGAAAGTATTAGAACAACTAACATTGATGCAGAGCAGTGTTTCCTTGAGCTCATGTGTCAGGATGCTGAGCTGTTTCTCCTGTGGAGCCAGCTGCGGTATACCACCAGCTCGCTTCTCCACGCTGCATTCTGGTGCGAGTTTCTTGAACTGTGGGCAACGTCAAACAGTATATTGAAGAGATGCTGTAATAAGAGCTTGTTGAAATTTGAACATAAATTTAAACGCAGAGACTTTTGTGGGCTCTTTCCTCTGGGAAAGGCTAGCATAGACCCTCCCCGTAATGGTTTCGCTCTTGTTGCATCTCGCCTAAATAAAGAAGTATAGGTACTAGTCTGCCAAGACCGCATCCAAAAGATGCCTAAATCCGTCTTTCTTACAATTATTATTATTTTATTAATAAGAGCCTGTCGTATATTAGGTACCTATCTATCCATTTTCTCTATATTTTGCAACAAGAGCACAATCCTTTAGGCAGGAGACCAACTCGTCTTACCATCTCCTTTTGAACTTACCCCGTTGCCAATTCTCGTCAAGGGCATATGGATATGTGACTACAGCTATTTTTTTTGCAACATGCAGCAGATATAACCTGCTTAGCTCCATTTTAATAGCATTTTAGTATACCTATTGTCTTCTACTATTTAGAACAATACTTACAACATACAATAGCGTGTTTAAAATGCATAAGTACTCAAACAATGGAAAAGCTGGTACCGTATCCAGCGAGTCCATAAGCTTGCATGGTTCAAGAATAGATGAACGCTAGGTACTAATGGCGCCAAACTCGAGGCCACGTTCTGGGTTAATACAGACTGCCATCGACACGTTAAGAAGTAAATACTTGGAAGTCAGCTGACGACCAGTTTACCGACGAGATAGTTTCCACGCCATGATACGAGGATGCAAGAGGTAGGTACTTTATTTGGTACTTACAGTTCTGACGGCATTACTCAATTCCGCTTCAGGATCCGCAACTTTTTGTTCCACCTGGTTCGGTTTCTTTTCCTCTTTAGGCGGCATTTCTATAAATAATTACTAAAATATAGGAATACAATCAACAAAAGAAAATAATACTACAGGTTATAATGATTATAACCAGTAAACAAATGGTTTTCTTGACATCCACATTGACATCTTAGATGTTTTTGAAATGTGCTGTCTTCTTTTTTTGTTGTTGGTTGCCATACAGTTTCAGAAGAAAGGTTTTCATAGCATTCTGAATGCTGTGTATGATTTTTTGCAAGTAAAACCTACCGGTCTGTCCTGTAAGCCTGGCTGCAAACAGCCACAAACGCTGCCACCTCAAGTTAAGACGGGGCGTTGTGGCGACCACCGACGTCAACCGTGTGGGGCGAGTCCATAGGTATAAAATGTATGGAAACTACAGGTAATACGTCGGTGCCGGCGATTTGTGATTATGGTCGGTGCCCCGTGTGCGGCCAGGCTTGCCTTCTTCGCTGATTTTAGGTGAAAGTGACCTGAAGGTGAGTTGCCGTCACAGCTGATGCAAGGCATTGATTCTTCACTAAGAAAGTGTTTAGCAAATTAGCACTGTTGGTTTATCAATTATTATATTCCACGATATTATTATCTAGGTTCACTAATGTTTTACCAAAACAGCATTGACAAATTTTCAGATGACAACCAACGTTTCGCATACTATTTATTTCACAAAAAACTTGTTCCGCAAATGTTTTATTTTATAAACACTCGCTTTACAAAAATTTATTTGGCAAATGCTTCTCCTAAAAATGTTTGTGATGATATTTAATCATTTATACGTTTTTCATTTCATATTTAGATCCTCTGCCAAAATCACGTTTATGCTAAATATCATTTTATGACACATTTTCTAAACCACTCACAAAATGATCATGACGGTATTGTTTGCATAATTTATTGAACACCCTCCCTAAAACTAATACTGCAGTAACATACGGTAGATGTGAATAATTTCTTTTCATATAATCTTGTCGTTTCTGGCACTCGCCGGCCGCTGCCAAAAAATTGCTATTTAATTGAAGTACAAATTATAAAAACAAAGAAAACCGTTAAACCGAAATTTAAATATACAGTCCATACAGATAGAACGTCCGTCGGCTCCGAGCGCCTAAGCAAAAGTGACCGGCGATCAGATTTCGTTATCCCCTCCACTTGCTACGTCATTGTGTTGGCGACGCCCTCTCAGATGACAATTCTTCTAATATGTTGGTTCTTCACTTGGCGTATTTGACTAAATATTTGCTTACGAAAATATACCCAATGATATTAATAATAAAGTTAATTTTATAAAACCGAAATAATGCAAATATTTGCACGAATACGCCAAGTAAAGTGTCGACTACACACTCGAGCGTGACACACTCATAAAAACAACGAATATGACAGGAGCGTGTCTGTGCTTGCGCATACACTGTGCTAGAGCACTCTAATATCTCCTGCGTACTCGGCTAGTTTTCATTAAGATTGGCTGCCGTTCTGATCGAAATACCGTAATAATAATTCTTTAAACCGAATTCCGGCCACGATTGTCATCTCAATGAAGATTAGCCTAGTTCGCAGGAGCATAGTGCATAAATGCGTGTGCGCAAGCACAGGTGCACTCCCTCTTTCCTGACTCTCTTATTCCGATGGGACGGCAAAAGGAAATCAGGTAATTAAAATACTAATTACAGTTTAAACTCATTCTTTATTTAATTTTATTAATTCCATAAACATAATTAATTATTTATAATGATATTTCTAGTCACTATTAAGATCTTATAAATTACGATTATTTAAGTACTTATGAAAAATGTGTTTATTAAGTACACTTGCACTGAATAAACGATAGATTGGTTCATTTCGTAAAAATAATTCAAATGGATCTATTACAAAAAACGCAACTTTTTCTAAAGTTTCCCAACCAAACGTTTTGTTCAACAAGTAAAGGAATCTCGACCTTATAGAAAATTAAGAACCTACCGGAATTAGAACTCAAGTCTGTAAGCAATAAGGACGAAATTCCTATTTAGATACTCATTTCTTAATGTTGTCTCTAGAAAAACAATCATTCATTTTTGACATTTAAAAATGAAAATGTTTTCTAAAGAGTTCATTTTTTTTAAGTAGATTTTTTGCCGTTTGTGTAGGATATTGTAATAAGTCCAAAGAATTTATAGAAAATGGAATGACTAAGAAGTTATACTCGCCATAACAGTGTTTTGTGCTTAATACAAAAAAGAAAGTTTAAAAAAATACTTACAGAAAATTATTGTTAATATAAAATGTTTTGCAAATTAAATTTCGGATACAGCAACAATAAAATCAATATTTTAATTCAATAATTATTAGTTCAGTCTTAAAAATAAATTAAGTACAATAATATCTCTTCCGAATTTAAATGATGGAAACAGTTAATAAATTTAAATTTTATTACATTGACATAAAGTGTAGAGTTGATCGTGCAACTATATACATATAAATACATTTAGCAATAATGTATATTGCTTTTGCATTATCCCTATTGCATTGTTTGTTAAGTTAAAACATTAATATCAAAGAATTTAGAAAAATGGAAAATAATACGTAGGTATACCACCTAGTACCTAGAAAGGTTAAAAAAAATAATTATAATGACATCAGCGCCGCCTACCGGTTAATTGTATAACTCAGTAAGGTAAAATTCAGTACCTAGCATCCAATTTTTGCCCTAGAATTAATCTAAAGAAAAATTACAAATAAAATAAATTCATTTTTTTCTATCAATTATTCATTCATTTAAAATTCGTATTTTTAAAATGACATTACCATTGACGTTTTTCTAATGAATATATTTTTTACACAAAGTGGCTTTAAGTGATTAGAAGATCTGAACAGAACAAAACATAACAATATTTTTGTAAAATCTCAAAATGGTTATCGACTATAGGTAAGACAAATTGATTGATTTTTAAACAAAAATAAACATGTTTTGCACTCTCTGTTGTATTTTTAATGTGAAATCAAGAAAGTATACAATATGTATATGTGAGCAATACAAATATTATTTTATATACTTGAGCATGTTTATAATATAGACATTTGTAAAACAATATAAATATCTATTTTTCTGAACTTATTCTTACTGAAAAAAGTGCGGTAAGATTTTACACACATCTCTACAACATAGTATGTATAAAAAAAAGTCGCTTCCCGTCGTCTGTACGCTTAGATCTTTTAAACTACGCAATGGTTTTTAATGCGGTTTTCATCAATTTCTAGACTGATTTTCGAGGAAGATTTATGTAGATACATAAGATATACTGCACCCGTGCGAAGCCGGGGCGGGTCGCTAATAAACAATATTTAAGTTTTTCAAATGATGAATGCACTGTAAAGAGAGCTTTACTACTTTAATCCTTCGGCTGTTATTGTTATGGAGGTAAATATGCCCTCGTTTTTGTATACCTAAAAAAACTGTATCAAAGTGTTGTCAGACTTGGCCGGGCACTGCCACGCCAAGTTGCAAAGACCAAAACTTTTAACTCGATAAAAAATATATTGAATTCAGCGTTTACTTAAAATTAGATTTTTTATTCAACTATTATAGACCAAAAGTATGTACTTGTTCGGCGAACAATACATTGTGTGTTATCCTAAAGCTGTGTACAGACATCGCGAGTTATACGCCGCGAACTGGGTTGCCAGACGTCCGAGTAAAACTGGACGTGGTCAGGCTTTTTGAATGTGTGTTTGCCAAATTATTCGGTGTCTATCTTGAGCGGTTTTTCTTAGGCTTTTACATTAAATTTATTAGAATTTAAGTTGATTTTTTAAGATAAACGATCTAAAAAAAAAAATATCATTTCGGACATAAAATCCGGCTACATTTTTATCAAATTTTTCCCAAAAGTCAAGCTCAATTGGCGATTCGCCTTCCGGATTTAGTATCTGGTAACGCTAGCCGCAAATGGTTTGTTACACATGCTTCTACTGTGACTAAACGAATCGCTAACATCGCTAGTCAAATTCACCGGCTAATGCTTGAACTCTCCGTTCTCCATACATATCGAGGTATAAGTGGCATGACGTTCACAGCGCATGTCTCGCACAGCTTTACAGTTTTCATGAATGTCAGTGTGAAAATCCACCAGAATAAATCTTCTAAGGCTGTATGTAATGGTTTTACATATTATATAATTACAATTGACATTTCTATACAAAAGGCACTTTACAAGGCCAGGTACTTTTAAGGCACAGAACAATAATTAAGTACCAACTACGTTACTATTGCAAAACAATTCAATATATATATATATATATATTTATTTAAATAAGTGATATTTTTACTAATATTCGTGAATTAAACTACACACAAATTATTCTATAAATTCCACCAGATCATGTTAAATTCGCGTCTGTTTTATATTACTGGTCAATGTCGACACTGGCCGGAGAATGTGTGGTATTGTCTTGGTTATAATCATAGTCGCTTCCCGCCGTATGTACGTTGATGTCTTATAAACTTGGCAACGGATTTTAATGCGGTTTTCATCAATAGATAGAGTGATTCAAGAGACACTTAAATAGACCTACACAGCACCCGTGCGAAGACAGGGCGGATCGCTAGTTTTGTAAAAAGGTGAATCAATATTTATTGACGTAATTAGGCAAGACAATATCAATATTAACCGGTCAATGTGAATAATAGACGTCAAAGTGGAGCCTACCAGTATTCTGCGTAAAATTAGTAATGTAAATAATATGGCTATTAAAATGTTTTTCATTATTTAGCAATCTACTCTATTATATCTAAAGGCCTGTCTTACCACTTTATAATAGCTTATTTTATAAGAAACTGAGTATTACCAGATTACAAAATATTTTTTTAAGGCAACCCTTTTTTTTAAGACATGTTTGTTACTTTCTGCTCTGTGTGTGACCAGTTAGAAACCTGTCCGAATTTCCTCATTTTTATTTAATGAAAATTTTTGCTCAGGGAATCTATAGCCTTGTAAAGTCTATCAACCATCAGCTTGCTTACTATCAACTAAGATTTTTTCTAATAGAAAAATCCAATTATAATTTAGCCCGAACCGGGCTTTTAACCCTTCAAGCTTGCAAGGCTTGCAACACCTATCTGTGTATTTTTTCATTATTTTAGAGGAGTTAATACTCAGTCTCTTTAAAAAAATATATTTGTATTAAATTATTGCAAAACTAGGTACCTAATTCGTATTCTCCGTGGTAAAAACAGGCAGTAAAACTAAATTTACACTTTTAGGTGCACCAAACATATCACTTGAAGTGAAAATTTACGTATCTTATAAGTAATACCAACTATACACACATAGTAAAGGTAATCTCAATTATTAAAAACGTTATTTACAAATAAAGCAATGGGTAGGTAAGTTAAGTTTTAAAATGGCTGACGTATTAAAATGGCGGATTACTATGACTTATTTTACGTTAGATTTCATTTTCGTTTCACATCGAATCGTAATTATAACTTAGTCGTTAGTCGTGACATGGGCCGAAGATGTTAAATCTCTTGGAATATTGGCCCTGTCTTTTTATACTTATCTGTTGTACAAAATCCGCCCTACCGGGCAACACGAATGCCCAAATGCCGAATCATACCAGCCATTTTACTGTGAAAAACTAAAAAGACACAATAAAACATTAAAAATTAAACGTAAACTAACTATAAACAATCTAACTAAGATACTAACTATCACTGCGATAGTGTAAAAATCACACGGTTTATAAAATAAAATTAGAAAATAACCTAAAAACTCTGTGATCGCGGACGCGTCCGTACGGAGTGCCAAGATGGCGGTCGCTGCAATTAATTTTGATAGATTTTTGTACAAAAGTATTAAAAATAAACTGTAGGCAGCTGGCAATGTTGATGGATGGTAATATTTGATGATGATAAGGTAGAGAGTTGATATGGTAGAGTGGTCTATGGCTTCATAGAGGCGCACCAAGAGTGGGGTACAACAGATCACCGGTGAAAAAATCCGAGGAGTCGAGAGGTTCTGGTGGGAGGAGGCTGTTCTGGGAGCTTCCTTCGTTTCTCTTGCGTGGTCAGCTTGTGCTTCATCTGCTCGTCGATGAGCTCTTGCATGTCCATCTGAAATATTTAAAGGGATATTAAGTAAGATTTTGGAAAAATGGAGACTGCATCGATGGTCTAGTGGTCGCAAAGTGCGATTACTGAGCATGAAGTCTTGGATTCGATTAGCAGGTCGGGCCAAGTGTTATTGGGTTTTTCCATCAGGAATTGCTCAGTAGCAAACTCTGAGTCTAGATTTGTATTAAAAATTAATCATTATTATTTTACTTTTGATTTAACGAACGCACGATAGAAATGTTTGATTTAATAAACAAATTATATAACACCTAATACTTACACTACGTAAGTATCGAAGGACCAAAAATATCTCCGGATAATTTTAATATTTCGCTAAAATATATTTCGACCTTAAACTTGAAAAGCGTCGATGCTACACGGTGCTGTTTCATTTAGTTCCACAACTTACCTTTGGTATTTTAACGAATGTTCTAGAATTAGTCAAGCCTTCTCATAAAAGAAAGACATCAAGTTAATTTTGAGCAAAATGTCAGATCTTATGATTAGGAATTAGTAGACCGTTACTGCTTTTGGAAAACGCTTACATTTTTATTATAAGAAGTACGATTCACGAAATAAAAATGAATTCTTTGGTAAATTATCTGAATGTTTGTCTTCCTTTTAATAATTTAGTTTTAGAATATATATATTTTTTGTACATCATCTGAATAAATATCTCTGAAAGTGCACGATGGATTGACTTGAAATTTTTACACAACATTGCATTGGAACAGAAGATTTGTTTTTTTACTTCAGATCGAGCCACATCCACAATGAAACGTAGTCTGGTGTAGCAAGTAAATTATATAAATAAATAAAAAACTATTAAAAAAATGTTTAACGGTTGATGAGTCCTCTCTATCGCTACTTGTCCACATTTTGCTACATACCTGCCACTGCTCCAGTTGCTGCCCAAGGTCCACCTTCTGGCGCACAGCTTCGTACAGCTGACTGTTGGCCTGCATCAGCTCCACCCTGGTCTTTGCGAGGGCAACCTGAAAAAAAAAAAATAACATATTACATATTTTTGTTTTATGGGAACATTTATTCTCCGTTTGGCAAAATACAAAACTTGAACTTTTTTCTTAAGAAGCAATTTGTCCAATCAATAAAGAAATCTTGTATATTTTCTACTTTTCTCTAATCCTGCTTTCCTGCTTTAAGAGATATTACTCACAAGAAGTATTACTGTAGGTATAAATTAAGTAGTAGCCGTTTGCATACCCAATTAGATAATGAGCCAATAAGACCAGGTGGTCCTATTAGTCAATATACCTATTTTGAACTCTAAGGTTTATATTAATAACGTTCAAATCCTTACCTCAGCAGCCTTCTTCCTCTCCATGGCCTCGTCTCTCTCCTGACGTGCCTTGGTGACAGCCTCGTCGTTCTGCAGACTGCTGTAGTTGGCATCATTGAGCAGCTTGTCGCGCTCCTCGGCAGCTGCGCGGAGTTCCACGTCCGCGACAGACAGCTGGAAAAGGAGAATTATATTAATATTAGTGGTTTAAATAAAATATGCATCGAGGTTGGAATTTTTTTTTATTCTTTTAAAAACTTAAACATTAAAACTATACGATTGACATATAATACTTTTTACGAGCTGTCAAAACTAGATTATTCTCCATAGATTTTGAATAGCAATACCAAACTGACTTCGTGAGGAAACCTTGACTTACTGTTCCACTCAAACCAAGTCAGAGGCCCTTGAGGCGGTTTAAAAACTCTGACACTAGGGTGTGTGGGCTCGTAAGACCTTACTGCCCACACGACAAAGAAGAAGACCAAACTGTGACGTCACTTTTTCACCAACTCAATTGACTATCAGTCTATTTGTTGATATCAAAATAACCAATAATTTTACAATTAAATGAAAATTATTCGGGCTAAAATGAAGAGTACACCTCTGCCTAACCCTTCGGGGATTACAGACGTGAAGTTAAGTGAATTTATGGCTTTGATATTATAGGTTAATGATGTCTAATGCGCAATTCTAAATACTACCATGTAGTACGCATTACTACTTAACCGACATTACAGATCTATAGACATTTCATTCATAACAATGATATTTCATAAACTCCTCTCACATGTCATTCATTGTTTTCTCCGAATTTCCCACGGTTCGTTTCCGCATCAGCCGATAGTTCCGCGAATTACAGGGCTCAGTTCATCCACTATTGTTTGTGTTTGCGTTTGCGCAACGTGAAGCATCGTACTGTGATTTTGTATGTATAGTTATTTGATGGCCGCATCGAATAAACGTGCATGATTTTTGTTTTGGTGTTTTCGTTTCCTTTGCCCATCCTCCTACCTCCTAATTTTTTTTATACATTTTAGTCTAAAAATAATTAATTAATACATTGGTGCAGATTCTCTTGGTCACAAACTAAAATAAAATTAGACTATTTTCATCTTTTTCTGTCCAATAAAACAAGAAAGAGACTAATGTAAATAAGAGCTGTCAAATTTAGTCAATCTGACACATCCATACAATTATAGTTGACATCTTAAAACGTGTGGATTAAAAATACGGAAAAGTTCAAGGCAAAACTAAACTAACTTAGTTCTTTAATGTCACCGTCCTTTGTGAACAAGGGAATCGGCACTAATGTCACCGTCCTTTCCTTTCGCTGTATGTTAGAAAGAGATGTCAATTCTCTAAATTTAGTCTAGTTTGTGAACAAGGGAATCGGCACCATTGTATAGATCTGCTTACAGGGAACCCCACGTTATTAATCTCATCTCCTTAATCTTATCTCCTTAAAAGTCAACTTTACAGGAGAAAATAAAAATATTTTCTCGTGTAAAGTTAACTTTTTTTCACTTGCAAGTTTATTCGATGCGGCCATCGTTATTATCAAAAAGTATTTTTTTTACGTGACTTCTCTAGAGAGAGGAATATTGACGCCATAGTTTTAATATACCAACTACAAAATTAACGATCATAGACGAAAAAAAAGGCAACACAAAACACTAATCACAAAATGGTTCTTAATTTTCAACCTTGAACAGAACAATAACAGAATATAACAAAAAAAAAATGATCGCGGTCGTAATAAATGACCAAATAAAAAAAAAAGAAAGTGGGCCATTGCATGTTACCCACACATTTATGGTAGATCATAGCTAATGTGAGAACTAGCCTTAATACATAATTAAAAGTACGTGTAAAAAAGAGTAAATTGTCTTTGTTGTAAGGCTTGGGACACATTAGCGGTACGGTTACGCGGTTTATGGTGTTACAAGAAGTTCATTATGTCGTTTAAATTAACGTTGACGTGTTAGCCAACAAGTCTTTATGTGGGACACGGAAAAGGTTTTTCCCAGATTCTGTAAAATTCTGAATCATCAATTTCAGGAAATGAGTTAGTAAGGAAATAAGTTTTTTAGATTTAGGTAGTTAGTTTTCCTATACTACTCAACTCTGACGCAGGTGAAATATATCTTAGAGTGGTTTGTTTGTGTTTGCACAAGGCAATTAGTACACTGCCCCGCGCTACGCTGAGGGGTGCGTGGCGACGACGCCAGGCGAAACCCGCGACTCCACCTGTGTCAGAGTTGATTTCCCCTTTAAGCAATTGGACCTCCGTTTCATCTCCTAGAGGATAAATTTAGGAAAATCCATTTTTAGCGGACGTCTAGTAATTATAAAGTACCTCCCTGCCAAATTACATCTTTGTACGTCAAGCGGTTTTCGATATTTCGTAATGAGTGAATGAGTGACCTTTGGCTTTTAGGAAGTAGGAAGTTTAATTTGAATTAAAATATTGACATCATATATTTATTACAATGCAAGTCGTGATGGCCTAGCGGTTAAGGCGCCCGCCTCTCATGCTTGAGGTTGTGGGTTCGAATCCGGGCAAGTACCAATGTGACTTTTTCAATTCATATGTACTTTCAAAAGTTTATCTTAGATATTACTGACATCATTCCGTGCCTCGGAAAGCACGTTAAGCTGTTGGTCCCGGCTGTCATATGTGGATCCTTGACAGTCGTTACAAGTCGTCAGAAGCTTGAAAGTCTGACAACCAGTCTTAACTAGGAGTATCGTATTACCCAGTTACTGAGTTGTGGAGGTCAGATAGGCAGTCGCTCCATGTGAAATACTGGTATTCAGCTGCATCCGGTTAGACTGGAAGCCGACCCTAACATAGTTGGGAAAAGGCTAGGCAGATGATGATGATATTTATTACAATGCAAAATGATAGATCTCTTTGCGGTTGTGTGGGATTGCCGTCCCATTGGACTATGAGAGTTAGGGAAGAGGGAGTGTACCAGTGTTTGCGCACATACTTATGCACTATAATATCTCCTGCGTGCTGGGCTAGTCTCCATTGAGATTAGTCATCGTAACCTCTTTGGTTGACTGGTAGAGAATGCCTAAGGCATTAAGTCCGCCTTTGTACCTTTTTGTTGCGTAAAGTTTTAATAAACAACCAAAATTCGGTCTGTAGATGACTAGAATAATCGTTCCCAAACTTTACGCTCGAAAGACCAGCTTTAAGTATCTAAATACCTATTAGCATACCGTCGCTCTTTGTGTTGGATGTTTTACCTACTAGATTTTTAAGTTCAGCAACCTTTATAATTGTTTTTGCCTATAACTACCATTTTTAAAGTAATTATTCCAAAATAACCACAAAAAACAAAATTAACAATCACTCATTTTAAATACCGAATCAAAATGGCGTCGGTACAAAAACGCGCGAATTGCTACGAAATGCCTACACTGCGTCTGTGCTGGGGTGATTGACCTTTGTGACGTGATGCCTACGTCACTAGGGTCACGCCATGCGGCTAGCTTGCAGTCTAGTCTACAACTAGATCGCTGACTTTAGCTTTTATTTTTAGAACTGAGTAAAACTGAGTCAGAGACCCATTAATTTAAAGATAAAAATTTTTTAGGACTTTTTGCTTTTTGCTTATTTTTTTTACCTTTATTTTCGTTGTTTGGATTTCGCGGTGACTAATCTCAATGGAGGCTACCCAAGAGATATAGAGCACTCTTCCCTCACTCTCATAGTCCGATGACGGCAATCCGACACGACTGAGAAGAGATGACATGCAGGACCAACGGCTTTACGTACTTTCCGAGGTACAGGGCGTTACCCCATCAACTTCCAAACTCCGGGCTACTATTGAGAAATTCGTAATGGAAAAACCCAAAAACAATTTGCCAGTCCTGGGCATCGAACCCAAGAAGCATTAAGTCCGTCTCTGTGCATAAAGTTGCATAAACTTTTTGTTTCATGAAGTTATAAATTAAAAAGTAGATAGGTACCTAATAAACAGTTCATTAATCGGGATAAACGGTAACGGGTGTAAATCACCTAATTAATGAATTTATTATTTTATTTATTGTTAATTAAGTTTCTTAATTAAAATGCATTGAGTGACATGCTCATCTTCACATCATGAATTTCGTAGAACCGAATCAACAAATAAAAAAAAACAATCGGAAAACCAAAAAAATACGAGGCAGTTCATTTTGTTTTTAATTTCAAAATGACGTAAAGATTTCAAGCACATAAGTAACGAATGGAATATTTAGGTGGTTTTAAAACATTCACGTAATTAAAGCAATGATGTACATAATCTTTAAAGAAAACAGTTAAGGTCGTTATGGTAATAAATATAATTATTTCTGTATTAAAAAAAACTTTAACACACTTTCATCTGCAATAGAATTTGAATCTAAAAATTGCTGGTGCGCATAAAATGTAATAAAGGGAAGTTACATAATCTTGAGCCAGTTATGACGAAAATGTTAGAAGATTGCCCTTTTCAACCGATTTTAAAAAGCAGGAGGTTCTCAATATCTCGTATGTATGTTACCTGATTACTCCGCCAATTATGAATCGACTTAGTTGATTATTTTTTTGTTTGAAAGAGTATAGTTCTGAATAGGTCCCATATAAATATTGTCATGATCTGATAATGAACTTCGGAGATATAGAACGGAACTCTTTATAGGATCACAGCAGAACTATAATACTAAGAAAAATTGCTTTGTTTATACGTGTAGTCGACGACTGACTGAAAGAAAAGGGGGAGGGGGTACGTCAATCCTCCCCCAACCACTTTCTAAAATTAAATATATCGTGTTTGAAAGGGCTTTTTGTAAGGATTTTAAACATTAACACACAAGCACTAAAAACGTAAAATAACAAGAAACAAAACTAAAGCCGCCGACTCCGAAGCTAAAGTAATTTTTTTTTGTAGTTTTTGAAGGCGGTTGTCTTTTTTTTTGTAAAAAGCTTTTTTTTTACACATAATATCACGCCTCGTTTAAATCGCGCTGATAAACTGGTATCAAGAAGAGCTGTTATTTTTGACATTTCAAACAGACACTTCCAGAGACATAACGTCACGTCTGTAGGTAATACCCGAAGGGAGGCAGAGGTGATCTCGTCACACCTAAATTTCGCTAGTTATATTTAAGTCTCATGTAATAGGGGGCGAGCCTATTGCCATCAACCGGGCACAAATCCACACTCTGAAGCTGCTATTGAGAAATTCCTGATAGAAAATTTACCAACTAACATAATCTAACACCAACAACCCAAGATCTCAGTACTCTGCAGTCGCGTTTAACGACCACTAGACCAACAGTAGTCAAAATTAAATCGCAGACTATTTTGACACTTGAACAAAAAAACCTAACGTTTATCAAGAAAATCTAGACTTCTCTCAACTATAGCACGTCTGCATTGTTCCACTATATGAGCTCACCGGTTTCCAAACGCTACCATAAAATGAGAACCAGTTTTAATGTACTCCTTACATATGTTGATTGCCCAAGGATGGTCATAAGAGGACATTATTGCCCACGCGTGGGCGTAGGTAGGCGTGTTATTCATACGACATAAGTTCTAGACTTTTGTTGTTGATCTAACCTTGGTTAAGACGAGAATGGGTAAGAGGCTTTTGAAAGGAATCTGTATGTAATGACAAAATACGTTTCGTTTTGCGAAGGATTCAATTTGAGTTCAATGGAAATAAGAACAAAATTTATATTCAGGTATTTGATAACCCTACAAAGATACAAGTGATGATAAAACTATAAATTATAATGATAATTATAGTGATAGGGTTAAAATGACCATTTAGGCTTTGGAGCAATTAATTACAGTAAACTTACTTGTTATATTTCTTACTAGTCATTATTCTGACTGTAAATATGCAAATTGCAAACAGTGATTATCAAAAATAGGTGTAGAAGTGTGTAGTAATTGTATTGTGATCCGCCTAACCTCATGTCAATGGTCACGTAGCCCCAAATATGGTCACGTAAACAAAAGAGCATATCTTACATAACGTATTTATGCAGCAAATGAGCTAAACGCGTTATGCAACAAATTAATGCTCGTAACGGTGACGCAAAATGCATTGCAGTGCATTGCCTTCGCGTTCCGGGTGTTTCTATACGTGTAAGATTTTTGTAACAAGATACATTATAAAGTCAAAAACCCCCAAACACTAACAAACCTCGTTTAGAACCAGGGCCTGATCTAGTTATTTAGCCGCTCCGGGCAGAAGTACCAAATATTCGCCGCCTTTTACACTAACACCATAATATTATGTCATGAGCTTGCTATTCCGCAGATGAGATGATATCGGTGCTGATTCTCATGGACACGAACTAAACTAAAATTAGACTATTTCCATCTTTTTCTGTCAAATAAAACAAGAAAGAGACTAATGTAAATAAGAGCTATCAAATTTAGTCAATCTGACACATCCATACAATTATAGTTGACATCTTAAACGTATGGATTAAAAATACGCAGAAGTTCAAGGCAAAACTAATTTGACATCGCTAATTTAGTTCTTTAATGTCACCGTCCTTTCCTTTCGCTGTATGTCAATTCTCTAAATTTAGTCTAGTTTGTGAACAACAGAATCGGCACCATTGTATATTATTATGTGATGATTTTTTGACAAGTATACAACAAATCATGAGAGTATGTTGGACTTTGTGCAACCGCCCAGCATCCACAATTTTGCCGCTTTGAGCATTTGCCCGGCTGCCCCCCCCCCTTAGATCAGGCCCTGTTTAGAACTGTGGAAGATGCTAACATCCATTAAACTGTATAAGAGCTGATAATCTTCAAATGCCTGAACAGATTTTCTTCAATCATAAGAACTACTAGATCTAAGAACACTTTAGAAGACTCTAGATCAATTAAATCATAGCTAAAAACATTCCAGATTTCGTGTTTTTTATTTGTAAAGTAACTTACTTTACAAATAAAAAACACGAAATCAGAATCTGTTTAGCTGTTTGCCTAATCAGTGTCGTATAACGAATTTAATCCTATAAAATAAAACTGGACAAAAAAACATTCCTATTAGCGAAGAAGATATCGAAATAGTAAACTTTTCAAATCATAGCCATCTGTAAAATATTCATCTATGGCAGGATCAAATTTGGCAATACACAGACTTACAAAAACCGAGTTCGACCGATTTAGAGTCACATTTTCGCAGGTTTGAATCCTATTGAACCACCCACACTGCTAGCCTAACTAAATAGAGAAACCACTTAAATTCACAACAAGATAATCCTTATAAGTCTATTAGACGATCACGTTTTTCTAATTTATACCTGTGACTTTTGGTTCTGACGCACAAGATGGGCAGCCTATAGTGGATCTACTTAAGTTAAGTTTTCTTCAATGTAATTACGCTTTTACGGGAACCTTCTGGTAACGAAGATATTGATGGTCAAAATTCCAACTACTACCGATAATAGCATAACATCACGCCTGTAATACTCTAAGGGAGGTAGAGGTGTAAACATCAGTGCTCCCATATTTCGCCAGTTAAGTGTAAACATGTAAAAGGTGTCGAGCGTATTGCCATCAACCGGGCACAAATCCAGACTCCGAGATTGCTACTGAGAAATTAGCACCTCATGCTCTGTAGTCGCGCTTTACGACTACTTTAGACCAATGATATTTATATATTGGCAGTATATTATAGATAAATGTTCTAACTAAACTAACGAACCCCGTACTTTTGTATGCACTGTACATAAGTATAATCATTTGCGTGTATTACATTACATGGCACCATAAACAACCAGCAACCCAGTGACTGGGTAATACGATACCCCTTGGTAAGACGGGATGTCAGACTTGCTGGCTTCTGACTACCCGTAACGACTGTCAAAGATTACAATTTTCTAATACCGGTAAATTAAAAAAATAAATAAAAATGGAATTCAAAATACCTATAAAGCATATTTTTTATGATCTTGTTTTACTTCAGCCATTTCAAACCACCGAAGTCTATATACCTCAAATAAAAGTAAATCGTTCAACTACAACATTGAACGCTTACCGTTCATCGATCTAACCGAATCGATTTCGCATTAAATCGATTTAAATCGGTTTAGAGCACAAACGGTATTTCAATTAGCCTAACGTGTACTAACTGTGTAGCCGATACATTGCTATCGAAAGTTAACTGTATCGATGAAATCGACAGCTATCGGTCTATGGGGTTACGTGGTACTGAATGGTTTATGGGTTTTACACAGTGGCAAAGCTGAGACCACAATGGTCTAGCTTTTGTATCGTTTTCTTTTACAGTTCGAGTACCTATCTGTATTTTTCTATATTTTCTTCTAGCGATCATCCCCGGCTTCGCACGGTAATGTAGTAAATACATAAGCCCTGCCCTTAAATCACTTTATCTATTGATGAAAAATGGAAATCTGTTGTGTACTTTAAAAGATCTAAGCGTAAAGACAGCGCGAAGCGACTTTGTTTTATACTATGTAGAGAACTGTCTATACAAACACAATAAAGCTAAAGAGATTTTTTGTTTGTTTAAGCTCTCTAATCTCTTGACCTGACAGTTGGATCTGAAAAAATATTTTGTGTATAATAGCCAGATTTATGAGGAATAGTACAGGCTGTATATCATCACGCCATGACCCACGAGAGCGGAGCAGTAACCAAAGATGTAACTTGAGAAGCGGGTGAAGTAAACCACACGCAGTTGCAGAAGATAATAATTTTCTTTTTTTTTTTAGTTGGTAATAATCATCAAATGACTCCTTCCGCCCTGGGTGGGGCGGAAGGGACTGTCAGACTTTTACTGACAAAAAAACCACCCTGTTCCTTCTGTTGCCCTCTACGTCCCGAGGCCACGGTATCCTGTTAAGACGTCCCGCAACCCCGGCAGGCGTTGGCCCCGTCCCTGTGCTGACAGCTCTTTGAGGCGCGCGCGAACAGAACGCGCCGTCGACCCGGGAAGATATTTATCTAACATTACGTTTGTGTGCACTATTGTTAGCTACGGTACTCAGTCCTTACGGTAAAAAATCAATGCGTACCTATATCTGTCAATGCTTTATTGAAAAGTCTTTGTTATATTTTTTTGTTGTTTCCGTTATACCGTTACTTATTGTGTCATTGTGTGCTGATTGATTAGAGCACATTAATGGTTGACCGTTGAACTTTAGAGGACAATGGTGCCGATTCCCTTGTTCACAAACTAGACTAAATTTAGAGAATTGCCATCTCTTACTAACATACAGCAAAAGGAAAGGACGGTGACATTCCGTGACATTAAAGAACTAAGTTAGCGATGTCAAATTAGTTTTGCCTTGGACTTTTCCGTATTTTTAATCTATACGTTTTAAGATGTCAACTATAATTGTATGGATGTGTCAGATTGGCTAAATTTGACAGCTCTTATTTACATTAAGCTCTTTCTTGTTTTATTGGACAGAAAAAGACGGAAATAGTCTAATGTTAGTTTAGTTTGTGACCAAGAAAATCGGCACCTATATCCGTAAAAATCGTTCAAAATCTAGCCGCAATCTCATTTCAGCGACTGTCAATGTCAAAAATGTATGTAAATTAGAAGCACTTGTGACAGATTGAGAGAGATTAGAAGGCGATCCTTCAGAAGCGTTATACACTGTCTCTTTCTCCAAGGTTAGGTTAGTGTAACAACAGACAGAAATGTAGACCCTACTGCTAGGTCGATCGAGTGATTCCGACCGCCAAATTTTCCATTTCATAATTGGACCTGCAGTGTGATTATATTTTTTTGATTGTGCCATTTTCCGATGGTGGTAGATTAACTGTTGCCCTCATTCTAACGGAAGCCGTTAAGAACCGGGTTGCATGGAATCCTCGTTGCTGGTAGTTAGTAGTTAGTAGAATAAACTTGACTCACCTTAGAAGACAAATCAGCAATAATTTCATTCTTCTCATCGATCTGTCGTTCTCGCTCCAACACCCTGCGCGCGTGCGACGCTATTGAGTCTCGTACGCGAGATCCTTCGAGCGTGGCGTACGCGGCGACTGCGTCTGCGCAGGCAGCGGCAAGCGCGCCGCGTCGGAGCGTCTCACCTTCTTCGCCATCCAGTGATGTGAGGGATAAGTCGGAGTGAAGTCCTGGAAGAATGAACGGAGCAATTATAAGAAAATATTCTACTTCTTGATTTTATTTATATTGTTAATTGATTATTTTTATAATTACATACATATTTATTGGATTTAAATTTAAATATTATTTTAAATGTACAACCCGATTTTATATAATCTTGGATTGAAATCAATGATTTTTGATTTGATTTTATAGCCTAAAATCTTTTTACGGATAGGGGAGGAGGAGGGGGGGGGGTGATTTAGGGTATGAAGGATGTAAAAAAAAGACACTTATCGAAGCCGAAAGTTACGTGTTCTTCCCATCACTGCAATCGCTTTTTTGTTCTGACCATACCGGGGAACCTAGTTACGAAGATATTGCAGTTAAAGTTGCAACAATGTTTACTTTACATAATTCAATACTTAACATAGTTAACGGTCATGCGATCTGTCTTTTTACAACCGTGTATCTCATTCAACCATGCTAAAACGACAGAAGGCTCTTGAACTACATAAAGTCGTGGTTTACGCGCTTCAAGTCTCATAATTACACACACATCTATATCTCAGGAAAATATAACAGCTCATTGTAATGATACTTTCACTATTAACCACTTTCCCCATGCTAAAGTGGTGAACAATTTCGCGTATTGTCCACGCCGCATCAGACATCGCGGAAGTATTACAACCAGATCAACTGACTTGAGAGATGATGACTTCTTAATAGTTAGAAAAGTAATGTGCTTTATAATATTGCGGTTTAGAAGTGGTAATTTACTATAACTTTTGTATTCTTTGTTGTTAACAGACCCGTTGGTCTGGTGGACATAAACACTGAGTGTATTTCTGGGATCGATTCCCAGGTCTGGCAAATAGTGTGACTTATTCGATTTTTACAAAATCCTGGTTACAATATTTATTTTCAGTTGTTATGAGTGTCCGTGGAGTTTCTTTCTCGTTCTTCTCTATAAAGGCCTATCTACGTTTTGTAACGAGCAACTAGCTTCAACTTGTTGACTGACCGACTGCTTGACAATTCAACAGTGCCTGTAAATGGTCTTATTGGAATAAATGCTTACCAGTGTCCATTGAGATGTCCTGGTGACCGAAATTCGGTCGGAGGAAACCTGGAAACAACCCTATGACTGTCCCACTCAAACCATGTCAGAGGCCCTTGAGGCGGCTTAGAAACATTGACACTAGGGTGTGTGGGGTCGTAAGATCTTACAGCCCACACGATTCTTTTTTTTATTTAATTTCCTTGGACATAGTACTCTCGATCCTAATTTCAAGGCTGTAAAAAATATTGTAAAATTGCCGTATCCTACAAAATGATTGTAATTAAATATACCTGCACTATTCAAATATATCCTATGTACAAATAACATTTAAATCAACACCTCAAAACATACATACAATACCGTTACTAAAACCGATTGACCTTCCTAAACTTTCCTAGAAATGTCAAGCAAAAAGCTCCTGAAACAGTTATAGCTACGCGTTACTTTGCAGAATGATGTCATACACCGGTTCACGTAAATTTGGAGCATGGTACGCCATGATACGTCGACCCGCGGCAGTCAACTACCGCGTATTGGTAAATAACGCCGAAAATCAGAAAACAAATGAATGTTTGCTTTATATTTGGAAAGAGTGATGATTGATATTCATATTCTTTCGTTTAGGAAAGATATGGAGAATTATGAAGGAACTTGCTAGTAATGGGTACCGTAGCAACATATAATATTTAATACTAGCTTATGCCAGCGACTTAGTTCGCGCAAAAATAAAATAAAATACAGCCTATGTTAGTCGCAGATAATGTAGGTTTCTAATGGTGAAAGAATTTTTAAAATCGGTCCATTAGTTTTTGAGTTTATCCATTACAAACAAACAAACAAAAATACAAATTTTTTTTCTTTATAATTAGCAAATTTAAAATTAGTGTGGTCTACTTAGGTACAAACAAAAAAAAAGTTTTTTTTGTATAGGGATCCCTGTGATTTTTAACATTATTTTATTTGTTGTTATATCTGCCATCAAACTATGAAGTTAAGGAAAGTGGGAATGGGCCTGTGTTTGCACACACAGTAGTGCACTATAATATGTCCTGTGTACTTGGCTAGTGTCTAGATTGGTGGCCGTGGTCGAAAGTAGATTAGGAGAATACAAATTTTCGCCGTGACAGAAACTTTATTGGAAGAATGAAGGTAACTTTTATCACCCATCGCCTATCAGTCATCATCGACAATGTTAAATAAACCTGAACCTAAACCTAGTCTGGAGTCGCAAACTAATAATTGATGCTCATTACTTCTTTGTAGTTACTTAAGGTTTTATACCTTACATTTTACAACATACCTATAAAAACAATGAAAATAATCTAACTTCAACATCGTGATACGGATCGAATTGTAATGCTTTTCATACATCGTCTAATGCTCTAATGTTTCCGTAAGCCAACGATCCAGGAACCGATTGCGAAGGTCGAACACAATTGTCTGCAGAATTGCGTATACTGCCGATCACCACTGAGCAGGTGAATTGCAGAAAATCAAGTTACAATGGAAGAAAACAATTGAAAAAACACAAGACGAAGAAGAAGAAGAAAAGAAGAAGAAAGACGTTGATGATGTTGATTCATTACTTGCAACGCTAACTCACTAACTCGAGGGCCACAAAGCCACAACGCTCTAAAGCTATCGAGGACGACAAAGCAAACCTCATTTACACAACAGTATTGTTAATATTTAAGTGGCAATAACTGACACGTGTATAACTTAATAAAAACTGAGTAAAAAAAGGAGCTGAAGTCAGGAATCTAGAAATAGTACTTGCTTTATTTAAAAACCCTGTCAGAGTGTACATGCAATGAAAAATTACAAAGTTCACATCAGGGCAGAGCAGTGACTGATCGATGACTTCATGGACATTGATTATTATTATCATTCAGGTGATAATGATGTCACATCAAGTTCACTCAGTAACAGGTCTGCAGGATGAGTTCATTCCATGACCTAATGGTTACAGTCTGAACTAATAATATTACGATTGTTATCTCCACGCTATCATTGTCTATCTCTATAACATCCTCTTTGTCGGGTCTTTGCTTGGAATAACTTAACACGGGTTCGTAGGCAATGTTTTCAAAGATAGAATAGACAATATCATTAACAGAACAGTTGATTCTTATAATATTATTAAATCCTGGTACTTAATGGCTGATTACATAACGATTGTGATAAAAATATAACAGGCAAAGAAACACCATTCAATCCCATAAGGATTGTTCAAGTCCTATTACCAAACTAAATAATAAAAATATTCTTCGGACTTAATTTCCGTCACTAGAACTACTTCAGAAACTAGCCAAGTATGTACCAGATGTTATACTACTATTAGTACTATGGAACCTGTATCATCCAGGTAGTGAGTTGTAGAGGTCAGATAGGCAGTCGCTCCATGTAAAATACTGGTATTCAGCTGCATCCAGTTAGACTGAATGCCGACCCCAATATAATTGGGAAAAGGCTAGGCCGATGGTTTGCCTAACCTGAGTATTGACACCAGAATGAAAAGCAAAAAAGTGTTAAAATATAGCATGTCTTCCAAATTCTGTTCAAACTAAACCTTCTGCCTCTCAGCTTCAGTGCCGACGCCCTACAAAACAGTCACGCGAGCTGGGGCTACATTTTACTGGATATTTATGCCGTTTCGTGCAGGAAGTGTGCTTGTGGACCATTTATTTAGTTAACCAACTTTTTATATATAAAAGCAAATACTGAAGTAACAATTTTCATTTAGCAAATTGGATCCTTCAGGTAGATATTGAAGACTGAAGTAGCAACGGTCATTGTAGCTATTTTTAGGGGAGGCATATGTCCAGCAATGGAGGTCTTATAGCTAATATGATGATGATGACTGGAGATATAGAAAAAACGTTTTAACTTAACGTAGTTCTTTCTGAATGTATTTGTCAATTGCTACGAGTTCCTGGACTATTTATGACCCTGACCCTTCGGACGAGAAATCTGGTATTACTTACTGGTTTTGTAATCAGAACTAGCAGAAGAGATTTTTTTGTTTATTTGGTTAAACCTGCTCATCTCTAAAACTACCGGTCTGGTTACAAAAAATATTTTTGTATACGCTAGCCAGATTCATGAGGATTAGGATTAGGATTGGCCGTCGTAGGTCGCATCACGATACGACCTACGACGGCGGAGCAGTAGCCAAAAACGTAACTTAACACGGATGAAAACTTAAAGTCGCAGTGATCAGCTAGTCATAATGAAATAGATTCCTTTAATAACTTTGGTATAACAAATTATTCTAGCTAAAGGTGACGCAATAACAGGGGTGGCAGTTATTGCCTTACCTTGAGTATGACGCACTTTACTATTAAAAGCGTTCACCTTTGAGACCTTTTTATTATTTTCACTGATGGTATTAAGATAACTTTTAAAACTTGTATTATTACATATTGGCTCTCCTGATATTATGATTAATACGTGGACCGCATTGACAATGTTGAAAGAGAATAAAATGTAAATCCGGCAAAATTTTATCAAAATGCGGAACTTAGGACCACGGGTCAAAAGTTTTTTTTATAACTCTTTAAAGCTTTGTGTATGTCCAATTATTATTCATGGACACGTCATAACAAAACAACAAAAACATGTATGCTCTTGTTATGTTTTTTGTATTTAATAATCTTTCTAAACCACGTTTTTAAGCAAATAAATATCATTCTATTCTATTCTACAATTCAAAGCGGACCAAAGGACCAAAAAATGCCAATGCTCTGTTAGACAAAATGTTTAACGCAAAAAGCCAATTCTTCAAGCTTCGATTTCATGTCATGCCCATAAATAATTTCTACACCAGTTCATCCAAAAAGCCTGAACAATGAATAGTAGACCGATCGATGTAGTCGCGTGATGTCCAAACTAGTTATCGAGGTTATTAGGTATTCGTTTGACGTAGTTACTTCTGTAAACCTCGATTTTTACGTATATACGTAAAATTGCTGTCGATCACGACTTTTTGGTATGAATACACTGAATCTCTTGGGGGCTAGAGTAATCTAACTGCCACGATGGTCTCGTGGTCGCATGTTCGACTGTTGGTCCTGGGTTCAACAACCAGGTCGGGCAAAAAGTGTTTATTAAGTTTTTCTATTAGGAATTTGCAGTAGCAGCTCAGAGTTTGGAAGTTGGTGGTGTGTGGTTTATGCAGTGGTTTATACAGCATGTAAAGCCGTTGATCCAATGTGTGATCGTCGCGACTCGCACAATTCGTAGCTTTCATTAATTCGCTGTTACTATGACTTACAGCATAATTTAAATACCAGCCTAATTATCCCACTCCAGAGCAAATGTCTCTTCTTATATAGAGAAGGCACGAGTATTGATCACCACGCTTGCTTATGTCAGTGATGTCCAAGATAAACTTAGAAAGTGCATTTAAAATATAAAAAGTGACATTGACACTTGCCTGGTATCGAACTCACAACCTCATGTATTAGAAGCCACCACAGGACCATTACGTCATTACAGTATTATTTAATCTTATTACACTTTTATTACTTTATTATCTTTATAATCTAAATATCAATTTCCTATATTTTATTGCAATTGCAATTCGATGTGCGCCGACGCATTCCATCAGGACTGAAGCATGCCTATTATAAAAATGTCATAAAAGATATCGGCCAAGGGCTAGTTGGTTTTGTATACGAAGGGTTCCGTGCCGCCATTTATTTTTATCACTACATACAAAAAAACCACGTTGCTTGATAATCCCCTTTATCTTTGAACTATTTTTTTATTTGGTTGTTACAGCGGCCTTAGGCCTATCTATTACGGTTTAATTTTAGACGAATACAATGAACGAAGTGACCTACTGGGCCCAAATCGTTTAAATTATTTAAAATGTATTATCGATATGAAAAAAAAGGATGAACAGTTCAAAAGATACAGCCCTGTGACCGACGGATGGACAGACAGGCAGACAGGGGAGTCTTAATAATAGGGTTCCGTCCAGCACCCTTTACTTACGGAACCCCTAAAAAATATTGCTCTTGGTATTAAACGCTAAACACACATAACTATCGTAATGGACAATAATCAGCCACTGTAAGATTTCTTTGTCATGATTATCTTCCTTCAATCTTTACGTCATCACATACCTGAATCGTCATCATGTCCAGTGTTCAGCTGTAACGCCAGCGCTCTCAACTGCTTATAGACCTGGACAGCTTCGCTCCTCAGCCAGCCATCATTCTCGTCTTCTGGTTCCGATTCCATCTCCGCATGGAGAGACCTGGCAGTGTCTGTGGTGTCAGCAGGATCTGGGACACCAATCCTCTCGGCTAAGGTGTCGTGGGATCGCTGCAGGCGCTCTAGTTCCATCAGAGTGTTCTGGTATTGATGTTCCTGGGGAAAAATTCAGATTGTGTAAGGTTTGTTATGATGCTGTATTGTAATAGAGAAGGTTGGCGAGCTTCAACAGGAGCCCTGGCGTAAGTGTGGGAAGGGAACATCGGAGTGGTTTTAATAAGTATAAGAGTCTGACAGGCCCCCTCCGCCTCAGGGCAGGGGTCATCCATGAGGGTTTTCCACTCCCGAAACAAAAAAGGACCTTCAGTTGCTTTTAGGATGCGAGTGCACTCATCTATACTAATTATAATAAATAAATAAATAAATAAATAATAAATAAATAAATAAATAATAAAGCTGAAGAGTTTGCTTTGTTTATTTAAACGCGTTAATCACTGAAATTACCAATCGGATTGGAAAAAAACATTTTGCATATAATAGCCAGATTCATAAGGAATAGGCTATATCTCGGTACGAACCACGGAATCGGAGCAGTAACGAAAGATTAAACGCTGGTGAAACCGTGAGGTCAATTATAAATAAAATCTACATAACATCACGCCTATAATCCCCGAAGGGTTAGGCAGAGGTGTACCCATTAGAACACCCACATTTCGCCAGTTATGTTTTTAGTCCCATGTAATAGGGGGCGAGCCTATTGCCATCAACCGGGCACAAATCCAGACTCCGAGGCTGCTACTGAGAAATTCCTGATGGAAAAACCCAATAACACTTTGCCCGACCTGGGAATCGAACCCAAGACCACAGCACAGCAGTCGCGCTTGCGACCACTAGACCAACGAGGCTAAAAGAATAAAATCTAGTCTAAAAGAATAATGTTTTAACTTAAGCTAAAATAACTTTACTTCACGTTAACATTTTAATATTCAGTCGACTCATACTAAAATAAAAAAGGATATTGTTTTAAAAGGCGAAGTTTGTGAAAGTTGTGGTACTTGTGGTGAGTGTGAACAGAATAACAAGCGTATGAACAAAAAAACAGATGTTCTGAAAACAAATAAGAAATCCTTGGTAGACGTACCACCTGAGCAATGCATTGTGCAACTTGTATCTACTGTGTATGGTCACGTCCTGTTGAAAACTTTACTTGCGAGCACAATTTAATCTGCCTAGCCTTTTACCAACTATATTGGGGTCGGCTTCCAGTCTACCCGGATACAGTGAATACCAGTATTTTACATGGAGCGACTGTCTATCAAAGTCAAAGTCCAAAACATTTATTTCAATTAGACCAATTTTACAGGCACACTTGAATTGGCAAGGAGTCGGTCAGTTAGTCAGAAAGTTGAAGCTAGTTGCTCGTTCTAAAACGGAGACAGTTTATCTGACCGTTAGATATTTTATTACCCAGTTACTTGGTGGACAGTAACTGGGTAATAAAATATCTTACGACCCTGCATACCAATCTCTTTCGTTGACTATACCTATTCATCACTTTCTTAACTTCCACCGTGAGCATAACATAACATCAAGCCTGTAATCCCCAAAGAGTTAGGCAGAGGCGTACCCATTCCACCGAAAGGTTCCATAAAATATAAGAGCTATGTTAGAACTGCTGTAATAGAGAAGGCTCAAGTTATAGACGAAGAAAATCAAAACTACATTAAATAAACAACCTTTAAATAACCTTGCTACAAATAAAAACACACTACCCACCATACAAAGCGCCATACAAAGGGTTTCGTACACAAGGACCACGGTGGACAGAACAGAGTCCAAAGCGTTGCCCAACAGACCTTCGACTCAAGATTAGTTTTTAATTACTGTCCATTGTTCTTGACTAATCCGCCGGATATTGCGATGTGAAAGGATTATTTTGTTTAGACTAAGAATTGATACGTTTAAATAGGTAGTGTTAGTGCCTGATTTGTTTTGTCAATATGCATTCTTCTTACCTTTTGGGCCAACTAGAATAAATTCTTTTTTTCTGGTACAAGACGTCCAAAATTGCCTTTTGATGGCCTAATTGAAACTAATAATTTGATTATGACTTTGATGATAATAAAGGGTTTAAATGACTTTAAAGACTTGCTTAATTACTTTTTTAAACTAGGAATTTTACCTGTATCGTGGGTGCGTTAACATGTAATACAAAAGCAGCCCAGACCCGGAACAACTATCTGTAAGCTATACCAATATTTGTTGCGAGAGGGAATCAAACCCGTGACACGCAGCGCAGCATCCAATCGCTCAGTCACTGCGCCAACCGTATCATCACTTTTAATTAATGACTTGCTTTGTTGTTTTGTATCTCTCAGTTGCTTATTACAGTTATTGAAACATATAAGTCTATTTTTGCCATTTTAGATTTTAACTTCGTATATTTGTAGTTCATTTTCATTTCTTCTTCATACTTGTTCGTAATACCACATCGCCGCCAACTACAAACCCTAAGCAAGGGCTTAGTACATAATAAGGCGATACGTTGAGCACTTCCCATACAACTACTTACGAAGCCATACAAAACTGATGATATTTCTCACAATTGAATTATAACGCAAGTTCCACAGGAAATCATATTACCATATTACGTAAGACAGCCACCAAGGTACCAAAATAAATATGACAAAAGCATTTAAAAATCAAAATTGAGCTTGAATCGTACGTTAATTATATTTAGAATAATATAGATATCAATGAAAGTAACTATGAAAGATAAAGAATGTCTTAAGAGTGTCGTAAGGCATTTCATATACAATTAGAAGTCCTTATTTTTCGAAAAAGGTGACTGAACCGATTTTAATAACACTTCTTACAGATAAGCAGGATACAATCATTGGTTGAGATCATTTTCTAAATGACTTATTTAATAAAAGATAGTTGAAAATCTGTTTCTATGAAACACTTAAAATCGCTCGAATTTAAGTCATCCAAATCTATTCAACGATTAACGCGTGATTGAGTAACAAACATCCAAACATCTTCAGAAACATTCACATTTAAAAGTTGGATAAAAAGTCCAGGTTTCCTCAAGATATTTTCCTACATAAACATATTGCGATGTAAAAACAATCAGGAGAGATACATACCATCTACATCTAGCAATACATCTACAAGTGAATGTTACTCCAAATCAAACATCAATATTTTTATTTCAGTAACGGAAGTTCTTGTACCAAACACTTGAGATAAAGAGCTAGTTGCGCAACACTAAGCATCCATCATTCTGTATAGATCTGAATTAAATTAGGTAGCTGCTCTTAATCTTGTAACCACCGTCATTGGAGTTTTGAAATCTTTACAAATAAATGAAATTGAAGTGTCTGTTTGTAATGTCAGAATAACAAGCGGTTTACTGAATGTTTAAACGGTGCTAAAACGTTTTTTTTTTGTGGAATAAAGATTTGTTTATAAGATTTTTAATAAGAAAAATATTGTCACTATGTTTTGCCAATAGATGGCGTTCAAAATTGAGGCAAACACAGGCAAATTACAATGAAGAAGGTACGTCAATGAAATATGGTAAAATACAATTTCGACTTTGATTGTCGCTTAGATGGGATTGTGATTAGAATTTCAACGTTTTAAGAAGTCCCTAAAAAAAAGAGAGAATAAAAGTATTTTTATTTACGAGAATTATTGAACTCGACACTGAGACTAGATTGCGATTTAAAAACGTCAAAAAAAAAGAGAAAGAAAGAAAAAATTATTATCGACACAAACAAAAAATTATGTGCACAGAAAAAAAAAACAATAAATCGGTTAAAACATTAGTGTATGCCGTACAGTTGAGCGAAATAGGCCCAGTTTAGCATAAAATACCAGACCACTTGTAACCTTCTTGTATAATATATCCTGGAAGCTCCGTTATTATTGGGAACATTCCCGTGTCCTTTTAAAAACCAACGCTGATGAAAATTTCATTAACACATTAGTCCTAAATGGACACTGTCCTCTAATTACTTATTGACGTATCGCTAACGACAGGGTTTAATTACATAACTGTTAATGAAATGGACGATGTCATTGAGGTCAAAAATATTGTAATATATCTGTCAGGTACTTAACGAGTTATCTAGGAATGTTTTTTGTTTAATTATGATCACTTATTAACTTAAAATGTTTAAGAAGATATTATCGACAGAGCGATACAAAACGTTGTCTTGTATGGAAGTGAATGACACGTATTTTACTACCGTACAGAAGTTACTAGCTATATTCCGCGGTTTCATCCGCATTCAGTTATGTCTTTGGTTACTGCTCCGCTCACGGAGTTATCTCCATAGATAACTCCGTGAGCGGAGCAGTCGAACTGTAAAAAAAAATTGTATATAGCCATCTATATACAATTTTTTTTTACAGTTCGACTGGTTGTTAAAATAAACAGCCAAAGAAAACCACTCTTCAGCTTCATTATTTTAATATAGACTTGATAGGAAACAGTCTCACAAGTACAAGCCTTTACCCTATTTACAAAATATTGCCGTGATTAATTAATTATTGACTAAAATTATTATACTACTTACATTTTAATTTATGAAGCATACAGCGGCAGACTGTCGATAATATCCATTTTCCAGACCTTAAGTCGCTCCCATACTTCCTATATTTCCCACTTAAAATAACTTTCCCCATAATCAAAAAAATATCTAATGATCCATACCTGTTCCTTCAACTGTCTCTCCAACGCGACGATCCTGTCGTTGGCCTCATCAAGCTGCTGCATCAGGTTATCCTTATCGTGTAGCGTTCCTGTCAACCTTTTCTCCAGGTCTGACTTCTTGTCTGTCACCATCGCCAGCTCAGCCTTCAAGGATTCCAGACTTTGTACATGGTCCTATTGGAAAATGGAATTGATTAGAATATTTCTCAGATGAGTGGTCTTAAGTGTTTCTTGCAAGAACTGTGTTCCTGTTAAATTGAACTTGGTTGTGCACTGTGTACCCTAATTCGATTGATTGCCTATGGAATTTTTTGAGCCAACGACTATGTGTAAATGAACGGGGTCAAGTGCGTCTGTCTCTGGATAATCTCGACAGATAATCAACATCATAAAAAACAACTTGCAGTCGTCGGCTCGTAATCTCTTGCAATGATCAGTTTAATAAGTGCATCGGGTTTACGAACTAGCGTAATATTATTTGAACGCGGGCCAAAGCTCATTGTAATTCCGCCATAAGTCTTCAAGTCTCAAATGAAGAGGTTACTATTAGCTTAGCGTGCACCATTGTCGATCACATAATTGCGTACCATCAGATAATATACTTGTCTATAAAAACAAATGAAGACATTCACAACGCTTACTCCATGGATGAAATTAAGAATTGCATAATTCGAATATTGTGCACCCACTCTCTAATCAACGGATTTTAAGGTTCAGATTTCAGGGTTATTAAGTAAATAAATGCAATTGCATTTCTTAACTGTAGACAGGCAAAGATTCTCTTGTCCCAGTTAGTTGCAAAGAATTTGGTAAATTCGGACCATTGTTGAAATATCAACACTCGATAGATGACCGTGGAAATTATTTATTTATGGACCTGAATACATTACGAGAGCTACAGCGGTGGACTTAATGCCTTAGTCATTACCTACTAGTCAACCAAGAGTGGTGGAGAGATAGCATGACAGATGCATTATTTATGTGAATTAAAGATATATCTCAATTGGATATTTAGCACCATTAACCAATAACTCCGGCACACAACTTAAAAAAAAAACACGTCATATTAGTCCTGAACTTTCTAAAACTGAAAATTTTCTAAAACTAAAATTAGATTTTTTAGTCTCTCTAAAATCTGAAATAGTTTATCAACTGAGTTATCTAGTAAGTGACGTCACATTTGTCTTTTGGGTCAAAGGAAAATCGCGGTTTTTGTAGCTCATAAATAGGTCATTTGATTGGTGTTGTCAAATATGTAATTGCGATATTTACATACATTGTATCTTTCATGTACAGTGTACTGTAATAGGTACTTTAAGTCACAAACCTGTAAGCTGGTTTTCCTCATAGAGCATTGGTCTTTTAGCCCCTCGAGTTGGGCCAAGAGGAGGGCTTCTGTGGCTGATGACTCTTTAAGCTGTACAGTCAGTCTGGAGTTCTGGGCAGTCAAATCTGCTATTAAGCTGGCTTTTTCCTCATCGCGCTGTGGACAAAGATTAAAGATTGTTACAAAATAAAAATAAATAAAAGGCACGAGCATTGATGACTATGCTTGCTCAAAGCGGATTGACGATTTCAGACTTATATTAATTATAAGCCCAGGTTTCCTCACGATGTTGTGTGTTCACCAATGTCAGTGATGTCCAAGATAAACCTAGGTAGAATATAGGAAAAAAAAAGTCACATAGATACTTGCTCGGATTTGAATCGACCAGCTCATGAATGAGAGGTAGATGCCTTAACGACTAGGCCATCACGATTTTCATAACTATGGTCCTTATACAATGATTACATTTTAAGTTATCAAATCAAAAGGTTGTGCAATAGTATACCGTTACGTGCAATCTTTTTTTTTTCACCCAAAGTGTTAAGAATTATACACACATAAAAATCTAATTTCGTTGATTAAAATAACTAAACAATTAGACACGTCAGCTAGTATGAATAATTGAGTATGTGTATGCAATTATATTCTCCTTTCATTGTTGTAGAAAAATAAGGAAAAGATTATCCATAATGATGATAGGCTTATAATCCGCGTGATTGCCATTCAGCTGATTGACTAATTGTTTTGTGGTTAAGCTATTGAATCTTAGCAACTTTTTAATATCAATATTCGCGACTTCGTTTGCGTTTTGCCCGCGTCTTTGTTTACTGCTCCGCTCCTGTTGGTCGTAGCGTGTTACAATATAGCTTAAACGCTTTCTCATAAATCTGGCTATCATATACATAAATTATTTTTACAACCCGATTGGTAGTTCCAGAGATTTACGCGTTAAAACAAACAAACAAAAACTTTTCAGCTTCGTTGTATATAACAACGAAGCTGAAAAGTTTAAATTATTAGGACTTACAAAACATGACAAAGCTTCAAATAAAACGTTATATTCTTCGAATACACAGGTATTGTGCGTCTGAGTCATATCTGGAAGTATTTATGTGATACATAAAGCCCAAGGCCAGAACATTTTCATGGTTGTGATACGCGAAATCATAAAAAGCGTAAAATAGTAGTTCTGCTTACTTTATTTATAACCATGGAATATTGTATTCAAGAACCACCATGCAAATCACAATGCGTATCATATTTAGATGATTTGTATTTGAATGTTTGTTTCGTGCAAATAGGAAGCTTTTGTTTCTTTGTGAGTTTAGGTAGAAATAGAGTATGTTTCGCTTATTCTTCTCCATATAGAACTACCTTCTGGAAGGCTCACTTAAATTCAATTAAATTGTACTCTTGTTAAATGATTTGACTTTGACTAAGCCAAAGAATTATGTAAAAATTGAAGCTGGTGGTGTTCTGTGTAGTCTGCCTATCCTCAGGCGCGAGTTTTTTTATCATCCTCATGTCTTTATCAATAACTATGTATGTAACTGAGTATTTTTTTAAATACAAACTATGACTATCTTAATACCAATTAACAAATAACAAGTTAGCTCTTAACAAGACAAACACCGATTAGTTTTATTTTTGTGAAACATTCCCTATCGCCATTTCATAAACTGCGTATAAACTTATCTACTAACAATATACCGAGAATTTAAACGCAAACATTATCTTATCTAAATCCAGATAAAATTTAAGAGGTGGTCCTCGAAATTCGCCAGAAAACACACCAACGAGCGAAACAAATGACTAATAATACACTTTACTGATACCGCAATCAAACATTTAACCATGCTTCTAAACTACATTGTTCCCAACATCAAGCGTGGTTAATCGTCTTAATAGGTGTAACAGCATAAAGTTACAGCAATCTGGACTTTCATCCTCTAGTTTTAGAGATCATTATATCATCGAGGTATATAGTTTACGAAAGAGTTTTTTCCGTGTGGATTTGGAAGGACGTCAGATCAAGAGGCGTAACGCGTTTCAACATTGTCTTTTACTGAAAGATGTTTGCTTATGTTCTTAAATCAGCATTTTTGAGATTGTAAAGTAAATATTGAAGATCTTTATAATGTATTGAGATTTGGTCATAACCTGTGGCATGTTCCAATAGGATTTTAATTCTCTATTTCACTTACATTGGGAAAATCCATTTATTGTATGGCCTCGTGTTAACCAAATTATTTGATATGATGTATGTTTGCTTGAAAAACCACAAGGTAAAAACTATGAGTAGGTCGGCCTTCGTCTAGTTGCAGCAATTTTTCTTTTAACGAGTTACGATGATGATTTTCACCATCATGAATAACGAGCCTAGTTGAATGCATCTTTCAATCTAAATGATACTTATCAAATTATTACGCAGAACAATATTTACTTAACAAGCATACATCTTCGCTATGCTCGTTACCCAACTGTTTGGTGGGATGCCAATTGGCAACACAGGTAATTGTAGAGGATGTGATAGGACGGAAGCTAAGCTATGGCATCCTGGCAGGTAGACCACGAAGGTTCATACATAATGCTGTCAATGCCATCAACTAGAAGAATTCTGATGTTTCTTTTTGTTTTAAGAGAAAAGGACACATTATTTTCATTGTCAGTTTTGAGAATGGAAGACGGTATGAAGGTTATGAATGTCATTGTCTACTGTGATAATCTAGCATTAATAAATTAATGTTACGCTTAATTATGTTCGAAACGATTATCCATCTTTGTAGAAGATTTTAAAACAGAGAAAGAAAAGTAAAAAAATTACACAGGTGTATATTATACAAGTAAGATTACAGGGAGTCAAATCGTTTGTTTGGAAGTACTGAACCGATTATAATGCTGCATTACGCTTAGCATTTTTGTAATAGGTTCAGTACTTCCGGAAATTACCTCATAAGTTAAGTCTCTCAGGATATATTTAAATGTCGCAGGCAAAGACTAGTAACTCAATTAATACAAACAAAATCATAATACTCAGTCAAAGTGCCTATTCAAAATCCATTTCTTTAAGCTTATACGAAGTCAAATAGATAAGAACGATAGTTCATAATGACAAACGGCCATAGAGAATCAAATGAATAGTGCTTCAACAGGGCGTGGCACTAATTGGCTAATTGAGACCTTGACTTTCCGGCCATGTTCGTTGGCATAATGTACCCTGACGTACCCTACGATTATTTTAATGATATATTTGTCGTTTCCTGGAAAAGGGTACTTTTATTTTAATGTTAGTTTGCTATACGGCAATGTTTAAGTTACCAATGAGAATATTCGTGTTTTCTTTCCAATTATTACTTTGACGAAAACTGAACATACATCTCAACCTGTCACTCCCTAGCATCAGATGAATGACAAGTCACCTCAAACTCACTTCACCTAAATTCACCGACATAGATTCAACAAGAACAAGTGGCATTATGTATTTTATATTTTAAAGTGTTCTTTTTTTTTGTAGCCGGCCGGATTCTAGATTTTTTTTACCGGCAATAGGCACTCTTCCTATAACGTGACTACAGAATAACTGGCCTAATAATGGTGTACTAGTAACTCTCTGCCTGACTCAGGAAATTTAAGCAAAACAGTTTGTTACGATAAAATTGATTTTATAATTATATCTTCAGCCACATAAATACAAGATGTTAATGCTAAAACGGAATATATTAACCTTTTGAACGCCATTGTCACATATATGTGACAAACGAAATCTTACCCTGGACGCCAACGTCACAAATATATGACAAAATACACGTCGCACCATATTATGAAATAAACAATTTAATCAAGTTTAGGAATCCGTATTCTTTATGAAGGTCATTTGACAGAAAAAGTAGCCTGGCGTCAGGGGTACGGCGATACGTTTATACTCTGGCGTTCAAAAGGTTAAATTTCTTTAGCAACGTGAACCTAAACATATGGAACAGCCGATTTTTTTACATGACTTCATTGTTGGTCCACAAGTAAAAGTTGTTTATAATGATGAGCACAATAACCTGTTTGCAGGTTTTCAGTTATTGCAATAACGTCTTGTATAATGTTAACATGGCTATATAACTGTAACGAAACAGACGAAATCGACAAGAGAGCGAGGCTATCAAGATCAGATTGTTTGGAACCAAGGTTGATCGTTGGCTGGATAAGTTAGCAACTTCCCATCTATATCTGAGTCAGATACTTGTTGTGTAATAGTCACTTTGTCGTACTTAAAAAAATCAAGACAGTGGTTCTTAAATATAATTACATCGTACTAGATTTTGCCTGCGATTTGTGTGAATGTCGCTGTAAAAAAAAGTAAGTCTAAGCTGCTCCTTATAATATCAGCTGTCTGCCAGTGAAAGTCCCATCAAAATTGGTCCATCTGCTGAAGATTAGCCGTAACAAACAGATTGACAGACAAAATATTTTATAGAAGCATTCATATGCTTTTATTTTTATAATACAAGCAGGCACTTAGATTTCATATATTTTTATAAATGACATAGGTTTATATAGATAAGGAATGAAGAAACACTAGCTCATTTCTAAACACTTCCTTCACATTACCTACAACATGATATTCTATACGATTACACTTTCATGAACTTTGAACTCTGCTGTCAAAGTAATGTGTTGTCCCAAATAAATAAAATTAAACAGTAGTTCAAGATCCTAGTGTCGTGAGAACTACATCATTATAGGTATAAGTCTATAAATTTGAGGATAGAAAAAGGAATAAGTCGACAGTAAGGTATGTCTTAAGGCTAAAACACATAAACATGAAATGACATTGTGATGTACAACGTGAAACGTCGCAACGCGCTACGATGCACCGCACAACGTCGCGTCGTGTCGCAAATACATACGATAGAAGATTTCAAAAATAAAAATATGGAAACAACAGCATGGGAAGAGGTGATTTGTCAGATTTTTTGTCCGAGACGCTATCTGAATTACGCTAAAATGATGTAAGTATGGCGACTCTGAGCTCTCAGTCTACAATATTCACACGTACACATATCCTCATCAAAATTACGAAAGTACGGAGAATCTGACATTCGACTTCTCACGTACTCAAAATTTTCAAGTATCAAGATTTTTTTGCTTAGTATTGCAGTGTAATGCAATTTCGTCACTCGTATCGGTTACGTGCATTGACAATTGATTGGAGTAAAAAAATAACCCTTTAGTGATGCGGGTTTTTACGGAACTTGCGTTGGTAAGCATGACATTTGTAGGTATGCCTGATAAAAACTACTTAATGTAAAATTGGTCCTTCCACCCGAAAAGGACCAAATGATTGATGATCGTATGGTGATGTTAGAGGAAACCGCTCTTTTATATTTCTAAAGTTGTGTCTTAAAATAATTAAAGAACTAATGTGCTATATAAATAGACTATCTTGAAACCACAATTTCAAAACCTAAAGGTAAGGTCAGACTTCTAAGGTCAAAGTCTATAAATTTTAAACGTTCCTTCTGATTTACCCTACATTTTTGACAAGTTTTTGACATTGATTGTCGCTGAGACGAAAGCAACTTGTTTTTGGGAATTGAATTAAAGCGTATGGTCCCGTGAACCGTGCATAACCGGATTTATTAACGTACAGCCATCAACAAGCCAGTAATAACATAAGTTAGTTAACAATATGTACGTTAAACGAAACCTATTGAAGGACATTAGGGTAATCCTTCGCACGATAATAGGATTACGATCAACGAAATTAAGCTCTAGCACGTTTTTTGTACAAAAGTAAGGTTTCGGTTGTGGTATGGTGCTAGTATAAGCGGTTTGAAAGATTCGGTTTTTATTACATACAAGCTTAAAATATTATGGAATAACAGACTTTCGATGTATGGCAAAATATTACGCGTCAAGGTCTGTGTATATTGTTTGTTGTCAGGTAAATAGGATAGCCCTAACCACGTCATGTGTTCGCGAATGTCTTCGTTCATGGCCGCAAACAAATCCTTGTGTTCTGTCGTGCATGACATTTTATTGGCACACACAATGCTGTTAAAGTTATATATTATGTCAACAATGCACTTCCATATTACAAGGGCACTTGTCCCATTTGGCTTTGACACGACGCAAATGTTCTTTTCTTCTTTCATGAGTTACTTATCAATCTCTTCTTTTTCATTCATATCTTTCGTTAGAAATAATGCATGTTTAAATTTTTGTTTGTTATCATGTGTATTATAAGCATCAGTCACTATTACCGTCATTTCGTCTTCCCTCCTTCTCTTATAAAAAAAAAACACTAGCACTGGCACCCCACCCGAGCCTTGACTCAGTTCACTAATAGTGGTAATGTACGTTTTCAATGTTAATTACATTGAAACTACGAAGTTTGGACACAAAGCCTTTTTGTGCCAAATGTAGGGTCAAGGGGACATGCTCATTGTTTTAAATTGTAGCCATTTTGCATTATACACAGTGAAACAATGTGAAAAGCTAATGTTTGAATATCATTTATAGTCTGAAAAGGATAGGATATCTGAACTAAATTCTGGGGAACATGCCTAGATCAAGGTAGGTTTCCAAATCAGAGTTTTAAAAGAACCTCTTTCGTAGTCTTTTGGCACCAAATATACCGTGGCTAAAAGTATACCCCAAAAAAAAACTGAAAAAACTGTTAGGAAACTCGAACTTATCCAATCCTACTAATATTATAAATGTGAGAGTTTGTGAAGATGTTTGGATGTTTGTTACTTAATCACGAGTAAACCGTTGAACTTTGGATGAAAATTGGCATTTCCTGGAGTAACACGTAGGATACTTTTAATCCCGGTAATGTGTTCCCTTGGGATAGTAGTTCAACTTGCTTTACGGAAAGTTACTGTTTACGCGGGCGAAGCCGCTGCAGAAACTAATAGTTAATAAGAGTCAAAAGTCGCCAATCCATCTTCAGCAAGCGTGGTGATTAATGCTCGTGCCTTCTCAGTATGGGAAGAGGCCCTGCAGTGAGCCCAAATATGCTGGCATTATTTTATTATCATTCGATAAAAAAGAACAAAAAAGAAAGAAAGAATAAAAAGTTTTTCTTTCTTTTCTTTCTTTCTATAATTTTTGCAAGGACACAAAAGCAAGAGAAAAAACAATATTTCTATTAAAATTCCAGATCTAACATTTTATTAATTCTAGAAACATAAAAGCGTAATAAACATGATATTCTCTACAACGGCAATCAAATGACATTACATTATATTGCAACACAGCCATTATGCGTAATGTCCAAGTTATTACGGCAGGTGTTCGTACTGACTAGTTAAATGACACTATTTATTATCTACTTAAGTAAATGTCAAACTGAACAGTGGAAACGTTCTTAGAAATAGTTAAAAGTTGTATTTGTTATTCTAGGAAATAATAATAAGGAATAATAATTAAGCTAAACATAAAATCTAAGGATAACTATAAAATTATAAAGTACTTAGGCAGAGTTTATAAAAAATAGAATATAGAATGTATAAAAAGAAACCAGAAATCGTATTACCCAGTTTCTGGATTGTGGAGGTCAGATAGGCAGTCGCTCCATGTAAAATACTGGTATTCAAGTGCATCCGGTTAGACTGGAAGCCGACCCCAACATAGTTAGGATAAAGCTAGGCAGATGATGAAAAAGACACAAGAAACATTATAGGGCATCAAAAAATTCGTCCGCGTCGTAGCCTAAAGCTAGTAGTCTTTACAAATAAATAAAATACAAGTGTCTGTTTGTAATGCCAAAATAAAAGCTTTTTACTAAATGGTTACACGACATTTACACAAAAAATCTGTCTGTCCGTAAGTTTGTTCTAACTTATCTCCAAAACGATTGGATTGTATCCGAAGGGGATTTCACTCTCAGATAGTTGTTGTTACAAGGAAAATCACTTACGGCTTTATTTTTAAAAACAGTATCTGGGCTCCGCGCAGAAAATCAAACAAAACTATAGTCGCGGGCATTAGTTAGTTAATGATAAAATTAAATGACAAAGACGAACACGAAGTTTAAAACTTCTGACATAGATCTGATTGCCAGGTACTTACCTATTTACTACGCACTTTGCCGAAAAAGTGCAACGCAAATTGCCCATGAAATTGTACAAAAACGTCTATGTCGTAACTCTCTCTAACTAGTTATTAAAGGTGATGGGCCAGCACGCTTCAATTGCTTACTGATTCGCTTATCAAATCTATACTTATCAATTTTTATTAGCTGTTTTTTTATTAGCCCCTTTACGTGAACGTTATTGGTTACTCCCGTTCGTCGTAGCGTAATGTTGTAGCCCATACCATTCCTCATTAATCTGGCTATCATTTACAATTAGATTACTTGCCAATTGTACGTTTAAACTAAGAGGTTAAATCCCCCCCCTACAAGCAACTGAGTTCGTCCGTGACAAATCTTAAAGCGAACTTGATATTATTTTAATTAATCTTATTTACAAGCGTTGCTTTACCCAAGGTACTATATTTTCAAATAAAATTTTGTGTGCTTTTTTAGTGTTTATTTTGCTAAAAATCTACCCTCAGCGGGGTACATTTTTGCCCTGAAGCCCCCAACGACAGTTCTGGATCCGCCACTGAGCTCATTTGACCTCAAGCAACCTCTTAGTCATCAGTTGATACTATGAGGTAATCTACTTACAACATAACTCTTACCCAATGAAGACCACACCGGTCTCCCATGAATACATGATCAGACAAATAGACCATAAATATATTAGGTAAATACATACAAATACAAATGAGTCATGAAAGATCTGTTTGGAATGCACAAGCGATTGGTATGATGCAGGGCTGTCTACACCAGATACATAACCTCGGGCTACACCAGATACATAATACAAATCAATAAATATAATGTAGGGTCATAGAAAGAAATAAAAAAAATATGAGAAAAAAGTTTTAGTTAAAAAAATACTGAATATTCTTTCGGGGATTCCCCGAATAATTCTGACAAAATTCTAAACTTGTAACGAACAAATATTTTATTAATTCACAAATTAATTTTTGTTTTTAATTCTTTTTTTTTATTTTGTGTATTTTTTATATATTATTAATTTATTTGGAATGCCATACAAAAAATATATATATAAATAATATTTTCATGAAAGACCGACGCACAAATATTCGCCCGGGCCTTTCTTTGGACAGCTCTGGTCTAACGTAAGTAGACGAGTCTCGTTTATAAATCAGTTTTGAGAATAGATTTAAAAGTTTACGTAAAAATGATGCAGTCTTCGTTGCTTATGGCTATTGTATTATGGGTGATAATGATGAGTGAAAGTCTGATTACAATTGAACGAATGCGGAGTTCGCGGAGTAAACGTAACGTAAATTGGAACGGGCTTTTAAATTGATAACACCTGTTTCGTAATGTCTTGATGGTTGTGGGTTCAATAAGGGAGATACTAAATAATAACACATATCATTATGTTCAGCCATCTATCGGGCAGTGACAGAAATGAATGTCACACTGCAACTGTTTTAATATCTTATGTAAAAATAGTAGTCGTAGCACTAGATGGCACTTTTTATTTATGTCGAGAAAATAGATCGCGGTGTTAAGATTCTCCGCCGATTTTATATAGCTTCATGTTTTAGAGTTCAATTTTGTACATTAAATTACGTAGTGATACCAAGGGTTTTATTTTTTGAAGTCAGCCCATGATACGTAGGGAAACAGTCAGATAGTGTCATTAGTGATCCTCACGAAGCCCGAGGATTCACGAGACCTATCTGACACCAGCTCGCAAGGTGAGCGAGCACCATAAACTCTCACGAAGCCCGAGGGTTTAACACATTACGTCTGTAATCTCCGAAGGGTTGGGCAGAGGTGTACTTACTCATTAGTACACCCACATTTTGCCAGTTATGTTTAAGTCCCATGTAATAGAGGACAAGACTATTACCATTGACCCGGCACAAATCCAGAATCCAAGGTTGCTACTGATAAATTCCTGATGGAAAAACCCAATAACAATATGACTTTTTCAATTCAAAAGTCTATCATGGACATCACTGACATCGGTGAAGGAAAACATCGTGAGGAAACCTGGACTTGTAACCAATCCGCCTTGAGCAAGCGTGGTGATCAATGCTCATGCCTTCTCTGTATGAGAAAAGGCCTTTGCCCTGCATTATAAAGAATAGTGATACACTGGTATTACTATTCTTTATTTGTAACTAACCTGTTTAACTGAAGTGTCTCTAGAGTCGATTTTCGCTGTGAGCTCCCTGATGTCATTCTGTAGTTCCAGCAGCCGCGCCTCATATTCCCCTTGTGTCGTGTCCAACCGTCGTCTTAGCAGGTGTTTCTCTTGCTCTAGTTCCTGGAGATAGAAAGAGAGAACAATGGTTAAAGTGATGGCATTTAACTAAGAACTTTAAGAAGAGTTTTGGCTGAAATATCGACTATTTCAAGAAACTGCCGTCATTTTATATGTATTGTTGCCTGAACTAAATAAATGAAATTTACGGTACCTAAGGTGTTATACCAATGGTCTTTGGATTTTGTTGTTAAGTTTTTTAATTATAGGGAAAAAAACAAAAAAAATCTCAGACCCACTTGCACCAAATGTTTAACTATATGGAGTTGGTAACACGGGGTTAAAGTACAAATAGTTTGTCATTTTTTAATTTAAGCTGGTATTTGCTAACTTTGAATCAAATTATGACGCATAAAATTGGTCCTTTGTCCCCATGAGATTGTATAGTTAAAGATCTCATGTAGAAAAGGGCCAAGATTTTCTTTCGCAAAAAAACTATTTGTCTTTACAATTTAATTCTTAAATGTCCTCATAATTTACTTATAACTTTATAAAGTAAACAATTTAATTAAAAAGCATTGAACGGTTTAATTGAAACACAAGAATTAACAAAAACTGTTTTATCATTTCCGCGCCGGAAGAGCAATGTGAACGCAGCATTTCCGGCAGCCATCTTGATTCCCATCCATTGTCTCTGACTGTAATGTGGCCTATTAGAAAGCATAGTTTACACGTTATTGCAAATAAACTTAATTATTGTTGTCTATGGGAAATATTTGAATCACTGAAGAGATTAAGTTTTATGAAAAGAACTCATTTTATTTGAAACTTTTTTGTCGTAAGAGTTCAGTAAAAGCGAGCGTAATTGATTAATCTATGCTTTTATATCTACTAATATTATAAAGCTGAATAGATGTTTGTTTTTTTGTTTGAACGCGCTAATCTCCGGAACCACTGGTCCGATTCTGAAAAATTACTTACTAATAGAAATTTACCTTATCCAGAATCACGTTGTCCCATACAAACTTTGCTCCCATTTTTCAAACCCTTTTTTTTATAGGTGGTAAAAATCATCAAATGACTCCTTCCGCCCTGGGTGGGGCAAAAGGGACTGTCAGACTTTTACTGACTAAAAAACCACCCTGTTCCTTCTGTAGCCCTTTGCGATCCGGGGCCACGGTGTCCTGTTAAGACGTGTTATAGAAGATAGATATTGAAAAATCAATGTAGATATTTACTTGTCCTTGCCAAAAAGTAAACATGTATTGTCAAAAAACAATAGTTTTGCACAACAATAAAATATATAATTCATTGTGCATCACTTTGTCATTTTGAACAAGTATCTACATAGACTTACATTACAAAAGAATGTAATACGTAAATACATCGTCACAGTGTACGTGTTACAATTTGCATTTGTGTAAATAATCTTTCTTAACCATTTATTTATTAATAGTCTAGCTAGACAGCGAGTGAGTGATAAAAGTTATTTTCAAGATATGTGTGTCGCAGGTAATTTGTTGGTATGATTCCGCCGTTTCTATACAGCGTCGTTATTTACTTTTAGGCAGAAGTGTACCCATTAGTAAGTACACCTACATTTCGCTACAGTTATGTTTAAGTGCCATGTAATAGGGGCGAGCCTATTGCCACCAACCGGGCACAAATCCAGACTCCAAGGCTGCTTCTGAGAAATTCCTGATGGAAAAACCCAATAACACTTTGCCCGACCTGGGACCTGGAAATCGAACCCTAGACTTCATGCTACGCAGTCGTGCTTTGCGACCACAAGACCCACGAGGCATTTTGTTATATTTACCTGCTGTTTTATATTCATTTTCATTGTGATCACATGTAAAATCAACAGGAATAAAATGTAACCAGGATTTTGTAAAAACCTAATTTAAAAGAGTGCCGTGGAGTTTCTTGCTCGTTTTTCTTCATAGAGGCCTACCGACTAACTGACCGACTCCTTGACAATTCAAAAGTGCCTGTAAACGGTCTAATTGAAATAAATGTTTTTGACTTTTGCAATCAAAGAAGTGATTTTGGCTATAACGCTAATAAAAATTAAATTTTAAATCCATAATAAGCAAAAGTTGTACATTTCATTGCTATTTTTGGATAGCTAGATAAATAGTATGAATTTTTGCATTTGGCATAATGGCTTTTTTTTTGGGGTGGTAAAAATCATCAAATGAGTCCTTCCGCCCCACCCAGGGCGACTGTCAGACTTTTACTGATTAAAATACCACCCTGTTTCTTCTGTTACCCTTTGCGTTCCGAGGCCACGGTATCCTGATAAGACGTTAGTTGGAAAAAAAATCGGTTGTCACATTTTAGCAGAATAAGGCTTAATTCGCTTTCGTCACTGATGTCTTCCTAATCGACACAAGTGAGAGTGCCCTGAGCTGATGGCCGACACTGAAAGTGAGTTTATGTGGGCTTTATCTCTTTAATGGGCGATTGGCAAAAACTGCGACCGTAAACTGGGGCGAATGGAATAAAAACTGTGACTGCTTATAAGTGCGAAGTGCTTATAGGTAGTATTAAAGCTAAAATGAAGAATTTAGGTGAAGAAACTATAGCTTTGCAAGCTTTTTTGTTGGTTTATGAATGTGAACCTTATTGTACTGTAGTTATTGAGTCTAGTATGGCAGGTTGAATAAAAACAGAGAAAAAACATCCAATTCATCCAATCAATTTCAACCCTCTAGCTATTACGGTTTATGAGATATATCCCGGTGACAGGCGGAGGGACGGAGGAGGCTTAGTAATAGGATCCTGTTAACACCCTGCGGATACGGAACTCTAACAGAAAGATCATGAAAATAAAAGAATGAAGAAAGAAGAAGAAGAATGATTTTTATATTTAGAAAAAATCAGCTCAAAAATTAAAACTCGGTAAATTGATATTCAAGTGACTAATGAAGTCGCGCGTATAAGCTAGTATCAGATACTACTTAGTAGCAAGACATAATAATTTACAATTTCCTTCTATTAGCACCGGATCAGTGTATTCTATTTAATTGGCCGGATCTAGCGTAATAATACAGATTAATTCTTAGTTAGATTTAATCTGATCGTTGATACGAAAAGCCTGCTTGAAGCACTTAGTTAACTGTTTTTAAAGTAATATTTTATACGTTATCATTTTAATTAGCTTCTGTGGTTTAGTGGTCGCAAAGCGCGACTGCTGAGCATGAGATCTTGAGTTCGATTCCTAGGTCAGGCAAAGTGTTATAAGGTTTTTCCATCAGAAATTTCTCAGTAGCAATCTCGGAGTCTGGATTTGTACCCGGTTGATGACAATAGGCGCGCCCCCTATTACATGGGACTTGAACATAACTGGCGAAATGTGGGTGCACTGAGGGGTACATCTCTGCCTAACCCTTTGGGGATTACAGGCGTGATTTTATGTAAGGAATGACAAATTAAAATAAAAAAAAAGATATTTCTATATTAAAAATGCAATAGATACTTCTGAGGAGGGTTTAGCTAAAATATAACTTAAGTTATTTTGATGGTTGCTCAAAAATTAACTATTCAATGATTTGGAAAAAAAATGCAAGATGTTTTTTTCTTAGAACATCAAACAAAATTTTTTTAAAGCCTACGGTAGATACGGCATTACTCAAACCTATTCTAAACAAAGCAAAGTCATCAAAAAAAAAGCTCACAACAATATAATCTCCACTCAAATTAATTAGAGTGCAAAGAAACATTTTGACATTAGAAACTAACTTACATGGAAACAAGGTTGTCGAAAGTCATTGTTACAAAGATCACTGACCTAGTTATGAGGTACCAAGTTGACAACTTATGTGAACCCCTGAACCGTACGAGATAATAATCATTTATGATAGGTAAGTAGATGAACTGGGGCATTTTCACATCTCTTCAAGCTTTTACTAGAACAATAGAACCTTACGATTATTCTTTTGAGTGAGGAGAAAATTTTATTGTCTAGTCTAGGACGAGATGCGATTGTGATAGCGAAATTGTTGCTTTCTGACGTTGAATTGTGTAAGATTTGTTTTGTAAAGATTTGACGTTGATTAACAGAAAGTAACTGACAATTCACAATCTATTAAATTAGTGCCTATTTGTAATGTCAAAATAACGTAAATTAACATTATAACATCACGCCTGTAATCAAAGTCAAAGTCAAAGTCAAATCATTTATTTCAATTAGACCATTAAAAGGCACTTTTGAACGTCATTTACAAGAGAAAAGAAAAATTAAAATATTGAATCTAGTTGCCCATTCCCAAAAGGTAGTTTCGTATGGAAAAGAACGGGCAAGAAATCCCCGAAGGGTTAGGTAGAGGTTTACCCATTAGTACACTCACATTTCGCCAGTAATGTTTAAGTCCCATGTAATAGGGGGAGAGCTTATTACCATCAACCGGACACAAGTGGGTGCTACTGAGAAATTCAAAATAACGTATCTATAGGTATAATAATATTATAAACAGGTAAAGTTTGCGAGGTTGTAGAAGATAATCTCTGGAAACATTTAACCAATTTTGAAAAATATTTCGCAAATTTGAAGCTACGTCATCTAGGGCCTAGATGACATAAACATAACATCACGCCTGTAATCCCCGAAGGGTTAGGCAGAGGTGCACCCATTAGTACACCCACATTTCGCCAGTTATGTTTTTAGTCCCATGTAATAGGGGGCGAGCCTATTGCCATCAACCGGGCACAAATCCAGACTCCGAGGCTGCTACTGAGAAATTCCTGATGGAAAAACCCAATAACACTTTGCCCGACCTGGGAATCGAACCCAAGACCTCATGCACAGCAGTCGCGCTTGCGACCACTATACCAACGAGGCAGTCTTGGTTGGCCTAGATGACGTAGCTTCCAATAGCCTAGATCCTAGGCTATATTTACTATTAAAAAATAGAGATCCGTTAGAAAAATCACGAGAGTGCTAGTAAAATATAAATCATTGATAAAACGTAGCTTCTTATTACTTTATTAACAAAAGAATTTTAAGATTCGCTAACTCTGACCACTTCTGACTAACTCTCGCGGAATATAGTGAAGTACAGAACGGTGCAGTATATGTATACAATGTTGCTCAATTTATTCAGGCTTTGGCATTGGTCTATCAAATCTCAAAGCCATCTCTTTAGCACAAAAGTCAAGGTTAAAAGCTAAATAAATGGTCAGGAAGTGTAACGATCAAAGCGATCCACTGATTGTCAAACTTTTGATGTTGTTTTACGAAGTTAGTGATACCACAACATCATCATCTGCCTAGCCTTTTCCCAACTATGTTGAGGTCGGCTTCCAGTCTAACCGGATGCAGCTGAATATCAGTGATACCACAACATGTCCCCTAAAATTCCGATGTGTTTTCAAAATCAAAGTCAAATCATTTATTTCAATTAGACCATTACAAGGCACTTTTGAACGTCATTTATAAGGACCTATGTAGTTGCCCCTTCGAAAAAGCAATTTTGTACGGAGAGTAATGAGCAAGAAACTCCATACGTACTCTTTTAAAACCAATGTTTACAATATTTTTATATAGAATCACACATGAATGCAATGTACCTACCTTATATAAAAACTATTATTTATCGAAAGTCAATTAAAAAAAAAAAAAATAAGCTAACATCGTCTAAAATTTCATCTTGTAATAACTGGACTTTAGTTAACTACACGACGCGATCAAAGGAAAACGCGTCGACATCTAAAAAAAACTAAATTAATAAAAAATTACGTTAACAACTTACATTGACCAGTAGACCAGAACAAACATTGAGAATATCTGTCTGTTAAACATGACTAACTTAACCTCTGCGTGATGAGTTGATGAGTTAATCCTTTTTTTTATCTGTATGTCATGGAGTTATAAATAAGCATGTTCTAATATCATATTGAATTGTAATTTGTACATAATTTCTACATAGTACAATACAAAGTCGCTTCTTGCCGTGTGTGGTACGCTTAAATCTTCTATCGGTTCACATCTGACGGAATATACTTACGTCGAACGTATCATCTTTAGTATGGTCGACGTACTAACGCATCATCGGTTATGTGTATATTGTTGGATATTTTATTATCAATTTGACTGTTTCTGCGTTACGAGACGAAAAGGAGACGGTAGGAGACATTTGATGATTTTCCTTGACATGATGACACCCTGTTCCTTCTGTTGTCCTTTACGTTCCGGGGCCACGGTATCTTGTTTAGACGTCCCGCAACTCCGGCAGGCGTTGGCCCCGTTGGGGGCCCCGTCCCTATACTGACAGCTCTTTGAGGCGCGCGCGAACAGAACGCGCCGTCGACCCGGGCTTGGTCCTTGAACGGACGGCGAGCTACCCTTACTCGCCGTCCGCAAGCCCGCGCCTACGGTGGCCGGTGGCGACGCCCTGGGCGTCTCCCGCGGCGGCTGGGGCGTGAGGTGGAGGTTGTCCTCTCCCTCACGCGGCCCGCCTCCTCCTTCATGTACCAACCCTTAAACTACGCAATGGATTTAAATGTAGTTTTCATCAATAGTGATTAAAGAGAAAGGTTTATACGTATAGTTATATACCTACATTGCACCCGTGCGAAATCGGAGCGGGTCGCTACTAAATAAATAATTTACAAAGATACAAAACAGACACTTTCTTTCATTCACAAACTCATTAACATTAATCTATTTTACATTCCAATAAACTATGAGTATTTATTTTAGCGGAAATAATTTAAATTATGTACAGTCAAATCAAAGTAGGTAAACTAACAGGTAACAGTAAAGAGCAGCTATAATTACGAGTATAATTTATAATACACATGCTAAACAGTTATATTTTAGAAAATATGTACATTAAATAAACTGCCTCGTTGGTCTAGTGGTCGCAAGCAAGGTTCAATTCCCAGGTCGGGCAAAGTGTTATTGGGTTTTTCCATCAGGAATTTCTCAGTAGCAGCCTCGGAGTCTGGATTTGTGCCCGGTTGATGGCAACATGTGTCAAGTCAATCATAAAATGCCTAGATCATTACTTTATAACTTAAGTTGTGTGTCAAGTCTGACGTCATCGGCAGGGCCGGATTCCAATAAACATTGTAGGCAATTGCCTAGGGGCCCCGTATTGGATAGCAAAAAAATATTGGAAAATGATTTTTAAAAATTAATAAAAACTATAAAAATAAATAGATGCTATAGCTATACCTACTCATTTCTTTTAATTACGTTTTTTTTCTATTAATTACAAAAATGACTACGTAATTACGAATAAAACTGCGTTGTGGGAGAAAAAATATATCTTTGGAAGTTAGAAAAGAGTAAAGGAGCCCCTAGACATGCATTGCTTAGGGGCCCGACATGATAAATCCAGCCCTGGTCGTTAGTCCCTTCATAAAAGTAACCTTTTCACTCAATTAATTTACTCTTCGCCTCCGTCCGGCACATACGTCAGATACTTAATTGCATTACAAAATATTTGGTTGACTGTACCGCTCACAGTAACTGCGCTTTCATCTTTAGAACTAGGCGGCCTACATTCCTGAGCATGAATTAGGGACACCACTGATTACAATCGGTGCTGCCAATACAATTAAAAGTTCGCAAGTTATGAGCGAAGGCGATAGAGAGTGACATTTGAGAAACTGTGGTTCGAATCTTGAATGATTGCTCTTCTTCTTCTGATGGTAGGTACTGTTTTTGTTAGACTGTGGCGAGTATCAATTGTTTATTAAAAGCTGGCAAATATCGTCAGTAATATTAAATTTGCGAAGACAATTCTGTCTGTATGTTTGTTACTTCATCACGGCTGATCCACAGAACCGATCTTGATAAAATTTGACAAAGAAATAGCTTTAAATCTGGATAATAAGATAGACTAATTTTTTGTCACAAACGTCACAAACGAAGGTCCAGTTAAAAACCAGCGTCTCCCATTTGATGACTTTTACCACCTAAAAAAAAAAAAAGCATTAGTGGTCTGGCAATTATGCTGAACTGGGCCTGTTTGACGCAGCTGTGGGGCACACAATATTGTTTTGTTTTCTTATTTATCAACTATAGGTAAGCGTAAAGTTCAAAATGATTAAAGAAATAAAAAATTAACAATCAAAGTCAACCGCCTACTGACTACAAATTATGTCGGCTGACTGTCAGCAGGCATCTCTGCCAACTTCATCAGTCACTAGCTTAAACTAATACAAGTTACTTCCTCATACTTCCTCATTAGTGCAGTTAGACCCTTCTACATTAATTAGACTCCATATTTCCGCATTATCCATTAACATTTTTACCTCATTCCATTAAAAAAACAATCAAAATTCCTCATATTATGGAGCTTCAGTCTTTCACCATCATATCTCCCATGCCTTACACCACACTATAAAGGTCACACGAAACTCTTGGGCAATTGCTTCCGTAAAAACGAAGCATTGTTTCATTACAACATGCGCGTGAGCATTCGATTCAACTGTCTGGTTTGTGAGAAGCAGATTGGCCTATCGTGGTTATTGTATCGGTTTTAGGTTCCTTTTTTAAATTTTATGTGCACATAGCCAGCCTGTAATTTGAAGTTCGAATTTTAATTTTTTTAATTGTAAACGTCGGTTATTGGTGTTCTAATCTTGTTTCTCCATACAAACTTTAATTTGACCCCCGTCTCATCCTCTTAGGGGGTGAGTTTTGGAAAATACTCTTTCTTACCATCCATCATGATATAGACATGCGTCTATGTCATGATAATGTCAAACAGCGCAATCCGTTCAGTGGTTTGAACTATGTTGATAGATCTGTCAGTCAATAACGGTTGCCTTTTAAGTGTTACGATTTACATTATATTCGACTGCCACGTTCGTCTAGTGGTCGCAAAGCGCGACTGCTGAGCATGAGGTCTTGGGTTCGATTCCCAGGTCGGGCGAAGTGGATAGTGTTTTTCCATCTGGAATTTCTCAGTAGCAGCCTCGAAGCCTGGATTTGTGCCCGATTGATGGTAATAGGCTCGCCCCCTATTGCATGGGATTTAAAAACATAACTGCTCATTATCTCAGGAAGCTTCCCGTCTACACTTCTAAAGGCATGCGACAATCTTCACATAAGATAAACCCACTCAAGAACCAATCTTCATAACTGTCTCCCCGTTACAAGTTTAATGACTTTTCTGACTTACGTTTCTGCAATTACTAGTGCATTATTCTGTATCCTTCCTGGGTGAATTCAGATGAGGAGGTGAGCTGTAAATCGGTAACAACGTTGGAGCTCACTTCACTTAGATTAACCGAGGGAGATTTACAGAATAGGCATCGGCAGTTTAATCGATGTAAAGGTACGGAATTCTTTAGGACTATTAAATAATGATATTCAATTTTTTTTTTTTGGTTTAACTTAGTTTCAAATTATTGTCACATGACTTCATTGTCACACTGACACTCGAGAATAGTATACCTTTCTATCACTGAAAGTACTTTTGTAATTAGATAAGTACTTCCATAAATTACCCCTAAAAACAAACTTTATCTCTTAATAATATTAGCATAGACATCGTAACGTAGGTACTATCTTATCCATTAGCACAATTTCATTAAAAGATACGACAAAACACAACAAGATCTCATCTCCAGAACAGTTTGCCGTCGCAACAATAATTACAGACTCACAGACTATTAGCTGTGTCAGCAATTACTACACGTAATCAACTAACGATCGGTGTTAACTGTTCGTAATAGACACGTGTAATATACATTGCTTATTAGATACGATATCAAGATGTTAGTTTTCTGGGTGACTTCTTTATCTTGGTTAGAAATATGGTAGTCTTCTTCTTCTTCTTATCGTGTGGGCAGTAAGGTCTTACGAACCCACACACCCTAGTGTCAGAGTTTCTAAACCGCCTCAAGAGCCTCTGACATGGTTTGAATGGAACAGTAGTAGTCCAGGTTTTCCTCACGATGTTATCCTTCACCGATGTCAGTGATGTCCAAGATAAACTTTAAAAAGTACATATGAATTGAAAAAGTCACATTGGTACTTGCCCGAATTTGAACCTAAAAACTCAAGCATGAGAGGCGGGCGCCTTAACCAGTAGGCCATCACGACACTTATGGTAGTATAACCCAAGCCTTTAAAGTAGGGGTTCCCAAACTTATTTTGTCTACTGCCCACTTTGAGAATAAATTATTTTCTAGCGCCCCCATTTTTTTACCTACTTAAAAACCGCCTAGTAGGTGAAATTACAAATCGCTCCCCAAGCCTCTACACAACGCCCCGATATTTTTCTGGGTTTATTACCGCCCCCCTTTTCGCCTGCAGCGCCCACAAGAGGGCGTTATCGCCCACTTTGGGAAAGGCTGCTTTAATTACACAAATCCCACGTAATGAGACACAATTGATTTTTTATTGTTCTGACTTACCGGTAAGTCAGCCAACTTGACCGGTCAAAGCAACAAATCCATACTAATATTCGAGCCTAATCTCTTTAAGAGTGAAGAAGCTCTCCACTCATGGGCTACTGAATAAAAACCGTTATATTAAGACGAACCGAACGCTATCAACGTTAAAAAAAATTAATTCACATCGACACGAACCATAAGATTAGATAAGCAAATTTTCCATTAACTTTTTCTTCAAACTCCGTTAAGCATACAGCAGTGAGTGCAATAATCTCTATATTACAATGCGACACTAGTATTTTCCCATGGTTTCCCCATTTTCCGCGAATGACAAACACTTTGACAAAGTGTTATAATTATCTTACATGCATGAGAATTACGTTACTTAACGTTCGAGAAAAAGGTCTTAATTACTTCAGGATATGTACTAATCGATTCTCAGTAGATTATGGTGAGTCTTCCGCATTAAGTCTACTCTATCAACTGTCTTCAAGTTATTGGCCGTTTCACGTAAAGAAAAATTTTTGGAGTACATCAGAAACCTCACTCCCTCTCTGACCTGAGGAGGCCCGCAGATGCGGTCGAAGATCGCGAAAGGCGTTCGTTCCCAGGATCAACAGCGTAAGTGTTAAGCGTAAGGAAGATGACACCGGGGTGGTTTTTCGTCAGTAAGAGTCCGACAGACCCCAGGGACGGGGGACATCCATGAGGTTTTCTACCACGGAATCAAACAAAGATGTTACCGAAAGAAAGGTTCTACACGATTTTGAATGACAGTTATAGCAATTATGATCAGGGTGATCCCAAAAAAAAGTATATCATTTAGATTTTTGCAACTATCTTCAACTTTCTGACTAACTAACCGATTCCTTGACAATCCACAAGTGCCTGTAAATGGTCCCATTAAAATAAAGGCTTTGACTTTGATTTTGCTTCAGTGTTTCTGTTCATATCTGTATACGAGCTAACTTTTAATTCACTTCAAATCTTTCAGGGGGTTAAAGTACTCATGAATTAGAATAACTTTTATTAAGAGGCAAGTCCTGAAATATAAAAAAACTCAGCAGTTCCATGCATTTTTGTAGAAAACTGCATTATTTATTTCATATTTTTGAGTTGGTCCTATCAGATATCAGATCGGCTATATCAGAACGGTTATATCAGATCAGTAGTGAATTGGATTGTCATGTTGCACTATCCTTATCAATGAAAAGACCATTTCTATCAGACAGATAATCTCAATGGCCATTGACGTAGACAAAACGCAAAGCAAATAGGACCTTGACTGCTTATAACCAGGGCATTAACTCCAGTACTACTGGTCACCAACCCCTGGCAGCCTTTTGCGACATCCAAGGTGACCCAAGCGCTTAGGGTGGTCTTTACTTTGCTGGCCAGCACAATACAATGCCTACATTCCTTAAGCCTGCATAGTCTTAAACAATCGACTATAGCTTTTACATATAATGGATCCCACACAGCGTTCTATGTAGACATTCATAAGTATAGTGCAACTAAAGTCGGTGAGGAATTTAAGTAAATATAATATATGAAGTATCATGAACAATCGTTGAATAGTATTGGCAACAAAACTTACTATAATAATACCAGCCTATCATTGAACCACTGCAGGGGTAAAGCCTCTTCTCATACAGAGAAGGCACGAGCATTGATCACCACGCTTGCTTAAGGTAGATAGCAATTTGAGACAAATATTACAAGTCCAGGTTTCCTCGCGATGCTTTCCTTAACCAATGTCAAAGATGAATTCTGAGTTGTCCAAGATAAACTTAGAAAGCGTAAGAAATATAAAAAGACACATTACAATTTAAAGACGTATTAAATTAAACAGCACAGAGAATTTATCATGAGGAAACCTGAATTTATCTTTAAAGTAAAAAGGCAACCGTTACTGACTGACCTATCAACACACAGCTCAAACCGCTGAACAGATTGCGCTGGAATTGGCACGCTGATAGTTATTAAGACGTACCTATGCGCTTCGAAAGGACATTCCAGAATTCACCCCCCTTAATGTATGTATATATGTATGGAGAAACAAGATTGACTGCCTCGTTGGTCTAGTGGCCGCAAGCGCGGCTGCTGTGCATGAGGTCTTGGGTTCGATTCCCAGGTCGGGCAAAGTGTTATTGGGTTTTTCCATCAGGAATTCCTCAGTAGCAGCCTCGGATTCTTGATTTGTGCCCAGTTGATGGCAATAGGCTCGCCCCCTATTACATGGGACTAAAAACATAACTGGCGAAATGTGGGTGTACTAATTGGTACACCTCTGCCTAACCCTTCAGGGATTACAGGCGTGATGTTATGTTATGTCACCCCCTAAGGGGATGTAATAGGGGTCACAAAGTTTGTGCGGGGAAATAATATTAGATCGCAATAACCGATATTTACACATAAAAATGAGGCAGAATCTTTCATCTAGAAAAAGGATTAAACAATCCCAACTAGCATAAAAGTTGTACGTCGTATTTTAATTATACAACTAACAGACATATAAAGGTTCTATAATAGTTTTGTAGCAGTTAAAAGTTTTATAGTAGTGTTCAATTCGACGCATTAGTTATATATTATTTATTTTGCTGGTTGGGATATCAGTCCGCAGACTAAGCATGGTTAATAATAATATAAAAAACTGCATAATTGCCGTATTATAGACATGAAAATACTATTTTCAACAGTTTGACATAACATAAGTACTAGGAAACCAGACCCAGGAACAGTCAACAGTGTAAACAAGTTTAATTATCAGCCACTTAACGGAGAGAGCTAAAATAATGTATAAAACAGGCTAATTTCATATAAGGCTTCATTTAGCTCCGGCTCACGTACACCCATCAACGCAAGTTGCACACGTTATCACTGTAATCTCAGTGTGAAATCTGTGGCAACTTGAATGGACGAGTATACGCACCGATTACGTTGCTTCTCACGTCTTACATAAAGTATAATGGGACATTAATGGGTGAACTTGTCCAAGTTATGAGGTTCCGGATAATTGGGGCATACAGATGCATTTAAAATCTTCATTAACAGTAATTTCTCAAGTGATTCGAGGTGGAATTCTACCACTGAGCCATTCGTAATTTTTGGTAATGAAAATCTGGGATCGAGAGCTCTTATTCTTACAGGTATTTTTTTCTACATGCACAGCCAGATATAAATATTATTATTATTATTCAGAACATGTAGATTAATTAAAATTAAAATAATAAATTAATAATTTAATTAATACAAATTTAATAATATTTTAATTAATCATTACTCTAATAATTTCAATCAATAACCAAAATTAAAATCACCTCGCTGCAGCACTTTTTTTTTGTTTAAATTAGTTAAAACTAACTTCTGCCCCCGACTTCTGTCACAAAACATCATAAGCCACTCAGCAAAAGTGTAACTTTATATCGGTGAAAGAATTTTTGTAATCGGACGAGTTATTATAGAGATGTAACCTCTTACAAACAAACAAAAAAGAACAGACAAAGTTTACCTCTATAATATCAAGTATAGATAAAGAATGCCGTGATCTCAGTACTAATGAAACAAGACATTTATCAGTATTAATGAAGCGGCGCAATCCGGCGCAAACGCATACATTAATCTCCGAAGTAAAAGTGAAAAACTTGCCGTTTTCCGCTTTCTTGATCCCAATAGAAATAGTTTTGTGTAGTATCGTGTAATTACTCAGATAGTCATACACATAGTGCGTTGTGTAATTAATTTATTTGTTTGCGCGGTAATGGCGCATATTTCCCTATAAGAATATTAACTTTTTTTTTTTTGGGCTCGCTTCCTTAAACCTGGGACTTTAACTGGCGAATTGTGAGTGTACTAACTTGTACACCTCTGCCTAACCCTTCGGGGATTACAGAAGTGATGTTATGTTATTTAATTTTTTAGATTGAATACCAACGTGTTCTTGTTTTGGGCATTTGCAAAAAAAAAAAAAAAATTTGTGCGTCATTTTCACGTGAATAAACAGTTTTTCGATCTTTCTTTCGAAGTTACGTCTTTGATTGCTGCTCCCCTCCCGTATGTCGTAGCGTGATGTTATAAAGTCTATAATCGCCTCGATAAACGGCCTATATAACACCAAAACCATTTAACAAATCGGATTACTCGTTTCTGAGATTAGCGCGTCGTCAGTTAGTTACGTCTTTGGTTACTGCTCTGCCCCCATGTGTCGTAGCGTGATGTGATAGTTCTTAAACCTTCCTCGATAAAAGGGCTTTAAAACGCTGAAATAATTTTTCAAATCGGACCAGTCGTTCCAGATATAAGCACATTTAAACAAACAAACTCTTCAGCTTTATAATATTAAGTAAAGATTACGTGCTGTGTAATAATAAATCAATTAGAGATTATGTTTTTGCGTCGTTTTAAGTTTAATTATTGTAATTATGGTCGCTGGTCCGGTGCGGTTGTAAGGCTGTTTAGTTTGAGGAGTTAATGACTGCTGATTTTTTTTTAGTTTTAAGGTTCATTCAACTTGAAATTAACGGATGGATGCATGTACATAATATACTATCATTGTAGACTGTATTTAAGTGGGAATATTACGAGTATTATGTGTTATAAGTTTCACTATTATCGAATATAATATAGGTACTAACAGCGGTTTTTTGGACCTAATTACCAACATTTATAATGATAATGATACATAACATCACGCCTGTAATGTAAGCAGGTGTTAGGCAAAAGTGTATCCATTAGCACACTTGCATTTCACCAGTAATGTTTAAGTGCCATTTAATAAGGGACAATTTATAGGGGCCTATTGCCATCAACAAGGCACAAATCTAGACTTCAAGGCTGCTACTGAGAAATTTCTGATGGAAAAACCCAATAACTCTCTGCCCGTCCTGGGAATCGAACCCAAGACCATACTCAGCAGACCAACAAGGCAAAATACACACTCTGTGAAAATTTCAACTGTCCACCTATTACGGTTCAAAAGCTTTAGCCCAGTGACAGACGAACGAACAGACAGACAGCGAGGTCTTAGTAATAGGGTAACGTTTGGGTAAGAAACGTTGAAAATGACGTCATCCCACATAACTTACGTCACACGCTAATGATTTGCCTCAAACAGTAAAAGTGTAACTAATTCTTACGCACAGACTAATTCGGATTCAAGTGTAGTGCAATTATTTAAAACATCCGAGATCGTAATGCTCTGAGGGACTTACAAGAGCTCGCGGAGCGAACATAACGGAAATTTGATTCGATTTTTAAATTCAAAATTCCTATATTATTCATATCAATTAAATTATTCATATCAATGGGTAAATTACTAATTCTGTTATTCATAATTATTCTTAATTCGAAAATCTAATTAAATGTTTTAATATCGGCGCGCTTGATCGTAAAATATCTATCTATATTAGTATTTTATAGGTGTCTGTACTTGCCAGATGACCTAGACGCGCACCGAGAGAGCTGGTCTGAGTTTGCGCATCAAAAGAATACTTGGAAAGACTCGGGGAGGCCTTTGCCTAGCAGTGGGGCAAAAAGAAAATAAGTAGGTACCTACTTGCAGATTTTTATTTCAAAATGTTTTGCTCAAAATCATGAGTATTTTGTACTTCAACGATAGAACGTGAGAAATGCTCGAATATTAGAATTCCTTATTGCGATGTAGCACGACAACATCAATTAAGGCCGCTCGTGCTGTGTACTGCTGATTGCTTTGCGACATCTTATTGTTGAAGGGACGTCGAAACTTCTCGAGCATGTGTGTTCGTTGCAAAATGAGGAAGATTTTTAAATTATGGTTGAGAAACTAGACTTTATAATCTGTTTTCTAGGGCAGAGATAATTCCGATTGTTATGATTGAGATGGGTTTGCTCTTGACTCTGGTTTAGGTCAGAGGTGACAGAGACAAACTCGACGATAGAGTGAGCTTACCCAGAAGAATCCTGTTCAATCTAACTTTGAAGTGATTATGGATGAATGCTTTTAGGTACCTATATAATATATTTCTTTGATATCTCTGTTAGAATTACCGACACCTAATAAATATATTTTACGTTAGACATTAAAGCTTCATTACCCCGCGTACGAAGTTGCGGGCAAACGCTAGTATAATACTCAAAAATAATCAACTCAACAATAAAGGAAAAATTTATACAATACTAGAAAGATAACATCGAATAAATAACATCCTCCTTTTCTTGAAGTCAACTAAAAACGCGGAAATAAACTTATTATGAGATTCACGTCTGGCATAACTTTACTCCAGGATTATAAATAAGGAGAGAGATTAATAATTGTTTAATTAGTAGTACAAATATACTAAGTGTGATTTCATGTAACTTTGGTAAATATTGTTCTCACAAACACGAGAAACTACTTCAAGTTTTTGATACCAATGTCGTGTTCGTTGGTACTCTAGATTAACCCACCTACTTTGTATGAAAAAAGCTTTTAATAAAATTACCTACTTCAAAAATAATCAATTTAATTGTGAGAATTTAGATTTTGTATAAGTTTTTAGTTATTGTTTTAACATTGAAGTTTTCCGAAAGATTTTTTGCTGACTTACGCAATTTTAATTGTAGATTGAGTGCTGGTTTACCTGTAATGAAACAAATATTCACGTTAATAAATTAAGAAATAATATCATTAAATACGTTGGTCTAGTGGTCGCAAGCGCGACTGCTGTGCATTAGGTCTTGGGTTCGATTCCCAGGTCGGCAAAGTGTTATTGGGTTTTTCCATCAGAAATTTCTCAGTAGCAGCCTTGAAGTCTAGATTTGTGCCTTGTTGATGGCAATAGGCCCCTATAAATTGCCCCTAATTACATGGGACTAAAAACAAACTGGCGAAATGTGAGTGTACTAATGGGTACACCTCTGCCCAACCCTTTGGGGATTACAGGCGTGATGTTATGTTATTATAATATAAAAGATTATTTATTATTTATTTATTTTACCATCTCGTTGCAGGTGGAGCACTATTTTTATACAGATTAAAAAAAACTATATTATTTGTAATTTCTCAAAAAAAATGTGTATAAAGTAAGTTAAAATAAAGAATGTAGAGATTATAAGACCCTGATAAAGATATTATAATAATAGCATAATTTTTTTTTACTGTCCCACTGCAGAGCAAAGGCCTCTTCTCATACAGAGAAGGCACGAGCATTGATCAACACGCTTGCTGAAGGAATTGGCTATTTACCCAATTGCGTGACGCAAAGGGAAATAATTATGTTTATCAGCCTATGTATGTGTGTTTGTTTGTTCCTTTGTATAGGCTCACATAACAACACGCCTGTAATCCCCGAAGGGTTAGGCAGAGATGTAACCGTAGTACACCCACATTTCGCCAGATATGTTTAAGTCCCATGTATTGTGTTTAGGCTTATATATAACGGGTTTAACTGCCTATCTGACCTCCACCCAGTAATTGAGCAACGCAATACCCCCAACCAGTCCTAACTGGTTGCTAGAGTTTCTGTCAGAGAACTACGATTGACAGCCGGAACCAACGACTTTACGTGGTTTCCGAAGCACAGGGATTTTCCCTTATGAGAAAATCCTAAAAACTCTTAGTTAGTACAGTACTAAATCTATGATTCAAACTATAATTACGTATGTTTTAAGCGGAACTACAAACTCAAAGCAAAAGGAATCAAGAACAAAGCGATGCCCTTGTAAAACAAAGAAGTGAATCCACTGTATCTACGTAGGTATATGTACATCACTGAAGTTGTACATTATTTTACATTGTCTATTTGTAAATTACTAGTTACTGGTTCAGATATTTTTTTTTCAATTATTTGGTTGTTTCTTGAATCTTTGGAAAAGTAGATCGGAATAAGCTGACTTCTAATTCTTTGGTTTTTTTTCGAGTGGTAGGTAAGTGCCAAATACTAAGGGATAAACTTCTAAATATAAAAAAAAACAGTAGTTCTATACAAAAATGCCAAACAACACAATCAAAACCTAAGAACAATTTTTTTTTCAAGGATTGTCAAATTAATGGCTGATTTTTTAATAGTCAGATAACTTTTATCTAAAGAATAAATATGACAGTTTGTCATTTTTTTTTTATACAAAATCTGTCAAACTGCCATATTTATCCCTTCGTTAGGATTTATCCGATGATTGAAAAATTAGACCTTTTTTTATGTGGTAAAAATCATCATATGACTCCTTCCGCCCTGGGTGGGGTGGAAGGGACTGTCAGACTTTTACTGACTAAAAACCCACCCTGTTCCTTCTGTTGCCCTTTACGTTCCGGGGCCACGGTATCCTGATAAGACGTCCCGCAACCCCGGCAGGCGTTGGCCCCGTTGGGAGCCCCGTCCCTGTGCTGACAGCTCTTTGAGGCGCGCGCGAACAGAACGCGCCCTAAGGCGACAATTGTTACTCATAACAAAGACAAAAATCATAAGCAACATTCTACCAACAATCACAATTCAATTCGTAATTCGAATTCAATGATCTATGATGGCACAAAAAAGAACTAGTACTATAAAGATTCACAGCATCCATCTTTGAAACGGTCACGATCTGGTAGTAACAGTTAGCTCATCCAGTCGTGCTGGGAACAAGCTTATCTCGGAGAGTTGCGTTAACTGCGCGCGCGCATCTTACTGTTATTTCATTTTGTTGATAAAAAAGTGGACTCTTGTAATGTGTTATGTCATGAAGATGATTTTATTTTGATAGTGCAGATAGATAAAGTCGTGACAAGTTTAATAGGGTAGATTTAATCACGTTTTGTCAAAGCTATTTTGATTTTATCAGTTGTCTTGTCTTGTTGTTAACTTGGTTAATTGTGCCAACCAAGATTCTCATAATAATAACATTCATCATCATCGTTTTAGCCGAACAACGTCCACTGTTGGACATAGGCCTCCCCTATAGATAGGGTCAAGGATAGCCATGGTCGTTGGTCCACCCCATGGGAAGCTTACCCATACAGCGCTCTTCATGTAGTTTTTGATTAGTAAACGAAATTCAAGTTTACTGATTTAAATTTTAACTATTTAAATCAGTAAACTTGAATTTCGTTTACTAATCAAATGACAATCGTATTATGAAAACTATTGAGAATAAATACTCTTTTTGTAAAAGTTAAAAAAAAAAGTTTCTAAATGTATCTTGGAAATTACTGACATCGGTAAAGACTGAAATCCTCAATTCGCTTTGAGCAAGCGTGTTTTTTACTGTTCTGCATGAGAAGAGGCTTTTGCCCTGCAGTGGGACAATGATAGGTTTGCATAAACATAACATCACGCCTGTAATCCCCGAAGGGTTAGGCAGAGGTGTACCCATAAGTACACCCACATTTCGCCAGTTATGATAACGAACGAACGGTGTTATGTTAACGATAAGCTTGATAATGCTTATTATTATTTTAGATACTCACACATAACATCACGCCTGTAATCCCCGAAGGGTTAGGCAGAGGTGTACCCAATAGTACACCCACATTTCGCCAGTTATGTTTTTAGTCCCATGTAATAGGAGGCGAGCCTATTGCCATCAACCAGGCACAAATCCAGACTCCGAGGCTGCTACTGAGAAATTCCTGATGGAAAAACCCAATAATATTTTGCCCGACCTGGGAATCGAACCCAAGACCTCATGCACAGCAGTCGCGCTTGCGACCACTAGACCAACGAGGCAGTATTTTAGATACTATCCAGCAATATCAGTTTTAGTCTGGTTCATTATTTTGGACGAAAAGAGGAAAGTCCTAATCCTCTTTTTTCTACTATTTTCTCTCCTCTCTTCTCACTCCCCAAACATATTAAGGCACATCATATCAAGCGCACGTATAACACGTTGCACTCGTATCTTTGCCATTAAACGCCGATCGATAGCCTTATCGCCTAACAATACGGTTACAATCACGCACAAACAGCATTGTTCGTGTTTTTTTCTTGCGATGTTTACAGCTGGAGGTGGTGTGGTTGTGTGGTGGGTTTAGGATAAGATAACTGTATACCTATATTATTTTTTATATATGTTTATGTATATTATATAGCATTTTATAGTAAGTATGTAGAATTTAATTATTTTGTACTTGTGTACACTTTATTTTATTATGTTAAATATTTGAGATTTTTTTTATTTTTATTTTTTTAAATCTCTGATTTTGTTGTTTAACTCTCATAACAATTGCTTGCACCTACCATGTTATCTCTTCACCACCTCTGGTTGACTGTTAGAGAATGCCTAAGGCATTAAGTCCGCCTTTGTACATTTGTTGCATAAAGTTCAAATAAATAAATAACTATACAACAGAGGTATGTAGGTATATTATTGTTAGCCTCGTGGCCGCATGAGCGGGGAGTCCTGAGGCCGATTGCCAGGTCGGCCAATATGGCTGAAAATCTGATAAAAAAGTGGAATAGGTATATAGTTAAGGATTGTGAACTTGTTAGCATTAATGTTGGGTTCTTTTTCAGATGTCATGTAATATGGGACGTTTTTCAGGAGGTAGTGCAGCAGGTGGGTGATGGCTGCACCGTGTGACGGGACCGGCCTTGTCGCGGTGGTGGGTCAACACTTGCTGGGTTATGGAAGAATGCTCAGAGCGACCCCCGTGCCCTGACCAAAGGTAATTTGAGGAATAAGAGTCGGTAGAAGTCAGAGACATCCCTCCGCGAAGGAGGCAGTCCATGAGGATTTCTCCACGAAAATCAAAAATAGAAATCAGGTTATCAATGCGACTTTTCAAATCATATGTACTTTCTAAAATTTATCTTAGACATTGCTGGCATCGGTGAAGGAAAACATCGTAAGGAAACCCGGACTTACTGTTCCACTCTACCACTTATAAATAGAATTAATGTACCTACTACTTATTGTAAATCATACATATATTTTTTAAAAGAGTAAACAAGTATGGAGTTTCTTGCCCGTTCCTCTCTATACGAAACTACATTTTGGAATGGGCAACTAGATTCAATATTATAATTTTTCTTTTCTCTTGTAAATGACGTTCAAAAGTGCCTTTTAATGGTCTAATTGAAATAAATGATTTGACTCAAATCATGTCAGAAGCCCTTGAGGCGGTTTAGAAACTCTGACACTAGGGTGTGTGGGGTCGTAAGACCTTACTGCCCACACGATAAAAAAGAAGAAAGTTACAGGTACATTTTCTACACCTTTTACGTGGGTCTGGTGACTTTATCATGTACCGTTGCTTAGGTAACAATCCTCATGCCAGAACTGGTGAGATTTTCAAAGAATATCCTAAGGAAACTGTTCGGCGTAAGTACCGGATAGGAAAGCCTTTGATGTATGGACGCTAGCGGTAATCACGGACTAATGGTTAGTTTCTAGATAAACGGTTCGTTAACTGCATTTTTTTAAAAGCGGTCTGTGAAGGCGTATTCTTTGTATTCTCCTGAATAGGTGCTAAAAAAAAAGTGAAAATTGTTGTTTTGCTGTAATTGGTTAAGCCACTTTTCATTTAGAACTTTTTACCTTATTATTTGTTGTTATGTTATGTTGTTACTATTTTTAATTTATGTTTTTGATGTAAGTGTTAAATAAGCATTGCTTCAGAAGTGTATTTTTCTTTCATTTTCAATTTCTTTTTTCTACCGTTATGTTCTGCTTCGCCTAGTTGGTCTAGTTGTTGCAAACCGCGACTACTGAGCATAAGGTCTTGAGTTCGATTCAAACGTCGGGCAAAGTGTTATTGGGTTTTTCCATCAGGAATTTCTCAGTAGCAGCCTTGGAGTCTAGATTTGTACCCAGATGACTATAAGCTCGCCCTCTATAAATGGGATTATACATAACTGGCGGAATATGGGTGTGCTTAATAGGTACCTGCACCTCTACCTAACCCTTCGGGGATTACAAGCGTGATGTTATGTTGATGTTGTTGTATTTTTTTTGTGTTATCTTATTTCTAACTATGCTGATGAGACTGTTATTGGTAACTGTATATAACCATAAATAGTAATTTGTAATACTTAAGACCTTATTTATACTGAAGCTGAAAAAACTTAAATAAAAAAAGCTTTTTTACAAAAAAATATGACCGCCTTCAAAAACTACAAAATAAAAAAATAACTTTAGCTTGAAAGTCGGCGGCTTTGGTTTTGTTTCCTGTTATGTAAGTATTGCCACCGACTTCCAAGCTAAAGTTATTTTTTTATTTTGTAGTTTTTGAAGGCGGTCATATTTTTTTGTAAAAAAGCTTTTTATTTTTCACTTTTTAGTGCTTGTGTGTTAATGTTTGAAATCCTTACATAAAGCCCTTTCAAACAATACCTCACACGATATATTTAATTTTGGAAAGTGGTAGGAGGGGGGTTGACGTACCCCCTCCCCATTTCTTTCAGTCAGTCATCGACTACACGTATAAACAAAGCAATTTTTCTTGTTACGGCGGTTCTGCTGTGATTTTATAAGGAGTTCCGTTCCATATCTCCAAAGTTCATCATCAGATCATGACAATATTCCTATGGGACCTATTCGGAACCATACTCTTTCAAACAAAAAAAGAATCATCCAAATCGATTCATAATTGGCGGAGTAATCGTAGAACAAATATACAAAAAAAAAAACAAAAAAAAAAAAAAAAAAAACATACGCGTCGAATTGAGAACCTCCTCCTTTTTGAAGTCGGTTGAAAACGTAAACAAATAAACGTATATAATGATGTTGTTTTATGATCTCACTATGTGTTTCTTTAAACGATAAATTTTGATTTCCTGTTTACGTAATCTATATTATAACAATATTATAAAACAAACAAACACACTCTTCATCTGTTTGTTTGTTTGCTTTTTGTTTGAAAACGTTAATCTCCAAAACTACTGCGATCTAAGTGCTATGTTTATTTGGCTATATTTTATTGTTGAAAAATAAGATATCCTTAATAAGTAATAATCATACTTCTCCAGACTGAATTTGGAGACTAACCAAGTACGCAGGAGATGTTATAGTGCACAAGTTTGTGCGCAAACACAGATGCACGCCCTCTTCCGTCACTCCCATAGTTGATGGGACGACAATCCGACACGACCGGGAAGAGATCAGGCGCAGGACCAACGGCTTTACGTGCTTTCCGAGGCACAGTGGTGTCACACCACCAACATTTTACCTATCCTAGAAATCCAATCCAGGACCAGACAGCAGAAGCAACCACAAGACCAACCGGGGGTAATCATTCTACTTTGTAAAGCGGTGTGACAAATATTGGGTAACACAGTCTGTCCAATGTTTGCCAAGTCTGTAGACGGAACTCCATCTACACGTATTTCTATACTAATATTATAAAGCTAAAAAGTTTGTTTGTTGGTTTGACCGTGCTTATCTCAGGAAGTACTGGTCAGATTTGAAAAAATCCTTTCACGTAATAAAGCTTGTTTGTCGCTGTTTCTCTACGTTCGCTCATTATGGGAATGGCTGGATGGGTTGCTGCCGGGGGAGCAATGAATGCTTATGGGAATACCGCACTCCCGACCAAAGTCAGTGGTGGAACACTGCAGTGGTTTTAGCCGGTAAGAGTCCGACATGCCCCTCCGACACCCCCACGAGGAATTCCATGAGGATTTTCCATGGACAATTAACAACAGGAATGATGATCAGCGACTTTGTGAAAGTTTCTGCGTTACATGCCGGCGGCACAAACGCCCAGCAAAAGCCGGCGGCACGTGGAGTGGAGTAGTATTCAAAGACGTAACTTTACGTAGGCAAAACTGCGGGGTATAACTAGTATAGACATTACACAATGATGGATGAACAAGCAGAAGTAAGCTTGAAATATTACGTTATGTATTGGTCAAAGTGTGAACAGTCGTTAGTCACACTCGTTTATCTAGATTTTATGTTGCATGGCACATTTTGAGTAAGCGACCGTTGTAAATTGGACTTACAAAGCCTTGATTAAAGAATAGATTTTCAAAGATGTGCTATTGAATGATATTCTGGATATGAAAGCTAGCAGAAAGACTTTTTCGAAAACCTAGTGATGATCGCCTCATTGCTTAGCCCGAATACATACATATATTTATTCAAATTGTATCGAATGGTTTTTCGAGAATCAGTTCAGAGAGCAAGTCTCTCTTCTATAAGGTTCCGTACCCAAAAGAGTGCCAAACAGAACCCCGTGTTTAAGACTCTGCTGTCTGTCCGTCTGTCACTGGCCTTTTAAAACTTATGACCCGTAACAGACACATGAAATTTTCAGTGTGTATATTAAATGGCCGTCACAATATAAAATTACAGTGAAATAAAGTTAAAAATTTAAGGGAGTCCCCATACTAGAAGCGCGTTTTTTTTGTTGGTATTGTTAAATATTGTATAGAACCTTCTTTTATCAGACAAAAAGAAACCTTCTTCTTCTACATAACAACACACCTGAAATCCCCGAAAGGTTAGGCAGAGGAGTACCCATTAGTATAATCACATTTCGCCAGTTATGTTTAAGTCTCATGTAATAGGGGGCGAGCCTATTGCCATTAACCGGGCACAAATCCAGACTGCGAGGCTGCTACTGAGAAATTCCTGATGGAAAAACCCAATAGCACTTTGCCCGACCTGGGAATCAAACCCTAGAGAGGTCTCAAAGCGCGACTGTTGAATATGAGGATATTCAGTAGATCAACGATCAATCTTTCTTTATAAATTTCAATCGCTCTGCAAACGATCCTTTCCATCACAAAATTGGAACTACCAACGTTACGTACGCTATAGATAGGCATTGACAATATAATATTGCAGTTGCATAGAATTACGCAAGTTCCAACCAATTGATATCACATTACGGACATCGCAGTCACTAGCGGATTGCGTTGCATAGGTTGCATTACGCATGCGCCAAGGGTTTTCATTTTTAACATGCGGAGGTAGTTGACACCATAATACGTATAATTGGGTAGAAGACACTACCAATCAACTGACTTTTTTTTATGAACTGTCAAATACGATTCTCTCTGGCGATTTATTTAGAATATTATTTGTTGTCAATGATTTTTAAATCTCTTTTTTGATTTTGTTTTTCATGTACAATTTTTTGTACCTGCCATGTTATTTCTTCACCCCCTTTGGTTGACTGGTAGAGAATGCCTAAGTCCGCTTTTGTACATTTTTGTTGCATTAAGTTTAAATAAATAAATTCTCCCATAGGTTTTGTATGGCAATAGTACACAGTGACGTCATTTATTTGTCAACTCTATTGACTAACTATTATTGATTTCAAAGCAATCAAAAATTTTATTTTAGTCTACTAACTTTGCCCGCGTCTTCGTCTACGTTTTCGGTTAAATAATTAAATAAATTGAACCCCTATTTCGTCACTTTATGGGGTGAATTTTAGACAATCCTTTTCAAAAAGTCAAAACATTTATTTCAATTAGACCATTTACAGGCACTTTTGAATTGTCTTTCTTATCGCATGCCTACGTCATAATAACTTAAAATAACTTAATAAATTTCGTAAAAAATACTTAAGCAAAACTGCTTATGCATTTTTCCCAGAAGAACATCGTGGATTGAGACTTTTATAAATAAAGATTATTGCATTGCACGAAAGGTATTTTCCGAAAATACCCGAGTAAAACCGAAGCAGAGTGCTTGTTTCTCCAATTATTTTAACACTCAATAAACAAGATTTAAATAGACTATCGATGTTGTTTTAACAGTTTGTTTTAACTACCAAAACATGTGTTTTAAATAGTTTTAACTTTCTAATCGTTCACCAGTTTATTTAAGAATTGCATTTAGAAAACCTACTTAAATAAATGTTTTGATTCTTAATGTATCAACTATTTTTAGGTGTTTTGAAAATGTTTTACTTACTCTATTATAGCGATTAACACGGCATCGCGCACCGACGCGGAGGGCGGTGGCGGTAAAGCGGTTTGCACCGCTCAACCGCGCGGTCGATCGTGTGTTAGGCATCAACGGATTTCTTAGAGGCCAATACGACATGAGATCCGCTTCACCGCCAACCGCAGCGATGCGCGGTGTTGTGTGTTAATCGCCATAGGCTGGTATTTATTATAACTCATCGACAACAAGCTAATTAAAAAAATTCAAAAACACGATTGCAAAAATTGCACGTATTTGTACTTTGTTTACTCAACAGTCTTTTATTTTATTTTACGACGTTTTTTATCGACAGTGTTATATATTTTTTAAATCTACTTGTCAAATTCTAGACGATAAACATAGACACGACCAGATTCATTACAAAAATAAATTGAGGCTGGTATTAATTTTCGTTTTTAACTGACCACACCGGTTTCTTTTTATTTTAGCCTATGTTACTCGGAACGATGCAAGGATTGTAACGATACCCCATACATCTAAATCGGTTCACGCGTTCAAAAGTAATAGTGGAATAAAGAAACTCACATACATACATACATTAACCCTGAACACATAACACTCTGCCTCGTTGGTCTAGTGGTCGCAAGCGCGACTGCTGTGCATGTGATCTTGGGTTCGATTCCCAGGTCGGGCAAAGTGTTATTGGGTTTTTCCATCAGGAATTTCTCAGTAGCAGCCTCGGAGTCTGGATTTGTGCCCGGTTGATGGCAATAGGCTCGCCCCCTATTACATGGGACTAAAAACATAACTGGCGAAATGTGGGTGTACTAATGGGTACACCTCTGCCTAACCCTTCGGGGATTACAGGCGTGAAGTTATGTAATGTACATAACACTCCTTTTTTTGGGGCAGTCGTGTAAAAATATACCTAACTAAGCTTTAATTACATCTTTAATTCTGCATCTGATTGCCAAAACCCTTTGCCCAAAAAAATCAATGAAACATCACAGTCTAATTCTTATTACAACCTTCGTGACTATGTAGGTCACTTTGTGTTCAACTTAGCCACTGTGTACGGGAGTAAGCAGAAGGTTCATATTTTTGGACTTCTATCTTTTAGTTCGCCCACATATTGATGTGATCAAAGATCCATACAAACTTTCGCTTTTATAATAGTAGTAAGACAGAGCATGAGGAAATCTTAAATTTTCAGTCAGCTTGTGTTATCATTTTGTTAAAAATCGTAAAATGATAACCTACATAACATAACATAACATCACGCCTGTAATCCCCGAAGGGTTAGGCAGAGGTGTACCCATTAGTACACCCACATTTCGCCAGTTATGTTATGATAACCGACCTTAAATAAAAAAAGAGCGCATGTTGACACGTTATTTAATTTATGTTTTCATAAGAGTAGTAGTAGTATTATATACTAGTAATATAATAGTATAGTATATAATAGTAGAGTAGTAGTATTAGTAGATACTAAATAGCTTCTTAATCTTGCCGTTAAATATATAGTTTTCTTTGTATAAAAAAAATGTTTGAATAAAATATCATTATAATTGATTTATATTTCATTATATTTTATTCAAACATTTTTTTTTATACAAAACTCCATTCTATACTAAGTCAACACGTGAAGTTTAGCTAAATATTTATCCGATTATTCGATACCTAGACCTACCTCGATGTTAACCTTCTGTTTTCAATCTACATAGTGTCAAGAACCATCTAGTGTTTTATATAGGCCTTAAAACAAGTTTTATGACCACGGCGCCCGCGCAGTCGCCGTTACAGTGGATATACACTTCCGAACATGTTTTTTTATGACCAATAGGATACGAGACTAGTTTGACACGTCCGCTAGCTGTCACAAACTGTAATTTGACTCCATTTTGTATCTATTACATGGTTTTTACGAGTGGAGGAAGGAAACTCCGGTCTGAATACAATAATAGGTATATTTGTTAATCGTAATCAAATAATAATAATATCTTAGGACGACCAACACATTGCCATTTGATCCCAAACTAGGCAGAGCCTGTATTATGATAACCAGACAACTGATAAATATACTTATATATTTCTAAATACATACATACTATATATAAAATTATACCCAGACACAGAACAAATCATCGTGCTCAACACACAAAGATTTGTCCTGGGTGGGAATCGAACCCACGACCTCCGTCCTAGCAGTCAGGATCACTAACCACTAGAAATAAGATTCCAATGAATGGCACATGTGACAGAGGATGAGTGAAAGACAATTAACAAAAGGTATTTATAAGGCAGAGGTAAGTGGCAACACAGGGAAGACCTAGGAAGACCTACACTGACCTTATTGGTGAGGTTCTTTAGAAAAAGTTGATTTCACCATACAAACAATGGTCCCCCGTTTTATCCCCAAAAGGGGTGAATTTTGGAAAATCCCTTAATATCGGCCGCCTACGTCATACAAAGAACACGCCCTCCAAGTTTCAGGTCTGTAGAATTAGCGGTTTAGGCTGTGCGTAGATCCGTCAGTCAATCATTTAAGACAAAGCATTTTATATCTACTCTTCTACTCTATATATATAAAAGAAAGTCGTGTTAGTTACACTATTTATAACTCAAGAACGGCAGAACCGATTTGGCTGAAAATTGGTGGGGCTTAGAACCAGGAGACGGACATAGGATACTTTTTCTATTTTTTTTTATCCCTTTTCCGTTTTGGCACCTATGGCAGTAGAAATAAGCAATTTTACTCAGACTAGAAAGGTCAACATACTGGGTTTATAAAAAAAAAGTACTAGGGTGTCAGAAAATCAAGGGTACCTATTCAAACAAAAATCACTTCACTTATTATTATCTACAAGCAGACTACAACCTGAATTGATTAGTAAATTCTAAATTAACGCGAGCGAAGCCGCGGGCGATAGCTAGTGTATAAATAATTCTGAAATCGATCATCCACCTTGAGCAAGCGTCATCATCAATGCTCGTGCCTTCTCTGTATGAGAAGAGGCCTTTGCCCTGCACTGAGATAACAATAGACTGGTATTATTAAAATAAGTGGCGGTTATGAAAAGGATCGTATTACGTAGTACTAAGATACAATATTATGGTTTCACTCTTAAAGGATTCTCATAAAACAAAACATTCAATCAAAATATTATAATATTACTAATACTAATATTTTGTGTTTTATATTATCTGTTTTAGTATTCTAATACGGGATGTAAGGAGATATCACATAGCAGTTATTTACGAATACTTCTCATCAAACTAAAATATCATATTATACAGGGTAATTGAAAATATACTCGAAACCTTAAAAGGGGTCATTGTACTCATCATTATGAACAACTTTTACTGTGGGACCAACACTGAAATCATGAAAAAATAATCAGCTGTTCCCTACAAAAATGTTACATATCAAGATCGTAATGTATGAATCAGCTGTTTCTTTTTTCATGATTTCAGGGTTTGTCCCATCGGGGTTGCGGGACGTCTTAACAGGATACCGTGGCCCCGGAACGAAAAGGGCAACAGAAGGAACAAGGTGGTTTTTTAGTAAGTAAAAGTCTGACAGTCCCTTCCGCCCCACCCAGGGCGGAAGGAGTCATTTGATGATTTTTACCACCTAAAAAAAAAAAAAAAGGGTTTGTCCCATAGTAACAGTTGTTCAGTAACATGATTTATAATTTTTTTTTTTTACTGCCTTGTTGGTCATCTCGTCACAAAGCGGAACTGCTGAGCATGAGGTCTTGGGTTCGATTCCAAGGTTGGGCAAAGTGTTATTGGGTTTTCCATCAGAAATTTCTCAGTAGCAGCCTCGGAGTCTGGATTTGTGCCCGGTTGATGGCAACAGACTCGCCGCCTATTACATGGGACTATACATAACTGGTGAAATGATGGTGTACTCTGCCTAAACCTTCGGGGATTACAGGCGTGATGTTATGTTATGTAATATTTCATAAAAATTAAGGTCTAAGATAAAATTATTACAGGTAAACGACCATTTTTATTAATAGTAATCTAATTAGTATTAATTATCATAAAACGACATTCCAATACAAGAAATAAACTGTATTTTTTTTCCGTTCATTTTATATTTCCACTAAATAAGCCTTACAGATCAAGAATAAATTATAAGGCAACCGCTCCAATTATACTACACGCGTCAAACTAGAAACAAGATAAATACCAAAGCAATTATATGTAGAATAATAATTAGTACATTCCTTGATAATGTAGTAGGGAATAAAGTGAAGGGCTGGCATTTGTGACTGGTACCTCAGTGAGTGGTCAACTGTGAATAATATGACCTATTCTTCAGATAAAGAGAATGTAAGGAACATTCTCTTTATCTGAAGAATACGTCATATCATTATCATAAGATCCGTATTTTATAGGTAAACAGCTTTTGCCCGCGACTTAAAACTTATAACTTATAAGTCTTATGACCCTCTATATACGTCGGGGGTTAAAAACAATTGCCTATCATGGTCATGTGTAGCCAGAAGCCCGAATGTCTGACAGCCAGTCTTACTAAGGGGTATCGTATTACCCAGTTACTGGGTTGTGGAGGTCAGATAAGCAGTAGCTCCATGTAAAGTACTACTGGTATTCAGCTGTATCCGGTTAGACTGGAAGCCGACCCCAACATAGTTGGGAAAAGGCTAGGCAGATTGGTTTGTCTGTGTTACAGTTTCTGCCCCTCATTATAATTACATAATCCGACCATCAACAATGCTATTTGTTTATATACAAGTCAGAAAGAGACAAAACATCTTCCCTTTCATTTGATTGACGGGCCATTGTCGCAATTTTTCGAGATCACAAAGACTCAACAATTCATAACATCTATTGTCTTCAAAATAAGGATGATATTTGAGTGGCAGATAAAGAGCTGGCAAGACAATGTAACTAGGACAAGCGAAAGTGATCCGATGACATGAAAATTGTGGCAGATTTTCGAAATCAGTTAGTTTTTTTATTATTTTGGATGTATGAATGCAAGGTCAGTTATAATGGATGGTATTATACCTTGTTAAGACGCCATTGTCAGTCAAAATGATGTCGTTTCTGAAGGATGAGTCGGAATTATAGAAATCGTGGGAAGTGACAAACGAATAAGATTTAGGAAGTTTCATTTTTAATGATGTACGTGCAAGTTTTAATTGCCATGCTGCTAGATTACAGCCGTCATTAAATGATAAGCAACTATAGACAATTTAGAAGATAGAGTTTATGAGTATGACCAGTAAATCCTTCGCGGTTTCACCCGAAGTTACGTCTTCATATTACTGCTCTGCTCTTGTATGTCATAGCACGATGTTATTCAGCCTATTACCTTCCTTAATAAACGAGCTTTATAACGCAAAAACATTTTTTTTAACTGGACCAGTAGTTTTTGAGATAAGCGTGTTAAAAAAACAAGCTCATTAACTTTATAATATGTATTTTATAGAATGGATGGACCATGAATAGTTTTGACATCGTATATTTTCGTTGCAATGAGTACAATAAACCCTTTTCAGGTTACTGGTAACAATCACCCTATAGGTATATTCTGCAAAAGTATGTTCAGCACTGGACGTTCTACGGCTGATATGACACTGCAGGATCTACTACATTATTTTCTTTGAATTAAAACTATAAAATAATTTCAAACATGTATAAAGTTTCGTCAAACGCAAGTATTACCATAAATGTCAAATTAAAATAGGTTTGTGGAACATTGTTTTCCAAAAAGACCACCAACCATTATTTCATACTTTTCGCCACCCATAATCTAATCCCACAAGCACCATATATTGAGCCTACGAGTCCACTACCAAACACAACTCCACCAAATTCAGCACAGTCGGGTAAACAACCTGTATGTATGAGTCACAGCCACAGATTATAGAACAGTACAGAAGGTCGACTCTATACAATGAGCACACACAGACATGCTTGACGTACAGCTAACGCAAGCGCACTAGCGACTATCCTAGCTCGAGCAACATAAAAGTGCTCAACATAACACACTTTATGTTAAATTATGTTTGTTATGTTTAAGTCCCATGTTATAGAGGGCGAGCCTATTGCCATCAACCGGGCACAAATCCAGACTCCGAAGCACTCACTGAGAAATTCCTGATGGATAAACACAATAACACCTTGCCCGACCTGGGAATCCAACCCAAGACCTCATGCTTAGCAATCGCGCTTTGCGACCACTAGACGAGGCAATAGAAAGAAAAAATCTAAAGTTCTCGATTCATGTCGATATTCGAATTGGGAATACGACTTTTTAAATTGGGAAAGGCGCGGGCTGCGATCGATCGTAGCGTGATACATATGAGGCGAAATGTTCACTGGACAATTCTTAAGACGTATGACGTCACATTAGTTAACGGTGAATAGCCGTCAAAGTCAAATCAATTAGACCATCAAAAGGCACTTTTTAACCTCATATACAACAAAAAAAGAATTGAATCTAGTTGCCCCTTCCTAAATGTAGTTTCGTATGGAGTAAAATAGGCAAGAAACTCCATACACTTACTCAACAGTAAACTGAATAAGTTCTACGAGGTTAAATTATTATGTGATACGGGTATTGCCAATTTCAAAATCGATCGGCTTCGGCCCTCTGTATTATTCTATTCTGTGTACTATGTTTCACAGACACATTAATTTGAAAACCAGGTCAGTTAAACCAATCATTCGATACATAACTGTTGTTCGGCAATTTTACACCTGCCTTTTGGAATTTGTAGTTAATTTTAGTTTTCGGTACATTTTGCTTTGTACTATTGTTTATTCACAGCGGGCTATCCATTACCTGGGCTGTATAGCCTGTTAGACAGCTTAGAATAGTTTCCAAGAGTAACAATATTTGTTTTATGCCCGTCAGCCCCACCTAATAGATGGGCTAGTATTTTGATCACAGCATTCATAATATTATATTTAAGTAATTTGTGTCAATCTTACTACTTCTTACGAATATTATTAATGCGAAATTGGATGGATGTTTGTTATACAATCACATCAGTAAGGCTGAACGGATCTAGATTGGTCTGGATCCGTTCAGCCGTACTGGTGTGATTTTGCATAGAGATAGACTATAGCTTGGAATTGCACACAGGGTACTTTTATCCCATAAAAATAAACGGTTTACGGGGGATAATTTATCAAATTAGATGCGAACGAAATCGCGAGCAGAAGTTAGTATTAAATACGAATTAACGGGCGTAGCCAAGATATACAGACAGACAGTATTACATGATTATGTATGATAGAAAATTAAAGATATTTTAGCCGTCAAAACACGAATTTGTATTCGTTTGAGCGCGAGCGCAATTTCGACATGTGAGAGTAAGCTAGACAAAAGACTATCTATATTTAAAAGTCTTAGAAAACTTGAAGTGTTTAGCTTCAGTGTGATCGGATTAAATAACATAGCCTACAACTCTTTTTTTTATCACAAAAATTAACAACATTGAGATAAATTAAAGTTAAAATTACTATTTTTTCGTACTATTATAAGAAGGACGTGATTTCTGCACGGTCTAGAGAATTAATTTAGCTTTTTTATTCTCGTTTATCTAAAGAAGGTTAGTTCTTTTAGAAAATACCAAACGGTTGCTTCAGACTGGTTTTATAAGATTAGAAAACAGACTATATATTTGCGATTCGTTAATCAGCAATAACATCTTAAGTCAAGGATGGCGAATCAATAACACGCGTGCCAGTGGTGGCACATGACAAAATTATTAGGGCACGATTAGAAGTCATAATTTTTTTCTTTTATTTAAATCTTTATAGATTTAAATAAAAGAAAAAATTCAAACCACACACAGCTCAAACCACTGAACGGATTGCGCTTGAATTATCACGTTGATAGTTATTATGATGTAGGTAAGCATGCACTAAGAAAGGATTTTCTTTTCCCCGGGGTGACGGAATGAACGAGGTTCCAAAGTTTATACGGAGAATTGTATCGAGTGAGCTAGGTTACCCTGAATTTAACGCAAGCGAAGCTGCGGGCAATAACTAGTAAAACATAAATTAGTAACCCCCCACAAGGTAGACCGTCGATCTGGGGGCTTAGACAAAGTAACATCGCTTCGTCGATTGACCACGTGACATAACGCGGCTTATGTCAATCCCATACATTTTAGTCTTTTCTAACTTCGTTATCTTTTTGCAATTGTTACTTTGACTAAGCCCCCTGGTATAGATCGGAGAATACTTTTGGATGCAAGCAGCTCAGGATCGGTCATTGTGTCTATCTTTAGGGGAGGCCTATGTGTCCACCAGTGGACGTTGTTAGGCTGATATGATATGAAAAAATTCAAAAACACGACTGCAACAAAAATTGCACATATTTGTACTTTGTTTACTCGTCAGTTTTTTTTACGACGTTTTTTATTTACAGTGTTACATATTTTTTAAATCTACTTGTCAAATTCTAGACGATAAACATAGACACGACCAGATTCATTAAAACTAATAATTGAGGCTGGTATTAATTTACGTTTTAAAGTGACCACAGAGGATTCTTTTTATTTTAAACTAGCCTATGTTACTCGGAACGATGCAAGGATTGTAACGATACCCCATACATCTAAATCGGTTCAGGCGTTTAAAAGTTATGGTGGAATAAAGAATCTCACATACATACATACATACATTAACCCTGAACACATAACACTCCTTTTTTTGGGGCAGTCGTGTAAAAATAGTAAACATCAAGATTATTGTATAGATTTCGAGTTGCAAATACAGATATTAAAGTAATAAGCATCTTCTTAGTTTTATTTTTCTCTTTTAAATCACTAAGTCGAGATTCTTTCATGGCACGTCAAAGCCATATTTTTGTTTTCGCAACGTGTAAATTTTATCAAAAAATCTCCATCCCCGTCTTAAGTTATGGTTCAAAACCAAATAGCACAATTCCCAAACCAAAATTATTAAAATAAAAGCAATTATCTCAACACATCATCAATCCGGAACTTCTAATAAGAATGCCAACACACAAAACTCTGATAACAAACAAAAGAGTCAGTCAACTATACCACTAACTTCATGGATATCGCCAAAAAATCAGCCAAAACAAAATCGGAATACCGCAACCAGCCAACCAAAAATCGATTCATGCGCAACCGATTCCTTAATCGATTAATCTAGGTTTTAGACAAACGGTACTAAAAACAGATCATCCATGATGACTGCTCACCTAATAAAGTAACGGTTAACATGAACATACTAGAATTCCGAAATAAACAGCTACAGAAGCTCCACGCAATGAGCGAATAGAGGCGCACGCGCACTAAGGTACACTATTAGGTATTTGAAACTACCAATCAATTGACATACTTTTTATGAGCTCTTAAAACGCGATTCCCCCATAGATTTTGTATGGCAAAAGACAACTGTGACGTCATTTAATTGACACCTCAATTGATTAACTATTTACGATAATTCTAAATGTATTACTATAAAATAATAATTATTAGCCTAAACACAACACTTAATAATAACAATAAAATTACTATATAACCTATAAATTGAAAAAACCTTAAAGTTACAAGCAGAGGGTTTAAATTCGTTTGCTTTTAGGATGGGTCAGCCAGATATTGTTGTCTACAGACTGTACACATTACCAAGAAGAAAGGAGGAACCGCAAAGGGCATCAAAACTATTTATTGAAATGAAAGCAACTGAAAATCTAATTTTACTAGGTATTACACGGGGTTTCAGAGGTAAAATAAAGCGCTTTTTTAAGAAGTTGTGTCTTGGAGATGTTGGTCAATGGTGCCAACTACCAAATAGCCAATCGCCAATACGCTTGCACTTGCTGTACGACGGACGCATGAGGATGTGTGCGTGCGTTCTTGCTCGTTTTATAAAGTCAGCCTTCTGCTACTATCATTGTGCGTGTCTGGTTCAAAGAAACCAGTACATCGCGTGAGAAATAAGGATTAAACTTTCGATTTTAGCCGACGGTATTGTTCTGTCTGTTAGTCGGATTATCACGCACAATTTGGAATAATATACTGTTAAAGTGTGGTTGAATTCAGAGAGCTGAGTTTTCGTTGAGATGAAAATGGCGTGGCCAAAAAACGTTAAGATGGTGGCGTGTGTTGGCGAAGGGAGTGTTGACAAAGTAAAAGAGGAAATCCCTATTATATAAAAAAAAGAAAAAGTATTTATCCCGCTAAAGTGACGCTCATAAACAGGTATTCAATCTAGAAGTTGACAATTCATTATTATTATATATAACATAACATCACGCATGTAATCCCTGAAGGGTTAGGCAGAGGTGTACCCATTAGTACACCCACATTTTGCCAGTTATGTTTTTAGTCCCATGTAATAGGGGGCGAGCCTATTGCCATTAAACGGGCACAAATCCAGACTCCGAGACTGCTACTGAGAAGTTCCTGATGAAAAAATCCAATAACACTTTGCCCGACCTGGGAATCGAACCCAAGACCTCATGCACAGCAGTCGCGCTTGCGACCACTAGACCAACGACTACATATTATGTAGTTGTGTTATGTGTGTAGTATGGATGACTGCTCTGTTAATCTCGTGGTCGCAAGCGCGATTGCTGAGTAGGGTCCTGGTTCCCAGTTCGAGCAAAAACCCATAATACATAGATTTTTTATTAGGAAATTATCAGGAGCAGCCCGGAGTTTGAAAGTCTGTGGCATGTGATACCACTGTGCCTAGGAAAGAACGTAAAGCCGTTGGTCCTGCGCTAGATCGCCCCGGTCGTGTCGGATTGCCGTCCAATCAGACTATAAAAGGGAAGAAGAAATGCTAAAGGTGAAATAATAATACTGAAAGTATTTCTTATTAATTAGTAATCAAATATTACGTTTGAGAAACCACAAGTGGATAATATATCCTATCCTAGATATTTAGGTCAGGTGCGAAGTACTCGTAACCGGCGTGCATGTATGACGAGATGTATGAACGTAGATGAGGCGAAAGGAGTATGTAAGGATCGTAGCAGGTGATCGTTTTGTAGTTTTTGCCTACCCCCCTGGGAAAAAGGCGTGAGTTTATGTATGTGCATGAGGTGTGGTTTATGACTGCCTCGTTGGTCTAGTGGTCGCAAGCGCGACTGCTGTGCATGAGGTCTTGGGTTCGATTCCCAGGTCGGGCAAAGCGTTATTGGGTTTTTTCATCAGGAATTTCTCAGTAGCAGCTTCGGAGTCTGGATTTGTGCCCGGTTGATGGCAATAGGCTCGCCCCCTATTACATGGGACTAAAAACATAACTGGCGAAATGTGGGTGTACTAATGGGTACACCTCTGCCTAACCCTTCGGGGATTACAGGCGTGATGTTATGTTATGTATGTGTTATGTTATGTTTATGTATGTACCTATGTCCTAGATGTTTATAGTAGAATTTGCAACAAAATCAACATAAGGCAACAGTAGCTTGCAACAGAATAATCATCACCTGATTCTGTTGACATTGCACATAAGTGATTTGCAAAAGTTGGCCATTTTCATATATTTTTGGCTTCACCTAAATCTCCTTTTAAAAATAACGGTAAATCTCACTTGCTCAAGAAGATTTATCCATGACATCATCAATGTATACATATGTTGTGGCTTTACAAGACATCCTTTTCGCATTCACATATTTTATTTACACGACAATCTCTTGGATTAGTCATAATATTATGAAACCTGTTCACGATCGTGTTTACCTTCATTGGTTCGTTACGAGGAGTTAGCAAAAATACCTACTCTCGATGAAAAACTAAAATTAAAACTAATAGGTGCTATGATTATTGATTGGTCATTTGCCTATTTATAACTTGTGCCTTTCTTAAAAAGATATATAAAAAAATATTTCACTTATAAAAAGCTATAATACTATTGCCGAGGGTCATAGGCAACCAATGCGATTGTGGAGCTGTTGATCAGACTATAATAGTAAAAAAGAATGATAAACCTTTATATCCTATATGCTGGAGTGTTCTCATCCAATTGTCATCTGCAACCTTAATGACCTGAATAACGCTTCTGACGCAGCAAAAAACGTAACCAACACAATTTTTAAAGAAGAAGATAGGCTATGTTTTATGGTATACTAGACTTTCACGCAGACGGAGTTGAGGGCAGAAGCTAGTATGTTATTAGTATCCAATTTAGAATAGTACAACATGGATCTTTTCTCCATCTTAATCACAAGTTACTTCAAGTTTTTTTCTGCGGTTTGTAAACGTAAGCAAAGTTAAACTTGAGTCTGAATCATTCGTGACTCCTAACTTAATGCCTACAGTTCCACACGGATGTTCATGACCTCATACAGTCACAATCGTGATCATACAAGTGAGTCTGTGGAGCAAAACATAAACCCACATAATAGTTATTTCAACTCAAGTTGTATGGCAATTGATCAATAGTCAATGAGCTCATGCTGCTAAGTTGGCAGCATTCCGAAATCTTTTGAAACGATCAGTAACTTTTTAATTTACTTTTAACTGAATATATTAGTAAGTACGATTTCTGATATTCACGATGTTGATATAGGTCGCCGCTATAATTTAATTATTGATAGCGAAGAGATTAGTCAAGAATCAGATACGAAAGACGCTCGATTTCGGCACAACACAAAATATGAGGAGGTTTCTCACTTGGAATCCCTAATCATCATAAGCTTGGGTCTTACCACTGCGGTATAGGTGGAGCAAAATATTTTTAAACATATTGAAAATATTATTATAATAAAGAATAATAAGAAATGTAATCCCTTCACTGGATATAACGTTCTTGATATATGTATAAAGCACTTACTACCAACAAAGAACCACAAGACCAAAAAAGAACATTAAGCGAAAAGCCGCAAAAAAGTAGACAGAATTATAGACCAAAAACAAATAAAAAAATTAAGGACACCAAAAAAATACCGCAGAAATTAATTAGAAGCTAAGTAAACAATTTTTACAATTTCCACCAGATCCATTAAAATTAATGAAGTTAAAAGAGTTTACGTCATTCACAGGCCTTGAGTTAAAAGCCTTGCACACATATTACATTAAAGGTATTATAATATAACTCGGCCAATCAGCACTACTTCAGTTTTGCAATACTATTCGTAATTATCATTTCATATCAAATGACTGTAATTAGTACCTACTGTGTTCTTCACTGATGGAGTATTGGGAAATGAAAGTGTGATCGATGATGTTGATTATTGGAGTTAATTTCAACATATTCTCCAAAAAAATTGCAACAGTTCTTCAAACAATGGCAGGTCTCCTCGATAGAGACTAGCCAAGTACGCAGGAATTATTATAGTGCACAAACTTCCTCTTAAAAGAGGGATAAATATGGCGGTTTGACAACTTTTGTATAGAAAATATGTAATAACTGATAACAGATTTCTGACTTTTGAAAAATCGGCCCTTAATCAATATTATTTTTATTTCTGGTTCTATTGACACACAGTCTGTCTATTTCTTCTTAAATCTAGCTCATAGAACAACAAGCCACTATAATTAAAAATATTAAAAAAACACGACTGCAAAAATTGCACATATTTGTACTTTGTTTACTCGTCAGTTTTTTTATGATGTTTTTTATTTACAGTGTTATATATTTTTTAAATCTACCTGTCAAACTCCAGACGACAAACATAGACACGACCAGATTCAGTTAAAAAAATAATTGAGGCTGGTATTGATTTACGTTTTAAAGTGACTGCACAGGACTTCTTTCTTATTTTTAACTAGCCTTTGTTACTCGGAACGATGCAAGGATTGTAACGATACCCCATACATCTAAATCGGTTCAGGCGTTTGAAAGTTATGGTGGAATAAAGAATCTTACATATATTAACTCTAAACACATACTTGACTAATAATAATAACTAACACTCCTTTTTTTTGGGGCAGTCGTGTAAATATACAAATAAGGTTGAATACGGCTCGTCTAGTCTGACCTCTACAGTACCTACAAAATATGTAACAAATACTGTAAAGAATTAGAACATTTTATAAATGTCACGTATTGTTCAATGTAATCAGGACCACGTGTTTCCCGCCTGTCGCTTCCGATTGCTCCACACACGAATTACAAAAGGAAATAATGTAACTTTACTTCTGAATGTGATTACTGTGACTAATATTGTGTTGAAAAATGTCATTGAAATGCATATCTTTACTTCTATACCAATATTTTAAAGTGGTAAAGTTTGCTAGTAACAGACTCTGGAAGTACTAACCAAAAAACTTCGTTTTAACTAAAACTTTGTTTTATGGCATTGTTTCATAGGCGAAATCGAAGGCAGAAGCTAGTTTACTTATAAAAATAGCAAAAGGCCAATTGCATTAAGCATATTATAAATGTAATGTATATAATGTATAGTAAGTACAAACACACACACACAGCTCTCATAAAAATCCCAAAAACCTCAAAATAAAAAAAACTTATTAATTTCGGAAGTCGCCACCGACTTTCTAAATTAATGTATCTATAGATTGGTTGACAACATACCAACAGAATCTTCTCTTCTCTTATTCGTCCGTGATCTCATTACAGTCAAGATTCGCTAAGTCTTGACTGTTAAGTCAAAGATAGGCTAGGTGATTGGTACAGAATGATTAATATCATCGTTCAATGCTGGCTACAAATGATTCTGTAATGCTTTGTCGAAAAAAAAGAAAATAATCAATCAATCATATAAGCAGCAAGATTAGCTGGTCAAGGTCTCATGAAATGAGGTTACACTTTCAGCCGCTATTATATGGAATTCCATATGATGATAGCCGTAATGCCAGCTCTATTGTTTTTTTTGGCAGTTAGGTTTGATGACAGCTGGACTGTCTGTCTATCATTCAATACGTCTTTAATCAGTTTTAGATCAGTTGGTTTCTCCTTTTCATTTCATTCTACATATTATGCTTAGCTGTTAAGACTGCATTTTAAGAAACAACTTTGGAGAGCATAGGTATTACTGATGAAAGAGACATCGTAAGGCTTTTAGTATGGATTTAGTTCATGATTCTTATTTAGAATTCAATTTATAGAAGGTTATATAAACAAAAAAAAAAATATTTTATTTATTTATTTAAACTTTATGCACATGTAAAAAATACACTGTGCAAGGGCGGACTTAATGCCTTGGGCATTTTCTACCAGTCTACTTAGGGTGATGCAGAGACAAAACGTAGTAGGTGCATAGGTGCAATTATCTGTTTTATACAAAAGTGCAAAATAATGAATAGACTTACAAGAACGAATTTTTGTTTTATTAACCGACGCAAAATGCTAGCTTTTGGATGCTTATAATCATTGCTGAATCTATGGTAAAAGTCTTCGCTAGAATAAGAATCAGTAAGAAAACTTACTGAATTTCTTGTAGGTGAAATCAATTTGTGATATCTTGGTTACAAAAGTTCAATTTGCTATACATACGGATTCGGAAATGATCTCCGTGGCTTGTTTTGCCTGGACATCAAGTATGCATGGCCTACTTTCAGGATTCGGTCTCAAGCAAATGGTCAAATAAATAACAGTCATGATCATTCCGAAGTAACCTATCACGAACAAATAGAAAGTAAGCTCTCAACACAATCTAATGTCATTGAGGACATTAGATGTTAGATTTAGATACCTATCTAAGAATGTGAGCGATTGTAAAACAGTCACTTATGTTTTTGAGAAACAATTGCACCTATAAAAATAAAGATGGCAGACTTGAGACAACGTGTACAAGAATAACTTATAACGGTATTAAAGTCAAAATATTTATTTCAATTAAACCAATATCAGGCACTTTGAATTGTCAATGAGTTAGTCAGAAAGTTGAAGCTAGATGCTCGTTCTAAAACGTAGGTAGATCTCTATGGAGAAGAACGAGCAAGAAACTACACGGACACTCTTTTCAAAATATGTAACAGACATTCAAACTGAACTGAAAAATGTAGAGAGAGTATACGAAGCAACTTAGAATGAATAAGAAAATAAAGCCGGTCGAGACGATATTCCTAAAAGCAAATCTTAATTTAAAGCAATGATTCAACCAACACGAAACACGTAACAATAAAATGAAACATAGCAATACAAAATAGAACCACAAGGTAAAACATGTATTTTACTTAGTGACAAAACCACAGAATTGGTTACAGCACCACTGAACAGCATAAAAAGCAAAAGTTATCGATTTGGAATGAAACAATGTACGAGCTAGCAATACCTATGTTATTGAGTAAACCTGAGAAGTTATTGTTGTAAGCACTATTATCTTTAGATACATATCTATACTTACTAATGTGTTATTACTGTATGTATAGTATTTGTTTGGAGCAGCTATGGAGCACCCAAAGACTATTTTTTATTTTTTGTTCTTTTTTGTGCCTTTTGTTATTATTTTTGTGTGCACATTATCAGTATCAAACATTCTTTTCTTTCTTGGTTTCTGTATTAATATTATACAGGTTATAATTTTGTTCGTTTGTTTGAACGCGTTAATCTCAGAAAATATTGGTCCGACTGTAAAAATCTTTTTGTGTTTTGCTACTACCTACGGGAGCGGAGCAGTAACCAAAGATGTAACTTAACGCGAGTGAAACTGCGGTATAACAAATAAATGTTTACGAACGATAGGAAGCATAGAACATATTATGGATGTTTGAATTTTCCGCTGTGGGAAATGAAGCACTTCCTAGGTTACACATAATGAAAAGTTCAACAGTAAAAACATCACATATTTTCATTATTTTCACAAGGATTAGAAGTGAACAAGGGGTGAGCTGGCAATTCCTGCGCTACCCTAACCAGCAGTTTCCCGCGACTTTTAATAATTCGTTGCACCTCGACGTGGTCGCCACTCGAGAGCCTTACGACCCCAACGGTCGTCTGCTCTACGAGGTATATGCCCTACACATTGATACTTGAGTTTCGCCATTTTGAGAGCTATGTCGGTTACCTTAGTTCTTCTGCTCCTCATTTCTGAGTCGATCTCGCTGAGAGAACCCGAGCATAACCCTCTCGATTGCTCTTCGAGCGACTTTGAGCTTTTTTATGGGGCCCAATCAACGGATTTTTATAGAGGCCAATGCGACATGAGATCCGCTCCACCGCTCCACCGCCAACCGCGGCGGTGCGCGGTGCCGTGTGTTAATCGCCTAAGACATCAGGTTTCAGTGCCATCACACACTGGTCAAAGATTGACGTCTTGCCTCAAGCTCACCTAAATTGACTAAGAGAGATTTTTACAGTATAGAAATGTTAAACATTGGTATAGCCACATCTAGAGTATCTAGAAACAGTAGCTATATCTCGTAAGTTCGATACGATAAAAGGTGAAACCAGTTTTATAACAAACGGAATTCTGATCAAAGCCGGCGCTATTCGTTCTACATACGAACACGAAAGAAGGCCATGCTAGCTAAAATTATAATTCGCAACGCTTTACCGAACTGTTGCTGTTTTGTTAACTGTCTAGTTGAACGCGATTTAACTTTTACGGTAGTCATGGGGTAATTTAACGGAAGAAATTAATCTAATTTGGTGTTGAGTTTAGTTAAAAGTGTACCTGAACATGTCAAAATTTCTCTTGACGGAAGTAAATGTCATCATCATATCAGCCGTAGGACGTTCATTGCTGAACCTAGACCTCTCTTAAAAGTGGGATTTTGCGCATAATCGCCACGCTGAGCAGACGTGGTGGCGATCGCAGGAAGAACGAGGATATGCTGCCCATCTTCGCCCTGCGCTGTTTTTGGCTATGTTTTCATTTCGAAAAGTTATACCGCGATTCAACAGTTCCTGTATCTTAGTCGGCTCTTACGACACTAGGGACAAAGGGACTTTTCTACTATCCACGGTTAAAAGCTGACGTAATTGTATTAACATTGAATATTTAATACTGTTTAATTTTAAATGTATAATAAGAGAATTTTATACTGTCTAACAGAAGCTTTGAAAAAAAAAATCCTAAGTATTATTATCATATTAAGAATTGACGGTTAAATTATGTTCAAAGAAACATAGTGTTCACGTGTTTACAAACATAGTAACTCAAGTATTACTGTATTGTAATCTCAGGAGAAACAGAGACGTAAAACTAGAACTACAAACGACAAAATCAAACACAAATCAATTCTTAGTACAACTTCAAACCCTACAAATCTGACTAAAAATAATAAAGATAAAATCAAAGCGAAATCTACAATCAAAAGTGATACTCCCGACAACCCATAGACAAACATGAACACATTAGCAACAGACTTCAAAGGAGCACTCACACTGACAGCGTACGTAATCATATTAGAAACACCGACAGGCTACATGAATGCTAATACAGACTATTAATAACCGCATCGAGTTGCACTTACAGATGCCGAGTGCATTCATAATTTGGGATTGTGATAGCTCTATTAAAATCGATATGGGTTTCTTCTTGTTTTATATAATAGGCATTAAGTCCACCTTTGTACTTACAATGTATTTTTTACATGTGCATAAAGTTTAATAAATAAATGATAGTATAATTTTTGTATGTTACTCTATAATTTACACTTTTACACTAATATTATAATATAAAGAGGAAAAATGAGTATTTTTGTTTGTTTGTAATGGATAAACTCAAAAACTACTGGACCGATTTAAAAAAGTCTTTCACCATTAGAAAGCTACATTATCTGTGAGTAACATAGGCTATATTTTATTTTATTTTTAAGTCGCGGGCAAAAGCTAGTATCTTCATAATTTTAACTTTAATCTTAACACAAAACTTATAAAATTGAATAATCTATTCTATTAGATTATAAAGAGGTAAAATTTATGAGTTGATAAATAAGTAAAGATATTTCTTCCTTAAAAAAAAGCTATGCTTACTAAAATAATAAAAAAAAACGGTTCAATAAGGGAGAACCTCCTTCTTTTTTGAAGTCAGTAAAAAAATAAATCTACGTAAATCTTTTCTTTACATAGCAGATCCTATTTAAATAACAACAATAAACAAACACTTCAAAAAAAACGAAAGAAGTAAATTATAAATTCATTATAACAATGCGAGCATCCTCACGTATTCAAAATGGCCGCCTAGTCCATAACTAATGCAAATCAAGTTCCTATACCTATGAACTTTCTCGGCCACTCCTCATTCTCCCCAAGGCTGCGTCCATAGATTCTATGGCACCTAGCAGTGAGTAACCGATGATGTCATTCTATGACTCAGTTGGAGGCTGCCCTCACAACCGGACCTGAATCTGAATGAGGCTTTATTCGGACAAGGAAAAGTGAGACGCGATTTGTTGTGTGTTGTGTTGTTTTCATTGTTTTACCTCATGCTGTACGTAATAGTTGGAGGTTCATGGCCTCTTCCGGACAATTTCCGGTTAACTTATGTGGATTATCTGGTGCGGAAGAATCTTTAGTTTTTTTTTAATTCGAAACTAGCTTTTGCCAGCGACTACGTCTGCGTAAATGACGGTTATGGTGGACGCGGACGAAGTCGCAGGATGAAAAAGTAGCCTACGAGTATGTCCTTTCTTTGAGTTCAAACTTGTCCCGTGCCAAATTTCATCAAAATCGGTTCTGCGGTTTAGTCGTGAAAGCATAATAGACATACAGAGTTACTTTCGCATTTATAATATTAGTATAAACAATAGTAGTGTCGAGTTCCTATCCTATTTTCGAATATGTTTTTATTACTTCTTTTTTTTAAGTTTTGTTTCTGTAAGTACTAACCTATCTTCATAATTTTTGTGCAATCATATCTACGAGTATGTATTAACGCAATGGATTGCGCACGTGTGAAGCCGGGGCAGATCGCTAGATTTTCATAAACCAAGATATAGAACAAGCTCACTTTAAAATAAAAAAAAACTTAGAAACAGCTGCTCCACCCCTAACTTATTTTTTCCATTTCAAACGTACGCCATTTTGTCATAGACAAAACATACATCCTTCCGCTCTATCAGCTGTTCTACCCGCAAAGTTTTGATAAAAAATGCGCCACCGGGGAATTGAACCCTGATTCCTGATGTGGGGTAGCACGTGCTATTCATACATATAAAGAACACTGATATGACGAACAGTGTTCCTGTGTATGTGGGGCGTAAAATGTTTATGCCACATGTTTTTTAATATTGCTGAAAATTAATGTTTTAGGGGCGTGTTTTTTGTAAATTCAACCCACGGTTTGTGGCTATTATTTGTCCCATGCTTTTGCCGCTATAGTAAAAAATAGACACATTTAAATGTAAAAAATGGTAAATACTTGCGTAGTATTAACCCTATGATATATAATAATCCGACTGCAGGATAAAAACCTCATAAACAGAGAAGGCATGAACATTATGAGCTTGCTCAAGGCGGATCGGCGATTTCACACTTATATTTGTTGTTGTACTGACTCCCTTTTCTTTCATATCATTCTTCACACAATTTATCCATCTTTTCATTAGCCTTTCTTTTGCTTTCCATCCATACATTAATATTCATAACTCTCCTGGTCACATGCGTTTTCTATAACGGATGTTTTCTTTTAAAGATAACATTTCGATTTTTCAAATACAAATAAATGTAAACATTTTTGGCAGCACATCCAAATTACTTATTTTTTAATGTTTCTTTATAGAGTTGTAAAAAAATATTTTAACGTTAATATGGGCACAATAAATAACATTTTAGGTACCTACCTACTGCCTAAAAGATAAGTATAAAGTGTTTAACAGCGCCATTTTAAGGGCTCTACGCCGGAAGCAACTTGAAGCTCAAGTGTCAGCAGGAAGTTGCGAGAGGAAGCTTAAGGAAGGAGAGCTTTTATCTTAATTGGCTCCCAAATAATACAGATTGAAGATAATAAGATATATAGGCTCTTACAGCTGCCTGTTATCCTTATATTAATTATGTTGATCTAAGGATTTGGGTGTTCCGTTTACTGTATCGATGACTAGCTTTGCCCGCGACTTTGTTTGTCGACTGTTCCGCCACCCTTCAATAGATACTATTAAACAGAGGGGCAGTGCTATTTTTAAATGTCCGCATTCTAATCTGTCTCAATCAGTCAAACATATCTCTAATTAACACACATTTTTGACTAATATTTGATATTGATACTCACTGAGACCAGATTGCGACTAGATATTAAATGTTTTTAATAACGTGAATTACATAACTGTAATCCCCGAAGGGTTACGCAGAGGTGTATCCAATAGTACACCCACATTTCGCCAGTTATGTTTAAATCCCGTGTAATAAGGGGCGAGCTAATTGCCAACAACTGGGCACAAATACAGACTGTGAGGTTGTTACTGAGTTTCTGATGGAAAAACCCAATAACACTTTGCCTGACCTGTGACTCAAACCCAAGACCTCATGCTCATCAGTCGCACTTTGCAACCACGCGAATTTGCCTTTAGATATATGGGAAAAAAGGAACAGAATATGTATGAAATAATCTGCTAGACAATATAATTAAATTGGAACTTATTGGGTAAGGAAAAAGGCTCTAAATCTAAAACACACAAGATTTTCTCAAAGAAAAACAGCAAAAATATATGATGGAGACTGAATTTCCGTAAGATTACAAAACTCAATGATTCATTAAAAGATTTTCTTGCAAGATGATTACTTACCTATTGTGCAAAACAATACATAATACTGGCTGATTATACTGTCAATTAAAACAAGCAACATGGAAGCCATTAAGTAAGGTTATAATTTAAACGTCACATTGACAGGTAATGAAGAATAGTTTTTACGTGAGAATAGTTAATAAATAGACCGTAACGTAGTAAGAATAAGGTTTAACTTAGACGCTGATAAGATCAATTTTGGAAACGAATTAAAAACTGCCTCGTTGGTCTAGTGGTCGCAAGCGCGACTGCTGTGCATGAGGTCTTGGGTTCGATTCCCAGGTCGGGCAAAGTGTTATTGGGTTTTTCCATCAGGAATTTCTCAGTAGCAGCCCGGAGTCTGGATTTGTGCCCGGTTGTTGGCAATAGGCTCGCCCCCTATTACATGGGACTAAAAACATAACTGGCGAAATGTGGGTGTACTAATGCGTACACCTCTGCCTAACCCTTCGGGGATTACAGGCGTGATGTTATGTGTTTATGTGAATTAAAAATCAAGTCGTAATCTCATTTCAGTGACAATCAATGTCAGAAAATTATAATATTCCCCAGATTGATTTCGGTGACCAAACTCATCGGAGACTAGGAGACTAGTCAAGTACGTACAAGATGTATTATAGTCCGTAAACACAGGTGCACTCTCTCTTCCCTAACTCTCATAGTCCGATGGGATGGTAATTCAACATCAACAACAACAGGAGTTAAAAGACTTAGACTACTTTTTTTATTTAGAATACTCCTTTTAATTTAGACTGTTTTTTGGGTCTAATGGTCGCAAAGCGCGACTACTGAACATGAGGTCATCGATTCTTAGGTCGGGCAAAGTGTTATTGGGTTTTTCCATCAGGAATTTCTTAGTAGCAGCCTCGGAGTTTGAATTTGTACCCGGTTGATGGCAATAGGCTCGACGCCTATTACATGGGACTAAAGCATAACTGGCTAAATGTGAGTGTACTTATGGGTACACCTCTGCCTAACCCTTTGGGGATAACAGGCGTGTTGTTAGGTTAGAAATAAGTAGGATCGCACGCGGCTGATGACGCGTGCGTAAGCTAGCCGATAATAAAACATTAAATTAACCAATCATGCGTTAGTGCGTCGCACGCATAACGACTGTACGGCCGACGCATCTTTCATCAGATGTGCGTTCACCCTCAAACAATAACCCTCTTACTTAAAACCGTAGCTTCAAGTTAAGACACAGCTGCTAAAACGTTAAATTAATGACACACTAACGCTAATCATTACTTAACTTTAAGCAACGTATAAGGGGGTCAAAAGGTTAATGATATTCTTTAAAGGAAACCGTTTATTTTGAAGTATGGCCAAATCTAGATAGGTACAGAGGTTTAAAAGATTGGATTGGATAGGATTGTTAAAGTTTTCTTAGGAATCAATGGATGTCTTCGACTGGAACTGAACTCAATTAATGAACTGTTTATTGTCTACTTTTTAAATTAAATTACATTCGAAAACATCTATCGGTTTCTAAGAAAATTTCAACTATATCTGTCAACCCTGGAGAGCCATCTGTTTTGTTGACCATTTAAAAAGAAAGATACCAACGAAGAAAGGCTAGATTCCTTGTTTAAATAGTGTCAGTATCAAATGTAAAATTCTTTTTTTAAAACATGTCAGTATTAAATGCAACATTCCTTTTTTTAAAACTTGCCAGTGTCAAATGAAAATGTCACTTGCACACATTTGCACATAAGTTCAATGGCACAGCTGACTTTTACAGCTATACAATTGAACCGCCAGCTGGATAATAATACACCACAATTGCACCGCAAGTACTCTCTTAATCCCATTATAGTATTCCCGTCATTATTAGATAAAAACTTGGCAGCTGCGTTACGCACGCGTCAAGGTGCGTTTAGTGACATTTCAACAAAGGACCAACAAAGGACCAACTTGATCTCGTGTGCAGCTGCCCTAAATTCCAAAAGGGTTAGCATTTCACTTGATCGGTAGTTAATGTAAAAAAATATAGACCGTACTTTAATACAAATGACTTTATGAAGGTTATAAGATGTCTTAACTGTAAATGCATTTGGCCATTTTGAGTTTTTAATGATTCCAATATGGCGGAAAGTTATCCTATATGGCTCATTTACACTGGGTCATCTGCCAACTTCAAAAAGTCGTGTCGTTCGATGCCAATCTTGGTATTTTTTTATTTTTTTTTTAGAATGTAAATTAGTTCAAATTCTTTATATTAGACTCTCGCAATTGAATTTATTAGGTGCTTCTTATTATTTAGGTACGGTTGTGTAAGTTATCAAAAGTTAAAATCAAATCATTTATTTAAATAAAACTAGAAGGCACTTTTGAACGTTAGATATATTAAAGTAAAAAAGCATCGAAATGAAAATATCTTGTTACTCCATTCAAAAAGTAGTTTCGTTTGGAGAAAAATAGGTAAGAAACTCCATACTTACTCTTTTAAAATAAATATTTAACAATATTTTGTTAACAGAATCATACAGGATAACACGTAAATGCGATATACCTTGCATAAAAAGTACAAGATATCAACAATAACATAAAGAAACATAGTGTTCACGTGTTTACAAATATTGGAACTGTAAACGACCACAATTAACATTTCAACAAACAATTAAATAGTGTGTGAGCCAGCGCAGTTTCCGTGGAATGTAAACATTTAAAACTTGGACTGCAAACTGAGCTGTCCGGCTACTAGGCGTGTCGACCTAGTATAAAAGAGCCTTAGTTATTACAAGACTAGTCCTCTCTGACACTTCATACGCGTGGTTTATTCAACTGTATTAAGTTACGTCTTTGGTAACTTACTGCTCCGCTCCTATATGTCGTAGCGTAAAGTTATACAGCCTATACTGTTCCTCATGAATCTGGCTATCATGTACAGTCAGCAACAAGTCGATTAACATTTTAGATTTTAAAATCCTAATTATTGAGCACAATATCAAAAGAAATACTTAATTAAGCATTCAGCAGCATTTTAAATTGAAATGCTGAGGAGAGGTGCATTGTGTTATTTTGAATCTGTTTAAAAGATAGGTAAAATAAACAGTGTTAATCGACTTTTGTTGCTGACTGTACGTCTAAATAAACAAAAAATCCCTCAGTTTTTATTATTTAATAGTAACGATTTGTAAAAGATTGCATTAGTGCATTTTCCAATCAATTATTAGGAACTGATAACGAATTTTCCCACCGAATCGTTTTCGATTAAATTATTTGAAGCCCTTATAAGTATAGAAATATTTTGTTCGCAGGAATACCTTGATATTAGTATTCTTTGCAGCTCTTTATATTAGCATACAATTAGTTTGTTTGTCCTTGATGTTGGATGTATGGATGGAGTGTTAAATACAGTTCTACAGGGCTGGGTTTAGGACATATTATCTCAAAATACATATTAAGATCGACGGAATGGGAGAGGGCTTCATCCTCTTATCCCGTCCGCAGTAGAGGCACCAGGAGATAGTTCTGCCACTATCTCCAGTCACCTTGAGTAAGGGTCTGCGGGTGGCAGACTTGGGGTCAGTCTTTCGCCTGAACAGAGAAAAGCCCGAGATTAAGACGCGCGATTTGTACCCCGCGCGTTTTTCCTGAGTCACTGTGGCCGGTGGGTGAACTGGAAGCGGGACCAGGGGCGCCGAGTTTTTTAAAATTCCCGTGGGTGCTCCAGCTTTATAATGACATACCTATTTAATAGACACAAGAAAATACAAGATATTTAGAAAAGATAATTTATTGTATTACACAGCATTTTGTACGTTTACGTAAATCTAGGCTAATCGCGGGACGGGTTAAAAGATGAGAAAGATAATCATTTTAGATATTCATAATCGTGGGTGCTCGGCACGTATTATTTACCTCTCGTGGGTGCTGGAGCACCTGAGCACCCACGGAGTCGGCACTCCTGAGCGGGTCAGTACCTGCCAGGGTACAAAAGTTATGAGCGTCCCCGATGGCCCAGCCAAAGGTAGTTGGAAGAACACCATGGGGTTTTAGTCGATAGGAGTCCGACAAACCCCTCTGCCTTCCTCAAAGCGGAGGCAGTCCATGAGGATTTCTCACGAAAAAAAGGTATATAATTATGAAGACCCAAATGCGGGTCTGTTATGTCAGTATTCCTATCTGATAGCACGCATAGTGTTTGTAATAACGTATGTAGATTATGTCAAGGTGTCTTAGAGCTGTACAATAAATTGATAGGAATTTATAGCCTATGTCGAAGGAGAAGATTTACACTGATTCTTTATAAGTCGTCCACGTTTAATATGAATGTATGTGTGTGTTTGTGTTTATGTTTTGTGTATAATATAATATGTATATGTCTCCTGTGTTTTTACTTAGTTTTTATCCATGACGTAACATAACATCACGCCTGTAATCCTCGAAGGGTTAGGCAGAGGTGTACCCAATAGTACACCCACATTTCGCCAGTTATGTTTTTAGTCCAATGTAATAGGGGGCGAGCCTATTGCCATCAACCGGGCACAAATCCAGACTCCGAGGCTGCTACTGAGAAATTCCTAATGGAAAAACCCAATAACACTTTGCCCGACCTGGAATCGAACCCAAGACCTCATGCACAGCAGTCGCGCTTGCGACTTCTAGACCAACGAACCAAGTCTTCCATGCTTCATTAAATAAATATATGAGACTTTAAATTAGTTTTTTTTAGTCTATCATTACGTCATACTTTATTAGAAGTTGTGGCTAAAAGACGTCTGTCTTGGTACCTATACAATTGTTCTTTAGTGTGTATGTGTAAACTGCTCATAAGCGGCTGCTGTGTGTTTGAATGAGTTCCTGGATGATTTAGATTCCCGACTGGACTCGGTAGGTAGTTTGTGAGGTTGGATGGATGTTTATTAGTCTTCCACACTTAAACGACTATACGGAATTATAAAATATAGATATTGGTCTAACTGAAAAAAGTCAACTTTTTTTATATTCCTGTGAGATAATTTAGGACTTTAGCTTAATTCTCAAGTCTCCGCAAACGAAGTCGCGAGCAGAAGCTGGTACTTAAATATTTGTAAATGGATCTACAACGAACTGCCTCGTTGGTCTAGTGGTCGCAAGCGCGACTGCTGTGCATGAGGTCTTGGGTTCGATTCCCAGGTCGGGCAAAGTGTTATTGGGTTTTTCCATCAGGTATTTCTCAGTAGCAGCCTCGGAGTCTGGATTTGTGCCCGGTTGATGGCAATAGGCTCGCCCCCTATTACATGGGACTATAAACATAATTGGCGAAATGTGGGTGTACCTACTAATGGGTACACCTCTGCCTAACTCTTCGGGGATTACAGGCGTGATGTTATGTTGGATCTACAACGAAAAATGTTAAATCATATTAATTTCACCGCCTTGTTATTATGTTACCTTGTCAAAACTATGTCATTGTGCCTCAAACCGCGGACTTGACAATAATAATCGAATTTCAATATCAAATAGATCAAATTATATCTAATTTACGTCTCTATGTAACCGGACCTCGGCAGAAATCAAGGTTGTTCCATAAGTCTTGACTTACGAGTTGATAAAATAATGTTAGTTTGTTACTAGCTACTGCGCTCGATTTTGTCCGCGTAGAAGACTGAGTATTAATGGTAGGGAAAGTGTAAGGGGTTTACCCATCCATCCATTCATCCATCCATCCATCCACCCATCCATCCATCCATCATTCATCCGTCGCGGGTTTGATCCACGAAACAAGTATTAGGTATTCATTTTTTTACATTAACCTTGATTGGCTTTATTTATTTACATGATGGTTCTATCTCCCCAGTTATGATATGTTTCGCCGTACAGTCAAAATGTATGAAACAGCTGTAATATTATTTTTTATAACCGATGTAAAATTGTACTTCTGTCGTTTCTAGAATATTCTGCCCAACGATTTTTTTTTTAAATAATGGCCCGTCTTTAAAAACCTACGTCAATGATAAAGAAACCATAACAAGAACACGGTATCTTTAATTGTATTGTGAAAGTTTACTTATGCAGTAATGGTTTCTGTCACCATCGCTTATGGCCACCGTAACTACGCGTTTCCTTCTGATGACTGTCACGAGTTTCAACATGGACGCCTCACATTTTTTATTTTATTTTAAGCGCACAGATAGAATAAAACTGAAGAAAACCGGGTAAGTTTACTTTAATATAAGAAATAACTGACTTCTGCCAGCTTTCGCGTCAAGATTGATAGTGTTATCCCACGGGAACCATACAATTTTTCCGGGTCAAAAAGCCTATGTGTTATTCCTGACTATAAACTGATTTACTATATCTGTGCCAAATTTCATAAACCCTTTTTTTTTTTCATCAACTTTTGCATTCATTAGTGGTAAATATTAATATTTTTATTCGTTTGTTATCATTACAAATAGTGCTTCAATAATAAAAAGCCTTAACAACTGTCAGATCGAAATTCAAATGTCAAAACACCCGCCAAATTACTAACGTCAGCTGTCAGTTAGACTTTCGTTTTTTATTACAATTTATTAAGGTGATGGCCAGTAACAATATCGTGGTGTTCCATTAAAAGAATTAAAACCAACATGGCGGATTATATCAATATAGATACGTCAAAACGTATGACATTTATGACGTATGTATCTCTGTTATTTATTAAATATACTGAAGTTGCAACGCTCTAGTTATTTCTATGAAAATATTATTATAATATTCGTAGAGAGGAGCGGGTCATTAAATTAGTTACCTCATCATAATGAAGGCTTGACTCAGGAAATAATGTTTGCACTAACAAATGTTTCCAAATTGAAAGGATGCCATTACACACATTAAAAGTATACAGCAATAAAACACAGATAACTGTAAACCAATAATAAAATGTCAAGATGATAAAATAACTGTACTTTACAGTTAATTTGTCGTATGAAACTTTTTCTAAGAACACTTTACAGAAAACTTAAGTACGTACTTATTTTATTCAAGGTTTTATTTCTTACACAATAATTTTATTTACTTTAAGCTTCATATTGCATCTTTAAAAAATTCTTACTCAATTTATTTTGTCCATTTTGTACAGGCTACATAAAAGCAATTAAGTAATCACGTTTTGTGAATTTAAACTCTTAATATACTTACTATTAAAGAGTGGCAGGCGGCTGAATAGAAGCATTGCTCTTACCTGGAAAAGAAAAGAATATAATTTAGAATGCTGCCACTTTTTATTGTAGTCACAAACTGGACAAATAAGTTAAACATAACATCACTCCTGCAAGCCTCGAAGTGTTAGGCTGAGGTGTACCAATTAGAACACCCACATTTCGCCAGTTATTTTTAAGTCCCATGTAACCGGGGCCAAACCCAGACTCCGAGGTACTCCTGGTACGAGACTCCTGGTACTGAGAAATTCCTGATGGAAAACCACAATAACACTGCCCGACCTGGGTATCCCAAGACCTCATGTTCAGCATTCGCGTTTTGCAACCACTAGACCAACGAGCCGGTAATTAAAACTATGCCAAAATTATTTACAACAAGCATTTATCTTTTTCTTTCTCACGTTTCTTAGAACAAAGAAAATATGCTTAGCAACGCTTCTATCACACAAAACTACCACTTAAATTGTCACATCAAATCTCCAAAACCCGAGATAAGAGATGAAACGTAACCGTCACCATTGCAGTTAACGTTACGTTACGTTACGATAATCTAATAACGTAGTTATCTAGACAGGTTGACACGCAATAACTGCGGTTAGCCGCTAAACCTGACATAACTATAGCATTCCTCGCGATTTTTTTAACTGCATTTTTTCTTACGAGATTTTTGTGTGGTAAAAATGGTGTCAAGTGCGTTTTTCATGCTGGCAACATAAGTTAATGGAGGCAAATTCGTACCTAAGTGTCGGCAAAATTATAAGCACTTGCGTCTTTTTGTTATTCAGCTTCATCTTTGGGTGACACGTGATATGTAATGATGCATTATGTAAAATATGAGGTATTGCAGTTTAAAAACTATAATCAGTGCTTAGAGATCGTTTTACATCAAAGTGATACCAAAAAAGTCCATTACGAATTTGACACGAATGGGCTAATGTGTCAGTTTTGTCACAAAATTTCATTTTTAGTACGTTTTCTTAAAAATATATTTTTTTTTAATTTTGCGATAGGAGTTAACGGGTATAAATAGTCACGTAAGAAAAAAACGTTATTTTATTGAAACAAAATTCTTTAACGCGGTTTGTGATAGGAGTTTTGCCCATAGAAAACAACGATTTTGTATTTGATGCGTTCAGACGTGGAAAGCTGAACGGACGCGTACGCGTCTCATACGAAATCGGCGTTTTCTATGGACAAAAGCTGAATGGAGCTGAATAAGTGTGAGTAGTCCCTTAATTGATAGAAATCATCACGTAACGAAAAGGCGTTATTCCACTTCCCTCTATTTCTCGTTCTCTCTGTCTCTTTCTATTAAAGAAAAATATATCAAGTTTTTCTGAATGTTATTTTCCAGTACTTATGTGAAAACACCGATACTTTATGTGAAGAAATCAGTTTTAAATTGACCAACAACATTGCATACTAATACAAACGTACTGATTACAATTCTGCAAAGTGACAGTGACATCGGAGTGCATTTTTCCGACCATCTGGACAAAGGAATCACAACCTTATTGTCAAGACAAAAGATTTTCTTTTACTTTGTGTTGCTTTAAAAAACCAAATGTTAAATGTAATTTCAACTCTATCGCAGTTGGAAAACAGTAGTTTTTAGAGTGCGGCTAAATTGTGCGTTTACTTTTACGATTGTTCAACACTCGTGTGAATATTGCAGTTGATATGAAATATGAATTTTAAAAAGGAATAAAAATGTAGGTATTTTGCAGTATTTTTTCGCCAGCTATTGGAATTTTTGAAATGCATTGCAGTGATTTTTAAAGTTGGTTTCAAAATAATCTATACAAATAAATAAAATTGAGTGTCTGTTTATCAATTTTAAATTTCAGCTTTTTACAAAATAAATATGAATGTTCAAAAGGTATTTACATAAAAGTCTGTTGTCTGTCCGTTTGTCCTGGCTAATCTAGCTGAAATGGTTAGACCGATTTTCACGGGACTTTTACTGGCAAATTAGCTGATGTTATAAAGAGTAGCACATTTATTTTAGAAACGAAACAGGGTACCACGCGAAAGAGCTAGCCTTTTAAAAAGATTATGCTGATCAGTACATTGCAACATACAGAAAATCAATTAATCAGTCTAGATGCAAATCTTTTTGCTATCTCCAATATGCCGAATCTAAATTATAATATTTACTGAACCTGTCATCGTAAATCGTTCGTCTTCGCTTCGTCTACATAAATAACAAACCACTCATGCAAACGCAAACATTTGCTGATTTATTGCTAATCTAATATTTGCGTAGATAACAACATAGCTATGTAAGAATTATTCTAGGTTCCTATGTGCCAATAATAATTGGCACGAGCAAACAATACCTACCTACTGGAAACTTGAAGAAACATTATAATCATAGGTAAAACACCTAAATAAAAAAATACTAGCTTCGCTTAGTCCGCGTTAATTATAAGTATTATCTTACAATACATCTATCTTACATAGTATTATCTTATAAAAATAATTTATGTCTGTGTCAAATTTCATCCAGATATGTTCAGCCGTTCTGTCGTGATTGAGTACGACTTGATGACCACGTTTGCTCAAGGCGGATTAGCGATTTCAAACTCAGATATATATATTATAAGACTAGGTTTTTTCATATATTTTCCTTCACTGATGTCAGTAATGGCCAAGATAACCTCATAAAGTATATGTGAATTGTAAACACACAGTCACATTGGTACTTGCATTGGTATCGAAACCACAACTTTATGCATAAGAAGTGGGTGCCTTAACCACTGGCCATCACGGCAGTTAATTCATTAAAATAAGGCACCTACATCAAATTAAATTCCATATCAGACTTAGACAAAAAATGTTACAGACACAACAAAAACAAAATGCAAAATAAACAATTACATCAATGGGCCGATGACAAACTAAGTGCAGGCACACAATAACCATTGCGACAGATAATAGCTACGATTGCAAAGCATGAGGAAATAGACGAGAAATAAGCGCCCATTCACGTTTCCCACACGACACCCGGTGCGACTGAAAACATAACAATAGAAGTTGACAAATACAATTAAAAATTAGATACTTTTTAAACCGATATTTAAATTAATTACCGTGGTGGCCCAGTGGTTAAGACACCTCTCATAATTGTTGTGGATACGCAACCAGGCACGCACAAGTACTATTTCATATGTAGGTACTTGCTAAATTTATCTTAGACATCACTGACAGCGATGAAGGAAAATATCGTGAGGAAACCTGGACTTACAATTAATGATGTCTGAAATCGCCAATCAGCTTTGAGCATGCGCGAAAATCAATAAATGCTGGTGCCTTCTCTGCATGAGTAGAGACCTTTGCCCTGCAGAGGGGCAATAATAGGCTGATATTATTATTATAATAGACAAAGACAGAAAAGGGTATGCTTAGATGGTTCGGTCATGTTGAGAAGATGAGTGAAAGATGATTAACAAATGGTATTTATATGGCAGAGGTGAGTGGCAACGCCGGAAGGGGTCGCCCTAGGAAGACCTACACTGACCTGATTGGTGAGGTCCTTCAAAAAGGTCAGGTGCGGAGTACTCGTGCTTGTATAACGAGATGTATGAACGTAGATGAGGCGAAACGAGTATGTAAGGATCATAGCAGGTGGCGTTCTGTAGTTTCTGCCTTGCCATGGGTAAAAGGCGTGAGTTTATATATGTATGTATTATTATAAAAGAACTATAGTTAAATAAATTATAGACAAAAAATTTAATAAAATTAAACCTTACGCAATCAAACCTAAAAAACAATAGTTGACTCACCTCTTTTTAGGAAATAACCAATTTTTTATTCGGAAGTACAAATAATTGAAACGATTTCGACATAAATAATGATCATGCGCAAGGGTTTTTCCACATTGTCATTCATAGTGGTACTAGTAACAATGTCATAATGCAGACAAAGGCTGACAAAGACCACGAGTCAGCAACCATTTATGGGTTGCAGGAGACAGGATAAAATGAAGGAAAACCTGAATAAGTGCTAGTGGTAGGTATCCTTTGATCAGAAGATAGATACTATAAGGAATTGGAAGGAAAATTGAAAAGCATTGGTTAGACCCGATTAGCCCAACTTCCAGTAGGGGATCGTAGAAGGCTCGCTCCCCGAATCTTAGTTAGTTAAGCTTAATCAGTTAGAATCTTAGATAGTTATATAGTTAAAATTAATCTTTTTAGTTAGAGTCTGAAAAACATTAACGAGCAATGGAATTTAATTACTCAAGTCCCACATAATGAGGCACAATTGATTTCCTATTGTTCTGACTCACCGGTAAGTCAGCCGAGGCTTGACCGGTGAAGGTTACGAAAAGACCACTAGGTGCAGAAGAATGCTCCGAGCGACCCCCGAGCCCCGGCCAACGGTAGTTAGAAGAACATCGTCGGGTTCACTAAAGCCGAGGTAACTCTATAAGTCAAGTTCCTCCTAGGATGTCTGGGATATCATATGCTCGAGACCAGAAGGGCATCCGACCAGGTAGGCGTAATGCTCAAAATTTGCAGAGGGATAACGGATGCTCCTGACATCCATAATGAGCTGATTCGACTCCACACACCGGATAATTATCTCCGTAGCAGAAAGCATCAGCTGCTAAGCTTACCTTCGCGCCGGACTGCAGCCCGTGCTGCGTCTCCCGTACCGCGCGTATTGACCGCGTTAAATAAGCTTGTGGAAGCCAACCTGGACTGTGATTTATTCGCAGACAAGTTTGTTGATTTATTGGTGATGTGTCTGCATTTTTGTGAAAATAATAGTATTTAATTTATTGTTATATGGCTTGCACTCCGATCCAATAGCAGTATTAGAACGGATTTGAAAAAATTGAAAGCTGTCCAAGACTTTGATGGAGACGCAAAGATTAGAGAGTACTATTACACGATAGATGATCATACATACAGTCTTTAGATAGTAACTCTGTAACTATTTAAACTGTAACTCTTCGGAGAATTAGATGAGAAAACAGAACCACTAACTATTATGAACCTTTATAAATCACACACAAAGGAACAGTTCAGTACTATAGCAAAAAAAAAAACAATCCAATTGTATCTCCACTTAATTCAGCTATTTCTATATATTTCTTATTCTACCATTCGATTTATTTATCCATTCACGCACAATCATTATTTATAGCTTAGTAATAGCAAAATCTAAGGATACAAACCATAGTTTTTGCCGATTTCATGGCCACTAGGCCTCTGTACTAAAATATAACGACAAGGTTTTGTCAGAGGCTTCGCTCGCCTTAAATTTGGAGTAACGTAGTTTATTGAATAGATTTTTCCATTCAAGATTTGGACCCTCGTTTTATCCTCTTAGGGGGTGAATTTTGGAAAATCCTTTCGTAGCACATGCATATGTCAAAATAACTGTCTGCATGTCAAATTTCAGCGCAATCCGTTCAGTGGTTTAAGCTGTGTGTTGATAAATCAGTCAGTCAGTAACTGTTGCCTTTTATATATAGACAACTACGTCTGCGTGGAACTTGTTTATATCGTACTTGCATACAAACGTCACCCCCCTTTTCACCGCCTTAGGGGGTGATTTCCGGGATAAAAACGCAAACGAAGCCACGAAATAAAAAATAGTCTATGTCCTTCCCCAGGTCTTAAACTATCTCCATGCCACATCAAAATCGATTGAGCAGTTTAAGCGTGAAGAGGTAACAGGCAGACAGACACACTTTCGAATTTATAATATTAGTATGGATTACTAGAATTGAAACGCTCACTCGACCTTGGCTATCGATTGGATCAAAATGATTGTTCTTATCGTCATTAAGATATAATTTGTCCATTTCAGTTGTAACACCGGATTTGTTTTTTGTTAAATCAGTATTAAGGTAATGTATATCTGTAATGATTGTTATTGTAAACTTTAGATTTATTTCCATTATTATGATTGAGTTCTTTCGGTCGATCGGCTTCACATTAATCTGTCATTGAGTCAGACAATGCTGCAGTAGTTGACTTTATAATGCTTTAGCTTCGGCCCGTGAATCGGTTTTTTCTTCTTCTTTCTTTTTCTTTCGGTTCGCGTCAAAGATATATTTTTCCGGGATAAAAAGGAGCCAATGTGCTATTCCAGACTAAGTCGACTGGTCTACTCTTGTAGTGACCAGAGTGCTAAGTGTGAGTGTTTTCACTGATGTTCGATTGCGAGCGCGTTAGTATTTTGTTTGGGAAATAAGGTTCTCCTAGTGACCACCAGATGGCGATATCTTGTTCCCATATAAAATTCTAACGCGCTCAATCGAACGTCAGTGGAAAAACTCACACAGCACTCTGAGGGCTGGCCTTTGCTTGGGCCAAAGAATCAGCATTGCCATACAACGTAGTGGCTTGTCTCATTGACAACGATCGAGCTCCCCCTTTTTCTATTATAAATTGTACATTTTATTATTTATTTATAAATTTTGTGCTTTGTTAATTCAGAAAATAGTTACTATTTTTGAAATTGAGTTAAGTTTTACATGCTTCTATTTAGCTAGCTCTGTTCATATGTATGTATGTAAAACATTTTTCATCCATTTGTTGGTATCCCATTAAGCTGACTGCATATACCTTTAGTTCTGATGACAATACAATGTCCAATACACAAAATTGAAATAATTTTATTAAAAGCTTTTATTTAACTTCACCTGTATGTATGTAACTTTGTATGTATGTCCTGGAATTTTGCAATCAATATTTCATCCACTTCTACTAAAGCTATCGAGCTGAAATTTGGCACACACATTTGGTTTTGATGACAATGCATGATTATTATAAGCATAACGTTTTGCTGCTGCCAAGATTGGCTCCACATGAGGGAACTCCTCAATGGTTAACAGTAGGGACATGAAATTTTACATACTGGTCAAGTCCCAAAGACAAAGTATGTTTATGATAAGCATGACGTGATGCTGCTGCCAGGATTGGCTCCAAACCAGAGAACTCCTCAAGTGGGAGTGAACATTTTAGTCTTCTGAAATCCATATTGATATTGATCAATATAGATTTCAAAAGACTAAAAAGTAGAAAATAAAATTATAAAAAAAAAAATATTAAAAAAAAAGCTTTTATTTAACAAAAAAATGCACTAAAAAGGAGAAAATAAGTTTTCGCTACAATAATTTCAGGCTGTATTCGTATGACTATAAATAAAAGCTTTGGCGCTCTTTAAATATTAAATATGAAAAAAATGTTTAATCATAATTCTACTTTTCATTCTTTAAGAGCGCCAAAGCTTTTATTTATAGTCATACGAATACAGCCTGAAATTATTGTAGCGAAAACTTATTTTCTCCTTTTTAGTGCATTTTTTTGTTAAATAAAAGCTTTTTTTTTAATATTTTTTTTTTATAATTTTATTTTAAAGCTTGTTTTTAAATTTTATTTTTTTTAATTATTTTTTTGTATAAACGCGCTCATCTGTAAAACGGACCGCTTGGATTAGAAATAGCAAGTCGCGTATAAACAAACATAAAAAAAAATTCAGCTTTATAATACTAGATACTAGTATAGGAAGAAAGAATTATTATAACATCCATGTATGTTCCCACTTTCTTCCCAGACAGTGTCTGTCACAGGACTCACAGGAAATGTCCATCCTTTACAAGCACTGGCGTGCATTCTAAGAGGTGGCACTCAACTGCATTGATATGTTCAAAAGGTAATACCAATAGTACTCACTATAGTAGGTACTTGTACCTATGGAGTGTACTGCACACACTGAAGTAAGGTCAATAACCTAACATTGGATAACTTGCAAGTCACACCCACTGCAAACTGGCTTCAAATAATTAACTAAGGCTATTTTTACGTTGCTGTTAAGTTTAGTTTGTGCTAACTTAGTTTTATATTTTTTTATTTTACTACTTCACTACATACATATTTTATGAGAAAACCTTCCGCCGCTTCTGTGTGTCTGTTGGCAATTAACTCAAAAATTACTAAACGGGTCTGTGTGTCTGTTGGCGATAAACTCAAAAATTACTAAACGGGTCTGTGTGTCTGTTGGCGATAAACTCAAAAATTACTAAACGGATTTCAATGCGGTTTTTACCAAAACATAGAGTGATTCATAAGGAAGGTTTAGGTATACCTATAATTTATCAAGGTTTTGTGTATATTGGTTGAAATATTACGATAAAGACGGACAGAGACTTTCGCATCCTTAATGATATTGTAAATGCGAAAGTAACTGTCTGTCTGTCTGTCACGACTAAACCGCTGACCCGATTTTGATGAGGTACGGGGCACGTGAACCCCAAGGAAGAACATAGGCTACTTTTCATTCTGCGACTTCGTTTGCGTGCGCGTCAAAGTTTATCTTGGACATCACTGGCGTCGGTGAAGGAAAACATCGTGAGGAAACCTGGACTTACTGTTCCACTCAAACCATGTCTGAGGCCCTTGAGGCGGTTTAGAAACTTTGACACTAGGGCGTGTGGGGTCGTAAGACCTTACTGCCTACAGGATAAAGAAAGAAGACGCGGAGGAAGTCGCGAGCAAAAGCTAGCTGATAATATTATTATGGATATGACTGTAAATTCGTTGTGATACAACAGTTTACTAAGCAAGCCAGACAGACTGAAAGGTTACCGAAATCTAGGTCTTTGAGACTCATACAAAACTAGACAATTATGCACACGTAATAATAAACTGGGGCACTTACAATAGCATGAAAATGTTCAGTTTGTGAACATAATAAACATTTAAACAAAAATATACCTTTTAAAGGTAGAAAGACGAAGACAATAAAAGCTCCAAATCTTTTGGTTACTGCGCCGCTCCCATCGGTCATAACGTGATGTTATATAGCCTATAACATTCCTCGACACACGGGCTATATAACGCAAAAAGATTTTTTCAAATCGCACTAGTAGTTTATGAGATAACAGCGTTTAAACATACAAACTATTCAACTTTATAAAATTAGTATAAATTCTTAGTTAACAGTAGTTTATCGGTCTAGAAATCAAGACTAAAATCATTCGACACACTACATAGTAGTTTAATAAATCGAGCACCGGAAAAGAGTATTTACTTCACATCTTTACGTATTTTAATAATCGCTAGTAGCCCTGCCTACTCTTTATGCGTACGTAATGATATAGCGTGAAGCATGCAACCAACCCGTCAGTTTAGTGAACTGGACATGCGAACGAAATTAGCTAAAAGGTTATCGGCAAAAATCTAGGTCTCTACCTATAGGTACAGTAACAAAAGAGATAGGTATCCAGAGTCGTCAGATATAGTTGAAGTTTTCTTACAAACCGATAGATGCCTTCGATTGAAACTTAATTAATGAACTGTTTATTATCTACTTTTTAAATTAAATTGACTGCCTCGTTGGTCTAGTGGTCGCAAGCGCGACTGCTGTACATAAGGTTTTGGGTTCGATTCCCAGGTCGGGCAAAGTGTTATTGGGTTTTTCTATCAGGAATTTCTCAGTAGCAGCCTCGGAGTCTGGATTTGTGCCCGGTTGATGGCAATAGGCTCGCCCCCTATTACATGGGACTAAAAACATAATTGGCGAAATGTGGGTGTACTAATGGATACACTTCTGCCTAACCCTTCGGGGATTACAGGCGTGATGTTATGTATGTTTATGTAAATTAAATTACATTAGAAAACATCCATCGGTTTCTAAGAACACTCCAACTATATCTGACGACCCTGCAAACCTATCGCTTTTGCTGACTGTACATGAATAATGTTTGTCTGAAAATTAATTTACTCGATTATTTTCATTTACATTTTATGCTCGGAACGTTTTTGTTACAAGAATTGATTATGTTAATAGCAGTAATATTATGGTGCGCATGCGCAATCTTGGAACAAACTGTTTTGTTTTGGCAAAGTAAAATTGCGGTGGAAACGTAGCAAAATCAAAAATCAATTTTATTTTCTAACTTGCACTTTTACAGTTGTTATACACATTTCTATAGTAGGTATATACGGGCAAGTAGGATAACAGCTCACCTAAAGCTCACTTCATCTAAATTTATCGATACACTTTTTTAAAGAAAGAAAGAAAGAAAGAAAAACTGTTTATTCACGTGAAAGTAACGCACGTACATAAGAATTGTTGTTTACAAAACCCCGAAACAAGAAGAAATTGGTATTCAATCTAAAAAAATAAATAAATATTGTCATAGTCGAAAATATACGCCAATATCGCGCAAAACGTACGCCCATGCACGAAGGCACGAAACCACGGAGCTGGTTTTCAGCGTAAGCCAGCAGATCTGAATTTAAACCTGCCTTTTATTACTAATCATTTAGCTTGGCAATCTGGGCTTCTCCCAGTTGCAATCATCTCTTTGTGCCTATTGGCATAGTTCTGTTCTATCTCCTGCTTGTTTGGAGGGGAAGTGGAAATTATATATTTTCTTACTCCTCTGCTGTTCTTTTCCGATTAATTTCTTTGCCAGACAGTTAGGTAATCCCTTCTCTGGGACTCGTCAAGCTTCATTGCCTAGGCGCTTTTCTGGTGGCCTCCGCTGTTGATTCTAGCTTTAAGGAGTTGCAGTGGGTGGGAACAGTGGTGCGGGCTTGTCCCAAAAAAAAATACTAAATATTTATTTAATAACATCATATTTGGAAGATTCTCAATAAAAATTACTAAGAAATCTGCACTTAGTACCTTAGTAAAAGTTAACATTGCAAACTTAACAATAAGGTGTTAATAACTTAACACAGTTTGCGTCAGAGTTTATTTGTTATAACTTACTGTTTATTGTTATGAGAACTAACTTTGTTGATATGACGTTTAGCACTTTTTTTAGTGCATCTGCAAGACGTTACCTGTACTTTGTTGTCTTAGGTGGACTATTGAAGTTATGAAGTCTCGGTATTTTTTAATTTTTGAGAGACAATTCTTCAAAATTTCTCTGGATAGCTGGTATATAATGTTTAGCCCAAAATACCTCCTTTAAGGGATTAAACTAAGAGCCTGTTTCTCCTCTTTTAATAAGTTTCGATCAAATAATTTACTTGTAAGATTTCATATGAATACTACCTACTATTTTTTTTTTAATATATCTAGTCTTATAAACTTACTTATAAACTTTTTGTAGGTTTTGGTATTAAGGCAGCAAATCAAATAGTAACATAAATAGTCGAGAAATAACTAACATTGTAAATATAACAACAAACTTAAAGTTAGTACTTACAGTCACTGAAAAACTTGTCACTATTATTTTTAATTCAAAAGCTATTTTCGACAACATTAAAAAAAATGATTTTCATAGTTTTATCAAAACCAATAAGGTTCTTTCTCAAATTACTTTGTAATTTTACGTGATTGTATAATTAATTTATTATGCTCGTGCCTGTACCTTCTTCACCAATTCCAACACCTACCAGTGAGGTAGCTAGCATGGGTGGCGCCCCGAATAATTTAAATAAAGAATAATTAATAAATATTCGTTAAACGAAAAAATGTGTCTTTCATAGTTAAAATATAATATTGTGATAACGCAAGTTACTAAATACAGGGCCGCCTAGATAAGGACGTACTTACAAACTTTGGAACTTTGGAAGCCACTGTTCATGTATGTTCTATTTTTTTTTTCACTGTCGGGTGTCACCCTCTGGCTGGTGGCACCCGGGGCGAACTGCCTCTTATTCCCCCCCCCCTAGCCATGCCACTTTAGAATAGATACATCTAGAACAACAGCTCATTTAGCACTTCATTATAACCCCGCTAACTCTTCAACCAACTGCCAATTTTATGAAAAAGGTCAAATGCCGAACAATAGCGAGCCTTCAATTCCAGCATTACAGATTGCCCGATAGCGCATGAGAAACTTCAAACTAAAAAACCTTTGCCGAGGTCATCGGACTGTTAGTGGCAACGCTAAATCACGATAAGTCATTTTATTCGGTTTTTCATTGTGGGTGAGTCTGTGTGTGTCAGTGAACTTATGGGAATGAGGTGTGTGTGTGACTATGGTATCCTAGTAACGGATCATATGTGTGTATTGTTCACTATTTAGGTTTCCGCTTTTCATTTCTTTTGTGGTGTCACCATTGTATGCTTTTTAGCTGATACCTGAACTAGATCAACTCTGGAAAACGTTAAACGATAATTCATCAATTCATCACACAAGTGAGCTTGAGGTGAGTTATCATCACGACTTCCCCACTAATAACAAAGGTATATTAAATGAGCATACGTCAGAATTATAGTGAATTTGTCACATGTAGAAGTACACAGGTCATACATACTAAAACGTTCTAAATTTTAAAAGTTACTAGCAGATTTGTATGTAGGTACAAGTAGTGATATGGTATAAGAAATGAAAGCTGACCTCACTTTGTCTAAATTCACCGAGGAAGATTTTTTCACTCAAATAACACTGCAGGCCGTTGTGGTGATACTTGTGGAGATTGTCCAGCGGTGGACGTCTGTAGGCTGAACATTAATGGACACTGCGCTAAGATCAAGAAGAAATTCTAAAAGAAACCAGACGCATTTCTTACATCGAAAAGTGTAATAGTGAAAGTAACAGTACAGTTCATTACTTACTGCCCCAGTTACAATGTGGTATGTGTAGTATCTTAGTAAATCAGCTTAGTTCTTGTATGATTGATTACAATGTGTGAACATCAAATACTCATTATTAGCACTAATCAATTTTACATCTAATAAACATTTCTTGCTACAAGAATATGAATTTTCTTGTAACAAGAAATATTTATTACAAAGTTTATTATGAGCAATATTGCTTAGCTATTTATACCGCAATGTAATCATGGGAAATTGCTCGTCTATAACTGTTGATTTAGATTTTTAAACTAGCAGTACATACAGATTTTCATTTGACATAACATCACGCGTGTGATTACGGAAGGGTTAGGCTGAGGAGTACCTATATGTACACACATTCCCACATTTGGCGAGCCTATTGCTATCAACAAGCTCTACACTCCAGCAACTAGACTCCGAGGCTGCTACTGAGAAATTCCAGATGAAAAAACCCAATAACACTTTGCCCGACCTCTCGACCAAGATCTTATGTTCAGCAGTCGCGCTTTGCGACCACTAGACCAACGAGGCTTTTTATTTGTTGACAACATTGAAGTATTCTGCATTTAAATTGACAGTTTTGTATTATACTTAGTATTTGAATTTCAAATAAAACAGCTCGAAACAGCAAAAATTTTAACTAGCAACTCAAACATAGAAGACTTTTATTTGCTGGCAACATTTAAGCGAATAAAAAATCGACTAACAAGAACACATCATATTTATCGATCGTTCTAACAATAGTAATGACAGTGAAAGTAGAAGGTCAGAGGCGTGGCCAACAGACAGTTCTTTACTGTTTGACATTATTAATCGTTAACTAGTAACCAATCGATACAAAGAAGAATTAGGCCCAACATATACGAGTATGCAATTATGCATGCTAACGTATATTGGAACGTATTAACTTCAAGCGGATTTTCAAATTGAGAAGCATAACTTTTAATGGCTTTTTAATTTTATCAAACAACCAAAAAGTGCGGAACGAATATTTCCAATTTCAAAATCTATTTAAAAAGGCGGTAAAATGAAAATTTCCGTCAAGTTCTAAATTTGAATTTGAATGGTTGTAAGAGTAGGTAATGACCAAAGAGACGATAGATACCAAACTAATAATAGTTGAATTTTAATCCAAATCAATCAGAGTTTGATTAAAAGGGTTTTTTGTGCGCGCCTTAGTAACCTACTAAGGGCATAATAATAGATTTAAAGACTTGTAAGAACGTTTTTGGGTTAAATAAAATTGATGATACCAACGACCAACATTTTGGGGTCAACGGAAGAAAACACCCCGCAATTTATGGTAGAAGGCCAGTAGACTATTAATTTAGGGCTGCGCTATGCGGGTGTTCCTATTTTAGAAATATGTCTAGTAACGAACCTTTTTTTTTAGAGTCCGACCGAAATTACTGTTTCTATTTCGGTTCCTAGTATCGACAAAAAATCAGGTTTCGGCTAAGTTTTGGTTTCGGCTGCCATCCAGCCGAAACTAAGGCCGAAACCGTAACTCCGTTCGCGCTGTGATCGGATAATGTTCAGTGCACTGAGCTGCGAACGACGAAGTGTCATGTCTCATCACTCGCTTTGCTTATTTTATTTGCGTTACATTGAGTTTGTTATTTTGAAAATATTTTGTTTATTTTTCCCACGAAACATTACCTTATATGAAAATTTTGGTTTCGGCCTAACTAAAGCCGAAGACGAAATCGGTTTCGGCCTTAAATACTATTTTCGATTGGATAATGCTAGCCTTTACTCTCCCACTCCTGAGCAAAGCGCGCGGTCTATTCCGCAACGAAAAAACTATTAATAAGTTTCGTCACACTATAAAGGAAAAACGTAATTATAATTTTATAAGTGTTACATTTGTAATACCTAGCAAATATCAATTTCTGACAAAGGATACGATAAATTACTATTACTACCCCAAATTAAACGCAATCGCGTGCAAATAATCACAAGTGCCGATATTGATACATGTTATTTTAAACCTTAACAGGACACATTACGATTAGTAATTCCCTAACAATTGAGATTGATGTAGCACTTATGTTATTTGTAGAAATAAATCATACGTGATTGTTTTAGGCCTTGTACGATTTTCCAATATTTTAAACATCGGAAGGAAACGTACTTTGTTACTAGTAGATTTGAACAACTTGAAATATCCACCTACTTTTTGTATCTAAGTAAATTTTTCTCACCCGCTTTAAGTTACGTCTTTGGTTACTACTCCGCTCTCTTAGGTCGTAGCGTGATGTTATATAGTCTTAAACCTTCCTTGATAAACAGGCTATATAACGAAGAAGGATTTTTCCAAATCGGGCCAGTAGTTCCTGAGATTAGTATGTTCAAATAAAACAAATTACCTTTTTGAAAGAATAACTAGATTCAATGCTTTTTTTTTTTGGAGGTATATGACGATCAAAATAGGCTTATAATGGTCTTGTTGAAATAGATAATTTCGCCTTTGACTTTGACAAATGAATAAAATCTTTAGATTTATAATATTAGAACAGATTTCGTTATTTATGTAGGTTTCATGTTTATGATTTCCCTGGGGTCAGCATAGGCCAAAGTGGTACCTACATATTTAAACAGTACTAGGTAGGTATGCGCAAAAGTAAAACAAATGAAATTCTGAGCAAATTGTCGCACACACTGTGCGACAATTTGCTCAGAATTGATTTTTAATTGACTACACATCTTTCAGGATATAAAAGTACCTAATCATTAATATGTATAGTTTTTACATAGACATCAGCAAATTAATCAAATCAATCAAGAAAAAAGCAAAGTTAGATATTAAGTTATCTGTAACAAAACGTAAAATTGAAATAAATAAAAGCGAAAGGTCCAACTCATTCACTCATCACGAAATATAGAAAATCGCTTGACATATAGGTGAGTAGTTAATAGTTAGTAAACGTCCACTAAGAAAGGATTTTCTAATATACACCCCCTAGCGGGATGAAATGGGGGACCAACATTTTGGCGGACGAAGTCGCAGGCAAAAGCTACTTATGTAAAAATACATATAACAATAATCCTCCAAAATGGCAGACCAACAACATTACCGCAAAGGTCGTATCCCACATTTCAATACCAATTAAAAATACACCCCTTAATTATATTAGATTTCCCATAAAATATAACCTTAATTCAAGGCTTTTAAAACCAGGTGTAAACCATGTCCTTGGACTTCCCAGGGCCAAGATATTCCTACGTCAAATACCAACCTCGGTCATTATAATGACCTGTAAAGGCCACATCATAAAAACTTGACTGATGCCTATTGGAGGTACAATAAGCGAAAAATTTGCTATACAGGCAAAAATTTTCATTATTCCACTTCTATTCAATTATTCATTTTGACGGTGAAAAAAAAACAAGCTACTGCTGGGTTGCGTAGACCATAGTATTTAGCCGAAGTCCTACATTATCGCGCTGGGACTACAAAAACGCGATAAAAAAATACAAAAACGCGATCCTATGTGTTAAGCTAGATCAATATCTATACGTGTACCAAATTACAGCTAAATCCTTTCAGCCGTATAATCGTGAACGAGTTACATTCATCCATCTACTGTAATAAACTTTCAAATTTAAAATGACTGACTGCCTCGTTGGTCCAGTGGTCGCAAGTGCGACTGCTGTGCATGAGGTCTTGGGTTCGATTCCCAGGTCGGGCAAAGTGTTATTGGGTTTTTCCATCAGGAATTACTTAGTAGCAGCCTCGGAGTCTAGATTTGTGTCCGGTTGATGGCAATAGGCTCGCCCCCTATTACATGGGACTAAAACATAACTGGCGAAATGTGGGTGTACTAATGGGTACACCTCTGCCTAACCTTTCGGGGATTACAGGCGTGATGTTATGTTATGTAAATTTAAAATATTATTAGTAACTTACAACTTTAGTTTACGACGATAAAGTTACAAGGTACCCGTATACTTATCTCTTTGTTTGACTGTACGTAACAAGTATTACTTGTGAGATGCCATACCTATCCCTACTGCCCTGCCTGGGAACGCCCTGCAAGAATGTTGATTTGAGTCGAAGATATTTTATCGCAACAGTACAGAAGTGTCATTGATGAACTGCTCTTAGATATTGCCACAGTCTACCAATATAAACTATTAACAGTTAGACAACAAAAGTTTTGAATTTAGAAATGTCATAAAATATGACATTTAATTTTTTTTTTACTTCTATCATCATTTCGTGGCATTTTTGTTATTTTTTATTATTATAAAAGAGTATTACTATAAGTACAGACATTAATAAGATTTGCAAATAATCTCTGCAATCCTTAAGTAGTTATACGACGCTAAAATATTACCAATCCAATAATCTGATTAGCTTAGGTTACTTAGTAAACTTTTGGATATTTTTTCATCATCGCAAATCAAGCGCGAATATTGCAACAGTTGTGATTGACGCTTAACACAGTGAGTCGTGATGGAGTAACAAAAACGAGGTTTCGATTTTGAAAACCCTTTGTTTGGTATTTAATTGTAAAAACTATTCAGTATAAGTTGGAAAGAGATAGAGATATTGAGATTTAATCTCTTAATGATAAATCATGAGTTTAAATTTAGAAAGAGTAAGCATTTAGTCTAGAATTATTAGTGATTTGAAAGGCTCTAGGTCTTATCCGATGTTAGAATGGAATAGGTCGATGTACAACATACAATTATTGGTTTACAAAACCTTGAATTCTCATTTCCGCATCATGTACTATAATTGATTTTATTCTATTGTATCTTAATAGAAATATGTAAATGAACCACTCTGCCACAAGTATCTTACACTAGCTATTGCCTGTGGCTTCGTCTCCATGTTTTTTTTCGGAGTTCTATTTTTTTGATAGTTTGTTAAAGCCTATATAGCATTTAGATATAACGTAGCCTCCGATTAGCGAGAAGATTTTTTAGAATCGGACCAGTAATTTCAGAGATTAACGCGTTCAAACAAACTAACTCTTCGCCTTTATAATATTAGTACTACAGATATACTGTAAAGACGGTAAAGTTTTACAGAACAATAAATGCCTAAAACAAGAATAGTTTGAAGAGTTTTAATTGATTGTTTATTCAACTTTTTTACTTTTTTTGACAGAGAACCGCTCATGGTCGCGAACGAAAACTGTTAAACTGAGAAATAACCGGTACCATTCGTCTCGACTCATTCTGTAACGTTCGGATAAATATCCGAAATCAATGAACTGTTTCGGCTACTTTCTGGGCAATATGACTTAAAAAATTAATCTTTAATCCATAATAATATTAAATTATGAATGCGAAAGTAACTCTGTATGTCGGTCTGTAACGCTTCCACGACTTAACTACTGAACCAATTTTGATGAATTTGGTACGCGGTAAGTTTGAACCCCAAGGAAGATCAAAAAAGGACATAGGTTACTTTTTATATCGCTAATTCGTCTGCGTCCCCGATAACAGAAAACTGGATTTTATGCGGACGAAGTCGGGAGCAAAAGCTAAAGAAAGAAAGAAGCAGAAGAGTAGCAAGAGCTAATTTAAAAAAAAAGAAACAGCTGTTATTTTACGGAACTAACGTACACAACGGAAATACACCATTCATAACAAAATTCGACACAAAAACAGCTATATCCCATATTTCCATCATTCTCACCTAATTTTTATTATTCTCTAAAAAAACGCAAGTAGACCGTTCCTCCATATTGTTCGCCAGGTGTACCGTTAAGGGCGACCGCACACTGCAATACAAACATCTGTTTCCGACATATGCGACTAAACGCATTTTTTCTATGTAATTGAACTGCGCTTTTGGCGAGCAACACTTGGTAGAATGTCTTGGAAGCTTTTGAAGTTTTAAATGACGATTTTTAATTGGAACACTTGAGAATAAGTTGTCGAGAACACCGTACGTTATAAATTGATTTTTATGTCTTTTCTTGCTTTAGGCATTAAAGAGAGAAATGTTCTTAAAATCAAATCATTTATTTTAAATGACCATTAAAAGACACTTTTTAACGTTATTTATAAGAGAAAAATAAAATTAATAATAATAAATCTAGTTGCCTATTCATAAATACCTAAAAGTTAGTTTCGTACGCGAAAAAAATGGGCAAGAAACTTTTAAAAAAATATATTATATTTTACAAGCTTATCTCTTTTTATAGTTTTTTTCTTAGCTTGATTTTACCTAACTCAAAATACTTCAAAACAACTTTAAGTAATACAATAGTATTATATTTTAAATTAAAAATCTACAAGGTTATTAAATATATGCAGTTTACAAAAATCTAGGTCAAAATATTACCAAAGTTGAATACACTGCAATATTTTTTACACTGTGTGTATGTAAAAATATTTATATTTAATTACAGAAACTATAATCATTTTAAATAAATTAGCATGTTCTTTTTTTATTATTTACGACAGTGCTATCTTCATTCGCATTGACCAATCAAAAATAAGTATTAAAAAAAAAATGCTCTAAATATTCACTGAGCCACAAAAACGTTTACACACAGACAATTTTACGACTAATATCCGTACCAACTCACAAGGGCGATTTTATTATTATTACTCACGGCCACGCCTTTCTCCCTTTAAAACAAAAATAATTACGTACCTCAATAGAACAATGGACTATAAGCCATAATATGACCCGGTCACAGTCATTACAAGACATTTACTTATATAAATGATGATGACAGGGTATCTAAGATATTTTTGCCAACTATTTAACAATAAATTGACTGTTGGACTCGCTTTAAAGGTCGGCAAAAATATTAATTTTAATTCTGTTTATTACGTGTCAATCCATCTGTGGTCATCCTTATTGTGTAGTATTGATGGCCTAGCACAAGGGTTTCCTAATTTTTTTAATAACGTGCCCCCTTAAAATAATTTTAGGTTACTATTCTATTCACAGACAGAAAAGTTTTTAATTGCGAAAATGTTAAATGTTACTAGTTCGTATGAAAAGCCGTAGTTACGGCGTAAGCGTCAATCATATAATATGTAAATAAGGTCCTTAACTAAACTGGTGCTCTACACCCCCCACTTCGAAAACCCCTGGCCTAGCACGAGCGCAGAGTAAAACGTAATCAATCAATTTCAAAATAAATTAGAAATATCTATTTCTGAAAAAAATATTGATTTTGTTTGAAAACTCAATTCGTTTATATCAATCGGTGATATTTATTACTTATGTTAATCGTATAAAATTAAACAAAAGTGCTATCGGATTAGTCGTATAAAATTAAACAAGTACACATTACATTAAGTATGTAAGGATCGTACCAGGTGGCTGTGGTTTCTGCCCACCCCCATGGGAAAAAGGCGACAGTTTATGTATGTGTATGTGTTGTACTCGTAATATATAATAGTTTACAGTACAACCACAACTCACCACAGTATATCCGAGGCCACAGTACAACAAGTAACCATTACATAAACTCAAACCAACAAACATTGACAGCAATACACAATGCTCACCAAAAATAAAATAAAAATCAGAACAAAAATGAAGGAAGGTAAATCACACAGATACTATTATAACTGTGCATAACAACCATTCATACAATGAGCACAGGGTCCCTGACATCAGGGTTAGCCATGTGAAACATGCCCGGAAGTCTAAAACATGTGCCAGATTAATCTACTGGGAAAATGATGAATGCATTTTTGTACACTGTAGTTAATTCCGTGAGTAGCCTTAAGTCTGCAAAAAATAATAACAGACAAGGAATCGGTCAGTTAGTCAGAAAATTGAAGCTAGTTGCTCGTTCCAAAACGGAGGTAGGCCTCTATGGAGAAGAATGAGCAATAAACTCCTTGGATACATTTTTCAATAAGACTACTGACATATGATAGTACTCGGCCCACTAAGTACTCTTAATTGACTTTAATATAAATGAGTGAGCTTCAAATAAACCTTCACTTTAATAATACCCACATTCAATTCAATTTCCAATGACGACAAACCAACACCATACAAACATTTCACAGTATTGATTGTGTGCTTCGAAATAACCATTAGAATTTCCACAGGCTTTCCATCATAGCTATCGAATATCGATATGTCAAAGGCGGGCGACTAGTTCAAGGGCACATACATGATTAATGTGAAACATTATCGACCATGAGCCTTGTCGCACACGGGCCACGCCACAGCCACAAAACGCTGGCACACAGATGTGAAATAAAGTTTTTATAGCTTAATATAAACTTGCTGTACACGGAACAAATCGTTTATAGGTGAAATGTAGTCGGAGCCAGTGGCTTAAAATTAAATTTAACGAAGCCGGACTTAAAGTCCGCGTCGGAGTCGAAGTCGTGGTCGGAGCCGGAGTCAAAGTCGGATTCAGTAGAAGACAAATGCGAGCATAATGCAATTACAGAAATAATTCGGTAATCAATCAAATATATATGATAATTTACTCAATATTATGTAAGTAATTTCAATATGCAGGAATGGACATTGTGGCTATTTGTAGGGGAGGCCTAGGTATAATAATGAATATGCAATAAAGCATCTGTTTTAAGCGCAGAAGTGTAAAATCAATCCGAATTTCCGACCTTTTGGAACCGGTGTTGAAGCCTCGTAACATCCCTAACGCTACTATACCACGGTATTTTGTGGTTGTAAAGCATGGCCCGTGTGGGGGAGCCCTAAGGTACAAATTCAAACAACAAAGTACCTAGCTATTGATATTCTCAAGGTTGTCTGATAAATGTAAAACTACGTTATATTTATAATATAAAAATTGCTGTATCAACAATGGAGTTTTGACATAAAATTCTGTCATAGCGTTTACCTACTTAACACATCATAACATCACGCCTGTAATCCTCGAAGGATTAGGCAGAGTTACCTATTAGTACACCCACATTTCGCCAGTTATGTTTAAGTTCCATGTAGTAGGGCTAACCTATTGCCATCAATTGGGCACAAATCCAGACCCCGGCTGAGAAGCATATTGTTTGGTCTATTGAATTAAGACAATTGGAATTATGTGCAAGCTTATGTTATATTGTCTTCAACAAATAGCCTCTCATTAAATGGTTAGCGCCGTGGCTAAGCGATTGTCTACCGAGTTATGTTACTTTGGTTCGATTCCCGTTCTGAACATATTACAATTTTATAATTTGTTTGGGGTACTGCTCTTTACATAAATGTGAGTTTATGTGCACCCAGGTCACAGGAGAATTATCTAGAATGGGACAATTTACAAGAAATAACTAAGCGTAAAGCGATATATACAGTACTAATATTTAAATCTATAAAGCCCTTTGTTAAACTTTCTATTACCTAAATTTTATAAGGATATCATTTAAAAGAACGGCTACTATGGATGAAAAATACAATAGGTGGCCTCAGAATTGTCTTAAATATAAATTCTTTTTGCAAATAACCCCATAAAAATATCAAAACTCATGAATCTTAAACACAGCACACTCATACAACAAGACAAAACACTAAACAAAAACAGCTAACAAACTAAAACGCAAGATAACATGTAAGCCAATAGATTTCACGGCCCCGACCATGTAGGGAACGCGGTGAAACCGGCGCGTGCGCCTGTGTTCCGAATAGTGATGGACGTTAGACGTGCAAGCCTAGACTGTAGTATGCAAGACAGGCATAACTATATAATTTACTATCTGCTCAACAGAGTTAAGTAACGTCTTTGGTTACTGCTCCGCTCACATGGGGCGCAGCGTGATGCAATATAGCCTATAGGTACTATTCCTTATTAATTTGGTTATCATATACAAAAAGATTTTATCCAATCGGATTGGTAGTTCCAGAAAGTAGCACGATCAAACAAAACAAACAAAAACCTCTCAGGTCTCATAGGTATGTATGTTATGTATACTAATTTAAAAAAAATGCTAAGTTTGTGAATTTGTCAGATTGTAGAGGTTATTTCTAGATATATGTAGGTACAGAAACATTTTTCAAAATTATTATAAATAGGGATAAATAAGAAAAATTACGCGAACGAAGTCGCGGGGAAAGTGCTAATACTAGTCATAAACAAATTGTATAACACCAAATACTATGATGCAAATACTATGTATGCATATAAGTAAATACATGTACTAGCAAAGAAAAATGTGAAAGTTAACAACGGATTGGCACTGAAGGAAGAATTACAGCAGAATGAAATGATGTTGGTGAAAATCCTCGTAAATAGTTGGTTGTAGAAGACCACTTACTTACGTAACCTGTTCAATTTAGCGCTATAGGCAGAAGTCAAAAGTTAGGTAACACTACATTGAATGAATTGGTGAAAATGAATTGGTACCTACAATTTAAAACTAGCAACCCGCCGGGTTAGCCGCGGGTACAAATTTCCAAATCTTCCGGTGGATGTTCCAAAAAAAAGTTGCTATACAAAAATTGTCCGAAATTATAACCAATTTGTAATCTATAATTATAATATTTTTTTCTGTAATTTTTTATTTCTTCTGTTTTATATTTGTGTGCCCCGTTTATATCAATTTTTAATAATATGCATCACACAATTAACTTATTTTTGTTGACTTGTTTAATTTGTAAGAATGTCTCTCTAGTTTTTTAAATATTTTAAAGTAATCTGTGGAAAACGTAGTGGGTAACATATTTATCATAGTTTAGTGTGTAAGCTTTATCATAAACGTGTAATATGTTGCTGTTTGTTTTTCCTTAAATAAAATAAAATAAAATAAATAAAGTAAAATAAATAAGGACGACAAAAAAAGAATCAGCATCGGTGCAGTCGTTCTCGAGTGTACTATTCATGTTAATTTACATAATATTGATTTATTTATGCTCTATGGAAGACGTACAGCTAAACAAACAAAAAAATACTAGGTGAAATTGACAGCCAATGACAAGGCTTCACTTATAAAAAACTAACTGGCAAAGATGGTGTGAATAACAGAGTACTGCTCCACAAGATAGACAAAAAAAAACAGGACAACATCAAAAGCTTATTAAAGACAGAAATATTGATAATATCAGCCTATTGCTGTCCTCCTGTGGAGCTATTAATTTAATTACGTACTTAAAAAAAAGATGACCGCCTTCAAAAACTACAAAATAAAAAATAACTTTAGCTTGGAATTCGGCGGCTTTGGTTTTGTTTCTTGTTATGTAGGTATTGCCACCGACTTCCAAGCTAAAGTTATTTTTTATTTTGTAGTTTTTGAAGGCGGTCATCTTTTTTTGTAAAAAAGCTTTTTATTTTTCACTTTTTAGTGCTTGTGTGTTAATGTTTGAAATCCTTACATAAAGCCCTTTCAAACAATACCTCACACGATATATTTAGTTTTGGAAAGTGGTAGGAGGGGGGTTGACGTACCCCCTCCCCACTTCCTTCAGTCAGTCATCGACTACACGTATAGACAAAGCAATATTTCTTGTTACGGCGGTTCTGCTGTCATTTTATAAGGAGTTCCATTCCATATCTCCAAAGTTCATCATCAGATCATGACAATATTCCTATGGGACCTATTCCGGACTATACTCTTTCAAACAAAAAAAGAATCATCCAAATCGATTCATAACTGGCGGAGTAATCGTAGAACAAATATACAAAAAAAAAAAAAAACATACGCGTCGAATTGAGAACCTCCTCCTTTTTGAAGTCGGTTGAAAAGAATTCATTTTAATGCACAGAATTTGGATTTTAAATAAGTTTGTAGGTATTGTTTTAACATCGGGGCTTTTAAATGAGGTCCTTTTTAGCTGACTTACGCAATTTTAATTGCAGATTGAGTGATGGTTTACCTGTAATAAAGAAAATATATCGTTAATAAATTAAAAGCAACATCATCATATACATACATAACATAAGATGGGGTGTTAATTTCTTTAACCTTAATACTTTATAAAAAAAATTGCCTAACTTACTCCTTAACACATATAGCGACAGAGTCAGTAAAAGTCCCGTCAAAATCAGTCCAGCCGTTTCGAACATTAGCCGGCACAGACAGACAAACAAAAATAAATAAGTAAATTTCGCGTAAGTAGCTTGTAAACTATTATATTTCCTTTGTAAAAAGCTATTATTTCGACATAACAACCAGACACTTCATTTTTTAAAACTTGTATAGATTTCAATTAAATCACTGCTTACATCATCGCTAATAACAATCTTTATAGTAAAGTAGTTATCGATGTTAATGTCATGGCTGTGCTATAAAAGGATAAAATATAATATCAATATTATGACCATGACGAACAAAAAGCTGTTCTCTAGCTTCTAGGTGAGGCTATGTGACATTTAAACGTCCCACACGCACGTCTATTGGTCATCTTATATAGCCGTTATAGGCTTAATGACTTCGGTATTAGATGTCATACCGACATTATTAATCATCGCGACATGATAGATTTAGAATTAGATTTCATGACGGTAGTAATTATTATTATATTTTAGAACCTAGAATGTAATCTACACGTGAGTATCTAATTGGGCCTAGTATGCAACCTCGCGGGACCCCAAACATTGTTGCTTGGGAGGTGGTGTAAAATAAGTTGAAAATTGATTGGAAATGAAAGAGAATCATTAAAATAGACTGAAAAAAGATACAAGAAATAATGAAAAAAACTCCATTTTAGTACAAAATCTTGATTGGCAAGAATGTTTTGATGAGTTTCTTGCTCATTCTTCTTAGAACTAGCAACTTCTAACTTTCTAACTCCTTGAAAATACAAAAGTGACCTTTATATTAGTAGACTAGCTTCTGCCCGCTACTTCGTCCACGTGGTGTTGTTCATGTGCGTTATGATACAAGGGTCACAGCGTGTGCAGGACTGCCCAGCTTGGGCAGAGCACCGCCGTGTGCTCACCGAGGCGATAGGCGGCGGCGACCTCTCGCGTTCGGACCTGGTTCAGGCTATGCTCCGGGGCGAAAGGAAATGGGATGCAGTCACCTCCTTCTGCAAAGCAGTAATGCTAGCGAAGGAAGCGGGCCGCGTGAGGGAGAGGACAACCTCCACCTCAGCACAGGGCCAACGGGGCCAACGCCTGCCGGGGTTGCGGGACATTTTAACAGGATACCGTGGCCCCGGAACGCAAAGTGATGTTATAGCGGTAGTCACCACAGTTTCACAGGAATATGGCTATCATACACAAAAAATAATTGTTTCTCTATATTGCGTTCCAGTTCCTGCTAACTAATTAAATTATTATTGTAAAACTTAACAGTTTAGTTTACACAGATACTTGTAAACTTTGCTACAAGTCTTGCAATCTTTCCCATCCCTATCGGCACGCAATTACCTTCCCTGATTAACAATACCTATTAGCTTCACGCTATAGCAACAACATTTAGTTAGTTATTATGTAATGCGCTAACTGATGAATGTTTCCAATTCTGTACGTAAACTCAATTGGGTACTTTCTTTTTTTTTTGTTACTTGCATTTGTTTTAGTAAGAATGTTTATATTTTTGGTAATTCTATTGTGTATTATTTTGACTGCCTCGTTGGTCTAGTGGTCGCAAAGCGCACCTGCTAAGGTTCGATTCCAGGTCGGGCAAAGTGTTATTGGGTTTTTCCATCAGGATGTCTCAGTAGCAGCCTCGGAGTCTGGATTTGTGCCCGGTTGATGACAATACGCTAGCCCCCTATTACATGCGATTTAAACATAACTGACGAAATGTGGGTGTACTAATGGGTACCTCTGCCTATCCTTTCAGGGATTACAAGCGTGATGTTAAGTGTGTCTATTATGTATTTATTTGTGGCCATTGGTCCTACGCCTGATACATACTTCAAAATGACAGCCCAAATGTTTACGTTCCATGTGTCAGACGCGTTCCAGTACTACAAAACATTAGACGACAGTGCTCTAGATCGCTATAATATAACCTGACTAAGAGAAATTGCTTCGTATTACACGTAGGTTACTTTGAGTTGATTGAATTTGGTATTATTTGTTGTCGATTTAATTGTTGCTACGTGACTTAGTAGAGGTTCTTTATTTACATAATTTATAGCTTCTCGTGACAGGGTCTTTAGGTATCAATCATTCACAAAATCATCTTTAAATCCATTACTAACACGCATTTAGCCTGCCCTAGAAACATTTCTTGTGTTACGCATTGCATGTTCTACCTGTACATTCCCATGTCGAGATAATACAGATTATTTGGAGGTCATCTCACTCTTAAAGCTATCAGAGATGAAATCTATATTGTATGTAGTACGTTTATCTTAAGAACTGACGTTTTTTGTTTAGAGATGGGCGGTGCCGATAGTAGACTTTATTTCTGAATTGAGCACACGATTATTTTCATAAAAACGATCTAGTTTTGAAAATCTTGCGAAAAAGAATCTTAATCATTGAAATTTTCATCTTCTTAATTGAAATTATTTTAATTAATAATTGTTTATTATTGACCAATAAAAGTTACAATTAAACACTACATTACTAATGTTGCAGAATCTGTACAATAAAATTATGTAACCCTGCCTCTCAAACTAGGATTACCTGTATTTTGAGAGACAGTGTTCAGCCGAGCTATTCCCTTAGTATGTTTAAATACAAAGTAAAAGGAGTTGATGTTACAAGATATAGTCTTGGTCCACCAGAAAAGCGCCGAGGCAATGAAGCTCGACGAGTCCCAGAGAAACGATAACCTGTCTTGGGTCCCGCAACGAAATTAATCAGAAAAGAATGACGGACGAGTAAGAAAAATTAATTTTCCACTTTTTAAAGCCATTGTGGCCATCTTTAGGGGAGGCCTCAAGCAGTGGATGTCGTTCGTCTGAAACGAAGATGATAAAGATTTAAATTAAGCTATACCTATTAGGTAAGTACCAATGCAATGTTGGTCGCCTGCTGTCGCTGCCTCGTTAGTTTAGTGGTCGCAAAGCGCGACTGACGAGCATGAGGTCTTGAGTGCGATTCTCAGGTCAAGCAAAGTGTTATTAAGCTTTTCCATCAGGAATTTCTCAGTAGCAGCCTGGGAATCTGAATTTGTGCTCGGTTGATGGCATTAGGCTCGCCCCCCATTCCGAAATGTGGGCGCACACCTCTGCGGAACCCTTCGGGGATTACAGGCGTGATGTTATGTTACTATGCAATATTGCAAAAAGTACAATTACACCATACCCAGAACTCCGAAATCGGCCCTATTTCAATTCACTTTCGCTGGACGGCTCATAAATTTTATCTACCCAACTTAGTTTTACGCAAAGTATCTAACTGACATGCAATCCATTGTTTATTCAAATTTATTCAAACGATTTTCCACTACCGTGATTACATGAAGGTATGCGACTAAAAAAAACTAGCTGGTTTGAGTTGAGCATGCGCATCAATTTATCAAATTACAATATTCACCTATCTATCCATATTAATATTATAAATGCGAAAGAAACTTTGTCTGTTACGTTTTCTCGACTCAAAACATAACATCATGGGTTAGGCAGAGGTGTAGATAGCCATTAGTACACCTACATTTCGCCAGTTATATTTAAGTCCCATGTAATAGAATAAAATAGTATATTTTTAGTCTTCAAGTTACAGGGAGTGAGCCTATTGCTCTAAACCGGGCACAAATCCAGACTCCGAGGCTGCTACTGAGTAATTTTAGAGAATACATGGAAAAACCCAATAACATTTTACCCAACTTGGGATCGAACCTTAGACCTCATGCTCAGCACCACCATTTTTACACCCCGTACATTGTACTTAAATCTAGCATTTCTGTAAAGACATAATAAAACATCACGCCTATAATCCCCAAAGGGTTAGGCAGAGGTGTATCCATTAGTACACCCACATTTCGCCAGTCTGTAAAGAATGTCAATCAATTATGTTTGTTATAAATAAAACGTTCAAATAACATGTAAGTTTTCTTTTTCACTTCCACAATATTATGAATCGAGTTGCAAATTTGCAAGTAAGCTGAAGAAATCCGATTATAAACAACTAAAAATGTTCAAACAAGATCACTTTTCAGACAGTTTTAACTTAAGAAGTTAATAGCATTTTTGTTATTTACGTAATTATGTTTATATACTTTATGCAACAAAAGTACAAAGGCGGACTTATTGCCTTAGGCATTCCTTAACAGTCAACTAAAGCTGGTAAAGAGATAACATGAGCAACTAGCTTCAACTTTCGGACTAACTGACCGACTCCTTAACAATTCAAAAGTGCCTGTAAATGGTCTAATTGAAATAAATGTTTTTGACTATGACTTTGACATGGGAAGTGCAAATTAATGTACGAGCGCCAAACAGCAAAATTTGAGATGAAAAAAAAATACAAAAATATAGTTGTTAGTTGCTGTTAACTATAGTGTTGTTTTTATTTGATACTACCATCTTTAAAAGCATAGCCACATGGTAAAAAGACCTATCAAACTGTCTTTTCAAAGCACATGTAAATAACTGAAGATCGTCATCTTTTTAATAATGTAATTTCAATAACCAACGTATTCGGAATGCAACTACATACTCAGCGAGATGTTCGTACATATTTACATAAGAATTTCTTGTTCAGCATCAGCCCACGCGATTTCTGAGAGAATTTGCTTGAATTATCCGTAAATGGTGTGCAGTTTTTTACTGTTTCCGTAGTATTGAGGATACTGTCTCGATGGTCTAGTGGTTGCAAAGCGTGACTGCTGAGTATGATCTCTTGGGTTTGATTTCCAGGTCGGGAAAAGTGTTATTGAGTGTTACCATCAGAAATTTCTCAATAGCAGCCTCGGAGTCTGGATTTGTGCCCGGTTGATGGCAAAAGGCTCGCCCCCTATTATATGGGACTTAAACATAACTGACGAATGTGGGTGTATTAATGGGTACACCTCTGCCTAACCCTTCGAGAATTACAGGCGTGATGTTATGTTATGTAAGGTTCATTTTTAATTTGATTCATATTTTATCTTATGTGGGTGTATATTCTTTTTCAGGTCAATAAATATTAGTTATAACCCATATAACTATCCATTAGCTAGTCTTAGCCACCAAAAAACCAACAAAATTCATGAGCTGTGCTCCATAACGCCATACACTGACAACCCACATATTTCACCGTAAAAGGACACTGTCAATATAGATAGACACTCCATATCTAGCAAATTGATCAGCCTATTTAAATGCCGGAACATTATGACATACACATTTGTCAAATTGATTGGAAAACCTGGGGACCTATCCCCATCTTTTAAAACAATCTTAAAATAATCTAAATACATAAACCTGTTTCTTTAATCACTCTATCTTAAAAAAAAACCACATAAAATCCGTTGTGTAGTTATAAAGATCTAAGCATACATAGGGACTGACAGACTGCGAGAAGCGACTTTGTTTTATACAATGTGGTGATCGATAAATAACTCTTTTTTTTAAAAAAAAATCTATGATTGTTATACTTTTACAAAACGTTATGTATTTTATAAACCATGGAATATGCGTGATCAAAACATTATCGTGATTAAATACCTAAACTATTTCAGCAAGAGAATTGCGAAAGCGTGATATAGTGATCAAACATGAAGTTATGCGCATCTTGCGATCACAGATAATGATAAACTTTATCTGTTCCAAGATGGAAGTCATCTCGAGATATCATGGCGATAGAATTAGGTACAGAAAATACTTATATTGATAAGTTACGGATTATTGTTTCTAAAGTCCAATAAGATATCGTTTTTCTTCTGTTCTTGTTTGGTATTTCAAATACATCCGGTCTTTTTGAGGTATTTGCGAAAATTTTACTCGCAACACTATTTTTGCAAAGAATTTTGAAGAGGTCTCATAATATAAAATAGAGAAAAACAACAAGTAACCAATAATATCAAATACAACTTAGCAATTTGATAGTTTTATTGGACCAACAACCATTGGGAACATAAACATAACATCACGCCTGTAATCTCCGAAGGGTTAGGTAGACGTGTATCCATTACTACCCCCACATTTCGCCAGGTTTGTATAAGTCCCATCATCCCATGTAATAGGAGGCGAGCCTATTGCCATCAACCGGGCGTAAATCCAGACTGACTGAGCAATTCTTGACGGAAAGTCCCAACAACACTTTGCCCGACATGGGAATTGAACTTAAGACCTCATGATCAGCAGTTGCGCTTGGCGCTAGACCAACGAGGCAGTCTCGTCGTTGTCGTAGTCGTTTGGTTAAATTAAAAAAATAATTACACAAGCATGTATATTATTCCCCAGTTATTATAAAGTACAAAAGTGAACAAGTTCTTTCATACAACAAACACAATTAAAGTGTGCAATCGTTGGTTAACTACATAATATATGAAAGTAACCACGCTTCCGATTTCTCTACGAAAAATACTAGTTCGTGTGTTGTGGGTTGGCGAAACATGCGTTTTGGGAGCTCAAGTTTGCATTGAAACTATCTAAGAATTTACTAATTATAAAATGTTACTCCTAATTTTACCTTTTTTTTAAATAAATATTTATAATACCTACACATCTAAGGGCTAATTTTTCAATCGACAGATATCTCGTCACTGAGGGATAAATATGGCAGTTTGACAGCTTTCGTATAGGAAATATGTCAAACTGTCATATTTATTCTTTGGATAAAAGTTACGTTACGTTAAGTTTTAGTTAGTTAGTTGGGAATATTGAAAAATCAGCCCTAAATTTATTAACTAAAACACAAACATTATAAAAAAAGAGGTATGTACAATATATAAAAGATAAAGAAGGAACCTTATAGGGCATCAAAGAACTCGTCCGAATCGCTGTCAATGGGACAAGTGCCCGAAAGGCCGACAGCATTGCCACGTTGTATGGCAATTTTGATTCTTTGACCCAAGCAAAGACCATCTCTCTAGTCATGTGAAGTGACAATCAATCACAATGCGATGTCCAATAAAATAATGAGCATTTTGAATATTAAGTTTACATACATTAACTACTATAAAGCATCAAATCTGTTCATCTTATACTCTAGAGATACGACGATCAGATTTAATACTTTATAATACACAATACTTTCTAGATCAAGGCAATCTTTAAATCTAGCTCGTTTTTAGGCACAATAAAGATCAACGCACGTAACAGCCTTCAAGTAAAACCATGCGATAAATACTTAAACTTTCTCGTTCGTGTAATACGTTTCTATTACCTAAGGGTTAGCGAGGTAACCTCAAGGGTACGACTGCCTGACCCCCCTCAAGGGAAGGCTGTGACATTTAAACAAACATGTTTAAAGTACACGTTTGCTGATTTTCACGCACATTTTTTACAAGTTAACTTTTTAGAAAATCGTGATAATTAATTTTGTGTGTCATTTTTAATTTGGCGTTGGAACTTCCTAATTGGGTATAATTTTAATAACATAACATAACATCACGCCTGTAATCCCCGAAGGGTTAGGCAGAGGTGTACCCATTAGTACTCCCACATTTCGCCAGTTATGTTTTTAGTCCCATGTAATAGGGGGCGAGCGTATTGCCATTAACCGGGCACAAATCCAGACTCCGAGGCTGGTACTGAGAAGTTCCTGATGGAAAAACCCAATAACACTTTGCCCGACCTGGGAATCGAACCCAAGACCTCATGCACAGCAGTTGCGCTTGCGACCACTAGACCAACAAGGCAGTCAATTTTAATAACAAAAATCATTAATATTGCGAAATATTGGAGTTTTATAATGACTCTTTCTGCGACTTCATTAATCCCGATCCCTAATTTTTTCAAATATAATATAGCCTATGTCACCCAGGGATAGTGTTAGCTTCCCAACAGTGAAAGAATTTCACAAAATGGTTCAGTAGTTTCGGAGCTTATTCAATGCAAACAATCAAATATTTCCTTTTTATAATATTACATGTACAGTTTTGACTTCGATACGATTTTATTATATGTATGTATAGATTGATCAAAATTTTATAAAAAAATTGACAGATTAAAATAAATCATATAACATAGACTACATAAGACAGAATTCAACATTAGCTCAACTGGATCAGCATCATAATAATAATACTACAATGTTTAACATAAACAAGAACTTCGATTCAGTTTTGTTATGTGTTTACATACAATGTTTGCATAATACACATAACAACACAGTTATTATGAAAACATTTTTGACTAAACTAAAATCTTCTTGATCAAAAGAAAGTCTAGTTTCTTAGTTTTTAACCCCTGACACAAAAAGACGAGTAGTTATAAGTTTGACGTGTCTGTGGCATCGTAGCTCCCGAACGGATGAACCAATTTTGATATAGTTCTTTTTTTGTTTGAAAAGTGAATTAGTCGGAAGTGTTCTTAGCTTTGTTTGAAAATCGGGACAAGATGGCCGCCATCGGGGGTTTCTTAATCTTTTTTTCTTTTTAAGATCACTCAGAGCACGGACCGTCAGGGCAAGGTATTTTAGTCTTAAATTGACACATAGCTAGGTCAACTAGTAAAACATACATAACATCACGTCTGTTATCGCCGAAGGGTTGGGCAGAGGTGTTCCCATTAGTACATCCACATTTCGATAGTTATGTTTAAGTCCCAAGTAATAGGAGGCAAGCCTTTTGCCATCAACCGGGCACATATCAAGTCTCCGAGGCTGCTACTGAGAAATTCCTGATGGAAAAACCCAATGGCAATTCCCAAGACCTTATTCTCAGCAATCGCGCTTTGCGACCACTAAACCAACGAGGCAGTCAAAATATATTTCCACACACCCTATTCTCCATCAATATTAAAACCTTGACTTTATTACCTTGAAATCGTAAGCCTTTATATCTCCTTCACAAAAGTTTCATAGCAAAAAAATCAGACCAAGTTCAAACTACCCGTTTGTAAAAAACTACGACTCGTCACTTTAACGTTCCGTTTTATATAGGAACCGAAGAAACAGTAACATTAATATCGAGCATTGGAGCAATAAGGCAATGTCGTGAGGTGCTCGTGGTTAAGTAATAACAGCCGCACAGGTCGATCTATCATGTTAAGCTACGCTTTCCGGGGCTGGTCCGTGGATGGCTCGGAAACCCCCTTTAAACCGCTTGGCCCGGCTGTCAAACATGGAACTTTGACAGTCGTTACGTGTCATCAGAAGCCCGAAAGCCTGACAACCAGTTTTACCAAGTCTTATCATATTACCCAGTTACTGGGTTATGGAGGTCAGATAGGCAGTCGCTCCGTGTAAAATACTGGTATTCAGCTGCATCCGGTTAGACTGGAAGCCGATCCCAACATAGTCGGGAAACGGCTAGGCAGATTGATTGGTTTTGATTGTAAAAGACAATATCGTGTAAACTAGTAAAGCACGCATAAAAACACAGGTCGGTTACCTAACACTTCAATAGTAACTAATTGGAGAACTACGCAGTTTGATCTCTGAACGTTTACGTTTGTGAAATCGTTACACGTTTTATACAAATGTGACACGCCAAGGGTAGTCTATCTAGAGCAGTTCTTTGGTGAAACTGAAAAAGTAGGTCGCTGCTATAAATATTATTAATTTAATCGATATTTTGGTGAAGGAGTTCGTGCAGGAAAGCTCATCCAAGATAGATATACGGGGTGTAATAAGAAATATCGCAGAGCCGTTATCTAAGCATACTATCAAGTAACGTTACTAAATTATGGCAAAAAAAAAGCTTAGATTCTGATGGACTATCCACTTAATACATATTAGGAATGCCAAAGATTTTTTTTTGTAAACTTTGTTAACCTATTTATTTCTTCTTTTCTTGTCGATTGACTCTCAATTTTGTCAGACCATTGAGCAACCTGCACAGATCTATCACTGCCCTCGTTAATAAATAAATAATAAATAAATATCTTGGGACAACTCACACACGGCTATCTGATCCCAAGCTAAGCAGAGCTTGTGTTATGGTAACCAGACAACTGATATACATACTTATATAATTTATAAATACATACATATTATAGATAAATCACACCCAGACACAGAACTAACAATCATGCTCATCACACAAAGTTTGTCCTGGGTGGGAATCGAACCCACGACCTCCGGCTTAGCAGTCAGGGCCGCTAACCACTAGACCAACAGGCCCGTCTAGATCTGGGATGGTGCAAGTGGTTGTGCACGACGGGCAACTGAGGAGGTGATGCATGTCCTGTGATGGTGCTTCACACTGGTACTCCATTTGGGATGAGTGGAGAATGATTTTTGGCTAAATTAGTTTTACAGAGTGTTGTGATGGCCCAGTGGTAAAGGCGCCCGCCTCTTACGCATGAGTTTGTGGGTTCAAATCCGGGCAAGTACCAATGTGAATTTTTCAATTCATATATGCTTTCTTAAATTTATCTCGGACATCGGTGAAGGAAAACATCGTGAGGAAACCTGGACTTACTGTTCCACTCAAACCATGTCGGAGGCCCTTGAGGCGGTTTAGAAACTCTGACACACGATAAGAAGAAGGAGATTAGTTTTACAGCGGCTTAACATGAATCCGCAACCAGTTAAGAGATTTCCAGATTAGCAACTGCAGTTCAGATCCAGGCAGTAGATGTTCAAACTCAAAGTTAATAATAACAACGACAACAAAGCTTTAAAGCGAAAAAAATTGACGGAGAAATCACAGTGCCCAAACCGAATTTGTGTCAAACATTGTTTGGCTACAGTACAGTTAAAGTGAAACATACTTTGTCTATCATTATACAAACAATAACCTATTAGATATGACGTCAAACTAAACTGCAGTTATGTCAAATTCACCAGTTAACGACTTGTCCTCACACGTGTTTGGAATCTCCTTAATTAACGTCTAGACACACTGAAGACTTGACCAGTGTATATTGACATTTATGGAGGCGCTGCTTGCAAAGGCAGTTTATTTTTAGATATGTTATGGGTTGACACAAACTGGCGATATGTCTAATAGAATGGAGTTAGTTACAGAGGTATGGTGGACTGCCTTCTTTGGTCTAATTGTCGCAAAGCGCGACTGCTCAAAATGTGGTCTTGGATCCGATTCCCAGGTCTGGCAAAGTGCTATTGGGTTTTCCATCAGGAATTTTTCAGTAGCTGCCTTGGAGTCTGGATTTGTGCCTGGCTGGTGGCAATAGGCTCGCCCCCTATTACATGGGACTTAAACAAAACTTGTGAAACATTGATGTTATGCTATATAAACACAAGGTACAAAAAAGCTACTCTTAAAAAAAACAATTTTTAAAATTGATGTCTATATATTTGTTTCGGGTAATCTTCAAAACGCCTGGACCGATTTTGACGAGACTTTTACTGACAGATAGCTGATTTTATAAGGGCATAAGCTACAGTAAAAAACCTCGGGGCAATATTATAGTATTGTCTTAAAAAAAACATGTACGCTTAAATAAACTTCCCAAGTTCGCCGCGTGCCATGATACACTAGACGGTCAGTTCAATTATTTATAAGTTAGATGTAACCGCTAAAGGCCGCAGGTTCAAAGTCGTTAAAATGAAGATTGTAATTACTGGTTTTGCTGCTCTTAACATTGGTCGATTAGAAATGAAAGTTAGGAACTGTACACATGGTGGCGTTTTAAACGCGATATAGAATTTCGAAATAGTTGCGATAGTTGAAATAGAATTGCCTTTACATGTTTAGTTTTAGGTTCCAAAATCCATTATTTTTCTCTGATTAAATTAAGGTCAATCACTTTTATTAGTTTTGTCATCAACTTATTTCTTTTACTCATCAACATTATAATTATTACCAAAATATATTTACCAAAATTCAAAATTGTCTATTGCTTGCACTATACATGGATGATAGTATCATCACATCGGTTTTTTGTTACCATTTATGTAGCATAACATAACATCACGCCTGTAATTCCCGAAGGTTTAGACAGAGCTGTATCTATTAGTACACCCACATTTCGCCAGTTATGTATTTAGTCCCATGTAATAGGGAACGAGCCTATTGCCATCAACCGGGCACAAATCCAGACTCCGAGGCTGCTACTGAGAAATTCCTGATGGAAAAACCCAATAACACTTTGCCCGACCTGGGAATCGAACCCAAGACCTCATGCGCAGCAGTCGCGCTTGCGACCACTAGACCAGCGAGGCAGTCAAACCATTACCATTTATGTAGGTACTTTACCCGAAATTAATTTAAGATTGTGTTAAAATCTTCTTAGTTGAATTTAGTTCACGTGCTAATTTAGCTGGCAATGCCTAGCATATTAATAGGATAATAGCTCACCCCAAGCTACAATCAAGACTACGCCTTCTCCGACTGACAAATCTACCTAGAATTAAAAAAGTCTGCGACTAACCACATCGCGACTTCCCCTGCCACTCGGTCGCGTTTCCTCCGTTGCCCAATCGCAACCTAACCACCGTACCTCGACTGGCGACCGTCACTGATTAGCATCGTTAGCCATTCATTTTGATTATCGACCTTGCGTCGCCGCAGTCTCGTCAAAACCGTGACTTTATTGATGCAAAAACTTGTCTAATTCATAAGGTCTTATTACGACAATTCGTCTGTTATTTGGTCATTTTACAGCTAAAGCCTTCTTAATCTTGCTTTTGGGGATCTTGCATAATTTATACAGAGTGAAAATCACATTACAGAGTGAAATTAGTTTTGGAATTCTATATCACTTGGTTTCCCCTTTTTTTTCCTATCTTATTATTTATAATTTTTCTGTACGTGTCTGTCACCTAACTCCTCCTAAACTCCTGGACTGATTAGGATGAAATTTTGTGTGTAAATCTTCAATAGGTTCCTGGATGGTTTGAAGGCACAATTAGACCCGGTAGGTGGCACTGCAAGCTAACGTTCGGGCAGGACGTCTGTCGTGCCCACTAGTTTTAGATGTTTTGTCGATGTTGCACTTTTGTACAAGGAGGACGACAGGATCCTTATGTAAGGATAGAACAAACGTGTTTTTTTGTGCCGTTAAATATTCCCTTCATAACTTCAAACTTGTGTCTTTTCATATCCTTTTGAACTTTGAACTTCCCAAACATCAACGTCATCAATTTCTTAACCGCTCTTCAACACTTCCGATCAAAAGATATTGAACAAAAAGCTAATTACACAAATGTATCGGATTCGTCGGCTGCGCTAGATGTACAAGGTCGTGCCCTCAAAACGCCACTCTCACTTTATACAGACAGACTGACGGATTGGCTCGTGGTTTTAAATACCGACGAAGTGTTGTATTTGATCGTGAAGAGCGAATTTCTCTTATGGAAACTAAATGTACGAAGAGAAGATGGAAAAAGTGAGAAAATAACTAGTTAGTAGTGATGCTAACTGTTTAGGATGCGCAAGTTTTTTAGAAGCTTTTCTAACCACACCAGAAATCAGTAACAATGATAAAACAAGTGTTTATATTATACAGGGTCATTGGAAATTTACCAGACACCTGAAAAGAGGTCATTGTACTCATTATTATGAACAACTTTTGCTATGAAGTCATGAAGCTTCCTGAAAAAATGAAAAGAAAAATCTACTATTCAATAGAATACAATCGTGTTGTTTAGCATTTTTGTGTCAGTTTTCGAATCTGGTTTCTAAATACTCTGGGTCAGTAGATCCCATAGTATTATGAAAGATCACGATAAATATTGGGAGGGCCCTGAACAGTCCTTCATTCCTATAGTCATGCTTCTTTTTCCTTCATAAAAACCTAAGCTGAATTGTGGTCTTGCGGTCTCGATTTTTCTACTCGCCACTACAACATTAAGCGTCCACTAGTCTATCGATAACAATCACTACACAACACAGCGCGAAAATGTTTCATTACTGAGTCATCGCAGTTCTACGTGCTTGACGCAACATTGATCCCTCATGCATGCTGATGAGACAACATTGGATGTTAGCTCATGACGTAGCTTAAGGATAATGAGCTCTGTAGCTTTATAACTAGGTCAATAGTCCAGTTAATTGTGTTGGTCAACTTTGAGCTTAGTGTCAGTAAAATACTAGTAGTACTGCTAGACTTTGTGGACTTGCGAGCAGAAATCTGGGTAATAGTGTAGTAGACAAAAAGGTCTTTACATTCTCAGCAAACTACGAAATATTTAATACACAGTAATTTTATAGTCCAACTTCAAAATATTTACCAATCACACAAATAGTATCTTTGTAGTAAGCAAGACAATACATCCCATATTTTCTATTGAGAACTAAAACAATAGAGAGGTACATTACAGAATGTATGAAGTCTGTCTGTCAGTTTATTTGAAACCAGTGATTTTCATACCATTATATGCGCTTGGAAGAGAATAACGAAATAATAGGTTTAGGTAATGTTATGTCATTGTGCTTTGTGCATATTTGTAGTCAAAGTATTGTTCTAAATATTTTTCTTAAATAACTCCTGTGTACTTGGCTAGTATCCATTGAGATATCTTAGAGGATTATATATTATATTGAAGTGAGGTGATAGACCTTAGTTTGATGGGCACTAATGGGCAGTATGCGTAGCTAACAACTACTGCAGCTGCAGCATACTGGTATTCAGCTGTGTCTGATTGGAAGCCGACCCTAACATAGTTAGGAAAAGGCTAGGCATATTGATTAATTGGACCTACTTATGGTTAAGAAAGGTAATATTGATTAATTAGATTAAAAGAAGATGTAGTGACAAAGATAGAAAAAGGTATGCTTAGATGGTTCGGTCATGTTGAGAGGATGAGTGAAAGACGATTGACAAAAGGTATTTATATGGCAGAGGTGAGTGGCAACGCCGGGAGGCGTCGCCCTAGGAAGACCTACACTGACCTTATTGGTGAGGTCCTTCAGAAAGGTCAGGTGCAGAGTACTCATAACCGGCGTGCTTGTATGAACGTAGATGAGGATGGAAGGAGTATGTAAGGATCGTAGCAGGTGGCGTTCTGTAGTTTCTGCCTACCCCCATGGGAAAAAGGCGTGAGTTTATGTATGTATGTATTGATTAATTTTATTGCACACTTTAGACAAAAATGACTTTTTCTCAAAACTTCCATTGTGTTGATTACGTTTAGCGTAAGTAGGTCCAATTGATGCGTGATGGGTCTTTTGACACTCCGTTGTACATCACCAAAATAAAGAAAGAAAGAATAACTGTTTACTCACGCGAAAATGACTCACACAACATAAAAAGAAAAAAAAATGCACATAAAAGTAAGGTAGAATAAGTTTGAAAAAATCTAAAAAATAAAAATCAAATAAATCTACACTAATATTATTATAAAGAGGAAAAAATTGTATTTGTTTGTTTGTTTGTTTGTAATGGATAAACTCAAAAACTACGAGACCGATTTTAAAAATTCTTTCACCATTATAAAGCTGCATTATTTGCGAGTAACATAAGCTATATTTTATTTTATTTTTGCGCGGACGAAGACGCAGGCAATAGCTAGTACATAATAAAAGCGTGTATATCAATCAGTTAAAACCCTTTTTTTAATCCACAAAAGGCAATTAAACATTCAAAAAACTTTATCAGATGTCATACCTATATAAAGAATAATCTCACACCGTCTGTGGGCGTAATCTAGAGGTCAAAATCGCCATAACTTTTATGATGACCTAAAAAAGCCATCGCTAATAGCTATGATTCTATTGCTATGGTGAATTCTGATTGCTATGCGCTGTGCTTCCGCAGTAATCATTGGGCTACTATTATTTTGGTTGTATTGCCACATGTTCGTGGTATGGTACGTGGCTGCGTGGCTGTAATTGTTTCTGAGAACTTCCGAAGTTATATGACATGTTTTATATTAAAATGGTGACTGCCTCGTTGGTTTAGTGGTCGCAAGCGCGACTGCTGTGCATGAGGTCTTGGGTTCGATTCCCAGGTCGGGCAAAGTGTTATTGGGTTTTTCCATCAGGAATTTCTCAGTAGCAGCCTCGGAGTCTGGATTTGTGCCCGGTTGATGGCAATAGGCTCGCCCCCTATTACATGGGACTAAAAAAACATAACTGGCGAAATGTGGGTGCACTAATGGGTACACCTCTGCCTAACCCTTCGAGATTTACAGGCGTGATGTTATGTTATGTTATATTAAAATGGTGGCAGATTTTTAAAAGCGTTTGATTTCCGTCTCTTAAAATTCTCATGTTTTAGTCAACTGTTGAAACTTTTATATAATCTAAATTATTCTACATATAAGTATGTATAGGTATATGTATAACAGCGAAAGGTCACTCGCTCATTAATCACGAAATATCGAAAAATCCTTCATGTATAAAGATGAAATTTGATTTGTGACTAGACATCCGCTAAGAAAATATTTTACAAAATTCACCTCTAAAGGGGATGAAATGTGGATCCAAAGTATGTATAAAGAAATCAACTTTGACGCGGACGAAGTCGCAGACATAAGCCATCTAATATTGAAAGTTGAAGAGTGTTTGTCTACAAGCTAAGTAAACAAAAACCATGATTTCAAAATCCGTTTTATCCATAAGAGGTACGCAACCTTATAAACAAACACATAAGATTTCATATTCAACAATACCTTTATAAACCACAACAGTAAAAATAACCTACTGCACAACGACCACAGTATACAAAAATAGCAACAAAAAACCAGTCCAACCAACAAATCTGCACACATCCCAGGAAGTGCTTGTGAGCGAGCAAGGGCTGCCGTAATGAGGAACCGGTCGCACCGGTCTACGGGTCAAGCGATCAGGCTGTGGCAAGTTTAACATGTTCGACGGGCAGTATGGTAACATGTTTCAAAGACACGATACACATATTCGTGTCGGATTGCCGTTCGGACTGTGAGTGAAGGAAGAGGGAGTGCATCTGTTTGCGCACACACTTGTGCACTATATCTCCTGCTTACTTAGTTGGTCTCTTTTGAGATGGAAACTGTGACCGAAATTCGGTCAAGACCATTATTATTATCTATCTAAAATGTTTGTTTGCTTAAACGCGATATATCAGGAACTATTGGTCCGATTTACAAACATCTTTATGCGTTAAAAAGCCCTTTTATCGAGGAAGGCCATAGGCTACGTAACATCACGCTACGACCCACAGGAGCGGAGCAATAGCCGAAGAGGTTTGTAGAACTATAAGCTGATTATGTATTAACTGAAAAAACTAAAATATAATACACTGTGTACTTAAATACACAGGACTGCCTCGTTGGTCTAGTGCTCGCAAAGCGCGACTGCTGAACGTGAGATCTTAAATTGGCTTCAATTCTCAGGTCGGGCAAAGTGTTACTGGGTTTTTTCATCAGGAATTTCTCAGAAACAGGCTCGGAGTCTGAATTTATGCCCGGTTGATGGCAATAGGCTCGTGCCCTGTTACATGGGACTTAAACATAACTGGCGTAATGTGGGTGCTCTACAGTGTACACCTCTGCCTAACCCTTTGGGGATTACAGGCCTGATGGTACATAAATACAAAATAAATCACCTGTTTCATTCATTTTTATCATGTATTGGTTTGACATAACTGAATCCATTGAAGAGACCGACACGTGTCTTTGAATGGGAGCGAAACCAAGTTAGACTTTTGTTGCGCATGATCATGATTCATAATAACGGTAAAGTCTGCCGGCTCTCACGGCGAAGTTAACATTTGACTTGTATATGTAGGTATGTTTGTGTTCTTAACCTCAAACTTGATGTACTGGCGCTTTATTAAAAAGGTCAGTTCAGACGTGGTCACATGGCCTTGTATTTCTCACAATTTATTTTTAGTCCTTCAAAATTAGTGACCTTTAAAAGAAACCTGCTTACGTTTTAGCCTCCAATATGTTTTCTTGCCAAAAGAACAAGTAAACAACAACAAAACAACATAACATCACGCCTGTAATCCCCGAAGGGTTAGGCAGAGGTGTAACCCCGTGTAAGTGCACACCCACATTTCACCAGTTATGTTTTTAGTCCCATGTAATAGGGGGCGAGCCTATTGCCATCAACCGGGCACAAATCCAGACTCCGAGGTTGCTACTAAGAAATTCCTGATGGAAAACCCAATAACACTTTGCCCGACCTGGGAATCGAACCCAAGACGTCATGCACAGCAGTCGCGCTTGCGACCACTAGACCAACGAGGCAGTCATTCATATCCTTTCTTTCAACAAGTAAACAGGTAAACATATTTATTGTTAAAAGAATTACAAGTCAATAAATCGTCCAAACTTTAGATAAACGGTCTATGTATAGCTGAATGTACGATTTATATGCAGAACGCCTGAAGATTTTTACATAACATCACGCCTGTAATCCGCAAAGAGTTAGGCAGAAGTGTATCCATTAGTACACCCACATTTCGGTAGATATGTTCGAGTCCTATGTAATACCCCAGGCGAAACTATTGCCATCAACCGGGCACAAACCCAGACTCCGAGACTGCTAGTGAAAAATTCCTGATGTAAAAACCCAAAAACACTTTGCCCTTCCTGGAAATCGAACCCAAGACCTCATGCTCAGCAATCGCGCTTTGCGACCACTAGACCAACGAGGCAGTCATTCATATTCTTTTATTACTGATATCAGTCTTTGCCAAATCAAGGAAAAATAAATATTTATTGCCCTATTTTATGAGATCTTGACCGGGGTCAAGGCTTGCTCGATAGGTGGGCAATCCCGGACTATCTACTCGTATAACATTTATCAGTGACTAATCAATGAATTTTATCTTCTGATGAAAGTAATTTTATGTTTAGCAACATTGCAGAATAGGTACCTACTTAGTTGTTGTTGAATTATTTTTTACGCCATGACTCAGAATATTACTCATATTTGTAATAAACTGTTATCGGCCTTAGATATCATTTATGGCACTTAATATTTACATAGTTAAGTGCATTTGTTATCTATTGATCGAACTATTATCCAGTTTTCACGTTGGATTCGATTAGGTACATCGCCTCGGCGCTTTTCTGACTGTCACCATTGTTAATTCTGACTTTTAGGAGTTGCTGTGGGTAGAAAAATAGGCGGGCTTGTCCAAAAAAAAGTGTAGGGAAAATTAAAACGCAGGAAACAATCTTTTGGTCTACTAAACCGAACGCTAGACCCTTTTTTTTGGGGTGGCTGAGTTCTTCCGCCCTGGGTGGAGCGGAAGAGACTGTTACTCTTTTACTGACTAAAAACCACCCTGTTCCTTCTGTTGCCCGTTGCGTTCCGGGGCCACGGTATCCGGTTAAGACGTCCCGCGATCCCGGCAGGCGTTTGGCCCTATTGGGGGTTCTCGTGCTGACAGCTCTTAAAAGCGCGCGTGAAACAAAACGCGTTTTCGACCCGGGCAACGCTGGACTTTCCGGTCTTTATTAGAATAGTTATTTCGCAAAATGAAGAGATCTAACCCATTCAATATCTGGCTGTTGTAGCAAGCATGGCAAAATCTTATCGATCTTAACGTACACATTCAACCACGCGCCACAGACAATCGATCTTATCACAGTAAAGATTAATTGCCTCATTATTGCATACAAACTATTAATTAATTTAAATTAATTGTTTCCCGATAGAGGTAGCTTAATTGTATAGTAAAGGATACGCTTTATAATCTTGGTGTGAATGTTAGACCCCATGCGTTGAAGTATTGCTGTGAATCGGTTTCATGTGCAATGGCATAGTTTAAAAGAAAATTGTAAATACCCCTTACTAAAACCAAAAACCTTAATATACCTTTATATGTTTGAAAATATTCACAATTAGCGACATATAATTCTCAGAACGTCGACATTTATTTATTTAGTTAAACTTTATGAAACAAAACTACAAAGACGGACTTAATGCCTTAGGCATTCTCTAACAGTCAACCAAAGGTGGTGAAGAGATAACATGGTAGGTGCAAATTAAAGTACGAGCGCTAAACAGCAATATTTTAATATTTCTGTGCTATGTCAAAGTAAAATTTATATATTAGCTTCTGTCCGCGTCTTTACCCGCGTCATACGTGAACCGTATATTGTTTCGGGGTAAAAAGTAGCTTAGCTGCAATTCTAGACTATAATAATTATAATCTCTATGCCAAACATCCAGCTCCGTTCAGCCGTTCTAGCGTCATTGGGTAACAAACATCCAACCATACAAACTTTCGCAATTATAATCTTCTCTTCTTCTTCTTCTTTATCGCTAGTGTCAGAGTTTCTAAAGCACCTCAAAGGCCTCTGACATGGTTTGAGTGTGTGCTATTATAACAGTAGTAAGAAGTAAGATTCTAGCAAAATCCCATTAGCATCTCCGAAGATAACACAGTGAAATCATAATCAGCTAGATATTCAGGTTAAAGCACACAATAGCCGTCTAGACGCGCCCGATTCGGCGAACTTATTGACCTGGTTATTGTGAACAATGACTTTTGACGGCGGACTCTTAGATATGGGTTTATTGTTGTTATTGTAGGTTTGTTCTGGCATTTAGAGCGAAAACGTGGAGCTAGATTTCTAGCTAGAAATAGTAACCTATGCTTTACTACTGTCGTGGTGCCAATGGTGGCACGCGAAAAAATAATTCGGACACGCCTATAATTGGCGAATCTATGTATTTGATCATGTAACAGCAAAAATCACATTTACTTATTATATAAATAAAGATACAATTTTTACAAGCTTTTATTTAGCTTGCACTGTTCTTATGTACGAGTATGTAGGAAAGTTTTCCTTTCCAAAGCAAACCATTTTTCGACCATTTGTTGGTATCCGATTGAGCTATAATTTTGCATACACCTTTAGTTCTGATGGCAATACAGTGTCTAAAACTCAATATTGAATCTTGTTTACAAAAATATATTTTTTATATTAGTTTATTTAAAGTAGGCTTACTAGTGGTAATTAAAGCAAATAAAAGAGTAATTATACAATCCCATTGTTTAATTTAGCACGGGTGGATCCCCAAATCCCGAAACCACAAGAAAAGTCAGCTTCTAATTGATTCATCAACCTTTAACGACCGAAAAGCAAAAAATCTAACAAAAGGTTTCAAAGTAAAGCAGGTAATACAAAAACTGCGTCTCCTCTGTTTGAAGGCAGCCACAGTTAAAGGAAGGGTTTTTATAAGAGATGCATCTTTTGTTATGTAGTTTACTTTCTGTGGGTTTTTTCGGGTATTTTGCTTCACGGCAGCAGTTTAGCGATTAACACACGCACCGAGCTCCGCCGCCGCTGTTGGCGATGAAGCGGATCTCATGTCGCATTGGCGTCTATGAAATCCGTCACTGCCTTAAGCACGTACACCGCCCGACAGGAATTTCTCAGTAGCAGCCTCTGAGCCTGGATTTGTGCCCGATTGTTGGCAATAGTATCGCCCCCTATTAAATGGGACTTGGCGAAATGTGGGTGTACTAATGGGTACACCTCTGCCTAACCCTTCGGGGATTACAGGCGTGATGTTATGTTGTGTTTTTTAATCGTATAAAATCTGTTGGGCTTGCCTCTAGGCATGTCCATGCTGTTACGCCCCTGTTCCCAACCGTATACAACAATGATGATGGAAATCAAATTCACAAGCTGGCAAAATTCCAATTCGATCAGCCGATCTCATGTCAACATCTTGCACGGATAACACCTTGGAACATGTAGGTACATCTTTGTATGGTACAGAGGTATCAATACTACGATAAGATAACAATGTGATAATGATAATACAAATGTTAGCTTTGACTGACGCTGGAATTACCGAAAGGTAAATATTGTGTTATTTTATAAGTATCATCATCATAACATCACGCCTGTAATTCTCAAAAGGTTAGGCAGGGATGTACCCATTACTAGAAATACGCACATTTCGCTAGTTATGTTTAAGTGGGGGCGAGCCTATTGCTATGAACCGGGAGCAAATCCAGACACCGAGGCTGCTACTGAGAAAAGTAAATATCTAGATAAGAGATAAGTACGGAGATAAGTACTTAGAAGAATAACGAGTGCAAAAGACACTTAATAATATCAGCCTATTATTGTACCACTGCAGGGCAAAGGCCTCTTCTACCACAGAAAAGGCACGAGCATTGATCACTACATTTGCTCAAGACGGATTGGCGATTTCAGGCTTATATTCATTACAAGACTAGGTTATCTCACGATATTTTCGAAAGAAACTTAACGAAGCCGAAAGGTAAATGTTCTTCCCACAATTGCGTTTAATATACATATCATAACATCACACCTGTAATCCCCAAAGGCTTAGGCAGAGGTGTAACCGTAGTACACCCACATTTCGCCAGTTATGTTAAAGTCCCATGTAATAGGGGGCGAGCCTATTGCCAACAACCGGGCACAAATCCAGATTCCGAGGCTGCTACTGAGAAATTCTTGATGGAAATACCCGACAACAACTACCTACTATTTAAAACAATATTTAAGTTGTATTTTACCCAAAATCATAACAATAACTTCAAAAAACGTCAGTCAAGCCCACGTTTTGCCAGAATTGAGCTCAATTATGCTATGCTACGTTATGCTAGACTGATCGGAAGGCAAAACCGTGTGGTAACCTTAAGCTAAGCAAACGTATGATTCAGTTCACCGGTCGAGTGTTGGTATGAGCGCTATGACGCACTAACACACAGCTAAGAGGGTAACGAGTTTATAATTACTTAATGCTACTGATAGCTATTTACTTGTGAGCTATACTTTCATATCCAATGCTGTTGGTTCTTTTTTTACAAAATATGAATAAATGCTAATCGCTAGCGGGACTGTTGAGCCAAGACCTCATCTTGGGTGCGATTTCCAGATCACGCAAAGTGTTATTGGGTTTTTTAACAGAAATTTCTCAGTAGAAGTCTCGGAGTTAGTATTTGTGCCTAGTTGAAGGCAATAGGCTCGCCACCTTCGACATGGGACTTAATCGTAACTGGTGAAATGTGGGTGTAGTACTAATGGGTACACCTCTGCCTAACCCTTCGGGGATGTTACGTTATGCTAATGGCTACTATACTGTAATATACGACAGTAAGGATGGTGAGCAGAGATGAGCATAGCGAAGGAAAATTAACTAATAGGATCACCTCATGACGGTTGAACGGAGTAAAGCTGTTTAAATACTGGCACCCTATTGGGCAATTTACCTCGCTCCGCACCGCTCCCGCCTCACTTGTCTTCAGTACTGTGTTCATCTGAATGTATCTTTACCGATATTTTTGTCAATTGTAGACCAATTAAAAAACTGCTACTACTACTTATACTTTCAAGTTTTTTTTTTGTAATTCTTGGTTTTAGAAGGCAGGTTTCTTTTTTGAAAAAAGTAGTAGTTTTTTATTAGGTACGAGTTATTGAGTTAGGTACCATTATCAACCACAAGCCTAGATATGACTGCCCGTCCTTATCCAACAAGTTTAATTATTTATTGATTATTTTTTATTTGTCTTATTATTTATAACAAGACTGCATTTTGTATAGAAACAGACTGATCAGTCCTCTTAAGATAAGATTACCTGCCTCATACATTCCTCACATCATTAAATCATGCCAAACGATGTATGAAAATTGACACGATCAAGTAAAAACGTGCTCAAATCATAAAAATAAATAATCGTGACTGTTCTGCTATTTAGAAAAAAAATATGTTAATTGTCTGATTTATATGAATTCTTAATAGCCTCGTTGGTCTAATCGTCACAATCCGCAACTATTGAGTATGAGGTCTTGGGTCCGATTCCCAGGTCGGGCAATGTTATATCTTCATCAGGAATTTATTAGTTGCTACTGAGAAATGCCAGTCGTAGTCTGTATTTGTGCCCGGTTGATGGCAATAGGCTCGCTCGTTTTAAAGTCTCATGTTATAGACATGAGACTTTAAAACATAAAACTGGCGAAATTTGGGTGTACTAGTGGGTACACCTCTGCCTATCCCATTGGAGATTATAGGCGTGATGTTATAAAACAAAAATAGTCACACCAGAAAATGTTCAATCTTTTAACGTGGGTACGCACATACATTTAAACTCACATAGGTATACAAACAACTAGACCCAGTCTTGAGTCTTGTTCCAGATTAATTTAAACAATATTTAATTGTTATAAAATTCATATTTGTTGCCAAAACCACTTTCTAAATGATAAAACGAACGCCATTTAATAGCACATTACAAACAATCGACGCACGACTACTTAAAACGAGGTTTTGCTTTAAATAAATTGTAATTACTTATTTAAATTAGCAGTTAAGTAATTAATATTGTTACGAAAAATAATACCTACATAAAGAAACCTTTTAAATTGCATATTTATGCGTTTTGAATAAGAAAAAGGTTTAGATAACGTAATCGCGTATCAAGTTCTTACGAAAATGCTCGATTTTTGTCGATTTGTCAAGAATTTTGCTGGCACTTTTTTTTGGTAAATATAAAAATGGCGTAGTTAAGTGAGGACTGTCTATTGGCTATTACCTAATAAGATTTTTTTTGTACTTAATAACATTATTTATTACAGTCGTGGGTTGAATAGCACGAACAAGAAGACATATTAGGTAGGTAGATACGGCCATTTTTAATTTTTTTTTATCTATCCTAATAACTATAAAAAAAGGTGAAAAGATTTTTCTATAGATACTTACTATTATTATTTTTAATATCTAGATTATAATAAAGCTGGAAAGTTTTCGTATTTGTTTAAACGCGCTAATTTATAGAACTACCAATCAGATCGGAAAAAATATTGATGGCCAGATTGAAAAGGAATAATATAGCTCAAACATTGCGCTGCAACCCAAGCCAGATTTGTTAGGAATAGTTTAGGCTATACCAATATAACATCACGCTACGACTTACGGGAGCAGAGCAGTAACTAAAGACGTAATTGAACGTGGATGAAACCGCGCAATATTTGTATCAGAAGATGATAAACATACAACTGATTAAAGAAAACGAAAGTGTTCTATCATCAAAAAATCACTTCACAAAAATAACTAAATACGCATTAACTACGCCAGTAAACGAAAGGACATAAACAAAGGCTATAAATTGCACAATTTCAAAAGCCACGCACCGGCCAGTCTTTCTAAAAAAATAGACCAAACACAACATAAACCTAACCAAACCTTACCCGGATCGAGTTAAAGTTGAAATTCTATTGTGTGTTACGTTGAACGCAAAAATATCAGTGCACATCGCGTGCAAGTGAGCAAACAGTGAAATTGATTGACTCACCTCAACTTTTTTGGAGTACTCTTCCGCCACGCGTTCCTGCTCCTTCTTCAGCTCCTCGTTCTTGTCTAGAAGGGCCTTCCCTAACTCCGCTGCGAGGAGTAGATCAGATTCCTTCTGCTGGAGTTGCGACCACAAGTCCTGCTCTTGGCCTGCGTCCATCGTGCCCCCTGTTTGCCTTGCTGTTGACATTTCTCTAACATACGCTTCTAAATCCTCAATGAAATGTTCGTCAGAGAAACTGAGCGGGAAAGGAGTCTTCCTGGTGCCACTTTTACTTCTACTCCGCCTGTGTTTGTTGATTGGTGTCGATGTTCTTATGTCTCCTTTACCAACGAATTCAGCTTCGTCTGATAAAAAGTTTGGTGAGTTACGATCCGGTGGCACTGGTTCTGTATTGTGTTTTCTACTTCTACTAATATTTGCACTAACTTCACCGGCCATTTATCCGAACGAGTCTATTCAACAGTATTTGTGGAACTAACTTTGAACTATTTTGGTGTAATTGTTCTTTTTGAATATTTTGTCAATGGCCTGTTGGAACTTTACAGTTTTGGGAAGTTTTATTTTGAATATGCTCTTGTTTAAGTCGAAATCCTTTTTTAATGCCATTATAGCAAATTGGTGGGTCACAATAGTAACATTTCCGTCTCACGAGCACTCACAACACTGCACTGTTATATCGATACACTCGCGGGAAGGCACTTCATAGATGTTGCCTCGACAACGGAGCGGACACAACAGACGGCCTGTGAAACCTTCGAGGTAGCACAGCTCGCGACCGTCATAGATTATTGTGACAGGGAGGGGTGTAGGTAGGTAGAAAACAATTATGTTTAAAACTGACAGTTGTGTCGGTATATTTATAAAATTAGTCAATGATGTTCCTGATCTTAATAAATGTATGATAAAGGGAATTTATTAAAAATAATTAATAAATTCTGAGTAATTTTGAAGACGCATGAATTGAAAAAAAACCTACAGATAAGTACCGAAGTGTAATATTTGTTGGTATTTCTTAGTTACCTAGTGTGTAATTAGTGCAGTCAGCAGGTGATTAATAAAAATTCAAGTCATTTGTTTAAGTTACATGTAATTAGAAATCCAATTAGTTATGATAACATTTGAAACAATTAGGAACCGTAAAAAAGTATTTCATAGCTTGAATTGCCGGAATGGAATTAAGCAGAATTGGGTTTAGTTCTAGCAAAACGAACTAAGCTTAAAATGTCTCATTTTCATAAAAGTCATTCTAATGATTTTAGATTTAAACTCTGGTTCATTTTTAAACTATTCTAAGTATAATTTTGGGCCGGTCACGTCAGCCGCATGCTCAATGACTGATAGCTGAGAAACGTATCCACACAATGGCCTTAGGATGGTCAATGTTGGGGAGGCCAACCCGAGAAGATGTGGCGAGATGATCCAGATGCGCACCGAGAGTGCTGGTTCCAGGTGGCGCAAGAAATGAATACCTGAGAGGACTCGGGGGAAGCCTTTGTTCAAAAGGAAGGCTTAACAGGCTAGTTAAAAAAAAACATAAGTTTTGGTCATACATTGAACTGTTCTTCTTCTTCTTCTTTATCGTGTGGGCAATAAAGTCTTACGACCCCACACAACCTAGTGTCAGAGTTTCTAAACCGCCTAAAGGGCCTCTGACATGGTTTGAGTGGAACAATAAGTCCAGGAACTGCTATTCATCAGTTAATATATTAGCTGAATAGTAATGTAAAAACATTTGGCATTTTAAATTAGTTTCAAGTAAATAATTAAATTACTGAGAAATTGTGGGTTTTAACAGAGACAGCTCGTTTTGACAAAACTAAGCATTTCTGTTGAAACTAAAAAAGAAACGAGAAGCTACCTACTCTTTGCTTAAACATAACAAAACGCAAAAATAATGGATTTCTCCGAATTCTCACAACTAGTCTGCAGTTGTTTTCATATTTACCAGTTCCAGTTATCATAAGCACCATTGCAAAAAAAACGTACGCGTATGTAGAAACAACACCGTCACATAAAAACTTCTCTCCTATCTAATCTTTGGTGTAAATCAACACGTGCGTCAGAGCGAGACGCCAACAGAAAGGTAACGTCAAACCCATACGTCAGACAAGGACAGCTATACACCATCAAGGTGATGCAAAGAGAGTGGTCAAACAAAATGTCGAAACATTTATTTTTATTGTTAGTAAACGTCAGGAAATGATCTCATAGTGATCCTATTATAATTCGCATCTAAATTAAACCAGTTTTTGTAAAAAGAAAACCTTGAATTATGTATTGAGTAGCTTTGAGAATATTATGCCCACGGATTAAGTTTCTTGAGCGGATTAAATGGACGCTGGTATAAAAAAGGATAGGTATAGGTATTTTCGAACACCTTGATATTTGAATTATATTTTAAAAACTATCAACATCTACCTAGCCTTTTCCCAACTATGTTGGCATCGGCTTCCAGTCTAACCGGATGCAGCTGAATACTAGTATTTTACATGGAGCGACTGCCTATCTGACCTCCACAACCCAGTAACTGGGTAATACGATACCCCTAGGTAAGACTGGTTGTCAGACTTTCAAGCTTCTGACGACTCGTAACGACTGTCAAAGATCAACGTATGACAGCCGGGACCAACAGCTTAACGTGCTTTCCGAGGCACGGAATGATGTCAGTAATGTCTAAGATAAAGTTTAGAAAGTACATATGAATTGAAAAAGTCCCATTGGTACTTGTCCGGGTTCGAACCCACAACCTCACGCATGAGAGGCGGGCGCCTTAACCGCTTAGGCCATAAAAACTATACTAAATTAAATACAGGCCGATAATATTTTTTACTGAACTTGACTTTATACTTCTGTGCATCCCAAGTGTTTGCTGTTGATACATAACATACATAACATCTCGCCTGTAATCCGCTAAGGGTTAGGCAGAGGTGTACCCATTAGTACACCCACATTTCGCCACTTACGTTTAAGTCCCATGTAGGTACTATGAAGAGAAGCTTATTGCCTATCCTGTTGATGTAGGTACTTTACGTTTTGTTACTTCAACAGTGAAATATTACCCCCTCCCTCAACCATTTGTTTTTGAGAAATTCCTTATGAAAAAAACTAATAACACTTCGCCCGACCTGGGAATTGAACCCAGGACCTTTCACATAGCAGTCACGCGTGTTACCACAAGACCATTGGGGCATTCAACTTCATTTTACAATAGACGGAGTGGACAACACGTCTGCTTACATTTTCAAGGAATACATACATAAACATTTTGCGTGGTTTTGCGTTTATTTTTGCGGGGATCTTTGACAGTCGTTACGAATCGTCAGAAGCTTGAGAGTCTGACAATCAGTCTTACCTAGAGGTATTGTGTTACCCAGTTACTGGGTTGTGGAGGTCAAATAGGCGGTCGCTCTATGTAAAATACTGGTATTCAGCTGCATCCGGTTAGACTGGAAGCCGACCCCAACATAGTTGGGAAAAAGCTAGGCAGATGATGACATGCATAAACATTTTGTAAAACTTTGTCAAACTTTCCATCCGAGCTGCTACTGAAAACTTCTTAATGAGAAACCTAAATAACATTTTGCCCGACCTGGGAATTAACCCAGGACTTCACAACAGCCACACAGGAGTTCAACGAGACAGTGAACCCTTTTTACAACAAAACAGGCGGGGTACCCAACACATCTGATAACCCTCTCCAGAGAATATACTCAGGAAATTGCGTAAAACATCAACATAGTTTACCATTCCGTTACCGAGCGACAGAAGCTATCGATCCAACGTTAACTGAAATACAGCTGAACAAACACTTGTCAGCCTTTATAAAATTGTTCAGGTCTTATTCATAAAGTATTCAAGAAGAGAAAATTCAAAATGGCCGCCTTGATAGCACCGGTTGATGACATGGAGATGGAGAAGATAGCAGAGGATGAACTATCCAAACTGCAAAGACAGGTACATAATCTTTGACTCTTCAAATTCAGTGGTGTAGCTAGGGGGGCGAGTTGGGGGCGGGGTCGGCCCCAGGTGCCACCAAACCGGAGGTGACACTCGTGTGTGAAAAAAAAATAGAACATACATGGGGGTGGTATGGACAGCCCAAGAAAAGAGCCTTTAAAAATTTTCTTTTGGACGTCCTTAACCTTTATTTAGTTACTTACGTTATCACTATATTATATTTTAATTATGAAAGACACATTTGTAATAGGTAAATACGTACTTTACGTTTATCGGATGTCAAAGTCAAAGTCAAATAATTTATTTTAATTAGGCCATTGTAAGCATATGAAATGAAAATAGAATTGATCTAGTTGCCCCTTCCAAATGGTAGTTTTGTATGGAGAAGAATGGGAAAAAATCTCCATACGTACTCTTTTTATCAATGTTTTACAATATTTGCATATAGAGTTATACATAATTACATGTGTGATGTTTATTAATGTTAAGTTTTTATTCTTGGGGTGACACCACCTGTTATCCGCACCGGGTGTCACCCATGCTAGCTAAGCCACTGGATGGATTCCATCACCACTGTGGTATACAGTTGGGAACAGGGGCGTAACAGCATGGACGTGCCTAGAGGCAATCCCAACTAAACTTTATACGATTAGAAAACACATAACATAACACCACGTCTTTAATCCCCTAAGCATTAATTTAGGCAGAGATGCACCCATTAGTATACCCACATTTCGCCAGTTATGTTTAAGTAGTAGTGTAGGGGGCGAGCCAATTGCCATCAACCGGGCACAAATCCAGACTCAGAGTCTCCCACTGAGAAATTCCTGATGGTAAAACCCAATAACACTTGGCCCGACCTGGGAATGGAACCCAATACCTTATGCTCAGCAGTCGTGCTTTGTGACCACTAGATCAACGAGGCAGTCAGAAAGTACAAGCAGGATAATGGTACCATTGTATTGTCACAGTTCAGGGTGATGGAAATAGACCGTGCTACGGTGCTGAGCAGCGTGCAGCCTACCCTCCGGATGCAGAAGAACATAATCAACACCCTCAATGCTGACCTGGAAAAGATCATGATGGAGCTAAAGGTGACGATCTTACTATAACTTACTACAATCATAAATTCGAAAGTTTGGATAATGATGAAGATGGCTGATTGTTACTCAATCACCCCTAACTCCTGAACGTATTTGGATGAAGTTTGGCACAAAGATGGATTGGAAACGAACGTTTATCCGGGACAAAAAGAAGCCAATGTGCTACTCAATATTATAATCTCTATCTGTATCAAATTTTATCGAGATCCATTCAGCCGTACTAGCGTAATTTAGTAAGAAACATCCATCCAAACTTTTGTAATAATAATCTTAAGCAAGATTAAGACTCTCCTGCGAGGAGTTCTACAGTTCCCAGTAATCTAATCAATATCAACAGTTTACCAGAAGCACCTCCAACCTTGTCGAAGGAGCCAGAAGCCGGGAGAAGCTGCTAGCCCTTCTGAAGGACCACGAGAAGTATTCCACAGAAGTGAAGGAGCATAGAGAGACGACTAAGGAACTGGACTTCTTGTTGAAACAAGTTCAGAAGGAGATCAAGATATTAAGGAACAAAGTCACTGGTTTTGAACTAGTAAGAAATGCACTAGAAATTTGTCCTGTATCGTAGGTACAAACGAATAAAATCACATACTCAAACAGCCAAAACGGGAACAAGTCCCTGCGGGCCATATAAATATTTGTTCCAAGCGGGAATCAAACCTGCGACACTCAGACACTAGGGTGTGTTTACATACATATTAACCCACTAGCTTTAACTCGCTGTTTCGTCTGCCGTTTTTGATAACTGCTCCGCTCCCGTAAGTCGTAGCGTGATGTTATAACGGTTACCCTATTCCTCATGAATCTAGCTATCATAAACAGAAAGATTTTCTCAAATCCGACTGGTAGTTCCAGAGATAAGCGTGTTTAAACAAACAAAAAATCTGTTCAGCTGTATTACAGCATAGATACAGACATCCAGATCCATAACACCTACCTAAAAACTACACAAATATTTGTTCCGTGCGGGAATCAAACACACGATACACAGCACAGCAGTCAATCGCTCAATCACTGTACCAATCGTGACATCACATCGTATCAATAGCAATGATAAAAGAAAGTCACATCAATGAGAATGATTGCTGTCAATATAATTGACAATCGCAATTGAACCTTATGAATAGACCTTTAGAATACATTAAATAATCTCATAATATCTTTCAGTCGTAGTACAATACTTGGCGGAAGAATGAGTAGTATAACATTCCTAGGCCGACTTTTTCAATACCCTTCTATTACCTCTGTTGCCTGTATAAACAGGCTTTTATTTAGCTTAGGCGCTTTGCACACGGTGCAAAGTACTTAAGTTGAGGCAACTGGCAACTCTTTAAAAGTTTCCTGTAAAAGTTGATAGTTGCTATAACGTTGCCGGTTGCCGCAACTTTTTGGCAATTTGTGAGCAACTTTAATAGCCGAGTTGCCGTATGCCGTTGCCGTATTGACACTGGCATTGCCGGGCACACGGAGAGTGAGGGAGGGTGTGAAATCGCCCGAAGCGATGCGATTGACGGTTGAGGAAACCGGTAGCTTTAAAAACCGGTACAATATTTAACCGCAACTAGCAACTAACTTAGTCATCGATTGCAGCAACTGAAAACTGTTGACGATTGCCGCAACTCGAAACTCGAGTTGCTCTGTGTGCGCAATCCAATTGAAATGTATGTAAACAGCTAGTTGCCAGCTGCTGCAATAGTTGCTCTGTGTGCAAAGCGCCTTACGCCATATGGAATTTAATGCTATCTTTCAAGTAGTTATTTTTCTAAATGAATGATTCCTACATATACGCAGAATATACTAAAAAGTTGATTCGAGAACATTGATGAACATTGTTGAAATTGTGTTACAGCGGCATTCGAGCGAATTTAAGTTCACTATAGAAACAGAGATTTTCAATTATCTTTTCTAAATAAGACATTTCGAAAATGTTATAAGTATTGACATTCGAGCAGCAAGCATTGTGCGCGGCCAGCTATAATAACCTCAAAATTCTAAACACGTTTTTATTGTTATTTTTTGTTTGTTTTTTTTTTTTAAATTTAAATTCATACATACAGGTTTTTTTTACACCAGGCTTACGCAAACGTGCTCTCCGGCCAGACGTTGATCAGTCAGCTAGAGAATCGACTAGACACAGCGATGAAGAAGTTCAACACAGTCAACAGCGAAAACTACTCCATGAGGCTGGAGATCGACCGGCTGCTGAGAGATCGGTAACTATGGAAACGTAACTTAATTAGGACTTGCTATAAGGGAAGATATTGTGAGGAAACCTGGACCAAAAAAAATCTCAGAGTTAGTTGGCAAAACAAGTAAAACCGGCTTATCATTGTTCTACTGCATAAGACAAGACATGGTGACATAAAAACATAATTAGCAACAACCATATTTTACCAGACGGCTTAGTTGAAAAGATTTTCAAAAAAGTTAGTTGAAAAGGTTTTCGAAAACCCGTATTTAAAAAATAAATAAATAGTATAACTTAGGTCTAATTTTCAACTTAACTAACTTTTTAGACCTATGTCTCTTGTTTATGTGTAGGAAATTTCAATAAAATCAGTGCATTCATTTCGATTAATAAGGACTTGAAAGTTGGTTTAAAGAGTCCTGTAAAAGTACAGCGTGAACGCTCTTAAACCATAAAATTCCGGAAATTCTGCATCAGCGCAGCCAAGTTTTGATTTTGGGTGGGGCAACACTGACAAAAATATTAAGTTACCACATTGTAATCAAATTTACAAACTATGGTATAATTTCTGGATTGTAAAACATTTTGTTTAAGTGTATCTTTTTTTAAGAATATTAGTTTTGATAGATGATTCAAATATTAAATAAATCACCCATGAGCCAGTTAGAGTGGGGCAATCGCCCCACTCCACCTCACCGTGGCTACGCCCATGAATTCTGTCATAATCACAAACATATTATAGGTACGATTCAGATACCAAATACAAACAAATTATCCAAAGTACACAAAAGAAAGGAAACCAATTTCTTTGCCCTCTAGTTAAAAAGCGTGACGATACATCAAGTTCTGGACTATCTGCAGGACCATCTCGCTCACGCTCCAGTTCGTTACAAATTGGATTCACTTGTTTTGTTACTCAATCTGATTGGTTCGATAAGATCGTCAGGATAAGAAACTTGGTAATGTAATTGGTGAACTAATTTATCTGTATTACCTTTAAGTAATTTTAAAACTAAGTAGAAGGGAATTTTGTATCTTATTACCCAGTTACTGGGTTATGAAAGTCGCTCCTTGTAAAATACTGGTATTCAGCTGCATCAGGTTGGAAGAAGCCGATCCCAACTAAGTTGGGAAAAGGCTAGGCAGATGATAAGCCTCGTACTCTGGATTTGTGCCCTGTTGATGGCAATGGGGGGGCGCATGGGATTTAAACATAACTAGCGAAATGTGGGTGTGCAACACTTTTGCTTAACCATTCGAGGAATACAGGCGTGATGTTTATATAATTTACGGTTCCAGTGGGATAAATTTCCATTTGAACGAAGTCGTAGACAAAAGCTATTATATTATATATTCATATTTCCAGTCAATTTTTCAACACTCTCTGGAAGAACCAGTTGAAGCGCTTGATGGACGGCAAGGCGATGATCATCGAGCTGCTGGAACAAGCCATCTCCACGTACGACCAGCGTGAGGAGTGGTGCTCCAAGCTAGACGCGCTCAAGGAGAAGGCGGCTATTGATTATAGGAAACATTGCTTGGTAAGCAAGACTGGGTTACCCGAAAAATTTAGTATTTAGAGCATTAAAGCAATCAGTCGCGTAGAAACGATAAATATTATTAGGTAACCAATTCGACACAATATTAGTTACGGTGGCTAATCTCGATGAAGACTAGGCAAGTATACAGGAGATATAATAGTGCGCAAGTGTGTGTGCAAACATATTCACATAGTCCCATGGGACGGCAATCCGACACAACTGAGGAAAGATCAGGCGCAGGACCAGTGGCTTTTCGTTATTTCCGAGGCACGGCGGTGTCAATCCACCAACTTTCAAACTCCGTGCTGCTACTAAAAAGTCCTTAATGGCAAAATCCTATAACTTTTTGCCCGACCTAGGACATAAACTCAGGACTAGTTTTTCCGGTACTTCGACATGATGTTTAATTAATATTTCATTCTGACAGTAAAAACAATCCGTGGACTACTTATACCCAGCAGTAGAACACTGAAGACTTATGATAATGATGCTTAATTCCCTTTTTCATGTCTTTGCAGGAAGTACGCGAACTTCAACGTCAATTAGACCACAGCCTGAAGCTGGAGGAGTTCCTCCGGACTAAAGGCACGGTGAGACTGACGGCAGCCGACGCTAAGGCCGAGGCCAAGAAGTTGGAACAGCAGGAAGAGGAGATGAGGATCTACAACAATTATGTCAACATCCTGGATGCTATTAGAGTAAGTAACGAGAATAAAAAATGGCCATTTGCTAGGGCGATACAAGTACCAATGTGACTTTTATATGTACTTTCTGAGTTTATCTTGGACATCACCGATATTGAGGAATGAAAACGTCATGAGGAAACCTGGACTTATTTTTAAATATAAAAGGCAACCGTTACTGACTGATCTATGAACACACAGCTCAAACCACTGAACGGATTGCGCTGTTTGGCACGCAGATAGTTATTTTGATGTAGGCATGCGCTAAGAAAGAATCTTCTAAGGGGACGAAACGGGGGTCCAAGGTTTGTATGGAGAAACAAGATTAGAACGCCAATAACTGAAATATACGCGGAGAAAATCGCAGGCAGAAGCTAATAGGTCTTTAGTCTGAAATAGCCAATCAGACTTGAGCAAGCGTGCCGATCAATGCTCGTGCCTTCTCTGTATGAGAAGAGTCCTTTACTCCGCAATGGGACAACAATAGGCAAAAGTGACTTGTGGTGAATAAGTGCCTACGTTTATTTAATAGCAATAAATTGTATTCCAGGAGTTTGCCGGCGAAGAAGACGTGGACAAGCTGATCCAAGAGTTCACGCGTCGCGAGGAAGAGAACTATGCTTTGTTCAACTACATCAACGAGGTGTGCACCGAGCTTAAGAACCTGAGCGATAACGTGAAGATGCTTCGAGTTAACATCGGTAACAATTTACCATCATCCTTCCGTCCTAATCAATTTTTTCTTAGACCAGTGTCGCCTGCGCAGCATCTAGTCTGGAATATCAAATCATTACTGTAATATATTAAGATTAATAATTTATTTATATAAACTTATGCAAGTAAAAAAGTACAAAGGCGGACTTAATGCCTTAGGCATTCTCTATCAGTCAACCAAAGACGGTGAAGAGATAACATAGCGGGTGCCAAAAAAAAATGTAAACCATCTAAGTGTAGGTGTTAATAAAAAGAAACGATTGGATAGTAGGCACTATTGCAACAACCAAGCCAACTTCTCTAAAGAAACGCTTTATTTTAGCTCTGTTGAGCTTAAATAAAAGTTTGAGCGTGCGCGCACCTAAATGTGTGTTTTTTGTTAATTCATTTTTTAAAGCAATATTATATTATTTAAATAGAAGTCTAATACCCAATTATGCGCTGTAATAATTTTCCTAATTAATTTTATCGTCTATATCGTAAAAAATGTTAAAAACATTGATAGTCAATACCTGACACTTTTACTACCTCCACAGAGGAAGAGACAGCCAAGCACCAAGCGAAGCTGTTCCAACAGCAGGACAGCATCGAGTCTCTCCGCAGTACCCTGGAGGAGAAGCGGCGAGCCACAGCAAGCGTGCGGGACACGTGTGAAAAGAGTTCTCAAGTGCTCGCCACACTGCTGCAGCAGATATATGCCTTGGCTTTGTTAGTAACCTCATATACCACTCGTATTTACTTGAAGGACTGCTTCGTTGGTCGCAAAGCGCGACTGGGTATTTTCAAATTTGGGGCCAAAAAAGTAGGAATTTCATAAACTTAAAATTGATATATTATTTTTTTCGGTAGGTAAATGCATTCACTAACTAAAAAGCTACATGACAATCAAAGATACCCTTTCTTTATTAAAATAATACCCATACTGACATACCCATACATACCCATACAGACTGCTGAGCATGAGATCTTGGGTACGACACCTAAGTCGGGTAAAGTGTTATTGCGTTTTTCCATTAGGAATTTTTCAGTAGCAGCCCCAGTCCGCGATTTTATTCGCCTAAATGTCGGTCATCGCGAACGCGGACGAAGTCTTGGAATAAAAAGTAGATTATGTCCTATCTTAGGTTAGAACCTTCCCCGTACCAAATTTCTGTTACCTATTATTTACTAGGTTTTTATTAACTTCACAGAACTTCGGAGTGTGATTCCCTGCCTCTCCTGAAGCTACTCGGCAGGCGCTTTGATATCAACGTGAACAATGCGCGACTGTACATCAAAAGCTTGGAGAAGAAAATCCTGGAGCTCATCGATATAATTAGAATTGATGAAGTAAGGGTGATTAAATTTATACTTTGAGAAAAATCTATCGAAATAGAAAAATCTAAACATCCATCGAGCTATTTAGGCTACCTACAGAGCGTGCTAGCTTAGTTCGACTGACGGCCGACAAACATATCAACATAACATGTAGGTGACGCGACCCATAAGTTGTGTCCCTACTAAAAATCGCTCAATCAGCTAGTGAAGTTTTGACTTTCAAAATCATTTGACTATGCAAATTTAACATGTTTGTATATTATTGAACAGCGGTTTTTTTTTTCTTAAATAACCGGATAACACTTTTATTGCTTGGGTTCGATGTCCCTTTGACCCCGCATAACTTTGTTTATTTGTGTGTGACAGCTGATCCAGCGCCACGCGGAGAGCAAGGAGCGCACGCCGCCCTCCACGCGCCGGCGCCGCGCCAGGAACAACGCGCGGCCACGAGACACTGTCACCGTGCAGTAATAACCTGCCCGCCTATTATTATCCCACTGCTGGACAAAGGCTTCTCATACAGAGAAGGCACGAGCATTGATCGACACGCTTGCTCAAGACGGATTGGCAATTTAAGATTTGTATAGAAGTTTTCTCATTATCGATGCCTGTAATGTCCAAGATAAACTTACGTCACATTGGTACTTACCTGTATTTGATCCCACAAACTCATGTTTGAATGGTGGGTGCCTTAACCGCTGGACCATCACCTACACTATATGACTTGACATAGAAATCACTTAGCGACACCCCGACGGGCTAAAAAACTTAATAAACACACTTAGGTACATAAGAAACAATAAAAGTCATTATTTAAACAAAATATATGGTTTTATTTAACTTATTTTAGTCAACAGACCATGCTATATAAAATATATTTACAGAAGTTTTAAATACGCACAATTTTAAGGCTTCAATATTCTTAATTTATTAGGTGAAATAATTAGGTTCAAGTTTACAAGTATTATATAATAAATTATACATAACGTCACACCTGTAATCCCCGAAGGGTTAGGCAGAAGTGTGCCCTATATCAGCCTATTATTGTCTTACTGCAAGGCAAAGACCTCTTCTCATACAAAGAAGGTACGAGCATTGATCACCACACTTGCTGAAGGCGGATTGGCAATTTCAGACTTATCTTAATTATAAACTAAACCTTGACTTACCAGCGATGTCAGTGATGTTCAAGACAAATTTAAAAAGTTCATATGAATTAAAAAAGTAATATTGGTACTTATCTGAGCCGGGTGGCAAACCCACAGCCCCGTGCATGATAGACGGGCGCCTTAACCACTGCGCCATCAAGTCATATAAAAATATAATTATACAAACACTTGATAAAAACTTATAGTTAGAATTTTATTACTATTATAAATGCGGAAGTTTAGACAGATATTTATTACTCAATCACGTCAGAACGGCTGAACAGATCTGAATGAAATTTGGCACAGTGATAGATTATATTCTGGAGTAGCACATAGGCTAGTTTTTATCCCGGAAAAATGTATGGTTTCCGCGGGATAATAATATTAACGTTGACGCGGACGAAATCGCGGGCAAAGCTAAACATAATGAATATCAGTCTCTGCGTTTGAGAAGAAGTTTCTTAACACCTGAAACAATTTATAACGTTATAAGTTTAACAGATATGTTTATAATGACACTTATACGGAGTGAAAGGGACATCGTATTCAAAGTCAAAGTCAAAGTCAAATACATTTATATTGTAAATTTACCCGTGAATTCAGCACATGAGACGCCTCAAAGTTAACATTTTCCTTCGGTTACTCATCATCTGCCTAGCCTTTTCCCAACTATGTTGGGGTCGGCTTCCAGTCTAACCGGATACAGCTGAATACCAGTATTTTACATGGAGCGACTGCCTATCTGACTCCCACAACCCAGTAACTGGGTAACACGATACCCCTAGGTAAGACTGGTTGTCAGACTTTCAAGCTTCTGACGACTCGTATCGACTGTCAAAGATCCACGTAAGACAGCCGGGACTAACAGTTTAACGTGTTTTCCGAGGCACGGAATGAAGTCAGTATTGTCTAAGATAAACTTTAGAAAGTACATATGAATTGAAAAAGTCACATTGGTACTTGCCCGGATTTGAACCCACAACCTCATGCATGAGAGGCGGGCGCTTTAACCGCTAGGCCATCAAGACTTCCGATTTTCCGTCGGTTACTATTTATTCTTATTAGCCTTCCAAAATAATTATTTTTTGTGAATTCGTGGATAATGTGTAGTAACATAAATATGGAATAGATTATGTATAATTGTATTTCTAAGTACTATGCAAATTTAAGAATTCATAAGTGTTTTTTGTCCCTGACAAATAATAAAAAATAAAAAAAATTGCTGTTCCATTCGACTTTACCGTATGCTTGTTGCACTTTGCACAGCAGAATAATTAAGATCGAGGAATATAACATCACGCTACGAGATACGGGAGCTAAGCAGTAACCAAAGACGTCACACACAAAGGCCCAGTTGAAAACCAGCGTCAGGCACAAGTGGTCTGGCATTTTATGCTGAACTGGGTCTGTTTGGCGCAGCTGTGGGGCACACAATTTCTACATTCTATTATTTTTATTGCCTTTTTATTATTATTTTTGTGTGCACATAGTCTGTGTCAATAAACATTTTTTCTTTCTTTCAAGACGTAACTTAACACAGGTGAATCTGCGATATCTATAGTACGGCCGACGTATCTTGACGGTCTGAAGATAGTTGTTTGGCTGCGCAATGGAACTTATAGAAACGAAATTGTTTACTGCACAGCAATCGGCTAACTTCGGGTCCGCCAAGATACGTCGGCTGTATTGCAGTAATCTAATACTTCAAGTAACCGTCTTACCTTTAATCCCAGGCTTCTCGTCAGTCCCGCACCCTGACGGGCAGGCCGCGCGCGACCACGCTGCTGGCGATCATGACGTAGTTGGTGGAGCCGCGCGCGCGACACACGGCGCGGAGCAGCTCACGCTCCGGGACTAGCTGGCCCTTCTGCTCCGATGATATATCTGGAATTTATGAAGTTTGGTTTAATAGTACCAGCCTATTATTGTCCCACTGCAGGGCAAAGCCTCTTCTCATACAAAGAAGGCACGATCATTGGTCACCAGATTTTTGGTTTAACCCGTAGACTGCGGGCGAACTGTTCGTGTGTTCGTCGTAGAAAAACACATACGTTTGTGTGTGCGGCGCACTTGCGTTTTTTAGTCGGAACACAACGTGTGTGTTTTCCCGCAGTCTAAGGGAATGCGCTAATCTCTAAAGCCACCAATCGCATTGCAAAAAATATTTTTCTTTGTGACAGCCAGATTCATGAGAAATTTATAGCCTTTAAGACATCACGCTACAGCCCACGGAAGCAGAACAGTAACCAAATACGAAACTTAACAGGGGTGGAATAAAAACCACGCGTACTATGTCGCAGACTCACTCGACCCTAGTACGTTGTACCGAGTGGACGCGTGTCGGTTGTCCTCGGAAATTTTTGTTTTGAATTTCGTGATTGGCTAAGTTAAGTGATTTTAAATTCCTTGTCACTCTTGAGCGTCTCTTACCTGTAACCAACGCCCACTGGGCGGTCCTAGAGTGAGATACGAACAATTTTGTCACCTACTTTAAAATCTGACTTTCGAAAAGTGACTGTGATTTGCTGGATTTGAACCCGCTCCCACGGTGCGGTGCGCTGTTGCCATCCGGCTCCCTGCCCGCTGCGCCACGGTGATAGTGACGTAGAACTTTGTATTGGCTACTCGCTATCTGCTACGCGGCCGCCGCCGTAGCCGTGTACGTCACTGCTACGGATCGCCTACGCGGCTACGAACACAAGTACTCCTGGCCGATGCGCTACGACGCCGCACGTACGCGACACCATCTAGCGACGCAGTGCGCACGCACTTATCGACTGACGAAGTTTATTATTTCCGCTTGTAATTAATTATTACAACTTTCTGTAAACATGTCTGCTATGAAACGAACACCCCCGAACACGCCAAAAACGCAATCAAACAACCTTTCCCAGTCGCAGACCAAATCTGAATCGGATATAGCCAATGTAGTGGTGAGTGATTACGTTAATACAAACCGAAGCAAGAGAGCCCGAAAGGCAAACTCGCCACAAGGCGCTGCTACGCTCGACCTTCAATCCCAATTCGAGGAATGGAAGGAAGAACAGAACTCTTCAATTGCAAAGCTACTTGCGACTCAAACTGCTGTGATGGCTAAATTGGCGTCTGATATTGGAGAAATAAAATCTCAGAACACTCAGATTCAGGCATCTAATACGGAGATACAAAAGTCAAACGAGAAAATAGATAGATCTATGTCTTTTATAAACCAGCAATTTGAAGAGCTGAAAAAGGAAGTGGAAGACCTCAGAAAGGAACGCCGGGAGCAGAGCCAATATATTGAAAGTCTAGAGAAAAGAATCCAAGATTTACAACATAAATCCAGGTCATCGGGCATTGAAATCCGTAATATACCGCAATGTAACACTGAAACCAATGCCACGCTTGCAAAAACGGTATGCAGCATTGGCGAAGCTGTCGGAGTATCCATAAAAGACTGTGAACTGAGGGACATTTATCGCTTGCCCGGGAAATCATCGGGTGCCTCTAGCACTACACGACCGATAATAGCCGAATTTTCTTCTGTCTTGAAAAAGGATACCCTCATATCTGCAGTTCGAACGTTCAACAAAGCCAAGGACAAGGAAGATAAACTAAATTCTGGTCTAATTGGCGTTCCAGGAACTTGTCAGCCGGTTTATGTCACGGAACAGCTCTCGGGTAATACCAAAAAACTGTTCTACCAATCAAGAGAGTTTGCGAAAAATCACAAGTTCAAATACTGCTGGGTAACCAACGGTAACATATTTTTGCGCAAAAAGGAAGGAGACAAACAACTGTTAATCAACTCTGAAAAATGTCTTCAGGATATAGATTTAACTGCCTTCTGACTGATATTCCGTATAGTTAAGATTCTTATATTAGCACACATCTGTCTACTATTGTTTTTTTTCGATATTGTATTTATCACTAAATCTAAAATGTTACACAATTTATTTAACACTCACATACTCGTAATTACACAAATAAAAACTCATCATGACATACTCAATCTATACAAAAATACACTCACAGCTCACATCCACAATTACACCCTGTATAGCAACCACATTTACACACAGAAGGAAATAATCCCTAAACAAACCCTAACAATTGTAGTCGTACATTTAAGTCACCTCACGTTACTTCTACATGCTTCCAATGGCTAACAAAAATACTATATGCAGCGAGCTGGACTCGCTAACAATGGATAACTCATTTAACTGTGCCTCAGCAAAACGTTCTGAATACGCCAGCACCACTAATAACAGCATAAAAATACTACACTTAAAGATCCGTAGCTTAAATAAAACTTTTGACCAACTTGTAAACAAATTATGTACAAAATATCTTACGACGTTCCAATGTGCTACACCTATTAGAAAACAATTTAACAGTGGATAGCGTGAAAGAAATTATTACCAATATAGATCAGCTCTCAGTCTCCACCACAATTAATTGTGACCCCGAAGAATGCTCTAGCTATGTTACTAACCCATCCAAGCAATTAAAAATAATTACCCAGAACATTCGATCTATACATGCAAATTTCGACCCATTCTTAACCCTCCTTTATAGAATCAACCTTGATTGCGAAATACTTGTCCTGACTGAGTGCTGGCTAAAACGTTACAGTGACTCAATCCCAACTATCGATAATTATTCTTATTACCAAACAAAAAATCACCTCAACCAGAACGATGGTGTAGTCATGTATGTTACAAATATAGAAAACTATACAGTCGAAGAACCTGATTTGTCAGAAGCCAGTTGTCTAGTCCTAAAAATCGGCACTGATAAGGCTATAATAGCTATTTATAGATCGCCGTCTTTTAGAGACGTAAGTAACTTCCTACAATCACTGGGATCTCTTTTGACAAGCCTGTCTTCATATAAAAACATAGCTATAGTAGGTGACATTAACCTTGACATCGCATGTACTATATCTTCAAACCAAACTTCAGACTATCTCGATCTCATAGCTTCCCATGGCCTGCTACCAGCCCACTCGCTTCCCACTCGTGAGAATGCTTGTCTCGACCACATTATGCTCAAATCCAACTTGACCGCTCTCACCATGGTATTACACGCCTCAGTCACCGACCATCACCCTGTGATACTGTGCCTTAATCTAAAACGACATGTCAACTCACGGTCATACACCATTTTGAAGACTAATTACGAAAGTCTGGATAATGAGATGAACACTACAAATTTCCAAGCGATTTATGAACATACCGACGCTAATGAAGCGACAAAAAGCCTAGTCACCACACTCGCTACCCTCATAAATACTCACACTTGTATAATCAAGCTTCCAAATAAAAAACGCTTAATCAAACCATGGATGACCGCAGGTATGCTTCGCTGTATGCGTAATAAAGATGCAATGCACAAAAAACTCAAGCTATCTCCGAACAATATTATATTAAGCACTACATATAAAAGATATAGGAACTACTGCATAAAAATCCTAAAGAAACTAAGAAGAGATTATGACAGAAGAGAATTGACTGAGGCTTCAAAGGACAATAAAAAGATCTGGAAGGTGATAAAGAGAGTAACAAATACACACAAGCCAAATACATCGAACACCGATTTACTGGCTTCTACTTCACCTCAGCTCTCGGTGGACAAAGTAAACGAGTTTTTTGCCAATATCGGCAAGGAACTTGCTGATAACTTTTCATGTACACCTTGTAGTCATAAAATCCCACCAGACATTACCCCCACATCCTCACCTTCACAATCATTCGTCATGTTAGACACCGATGAGGAGGAGGTGGGGGCGTTACTGATGTCACTTAATACAGATTCTGCTGTAGGCTGGGACAATATCCCAACAAAGTTCTTAAAACGCTATTCACTGACACTAGTCCCCATACTCACACACATTTTTAATCTCTGTTTCCATACAGGCACTTTCCCCTTGTTCTTCAAAAAAGCCATCATTCACCCAATCCACAAAAGTGGGAGCAAAAACGTTGTAAATAATTATCGTCCTATTGCAGTGTTACCGTCCATTTCCAAAATTCTGGAACGCCTTATTAATAAAAGACTAGTGACTTATATGGAAGATAAAAAGCTCTTTTCTCCCAATCAATTCGGCTTTAGACGCAATAAATCTACCAGCAGCGCTGTTATCGACCTAATTGACTATGTTTCCAAAAATATTGACCAGGAAAGGAAAGTAGTGTCAATTTTTTTGGACTTGAAAAAGGCTTTCGACACGGTTTCGATTTCTGATTTGTTAACAAAGCTGGAGGAACTCGGAATTCGTGGCCAATCACTTAACATCTTCAAGGATTACCTTGAAAACCGAACCCAGTGTGTCAAAATACAAAACTACTTCAGTAGAGAAGCACCAGTGACTTTTGGCGTTCCCCAAGGCAGTGTGATTGGTCCAACCCTTTTTCTAATCTACGTTAACCAACTATGTAATCTTAACATGCAAGATGGGAGAATCGTGGCGTTTGCTGATGACACAGTTCTTACTTTCTCTGGTGACACTTGGGATGATACCTTCGATTCCGCACAAAAAGGACTAAATACTGTTCTACAGTGGCTCAGGAGACACATTCTCACAATCAACACTGAAAAAACTAAAATTCTCACTTACAGCTCACGAAATTCCACTCAACCATCAAACTCGTACGCTTTAGTAGCTCACTCATGCTTACCGTCCGACACTGTGTTATGTACATGTCCAAAATTGGAACGCTGTCGGACCATCAAATATCTCGGTGTGACTCTTGATGATGGCCTGAGCTTTGCACCGCATATAGAATTGCTGACGAAAAGAGTGAGAAAGCTCATTTTTGTCTTTCGTACTCTTCGCCACATAGCAGAACCTCAAATTATTAGGTGTACATATTTTGCTCTTTGTCAGTCTCTCTTAACCTACTGTATTTGCGTTTGGGGTGGTGCACCCAAAACGGTACTTTTGAAGCTGGAACGAGCTCAGAGAGCCGTGCTAAAAATTAGTACCTTTCGGTGCACCCTTTTCCCAACTGAAGAACTATATAGGAACTGTAAAGTGCTTACAGTCAGACAATTATTTGTGTTGCACATAGTACTATATCAGCACCAAAAAACCCCCTATGAAATAATCACCACAAGACGCAAAGACAAGGTATGTCAACCCTTCCGCTGTAAATACTCTCTTACAAAAAGATTTCCCTGTTACCAAGGCCCTCATCTCTACAATAGCCTTAACAAAATATTAAACTACTACTCACTACCAAAAATGACATTTAAAAAGACATTAAATAATTGGCTACTTACACTTAACTACAACAACACAGAAAGCTTATGACTGTCTCAATATAGTTCCCGTTAGAGCTCACCCTATCCTCACTCGCTCATCGCTGCCATTACCCACAAATATAGGAAAACACTCATACACACACCCTTACATACACACACATACACACCCTCACACTGCACTTCACTACTCATACAATTTTCTTTTTATTAGATTTTTCGTTTTATTTCCTTTTCTAAATAGTTTATTTGTCAGTTACCTACTTTGAATTACAAAATGACTTGTATGTAATTAAATGCAATTAAGGGACACCCTATAAAGGGTCGGGCCCAGCATCTTTAACACAAGTTGTCTTGGCAACTTAGTAAGGGTGCTGGTGTGACCACACTATTGTAAAATTTACTTTAACTGTATGTACTACCAATCAAGTAAATGTAATATGTATGTAAATCTTGCTGCAAATAAATTAAATTAAATTAAATTAAATTAAATTAAATTAAATTAAATTAAATTAAATTAAATTAAATTAAATTAAATTAAATTAAATTAAATTAAATTAAATTAAATTAAAATCTCAACAGACAGAGAGTAGCTAGTATTTATATATTAGAAAGTTTGTATTACGCTTTTAAAAGGGTTGATTCTTACCTAAAACTCGGTTGCTCCACTTAGCCTTGCCGACATAGTGCCAGGGGACCGGCGCCTGCGACGGCACGTACAGCGACACCAGCGTGCTCACTACCTTGTCCACCTCCAGGTCTGTCACCTCCCATAGCATACCCACTACCATCGGACTGGAAAATGTGAGATTAGCGTAATTAATATATGTGTGATTACTACTGCTTATACATTGATTCATTGTCTTTTGGAGTATTCGGAGTGATCGTCTATGATCACAATATTATAAAATTAACAAAGATTTAAACAATAAATTTAGCTCTCTTTTATAAATTTATAGTACTTGGCGCCTATTGTAATACTTAATCCGATTTCTATTGGAGGTACATTGTCTTCACATCTACATATTTTTTTTAATTTTACCCATTTATTATTTACACATAACATACATAACATCACGCCTGTAATCCCCGAAGGGTTAGGCAGAAGTGTACCTATTAGTACACCTACATTTCGTCAGTTATGTTTTTAGTTATTATTGCCAGTATTTATTATATTGCCAGTATTTATTTTTTAACTGTACAAATTACTTATTAAGCATTTTTATTTAAACAGAGCAAATATTGAGTTTTCTGCCCATTCGTCTCAACGAACCTACCTTTTAGAATGGGCAACTAGAATTATCATGCATTATAATGGCAGAATTAAAATAAATTATTTGACTTTGACTATAGTATTCAAAAAAGTTGTCCATTTTTGTAAGTTAGTTTTTTTGTATAGGGATTGATCTTTATTTGGTTACAATGAAAATTAAAATGACAACCGGAAATAATATTTTAGTTACACCTACGGAGCAATAAGTTAATTGGAAAGAACTATTAACAAAATGCTCTGCACTCACCAGCCAGCTATATGCAGATGATGATGTGCAGCAGCAGGCGGAGCCCTGGGGGCTGACGTGGTGAGCCTGACGGAGCCGCAGCCCGACAGGATGCACACGGCTGACCCTCCGGCACCTTCCACGCCCGCCCCTCCACAGCCCCCTGCGGCTAGCTGACACCCATCGCCGTGACCACAGTACCTGACGGTAAAATATGTTCATGAATGTGTTCGCAAAACATGACAATCTGTTTTATACAGAACGCAGAGAAAAAAGAAAAACGAAATTAAGGAGAGATTTTTTTGACACAGTCCATGTATACATTGTGTAGTTGGAAAGAACTAAGCGGTCGAAGACTTTATATCACACTAGGTTCTACCCGCGGTTTCATTCACGTACAAACGTTCCTCCATACAAACTTCGGACCCACGTTTCATCGCCTTATGTTCAAAATTTTAGAGCCATAATCTGCGTAAATCCGTTCAGTGGTTTGGGCTGTATGTTGATGGAGAGACGTTTGTACGTGTGTCAGTCAATAACGGTTACGTTTTATAGATTTACTAGCTTTCGCCCGCGGCTTCGCTCGCAAATTAAGTTTAAATTCGATCATAATTCGAAAGACATGTGGCGCCATCTATAGTCATAAGAACGTTATTGTGATTTCCCTCGGGAACAGTACTTTTTTTCGGGATGAAAGGTACCCTATGTTCGTTCCTGTACATCTGACAATGTATACACAAAATGTCAGGATGATCGGTTCAGTGGCTTAAGCGTAAAATGGTAACAAACAAACATACTTCGCATTTATAATATTAGTTAGGATAATGTTAGAGAAACGATTTTATATGGTAGTATAACGGTCAAATTCTCAAACACAACCGATTTTAAGTTGCCTTTAAGTCTTATGCCGTCTCTGTCACTTTAAGGCGTTTTGTAGCGACACAGATACTTTTAAGAACGTCTTAAAATGAAGTATCTTTTGAGATTTTGGGGATAGTATACTTACAAGAACACGTCAGCTTCACTAAGGTGCGAGATGAAGTCTGCAGCTGAAGGCGGCTCCCCGACGTGCCCCTTCCAGTCGGGGCACCAGTACTCCACGAACGACGTCATGCGATTCTCCATACGGTCCAGATTCTTCTCTGTAAGTTGTTTTAAAGAAGAAATTTATACGTAATGCTGTCGCAATGTGAAGCTACGCTTGTTGCGGTCGGTTTATGGACGGGTGGTCATCCATTTCATTGACAGAACTCCGTGCCTCGGAAAGTCGTCGGTCTCGGTTGGCATTCAGAGATCTTTGACAGTTGTTACGGGTCGTCAGAAGCCCTAAAGTCTGACAACCAGTCCTACAATGAGTGTCGTGTTACCCAGTTACAGGGTTGTGAAGGTCAGATAGACAGTCGCTCCATATAAAATACTACAGAAGAAGAAGAAGCATCCGGTAAGACTAAAATTCGACTTTAATATAGTTGAAAAGCGTATAGCTAAATTCCCAATAACACTTTGCTCGATCTGGGAATCGAGACCTCATACTCCACCACTCAATAACTACCAATATCCAATATATACTTACCAGGATTAATGACGTATCTGCCGACGTCACACTTTGCAGCGAAATACCCATCGATGACGTCACGCTCGTGTATCTTGTAAAGGTAGTATAAGAAGTGGATGTTCTCCATTCGGGAGACGGGGTGCTGGTTCAGAATGGGGAGTGACTCCCACGGGAATGTGTCCAGCATCTGAAATGTATGCGGAAAGCTTACTTATACTATAGTTCAGGTTTTTCTTGAGCAGGGAGGCAATGGGAGGAAGGAAAAACGGGAGTGGGGAATGAAACGGTAGTAGGGGGGCGTCGAAAGCAAGGTGGCAAAGGTAGCAAGGAGGGGTCCAACGAGAAAGGGGAGGATTATTTTTTTCAATTTGCTAAAACTATTGTCTATTACTAGGTAATTTGTAATTTAGGAAATTAACTAACTTAGTCAATTTGACTTCCAATTTATATATTTAAGTTTATCTTGGACATCACTGACATCTATGAACGAAAACACCGTGAGCAAACCTGGACTTATAATTACTATAAGTCTGAATTCGCCAATCCGCCTCGAGCTGGCGTGGTAATCAATGTTCGTGCCTTCTCTGTATGAGAAGAAGCCTTTGCACTGGAGTGGGACAATAATAAGCTGGTATTATCATTAATTAATTGATTTTATTGTAGTCCAGCTTTGTCCAGAGTCGACAAGCTTCACCTTACCGCAGTTTCCAATAAGCATAATAATTTCACACAAACAATTTTATTCAAAATAGCGCAAGTTAAAATTTTGATGCCTTTGGATTTTTAGTTTTATAACTATAGAAATAAAGCTAAAAACTCACCTCATCCACAATAAGTATGACTGGATGTCTCTTAGCCTTCTTCAGACCCCATTCATCATTATCTTTGACCTGCGTTGCTGCCTGTGAGAACGCCCTGATACCATCGACTAAACCAAAATGATGAATCTTTTCAAAACTCTTCGACAAACATTTCAAACAAAGTTCGTTAAGGAATCTGAACTCTTTGGTGCAACTGCCGCATTCTATATTTAAAACTTGTCGAACGTCCTCAATGTTGCCATGTTCAGTTAATATTTTCCTGATGCAGGATTTTATTTGTTGTGATTGCAACACTGGGCAACATTCTATTAAGTTGTAGAGAAGGATTTTCTGTTTTTGTGTCAGTCTTATGAAACTGTAAAGGAAATAATGAAAGTTACAAATATAATATAACATCACGCCTGTAATCTCCGAAAGGTTAGGCTGAGGTATACCCATTAGTACACCCACATTTTGCATTTATGATTAAGCCTCATGTAATAGGGGGCGAGCCTATTCCTATGAACCGGCCACAAATCCAGACTCCGAGGCTGCTACTGAGAAATTCCTGATGGAAAAACCCAATAACACTTTGCCCGACCTGGGAATCGAATCCAAGACCTCATGTTCAACAGTCGCGTTTTGCGACCACTAGACCAGATATTCATGGCTGGTTCGAATTCGATGCAAAGCTGCACCTTTTATTGTAATTTATTGATCTCTAAATTGATGGTTAATTACATTTGAAGTATCACAACTTACCCCCAATCTAATATAGTTGTGTCTACCAATTTGACGACTTTTTCTTTCAAAGACTTATCAACTAATTTGCCGGTGAGCAAACTGCCCCAGCCTCCGAGCCACTCTTTGTCCATCACATTGATCACACTCTGCAAATAAAAAATATTATATTACTACCTTCAACCTGCGACTTTGACCGCGCGAATGTCGGTTACAGTCAGTGGACGAACACGTTGTCGCTGATGTCTACTTTGTTAAATGTCGTTACAATTGGTTCAGTGGTTTTGCAATGACGAATCAACAAACACACAGACAATTACTTCTGTATTTATAATATTACCAGCTTCTGTCAGCGATTGCGTGGATTTGAAAACCCAGCCGAAATTATCCTATGATAACACAAAAACTGGATTAATTTTTCTTGTTTAACGAATAGGATAATTCCTATTTGTTAAACAAGAATAATTTCTATATGTATGCCTCGGTTAATTCTTGTTCAGTCGTAAAAGCATAAATATGATTAAATAATCAGCTGCAAAAATGTTAGGAGCAGCTAATATTTGTTTCATATTTCAGAATGTGTCCTATAATAAAAGTTGTTTATATTTATGAGTACTTTCACCCCCAAAAAGAGACATAACGAATTAATAGTCATGTTTTATTTAACATAACATAACATCACACTTGTAATCCCCGAAGGGTTAGGCAGAAGTGTACCCATTAGTACACCCACATTTCGCCAGTTATGTTTTTAGTCCCATGTAATAGTGGGCGAGCCTATTGCCATCAACCGGGCACAAATCCAGACTCCGAGGCTGCTACTGAGAAATTCCTGATGGAAAAATCCAATAACACTTTGCCCGACCTGGGAATCGAACCTCATACACAGCAGTCGCGCTTGCGACCACTAGACCAACGAGGCAGTCATGTTGTATGTATAGAATAGATAAGTCTGCATAACAACAGTGATCATAATAATGAGCTACTATGAGTCCCACAGAGCATTGCACTTTGCTAGTTGCGCGGAGGACGAATCAATTGTATAAATGATGTCATTTAAACACGCAAGCCGCACTAGAGATTATTATTTTTGCATTAATTTCGAGATTTAAACTTATGGTAGCATGCCATGGCAGGAAAGCAGAGGTGTAAATCTATACATCTATACAAATTAATAAAATTGGAGTGTCTGTTTGTAATATTAACATAACATCACGCCTGTAATCCCCGAAGGATTAGGCAGAGGTGTACCCATTAGTACACCCACATTTCGCCAGTTATGTTTTTGGCCCCATGTAATAGGGGGCGAGCCTATTAAAACAACACTACTACTATTACTGTAATATTAACTTAACCGCTTTTTACTACATGCATATATGTATGTATTACGATAGGTACTTATGCCAAAATATCATTTTTTTTTAAATTTTGTCTGTGTGTTTGTTCCGGTTAATCTCTGGAACTGCTGGACCGATTTTGATGGGAATTTCACTGGCAGATAGCTGATGTAGTAAGGGGTAAGTTAGGCTTACTTTTATTTTAGAAAATACATTAGGGTTCCACGCAAAATATTACACTTCGCAGAAAACCGACATTTACGCGGACGAAGTCGCGGGCATAAACTAGTATAACAATAAAGTATGTCAAAAGATTTGACATTTAATGTTATCGAGAATGGGCACACATTGTGACGCCAAAATTAAAATATAATATTGAAATTTTAAAATATGTCTGACTTTGGTCTAGTGGTCGCAAGCGCGACTGCTGAGCATGAGGTTTTGGGTTCGATTCCCAGGTCGGGCAATGTGTTAGTGACTGCCTCGTTGGGTTTTTCCATCAGGAATTTCCCAGTAGCAGCCTTGGTGTCTGGATTTGTGCCCGGTTGATGGCAATAGGCTCGCCCCCTATTACATGGGACTAAAAACATAACTGGCGAAATGTGTGTGTACTAATAGGTACACCTCTGCCTAACCCTTCGGGGATTACAGGCGTGATGTTATGTATGTATAATTGTATATTATTTTGCATATTACCTTCATCCGTAAATCAATGTCCTCCCTTCTGCTCCAGTAGTTCTGCACGAGACGTTTGTTATTCAGGAACTGAGCGTTGTCTATGGTCTTGTAGTTTTCATCTAGTAGCGAGTACAGCTCGGTGAAAAGAGGTTTCTCGCCTTCTGGAATTGTTAAAAAAACAATTAATATTCAAATATAGAATGTACTAGTTTCTTCGTCCGCGTGAATATCGATTTTATTTTTCACAGTTCAGTCATTATTTTATATAAAATTAGCCTTAGTTACTTATTATAACATTAGCTATCTACCAGTAAAACTCCCGTCAAATTCGGTCCAGTCGTTTCGGAGATAAAACGGGACAAACAGACAGACAAAAATTGAAAAAAAAATGTTTATTGGTTTACTACTGTGTAAACATTCCTAAATGCATAACATAACATCACGCCTGTAATCCCCGAAGGGTTAGGCAGAGGTGTACTCATTCGTGCACCCGCATTTCGCCAGTTATGTTTTTAGTCCCATGTAATAGGGGGCGAGCCTATTGCCATAAACCGGGCACAAATCCAGACTCCGAGGCTGCTATTTCCTAAATGCATTTAGTAAAAAAGCTGTTATTTTGACTTTACAAACAGACATTTCAATTTTATTTATTTGTATATAGATATTCTGTCTTCAATAACTTACCTTTGGTAACATTTGCAGGTATATGCACCGTCATAGGACCCAACCCTGCATCCTCCAAGTAATCATTGGTGAACATGCTCAAGAATATTGAGTCTACTTCTGTTCTATACTCAATCAATGGCTTTAAGTTCTCATTAGGATTGTAAGGTACGGTCAATTGTACCACCGTCCATTCTGAAATAGGAAACCAACAAAAATATAATAGTGGAAAAAGAGTGCCAAGTTCACAAGAAACGACCTTCGGAGTCTTAATCTTATGACTAATCTAATGCAATTGAAGGACTTTAACATAAGTGTAAGATTAACCAAATTGTGCATGCTTATATATAGGCTGAGTATGGTGAAACAACAAACAATGTAACATCTCCTGAAAAACCCATATTATGCAAATAAAATGATTTGATATGATTTGATTTGGAGTGTACTGCCTCGTTGGTCTAGTGGTCGCAAGCGTGACTGCTGTGCATGAGGTCTTGGGTTCGATTCCCAGGTCGGGCAAAGTGTTATTGGGTTTTTCCATCAGGAATTTCTGAGTAGCAGCCTCGGAGTCTGGATTTGTGCCCGGTTGATGGCAATAGGCTCGCCCCCTATTAAATGGGACTAAAAACATAACTGGAGAAATGTGGGTGTACTAATGGGTACACCTCTGCCTAACCCTTCGCGGATTACAGGCGTGATGTTACGACCTTCGGAGTGCCAAGTTCCATCAGTTTCTTTTAATCATTTACCTGTCGGAATGTACGATGTTCTTCAACATAACATTACGCCTGTAATCCCCAAAGGGTTAGGCAGAGGTGTAGCCAATAGTGCACCCACATTTTACCAGTTTTGTTTCAATCCCATATTATATTAGGGGGCCAGCCTATTGCCATCAACTAGGCACAATTCCAGACTTTGAAGCTGCTACTGAGAAATTCTTGATGGAAAATCAATAACACTTTGCTCGACCTGGGAACTGAACCCAAGACCTCATGCTCAACAGTTGCGCTTTGCGACCACAAGACCAATGAGGCAGTCAGTTTATCAGTCAGCTTTATTATAATATAGATGAATAGTATAGAAAAAGTAATTCAGACAGTACCTTTGGGTAATTCTTTCAGAATCTTCTGAAAGTTGTCAACATTATTCTCTTTGGAGAAATGGAGATATTTCTTGTAGAAAGGAGGCTCGTTGTCTATGGCAAATGAGTCCAAAACGTTTGTTATGTTATCTGTACCATCTGATAACAAATCTAAAAACTTTGCATCTTTCTTTGATCTATAAATAAGGAAATTCAATTAATATCAGCTTTAAACCATTATAATCAAGGCAATATCTTCAAGCATAATTGATAATGAACTAAAACAACATAAAAATAAAGTGTAAAATTGGCTGACTGTGTGCATGATGATAAAAATGCAACACCAAAATTATGTCTTGCACACAACTTTCAACTCTATCAGTGAAGATTACAGTTTATTATTAATTAACAAATTATAACTTCAAGCATATTGTTGCTCTATATGTACTGACGCTTAGCATTTCCATATAAACCAAAAAGACCTGGTTTCCACTAGTTAGGGCCTTGGGTAAAATGAGAAACACATTAGAATCTTTCGAGCCGCATCAAATTTTTGACAGCTTATAAAAAAATAATTTTAAAAACTATTCGAACTTTGAAAACTCGGCATAACGAAGAAGCGACGAGCGAGCTACGGATGTGTATCATTTTAGAAAAACCGGAGATATTATTACATCTCGGGAGGTTAACCATTATTACCAGAGTCTCCCGGGCAATCGGGGAGGGTTGGGAACCCCAGCTCAAAGGGAATGTCTAGTTGCCACTGGAACAGATTGGTCAGACACTCTTGACGTTTGGGCTTTGGCTACAGACTTGTGCAGTACATTAAATTGTAGGTATATCATACAATTCATACATATACAAAAAACTAATACTTACATAGGATTAGCATCTATTATATCCTTTACAGGTTTTATGTAACTTGTGATTTTGTGCAGTTTGTTTCCTAAAATCAATAAAAAAATAATATTAGATGCAGTAAGCAGGATTTGTAGTATTGCAAAAAAGTTTGGTTTTGTGTGTTACTGACATTGTGTGGCTCTCTTTAATGTGCCAGATGCATTTACGCAGAGACAATGTGATCATTGTTTTGTTCTGGACTATGCCTGGGAACCTTCTAGTAATAGAAGTATTAAGTTCCACTTTTTTTTTAGGAAAATAAGTCTTAATTATTGAAACTAGGCTTTAAATTCTGCCATTATACTTTGCATGTACCTGTAAACATAATGCATTACATGCATTACATTACTCCCTACCATAAACAGTGACAACATTATCGCTGAAGTGTTACGCAGAGCTGTACCTATTAGTACACCCCCAATATGTCAGTTATATTTAAGTCCCATTTAATAGGTGGTGAGCATATTGCCATTTACCAGGCACAAATCCAGACATCGGGGCGAGAAATTCCTGATGTAAAAACCTAGGAATCGAACCCAAGACCTCATGCTCAGCAGTCACACTTTGCGACCAACGAACAATGAGGCAAGTCAAACCCTATACAAAATCATATACAACAATACATATTATACGTACCAGCAGCCTTCAACTGTTCATCTCTATAAATAGCCATAGTCCTCAATGAAGCTGATGATGCCTCACTCAAATGGAATGCACACCCGACGTCATCGCTGTCCGCTAGACATTCCTCGGCCATAAGTTTCCTACCACCTTGAAATGCAGAATAAATAAAAAATAGCCTGTGCATAGAAAATAGAACAAAGATCTTTTGTGTTGGAAATACTTGATTGATTGGTTCATTAGTTTCTTGCTAGCACTAGATATTAAGTTTTTATAATATTTATTTCAAAAACATAATTTGAGGAACTAGAAATGGGCCGTTAATAATCTCTAAAGTCTGAATGGCGAAGAAGATTTTCTTGAATCAAAGCTAAGAGCAATCGCGATCAACTTCAAACTAAGTAAAACTAAATCAAAATGGGTTCAACCGTTCGGGAGGTACGACGAAACAGATACAAACGTGTTAAACTTATACTCCGTTTTATTATTTATTTTGGGAAAACACAGAAACAGTTACAAACATTTCTTAATTTAGAATAATAAAACTTAAAAAGTATGTTTAGTGTAGCTCACTACGGTGTGTTTTCGTCGGGGGTTAAAAAACGGAAAGCTTCGTAACTTACTTTGATAATTAGGTCCGTTAGGAGTCGAAGGCACGTCCTGAACATATTTATTCAATATGTTTTTAAACAAGGGCTTCGTAAAGTTGATCTCATTTGTAAATACATCGAAATCTTCCATAATTTTTATCACTTTTAAAATTTATTTAAGAATTCGAGTGGTTTTATGTGCAATGTTTTCAAAATTCAAATTTGACATACCACTAACCTATTGCTAAGCGTATACGTACGGGTTTTTGTTAAAAATATCATTTTTTTTAACATGTGCTTGTTATTTTCTCTTTCATAATGCTCAAAGCCGACAAGGATAGAAGATAAACGCTTGTTAAATGCTGTATACTGGAACACGGTCCTCATTTGACATACCGAAATCCGTTAGGTATTGCGTTCCGATTTACTCAAGGGCGGGCGTTTCCGGTTCTAACTTTGAAGCAATTTAACGCGCACCGCGTAAACCATTTTATTTTTTTGCTTTAACACAGCAATTATTTTAATTACTTGTTATTTTTTTTTAAATAAGCGCAGTCTTTTGTGTTATGACAGTTTAATAAAAACATTAACAATTCTAGAAATTGCGTGCTGATTATTTGCAATTAGCTTGTTGTAAGTATTTCTGTCGTACTTTCTATTTGCCGTATAATGATGCTACGAAGACGTAAGAATATTAATTAGACAGCGCCATTGATATTCCATAATGTATTATGCAAACTGCATTGCTGTGTAGTACACACCTGTTGAACCTTGTATGAATATTTAAAACATCGTTTTATTACACTGACTAGCGTTGAAAAATTATTGGTGATAAGTACCTACTTTCACAGCAAAATGGGGTAGGTAGGTACCTAACTACTTGTTACGGTAGATATTTTTCTCGCTGTGGCACAGTATGGGTATGCTAAGCAGTAGATTAATAAAAGCAGATTTTTGAATGATTGTGGATAGGCAAGATCCATCCATCAGTTTATTTATTTTTTGGCTAATTTCCATTTCAAACTTCGAACAGCAGCAGAGATGAAGCGAGGACCTTATGTATGCTAACAGCGCAAGTAACAGTTGAACCAACTGGCGTTATTAATTCAACCTTTGCGCGAGGCAAGGGGAGGTGTGTTGGCAATAATAGAACACAGATATTTTACAACTTTTTATTTCGTAATAAACATAAACAATGCGCAAATGAGTTAACCGTCGATTTGCCACATTACAATATTACCGACTTTCACGTCGTAAGCAATTATACTCTTGGTAAGTAGGGTAAAATAAAAGTTTCTAAAGATTTTTTTAATTTAAAAAATAACTGAAAGTGGTTACGCTTATATTGACTAACAAAATGCTCCTTACAAATAGTACAAAAATTATTAGTGGCACTGATAAAACATTCTACAAAACCATACAAAATGTGTAGAAGAACACAGAATATTTTAGTTAAATTGTGCAAATGTATAAGGCACAAAATGTATACGTAATTTAAAATATCGAACAACAAATATGGCCGAAAAACTTTTAAAAATAGAATTCATTATGCTTATAAAAGTGCCTAATAATTTCATCGATACAAAAAAAAAGGAGGTAAACTTGAGTATATTTGTAAATGTGACGGAAAAAATGCAAAACAGTGGACGTTTTTTGCATTTACTAACAACATGAACAGTGAATCTTCAAAATAAAGGATACAATACTGATGATTAATACATAACGGAGTAGTATCTACACCGGATAATATTGCTTTATTTACATAATGAGGCTTAACAAGACGGATTGTCTGTCGTCGACAACCAACTTGTCGTCTAAACAATTTGTATCATGTATCAAAAAGAAACAAAAAACAATCACGCATTAAATTGCACTTTTACACGTAATCGCATACCAGCGGGTATCGCGACCTATTTGTTAAGCCTCATGTAAACAACGATAATAAGCTGAACTGTAAACACGCCGCAAACTCGGTCTCATGAAAATGAATACCGATGCGAGGATATCGCGTTAATAATTCGTGTGGAGATCTATAAAAATTCGTTACTTAGCACAAAATAATTGACTTTTTTATGGAAGATATGTTACTTATTATGCTTTTTTTAATAATACCTATCTACATTATAATATTTTTATGATATCACACGTGTTTATTGCGTAAGTCTGCGGCATGCCCACAGAAGCAGTTATTTTTTGTTCAGTGTAGAAAGAAAGGTACAAATTCAATACAAAGCAAGTTTGCTATAATAATAAGCAAAAAGCATTTTTAAAATATCACTTAACTTTTAACACATTTCTACTTAACTTTTAACACAAAAATAAACTATTCGAATGAATTCAACATGTTTAGAAATATTTTCGTTTATCTATTACGAAAGTTCGTTAACCACGTATGTGGGCTGAAGACGAAAACATTAATAGATTCTTGAGAACTACCTATCTACATATTTAGTGTTTTAGTGGTTAAAGTTTAGTTCATTTTTATTAAATATAAATCTTGTATACAAAGTGTTATTCACAAACAACAAATCTCATCTAAACCACGTGTTACAGAATTACTACTAAATATGTATAAAAACCTACTAATTCATATATTGAATATAAAGGCATTCGTCGGATATGACTCGAAGGCACATTTTTTTAAATCAAAAGTTAGGTTATAACCGCAAGGGTTATTGATCACAAGTACGTTATAACATTAATTTGCATATCTACGTAACGAACTACCGTATGTCTCTATAACATTCTACGAGAAATAAAAGTTTCCAATCGATTTTCCAAGCACCTCAGACTACGATAAAACATCTCAATAACACTAACCCTATACCACTTTTTAATATTTTTTTTAAACGTGATTAATATTTAACCTACCAGTAAATCTAACGTTTTATAAATATTTTACAATAATAAAAAAAAACACTTTACTGTATACACCTATTATTGCCCTTTTCGATATAGGTTTAGTAGTGACGATGTCGATTCTACCAAACAGCGTATAAATAAATAAATAGGTATATACACTTGACTTACTAAAGATAACGGAAAGACGGCCGATCCTATCGTGATTCGCAAGATTTAAAGATTATGCATGCTTATCAAAATTTATCTTATTTACAATTCAGAGTAGATCAAGAAAAAAAAGACCTTGAAATCTATCACATTTAAGTTTGGGATACTTAACAGGCAATAGCCAACATAAAATAAATTACTATTAAACTTGATAAACAGCAAATACTGTCATTTCCAGGTGAAGGAATTAAGTAGCTGTTCCATTATGCGAATTACTGTTGCATTTATACGAGTGTACCGCGTTCGTCTCCGCTCAAATGAACATATAGCGTAGGCGTTATACACTTGGCAATGCACGACCTCACAACACTCTTTAATTTATTCTATCTCGCACAATCGCACCGCTATCATACCCCCGCGAAACTAGTCCAAAGTAATAAGTGATTTAAGACGCACGGGGGCCGGACGAAATACCATGAAACTTAAAAAATATATAAAAATGATCACAATACATAAACAGTTCCGAAACTAAATTGTGGCACTCAGTATATGGAAGTACAACAATAGCCTGAGTGACGATCAAGACATGTTGTTGATGCCCACCCTCTTGCTCAGGGGGGATGCATCAAGGATCCTTTCATTTGCTTTGTCTTCCTCCCTGAAGTGAATCCGCGTGATCACAATGTCCCCTGTGCTAAGAGTTTGCGAGCCAACCTCGGTTTTCTTAGTTTCATTGAGATCATTGCACTTAACTTCATCATAAGTGGAATTATGGCATTTGCAGCTGCAGCTACAGCTTTTCCTATCTGGCTCTCCTAAGTTCAAAATTTGGCTTAGATTGGACCAATCCTTGTTTTTGAGCAATGGCAGTGTCTGTTCCATTGTTTGTGAGAATTTGTCTTCCAACTCTCCACTGAGGGGGGCGACAGCCGACAGAATAGCTTCAAGGCGATTAATTTTCTCTACTTTATCCATATTTGTGTCTGATAAGATTTCATCCATCATCTGCATGGACTCTGTGAGACTTGGAGGCTGTGTGGAGTGTGGGGATGATATTGGATCAGAAGGATTGGACTCTAAGCTGGCCATTTCATTTTCTCTTTCATCATCTTCTGAATCAGAATCCTTATCTTGTCCAATGGCTTCTAGTTTTTCCAATTTCTTGGATATTTTGTGACAGCCCTTCAATTTCTCCTTTTCCTCTTCAGTGAGTTCAATGTATCTGAGCAGTCTAATTTCTCTGTTGCTCAGGACAATGTTTTTAGTTGTTTCAGCAAGTTTTTGCTTCAACTCACCAACTTCTGTGTTAATCTTTCTTTGCCTTTTGCGTAATTTAACTTCAGTTGGTTGAATGTGCATAAATACTTGCTCATTACTCAGTTCTTCAAATAGCTGCTGATTATCTGACCTAATATTACTGGACATGTAAGCATAAATTGCTGGATTGACCAAAGATAGAACATCTGAAGCAGAGTAGATTATCATATCTTTTGTCAATGGTCTCCTTGCCCAATAACGTTGGTCCCTGCGGTATACATTCTTTAATTGTTCCTTCATGGGGTTCATAGGTGCGTTATACAATTCACATAAGGCATTAAGACTTAGATTCTTGACTTTGTATACCGGAACATTTTGTTGTTGTAATTGTAATACAGCATGAGCAGCTTGTGTGTCAAAAACATTCTTCAAAACAATCTCAAATTGATTGTGTAAATTGACTGAATCATTCCTACAGTCATGTATAATTTTAACAACGTTTTCACTCTCTAATAATTCCTTAATTTTACCCTCCACAACCATGCCGGGGCATGCCATTATATCTAGTATATACACTTCACCATTCATGGTTGCTATTTGACACAATGTCAACACACCTTTGAGACCAAGGTTTATTCCTTCGCAGTCAAACGAAACAATGTTCTTTGCATTGCGTTTAGGCACCATAATGCTTTCAATCAGCGTGGCACATTCCCTTACGTTAGCTATGACAGTAGTGCACTGCAGCACCTTCTGACGCCATGCTTCACCCATCACATTATTCCTTAAACTTGGAGTACCATTAGTTTCTTCAGCACTTCGCGCATTCAAATGATTATTGACTCTGTCACGGACCATATTCTCTGCCAAATTCTTTATTACAATAGAATTGATTCTTTGCTTCAGAGTCTGGTTTGCAATGTTCGCTTGGGGTCCTCGGGGAGATTCAATAGGACTGAGTATTCTGTTGTTTGCCGGACTCTTTTTGCCATCTGATGGAGTTGGACTCTCAACTGTGGGGGGAGGAATTGGGGACACGGGCTTCTCCTCGACCACAGGCTTTGGTACATCAGTCTTTGTTTTAGCTTTTGCATTAAGATACATAACAGGTATTTTTGGTTTACTAATAAGTGTGACCAAGTTCGATTGAACGTGGAATGAGTCTGAAAATATTTTCAAGAATGCGCTCAAATCTGCGGGAGACTTGAACATTTGATACCAATACTCTTGTGGAAATCGTGACACAATTAAGTGGAAGAGCTGGTCGACCATCACGGGGCCCTTAGCCTCTATGCACTGTGCAACATAATCTAACAATTGTTGGGCAGTGTCTGTGTTAATATTAGCTACAGGTAGATTGTGGAATTGTTCAGAATTTGTGTGTGCGTTACCTCTCCTATGATTCTCACTGACTAGAACGACGTTGTCATCGATGATCTGGAAGGTGTCAGGATGCTTCAGCAGGAAGTCCTTGAACTCCTTGATTCTCTGCCCGGAGATGTGACGCACCTGCGGGGAGGCCTGGCTCCTGTGGCCGAGGAGGCTCTTGATCGGCACCTCGGTGCCTTCGCCGTACTGGACCATCTTGCCCGCGAAGTACTCCTTCGCTTCCTCGATGTAGTCGTTGTTGGACGAGGCGCCAGCCCCGCAAGGATGCTTCTGGAACGTGTTGATATCAACATAGTCCCCGTCTATGTTGAACAACGCCGGGTATTGAGCCAGGAACTTCTTCAAGCCCGACTGTGACCCGCCAGCGATCTGTCGCATCTCCTTGGTGAATCCTTTGGCACCAAACTGGCAGGAAAGATCGTGCAACGTGCGCGGCTCGCCTTTGTCGAGCAGGCGTTCCACAAAGAACAACAGAGTAAGGTTCCTAGCGAGCTCATATTCCATTGATTCCATTTCCCTGCAGTTGGTGCCAATTTGTGTTTAACTTAAACTAAATTTTTTCTACGTATATGTGTCACCCACAACACCATGAAATTTTTCTTTTCTATCCGCACCTGAACCATAGATTATAGACGAAAGTGAAGTGCACACTGGCACTGTAAGTGAAAAACTGTTGACCAGATAAAACCAAAACATGCTAAAAATTCATGACGTTGAAAGAAATCAAAGTAAATGGTTACGTAACTGTAACGCATCGTTATCTATTCTATTTAATCTAGATAAAATTTCATCATTAACGCTATTACAATCGTTCAATCAGTAATCGGTAAGTCGTTAAATGAAAGTGTGATGCAACCAAAAATAATTGTCATATTTACTCGATTAATTTGGTTTGAGCGAAATATACAGTTAATGATATTTGAATGCTTAGTTACTAAAACTTTAGTTTTCTCACAAAACGTGACATCACTGTTTCATAGAGTGTAAAGTTATTTTTCATAACGGTACAAATGCAAATAGCAAACGCAAATAAGAATAAAATAATCAAATGACTACCATTATACATACCTACTAGACACATTGACTAATTGAAAAATAATTAGAATCCTACACTAGGACAAGATATTTAGGTTTATAGTTTTTTGAGGCCACATCGCTTGATCATCAAAATCGAAAAACTAGACGTAAAAGTCAGTTTTACGAAAATGTCAGTCAATTGTCATGTTTCTACTGTCATAAATACGCGATTGTATTAGTATTAGTGCGATAACTCGCGATTCCTGATTGCTGTAATCAGTAATAATTGCTTGTATTTCTTCTCAATTATATTTCCACGTATCGCAATTATTGCAGCGCTGTAATTAACGGTTTTCTGCCACAATATCTTACTCTAACAACATCATGGTAAGTAGTTTTATCAGCTTTGATTTATAACGGATATCGTACACCCACTTTTCACAATTGATACACAATAAGCCGCTCGGAATGCATGAAGTTTTTATTCTCACTCCTTCAATGTGTACATATTTTCAATTTATTTACTATTTACATTAGTATAAGATAGATCTAAGTTCTAACATAAATGTTCTAGGTGAGAGAAAAACGAAAAAGTAATATAGACAAAATGGAGCAGATTTACGTGTCCAATGCCAGCTCTAGAGTTGACACTAAACTTTATAGCCTTAGAGCTAACAAACTTAAAGAGAAAAAGAACTTAAAGTTAGCAAAGCTCGCGCCATTTCCAATTGTATGACCAAATACATATTTTCATTGATTTTCCCAGCTTGTCCTAGTGCTTGGTGACCTGCACATCCCTCACCGCTGTAGCAGCCTGCCTCCGAAGTTCAAGAAGCTCCTACTACCTGGCAGGATACAGCATATACTGTGTACTGGCAATCTCTGTACTAAGGAGTCGTACGATTATCTAAAGACGTTAGCCAGTGATGTTCATGTTGTAAGAGGAGATTTTGATGAGGTTTGTATTGGTTAATATTAGCTTTTTGGATAAACTTGGAATTGTATTCACTTACCAATCTTTTTTTATTGAATTGAAAGTTACATTATTATTTCAAACAATGACTGCAGGCGAACATTCAATACTCCAAGCCTGAAGCACGACTGTCTACACAGTCTGTGTGGTAGCTGTAGAAACATACATGATTAATCATCACACTTGTGCATCACACTTATGACTTTAGATGAAACACAACAAGTGTGTTTTCCTGCAATGGGTTAATAATAACTTTCTTAAAAAACTATCCATAAATTTATATTTTTTCAATTTTCCCTAGTTTCCATACTCAATCACTCATTTCCTATTTACAGAACACAACATATCCAGAACAGAAAGTGATAACAGTTGGTCAGTTCCGCATCGGACTCATCCACGGTCACCAAGTTGTACCGTGGGGTGATGAAGAGTCCCTCGCACTAGTCCAGAGGCAGTTAGATGTAGATATCCTGATATCTGGCCACACACACCATTTTGAAGCGTACGAGCATGAGAATAAGTTTTACATCAACCCGGGATCAGCTACCGGAGCTTATAGTCCGTTGTTCAGGTAATTTTTTTGTGTACCTTTGATTTATTTCACATACATATCTCAATATTTCAAAATTGCTAGTAATCACTGGCAATTTTGAAATATTGAGAAAGTGGCAAGTCAGAAAGAAGCTAGTTGCCCATTCCAAAACATAGATGGGTCTCTTCCTCTTCGCTCTGTCATGTTATGTTAAAATATACAACTTCTCTGTTACAGGAATGCCACCCCATCATTTGTGTTAATGGACATACAAAGCTCGACAGTGGTGACATACGTCTACAAACTTCTCGGAGACGAAGTCAAAGTGGAAAGGATTGAGTATAAGAAAGCTTAATTATATTGTATAAATAGCAGTTATTAATATATTTACTTATAGTTAATACATAAATCGTATATAAAATGTATTTTACTGAATAATTATTTTAAAAAGTCCTTTAAATTTTATGTTGATAAAGAAATAAATTGAAATTGCAAAACAATGCATATTATTAGAGATTAATAAGTAACATTTTTGGAAAAGGGAATGGCAGCGCCACTGAAATTGTAACGTCAAAAACCTGTCAAACTTGTTACTTGTCAAGTTGTCATACTTGTCATGTAAGTTCTCTATTTCGTACATAGAGGTATACCTATGGACATACCCTTAAATTCCAAACGTATGAGCAAAATACTTGTTAGAATTTGAGTTGAAATAAGATTCAAATTCTTATGAAACTCATCTTAGAGCGTCTTTTGGCGACCATACATTTATGGCGCTTACAGCGCGGGTCGCAGCTTTTTCGGATGCTCAAATAATTTAGTCAATTTTAAGAGACATACCTATGGCACACTTAGGCACCGAAAGAAATGTTATGAATCTCACATACTGGAATTAAAATCAACAAATATCTATATAATATAAATTACAAATATTTATTAATAATCGAGTTTTGGTATATTATTATCAGTTTTCTTGTTTTATTTTTTATGCTGTCCAACAAAAAATCGAAATTCGATTTAATTGTTCAAAAGATAAAGTCCCACTTTGATTTTCAGATTGTTACAGAAGCAAAAGAGTGCCTTGTTATTTTTGATCAAACTGTATTGTTTTAATTAGTTTATAATAATAAATAGTAACTAATGATAAATTGAAGTATAGCAAAATCAATTTTGTTGTATTTATTTAGTAATTAAATAGGTACAATGGTACAATGGGTGAAAGAAAGAAACAGCGCGATGATTGTAGACCCAAAAGCGTAACATTTATAATCAGTTTAATAAAAAAAACAGCTTTTCCATACATTTTGACCGCGTATTTTGTATGTTGCACTTTTGTATGGAATAGTAGTTCATGTTGGTACATATTATTACAATGTATATTTGCCTCGTTGGTCTAGTTGTCGCAAAGCGCGACTGCTGAGCATGAGGTCTTGGGTTCGATTCCCAGGTCGGGCATAGTGCTATTGGGTTTTTCCATCAGGAATTTCTTAGTAGCAGTCTCGGAGTCTGGATTTGTGCCCGGTTGATGGCAATAGGGTCGCCCCCTATTACATTGGACTTGAATATAACTGGTGAAATGTGGGTACACCTTTGCCTCACCCTCCGGAGATTACAGGCGTGATGTTATGTTAGTTTTTTTAGATCTTGCCTCGTCTTGTTGACCTCGTTTTCATATCCATTGTACGTTAGGCTTTATACATAGATGATTTCAACAGGATTTCCAAAAATCTAATTTGTATCTTAAAACTTTTTTTTTAATTATACAAGTATGCTTTGTAAATGATGTTATTGAAAATGTTAATGTTATATTTTGCATATGTAAAGGGTATGTAATAAACATTTTCTTTTTTAAGGTTCTTAACTGTTTTTTGTTTTTTCATCAACAAATAAACAAAAACTTGTTACCAAAGACACAGTTTCATTCAAAAATTTTCTTTAACACTTAATACTAAAGCTCAGTTTTGCTTGCACAATAACATAACTGCATAATTATGCGTGTACTTTGAACAAGGCCTATAGTTCGTTGACATAGAATATTATGTAATGTTGCTAGTCAAAATAATGATTGCAATGGTGTCAGCTTATCATCAATTTATTATCGAAGGGTGATGTTTATTTTGCTTTAAATGTGTTTTTAATTATAACACTGATTTTATAATAAAATAGCCGCTACGATATTAATAGGTACGTAAACCCGAAGAAGGGGGGGGGGATAGATTTTCAGGCACAGGCATCAGTATCTGTTCAGTGTATTAGTTCCGAGATGGTGGTTCCGTTGATTCGTTTTATTTTCATTTATGAAAAGCACAATTTATAAGTGTTATTTTTAAATATTTGAATATCTCTCAACGTACTCGTTTTATTGCGAAAAGTCACAGCAGTCTTACTGCTTGACCTCCTTGTACAACAGCGTTATGAGACATTTAGAGCTCTTACCTTTAACAGTAAGCGTAGGTACTTTTTGTATGGTGAACTAGTCTCAGAAACTACCAGTCGCCAGTCGGATTGGAAAATATCGTAGGTATATGATAGCCAGATTCTTGAGGAATAGTATAGGCTAAATAACATCACGCTACGACTGACGGGAGCGGAGCAGTAACCAAATACGAAAAGCGCGGGCAGCGGACGAAATCGCGGGCAGAAGCTAATACTTAAGTGTAAGTCTAGAAGACTACCTGTTTCTGTGTTTTTATTAATAACCGAACCAAAACATAATAAAAAATCAAAACAAAATTCCAAACAGTAAACAAATAAACAAACGAACATCGCAATTACCGGTTACGTGAGAAACTTCACGTTTAACTAATTAATTAAATAAGGAACAAATAAATCAGTAGTTATCGCTAAGAACAAGTTATAGACAATTAGTTAACTGGTAAGTTAACCCAAATAATTGCATTTGTTCGGCCTACGTGTTGCCCAGTGCGTAGGGCCGGCATTGTAAGATAACGCTGTGTGCAGACGGGCCTAGTTGATTACAAAGCTACTTGATAACTGCTTATTTATGACTTGCCTTTTTAATGTTGTTTCTGTTAAGTATGATGCTATGGTTAACCTTTTTTACTAGAGAAAAATTATGTTAGTAGGTAAATTCGACGATTTCTGAGTGTTGAATCCGGGTTCCCTATGTGAAATCGAATGAAGTTAGATCGAATAACACCTGCTCGAAAACGTTAGCTCGATAGTCAATAATCTCGATGAATTATAAAAGCGCGACAGTTCACTGCGTCGATGCATCAAAATGTCGAATAACTGTAAGCTCGAAACTTCGTTAGAGCGATGTTACATTATATTGTAGGTACTCAAATAAAAATCCTTAAAACTATTATATGCATATAACGATTAGATGGTCGGTCGAGAAGTGATGTTTCATTCCTGTCCAGAACCTGTTGAATTCAGTGTTCGATTCTCGTACCCATTACTGGGTCTTACGATCAGCCGGTTTATTCTGTCAAAAATTTTAATCGACTCGGTGAATTTAGGTGGACTGAACATAAAACGAGAGTACCATCTAATGCTAAGAAATTATAGTTCAACTTAGATCTCTAATTTATCGAGTCAGGGACCCAAGGCTTGCTTGCCATCCAATGCCATAAAAACACAATAAGAAGTGACGAGCCGGGCTCCCCTCATAGCAAAGGAAAAACACTTTTGTTTGCCTAAACTTGTTACATCTGAACACAGTCTTACAATCTCCTAATATTAGCTCAACTGTCTACTTGATATGACAGATTCACGTGCGGCTATTGGGGTTACTCAAATAATACCTTATAACTAAACAATACAGTACAAAATCGTGCGTTTACTTTGTTACTATGAGTGTTTTGTTTTGTTTAAACTCTTAAAGTAGCTGCATCTGTATTTTAAAGTTCGAACTTCTTTGGTTTTTTTTATACACGATTATTATGGATTCTCTTACCTTACTTGCGAGTCTCACTTACCTTTTAAATATTGATTGCCGTTCTTGCCGAAACTTGCACCCTACTCCACGCTGTGAGCGAAAACAATAAAAATGTAGGCAAATAGTATACAGGCCCATTTTTTTTATGTAGGAATTAAAAATCAACCTGCAGGTACTGCAGAACAGTCTTCCTAAAACAGGTGGTTTCAAGTTCAAATCAACTGGGGGCCTGCCCCCAGCTCTTAACACAATCTTATTTTAATATTACTTTGCCTTCCGCACAGTTGGAATTTCAACGTTCAGTTAAGCGCCGAGAGGCGAAAATACAACAACAGAAATTACAAAGTAATATTAAAATAAGACTGTTTTAAGAGGTAGCGGTAGGCCCCCTGATCTTCGATATTAAAAAAAAAATGAAGGCCAGTATTTTTTTGGTATATCTAGGTAGTCCTGGACACAGCAGGTACACAAGTGCGGGTAGGTACTTATTACTTAAACAGTAAAAATTTTGGTAGACAGTTAGTTAAAACCTAGACATGATTAATTTTTGGTTATAATCTCTAGCTGAGTAGGATTGAGAAGTTAAACCAGGAGAGTTTAAATATAGGTCTCATAAGTGAAGCTGCAAAAATATTAACGCGTCTGATCCGGAATTCCAACTAGACCTCACTTTTAACTAAAAAAGCTCATATTATTCTTAAAAAAAAAAGCGCTGCATTCACTGCACTGCTAAATGGTCATAGACCACAAACAAACACATGTTATCCACTATCCAGCCGCTATCCGATATAAACACCCCTCCCTTTCTCCTCCAAAGGGCCACGACCCACGAATAAAACCGACCGCGCGTTCTAAATTCAATTCAGTCCAATCGCTATCGAGAACTGCATCGCGCGCGTCCGAATGCGTTTGGACATGTCGAAGTAATAATTTGAAAAAAGAAAGTTTGTTTATTTATGTGAATATTTGAATTTGAATTAAGAACTGTGTGTACCTACAAAATGGCGATGTCTATAATGCGGTTAGGGTTGAGATCTGTGGTTAATTTTGAGAGGAACGCCGCTGTTTTCTCAGTGACCAGTGTCCCAAAACAATTTAAAGTAAGTACCTACTTAATGTTAAGTGTTAAATTAAATAGTTTGTTTGATTATTATTTATGTCAAGTGTCATTGACTTCTCCGGCCGATGCATTCTTGTTGCTTGGAGCGTAACTTTGCTCCGGCGCAGTGTCTAGCTGGGACAAAAAGTAGCGTAGGTCTGCTAAGTGAAAAATAAATGAAAATTGTTGATGTTTGGACGATGTCTGTTTGTACCGGCTATGTACTTACAAAACGGCTAGACCGATTTTTACGGGACTTTCACAGGTAAATAGCTGATGTTATAAGAAGTAACTAATGCTACTTTTACTTTATAAAAAGAATAAGGTATCCGCGCAAAAAAAAAAAACTGTGATCGTAGAAAATAAAAATAAACACAACGCATAGGTACACGCGTGCGCTTGGGCACATTTATACCTACTAGCTGCTTGATTGAATTAGATGCTTGCGTAGGACCTTCAACTTAACAGATTTTGTAGTTAAAGTCGTGAAAATCCCTTCTCTTTTTGCTTAGGTAAATATTTATCCCAAATTTTGAATAAGAAAGTAGAAATTAATTATTTTTCAGTTCAAGTAAAAAAAAAGAAGCGAAAGTGACGCGATCTGCTCTTACCCCTATAGGGATAGCCGCGGAGTTGACTGCGAAGTACCTACATAGAAGCCAGACTTCTATGTTGATAAACACAAAAGTTTTGTTGTTATCACCAAATATTTATTTGGTTACAATTTAGGGTGTTATCGCATAACGTTATCTTATGGTGTGCAAAGGGCAGTCCCCATGGCCTTCTTATCAAGGACTAAGTATCTGGCTATTTCAGTTATTGATAATGTTTAAGTGGGCAGTTTTAAAATTAGGGAATTCTCTAAGGAGGTATGTAGGTAGGTACTACCTTTCAAAATTAAAATAAAAAATACCATCCGTTATATTTTTGGGAATAAGGTCGAGCCTATTATCACAAATTGCGGACACAAAATCTAGACCCGGTAATAATTATATTAAAATTATAAAAAACAATTTCCTTGCATTAATAGCGCGGAAACTCGAAAATGAAAACTGTTTTTTTTTTTTTTCTTCGCCTCAATTTTGGGGTGGTATAGAAAAAAAAAGGATAACCGGGTCTTCTATTATAAAAATATTGACAACTAATAAAACAAGAAAATATCTCGAAGTTCTAACAAATAAATTGAAGTTATACGTGTTTAAACTAAGGTTCAAATACGCCCAAATCTAAGTTAAAATTACGTAACTTTGGGTTAAATGGAAACTCGTTAATGTGTTTCTCTAACGAAACAGAGGCGAACACAGACTACGGCCATTTCTCTATTTTACCCTGGTAACATCATAGGCATTTTATCCCGTAATATAATGCGACCTAATAAGAACGAATGAACTATAAATAAAACATCCACACATCACTTTTGCACTACAGAATTTGGTCTATATCTGTCTCTCGTGCTTCGTTTTCCAAAGACATTCTTATTTTGATCGGTTGCTGTTTCAAACCATTCATTCGTTCAATTTTGTGTCATTGTTACTATGGTTACGAAATTATCAGTCTGTCAGAGCCGTCAAGTGGATTGTTTGTTGTAGTGATTTTTGAAATATTGTGGCGTTTTCCACAAATCCAAGTGGAAATTGAGATGTAGAATAAGTTATATTAGATTGTAGTAGTGTGCAACGATCATTATGGAAAAGAAATTACGTTTACGTGGTCCTAATTTTACGAAGAGTGAGAATTTATTACTTTGCGACATAGTCACACAGTTCAAACATATAATAGAAAATAAGAAAACTGATAGTGGACATCTTCAGCAAAAACATAAAGCTTGGCAGGAGGTGGTGCAGCTATATAATTTCTCAACCACTGGCTGCCAGCGAACTCTTGAAAGCTTACAACAAAATTATAAAAATTTGAAAAAGAAGCTTAAAAAGAAAGCTATGATGTCTGATCCAAATGTTAATAATCCAGGTAAGTAACTATCAAGTTTGTACGATAAAGTTGCATTTCATTAGTTCTCTTAGTTTAAATACAAATTGAATATGAAATTTTTGAATGATCTCTAGCATTTAATGGTCTGTGATGTTTGTGCCACAATAATGAATAGATTTATGAGAAAGCAGATCCAAAGCTTAGAAAATAATATGATAGTTACATATTTAATTTAATCAAAATGGATAAAAAATAGGCAACACTATTTTGTTTTTTAATTTTAAAATTAGAATAATTATTGTTCAGTAATTGTTTTTATTTCAAAATTAGAATGTCAGCCAGTATTTTTTATTTTATTTAATGTTAGAATGTAGTAAGTACCTAAGTAATCATTTTTTTTTTTTCAGTTAAACGGAAACTCGAATCAGAAGTGCCACAGGTTTTCACAAAATTTAGTTCATTAGCCTCTGAAAAATTGGCATTGGTGGCTTTACAAAAGGAATTAATTCAGTGCCAATTAACAGAAGAAAAAGAGAAATTGGAACATAATCGTTTGCTAAGGGCTATGGAAATAGAAGATGCAAAGAAACATTATGAACATAAAAGAAATATTAGACAATTAGAATTAGATTTTAAATAAATATATAATTAACATAAAATAATGTGAAATGTCTGACTACCAGTCTTACCAACGGTATCATATTACCCAGTTTCTGGGTTGTGGAGGTCAGATAGGCAGTCGCTCCACATAAAATACTGGTATTCAGCTGTATCCGGTTAGACTGGAAGCCGACCCCAACATAATTGGGAAAAGGCTCGGCAGATAATGTTGTAAAATTCCATAAATTATTATAGTATTAATATAGACCCTGAAAAAATATTAAAAAAAAAAGTTTGCTGTCATGGGGAGCCCGACAGATGTGAAACATCTCAGTGATTATTCCAATTTCTAATTAATTTAAACCAAAAACAATTGAAATATGAAGCAACTCATACAGAGAATTAATGGAGTGTATAGTATGCGCGTGCACACACAAGGGAGACGAGAGCAGTGACGTAGAGGGGGCATTAGCGTCATGCCGTTTTGCCGTCACGGCAATAGTTGTCTCACGTCAAAATAATTGAGAAATAAATTTCATTAAAGTTAAACATAATTAAAGTAGATATGTTTACTGATAACTTAGGCTATTATCTCATTGTCCCTTATTGACAAGTTGATTTATTACATTATAGACTTTATTATGTAATTGCCAAGTGTGAGTTTTGTTTGATAATGATATTGGGTCAGTTGTCTGCTTTTTATTCCTTATCAACTTTTGCTACAGAATGCTCTTTTACCTACTTGAATAATAACAATTGCAGTCATCTTTTAAAGTGCAGTTTAAAGTAGGTATGGTCATCAACAAAAGTTGATGCAGGCAGGTAATTACTTATTTGTGACTCCACCCCTTTCTACAAAGAAGTAATATCCGCGCCCCCCCTGTCCAGATAATACAATTTTACGTTCCTATCAAAGATTACATAGATAAAAAAAACGTTATTGACTTGCAAAAATGTTCAAATGTCTAACTTTTAATCTAAGTATGTCACTAAGTTTGTATGAAATGCTGTAGCTATACGACTTAAACGCTCGTAATCTGTAAATAAGGTCCTTAAATTCACTGGTACTCACCCCTTTGCTGGTTTCTGGGCCCGTTTTCGAAAACCCCTGGTCTACAGTCGACGTAGCGCCCTTTTTTTTTTTTAGTTGGTAAAAGTCATCAAATGACTCCTTCCGCCCTGGGTGGGGCGGAAGGGACTGTCAGACTTTTACTGACTAAAAAACCACCCTGTTCCTTCTGTTGCCCTTTACGTTCCGAGGCCACGGTATCCTGTTAAGACTTCCCGCAACCCCGGCAGGGACGTAGCGCCCTTGGAGGACACTTTTTGAAAACACTTTCCGGACGCCCTCTAAAACCTAGACATATCCGGGGAATCTCACGGATGGCAGACCTAAACAAAATGAACTACCCTTGAAATATTTGTATGTTGTTATTGTATCTTTGTTTATGTACCACCTAACTACCTACTATATGGCGTACGTGTACGAGGTCGTTTTTTTAAATAAACAACTGTACATAGTACTATTATCATATTATGTTGTGAATGGCAGTCTTAAGTACCAACCATTGGCCCTTTGCAAGGACAGACAACCTATTATTTAGGAGAACGGATACATAGCGAGTTATGTAATAAATATTATGTACAAGCTTATGTTCGTGACTTCGTCTAGTTTTTTCACCCGTGTTACGGTCTTTGGTTACTGCTTAGCTCTCGTGGGACTTAGCGTGATGTTATATAACCTATGCCTCTTTACTTTTACCGTTTGGCAGCTCCATACCTATATTAGCGCGTTCAAATAAACAAAAAATCTCTTCGAAATACCTGGTCTACCTACTTCAGTTTAAAGGAAATCCGAAAGTGGTACGATTTTGAAAATCCTTTAATAGGATTTTACGTTATCTCTGAGTGCTAAGAGCTTTATTTAAGTAATTAGGTATCCGTGAAAATAGAACACGCGGACGAAGTCGCGGTCATAAGGTAGTCAACGATAGTTAATTTTCGTAATAATTAAGTGAAATAAAGCTATTTATTTATTTGTATTTTAATATTTAAGGCAACTTTTTATTTATGTTTTTTATGAAGAGTAAAAATCAGATTATTTTCTGTTATTTAATAAATTACTATATTTACTTACCTCGTCTATTTATTAATCACAGCGTCCAAACACCGTAACCTCATATTTATCTCAATTTAGCTCGCAAGCATGATTTCTATTAGGTAACTTGTTACTCGCTTGTCGCCACAGGTCATTGACCTCAGCACTGATGATTTGTAAAATATTGTTGAATGCTACTGTGTGTAGTGGAGGCCCTATTTTTTATGTTAAAGGTGCCAATTATCTTGTTCACAAACTAAACTAAAATTAGACTATTACCATCTTTTTCTGACCAATAAAACAAGAAAGAGATTTATGTAAATAAGAGCTGTCACATTGAGTCTATCTGACACATTCATCCAAATATCGTCATTAAATAGCCGTTATTTTCAAAAGCATAGATAAAAAATACGGAAAAGTTAAAGGCAAAAATAATTTGATACCTATCTCTAGTTAAAACTGCCTCGTTGGTCTAGTGGTCGCAAGCGCGACTGCTGTGCATGAGGTCTTGGGTTCGATTCCCAGGTCAGGCAACGTGTTATTGGGTTTTTCCATCAGGAATTTCTCAGTAGCAGCCTCGGAGTCTGGATTTGTGCCCGGTCGATGGCAATAGGCTCGCCCCCTATTACATGGGACTAAAACATAACTGGCGAAATGTGGGTGTACTGTTGGGTACACCTCTGCCTAACCCTTCGGGGATTACAGGCGTGATGTTATGTTATGCTCTAGTTATTAAATGTCACCGTCCTTTTTTTCACTGTATTTAGTAAGAGATGTTAATTCTCTAAATTCAATCTAGTTTGTGTCAAGGGAATCGGCACAATGGTGCCGATTATCTATTTCCGCGCTTACCTGTGATATGCAATGTCCACGCGAACGAAGTCGTGTGCATAAGCTAGTAAAATAGAAAGATCATCGCGATCTACTTTTTTCTTTGTGACTATTTTATGAAGGGCCGCTCTACCTGTAAACTCCACCTACTCAGGGACCGGTTGGACCGGAATATGGTATAAAATCAGTCCCTATAACGATTGATACCATTCACTGTTGGTATTTCGTTACATAATAATATGTTGATTGAGATCGTTGTGTGGAATAACTACATCACGTCTGTAATACCCGAGTGGTTAGCAGAGGTGTACCCATTAGAACACACACATTTCACCAGTTATGTTTCTAAAGTTCCATGTGGGGGCGAGCCTATAGCCATCAACAGGGTACAAATCCAGACTGCGAGGCTGCTATTGAGAAATTCCTAATGGAAAAATCCAGTAACACTGCCCGACCTGGTTATCGAACCTCATGCTCAGCAGTTGCGTTTCGCGAACACTAGACAACGAGACAATTTTTATTTACATCGAAAGAAACATCAATAAAAAGTTACAGAATTTTAGCCGCACGTAATACCTTTGCAATTTAAAATCTTTACCTACGAAGTTGAATAACAGTTGATCGACTTTGAAACCCCCAAATCAATCTGACCCCTTTAATTCTAAATACAAGACCTGCCACAGCTCACGTAGGTACCCAACAGACCCCTCTGCTCAATCATATCAGTCAACACAAATGATTTTTGTCCGTGAACCAATTCGCAAATCGTCCTGGCGAGGCTGTCGCGTGATCGCCCGCATTGACATGACTTCATGATGATTTGTGTGTTCAATGAACTGGCGCTGATTGTACTAAGGGTATTGACCTTAGTATCTACAGTCGGCGAGAAAAGTCGATTTACACTTATTTTTTTATAATAATATCATATTCATTCATGAGTGGATCTTTATAGAGGCTTTTTGGGTTGAAACCCAGGGCCCAGTAAATATGATTAAAGAAAAACTTAAAAAAAAAATTCACTACACTCGTTTCCATTACGATTCTCTCCATTCGAATTTAACCACGACTGTAATAACAAACTTAGCTCTCTAGTGTCATGTACTAATATTGTCCTAAATTGTTTTCTATAACTAACGAAATCTTTTATTATAACAGCTTTCAATGTATATGTCTGTCCTATTTTTAATTGCATGCCTCACAAATGATCGAGTCTTCTCTTCTTTCGCCTCGCCTTTTACCGTTACACGGTGTCGGCTTTTCTGTTTCGGTTTTTTTGTGTCATCTTCTGTAAATTCTATCTCCCTCAAGTCCTTTTGGACCTTCGTCAAACATGAGGTTTGCGATCTCTCTTCTCCAAATGAGCGAGTCTACGTGTAAGATAACATCTGATTTAAATGAAGAACTTCATCAACAAACCTAATTATTTATCTATTGTTATCTTAAGTTATAAATACAATGTAAACAATATCGATCAACAGGAAAACTATTATGTCCCAGTTTCTTAATAACAACACAAGTTGTAAATATTATTTAACCTCGAAACGTGTTTTTAGCAGGTAAACAAGGATTTAGGGGAAGATTTTACTGTTTGCTTGCGATAATACGGAAATCTTGAAGTCAAATAAGTAGTGGAAACATCCCAAATGATTTTAAAAAAATCAACCATTGTTGGGGTGAATGGGGTGTAAGATTTTGTAACTTCGGTTTAAAAAAATTAAGTTGAGTACACTATGTAGGTTAATTATAATAACATAACATCACGCCTGTCATCCCCGAAGGGTTAGGCAGAGGTGTACCCATTAGTACACCCACATTTCTCCAGTTATGTTTTTAGTCCCATGAAATAGGGGGCGAGCCTATTGCCATCAACCGGGCACAAATCCAGACTCCGAGGCTGCTACTGAGAAATTCCTGATGGAAAAACCCAATAACACTTTGCCCGACTTGGGAATCGAACCAAAGACCTCATGCACAGCAGTCGCGCTTGCGACCACTAGACCAACGAGGCAGTCAATTAATTAATTATTGGCGGTTAATTACAATGATTATAAATAAAACTGATTTTTTTATAAAGTTTGAAATTCAAACGATAGAAGTCTCTGGCAGAGTGCTACTTATTATTAGTACCCATAAATACACTGCAAGGCCATTGTAGTTTATTTATAGATGGCAAGTGATCTCTTGGTGGGGTGCAACGCGGTGCAAAGCGCACAGATGGACAACGAAGGTTTTATGGTTTTGTATGGGAACTTTAGCTAAGACGAAAAAAGTTTGACCTTCACACTCACCTTAGCTACAGCAATAGTATCTAATAATTCAAACTAAAAAACAAATATTGTCACTCCGGAGGCGGGAAACTCTTGTCAAGCACATTTTCGTCTTTTTTCTTTCTTTAAAGCTTCTTTTCAAAACCAAACTAAAAACCTCTAATTCACTCGGTAGTTACATAAAAACATAGTAGGTACGTAATTACCTATATTATCAGTTTCGCTATCGACTATCGATGCTAAATGTCATACGGTGCACTTACACACGGCCGCTGTGCATAATGCGGCCATTGATCTCGGCTATCAATATGTGAACTGTCCAACCAAGTAATATTATGTAGGTAGTTATAATAACTAGGTGACTTTGTAGTGGTAAGTTTAGGGGTGAGTTGAGTTGTGACTGTCTGTATGTAGGTAATCTTAATAAAATCTTAATAATGTAGCTTTAAATAGACTTAGTTAGTATAAGCACAATGAAATTTTTTATAGTAGGTACCTTCCTATCGAGAATAGTCAAATTACTCGTACATAAAAAGAGTAGGTAAATGTGCTAAATACTTTTTTAGAACAAAGGTTGCGGACTGCGGTAGGATTTAACTTGACTCCAACAAAAATAAAAAATAAACGAAGAAATGGTGATTTAATTTTCAAACGCTATTAAAAATAGTAGGTTTAGATTTCGTGGTCAAAACCTCAAGGATAACCATCGTTTGGGGCGAACGGAAGGTTATGTCGGACTCTTACCGACTAAAACCCTACGGTTTCTCCTGCTACCATGAATGGGAGCCCGGTATCCGCGCCCCTAACTGGTGTAAGACCGCCATTAGCCCTTCAAGTCAAAGTCAAAACATTTATTTCAATCAAGTAGACTATTTCATAAAGTTGAAGCTAGTTGTTCGTTCCAAACCGGAGCTAGGCCTCTATGGAGGAGAACGAGAAAGAAACTCCACGACACACTTTTAAATTAGGTTTTTACAAAATCCTGGTTACATTATTCTTGTTGATTCTACATGTGAACCAAGATACCTAAACCTACCTACAACATTTTTTTATCCTGATATCTACTCCTTTCAGTTAATCCACACGAAGCCAGCATGCAACGGCAGCGTCTGTTACTTGGGCGAACTGCCCCGAGACCGGGAGCTCCAATCAGAGCGCGGCTCCATTATGCGCCGGTACAGCAAACAACATGGCCGCCCCGAGGAGGATCGGCGGAAACATTCTGACAGCGACTCTGATTCTGACACCGATACTGAGTGTAAAGGATATGATCGGGTAAGTTCTAGCTGTAGGAATAATATTCTGTCACGGCGGCTTCAATGACGACTAGCCAAGTGCGCAGGAGATATTATAGTGTATGCGCAAAAAGTGTTTGCGCATACACTTGTGTACTCCCACTTTCCTCAGTCTCATAGTCGGATGGGACGGTAATCCGACATGACCAGCACTGCCTAGTGCCCATCAACTAAGCAACAAGGAGCAATAAATATTGCTTTAGAGTAGTGTGTAATGTAACTCACATTGTACTTATGCATCCACCAGAACTGGGCTCATACTCAAACTCTTGAACTTCTGGTTTTTCTGGACCATAGTCTCTGGACTATAATCCAGAAAAACCAGTAAGTTCGTTCTGACAAAACAATATCGCATTGATGGGTCAATACGCAACTTTCAGTTTCATTGAGTGTCTTTTTACACCCCGACGACTCCTAATTCATGGAGCATTAATCAAATTAATTTTCCTGTTCGTCTTCCAGTCGGAGTTCTGGCGCCGTAAGATGCGCACAGTGCACAACATACTGGACGTCGACAAGGACGGCCTGATCTCATTCAACGACTTCTTACTGTTTGCTGAGCGGTTCAAGGCTCTGGGACATCTGACTGGTCAGCAGGCTGAGGAGTTTAGCAGTATTATTAAGGTAATTTTAAATTACTACATGAGACTTAACTCATTGACTGCGGGAAAACACACACGTTGTGTTTCGACTAAAAAACGCGAGTGCGGCGCACACACACCGTATGTGTTTTTCTATGGCGATCACACGAACATTGGCAGCTAGCCGCACTTGCGTTTGGCGCAGCGAATGTTCGCCCGCAGTCATCGGGAACATAACTGGCGAAAAGTAAGTGTACTAAGGCGTACACCTCTGTCTAACCCTTCGCGGATTACAGGCGTGATGTTAAATTGGTTTACTTTGAAGCTCAAATAAAGTATAGTGAAATAGATAAAGGATAGTTCTTTAAACCATTATATTTTTATATACTTATTATAGTTTAAGGTATTTGCCTACTAGATCGTTAAATTCATTGTAAATCTTATAAGGGGTGATAATACCTATACATTAATATGAACAACGATTACTTAAGAAGCAAGTCAGAAATATTAACAAAACAGTTGTTTAAATTTTGATTTCATCTCCAAAAGTTCAACCCCTAAGATTTTGCCAAGCTTTCACCCCCAAAAATATTTTTAATAAATAAAAAGCCAGTCTGTACAGAACAAGAATAATAATAACTATTGCCGTTTAACAGATGACTTGGGAGGAGCAATGGGGAGCTATAGACCCGTATAACTTCGTGACTGTGGAGCAATACCTAGAAGACATGCACCACGTGCTCAACGACAAATCGCTGAAGAAGAAAGCGCATCGCTGGCTGCCATACTTGTTCAAGGTAGAGTTTATTTATGTACCTAATATGTGAGTGTTAATAAGGAAAATGTCTTGAAGTTTCGAAATTGCAATGTTGACACTATTAATAAAAATAAAAAAATATTGAGGTTATACAGCTGGCCGCGCGCAACGCTTGCTGCTCGATTCTCTCGACACTCACATGCACACACCCTCATACAACCGTATATAAAACATAGAAAGAGACAGAGTAACAGAGTAAGTTTAACGTAAGGAAAAAGCGCTATAAATAAAATCTAAATATTCCGACCAGACAAGAGTAAAAAAAGTTGTTACATACTAACTAAAAAAATACAAACATCCGAATTAAAACCTCCTCCTTTTTTAGAAGTCGGTTATAAACCACTAGGTACTACTAGTGCTTCTTCCAGGCGTCCTTTTCTCTTTCTCTTCGTCTCTTTCTACTATATGACTCCGGTTAGAGTCATTGACCGCACAGAAGTATTTTTTTTTGCGTGTATTTGACAATTTAAATAAAATGACCCATAGGCCTTATTCACATTAGGTCGGACTGACAGTTTTATTGGACCGACAAACACCACAGACAACTCACAACTGCTTTGTGACGTCCCCGGGTCGTCACAAAGCAGTTGTGAGTTGTCTGTGGTAAAACGACGGTAACGACGGTGGTTTTCACATTAGGTCGGATCGGCAGATTCTAGTGTGAACAGCAACACCTGACAGTCGGTCAACGGTAAAACTGTCGGTCCGACCTAATATGAACCAGTGCTTAGTGAAATGGATCTTCAATATTATCTTTTACTTTCAGGCCGTGGACAAGGATAAGTCCGGATACATATCGGTGCACGAGTTCAAGTTGTTCTTTCAGTGCTTAGGACTCGACAACGAGAAAGCGGCCGTCGCCTTCGCTGCCATAGACGTTAATGGGGTAAGCAGACACATGGTGTTAATTAACGATAAGCTTTGACGGGTAACGGAAAATTATGGCATGTATTGTAAGGAATTTTGATAATAATTTTTGGGAGTTTGTGAATTTCATACTAATTCTTATTTTAGCTTTTTTCTGCCATAATTATAATGATCTACGTTGGTATAGAACTTAGGACACTGACACTGCTTGGTAATACTATTATTTAACAAAGTTTATTTTACCTAAATGAAGACTATTTCTTTGTTTTTGTATTTTTTTATATTTTGTGTGCTAAGGCTGGGCACAGGCCTCTTTTATCCATACTTAATATAATAAAGCTGATTTTTTGTTTGTTTGTATGTTTAAACGCGCTAATCCGTGGAACTACAAATCGTATTGGATAATTCTAAAATATATTTCTATTTTCTTTTTTTAGGATGGCAAGCTATCCCAAAAGGAGTTTGTAAAACTCGGCAAAGAATTCTTCTGCACTGAAGACGAGAAGAGGGTGTCCAAAATGTTCTGGGGACCCCTGATTCACTAAGTCATTTTAATATTAACTTTACGCCTAGGGTTTAAGAGTCATTATTGACTGTAATTTTAATATAGTTTTTGTAAGAGCGTGTAGTTCTTCTTATACTCTTGTATGTGTTTGTAAAGACAGCTATTTTAAATGTGTTCAGAAAAGTGTTAAGTCATCATTGTTCTTATACGAGGGCGATATGAAGCTAACCGGGACAGCTTCATCTCTTTCTTGCACCTCCCTTTAAAACCCCTGGTATTCCAATTTTGAATAATGGAATAATCGGAATTTTCTACTAACGTTCGGTTTTTAAAAGGCTAAATTCAAATGACATTTTTTTTTTGTTATTATTTTTAATTTAGAACAGCTTACATATTGCAGTTGTTATTTTTGACAGTTAGTTTTTAAATTAAGTTTACGTAAATGTTGCCTGTGTAAAAAATATCCTGTTTTTAGTAGAAAGTTTTAATTAGAGATTATTTTAAATCATACCCTGATTTTGTATTTTCTCAATAGTTTGTTTTTTTTTTATTCTGTTCCCTATTTCGACTGCCAAATTTTGTTACTATTGTAAGGCAGTCGATACCTGTAACCGCCTATATTTTGACATTTTAATTATACAGGTAAAAGGGACATTTACGCGCAACCAGTATAATGGATTCAGTACATTATTTTTTAGACCCTTAAAGGGACGAAACCGATTAACTCTTATTAAAAAAAAAAATATACAGTTGTTCCATTTTGACTCTATAGAAATTGCATTTTAGTATGGAAGATTATATATATATTTTTTTCAATAACTGATGAAATGTATTTCATCCCTTCAGGGATCTAATTATAATCATATACTCAATCCATTATTGGTTTGCGTGTATATGCCCCTTTCACCATGTATTACATGTATTATTAAGTATATAATAAAGCTGTTATTACCTAGTGGTAGTTAATAGTAATAATAAAAGGTCTTATGACGCTAAATAATCTTAATTATGTAAGTCATTCCTATATTGCGGATCAACATTCATTATTTGAATGTATAAAAATATTATATTGAATCTTTAAATAGAATCTCAATTTTATAAAAATAGTTTTGTCATTTTATTTTCAATCCTATCTTAAATATAAAAATTTGTGTCTCGTTTGTGGTCGCACTCCTCCGAAACGGCTCGACCGATTTTTATGAATGTTTTTATGTAAATTTTTAGTAGGTATAATACGTCGTAAAGTATATTTCATGCCGCTAAGTGATAGGGATCAACTGTGACGCGTACGAAGTCGCGGGCAGAAGCATTTGGCTATCTGTGAATTATCTATATTCTACTATCAATTCTTTTTCTTATCAGACAAGGTTCACAATTGATTAATCCAATTTTTTCGAAGTCGCGGACAAAAGATGGTGTTTTAATAAAATTAAAGTTTCACCTTTTTCGGGATAAATTATGGTTATCTTTAATGAGAAACAATACAAAATTAAATTAATCAAAGTCTAACAATCACATAAAGGATAATCTTTACTTTTACTTCTTACATTGTTTTTGCATTACAAATCATCAAATCTAATAATAATAATCTTAATTACTCAAGTCTCATGTAATGAGACACAATTGATTTTCTATTGTTCTGACTTACCGGTAGGTCAGCCGAGGCTTGACTGGTTAAATTAATATAACTTAAGGGTAGACGACATTAATCTGACGGAAGCCGGAATTCAGAATTAGTTAGGCGCTGTCAGCTACTTATTTATAGTTCACCAACAAATCTGCCTGCTACTGAAGACATTCGTTTGAGAGTTTGTATGTAGTTTAAAATCACTATTTCAATAATAATAAGTAATTAATGACGCCGCTAGTCAAGCAACAATAACACGCTGATTTGTTTTGATTCGAGAGCCGTCTCAGTACGCACACATGTGTTGTGAGTCATGTAAATACTTTCTAACGATTTGAATTGTGGGGGGGCGCGCCAAGTTATCGTAGTTTATCTCTCTCTATTCACTTACATACAAACTCTTTCATAATGTGACTACACACATTGAAATAGTAGTATGAAGGGGCGCGCTATGTTATGATAATTTCTCTCTAAGTAATATCTTTTTACATGCGTTAGTTTTAACTGTTCTGGCGTTACGCGACCGAAAATACGCAGCGCTTCTTTCGTCAGAAACGCGTCCACGCTAAAAACTGACGATAAAATTAATGGTAAAAGATTTTTTTTAAACAAGCTTTTTTAGTGTGATGTTACTAACTTTATTGTTTTCTACTCTTCAAGCCCTTTCATTTGATACCCATATCAAGGGGATTGAGATAAAATATGTAATTCGCCATCTTGGAACGGCGGTCATATTGAAATTATCACAATACTGAGTATTGCTGCTGTATTGTCACCAGAACTAAACGTGTACATGCAAAATTTTGAAAAATGGTTTGAAAATTTTGAATGGACAAACTACACACGGACAGTACAAGAGGATTACGTGACTAAAACGACACAAAATCGCGAGTCGCTAATGAAAAAAAAAAAAAAACGAAATTCCTTTTAAGTGTCGAGAATAAGACAATGAAAGAAATATTTAATTACAAACAAAATTAAAAAACAAACAAGTACTTACTAATACTAATTAAAGATTAATTTAAACAATGCTGAGCTGGTCTTTGAGTAGTTTCGTTTCTTCAATGAGCGATGATATTTGACCGGTTCTGTAAAGGAAACGAAAAAAAAATTAAGTCATCATTGTATGAAACTATGAACAATTTTTGGTTAGGTTTTGGAATCGGATATGGATAAGTAAAGAAGATAATGTGGCATTTAAATACATTGAACAGCTTATATTCCTACAATAAATAAAATTGTATACAAATAATACAAATTGATCGTCCTACACTGTTGGTCCTATTAATCGAAGTAAGATAAAGTTGTACTTCTGGAGGGTTCGACGAATTAAAGGGGATTTAGTCATGTTAGGCGTAATTAGGTAAATTGATCCCCCTGAAGGGTTCTTCTTATTAGGCGAAATAAGGACCATTGATCTTTTTGAGGGATTGGTCGTATTGGTCGAAATCTAAATAACCTAAATTAGTCCTTCTGTAAAATTGGTCCTAGTGGACGAAATAAGTTAAACTGGTCCTTTCGCACAGTCGTATAAGATCTATTTTCATATACACATAAGATTATGTACTTTATATTATCGTTATAATAAAATATGACTTACTGTTGTTGCAGTATGGAGGAGATCGTGTCGCTGTGAGACTTGCCGAGAGCTACGTCCTTCTTCTTGTACTCAGAGTGCCATTTCTCCAACTGAAAATAATAATTATGATAAATTCATAAAATAGTAATCTATTGATCTTTATCTCAATTTCCGAGCGTTAGTCTCAGAAATGGCTCGAGTGATTCCAATATACATAACATCACGCCTGTAATCCCCGAAGGGTTAGGCAGAGATGTAACCATTAGCACACCTCAAATTTGGCCAGTTATGATTAAGTCCAATGTAAAAGGGGGCGAGCCTATTGCCGTCAATCGGGCACAAATTCAGATTCCGAAGTTGCTTCTGAGAAGTTCCAGATGGAAAAACAATAACTCTTCGTTCGACCTCGGAATGGAACCCAAGACTTCATGCTCAGCAGTCGCGCTTTGCGACCACTAGACCAACGAGGCAATTAAGGCAGAAGAATTCGTGCTGAACTATCGCTTACCTCGACAGACTTATGCTGTGCGTGTTGCTTGAGCATCAGTATCTGATCGTTGAGCCGCTCGCCGCTCCGCTTGTAGCGCTCGAGCTCGGCCAGCAGCTCTCGCTCGGCTGGAGTTGCGGACGCAGAAGCGCGAATGTTACGGATTACTGCTGAGCATCTGTAATTAGAAACGGATTTATTGATGTAAAATCGGAAGTAGGTAATATTGTCTGGACAAAATAAGGCGTTCATATTGTAAACTGGTTAATAACATTCGGGATAAAAAAGACGCATCATGTAGCTAACTCAAAGCTAAAATTATTGCAAGGAAAATTTCTTTTGTTTTTCATAGCGTGCAGTATAATGCACGTAAAATATTGTCTCATAGGTGCATGTACAGTACGGGGGTCAATATTAACAACGAAAAGGGCAACAGAAGGAACAGGGTGGTTTTTTAGTCAGTAAAAGTCTGACAGTCCCTTCCACCCCAACCAGGGCGGAAGGAGTAATTTGATGATTTTTACCACCTAAAAAAAAAGAGGAGATATTATAAAGCTTAGTTATGACTTCTGAAACTTAAACTAAGAAGTTGGAACTGTGACCTTCAATAACTCAGTAGCCTGAAGATACCCGGGTATGATCAAAAATAATTGCTAAAATACAACATGTTACTTTCGCCAGTGGTAAGTATGTTTTTATACCATATACAGATTCTTTCTACCAATTATAAGACCGGAGACTAGGTAAGTACACAGAAGATAGTTCGGTTCACATCTGACGGAAGATACGCCGCTTATCGTCAGTCGCGTAACGCAGAGACAGTCAAATAGATAATAAAATATCCAACCATACACACATAACCGATGTTGCGTTAGTGCGTAGTCCATACTAAAGACGATACGTTCGACGTATCTTCCGTCAGATTTGAACCGACTCCTATAGTGCACAAGTTTGTGCACTCCGTTTTAACACACTCTCATTGTCCGTTGGACGGTAAGCCGACACGATCTATTGCGCCTAAATGTGGTATTGCTAATAAAGGGGTATGTACCTGTACTTGAGATCATCTTGATGTTTCTCAGCTAACATACACTTTTCTTTGAGAACCGTCGAATCAAGTTGGACATCGTCTATCTCTTTCTGAAATTAGAAACGGTAAAAATTAATTTATAATAATAAGAATTTATTTTTACTTATCCTATCGCTAAAACGTTTTATTGAGTTCTCGTTTGCGGGGTACAGAGGCGCGGGGGTAGGGCGAGAACGGGGACCGGAAGAGGTGCGGACGGCGAGTACTCGTAGCGTGATACACAAGAGGCGAAATGTGCACTGGACAGTGACGTCATATATTTTAATATGTGACGTTATTATTTATTTTCTGCAGACGACGATTCAATAATTGATTTAAAGTTGAAATTATTCGTCGGTAGTATTTAATAAAAAAAAACAGCTGTTCCATAAGCAAATGGTCAGAATGTATGGAGTATTTTTTTTTATATGTTCTAAAATCCTAATGCGTCGTACCTGCAAGTCCCGCAGCCAGTCCTGGTGCTGCTGGCTGAGCGAGCGCAGCGCGTGCAGCTTGCGCGCGATGGCCTCGCCCGCGCGCGTCTGCCGCGACATGTACTCGCCGCGCAACTTCAGCGTCGCCTGCGTCAGGAACTGGAAGGACCAGAAAAACATATTAACCTTCATAAATGATCAAAGTCAAAGTCAAAACATTTATTTCAATTAGACCATTTAAAGGCACCTTTGAATTGTCAAGGAGTCGGTCAGTTAATCCGAAAGTTGAAGCTAGTAGATCGTCGCTCATTATCACAATACTGCTCCGGCACGGTAACGGCTCCATAAATACAATCGTTAACTGACAGCGCGCCACCCCATCATCTTTTTACCCGAATACGACGAAGCCCAAAAGGAGGGTTATGCGTTTGACCTGTATGACCATTTATAACTACCTTACGGCTCAACCGATTTTGGTGAAATATTTGTATTATTTATCTTGTTATGCCCGCGACTTCGTCCGCGTAAATTTCGGTTATCGCGGACACACACGAAGTCGCGAAAAAATTACCCATGTCATAAAATCATGATTCGAAACGACACGTGGCGCCATCTATGATCATAAGAACGTTATTATGATTTCCCTCGGAAACAGTACTTTTTTTCAGGATTAAAGGTACCCTATGTTCGTTCCTGTACTCCTGGCAACGTATATTCAAAATTTCAGGATGATCGGTTCAGTGGCTTAGGCGTAAAATGGTAACAAACAAACAAACTTACTATCGCCTTTATAATATTAGTTAGGATTTCAATGCACAAAATTTAAAGGCCTCAACTTGAATATAATAAAATTTAACTCTAGCAGTTATTGATCATAATTACTTTGTGGTTACCTCTAAGCATTCCTTAGGACTAGGCTCCGCTTTCTTGCTAATCTGCAGGATCGGTTGAGACACGTCCCTCGTCAGAATCTCTTGCACGATGGATGTGAAGGTCAGTTTCTGTCTCTGGAAAGGTAAAAAAATCAGAGTGAACTTATAATTTGATACAAAAAACATTTTCATTTATACTATTGACATGGATCATTCTTCTTTTCTTATTTTTCTTTCTAAAGTTTAACTTGGACATCACTGACATTGGTGAAGGAAACATCGTGAGGAAACCAGGACTACTACTGTCCCATTCAAACCATGTCAGAGGCCCTTGAAGCGGTTTGGAAACTCTGACACTAGGGTGTGTGGGGTTCTAAGACCTTACTGCCTACACGATAAGATGAAGAAGAAGATATAGGATCATTAATATTTGTTTGTAGGGTAGTTAAAGGAACATGTGTTTACCTCTTTCAGTATCTTGTTGATATCGTCCTGTTCGAGTGTCGGGTTCTTCAGCTGCAGTTCTTTGTATAATTGTTCTTCTAAGTCGAATGGCTCCAATGTTCTGTAAGGAAATATGAGAATTATTTATTTTTGTCTTTTGTATAAAATTTCAAATATTTACATAACAGAACATAACATCACGCCTGTAATCCCCGAAGGGTTAGGCAGAGGTGTACCCATTAGTACACCCACATTTCGCCAGTTATGTTTTTAGTCAACCGGGCACAAATCCAGACTCCGAAGCTGCTACTGAGAAATTCCTGATGGAAAAACCCAATAACACTTTGCCTTACCTGGGAATCGAACCCAAGACCTCATGCACAGCAGTCGTGCTTGCGACCACTAGACCAACGAGGCAGTCGAGAAATATTTATTTCACATAAATAAATTGGAGAATGATGAATAAGAAGATTTTTTTTCTACTTCTTCCATAGTTACAAAACAATAGTTGAAATAATCACACCCGACCCATAAATCGTCATGTTACATTATTATATTTTTATTTTTCCTAAAATGTATGGACTAAACCTGTCTGAAATAAATGAATTATTATTTCCATTTAATTATTTAATATACATATATAATTACATTTTTAAATATTAATATAAATAACACAAAAACAATTAAAAATGGAATTTGAAATTATCTTTTAGTGCTATAGGCTTATAGACTATATTATAATGATCTAAAAAGGGATTAGTAAAAAAATTCAAGCGGACAAAGTCCACGGTAAAAGTTAGTTAATCATGAAAATCTAAACTTCCAGTATTTACGTCATAAATGGAGACATTAATTTAAAATTATTTGTGCGTTCTTACCAAATACGCTTGCATCATGAAATGATTGGACTGTCTCTTTATCTGATTGTTTAATGATTATAATGATGTAGTCACCTAGCGAGCAGGTTGCAGCCGGCGCACAGCACCAGCAGCTTGCGCAGCGGGGGCGACGTGAGCGCCAGCCCCAGCGGCGGCGCGGGCGCGGCGCGGCTCGCCGTGCTCACCAAGTGGCGCGCCACGCTCGCGCGGGAGCACATCGCGGACAGCACCGACTCCATCTCCGCTGCAAGTGACGAATGTATTCTCCAATATACAAGATGTATAAAGCCACATCACATTTATCTACTTATATTGCTCATCAAACTAAGTACCTAAGGCTTACGCTGAAAATCAGCGCCATTGTTTTCGTGCCTCCGTGCACGAGCCACGGCATTAAGCTGAGTGTCAGCCGTTTCGCGCGGCAGTGGCGCATATTTCTTAAGAATTTGTATTATATTTCTTAAGAATTTGTATTTATGTGTTTAAATTTTTTTTTTTGCTCGATTGTATTTTTTCTTTCTTTTTATGTTATGTGTTATGTAGGTCAATTTCGCGCAAATAAACAGTTTTTCTTTCTTCCTTCTTTTTCTTTCAAGTAACAACAACCAAAAATCATTTATGGGACCCGACTTTTATAGAAGCGCGGGATGTACGAATAAAGTATGCCCCCCTATAGTTAATCGTAATAAAATAATTTTATTTTTTTATTTTTTTAATAAAACTCGTGAAAAACTCAAAAAAAGTATGGTCTAGATTCTAGAACAAAATAATGATGATGATGGGAATAACATGTTACTTTTGGCTTCGTTGGAAGTAATACTTGTAAGGGAGATATGAAAAAGAAATGCTCCTTACTTTCATCAGCCAGCGCATAGTCCACGAGATGTCCAAGCATAGGCAGAGTGATAGCATGCACGCCGCCTGCGTGCACGCATGCGTAGGTGTTGTTTGTGCACTGAAAATATTATAAACACTGAATTTCAACTCTAGTTTCGTGTAAATAAATTTGATTTCAGAATAATTAGGAATATTTCAAAGGCTTAATTTTCAATTTAGCTTTAACTTAAACGAATTACAACTTTAGAGCAGTGTAAATTAAGTTGATTTCAGAATAATAATATATTAAAAAATATTGAAATGGAAATAAAAATATTTAAGTTACAGCGGAAACTGAACCTTAAACACTAAAAATTAAAGTAATTTTTCACAAATCTCATAATCTTAAACTTACCGGATACAAGTGAACTGGATAAGAAAATTCCATATCATCGTCTGGGTTCAGAACGATGTTCAGTTCTACAGCTTCGACCACATAGAGGGCATGACTGTCGCCATCTTCTTTCTCAGATGGCTGTAACCAAAATAGTACCTAATTTACAGCAACACATGGAAACATTAAAGAAACAGTCATTGTTTACCATAAAATCAAATGTTGCTGAAACGTTGTACAACATTGGTTGGTAATAAGTACATGGTTGATACCAGGTTTTAATAGGTTGCAATAATTTACACAGCTGGAAACATGTTTCTCGCAACACAAAAACATTTACATGAAACATTGTTGTGCAACATTTGTTTACATTTAATACAAAGTCGACATGAGGTTTTAAAAGGTTGGTAGGACCGATTCAAAGAAACATTCTGGGAACATGTTTCCCATAACATAAAATCATGTTTCTGAAACAAATTTCTAGTTTTTTTTTTTTGTAAACGGGGTTTAAGTTAAAGGATTTGTATTATCGACCATGAGGCTGTGTGGGGATCATTCTAACGGTGACGTATGTAGAATGATATGTAGCTATTCACATTCGTTAGGATTGCTCCTGTCAAAAAGCTTCAATTTAAGAGGTTGTCAGTCTTTGATATCTAGTAAAATGTGACCTGACTTCAAAGGACGGTAGTTCTTACTTACGTTAGGTAGCAACAGGCAATGGTACAGCGCCGCTGAGCAGGTAGCAACCACGACCAGTGGAGGGGTGTCCGCCCCCCCTAGAGCGGTGATGGAACACGACTCCGAGCCGTAGTTGTCATCAGCAGGGGGATACATTGCCAGGGGACCTGATAGCTTTGGTTGGAGGGGACTGTAATGGAATGTCCAAGACAAATATTATTTATTTCAATTCGATTATTAGGAAGTAATTTAAACGCCATTTGCAAGACAAAAAAATTGAACCTAGATGCACTTTCTAAAAAGTAGTTTCGAACGGAGAAGAATGGGGGAGATACGAGAATGGGAGAGAGTGCTTACAGTAACTAACTACTCACTAACATATAGTTGTGGGTGGAAGGGAAGAACATCGTAACGTTTCATATTGTTCCACTGCAGAGCAAAGGCCTCTTCTCATACAGAGATGGCACGAGCACTGATCAATACCCTTACACAAGACTGTTTGGCGAATTCAGACTTATATTAATTAACTATAATTTCAGGTTACCTATAATATTTTCCTTCATCAGTTTCAGTGATGGCCAAGATAAACAAAAACAAAATACTTATGAAATGAAAACCGTCACTACTCTTTTTTTTAAGCCGTGGGTCTTCCATGTAACTTAAATAAATAAATAAAAGTTTAGCATAAGTAGCGGTCTTGTTTTCCTTGTCTCACCTCTTACGATCCAGCTCACACTGCATCATATACACATCTCCGTTCCCCCTCAGTATCAGCAGAGTTTCGGAGTCTGGTATAGGCGTGAAATCTACCGCAGTATCGCCAAGACTGTCCAGGATGTTCCTTCCGGCAAGCTGGCCAGATGGCTTGATGCCGATGGTCAGGATCTGCACCAGTTTTGGACCTTTCTTCAAGGCTATGTTGTAGAGCCTGCAAGACACAAACACCTTATAACTTGGAACCTAAATTGTTACGCTCGGTTTCCTTCTGTGAATACTCTTGGTGTGGAATGAGCTTTCTGCAAAGATTTGCCCAGAGGATTCTCAGTATAGGGTACTTAAAACCGGTTAACCGTTAATTATTATAAATCAATTTATTTCCAAAACTAACCAGCGTTAATAAATTTAAAATTAATCAGCGTCAAATATTCAAAATCTTTACAATTATTTCGAAAAGAGTGTGGAAGGATCGTAGCAGGCGGCGTTCTGTGGTTTCTGCATACTCCCGTGGGGAAAAGGCGTGAGTTTATGTATGTATGTAAACTCAAATAAACATACATTTAAATAACCTTACCTGATAGTATTATCGGATCCCAGCACGAACACATGTGACAGCGACCCTGGATGCCAGTGCACTCGGCGTACTTCACCTTGGCAGTACAGGAATCGTTCATCAAGTGAGTAGCTCCTACACAAAACAATGGGAATTGTGTATAAGACACCACTTCAATAATTCCAAGACATAACTTCACTACGTCCTGAAAACTTGATTTATTTTCAAATTACTGTAAAATAAGATTTTTTAATGCTTTGAAATCAGTAAATAGTTTATTACGCGCCACGAAAAATGAGACTTGACAAGCGTCAGTAATGGGGAGCTTGCGCAAGTATGGATGTACGAAATAGTTATCCTTAATTTGTGTATCTATTCAGAGATATTTCGATGACATTTAGATAAAAATTCTTAACAATATTATAATATTTATTACGAAATTATAAAGTTTGTGCGGTTTCAAGTCTCATCTTTCGTGGCGCATATTGTAGTCAATTGAGGTGGTAGAAAAATGACGTCACCGTTCACAATAATTGCCATACAAAAATCTGTGGGAGAATAACGTTTTGACAGGTCGTAAAAAGTAAGGCAATTGATTGGTTGTTCCTAACGCCCAATAATCAACAACCAGTTTTAGTAGTGTGTTCTTAACAATTTGAGCAACCAAAATTTTTACTCTGCAAAAACAAGCCGATAACATTGTCTGATAAAAAAGGTAACATCCATTACATCTATGATAAATAAGCGGTAAGACCGCGGTAGCCTCACGTGGGCTTTCTAATAATTTGATTATTCGCCGGCCATTTTGTGTTTTTTTCCTCTTTTTTGGCGGGAACGCGGTCTGGATTAATCGTGCGTTTAGAACTCGCCTTCTTGTCGGATTTACTTGTTTAATATTAAAATGGGGTCTGTGATTCCGAACTGAAGGCAAGGCAAAATGAGCCACATTTTGCGGGTAGATTTATATAGTACATTTTTGTGGTTGTTTCGACCATATTAAAACATTGGTGAAATGTTGGGATACTGACTCAGATATGAATGGTTAGAATAACAGGGATTGATGTCGCATCGTATAGAAGCAGTCGATTTGAAACTCTCTCCTTCGGAATATTGCTTTCTTTTTTTTTTCAATTTCTTTGTCATATTTTTTGTTTCTAACATGACATAACATCACGCCTGTAATCCCCAAAGGGTAAGGCAGAGGTGTACCCACTAGTACACCCACATTTCGCCAGTTACGTTTAAGTCCCATGTAATAGAGGGCGAGCCTATTGCCATCAACCGGGCTCAAATCCAGACTCCGAGGCTGCTACTGAGAAACTCCTTATGGAAAATCCCAATATCACTTTGTCCGACCTGGGAATCGAACCCAAGACCTCAGGCTCAGCATTCGCGCTTTGCGACCACTAGACAGTCAGTGTATTAAGATTTAATCTCTAAAACATATTTTAGAATCATGTCATTTAGATATTTAAGATTAACATATTGTTTTCAGCTGTCAGCTCAAAAGATGACTAAAATGTAATTTTTGGAATATTTGGGTCTTATCAGTGCCTTAAATGAAACTGATTCGTTGGTCTAGTGGTCGCAAGCGCGACTGCTGTGCATGAGGTCTTGGGTTCGCTTTCCAGGTCGGGCAAAGTGTTATTGGGTTTTTTCCATCAGGAATTTCTCAGTAGCAGCCTCGGAGTCTGGATTTGTGCCCGGTTGATGGCAATAGGCTCGCCCCCTATTACATGGGACTAAAAACATGACTGGCGAAATGTGGGTGTACTAATGGGTACACCTCTGCCTAACCCTTCGGGGATTACAGGCGTGATGTTATGTTATGTTATGTTAAATGAAACCGGATAACCAGGTTTTCATAAAAGCCCAGTACTTCAAAAAGCGTTAACTTCAGAATTACAATGTCTATCAATAGGTCCCGCCGCTGGGGCACAGCTCGCATGCTACACGTCCAATTTGATGCTAATCCCATTGTCGGCCACGTTCGGGATTCAGTTACAGCAGCCCGTTCATTGTGCACGACTTTGTATTCATTGTTAGTTGCATGCTGTTTTAATAGAATTTTCGATGTTGGACGAGAACTATCATGAGGACGAAAATCGACATAGGCTTCTTTGAATTTTTTATGTAGACTAAGATAAGGATATATTTATTTTGTAGAATATTAGTAAAAAACTTGAAATATTATGGTTCCCCATAAGTAGGTAACCAGCAAAATTCTATATGAATACAAATCTTAAAGGTTAAAGTTCACAATTTAAAATTTTGCTATAGCGGCGATATTTTTTTGACTTTTTAACGATTTTTAATTTCTTTTTTAAGAATATTTACAGAGTTTCTTGTCCATTCTTCTTCATATGAAACTAACGTTTCGAAGAGGCAGCTAGATTCAGTTCAATGTAAATGACGTTGAAACGTATCTTTTGATGGCATTGAAATGAATGAATTGACTAAGATAGTGTTTTCCAATGATTTTTTTATTTTACTATACGAAATGACTTGAAAAAACTTATTTAAAACAATTCTGAGTGATACACATGAATGTAGAATAGAATTTAAAAAAGTAGAGCCTAAAGAAAACTGTGGCTGGTCAGCTACCAGAATATAAATCAAACAATTTTTACATACCAAAGAAAAGGGTAACCATTAAGCGGTCAACTAAAAAAAATACACATACAGTGAAACGTAAAAATTACAAATGGGATGACATTAGAACAAACGGGGTATCCGACCCGCTCCGTAGTGTCTCCGGAACAAAAACCGATAAAAAACGGCGAAAAGGATCCGATCCGGTAAAAAATAAGAATCAGACAAAGCGGCCGGACGGCCGGTAACCTCTATACGTGTCCAGTTTTTTTACGAGCACCCCGCAGCCCTTTTGTCCTTCCGGGAGGCCTTTTTTTAAATAGATCAGGGGCTGGCAAGTAAAGACCGCGGCCGACGTCCACCCTGAAATATTATTGTGGATTTTTCTGCTTGGCATTCATAAATATTTCCCAGGGAGAGGCCCGAAACCCCCTCCGTCTACCCACTGTAGGGGATTTACTCGAATCGGCGTAGAATTATAAATTCGGTTAATAAAATATGATACGATAAAGCCGCTTTTTTCTCTGGCGGACCTCTATTATATTTTGTTTAATTTAAATATGAATAATTAAATTTAAAAAGGAAATCTCGGGGCTAATGAAATTTTTGTTTTCGAGATAATGAATTGAAAACACCGAGTGTCGCTCGCTCAGAGCTGTGTTATTCTTTTCTCGCTCATTCGGATTCATCCTTCGTAGTCTAAAAACGCCTGGAAAATATTATATTTTTTAAATGTATTAATTATGAATACGAATTATATTTTTTCCATGTTTATCTGACCCTTTATACTATCGTGGGGCCCTACACGAGCGAATTGTATTTTTTAAGGGCTACAGAGTAATTAGAATTAATTAATTTTTTATAACGCGCGTCGGAATTAGGAAATTTCGGTATTTTCAGTGCCTAGTTAAAGTTAGGGCCCGTTATGTCAACAATGAACTACTTTCATAACAGCCTCATCACTGGTAATGGATGTGGTCATGTGGAACAGGTAGCCACAGCATAATCACACTTTTAATAATCTATACACCCACCCAAATTGCCGGACACAAGTAAAGAGTACAAAAAGAGAGTGCGGTCGAGACATGGGTCCCCAAAACCTCGAACAACGCCTTTAATCAACACAAACGCACTCGGCGATCAAACGGCCGAGAATAAAAAAAAGCATCGATCCAGTCTGCCACAACCACAAGGGATTAAAATTGTAACGAACGTATAAAAATATTCAAATACAATACTAACAAATTGATACAAACACTCATTAGGTGCGGATCGCGGAAGGCGCCCCCCGGTGGGGTGCTTGCGGCCCCGCCGGCCGATCTCTACCGACATTACAATCCACATCCAACGTACAAATATTATCTAAAATTCCTTCTCATTTATAATCCTTTTGTGTCCTCAGCGCGATGTCCTCCGTCAAATCCCCCCACTCCCCACAGGGGTCGGGTGGGGGTATTTTTATATTTTTAATCGCGTTGGGCATTATCCAAATGGACATTGGCGGGTGCGCCGACTGCCGGTGCCGTCTAGATGATAAATTCTCCTTTCGTTCGACACCGGGCGCAATGTTTTGTTTTGTCCCTTCAGTAATGTCTCCTTTATTGGTATCGGAGTGAAAAAAAAAATACCCTCATAGTCATTAATTACAGTAGATTTGTCTGTTGGTGACTGGCGAGTTCTTGGCGACTATTAAAAACGCTCCGCCATCTGTGGCTTCTCGTCGGCTGATTTTTTCGGCGTCTCCGCAAATGAGGATTGATTGTGGCAATCGTTTGATGCAGATTCTTATTGAATGCGATGACGGTTTCGTCCGTGATCGATGGTCTGTCTTTGTGGCTACAATTAGGTTACAATTTTTGTGGAACGTCTATAGAGGGAAGATAAATTATGCCAGTTCAAATCAAATATTGTATGTTTTTTTGGTATTGATTTTGAAGAAAGTTAAAGATTCTGAGAAGTCCTGCGTATGGAGATAGCGCCTGCTAGCTAATTTCGATTGTCCCTAATCTTATAAAGTCAGGCCTTAATTCCACATATGTTGCAGATACTTTTAATCAATGCTCAAACACTAACAAACGATCAGCAAAAATTCGCCCAAAAACCAGCCAGCTACGGAATCGTGAACGTACATAAATTTAGGTGCCGTATAACCGGGTCCCACGACGGCTCGGTCCGAAGTTTCACACCATTAATTCTTGCGCGCAGTCCACTGCACTTTTTCCATCGTCCCTCAAAATGTTCCAGCAAAAAAAGAATCGCTTTTCTATATGCAAAATAGGGTCCTCTGCTCATACTACCGTTGTAATGGGGATCATCTATACAATATCAATTTCGGCTAATATATTGGGGTATTTTTATGTTTTATTGGAGCCAGGATTTTGGTCCCATTAAACTTTTTTTCGAATTTTATGTCACGGAAGATATTGTTCTTCTTGTTTGGGCTTTTAAAATGGGGTGGGTTTGTTTAATGTATTGTTTTTTGAGTTATGTTGTAAGTTATAGGAAAGTAATCCAAGTGGTTTTGTTTAAAGTGGTATTTTGAATATTTGAGATGAATTTCGTTTTTTTTTTCTAATTAAACGTCATCAGCATCCTAATTGCGAAACATATTATGAATGCCTTTCATTGTTACAAGAAAAAATATTCAGTGCGATATTCACATTGTCAAGTAGATGAATTTTCCAAACTTATAAAGCAATCGATTACTTATTACCGTTAAAATCTTTTGAGTTGGTGTAGAGAGTGTATTACAGAATTATTTGAATACTAGCAAGCTCGCCCCGGCTTTACATGGGTGTATTTTCACCTTTTTCTGGTATATTAAAAAAAAATCTCTCACAAAAACTTTATCTAGGTGACCTGGGGGCTTAGACAAAGAAACAATTTCAAAACGATAACGAAGTTAGAAAAGATTAAAATGTATGGGATTGACATAAGCCGCGTTAAGTCTCGTGGTCAATCGACATCGTTATAGCAATTTGGTAGACAATAATAAAATTCATAACGAAAACATAAAGTAACGAATCGTTATCGTGGTTTATCCCATACAAATGCGTAGACAAGCAGCACTTTTAGTGTTTGCCTTCGTCTCGATCGTGATCGCGACCATAGTGTCACATTGGCTACGAAATGTTTGTCGTTATCTCAGAGACGATGACGAATTTAGATATCGTTTCGCTACGAAGCGATGTTACTTTGTCTAAGCCCCCTGACTTATAGGTTTTGAAAAGAAAAAACCAGTTTAGGTACAAGTCTTCTACAAATTAAATACATCTGTAGACAAAGTCAACTTTATTGAACTGTTATTTGTAGTAAGAAAATAAAAATCTATTCTTCTCCTGACAATATCATCATCTGCCTTTTTCCAACTATGTTGGGATCGGCTTCCAGTCTAACTGGATGCAGCTGAATACCAGTATTTTACATGGAGCGACTGCCTATCTGACCTCCACCACCCAGTAACTGGGTAATACGATACCCCTTGGTGAGACTAGTTGTCAGATTTTCTGGCTTCTGACGACCTGTAACGACTGTCAAAGATCCACATATGACAGTAAAGAACATTATAAAAAAACTGCCAAATCGCTCGAGTCCTTTTCTAGTTTTCCCGTGGGATAATTTAGGACATTAGCATAATTCTGAAGTCTAGTATCCACGCAGGCGAATTCGTGGGCAGAAGCTAGTCGTCTATAATAGTACGCCCATGCCTCGAACGGCGCGACACCAAATCGTCACCGACATTCCGCTGGCCCCATATTATGTAAAACCAGAGCAAAAAAATTGCAAGTCAACCATTTTCAATCACTCGATAAACTCTCTTTATCTATTAAATAAACAGTTGATTTTGAACACAGTGTATGTTTTCCAAACGTGTACAAAAGCGAATCGGTGAGTGTGTCGTTTACACACGTTTAGTAGGAAAACGCCGCGTCAAGTGTCGAACCGACGTGTGACGTAAAGTATTGGCTGTGAAATTGTTGGATTTACGGTTTTGATACTTGGTATTTTTTTTTCTTCTTTTTTGTATGGTAATTTTTCACATAAGTAAGCATTTTTTCTCGGTTGTTGTGTATGGTTTTTAGGTTTCTTGTAGTGTTTTTATCTATCTAGTTAAGCTTGTATTATAAACCTGTCTTAAGTAGTAGTTTGGTGTACTAAGAATATTTGTTAAGGAGTATTAAGACAATTACAAGTTTTCAGATTTTATATTCTAAACTAGCTGAGCACGCGGCTTCGCTCAGGTGACGGAAATAATTATTGAAAAGTATTAGATCAAACGAAAACGAAATTAGTTGATAATTTTTTTTCATAAGAAATGTTTTTCAATTGGCAATTGACTTGCTTAAAATGATTCGCTTATTCCTTTACTTAATCCGTATATTGAAGCTGGACCTCTCGTATTGAGGCTGGACCTCTGTATCACCCTCACGTACTCTCCTTTCGCGTGTTTTAAAAGAAAATCCTTAAATTTTCCTTCTTTAAAAAACTGGTAAAGAAACAGCATCAACAACAGCGAGTCGCGCTACATTATTATCGTGGCGAAACAACGATCACTTCGTCCCAGGCCAACGCTTCGCAATTTTTATCCCAGCTCCTTTTTTTGGCCACAAACCTCCTTTTTGCCCGCAACCGCGTCCGCGGTCGAAACTGTTTAATGATTTGAAAAACGTGTTCTATCAGCCTTTATTCGGAAACAACCGAAAAAAGGCGACAACAAAGGGTTCAGAGTGCAAATATAGACTCATCGGTAACCACTCTTCTATCCCTGAACAATTTTCGCATTCGATTTTCACCTTTATTCGCTTGACTTAAGATACACGTTAGATTTTTTGGTACGCAGTTTTTTTTTTGTTGAAGTGTACGCACAGATCTCATCGGCAATTTATTATATTTTGTCCGTTGTGAATTTACGATTATTTGAACGGCCGGTGGTCTGTGCGATTGGCTGTTTCTAACGCCGATAATACGTGGACGATATATCGAGGAACGGTGGAACAAAAGGTTTGTGTGTTATGGTGATGAAGCTCGATGAATAATATTGAAAGGCAAATACATAATTTTATTATTGTTTTTATTTTAAACCCAGTGTTTTATGAACTGAATAATTGATTATCAATGCAAAACGACTGCTTGATTCAAAGCATTTTTTACGTCGCATTCTGCCAATGGTTATTTTGTTTTTATAGAATTTTTTATATGCAACTGTGTACGAAGTTATGTTACAAACAATCTTTGTATCATGTTTCCTTCGAATAATTAAGATTAATTATTTTCAAAGTAAGTAGTTACATAGGTAGCCAACAGACACTACGAATAGTAAATACTGTGCTTACTTCTATCATCACGTTCTACAAAATACACAGTACTTAACAGATTTAGCATACCGTAGTTTTCTAATCCATTTCATAACAGGAATAATTTATTACAAGCATCCACTTCGCCATCTTAATATCTTAATTACATTAATAAAATATTTTAACCCAATACGACAGAGGTCAATATAACTCGTACGTAAAATTTACGATATATTTACATATGTGATAAAAAATCGTGTTCTACACGGGGTCGTCGGTTCAATTCTCGTGCTCGCTTTAATTAAACAAACCGAATATAATATACGGCGGCAATTTTATACGTGTGCGGCCGGCCTAACGACACTTTATAGATGAGTTGTGAACACATACCATTTGTCGGCACATATTAATTTATTATTGTTCAAATTTATATGTGACGGGAATACGGGATATTTATGGTTTATAATAAATTTTGACATGCTGGCTTTTTGTACTGGAAATTGAAGCTAGAAAAGGAATGAATATTTTAGTCTTATAAAATTTTATTCATAAAAGGTAATCTTTTTTGGGTAACTAATTATCAAAAGACAATGAAATAGACTTAATACTTTACGATTGCTTGATAAAAACTAAAACAAAAACAAGAAATAAATAATAATATTTTAAATAAATATTTTTACGAGAATAAAATTTCAAGAAAAAGTATCAAGACGTCCTAAACCAACTATAAACTTAGAAACAAAAACTTGCACAAACATTTTAGTTACCACATTTCACAGGCACCATAACCGCGCGATCTTCCATCGAGTTTCCATAGTACACCCAACTAATGAATAGGGGAGTTTATATAGAAAAATAGAATTATTAATTTATTCTATTTTTGCGCGTGATGGTTAATATGCATGCGCTGTTCGGGACAAGTCTCTGGGGTTTAAAACATGGTTTCTATTATTTATAACGTATTTAATGCTTGGGATCAACGTGTGTGAGCTATTTTTATTAATTATGCATGAGGACTGAACCATTTAAATGTGGTGTGCAATGTTATCTAATTTTTGTTGCTTACATTTTTTATGGCGTTCGCTGGCGTTGTAGAAGAATTTAATTCTGATTTTGTTAGTGAATTTTGATCTTTGTGAGTCGCTGTCAATAAGGATTTAATTTCCATGCACACATTAAACAATACATCTGATATTAGTTTCTGCCTACGACCGCGTCAATGTGCAAGTCAAGGTTACCATAAAACAGTCTGTGGCACTTGGCAATATTGTAGGTTTCTTGACTTAGTGAATTGACTTCTTGAATTAGTGAAAGAATTTTGACCAGGACTTTCCCGAGATTACCTCTTATGAACAAAAACACGTTACGTCCTTATAATATAAGTATAGAAGTATAGATTCTAAAAGCGAAAGTTCATATACACACTGGCTTTTTTTTTTTTTTTTTGAGGTGGTAAAAATCATCGAATGACTCCTTCCGCCCTGGGTGGGGCGGAAGGGACTGTCAGACTTTTACTGACTAAAAAACCACCCTGTTCCTTCTGTTGCCCTTTACGTTCCGGGGCCACGGTATCCTGTTAAGACGTCCCGCAACCCCGGCAGGCGTTGGCCCCGTTGGGGGCCCCGTCTCTGTGCTGACAGCTCTTTGAGGCGCGCGCGAACAGAACGCGCCGTCGACCCGGGCTTGGTCCTTGATCGGACGGCAAGCTACCCATTACTCGCCGTCCGCAAGCCCGCGCCTACGGTGGCCGGATGTCGCCTCGCGACGTCCGACGCCCTGGGCGTCTCCCGCGGCGGCTGGGGCGTGAGGTGGTTCTCTCCCTCACGCGGCCCGCCTCCTCCTTCGCTAGCATTACAGCTTCGCAGAAGGAGGTGACTGCATCCCATTCCCTCTCGCCCCGGAGCATGGCCTGAACCAGGTCCGGACGCGAGAGGTCGCCGCCGCCTATCGCCTCCGTGAGGACACGGCGGTGCTCTGCCCAAGCGGGGCAGTCCTGCACCGTATGCTCCACCGTGTCCTCCGGGCGATCCACACAGTGGTGACACCCGGGCGTTTCCTCCCGCCCTATCCGACACAGGAACCTCCCGAAACAACCGTGTCCGGTGAGGACCTGCGTCAGGCGGTAGGTGAGGACGCCGTAGCACGAAATCTCGAAAACCACTTGATCTATTCAGCTGTTTATGAGTTTATAAGTAGGAAACATCAGCCATTCAAAAAATTAATTTTAAAATGATACGTCACATAGGCGGTGGCTCCATGTAAAATACTGGCATTCAGCTGCATCGGTTAGACTGGAAGCCGACCCCAACATAATTGGAAAAAGGCTAAACAGATGATGACGTAACTCAAAATCGACGGAACAGGAAACCGACTAACCACGAACGCTTCTCCTAAGTTTAATCACTTATTAACCAAAAATTGAACTAGACTACTTTTGTAATCTACTGTCGGATTAGTTCCCTTTGAATCCAAAAACGCATGTTCTCCTTGACAAATCGGCTTTAAAATAAAGCTACAAGTGTCACCAAGCTGTTTCATTTACACCTCAAAGCTTCTATCTCTTCAGTAGACTAGAAAATGCCCGTGCAGAGTGTAAAATATTTCAGCCAGGACAGGCCTGGGTTGTCTTGTCATGAATACCTGAGAATGGGTGTCAGGGTTGAAGTCAGGTTGTCAAGGAAACGCCACAGTGACGGATGAGATGCTCTGCTAAAGGATTGGCGAAGGAACAACAAAGAGAGAGAGGTGTTAATACATGTGCGTGTAGACGGAGATGGAAAAACAGAAGTGCAAACAGAAGGGCGTACTAACTTTTGGGAACGATCGCAATCTAATCTCAGTGTCAATCTGTCAAAAAAGCCTCTAATTTTATATTTATATTTTGACATTGCTGCTGAGATGAGATTGCTACTAGATTTTGAACGTTTTTAATAAGTTGAATTTCCCTTCTGTAGTGTTTCGTTTTAAGACTGGTTTGTGTACCTACGTACAGGAACTTTGAAAAGCGATTAATAATTCGGTGTAGTTCTGTCAAATTGAAATAAGCCACGTCAATGTTTATTCTTGTTTTTGGAATATGAAATTGTAATGATATTGGCTATTTAACGGTAATTCATTTTAAATCTATTCTTTTATGCTTTTGGGTGTATATTGAACTGTTATTGCTCTATAGGTGGTAATGAAATGTGGGGATAGCATAGTTTTTTTAATTATTTTATTTGCTTATGCTTTTATGCTTCCCGTAGACTGCGGGCGAACATTCGCTACGCCAAACGCAAGTGCGGCTAGCTACCAATGTTCGCCATAGAAAAATTCATACGGTGTGTGTGCGCCGCACTCGCGTTTTTTAGACGAAACATAACGTGTGTGTTTTCCCGCAGTCAATGAGTTAATACGGCTTACTCAAGGCAGATTGTCGATTTCAGACTTATATCAATTACAAGTCTAGTTCGTCACGATGTTTTATTTCACTCATGTGTTTATGAAATAGAAAAACATTGGTACTTAAAGAAACCTAAACTTGGAGGGGGCCGTTTTACTTCCTTCCCTCCTTGTCGTTTTGTTATCGACATATCTTCTTTATCACGCGAATCATTAATACACGAACAGGCCAAACAGTATCAACTCCATCCACCGGTAATCAACGCACCGAACGAAATGATCACAATAAAATATTTGGGGTGAAAATGGCTTTCACCATCCGAACCCCGACTTTTCACCTTACGCCGGAAACAACAAACATTTTTCGCGAGGAACGACCTGGATGTAGAGAATATGGAAGGGACTGCGTTTGACTGAGCGCTGTTTGATGTCGATACTTTTTTAAAATATATTTCAGATTTAAGTTTTGTTTTATTCTTTATGTGTTATCAAATTTAGAAGTTTTTGGCGAATCCACATACCTATATATAAATAAATTGGGGGATATACAACAATCCACTTATTGAAAAAAAAAACTGTTTTAGTGTAGAAAATATTTTTTCCAAAGTCAAATAAAACTGTTAATATTTTTTTTTGTTTAGGACATAATAATTATCTACATCTACACTAATAATATTATAATAAAGGAAAATAAAGAGGAAAAAATTGTATTTTTGTTCGTTTGTTTGTAATGGATAAACTCAAAAACTATTGGACCGATTTTAAAAATTCTTTCGCCATTAGGAAGCTGCGTTATCTGCGAGTAACATGCGGACGAAGTCGCGGGCAAATGCTAGTTTGCCTTTAATCATGTAGATTCTGAAAAATAAGAGACGTATTTCTTGGCATGTCCAGTTTACCTATATCTGTGTAAACCTTTTAATAATTAAATGTATAGCGATGTGGGAGTCCGGTGTTTCACGTAAATCGTCGATCCGGGATAATACTGATCAATATTAACGATCGTCGAACACTTCGTGCGTATCCGCCGCTGTTCGGCCGCGTTCGCAAATTGAATTAGTTATGC